>CM029642.1:50737123-52211370 GCA_017311315.1 Dendrocalamus latiflorus | reverse complement strand
TGAGCTTGTCCAGTAATTTGACTCTTGAAAATCTTTCAACCATGTTGTAAAAATAATAATCCAATTATTATAGTAGTAGAAACACGTAGACTTGAAAGAAACAATTTGAGCATTACAACGAGCTTCAAAATGTAGAACCTTATTATCAAAGTTATTTTGAAATAATTAACTAGGATCACAATATAAATCTCATGCATGATTCTCGCCAAATGTAACTGATCTCCTAAGATGTAAATAAATGTGGTATTACTGGCCATATGACACTGCACTTGGTTGACATTTGCTAAAATACACTGTACTTGGTTGGCATTCGCCCTTCTCGTGTTTTTTCGGATCTGGCCGCTTGTTCCTTGCCCTCTGTTGGCAGCTGCCACCGTGGTCTGGTGAGTGACCCCTGCTAGGTTACTTTCGCTTCGTCCTCCTCCTATCCACTTGGTTGCTCTGTCCCATATAAAGGGGTGGGTTCTTTTGGGCTGTGGATTTTTATCAAAGGGTGGATTTTGCCATTTAATTCTGATGGTTTTTGAATTCCATCCCATAACTTACGGTTTTTAAATTCCGATTATTTGTGAGAGATAGTATGAAGAGAAAAAAGTCGTATGAGATTTTTGTCGGTACAACTGAACTCGGTATAGTGTGTACTACAATATACCTGCAGACATTACCTTGCAAAAATACACGTTTAAAAACTAGTTATTATAGTAACCTAATCCTAAGCCCTGCCGAACCCACTCAACGCTAGGTTAGCAAGAACTTAGATCCTCTCTCTCGGATCTCCTCGTTCTCTTTCAGCGGCCCTCCCTCTGGGCTTCCTTTCCCGGAGGATGTCAGAGGGCGTTGCCGGGTACCCAGGTGGGGCAGGTTCTTGCTGGCCCAATCGTTGTCAACCATCGGCTGTTGAGCACCGGTTGGTGAGCACCGTACCAGCAAATCAACACAAATTTATAGTGTAGCAAATGCCAACCAAATGAAGTAGCGAAACTAAGTTATAAAATAAAACTATATTGATCTAACAAAACTAAGTTATTGCTAGCGAAGATGCCTCTTGTTGTACTTGTCTGAAATCCTTCTATGACATGAAGATGTGAGGCCAACGATTCCTATACTAATCCTACTGGCATACGGATTCTTACTTCCCATCAGGGAAAGGATAGGTGAAGAGCTAGCTATATAAAGCCAAACTGCCAAAGGGTGTGGCGAAGAATAAAGCAATAGCCAATCTCATTGAAAGTAACATAGAAGCAATTAGGGGCACAAGAGTGGATTCGAGTGCAAGTTATTTTTTCTCTTGTTTTGATTATTTCGCTGCTGTTAATAATTCAGTTCTCTCTACGAGGTTATAATATACTCTGCTCCATATCTTGCTACATCAAATCTAATATGAGGCCATAAAAAATAACAAGGGATAGTAGAGCATAATAGTAATACTATTCATGTAAAAAACATATCTACAATACGAGTTATTGTTTGAAAACATTCATTATTACAATATTTATTAAAGGAAGACTTGAACATGAAAAATACAACCAACCAGTTTTAATTGCATCACAGGACAGATCACAAAACGGCCGGGTAATTCCTATTGAAGTGGACTACATGATACCCCATTATTATTTTTTTATGATCCGTTTTTTGACAAGGTACAAAAATTAAGAAAGCTCTAAGATTTAAAAAATCAATATAGAGAATAACTACAGATGTCAATAATATTTATGATGGTTTGTGTAAATAGTCATACATGAATACTTGGGCCCTCTTTGGAACAAAAGATTTCGACCTAAAACATTTCAATTTTCGAGGAAATAGAAATTTTTTTGTATGTTCCAAACAACTTCTTAAAGAAGAGAATGAAATAAATAATGGAAGAATAAATACACCCATTAAATATGCATGGTTTCGGGATGGGGTAAATCACCTTGGTCATGTGTGCAGCCATCGAGTACGTATGGATTGCCTACATAACCACTGTTGCATTCACAGAAGTAACCCAGATCCACGACGCTGTCTTTGCATTGGCTATGGGTGCTCGCACATGCGTAGTGTGTTTTATTGCCCTTTGCGCTAACGCATGTCGGTTGATCCATTATACCCCATGTGAGCAGAGCGGAGGTTACAGTTATATTGATTCTGTCCCGTAAGGAGCTTGGAACAGATGAGAGCGCTTGGAGTGTATCTTCGCCGTGGCGGACAAATCGGAGCTTCAAGTCACGACCACCTGATCCAACTTTAAAAGAGCAGCATCCAGTACCGTTACAGTACTGTCTAGCCATTGTCTCTGTGATCTCTTCGTGGGGGCAATTGTTCGTACAACGCCTTGTGAAAGTATTGGTGTCGTGATCGAAAATATATGTATCGAACTCACACCCAGTAATATTTAGAGAAGCGAAATAGATAGCAAAAGAACTACGTTTCCACGAAAAGTTGTAAGTAGAAACATCAGGCCACCAGAGGTATGGTATGGGAAATGGTTACCCCAAACCACTCCGACGATCCTACCATGTTACCCTTGCCGCCGTCAACGACCTCGGTTGCGCCGTCGCTCAAGAAGAGCTTTGGCGGCTGGGCGGTGTCGTTGCAGGTGAGGCTGAAGTCCGCCTGCCGAAAGCAGCCGGATCCAATGCCGAAGGGATACTGGATGCTCAGGTTGCCGCATCTCTTCGGGCAGCCAGAGCGCGTGGCAGCAGACGTGAGGGCTGCAGATGCTCGCATCGCTAGTAAAGCAACAAGGAGCGCAGGTACAATTGCATTGAGGAGACCCATCTCCTCGCCTCTGGTGCTCAAACTCACAGTATTTCTGTTTGAGGTTTACGCTGGTTAAGTTGTGCGGAAGGCAGTATAGCGCATAAATAAGGAATACACGCACCAGAGCAAACACCCTTCCAGATTCCTTCGACCAACCAGATGTCTTCGGTTGCAACCACAGATCGATCGATGCCATCTCCCATAGACCCAGAGCCATCTTCCAAGCAGGACACACAAGAGTTGACTCGGCCTGCTTCCTGATTAAAAGATAAAAGTTTGTGCTCGTACTCCAGCCCAAGGTCAACCACGTTGTTAGTTTCTAAGCTCTTGGGAAGCCTCGTTCTAGGGAATGTTCTTGGTATCCATTACATATAATACGTTAGGACGTACATATATTCCCCCAACAGCTCTTGGTATCCATTACATATAATACGTTAGGACATGCATATATTCCCCCAACAGCTCCTGCACTTTATTACAACACGGTTGTTTTTCTGCAATAGGCGTAACAAACGGTGAATAAAAGAATGGCTGGGTTGGTAAAACACCGATTCTGAAAACACTTTCAAATAATATCCAGGCTGCTTTCTAATTGTTCAGTCTTGGTTAGGAGAAACAAGAAGAATTTGTTGTCAATATAATTTACCCATATTGGGCCTTTTGTGCCAATTGGTGACAGTTTTAGGAGAAACAAGAAGAGTCACGGAGTGAGAATTATCTAATTGTTCAGTCTATGTTAGGAGATTTGCTGATTGGTGACAGTTGTGCGCCAATTCTGGCTGAGTCATGTTACTCTTGCATATATATGCCTTACTTCAAAATATTACATGAAAAAAAACAATGGTGAAACCTTCAATGTTTTCCTACTTGGTTGAGTTTGACCTGAAATATCTTACAACTTACCAATTGGTTGTGATTTTTTGCTGGTCCCCAGCAGAGTTGTTTGCATCCCACCATCTGTGCTAAAACGCCTCGACTACTATCAGACCGGTTAGAAGTGGTAACCATCAAGAAAATAGCACTGGCCACCTTATGTGCACAATTTTCTCAATTACTAGCACACTGGTTACAACTGGTAACAAGCATAAATGCTGATCACCTGAACTTACCAGGTGATTACAGGTTACCATAGGTTCTGCTCCATTTGAAAACTATTGTTCATTGTTGGATTTTTGAAAACTATGGTCATAGTGCTATAAATTTTAACTACATAGACATGATGAAATTAGGTTTGCTTATTAGATGAAAGTGTCGGGTGAACAGATTTGACCTGCATGTGCTAACCTGTTCTATTATTCTTCCTCCAACCAGGTATTTATTGAGGCTGCAGAGGCTATGCTAGTTGATGATGTGGCAGATAATAAGGCAATTGGCTCGCATGGAGCTGACTTTCTTCAACAGCGGCTGGTACGCTTGCCAGCTCTGCCTGAAAAAGGAGTTGCGATTGGTGTTCTTTACTCTGAAAACAAGGGAAGGCCGTGCGAGATGGCTTCGGCAAAGCTGGGATTTGTACATGCGGGGTGGTGGTTCCGGTAGCATGTAGTGCTTCGCGTGGATTGCGTGTGAACTGTGATGTCAGACCTACCGGTCGGTCGTAGTCGTTGTATCGGTTGTCTTCGTTGTTTTCATTTCCTATTTTCATGGTATTCGTCGCTGTGCTGTTCATGATATTATGTTCGTGCTCTTCGCTGTGATGTTCAATAAAACTAGATTGTACTCCGTTCAATTACAAATCTGTTGCGTTAACCATGAGCATCGATGCTCCTGTCTTCTATCTTCTTTTATTGCATGTACTCCGTTTAATTGCAAATCTTCTATCTTCTTTTATTGCTAATATGCTGTGTTAACCATGTACTCTGACTTAATTGCAAATCTGTTGAACCTATTCATTTTATTGCACTGGGGCTTCTATCTTCCATTCAACCTTGCAATGATGCTTCTACCTTCGTTTCGATCGTATCATTTTGTTACATGACAACTATTCATTTCATTTTTGTAAAAAGGAAATAACCATGCGCGTTCATTATGCAGACATGAGTGGGTGGCCTCCAGCAGACCAGCAGTGACGAAGGGTCGTCCAGTGCAGCGGGGTAACAGCGGCGTGCAGAACCAGCTTGCACCTTGGGCCGACGACCCGACGTGTACGAGCCTCCGCAGCTATGGCAAGCAACCGCAGCCGGTATGTACCTTGCGCCGGCGTGTACCAGCCGTGGGGGAAGGCCGGTCCGGGACTCGGGCGAACAAAAGAACGAGGAGGTCGACATCTCACTATCCTTGGTTGGCTTAGCGGCCGCATACAGGCGGTTCGGTGTGCAAACCGAACAATCCCCCGTGCTCCTAGGAGGGATTCTACAACTACAATCCAGCAAGGCCGGCTACCAACAATTCAGAGTGGGGAGGACCCTGTTCCGACGGCTCGACTGCATTTTGTTGCAGTTATGTTCCTTTGGATGTCGGAGGGGCTCAGTCCAGCAACGCAGCTGCACACAGGTTCCAGAGGCCTACTTCTTCTGCCAGCAGCAAGTTTCATGATGTCCTCGAGGCGCTGCGCGAAATGGCCGAGGATAATGTGAAACCGAGAGATCCCACGTTCATGATCGGCGCACCCACCATGTTCCGATTTTGGTGCCGAGGGACAAGCAGGCGACGCACATGAACCACCACATGTACACGAGTCAGGACGTGATGGCAGTCTGAGACTTTGACATGAGTTTCATTTTAGTTTGTACCGGATGGCCTGGATTGATACATGCGTCCTCACGGTCCTCTGCACAAGTACAGCGATGTCTTTCCCCGCACCCTCCCGCAGGTGAGGCATCACGTACTTTCAATTTGTTACGTCATGATAATGCAATATAATGACACGTTTCTTGGGGTTGTAGACAAGTACTACCTCTTCGGTTTGGGATATTCCAATAGGATTGGGT
This sequence comes from Dendrocalamus latiflorus, assembly GCA_017311315.1. Classification (NCBI taxonomy): domain Eukaryota; kingdom Viridiplantae; phylum Streptophyta; class Magnoliopsida; order Poales; family Poaceae; genus Dendrocalamus; species Dendrocalamus latiflorus. Next base: position 52,205,701 of record CM029642.1, on the reverse strand, counting down.
ACCTTGTGCTCTACAGGAACAGGAGGTATCACATAATGCACTTCCAAGGTACTGCACAGCTCTGTGGACGCGAGGAGACGTTCAACCATCGGCACTCCCAACTCCGCAACGTGGTTGAGCGCGCGCACAGTGTGGAAGAGTAAGTGGAAAATGATGCAAGGACCAACTTACGACATAGAGTCACAGTCGAATGTCATAGTGGCTACCAGGGACTATAATTTCAGCCGAAATTCAATTTCGGTTTTCTCGCCTGGGTCAGAAAATCAGTCAAAGGGGTGTATTTTTGTTCAAAATTTCAAGTTTAAATAGATTTCATCACTAACACTAAGAAAGAAAGACTTAGCTAGCCTAGATGCTAAGGGATGTATATACTCCAATGACTTGTAACGACTAAAAAATGGGTTATTTTGTTATTAATTTTCATCCCAACACAACACTCTTGAACGGTTGAACCACTTTGCGCACACGACAAAGGTGAAAAACCTTTCAATTTTCATGTTTACCGTAGGAAAGACTAGTTAACCATATCATAAGCTTTTTCGACGTAGATTCAAAGGCCACCCTCACTCATCATCTTTATTATTGTGGATTTTTTTGGGCTGTAGCTTATAATTTTTGGCTTATGGTTGTTGAATTCTGACTATTCGTGAGAAATAGTACGAAGAGGGAAACAATACATGTGATTTGATCAGTATAACTAAACTAGGTACAATTTCTATTACAATCGACTTTTAGATCCTGTCTTAGAAAGATGCATCATTTGGAAGTGGGCTACTGTAACAAAAAGTAAAATGCCAACAGCCCACATGCATATCAGATGCGCAAGGTATTTTGTTAACAAGTTCACCAACCAACTCGTGGCCATCGGATGAAACTTCGGCGACCAAGATTGAAGGTGAGGGCAACCCGTCCCACTTGCACCATTTTTGAATTTTAGCTTGCGCTCTCACATGATTTTCCAAAAACTCCTCCCCAATCCGTCGTCTTGTCCCCAATCGAGCTCCAGAGCAGAGCAGCGCCTCCCCCAAATCCGCTGTCTCCATCAACTTTGACGAGGTCGCCGTGGTCTGTCAATGCCTCCGTACACGGTGAGTTCCTAACCCATAGTGCACGAGGCAGATCCATGGAGCCTCCGATGAGATTAGAGGTGTAATGTGTTAGGTTCAAATAGATTAAATATGTTGGGTTGGTTTAGTTGGGTGAAAATGGGTTGAAAGAATGAATGCGTTGAAAGAACGAATGTGTTGGGTGAGGTTATCTCATAAAAAGGATTGGGTGGGGTTGGAATGAGTTCTAAAATTTTGGGTTGAAATTAAGTTAAGAACAAGTTCAACCCGTATTGTTACAATGTGGCTCACCCGTGGGTTGGTTCTACCCATAGGGTCCATCTGGACATCTAGGTCTAATGATTTGTACAAACTAGTGTCTCTATATTTGAAATCATTTGTAGTACATTTCAAAAAATTTTGTGAAACTTTTATAGTGTAAACACGAGTTATAAATTTTAAATACCGAACTTTTTCAAAAATTTCCTTAAAAATTTGTTGGTCCCATCTATGTGTCTCTATACCGTAAATCATCTATAGAAAATTTTAGGTAATTTTGTGAAACTTTTATAGTATGAACTCGAGCTAGAAATTCTAAATACCGAACATTTTCAAAAAAAATCTATAAAAGCCTGTTGGTTCCATCTATATGCCTAGACTTAATAATTTGCACAAAGTAGTGTCTCTATACTCGAAATCATATGTGGTAAATTTTAGAAAATTTCGTAAAATTTTATGGTATAAACGCGAGTTATAAATTTTAAATACCGAACCTTTTCAAAAGTATCCTATAAAAGTTTATTGGTTCCACCTATGTGTCTGGGCCTAACAATTTGCACAAAGTAGCGTCTCTATACTCTAAATTATCTATAGTAAATTCCAGGCAATTTTGTGAAACTTTTATAGTGTGAGCGCGAGTTAGAAATTCTAAATACCGAATTTTTCCAAAAAATTTCTATAAATGCACTTGCACTTGCATGTAGTAGATTAGTAAAGAGCAGGTTGGCAATGGGTTTGAAATGGGTTGAGAACCATTTAGATTGGGTTGGGTTGAGTGGAAATGTCATATGGGTTGGGTTAGGTTATGGAAGAAATTCTTTAGATTGGGTTGGGTGGGGCTTTGAGTTTGTTTTAAATGAGAGTTAAATTAGTTTTAGATTGAGTTTTAATCTGTTACCACTCCACGATGAGATCCCACGCTGTCGTATCACTTTCGTCACCACCGTTGAGCCGCTTGTGCCACCATGCTTCGTTCGTGTGTCGCCACTCGCCAAGAGGATACCAAGTGACTATCCATCGGGATTTGTCCCCGCCACATACGTGTTAGTTGGAAATCGAGATAGATGTGCAAGACTACAAGCTCGTTGATAAAATTACTAGGCACGTTAACTTATTACATATTTGAACATCTCATACTCAAGGAGTTGAGGGGTTCTGTCCATCCTGTAGCATGTAAGTGGCATTACAGGATTCTTTACACAATATATATATATATATATATATATATATATATATATATATATATATATATATATACCTTGTTTTAACAACCCAATTATATATTACTATAAATTAAACAAGTGTATTATAGAATGTACATTACTATGTTTGTCGAGGGAGGCAACAGGAATGTAGGTGTGCAGCATCCATCCATGGGATAATACAATAACAATCAAATGGAAAACTGAACACATTTAGCGTGGTAGAGTGGAAGATGAGATAGTCCCTTGGGATCCTAAAGTAGCTTCCTTGTCGAAAAATTCAACATATAAAGACTCAGGATTAGTTTTGGCATTTGTTGTCATTAAGGGTTCCATCTCATGCTTATTTGCTATAACAGCATGGCATGAGTTTGACCTTTTGGTTCGTACAAACTGTAATGTCGTCTCTACTTGCTTCATAGTAGATCTTTTCTTCATCTTGAAGTCTCAGGCACAGCTAGTGGCGGATCTAGAACTAAATTTTAGAGGGGAGGAGGGCTAGTGGGACATGACCAACAACCACGCTGACCCCGCCGCGTGGCCCTCCACTGACACCTACCACACGCTCTTCACTGCGCTACTGTTATGTGGGGGGCGGTGACACTATGGTCCACTATATGTATATGGACACCGTCACCACGCTCTTCAAGCAAATGCTTGAGGAAGGGGTCACGCCGAATACACGATCACTCAATGTGCTCGTCAAGGGCTACGCGCAGTCGCTGCACCTCAATGACGTGCTACACGTATTCCACCATGTAGGTGTGACAATGCTGAATTTTGTTTTCAGAAGCAATGCCTTAATTCTGTGATGGTTACAGAGAAGCTAGGAAAGGCTATTTGCACTGTTTTTTGTTAGTGCAACACTTGTTCAAGACTTCAATAGTTCTAAGTGCGCCGTAAAAGTGTAACCAGTTATGCTTACCTTTGTAGTACTATGTTTAACCACTTACAAGAGTTAGGTGCTTAACTAAAATCTGTTTACACCAAAAACAAGTTATCAAGCATCCTGTGTTTTCAGAGAACTTGTAAGGTAGTAGTAGAGCAGCAAAGAAGAGCAGATTGGAACCATCATTCTGGAATTCAGACATGCAGATGCAGGTGTATACGCAGTGACACGACCGTCATAGCTCCATAAGGAAAATCTCATAAACAACCAAGAAACGATGCTTCTACTTTCTACGTGCGCCTAGTTCCCGCACCCCAATGAGTTTCCATCCTCGAACGATGATGGCCAAGTGCTCAAAATTTGTCGGTGGCATCGGAGGTAGGGGGCTGGGTACCTACACTCCGCCTGGAGGTAGGGGGCGCTAGCCCCCTTGACCCATTTGTGGGTCCACCACTGCATAGCTCTGCAAGAGACGCATGCAACATTTTTAATCTCTTCCTCAGTTGCTTCCTCAAGAACTTGAGCAGCCACTATGTCTTTAATCGGCCTCACCTTTGTTTCCCAAAGAAAATACTTGGCCAAGTTTTGCTTCAACCCTATCTCACTTGTGAAAATAGGTTTCTTCCTAAGGAGCAGCTCCACAATTACCAATCCAACGCTGTACACATCACTCTTCCCGTTTAATTGCCTAGTTTGGTAGTACTCAGGATCTAAATACCCAAAAGTGCCTTGTACATTTGTAACAACATGGGTTTGATCAATAGGAACCAATCATGAAGCACCAAAATCTGAAACTTTAGTAGTGTAGCTGCCATCTAAATGTATATTTGAGGACTTAACATCACAATGAAATAGTGGTGGACCCACCAGTGGATCAAGGGGCTGGTGCGTCCCACCTCCGGGCGGAGTGTAGGTACCTTAGCCCCCTAGCTCTGGCGCCACCGATAAATTTCGACCACTTGGCCATCATTGTTCGAGGATGGAGACTCACTGAGGTGCAGGAAGCAGGTGCACATAGAAAGTAGAAGCATCATTTCTTGGCTGTTTATGAGATTTTCCTTGTGGAGCTATGACAGCCAAGTCGCTACGTGTACACCTGCATCTGCATGTCTGAATTCCAGAATGCTAGTTCCAATCTGCTCTTCTTTGGTGCTCTGCCACTACCTTGCAAGTTCTCTAAAAACTGAAGATGCTTGATAATTTTTTTTGGTGTAAAAAGATTTCAGTTAAGCACCTAACTCTTGAAAGTAGTTAAACATAGTACTACAAAGGTAATCGTATCTGGTTACACTTTTACGGCACGCTTAGAATTGTTGGAGTCTTGAACAGGTGTTACACTAACCAAAAATAGTGCACATAGCCTTTCCTGAATTCTCTGTAGCCATCACAGGATTAATGCATTGCTTTTGAAAAATCCTTTTATTTGTAAGAACAGGCCCTTTGCACGTACAGAAGCCCCGTTTTTTTTGTTGTAAAAAACCAGTTTTATTTGTTGATAACTTTATAGATTATTGTCTTTGGATTAATTATTCCAAGCAAAACACTTATAATCTGAATTATATAAGTTGTGTACTATTTTTGGGAAATAGTAAGTTGTTTGGAACAGATGCATCACCCAACTGTCATTAGCTTCATGAGTCCATTTAATTATTTATTATAAAACTAAATAAATGTTAATAATTTCGTATTGTCAAATAAGCTCGTAAGCATGTACCGTGGCTTACCAGGTCATGTTAAAACCAAATAAATCCCACGACAAGCAACATGATACACAGGAGGAAGAAACTTATACAGTATAGACAAAAAATGCAAGCCAAAGTAAACAAAAGCCTAAAAATTCTCGTAACACCTATTGTTAGAGAAATATGAAGAGATACTCAGAAAAATGTAGGATCCTAATATAGGAATTGTTAATCTCGTGAAATCACAGAAAAAAAAAAAGGTTACCAGAAGCGTCACTTCCCAGTCAAATGTCAGTTGATGTGCACATTAACTCCAGAGAGTATGTATAAATATGAACAATTAAAGGGGCTTATATGCAAAAGGGGAGAGACATTCTGAGCATAGCAGTCCCAATCTCATCTTATCTTATCTCTATATTATAGCTGGGGAGTTCACGGCCTTCTCTCTATGCCACGTCATCATTTTTATAAAAGGGCCTTAGAGATTTACGAAAGAGCATAAGGGTCCTGTTTTTTATAAAAAAAAAGTCTCTGCCACATCATCAATTTTCACAAAAGACCCTCTATTTAACAGAAATTTAGGTACACCAGTTTGAAGATAAACTAGTTTGCTCGCTGAACTGTAGGACAAAACGGGATACCGAAATGCTGTCCTTCTTCCTCGTGCCAACGTTTATACATACTGTCTTCTGCTTATATTGCTAAGAGAAGTTAAAAGTTAATATGGATATTATTTAGAGATAAGGTACGAGATTATGAGTGTATCATATATCTCACTTCTCTCCTCTTGTTTCTATGTATCTCTCTTTTATTTTTCCATTGCTCATCCCCTCATTCTAAAAACTTTTTTCACTACTTATCTTTTTAGAAAAAAAACCACCAAACATAACCAAAAAATCATCAGCGATCAATATAAACAAGCCCTACGACTTGTGCAAGACGTCAAAACTCGCCAATCAGCATCCGGACTCTACAGCACCGAACTCCTCTTAAAGAATAAATAGGAACGAGACAAGATTCAGCGTCCCCTCCTGCTCCCTTGTTCTTCCTCCCTCGTGAGGCATCCGAATTGTCTGAATCTTTGGCCGAAATTTTCCTTCCAAGAATGGGAGAATCAGTCGTGCTTCAGTCCGTTGTCTACGACCGTGGATATAACGCCCCCGTTTCCAGGGGCGCCATGGACACGGCATTTCGCAACTACTCAAACTTGGTCAGTTACAGAGCGTCACGCAAGAGAATACCATCACAGCACATGCTTACAACAAAGACCAACTTATATTACAATATATGATTTATCAACTGAGTTTTACTGCAGCAGGGCGTGCAAGCCCAAAGTGTATTACATTACAAAAACCTCCAGGAAACTCGAGTGCGGCTGAAACCTAAAACCATGGGTCCTCGTCGTAGAACGGCTCCTCCGGAGCTTCTTTAACGGGGAGACCTTCACTAGCGTCTTGATCTTCGGAAGGGTTTAGCAAGCCGTGAGCTAACCAGTTCAGCAAGTCACAAAGGAAATCCTATCTTAGCTACTTGCACGGATCAACAAAGGAAGGGAGTATATTTATTTTATTAACTTGAGTGGATACACTTTTATTTGCAAACATTTTTGGAAATTCAAAAGCTGACAACTACTCCTTAAGATTAAGGGGGTTTTCATTAAAAGATAATTAACCAACTAATCCAATTAAAACATTTGTAAAACTACTTATGCTTCGCAGCTGGAATCACCCAATAGACACAGCTCCATTAACCGGGAGCACGGCGTATTCAAATACTATTTAGTTGACTCTGTAGAGTTGCCTAACTTTACCCACAAGCATACTTAACCCTCATGACTGAGTTAAGGAACCGGGTCTTTTCATTGCTCAATCCTTGGTATACACTCCACCCGATAGGTTAGGAACCCGCACACCCTCGGGTATCCGTTGGCCACCACGGAACGCTAGGCCCGAGTTGTGGGGACCTATCATTGTCTTAGTCCGGATCCGCAATCCGCACCGACTCCCAATGCAGGGCTTCACTTAAGTTGAGCAGCTACTAAACCAGGGTTGACAAGTCAACACCTGTGGTTAAGCAATCACTATGTCACTTTGCTTGGCGTAAGGGTCTAGTCCTTATATTTTTCACGAGGCCTCAGCCTCCACTCTAGGGTAGGCGGTGGGCGAAGACCGTCTCGCGGTGTCCCACAACACCCCTACCCTAATCTGTGCACACCAGCACTACCACCCTAGGGTAAAGTGGTGGGCGAAGACCGCCTCACGGTGTCCCATAACTCCTCTACCCTACCTTCGAGTTTTTCAAATCTACTGGCCTGTAGCCAACACCTTAGTAGTGTAAAACTTTGCATGAAATATAAACTACCATTATTCATATAATACTTAGAACAAATTTAGGGTTGAAAATGGCGGGGCTACAAGTTAACATGGCAATTATCGGTGGTAGGTTTTATCTACATATCATGTCATTTTAAACATTTTATTTTACGCAAACTAACATTTCACAAATAACAATAATGCAAATAGCATATTAACATAATTAAACGACATGGGATACAATATGATCAAGGTTTTGCGACTTGCCGTGAATCTCGGCGATCTCGTAAGCTGCACTCCCTGGATCCTGGCCTTGCACCGAAGCCTCCGATATCTCCGAAGTTAGCACAAACACACAAAAAATAACATAAGTCCGGCTTGAGCCTAATCAAGCGAGGAAAATAATCTATGAAAAAGGAGTAAAATGCATAAATATTCAAATGGGAGATTTTTGAATTTTTCTGGGATAATTTTGGTGGTATGAGGCCAAAAATGGATTCAGGGCATCAAAATGAGCAAGGTGGTGAAATTTGGGATTTTTTTGTGATTTTCTAGAATTTATTTGAATTTTCTGGATTTTTAAAAATTGATAAATCTCTGAAAAATCGGATGAACAGTACTGGGCCGGCCCGGTGCAATAGTGCAGCCCGGGTGGGAAATTCAGCCTGCGCGGCCGAACGGCCCGCGTGGCCCACGTGTTGGGCGCTCGGCGCGGCTGAGCAGGCCAAGAGGCCTCGGCCCACTCGCGCGCGCTCGCTCGAGGGATGGCGGACGCGTGGCTCTGGTGGACGGCGGCGATGCGAGGTGGACAGAGGGATCGGATTGATCAGGTTAAGTGGAATCGGACTACCGCGGAGTGAGGCCATCCGAAGGCCGAGGTTAGACGGCAAAGATGGCGTGGACGGTGAGGATGCATCCATGTCGTCGTCTACCTCCAGCTCGTCGTCCTCGCCGAAAGGCAGAGAACGATTGCGTTGAGGAGACGGCGCTGACGGCGCTCTCCGACGGAAATCGAGGGTGGCTACGATTCTTTGGGAGGAGGGGAATCCATTTCTGGGCTTTGGGAGTTAAGGAAAAGCTTGACGGCGACGCACGACCGAAGAGAAGGTGGCGGCAATTTTCGGTCACCGGACACCAACGGCAGCACTCCGGGCAAATTGGCGATGACGGGAGCATCTCTGGAGCAAGGGGAACTCGATGGTGGCGGTGGTTTGAGCCGAGAAGCTCTCTGGCGAGCTGGCCACGGCGGCCCCCTTTCGGCCGACGGTGAGCTTCGCCGCCAGAGCAGGGGAGGGGCGCTCTTGGCCGGCGGAGTCCACGATTGCAAACAGGAAGCAGAGAAGAGCAAGTCAGCGAATGGAATCGGGTTTTAATCAAGAGGAGAAGGAGAAAGGCTCGGGAGCTCACCGGCAGCAAAGGAGCTGATCGGCGGCGATGCAGGCGCTTAGAGCTCAATCGGACACTCGGGAAGCTTATAGGGAGTGTGTGGAAGGCAATGGCGGGGTCGGCCTGGTTTAAGAAGGCGTGGAGCAGGCTGGCGACGTGGGAGCAGGTCGGGGCAGCTCGGGGGAATAATAGCGCGGCGTGGGCGGGGTTATGGAGCTGCAGGCGGCCTGGGGAAGCTGCGGGGGTGGGAGAGAGGTTGAGTCCGAGCGACGGAGGATTGACGGGGCGCTGCAACAGCGTAAATGCGCGGGAGCAGGTGAGCAGATGGCACGGGCGGAGGCGCGTCGCGTGGAGGAGGGAGAAGTGGCGGAGACTGGCGGGTGGGGTCATGAGGTGACAGGGCGACGCGATCGTGGGTGACGTGGCGTGACTGCTGGCGATCGGTGACGGCAGCGCGGCGAGGGTGGGCAGTGAAACCGTGGGAGGGGCACGCTCGCCCGCGGGCACAGGCGGGAGAAGGAGGTGGAAAAGGGGAAAGGTGCCAAGGAGAAGGGAATGCGGAAAAGCCGAAAAGGGAATGCGGAATCCGCTTGGGAATTTCCAAAAAAGGAAAGGGCTCAAAAATCAGGAAAATTCACAGAAAAATTTGGTTTGAATTTTTGGGGCATTTCAGTGGATCATTTCACCTCATTGATCAGGTTTTTTCCTCTGCTTATTCTTTTGTTCCATGTGAGTGGGGATGAGTTCTTGATTGGGTTCTTGGTTCGGATGTGATGCTATACAGAGGAACCTGCCTCTGGGTTTTTGGGAAATAGTAAGTTGTACGGAACAGATGCATCACCCAACTATCATTATCTTCATCAGTCCATTTAATTATTTATTCTAAAACTAAATAAATGCTAATAATTTCGTATTGCCAAATAAGCTCCTAAGCATGTACCGTGGCTTACCAAGTCATGCTAAAACTATAGAAATCCCACGACAATCCACATGATACACAGGAGGGAGAAAATTATACTGTATAGGCAAAAATACAAGGCAAAGTAAACAAAAGACTTGCATACTGAATAATTATTTTATCGTAAAAATTCTTCGTGGTGGATCTATAACAAAAAAATAACGCGGGGCATTATGCTCCATGCATGCACTTATCAATGCATCCATCAATAACATAGTAGATAGTAATACATTCTAAATTTTGTAATATCAACTAATTTCATGATAAAGTTTAATGGTAAATAACTCTTTGTCAAACAACATACCAAAATAGAGAAACATACTATTAGTGAATGATTTAGGATGAATCCAAGAATAAAAGATGGTTAGCTATTGAAACACACTAAATTAAATATTAAAACACGTTGAAAAATTTCCTAATTCAATGTTGCAAAAATCGAAATAGGGCATTCTAATATTAAAGTCCTAATTCACAAATATTTTAAAGATCATAGAATGGAAACCCTAAAATCTAAATCACAAAATTTAGAACCTATTTTGGTCGGCTGATCATTACTTTGTTAGCAATGAAGATAATTGAATTTTGATGTAAGGAGCCAGTCAATTGGGATGAGATGATGAGTAGTTAGTGGACGACCTCACCTATCGCTGTGACCATCAGCGGTACTGCATACATTGATACATACACCAAGATTTACTCCATTTGCATGCGCCCATAGTGGGACTAACACAACAAGAAATCTAACCGTACCATCCGAGTCCGACGCATGCAGGTGCAGGCGAGAAGCAGCCGATGTGCTCCCGGACAACGGCAGCTCCAACATTGGGCCTGTAACCGCTGTAGACGAAAGGATCAACTCACCAAAGGTTGTGCGCATGGTGTCATTTGGACCCGGCATTGCCTACTTGGTTGGCTTGGGGCTGGTGTTGGCTTGGGGCTGGATTGGTTGTTGGCCCACGCTTGATTGATTTAAGTAGCCCCTATTATTTTGTTCTCTTTTCACTGTCGGTTGATATGCTATATCGTGCCAACTTCAACTTACACATATTTTTTGGAGTATCTTGCTTTGTCAACATCCTACGTGTTTTTCTTTTCTCCTCTGTTTGTTAACGTGTTTAAGTCTTCTTTCTTTTAGATAGATGTAGAGGACATACACTGTGTAAGGTTGGACTCTAAGCAACAAAAATTAAAATCAGCGAGGGAGCTTGTGCCCCCCATTGGAGAATTTGCATTTGCCCTTGTCTGTACTCATCACTCTTCCCATTTAATTGCCCCGTTTGGTAGTACTTAGGATTTAAATACCCAAAAGTGCCTTGTACATTTGCATCAGCGTGGGTTTGATCAAATAGGAACCAATCGTGAAACACCAAAATCTGAAACTTTAGCAATGTAGCTGCGATCCAAAAGTATTTTTGAGGACTAAACATCATGATGAAATATTGATACTGAAGCTGCAGAATGCAGACAACAGAGTGCTCATGTAGCCTCTACAACAATTTTTAAGTAGTCGTTCCTAGACAACTGGAAGCCACTGCCTATATCATCATGGAGAATTCCAAATAATGAACCATTGGGAATAAAGTCATACACAAGTTGTGGAGCCTCAGTTTCAAGACAACACCCAAAAATATTTACAATATTGTGGTGATTTATCTGAGAGAGAATGGCAAACTCATTGATAAAATTGTTGAATTCATCTTGCTTAATGATCTTAGACTTTTTTTATAGCCACCATGCGTTGATCAGATAAGATACCTTTGTATACCATACCATGCCCTCCATGTCCAAGTATACATGAGGAATCGAAGTTATTTATCACCTATTCAAGCTCTTCTAAAGAGAAATTTTTTTTCTTGTCACTTGCATTCTCATCAGATGATATTAGTTGTTCTAGGAGAAGGCCTTGGTTTTTTTGAAAATATTTTCATTGTAGTTGCTTTTGAATGTCTCTTTTCCATCTACGAATGAGAATCATCCCACTCAAGAAACAAAGTAGAATGCTGAAGCCACCACTAAGCCTAATGATAATACCTAAAGGGATTTTGCCATTTAATTAATGTTCTATTTCCCTTGAGCCTTGAGGATTGAAATAGAAATGAGAGCATACCTAAGAGAAGAATTTTGTTTTCTTGTTGAATTACACTGTAGTTGCAGCATCATACTCTGTTTTATGTGGGCACTCGATGCAATAGTAGCTCCAGGCGCGGATGCAAATTCTCCAATGGGGGGCATAGGCCCCCATGCCAATTTTAATTTTCGTTGCTTAGAGTCTAACCTTACATAGTGTATGCCTCCACATGCTAAAAACTAATGCCCCACATCTATCTAAAAGAAAGAAGGCTTAAATACATTGACAAACAAGGGGAGAAAATAAAAACACGTAGGACATTGAAAAAGCAAGACACTCCAAAAAATATGTGTAAGTTGAGGTGGGCACGGCACAACATATCAACCAACAGTGAAAAGTGAACAAAATAATAGGGGTTACTTGAATCAATCGAGCATGGGCCACTAGCTGGTCCAGCCCTAAGCCAATGCCAGCCCAAGTCCTAAGCGACCAAGCCAATGCCAGCCCAAGGCCCAATCGGCCAAGCTAACACCAGCCCCAAGCCAACCAAGTAAGCAATGACGGGTCTAGATGACACCTTACCTACCTTCCCTTATTCCCTATGTCATACACGCAACCTTTGGTGAGTTGGTCCTTTCGTCTACAGTGGTGCTGGGCCCAGCGCTAGAGCTACCGTCGTCCAGGAGCACATCAACTGCTTCTTACCTGTGCCTGCGTGTGTCAGACTCAGATGGTATGGTTAGATTTCTCGCTGTGTTAATCTCACTACGGGCGCATTCAAATGGAGTAAATGTCGTTGTATATATCAATGTCTACAATATAACTGACAGTCATAGCAATAGGTGACATTTCCCACAAACCACTCGTTGTCTCGTCACTGTTGGCTGGCTCCTTGCTTGAAAATTCAATGATCTTCATAGCTAACAAAGTAATGATCAGTCGACCAAAATACATACTAAATTTTGTGATTTAGATTTTAGGGTTCCAATTCTATGATCTTTAAATTATTTGTGGGTTAGGGCTTTAATATTAGAATGCCATATTTTGATTTTTTTATAATAATTGAATTAGGGAATTTTCAATGTGTTTCAATATCTAATTTAGTGTGTTTCAATAGTTAACCATCTTTTGTTCTTGAATTCATCCTAAATTATTCAATAATAGTATGCTTCCCAATTTTGGTATGTTGTCTGACAAATAGTTATTTACCATTGAACTTTGTCATAAAATTAGTTGATATTACAAAATTTAGAATGCATTACTATCTATTACATTATTGATGAATATATTGATAAATACACACATAGAGCATAAGACCCCATATTATTTTTGTTCTAGATCCACCACTGAGTAGCTCCCTACAACATTGTGACATACCCCTTTGCAAATGCCTAGTGTGTTGCACTTGTTAATGTCTGGAACCACAAATCAGAGTAAATTGAGAAAGCATTGTACAAAAGGTGCACATCATTGCTAATATGGAAGTGATGATGATTTGTGTCAAACTTTCAAATGGTATCATAATTATTTTTTGTCATTATGGTATCCATTTGATCATTCTTGTCTAATTTTGATCACTAGTATACACAGCTATATCTAAATTGGCCATACACCTCCCAACTCCCCTTGTAACTCCTAAAATCTCTAACAAAATAGGAAAAAACAATCTACAAAAAACAAATTCCACCACCCTAAAAGTTATCTAACAAAAAAAAGAGCTCTACTAGGTATGCGGTAGAGCCGAAGGCGCAGATGCACGATGCGACTGAGTGCGTAGATGGAGCTGACGACATGGGTTGGGCAGGACGATCCTAATAATGTCAACTTAACATGTTGGAATAATATGATTTTTTTAATCCGTAGCAAAATATGGGCATTTATGTAGTAATTTTATAAGATTGTGCTTATATATAATTATTCCAAATAAAAGTTAATGATAAATGAAATTGGAGAGTGAGTAATTCCTAAAATGTCATGCATTTATGAAGGAGGGAGTATATAACATGAGAATTTATCATACAGGCTGAATTATGAATCGAAGAAAAATAAAAACAAAGATTCCCACCTTAATCGTGGGTGTAAGGGGAAAATTAAATCTGTTAATTCAGATGTCTGGAAAGGGAGTGGAGGCACTTTAGCACCATGGCGCATCCTGTTGCCCAGAGAGGGGCTGCAGGTGGTGCAGACTCAAAAGAAGCCTTCATTGGAAAGGCTACATTGAGTACCACATTTACATTCGGTATTTATGAGGTGTCCTCTGCTTTTCTTTGGATTCCCTTCCGTCTGTTAATGAAATGAGGCAGAGCTCCCACCTTTGTTTCATAAAAAAGTATCACATTTACATATCAATTCTCAAATGTAAAATATCCTCAAAACATTCTAAGTGTAAAGGAAATTTATTCTGGGACATTGCAAATATCCGAAGCAATAAATTTTTTCTGTAGATGTAGCTGTTGTAGAAAATCCGCATTCTGGAGTATTTCCAAAGGAATTATACTACTTCATGGAAAATTTCTATAAATATTCTGCATTTAAAGAGGCTCTAAAATACAGTAGATAGCTCACTCTGGGTGCAAATGAATCGGATAAAAAATTGTAGAGAGTTGCATCCCTAAAAAATAGAGCTAATAGATATCCAGAAACTGCCATGTATTTTCTTTTTGCAAAAACTATATTACTTGATCAATCGTTTTTCAAGATATCACTACTCCAAAGTGTAGAAAAATAAAAGAAAAAGATATAGATGTGTTTGGATCTCGCAAAGGGGAGTGTCATGTAACATCCCATTTTTGAAGTTGTGTGTTAATGCAAAATTTCAAAGTTTATGCTCCAAATTCAAAGAAGCTTATTTTCCAACCTACTAATCCTTTTGCCATTCAAAGAAAAATAAAGGAATACATAAATTGACTAAATAAATATTTTGCTAGCCAAAGAAGAATTCAAAATCCTCCTCCAAACTCAAAGCTTTCAAATTTTGCTTTTATCTTTCTAGCAAAAAAATAATAATAATAATAGAAAAGAAAAGAAAATTTTATAAAACCCCCAACCGTTTTTTCCCTCGGTTTCTTCCTCCTCTCCCGCAGCGCCTCCTTCTCCCTACTCCCGTCGCCGCCCGCTCGTCGCCCTCCCCTTTCCCCCTCTCCCCCACTGTCGCCGACAACCGAAAATGACAAAGACCGTCGCCTTGTGTTCAGTGCCGGCACCCTCGCCTTCAGCGCCACCATGGTCCAGCGCCCTGGCCGCACGTCGGCTCTCCGTCCATCGTTGCCCGGCCGAGGAGCAGCACTGTCATGCCGTCTCGTCTCATGTCACCTCCCCCACGGCACCTTGCTCGCATTGACCCCGCCCCGCTCGTGTGCCACCTTGTCGCCTTCCTCCCTCGCTGCGCCGCCGTGGTACTGCTCTGCCTCCCCTGCGCCATCACGGTCACACCAAACCTGTCAGCCATCACCTCGGCCTTGCTTTTTGCTCCACACACCCATGTGACCACTAGGCCAAGTGTCGCTTTGCTAGGCATGCTCCGGTGGCCACCCCGTCGACCAACAGGTGTGACACCATGGCCCTTGTTTACATGGGCCCATCGGATAGTGTGTGTGCGTTGGGCAGGTGGCCAAACTTTTGTATTGGGTACTGGCTATCTCCAGAGCATGTACTTGCTCTAGCTGTAATGGACAACATGGATCATTAGTGTCGTGGCCTATTCTTATTTTGTCCATGTTATTCGGTGAATAGGTGCTTGACAAAGACCATCTCCTCGTGCCCGAGCATCTTCTCTATCGCCGACTTGGGCATTGGGGGTGGGCGGACGAGTCTCTGCATTTCTAGGTAGGACGAGTTATATAGTCGTGTGTCCTTCGTACGGAGTATATAAAAATAGAGAGCTCAGGTGAGGGCTAAAACATAGTGGTGTTGCTTGGTGCCCTTGTTCGTTGTACCGACTATTTCGAAATGGATGCAATGTTAATTGTGGCTGTTGTCCCGTGGTTTGTTCTTGTTGACTATGCAATGTAGTCATACGTGCATCAGTGTAGTTGGCTGTAGGACTACACGCACAACGTGGTTAGGTGCATGCGCGCTTTGTCCCTACCCATCGCACGAGCATTGACAAAGTCGATGGAAGGACGAAGTGTCAGAATGCACAACTCTGTCCCCCACCCTTCGGATGAGCGATGATGAAGTTAGTGGCAGGACAAAATGTTAGAACGTGCACGCTCTGTCCCCCGCCCTTGGGACGAGCGTCAATGAAGTCGGCGGTAGGACGAAGACTAGAATGCATGTGCTTCATCCCCCACCCTTCGGACAGGCGTCAATCAAGTCGGTGGTAGGATGAAGTGTCATAATGCATGTGCTCCATCCCCACCCTTTTGATGAGCATTGATGAAGTAGGAGGTAGGACAAAGTGGCAAAATGCACACGCTATGTCCCCTACCCTTCGAACGAGCATCGACTAAGTTGGTGGTATGATAAAGCATCAAAGCATGCGTGCTCTGTCTCCCACCCTTTGGATGAGCATCAACAAAGTTCGCGGTAGGGACAAAGGCTTGAAAGCATGCACTTGATGTGTCCGATATCCTTAGATAGACACACACATCATGGTTAGGCATGCGTGTGCTCCATCCTCCACCCTTCGAACGAGGGTCGATGAAGTCAACTGTAGGGATGAAGGCTTTAAATGTGTGCACTTGTTGTGTTCGATATCCTTAGATAGACATGAACAACATGGTTAGGCATGCACGTGCTCTATCCCCCATTCTTTGGATGAGAGTCAACGAAGTCGACAATAGGAGGAAGTGTTAGAATGCACATGCTTCATCCCCACCCTTCGGGCGAGCGTCGACAAAGTCAGCAGTAGGATGAAGCATCAAAACACATGTGCTCTATCCCCCACCCTTTAAATGAGCGTCGACGAAGTTAGTGGTAGGAGGAGTGTTAGAACATGTGTGCTCTGTCCCCCACCCTTCAGACGAGCGTTGACGAAGTTGGTGGTAGGACGAAGCATCAGAATATGCATGCTTTGTCCCCCACCCTTCAGACGAGCATCGACAAAATCGGTAGTAGGAGGAAGTGTTAGAATGCGTGTGCTCCGTTAGTGGATGAGCATCGATGAAATCGGCGGTATGATGAAGATTTGAAACATGGTAGGCTCCATGCGATGCCATGTCTGACCTTGGGAACTGTCTCTATGCTACCACGGACATGACCCTGTGGAAAGCGACCATCTCAGGCCACTTGGAGAAGTACTCATAGGCAACAATGATGAAGCATAGGTCCCCTGGTGCTTGCGGTAATATCTGAAGTGTGGTGGGTGGCTTGTGAACCATCCTTCCCATCTACTAGCAACCTTGGCATCGCTTGATGAGGTCCTACATGTCGGATGCTATGGTGGGCCAGTAGAAAGCCTATCTAAATGCCTTTCTAATGAGTGCCTTGGGGCGATATACAAACTACACACCCCATGTGGATTTTGGTGAGAAGGTTCTGGCCCTCGCGATGCGAGAGACACCACAAAAGAGGTGCACACATGCCCCGCTTATAGAGCACCATGCTGGGCAGGTCGAAGGCTCTTGTTCGTTGCTGCAGATGTCATAACTCCTATGGGTCATCTGGTTCCTCGTTCCCTCGCAAGAATGCAATGATGGGTGTCCTCTAGTCATTGTCATGAACAATTCAGAGGATCGGTGTATGGTCAGCGTGCTCTTGTGGAATGGTCTTGTAGTAAGAACCTCGATGAACGCATTGATGGGAGCCTCGAGTTCCTGACTGGCGGCCTTCATTAAGGTGTCAATCTCATCATTGTTAGCCCGTTGGATGGGCTTGATGATTATACCCAAAAATGGTGCTCCCTTGCTCTGACTACCGCTAGGTACTACATGATATCGGGGTCCTTGGTCTGGTATGATTTGTCAATGTGGCCTATGAGCAGACGTGAATCGGTATACACCAAGGCCCTTTGTGTGCCAAGTGCCTTGAGTTTCCCAAGGACAAAGAGCAAGGCCTCGTACTCGGCCATGTTGTTGGTGGCTAGGAACTCTAGGCATGTGAAATACCTTAGGCATCAACTCTCGAGTGTTGTAACAACCGCTTCGACACTAGTTCTAGAGACATCACTCCATCCATGTGGAGACTCCACACCAATTCAGTGGGTGCCTGAGCCCATGGCTATGCTGGTGAGGATCTGTGACTTGATCACTATCCGCGAGGCATAGGTTAGGGAGAATGGCATGAGCTTAGCTGCCAACTTCCCAATGTGGCCTGTGGCTTCCTTGTTCTGCAACATTTCCCCTAGGGGGAATGACGAGGGCATTATGATGTTGTGCACTAGGAAGTAGTGCTTGATCTTGCACGAGGCCATCAAAAGCATGTAAGCCAATTTTTCCAATTCAGTGTAGCACACCTTGGTTCCTTGATGTGCCTCTGACACGAAGTACATGGGTCGCTGGATAGGACCTTACTCGAGAATGAGGATGGTACTTACCGCAGATGGCGTGGCTACCAAGTACAGTAGCAACGGAGCCTCTAGTGATGGGCACACTAGAGTTGGGAGCTTGGTGAGGTGATTCTTTAACTCAACGAAGGCCTGTGCATAGTCCTCATTCCACTGGAATCGTCGCAACCAAGCAGAGTTTTGAAAAATGGGAGGCTTTGCTCCACTACCCTAGACAAGAAACGGCTAAGAGCGGTGAGGTGACCCGTCAGCCTTGGACCTCCCAGGTCATTTTTGGAGGTTCCATGGAGAGTATGGCATCAATCTTCTCTGGGTTTAGCTTGATGCCTCAATAGGACACTAAAAAGCCAAGCAACTTTCCTGCCTGCACTCCAAAAATGCATTTGTCTGGGTTTAGCTTGACACCGACCCGGCGAAGGTTACCGAAGGTCTCCTGAAGGTCTGTTCCATGAGACATGACCCTCACACTTTTGATGATGATGTTGTCGATGTAGGCCTCGATGTTTCGGGCCAGTTGGGAGGCGATGGCATGTGCTACCAGCTAGGTGAAGGTGGCTCCCACATTTTTTAGGCTGAAGGGTATCCTAGCAAAATAGTAGGTGCCTCCCAGGATGTTGAAGCTTGTTTTGGCCTAATCCTCCTTGGGCATGTGAATCTGGTGGTACCCAGAGTGCGCGTCCAAGAAGCTCATTAGCTTACACCCTGCTGTGGCATCAACCAATTAATCTATTCATGGGAGCGGGTAGTTGTCCTTTGGGCATGCCTTATTGATGTTAGTGAAGTCGACGCACATGCACCACACCACACGCTGCTGATCTTCTTAACTAGTACTGGATTGGCGAGCCACTCCGGGTGGTGCACTTCATGGATGATGCCGGACACGACCAATTTGGCAACGTTGGTCTTCGCAACCTCTTGGCATTCACGAGACATTCACCTCGGCTTTTGCTTTACCAGCCTAGCGTTAGGACACACTGCCAGCCTATGCTCGATGATGGAGTTGTCTACTCCAGTTATGTCAGTGGGAGACTAGGCGAAGATTTCCACAATGTTACAAAGGACCTCAAGGAGTTCATGCTCGGTTGCAAGGGTGAGCCCCACTCTGATGGAGACCTCTTAGGATCTATCTGCATTGCCGAGTGGGACCCTCTTGACCTCGCCCTTTGGCTTTGGCTTAGGGGTCTACCCTGGCGTTTATGGTGATGGTGATGTGATCATTGCGATAGATTCACTGACAATATGCACCTTTCAAAGGGGACCTCACGCATCTAGCTCAATCTACCGAGCGAGGTCCTGGCCTCCGAACCATTGATATAACTCCTTGTGGGCCTAGAAGCTTCACACACAAATAATTGTGGTACTGGAACACTCCAAAGGCGTTGAGTGTGGCTTTGCCGAAGATGGTGTTGCATTGGTAGGGAAGATCGATGGCATCGAAGGTGACACCTATCCCATTGTTTGTTCACCTTGGCCGAAGGATACCTCGAGTGCCACCTGGCCCAGGGCCTTTACTAGTTGCCCTCCAAAGCCCTAGAGCAGTACACTCGAAAGCTCAAGCATGCTACATGGAATGCTTATCTGGTCAAAATCATTGGCGAACGGAATGTCCGTCGAGCTGCCTCCATCCATGAGGACACGCCTTATGTCGCATCCCACAATGCTTGCTTGCACTACTAGCAGGTCATGGTGGGGAAGTCTATGCCCGCTACATCCACTGTCATGAATGTAATGTCTGCTTGTGCCCAGGTTGATGAAAACTACGTGGGGTATGCCCTCTGCTACCTTTTGGAGAAGTCTAGCGATGAGCCCCTCATGATGACGTTGATAACTTGCCACGGTCTACCCTCAAGTCCTATACACGTAGAGTAGTAGGGGTGGGTTGAAACAACTGGCCTTCCGAAGGTTTCTATACGTGCACCACTACCAACGCCCTTGCGTCAAGGGTTCTTTCCCTGGAGATGTTTTTGCGAAGCATTGTGATAGTGGGACAATCTCAGGTGAGATGTTACCCTTGCCCATGGACCTCAGGTCATAGCCCGTGCTGTCATTCATCATCGCAACCTTGACCCCTTCCCCGACTGCGTCCTTTCCAATCACGTCCTTGGCCTACTGGGGTTCTACTGCCATCTTCGCTACCCTCAATGTTAAGGATGTACTTGGACCATTGTCCCTTTCATTGCTTACGGCTAGAGCCCTCTTTTGGGATCCTAGGCATGGGCTTCACCTTGGAGCTATCACCCATTCGACATTGCGTGTCCTCTTCAGCTCTGCCATACTCTTCCATCTGGTTGAAAAGCTTGGCCACTGTTGTGATGGGCTTGTGAACATTATAATTGGCCAAGGGCCCATTGCAGAGACCTCTTATCGCTGCTTTGATGATGGTAGTCTCGTTAACACCTTTGACTTAGCAGTGGATCTTTACGAAGCGGTTGAAGTATTCTCGTAGCTTCTCCAATGTCTTCTGCTTAATCGCGAAGAGTTGGTCAGTGTCTACCCGCTCGATGTACTTTCCTTGAAAGTTGCTATGTATCTGGTTCCAAATCTTCTTCCACGTGTAGATGGAGCCTGGCGCGATGGTAAAGAACCCAGAGAGCACTATGCCTTGAAGTGCAAGCGGTAGTCCCTCGGCCTTTGTCGAATCATCGCCCCTGCAGCCTCGATGGTCATTTCATAAATATGCAGCAATTCATGAGGATCCATATCACCCTTATACAACTCCACTTTGGGCATCTTGAAGTCCTCTGGCCATGCACATTACTAAAGTATGGCGGATAAGGGGGACTCTGGGTCTACTCACTGGAGGGTGCTGCGAGCATCGACATAGGCTTCGCGGTTGTCCGCCCTTTTCACGGTGACCTCTGGTGCCGTTGTAATGGGCATTTGCTGACTTCGAGCCTCTTGCATCCCACGCATGGTAGTTCGTAGGTCTGCTAGCTCGTGCTACAATGTTCCGAGGACCACCACTGAGGTGCCCTCAAATTGTTGTGCTAGCGTGAAGAGTGACGGGGTCGAGGGGCATGGCGGCCCACGTGGCATGGTCGTTGGCGATGAGTGCATGAGCTCCAGAGTCATTGGACGTGATAGCGCGGGCGCCAGGACCGACAGATGGGCCAGCACTGATGTCGGGGTCGATGGGTACACTAGCACAGGTGCTGGGGTTGACAGACATGTCAGCGCGGACATTGGGGTCAACAGGCGCACTGGCGTAGGTGCTAGGGTCAACAGACATGTTAGCACAGACATCGAGGTCGATGGACGCACTGGTGTGGGTGTCGAGGTCAGTAGACGTCTTGACACGGGCATCGAGGTCACCGGATGTGCCAGTACGGATGTCGAGGTCGACGAGCGTGCTGGTGTGGGTGTCGAGGTTAACAAACGTGCTAAAACAGGCGTCGGCGGAGCTATTGGGGGCTATCGTTGTCGCGCCCTTCGATCGCAGAGCTCCCCGCGTCGCTGATGGTAGCATCAAGGCATCGTTGTCATGGGGGTAGGGGCCCCTCAACCACGGGCCCTTGTGTGCTAGCCTCGCTGGTCACCACCGCTGTAGTCCTCTTCCTCTTAGACACCTTCACTGCTTTCATTGGTGCCATGTCTCCCTTGAACTTGGAGCTTGCTCCTTGATCGTCCCCCACGAACGATGCTAACTGTTATTGCTACGGGCAAAATAGTAAACAAGGGGACTATCTAGAGAATGGCTTACGTTAGGACAAGGGTGAATGGCTTTCAATTAACTCTGTTCTTCCCATTTCTTGCATGGGGTTATATATACATATCCTTAAGACCAGGTTGCAAGAATGCCCTTGGCAAGGCTCAAAATGCTAAGGGTACAAATGCCCTTTCACATGTTTAATGGGCCTTTTGACCTAGCAGGCCGAGTGTGCAAAGGTGGGGTCTCTATCCCAACAAACATATTTAACATTTAGTGTCAATTTACTTTATTTGATTGTTTTGTTGCTGTTAATAATCAGTTCTCTCTACCAGGTTATAACATACTCTGCTCTTCCTACTATGTATGCTTGTGACATATCTCGTGATATCATATCTAATATGTGGCCATAAAAAATAACAAGGGATATTAGAGCATAATAGTTATACTATTCATGTAAAAGAACATATCTACAATATGAATTATTGTTTGAAAACATTCATTATTACAGTATTTATTAAAGAAAGCCTTGAACATGAAAAATACAACCAACCAACCAGCCTTGAACATATCTACAACCGGTATCACAGGACAGATCATGAAACGGCAGGGTAATTCCTATTGAAGTTGACTACATGATGCCCCATTATTTTTTTTATGATCCATCTATCGACAAGGTACAAAGATAAAGAAAGCTCTAAGATTAAAAAATCACTATAGAGAATAACTATAAATGCCAATAATATATATATGTGTGTGTGTGTATGATGGTTTGTGTATATAGTTATACAGAAATAGTTAGGTCCTGTTTGGAACAAAGGATTTTTCGCGTAAAACATTTTAATTTTTGAGGAAATAGAAATATTCTTATGTTCCAAACAAATCATTAAAAACAATACAATAAATGATGGAAGAATAAATAAACCCATTAAATATGCATGGTTTCGGGATGGGGTAAATCACCTTCGCCAACGTGCTGCCATCATCAAGTACATATGGATTGCCTACATAACCACTGTTGCAATGACAGAGGTAACTAAGATCCACGAACAAGGTGCTGTCTATGCATTGGCTATGGGCGCTCACACATGCATAGCTTGTTTTATTGTCCTTTGCGCTAGCGCGTGTCGATCGATCCATTATACCCCATGGGAGCATCACGGGCAGATGCACATTAGCAATAGGGGGTATAGCCCCCAAGCTGATTTTAATTTTTGTTATTTAAAATCTAAGTTTACATAACATGTGCTTTCACGTATCAAAAATCAGGGTCCATACATATCAAAGATTACATCTATCTAAAAAAATAATACTTAAAACGTTGACAAATAGGGGGGAAAAGAAAAGAAAAACACGCAAGATATTGATAAAACAAAACACTCCTAAAAATATGTGTAAGTTGAAGTTGTTACAACACAGCATATCAACCAACTATGAAAAGAGAACAAAATATCATAGGCTACTTGAACCGATCGAGCGTGCGCCACCAACCGATCCAGCCTCAAGCCAACGCTAACCCAATGCCCAAGCCAACACCTGCCCCAACCAACCAAGTAGCCAACGCCAGGTCCAAACGACCCTTAACCTACACTCCCCTGTTCCCCATGCGGCACACCCCGCACGCAACCTTTCATTTGCAGTGGTGACAGGCCCAGCGTCGGAGCTACCGTCATTTGGGAGCACGCTGGCCACTTCTCGCCTGCGTCTGCGTGCGTCAGATGGTATGGTTAAATTTCTCGTTGTGTTAATTTCACTGCACACACATGCAAATGGAGTTAATCTTGGTGTATGTATGTTGTATCCAGTATGGCCAACAGTCAAGGCAATAGGTGAGGTCGTCCACTCATTGTCTCGTCTGACTCTTTGCTTTCAAAGTTTAGCTAGCAAAGTAACGATCTGTCGACCAAAATAGATACTAAATTTTGTGATTTAGATTTTAGGGTTTCAATTCTATGATCTTTAAAATATTTGTGGGCCAGCAGGGGCGGATGCACGTTAGCAATAGGGGGGCTCAAGCCCTTGGGCTAATTTTAATTTTTGTTGCTTAGAGTTCAAGTTTACACAGTGTATGCCCCCACATACCAAAAACTAGTGCCCCCATATATCAAAGATTACATCTATCTAAAAGAAATAATACTTAAACACATTGACAAATAGGGAGAGAAAAGAAAAGAAAAACACGCAGGACGTTGACAAAGCAAGACGCTTCTAAAAAATACGTGTAAGTTGAAGTTGTTTCAACATAGTATATCAATCGACCATGAAATGAGAACAAAATAACATAGGCGAACTGATCGAGCATGGGCCACTAGCCAGTCTAGCCCCATGCCAATGCTGGCCCAAGGCCCAAGCCAGCACCAACCCTAAACCATCGAAGTAGCCAATGCTAGGTCTAAATGATGCTTAACCTACATTCCCCTATTCCCCACGCAACACATCACCCACGCAACCTTTCATTTGCAATGGTGATGGGCCCAGCGTCGGAGCTATTGTTGTCTAGGAGCACGTCAGCTGCTTCTCGCCTGCGCCTGTGTGCATCGGATGGTATGGTTATATTTCTCCCTGTGTTAATCTTACTGCACGTGCATACAAATGGAGTAAATCTTGGTGTATGTATGCTATATACAATATGACCGACGGTCACAGCATTAGGTGAAGTCATCCACTTGTCGTCTCATCCTAGCTCCTTGCTTTCAAAGTTCAAATGTTCAATCTTCATAGCTAATGAAGTAACGATCAGCCGATCAAATAGGTACTAAATTTTGTGATTTAGATTTTAGGGTTTCAATTGTATATTCTTTAAAATATTTGTGGGCCAAGGCTAAAAATATTAGAATGCCCTATTTCGATTTTTGCAATAATTGAATTAGAAAATTTTTCAATGTGTTTCAATATCTAATTTAGTAAAGTAACATGGAGCACAGGTACTATTGCATCAAGGCGACCCATCTCCCCTCTAGTGCTGAAATTTAAGTCCGAAACTCACAGGATTTCTGTTTGAGGTTTATGTTGGGTAAGTTGTGCAGAAGGCAGTATAGCGCATAAATAAGGAAGGTTTTCCTTCTTGTGTGACAGTCTAGTTATAGTTCACAATGAAAAGGCTATTCAACACACGTGCGTTGAAACGAAGCGGGCTGTTGGAACGCTCGGAAGACCTACTCCTTATTCTTCCTGATGGCGAAACCAGGATGATGCCACTAGGAAGAATACAAAGGGTGGGTCCGAAGGACTAATCTAAATTGAGTTGTGCTCTCATCAGTTAGAGAGTACTACTTAAATTACTTGTAAAATAATTATGCAAAGTTTATTTCTCTATTATAGCAAATCTACAAACAAGTTGTAAATTGTACTCCCTCTGTCCACAAATGTAGGTCGTTGTGGATTCCGTGTGATCAAGCTTTTTAAGTTTTGACCATTAATGTATGTTAAAGTATATAGATTGACTATATGAAAATAATATCATTAAATTTATCTTGGAAAATAATTTTATAATATATATATATTATTTTTACTAGTATATTATATTAATTAATTATAGTCAAAGTCTTGCATTACAGACCAAAAAAGTCAAAAATAACTACATTTGTGGACGGGGAGAGTATCAATTCATAAAAAATGATCAATTAGAACCTTGGCAGTAGGTGCTATTTCATAAAAAGCTGAGACTTTAGCACGTATAGTTAGTGCTAAGAGTTAGAATAAAAGTAGCTAATAATAGTATTATGGAGAGAGAGATGATGTGTCTAACTTAGCACCTAGATGCTAAGGGATGTACATACTCTTAAACTTGTAACAGCTAAAAAAATGTGGTTGTTGTGTTATTAATTTTCACCCCCAACAAAACACTCTTGAACGGTTGAACCATTTTGCGCACACCACAAAGGTGAAAAACTTTCAATTTTCATGTTTATCGTAGGATAGACCACTTAACCATATCATAAACCTTTTCGACGTAGATTCAAAGGCCACCCCCACTCATCACCGTATCATAAGCCTTTTCGTCATAGATTCAAATGCCACCCCCACTCATCATCTTCATTATGGTGGATTCTTTTGGGCTATAGCTCATAATTTTTGGCTTATAGTCTTTGAATTCTGGCTGTTCGCGAGAGACAGTACGAAGAGAAAAACAATGCATGTGATTTTGGTTGGTATAGCTAAACTGGGTACAATGTCTACTACAATCGACTTTTAGATCTACGGGCCTACTCTTTGCGGCTTTTGAAAGCGGCTTTTGACTTTTGCCATAGTACCTAACTTTTAAACGGAGTGCTTTTTTCAAGACGGGGTCTACAAGTTAATAGAAGTATACGTTAAAAGCTCAGCATCTGTACAAGCCAAAATCGCAAGCGATTATCTCTCTCCGTAGTCTCTCTCGTGAATAACCTAAAATTCAAAAATTTCAGCCGTAAGTCATAAGCCACAGCTATAAGCCAAAAAAAGAATAGGCCCCTAGATTCAAAGGCCACCGCCACTCATCATCTTCATGCCATCATATCAAATGCACAAGGCATATTTTGTGAACAAGTTCACCAACCAACTTGTGGCCATCGGATGAAACTTCGGCGACCAAGATTGAAGGTAAGGGCAACACAACCCACTTGCACCATTTTTGAATTTTAGCCCGTGCTATCACATGGTTTTCCAAAAACTCCTCCCCAATCCATCATCTCATCCCCAGTCGAGCTCCAGACCAGAGCAGCGCCTCCTGCCAAATCCGTCATCTCCATCAACTTCAATGAGGTCACCGTGGTTCACCACTACCTCCATACACGGCGAGCTTCTGACCCATCACGCATGAGGCAGATCCATGGAGCCTCCGATGAGATCCCATGCTATCATATCCCTTTCATCGTCATCGTCGAGCCGCTTGTGCCACCATGCTTTGTTCGTGTGTTGCCCCTCGCCAAGAGGATAGCAAGTGACCATAAATCGGGACTTGTCCCTGCCACGTACGTGTTTGTTGGAAATCGAGATCGATGTGCAAGTCTGCAAGCTCATTGATAAAATTATCAGGCACGTTAACGCATAACATATTTGAACATCTCATCCCCGTCCCCGAGGATTCAAGGGGTCCTGTCCATCCTGTAGCATGTAGGTGGCATTACGGGATTCTTTACACAATATATATACCTTGTTTTAACAAGCCAATTATATATTACTAAGTGCATTATAGAATGTACAGTACTATGTTTGTCAAGGGAGGCAACATGAATGTAGGTGTGCAGCACCCATCCATGGGATAATACAGTAACAATCAACATTGAAAACTGAATAGATTTAGCGTGGTAGAGTGGAAAATGAGATAGTCCCTTGGGATCCTAAAGTAGCTTCCTTGCCGAAAAATTCAACACAAAAAGACTCAGGATTAGTTTTGGCATTTGTCGTCATCAAGGGTTCCATCTCTTTCTTATTTGCTAGAACGGCATAGCATGAGTTTAACCTTTTGGTTCGTAAAAATTGTAATGTCATCTCTACTTGCTTCATAGTAGGTCTTTCTTCACCTCGAAATCTTAAGCACAGCTCTGCAAGAGAGGCAACATTTTTAATCTCTTCCTCAGTTGCTTCATCAAGAACTTGGGCAGCCACTATATCTGTAATCGGCGTCACCTTTGTTTCCCAAAGAAAATACTTGGCCAAGTTTTGCTTCAACCCTGCCTCATTTGTAAAAATAGGTTTCTTCCTAAGGAGCAACTCTACAAGTACCACTCCAAAGCTGTACACATCACTCTTCCCGTTTAATTGCCCAGTTTGGTAGTACTCAGGATCTAAATACCCAAAAGTGCCTTGCACATTTGTAACAACATGGGTTTGATCAATAGGAACCAATCGTGAAGCACCAAAATCTGAAACTTTAGCAGTGTAGTTGCCATCCAAAAGTATGTTCGAGGACTTCACATCACGATGAAATATTGATACTGAAGCTGCGGAATGGAGATAACAGAGTGCCCCTGCTGCCTCTACAGCAATCTTTAAGCAGTCATCCCAAGACAACCGGAAGAAGCCACTGCCTGCATCAGCGTGGAGAATTCCAAATAACGAACCATTGGGAATAAAGTCATACACAAGTAGTGGAACCTCAGTTTCAAGACAACATCCAAAAAGCTTCACAATATTGCGGTGATTTATCTGAGAGAGAATGGCAACCTCGTTGATAAAATTATCGATTTCATCTTGCTCAATGATCTTAGACTTTTTTATAGCCACCACGCGTTGATCAGATAAGATACCTTTGTATACCATACCATGCCCTCCATGTCCAACTATACGTGAGGAATCAAAGTTATTTGTCGCCTTTTCGAGCTCTTCTAAGGAGAAAATTTTTGTCTTGTCACTTGCATTCTCATCAGATGATATTAGTTGTTCTAGGAGAAGACCTTGGTTTTTTCGGAAGTATCTTCTTCGTAGTTGCTTTTGAATGTCTCTTTTCCATCTATGAATGAGAATCATCCCACTCAAGAAACAAAGTAGAATGCTGAAGCCACCACTAAGCCCAATGATAATACCTAAAAGGATTTTTGCCGTTTAATTAATGTTATATTTTCCTTGAGCTTTGAGAATTGAAATAGAAACAAGAACATACCTAAGAGAAGACTTTGTTTCCTTCTTGGAATACACTGCATAGTTGCGGCATCATACTCTGTTTTATCCGGGCACTTGGTGCAATAGTAGCTCCCTACAACATTGTGACATACCCCTTCGCAAATGCCTGGTGTGTTGCACTCGTTAATATCTGGAACCACAAATCATAGTAAATTGAGTAAGCAGCGTACAAAAGGTGAACATCATTGCTAATATGGAAGTGATGATGATTTGTGTCAAAATTTCAAATGGTATCATGATTGTTTTTTTGTCATTATGGTATCATAATTGTTTTTTTGTTTTTTGATCACTGGTATACATAGCTATATCTAAATTGGCCATATTAAAATTGTACCGATATATTATAATTTTATAAGATATTTCTAAAATATTATCTTTACTATTTAAAAAGAGTTGTTGGTGGTGGTGATTCATCTGCATCTCCCAACTCCCTCTTGTACATCCTAAAAATCTCTAACAAAAACAGGAAAAAACCTACAAAAAAATTCTACCACCCTAAATGTTCTCTAACAAAAAAAAGAGCTTTACAGGGTGCGCGATAGAGCTGAGGGCGCGGAGGCACGATGTAGCCGAGTGCAGAGATGGAACTGACCACGTGGGCTGTGCAGGTCAATCCTAACAATGTTGACTTAACATGCTGGGATAATATGATTTTTTTATATGTAGAAAAGCACGGGCATTTACCTAGTAATTTTATAAGAATTTTCTTGTATATAATTATTCCAAATAAAAGTCAATGATAAACGAAATTGGAGAGTGAGCAATTCCTAAAATGTCAATGATAAAGTTTTATGCATTTATAAAACTTTAGGACCATGGAGGCATCCTGTTGCCCAGAGAGGGGGCTGCAGGTGGTGCAGACTCGAAGGACTACATTGAGTATCACATTTACATTCGGTGTTTATTAGGTGTCCTCTGCTTTTGTTTGTATTCCCTTCTCTCGGTTAATGAAATGAGGCAGAGCTCCTACCTTTGTCTCATTAAAAAGGTATCACATTTACATATCAATTCTCAAATGGAAAATATACTCAAAAAAATTCTAAAGTGTAAAGGAAATTTATTCTGGGACATTGCAAATGTCTGAAGCAATAAATTTTTATGTAGATGTAGCTGTTGTAGATAATCCACATTCTGGAGTATTTCCAAAGGAATTATACTACTTCATGGAAAATTTCTATAAATTTCCTGCATTCAAAGAGGCCCTAAAATACAGTAGATAGCTCACTCTGGGTGCAAATGAATTGGATAAAAGAATTGTAGAGAGTTGCATCCCTAAAAAATCAGAGCTAATAGGAATCCAGAAATTGCCATGTAGTTTTATTTTTGCAAATACTATATTACTTGATCAATCATTTTTTAAGATATCGCTACTCTAAAGTGTAGACAAATAAAAGAGAAAGATATAGATGTGTTTGGATCTCCCAAAGGGGAGTGCCATGAACTCTGCCCTTTTTATCACTTTGCCAGACGCTATGCAGTACACATGTTATACGCGACAACAGAAATACAGATAAGGATAGATCTACAGCCCTGGGTGGCACTCGCCCGAGACTAGAGAAAGCATAGAACCTCGTCTTAAATCAACCGGTGAATCCAGAATCAAAGTGAGGAGAACAGGATATGTTATGAGAAGAGTGACGTGGGAATAACGTAAACAAATCTCAAACATTTCAATTTTGTCATCTTAATAGGGCACCACACTTAATAAACAAGGCTTGACTGAGGCCATGTATCAATGAACTTATTGCAGATAGGATTAATTGATTTTAAAAACTCTCAGTTGACTACACAGTGCAGTTTGCGTTGCGCTTTGGCTAGTGAATTTGTTTTTAATAGTGCTCTCAATAACAATTTGTTGGGTAACATTGCAAAGTAACTTAAAAAAATAAAGCTTCAAAATTGTTGGTAAAAAACAGAAAGTGTTAGACCATGTGGCTAGGTTTAGAATTTTTATGATGATGAATAATTGACAACATTGCTTAACATTGTTATTCAAGGCGTATGCGTGTGTGCGTGGACTAATATCGGTCAAGTTGGTGAGAACTTGTGCCGGAAAAATTATTCTTTGGTCTTTGCATGTGCAGGTTGGGCATGGAGACGGTCATGGTCGGTGACGAGGAAGACTGGGACTAGGAGGGGGAAATCTGAGGTCCGGGCGGTCGAGGATATCACGAGGTGGTCGGGCTCACGCTGGAGCACATGGAGATCAAAGGTGGATAATGCGTGGAGAATATACAGGAGGTACGGTCCTGGAGGCTTCGATACGTGATCAGTCGAAGAATCGAAAGAGTGAAAAATCCGTGTTAGGAAGGGTTTCAGGTCCCTTGAAAATTAGTGGGCCAAAAGTCTATTTGAGGTAAAAAGGCCCAAACCTAGTTGGAGTTGAATTAGGGTTTTAATTAGAGATTGAATAGGTAAGAGTTTGGGATATAAAAAGGAATAGATGGTTGCGGCGGCGGGTGTGCCGTTTTTGGGAGCGAACAAAAAATATACGTGATTGCAGCAGCTCTTTCGTTCCTTTCTTGCGCCGACGACATCTGGCACCTCGGTTCTCTATATCATCTCGTCGTCTTCGCATCATCCCGCGCGCCTCGGTTCACGGCGTGGTCTGTTAGTCGCTGCGGTACTTTATCCAACAAGTGCAGGCGCAAGCATCACATGCATGCGTGTTACACGGCTTTTTGGGACGCGCATAGAAAAAGTGATCGGCGGTTTCGTCTCTGTCTCGGACCGCACGGCGCGTCGTCACATCCAGGTCAAAGCACAACAGGGCAGCATCCATCGCTGGTAGAGCTGGGACTTGGGCCGTGCTTTTTTGGGCCAGCCCGAAGCACGGCCGGCCCGGCACGGCCCAAGCACGGCCCGGCCCGACACGTGGCGGGCCGTGCCGGCCCGGCACGAACGGCGGGCCGTGCTGGGCCTGGAGAACCGGCCCGGTGGGCGGCACGGCACGGCGATTCGTGCCGTGCTCGGGCCGGCACGGCACGGCACGGCGATTCATGCCGTGCTCGGGCCGGCACGGCACGGCGGGCACGGCGAGCACGGCAGGCACGGCCAGCACGGCGGGCACGGCCAGCACGGGCGGCACGGCGGCGGCCTCCCCCAGTCCTGATCCCATCGACATCCAAATCCCCACAATCACAATCATCACAGAGCAGAGAAGAGAGAACAGAGGGGAAGGAGGCACACCGGAGCTTGGAGCCTTCGACGAGTAGACGACGGCCGCACCGCCGCAGCATCCCGCATCCCGCGCGATGACAAACTCGTCGTCGCCGCCCGGCCATCCGCCGCTGGTGGCTTGCTCTCGGAGTAGTCGAGGTCGCCGTCGCCGTCGCTCGGAGCCAGGGGAGGAGGGGGCGGCGGGGGAAGGAGAGGGTGTCGGGCGCCGAAGGAGCCGGGAGGGGGAGGCGGCGGGGGCAGGGGGCGGAGGGGGAGAGGGCGGTGGGGGGCGGCGTGGGAGGGGGAGCGGCGGGGGAGGCGCCGAGGGAGGGGATGGCGGGGAGGGAGCGGAGGGGGGAGCGGCAGGGGAGGGGGAGCCGGCGGGGGAGGGGGAGCCGGGGAGGGGGGGCGGCGAGGGGAGGGGGAGCGGCGGGGGTGGGGGCGGGCGGGGAGGGAGCGGATGGGGGAGCGGCGGGGGAGGGGGAGCCGGGGAGGGGGGCGGCGAGGGGAGGGGGAGCGGCGGGGGAGGGGGCGGCGGGGAGGGAGCGGATGGGGGAGCGGCGGGGGAGGGGGAGCCGGCGGGGGAGGGGGAGCCGGGGAGGGAGCGGCGGGGGAGGGGAGCCGGCCGGGGCCCGGGGAGGGGGAGCAGCGGGGGGGGCGTCGGGGGAGGGGGCGGCGGGGAGGGAGCGGATGGGGGAGCGGCGGGGTTGGGGAGCCGGCGGGGAGGGGGGAGAGGCGGGGGAGGGGGAGCGGGGGAGGGGAGCCGGCGGGGGAGGGGGAGAGGCGGGGGAGGGGGAGGCGGAGCCGGGGAGGGGGAGGGGGCGGCGGGGGAAGCGGCGGGGGAGGGAGAGGGCCGAGGGGGTGGGGGGCCGGAGGGGGAGCAGGGGAGGCGGCGTGGGAGGCGGAGCGGGAGAGACCGAGAAAGGGAGCCGGGGCCCGGGAGGGAGGGAGTACCGAGGAGGCGCTTTTGGCCGGACGGGGCGACGGGCTCACGGGAAAAAAAGTAAAGGATGGCCCCTCCACCGATGGGAAAAAAGATGGACAGAGACAACGTTCGTATAACTTTAACAGATAACGTTCGCAGACAAGAGACAACGTTCAGTAAACAACGTTCGATTTTATAGTTATAAATGCACTCCCTTCGGCCTCCGCCAGCATCACAGATTCTTTCCAGCATTCAACTTCATTCTTCACTCTCTTCGGTCTTCACTCTGCAATTTCTTTCCAGCAGCAACATAGAGGCTCCATTTATTCACTCTGCATCATATTTCTTCACGGAGCTTCTTATTTATTTATTCTCATTTTACAAGTTTATTTCTTATATTTTCTGCATTTATACTCTTTATTTATTTATTACTTCTAATTTCGCAAGCACATTTATTGTATTTATATTTCTTATTTATTAATTAATCACCATGTTACCAAGAAGCCGCAGTTCCAGGGAGCAGTCAAGCAGTATGCAGAGAAATCGAAGCTCAAAAAGGACAGCGGGACGACTTAGTGTAAGCTCTCGCCGTCGCTCCCCTAGTCCTCCTCCTCCGACCCCCATTGATGCTCGTCGGCTCTCGCCAAGCATGGGAGACTACGGCATGGATGACCGTCATATGGACGGTACAGAGGGCTATGAGGATTACCAGGGAGCAACGGGGACACCAGAATTCTCTACCCCGTCCACGGACGCCAACATTGGCGGGTCTACACGAAGGGCGGAATGCTGGAAGCACATGACCTGGAGCCAGGAAATCCAAGACGGTGAAACGGTAGATATCGCAACCTGTAATTATTGTAATGCTAAATTAAGTGCTCGTTCAGCTGTAGGGACAGGACACTTGAACCGCCACTACAAAGCATGCTTACGCAAGATGGCGGCACAGGGCCGAGGGGGAGGAGGAGTACAAACACAGCTAAACTTCGAGGCCGATGGCTCTGTAAGTACTTGGGTATACAACCCGCTTAATGCATGTGAGGAAATTGCTAGATATATAATTTCAGAAGACCAGCCGATTAGGATGGGTGAAAGCTGCGCGTTCGAAAGAATGATCCAACGCGGCTTTTGCCCACAGTACCAACATGTTAGTAGGAGGACTACTACATCCGATATTTTACGGATGTATCAAAAAGAACTGGTAGAGTTAAAACAACAATTCCAACAAGTTCAATATTCTTTTGCCATAACCTCCGATATTTGGACATCATCCCATCAAAGAAGTGCATACCTTAGTGTTGTAGCTCATTATTTAGATGATAATTATAAACTAAACAAAAGAGTCATAGGATTTAAACTAATAAATGAATCGCACACGGGAGAGGCAATTGCAGAGCGTATATTATATGTACTTGATGATTTTAAGATAGATAATAAAATTGCTTCTATAACTCTAGATAACGCATCGGCAAACACAACAGCTATGAATATCCTCACCCCAAGATTACAAACATATATTGGTGGTTATGTCCTCCACCAAAGATGTGTATGCCACATCTTGAATCTTGTTGTTCAAGATGGCATGCAAGTAATTGGTCCATATCTGAACAGTATCCGCGATGCTATTCGTTACCTCGCAAGCTCTCCACAAGTGGTAGCTAGATTCGCGGAGTACTGTGCAGCTAATGGGAAAGAGCCAAGAAAATTTGGCCTTGACATGAAGGTGAGGTGGAACTCAACATATATCATGCTAAAAAAGATACAAGGTTACGAGAATATCATATCCGTTTTTGTCAATGCTAACTGTCAAAATAATGAATTGCTAGTTACTAATTCAGATTGGCAGGTTGCTAGGCATTTTCGAGAGTTTTTAAAACCTTTTTATAAAGCAACAAAGGTTTTATCTGGTATTTATTATCCAACCTCTTGCTTAGTTATAGAGTTTATTTGGTTAATTGCAGATAAAATTGCTAAATCTAGGGACGATAATATTTTAGGCCATGCCGTCGTAGCAATGGAACAAAAATTTATTAAATATTTTGGTTCCCTTTCACACCTGTATTGTTTTGCTATTATTTTTGATCCTACAAAAAAGTTGACAGGTTTACAGGAAGCTATGGAGGGGATAGGTGAATGTCTTGGCTTAGATTTTTCAGAATCTTTCGAACATGTCAAACAGGAGCTTTTTCGTGTTTTTCGTTTGTACCATGATAAGTTTGCCAGCAGCGGAAGATCGGAGGCCTCACAGCAGACGCAACAGGGGAAGACAAGCTTCAGACACTTGTGGAAGAAACTAAAACAAAAGGGCAAGTCTACTTCTTCGTCCTCTCAGTCTCAGGCATCCTCCAATTGGAATTCTATCTCGGAGTTGAACCACTATTTGGAGCATGATTTTGCAAACATTGATCCTGATCTTACTGATGGAAGCAAGATAGACTTGCTCGAGTGGTGGAAGAACAACAAGCGGATCTTTCCTGTGCTGTCACATTTCGCACGGGATGTTCTCCTGGTGCCAGTGTCCACTGTCTCTTCAGAAGCGACGTTCAGTACGGTAAGGAGAATAATAGAAGAGAGAAGATCATCCCTTACGCCCAGGATGGTGGAGGCAATCACATATGCCAAAGACAGGGAATTAGCCAAAGAGCGGAAACAACATCAACTGGAGGATCCCGAAATCGTACAGGCGTATGCTGACCTAGACATTGCCGAGTAGATATTATCTACGCATGTTGTAATATTTTGTATATACATATATTGTTACTGTACTCTTTTCCTTACTCGGGAAACCCCACTCTGGGGCGTAAGGTTTTTAACGAGGCAGTAACATTGTATTTCTAAAATATTAAAGAAATTTCACTTTTCCCGAAATATTTATGTTGTTGCGTGTCTATGTTTTTATGCAATTAATTTAATTTCAATTAGTTTTAAACGAGGCAGGTACGAGAGAAAGGAAGATGACGACCGTCGCCACCGCGTTCGCGTATAGTAATTTTGGGCTGGGCTTGGGCTGGCACGGCACGAACGCTGGCACGGTGGGCTTTGGGCCAGGCTTGGGCCTGACCAGAGACGACGTGGGCCGGCACGACACGGCACGGTGAGATGACTGGGCCGAGCCGGCACGGCATGAAGCGGCACGAAGCACGATGGGCCCGAGCCGTGCTGGCACGGCACGGCCCAAGTCCCAGCTCTAGCTCGGACCAGGTGCTGATCCACGTGCAACACAATAGCGGAAGCACTTTTTGCATGGTGGCCGTAAGTTTTTTTTTTTTGACTGCATGCAGGATTGCAATTTTTTTTGTTTGTTTTTTTTATCTGATGATTGCATGCGATGACTCTCCTGTCGACTTGTGACTGGCTGACTGCTGCTTTTTGGTTGATCGCGTGACTACTGCTGGAGATCTGTCTGTCGATTTTTGTGTCTGCACAATTTTTCTTTTGCTGTGAATTTGAGCGAACAAAAATTAAAAAAAAACAAAACTTGCATGCATGGAGCTAATGGAAGTCTCGGCTAGATAAGTATGCATGCAGATTAGTGGAGAGAGAAAAAGAGGATTAGAGGAGAGAGAGGAACCAATAGCAAAAGGTGGAGATTATTTTTTTCTTTCTAGTTGTTTCCTTTTGTACCTTCTGTGATTAGCAAAAAAAAAAGTAGATTCTATCGAGGGTACAGATCAGTATTTTACTGTTACCAAATATATATATATATATATATATATATATATATATATATATATATATATATATATATATTGCTCTTTTTGTTTTTCTTGTTTTTCCTGTACGGCAGATTAGAAAATCAAAAGACAATAAATTTGAAGAAAAAGTTTCTGCTGCGGATTGCAATCATTCACCCCCCTCTAATTACCATCGACGATCCTACAGAAAATTTATACATTGTTGTTACAATAACTACCAGTGTGCCCCACACACTTGCGCAGATAGTCTTGTTCTTGATATATTGCTTCAGTCGGATGAACATGGTTTACACTTAATGGCGTAATCCTAATGACCATGCATGGCTATGTATTCTTGGGGAAAAAGAAGTAATTGCATACCAACTGCATGCCTCACTCTCGTACCATAGCAGTAGCCCAACTGATAAACCAGAGAGAGAAGAGAGGGGGAGAGATCGGTGCAGAGATCTTGAATTGAGAGGTCTTTCTTCTTTTCTTGCTTCATTTGGACGCAACAATAAAAGAAGAAACAAAACAGTTGTAATCCGATTATCGGCTTATGTTTCTTACATATATACATAAGATTTATGCCACCTCATAAACGATCATCACAGTTATAATTATCGTGGGCCTCATGGCCACACACGCGTGCATGCTTGGATCCACACGCCGCACGCATTCGAGTCTCGTTGGACCTGGGAGCACGTCATCGTAAGCCGTTCACACGCGAGCGAGCATGAGAGGCTTTATCTAATCCTCTTTACTTTTTGCTCCTCTGACACAAGAATATTTGATAGGTTTTTGTGCAAATGCCCGTTGTTTACCACCTACTTAATTATTGCATGCTTTTACTCAAATCAGCAGGAAAAAAGTAGAGAGAATCATTATCTTGAATTACTCTCAGAATTATGTTGATTTGCTCTTAAATTTATCTTCAAATTGCTTATCAAATTTATACTAAATTTGCTTTTGAATTTTATATTTGATTTGCTCTCAGAATTATCCTAAGTTTTGCTTTCGAAAGTATCTTGAATTTACTCTTGGAATTAGGTTGATTTGCTCTATAAATTATTTTAATTTACTCTCAGACTTATACTGATTTGCTCTGAACATTATCCTGAGATTGCTCGCTTCTTGAAGCGTCCAGCCAACAAAAAATCAGCTACCATGCGTATGGAATTGACATGAAAGGGAGATTGGATGGAAAGAGATGTGGATTTTATTTGATATTTTCTGCTATAAATCATGCATCTCCCTTTCTATTTAATCGTTTAGTCTTTTATGAGGTGTGCGTGCGGAACGATCAAATGATGCACGGGCGGTCTGTAGTAACATCCTTTTTTATATATAGATTAACAGGATTCCTAGAAATTTGTCTTTTTTCTAATTTAAGGATTAATGTGAAAATTTTGAACCCTTTAAACCAAGGAGATTCCTTTAATCTCATTGGTTGTTTGTAGATGCATAGATGCCCATCTCATCTTAAAATAAGGCAAGGTTCGTGGATCCTCTCACTTTTGTTTAGGAACAGATCGTCTGGCTTGACCCGATATGCTTGAAAATTTATGCTACTTGGTTTTTTGATTGCATAGAAGGGCATTATCGTACTAGGGAGTTGGAGAGGGGGAAGTGTACCTTTGCAGCCATTAGTGATATATGGATTTCCCTGAAAACCAGTTGAGCATTTGCACCGATACCCAATATAACCTTGCATAGAGTTGACGCCTAAGCATGCGCTGTTCATACTAACACATGCATATTGAGAGAGGTTCTTCTGGGCCTCTTGACATGTTAGGTTGGCAGCAGCCCAGTGCACAGACACTACTGATTCCCCAAAACCAGCATAGAGATCAGGTTCTTCTGGTACGGACATTCTAAGTTGCTCCTCTTCGAAATATGATGTAAATCTGATGCCTACAAGCCCCTCGATGAGATTTATATATGTCACGACGTGGTCGTCATCGAATTGGAGCATAGAAGACGTCACGTTTGTGCAGTTGAGTTGAAATAGCTTCCTTGCAGAGCAACCTTCCTCTAGGCCAAAAGGAAATGGAACACTGATGTTCCCACAATACTGGGAGCAATTTGCCTTTAGTTGAATTGGACTATATCCTGCATTTAGTAAACAAAATTCGTGAGCTTGTCTAGTAATTTGACTCTTTTGAAGTTCTTTCAGCCATGTTGTAAAAATAAAAATCCAATTATTATAGTAGTAGAAACACGTAGACTTGAATGAAACAATTTGAGCATTACAACGAGCTTCAAAAGGTAGAATCTTATTATCAAAGTTATTCTGAAATAATTAACTAGGATCACAAGACAAATCTTATGCATGGTTCTCGCCAAATGTAACTGATCTACGATGTAAATAAATGTGGTATTATTGGCCAGATGACACTGCACTTGGATCCTCTCCTCGGGCAGATCTACATGTATTTGCCGGGTTCAAGCGACACCGATGCCCTTCAGCTCAGCTCATATAACCCTTTAGCATTATAAGCATGTAACTCCTTATTATAAGCTACAAATTAGTGTTGTGAGTTCATAATAAATCCAATGATCCCTTTAGGTATGGCTCTCCCTCCTCCAAGGCTCTCTCTCCTAGGAGGGCATCGACAGAGTGGCATGCGGGGACGTTTTCCACGCGTCGATTAGAGATGTCAATCACAAATGCTTAATGCAAAGTCGGAAAGCCAAGTTTTTTGGTGGTGGTGCATTCCGGTGATCAGCAGCAGGCTTTCGACGTTGGCTAAGGGTTTTGAAATGTGAGTTGCCTAAGGGTGTTTCCTGTTCCGGGACCCCCCCCCCGGGGGGGGTACTACAAAACTATGTTCATTTGCTGCCAAACACACTATAAAAATCGTGTTCCTTTGCTAGTGGACACTCATGTTATCGGCAAATCAACACAAATTTATAGTGTGCCGAATGCCAGCCACATGGGCTGTCATGTAGCCATTTGTTGTCAAAAATGGAATTAACATTAACAATTGATTATTCTAGTCTCTAAAAGAATAATCTAGGAATTCTTTTGAGTTGCAAGTTAAAAATATTTTATGGTATTGTACAATACGATTCAAACATATTTAAGATTTAGTGTCAATTTACTTTATTTTACTACTGCATATCTTCTGTTAAAATTGCAGTCAGATTAATTGCAGATTCTGTAGCACGTCACACTAGCTAATAAAATAATAAAATTAAATTGATCTAAAAAAACTAAGTTATTGCTAGCGAAGATGCCTCTTGTTGTACTTGGTCTCAAATCCTTTTATGACATGAAGTTGTGAGGCCAACGATTCCTATACTAATCCTACTGGCATACGGATTCTTACTTCCCTTCAGGGAAAGATAGGTGAAGAGCTATATAGCCAAACTGCCAAAGGGTGTGGCCGTAGTAACTGAACCCAAAGAACAAAGCAATAGCCAATCTCATTGAAAGTGACAGAAGTAATTAGGGGCACAAGAGTGGATTAGAGTCCAAGTTATTTTTTGTCTCGTTTTGATTGTTCCGTTGCTGTTAATAATTCAGTTCTCTCTACGAGGTTATAATATACTCTGCTCTTCTGATCCTACCATGCATGCTTGTGACATATCTCGCTATATCAAATCTAATATGAGGCCATAAAAAATAAAAAGGGATAGTAGAGCATAATAGTTATACTATTCATGTAGAAGAACATATCTACAATACAAATTATTGTTTGAAAACATTGATTATTACAGCATTTATTAAAGGAAGCCTTGAACATGAAAAATACAACCAACCAGTTTTAATTGCATCATAGGACAGATCACGAAACGGCAGATTAATTCAATTTGGGCCCTTTTTGGAACAAAAGATTCCATGTAAAACATTTCAATTTTTGAGGAAATAGAAAATTTTCTCATGTTCCAAACAAGTCCTTAAAGAAGAGAATGAATTAAATAATGGAAGAATAAATAAACCCATTAAATATGCATGGTTTCGGGATGGGGTAAATTAAATCACCTTCGTCACGTGTGCAGCCATCAGGTACATATGGATTGCCTACATAACCACTGTTGCACTCACAGTGGTAACCGTGATCCTCGAAGAATAAGCTGTCCCTGCATTGGCTATGGGTGCTCGCACATGCGTAGTTTGTTTTATTGTCCTTTGCGCTAGCGCATGTCTGTTGATCCATTATGCCCCATATGATCTCAGCGTAGATTGCAGTTATATTGATTATGTCCCATAAGGAGCTTGGACCAGATGATTGCGCTTGGAGTGTACCTTCGCTGTGGCGGACAAACCGGAGCTGTAAGTCACGAAGACCTAATCCAACTTCAACAGAGCAGCATCCAGTGCCGTTACAGTACTGTCTAGCCATCGTCTCTGTGATCTCTTCGTGGGGGCAATTGTTCCTACAACGCCTTGTGAAATTATTGGTGTCGTGATCGAGAATATATGTATCGAACTCACACCCAGTAATGTTTAGAGAAGCGTTATAGATAACAAACGAACTAAGTTTCCACGAAAAGTTGTAAGTAGGAACATCAGGCACCAGAGGTATGGTATGGGACATGGTTACGTCAAGCAACCTCGACGATCCTACCATGTTACCCTTGCCGCCGTCAACGACCTCGGTTGCGCCGTCGCTCAAGAAGAGCTTTGGCGGCTGGGCGGTGTCGTTGCAGGTGAGGCTGAAGTCCGCCTGCCGGAAGCAGCCGGATCCGATGCCGAAGGGATAGTGGATGCTCAGGTTGCCGCATCCCTTCGGGCAGTGAGAGAGCGTGGCAGCAGATGTGAGGGCCTCAGACGCTCGCGTCGCTAGTAAAGCAACAAGGAGCACAGGTACTATTACATCGAGGAGACCCATCTCCTCCCCTCTGGTGCTGAAATCAAGTCCGAAACTCACAGGATTTCTGTTTGAGGTTTACGCTGGGTAAGTTGCACGGAAGGCAGTGTAGCGCATAAATAAGGAAGGTTTTCCATCTGGTATGACAGTTCGGTTACAGTTCACAACGAAAAAGCTATTCAACGCGCATGTGTTGAAACGAATCGGGCTGTCGGAACGCTCGGACGCTCAAAGGTTTTCCTTTTGGTAAGTTGCACGGAAGGCAGTATAGCGCATAAATAAGGAAAGTTTTCCTTCTAGCATGACAATTCGGTTATAGTTCACAACGAAAAAGCTATCCAACGCGCATTCGTTGAAATGATGTATTAATTCATTGACGTAAAGTTTGATTGGTGCATAAATGAACGCTCGGACGCTTAAAGTCCAACTGATGTGAGATGGTTTAATTTATTGACGTAAAGTTTGCTTGGTGCTCAAAGGCCAACTGTAGGGGGTAGAGCTGGCACTTGGGCCGTGTTTTTTTGGGCCAGCTCGAAGCACGGCCAGCCCGGCACGGCCCAAGCATGGCCCAGCCTGACACATGGCGGGCCATGCTAGCACGGCACAGCGAGCACGGGTGGCACGGCGAGCATGGGCGGGTCGGCGTCGAGCTTGGGGAAGATTAAGGGGCAGAACATGACACAATCACACAAGCAAGCATACACACTAACACACATGCAAGCATACACACTAACACACATGACCACCGTCGGGATCTTGCTGTGCCGCTGACCGCAACACCGTTTCTTGGAGCCGGCAGCGCCGTCGTCACCTCGGCCGGATCAAGAGCATCTTGGAGATCGTCACCTTGGCGGCGGGGGAGGTGGGGGAGGAGGCAGCGCCGCCGCCGCGCCTGGAGCCCGGGAGAGGTGGGGGAGGAGACGGCGGGGCCGGGGGAGGTGGGGGACGAGGCAGCGGCGCCGGGGGAGGTGGGGGACGAGGCGGCGGCGACTGGAGCCCGGGAGAGGCGGCGGCGCCAGGGGAGGTGGGGGATGAGACGGCGGGCCGGGGGAGGTGGGGGCGAGACGGTGGGGCCGGGGGAGGTGGGGGCGAGGCGGCGGGGCCGGGGGAGGTGGGGGACGAGGCGGCGGGGCCGGGGGAGGTGGGGGACGAGGCGGCGGGGCCGGGGGAGGTAGGGGACGAGGCGGCGGTGTAGGAGCGGGCAGAGTGGGGGAGGACGAGAGCGGAGGGGGCGGACCGGCGGAGTAGGAGAGGGCGGAGTGGGGGAGGGCGAGGCCGGACCGGCGGAGTAGGGGAGGCCAAGTGGGAGCGGGCGGAGTGGGAGAGGCCGAGAGGGAGCGGGCGGAGTGGGGGAGGCCGAGTGGGACTGGGAGCGGGTGCCGGGTGGAGTGGGGGAGGCTGGGAGGGCGAGGGCGGAGGGGGCGAACTGGCAGAGTGAAAGAGGGGACGAGGCCGGCAGGAAAAAGTGAGTGAGCTGCGCCGTGCGCGCGTGTGTCAGAGAAAGAGACGGGGGAGGGCCGGAGGAGGAGGACCGAGGAGAAAAGGTGGATTCTTTTTGTGTTAGAGAGGAAACGGTCATATAATGTGTATGGCTGTATGCAGAGCATGAGAGCAGCAGAGGCTGTCTTTTCGGTCTCCTTCAGTCAGTAGGAGATGTTGAATGACAACGGTCAACTCTTTTCAGTCTCCTTCAGTCAGTAGGAGAGGTCAGGCAACGTTCGGATTCCATCTTTATAAATCCACTCCCTCCGCTCTGCCATTTCTTCACAGAATCACAGATTCACAGAGCCTGTCACTCTGCTTCACCATTTCTTCACCAAGCTTCTCATTTCTTCACAGAGCCTTCTTATTTCTTCACAGAGCTTTCTCATTTCTTCTCATTTCACAAGTTAATTTCCTATATTTTCTAAATTTGTACTCTTTATTTATTTGTTTGTTACTTCTCATTTCACAAGCCCATTTATTGTATTTGTACTTCTTCTTTATTAACTAATCACCATGTTACCAAGAAGTCGCAGTACCAGGGAGCACTCAAGCAATATGCAGAGGAATCGAA
Source organism: Dendrocalamus latiflorus (assembly GCA_017311315.1). Taxonomy (NCBI): domain Eukaryota; kingdom Viridiplantae; phylum Streptophyta; class Magnoliopsida; order Poales; family Poaceae; genus Dendrocalamus; species Dendrocalamus latiflorus. The sequence goes on along the minus strand of CM029642.1, from coordinate 52,162,554 downwards.
GCTCAAAAAGGACAGTGGGACAACTTGGTGTAAGCTCTCGCCGCCGCTCCCCTAGTACTCCTCCAACCCCATTGATGCTCATCGGCTCTCGCCAAGCATGGGAGACTACGACATGGATGACCGTTATATGGACAGTACAGAGGGCTACGAGGAGTACCAGGATGGTCCAAAGCCAACGGGGACAACATAATTCTCTCCCCCGTCCATGGACGCCAACATTGGCGGGTCTGCATGAAGGGTGAATTGCTGGAAGCACACGACCTGGAGCCAGGAAATCTGAGACGGTGAAACGGTAGATATCGCAACTTGTAATTATTGCAATGCTAAATTAAGTGCTCGTACAGCTGTAGGGACAGAACACTTGAACCGCCACTACAAAGCATGCTTACGCAAGATGGCGGCACAAGGCCGAGGAGGAGGTGGAGTACAAACACAGCTAAAGTTTGAGGCCGATGGCTCTGTAAGTACTTGGATATACAACCTGCTTAATGCCCATGAGGAAATTGCTAGATATATTGTTTCAGACGATCAGCCGATTCGGATGGGTGAAAGTCGCGCATTCGAAAGAATGATTCAACACGGCTTTTGCCCACAGTACCAATATGTTAGTAGGAGAATTACTACATCCGATATTTTACAGACGTATCAAAAGGAACTGGTAGAGTTAAAAGAACTATTCCAACAAGTTCAGTATTCGTTTGCCATAACCTCAGATATTTGGACATCATCCCACCAAAGAAGTGCATACCTTAGCGTCTGTTTGGTTTGGAGACGTGGTGGGATGGGATGGACCCATTCCTGATTTCTAGGATGGAATCAACCCAGTTCTTGTTTGGTTAGTGGGATGGAATCGACCCTGTTTTCTGTTTGGTTGAGGGGATAAAAGAGGATGGAATGATCCCAGTCACCTGTTTGGATAGAGGGATGGGGATAGGACAGAAGATGTGGTGACCTTCTGGTAAGGTTACCTCTGTGCTACTAATCTTTTGTTTACATTTTTTAGAAATTGTTTAGAAATTTCTGGAGGAGCATCCACTACAAGATAGTCAATTTCCCCCCAGTCAACATCCTTTAGAAATTGTTTGATTAATCCATTCTTGCGAGGACCCCTCCATATGACAGCATCATCTGGGTTAGGCAGCATGAAACCAATCGACATGACACCAAGGTTGGCCTCAACATAGACTGGAGACCAGCCAAGGTAACTTCCTCATCGATCTGGAATTCTTTAACCCCCAATTTTTCTACAGGCAGATTTCTCACGATAGTCCCCAGTAGATTATTTTGGTTGTGAGCTGTCACTCACTCACACAAAACACAAACCGAACTAAACTAACTCAAAAACACAAACAAATTGAACTAAATGATACGAACGAAACATCCATAAGTTATAGCATTCGTAATATTACACCACAGTGCATAGTTATATGTGGTTCCACCAAAAGAAACGTCCTACTCCAAGGCGTACATAATACATCGAATTCAAGCCACACAATATAGCAAGTTCAAGGCTTGTGACATTACACAGTACATAAGTTATAGCATTCCTAATATTACACCACAGTGCATAGTTATATGTGGTTCCACCAAAAGAAATGTCCTACTCCTCCAAATCACCTTCACTGTCCTGGAAACCTCTCACTAATGAACATTGCAACCCAGTCTAGCTTGTGCTCGAACGGCAGGAGGTAGAAAGCCTTACCAATGTGAGGGTTAGCCACCAAATAAGCAAAGTAGAAAGATATGTGGGTCTTATCAAACCCAGGAAGGCTTTTCAATTGGTCAAATAAGTCTACAGGCAATTCATTTTCAGGTTTAGCGGCCATCTTTATAGCATTGGCAATGTTCTCACCTACACTTTTGAAAGCACTAATCAGCCCATCGTCTTCAATCTCAGCTATCCTAGCCCTCTTGATGGTCTTGCTTGCAGAAGATGTTGCCCCATAATTATCAGGAATAGTACTCCCATCACTCACATCATGTGCAGGAACATCATCAGTTTCAGTTCCTCCATCTTCAGTACCTAGAGCTGCACTTGAGTCATTGGCAAAGTTTCCTGTAGCCATGCTGTTGCCAAATATTGTTTGCATCTCACCATAGTGGTCTAGAGGCTTGTTCAGATACTCAGCATCTGCCTTGTGATCCTAGCAAATGAAAAAAAAATTCAGCAAGCACCAATTTTGTGCAGGAGCAAAGTATTGAAGTATACCTGCACATGGTTATTGTAGTGCTCAGCATCAAGTGTGATAATGAAGTTATCTTCATCCCAGCCAGCAGCACTCAGCTTCCTAAGTCTATTTATCTTTGCAAACTTCCTTGACCAGGTTTTCAAATGGTTCTTGATTTGCTCACCAGTGCGCATAGTGTTGAACTTTTCGTTGAGAGCCCTAGCACATGCATTGAGATGGACTTTCTTGAAGCCCTTTGATGTCTTAGCACCACCAGCCACCACATTGGCAAGGTGAGTCAGCATGAAAGCTGACTGAGCCGATGTCCATGTAGCATGGCCATTAGTGCCTCCAAGTCCTTCAACATGTTCATCCATTGTCTACCATGCCAACATAGAAAATACACAAACAATTAAGAAAGCATGGAATAATATTAACTTCAAGAAAGATGTTCATACAACTCAAATTCATGATGAATTACAAGCAATAGGTCCTTACAACTCAAATAAAACAAATAGGTCCTTACAACTCAAATAAAACAAATACAAATCAGTTAACATTGTTGTTTTGATGGTCTGCCCACATCTGGTCTGCAATTTGTTGCCTAAAATTGACCATAGCTGCATGCTCACTTGCTTGACCAGTATATGTTGTAGAATGACTATAGTGTGGCCAATTAGAATCAGTAATAATAAAGTCATCGATCCCGTTTTGTATGACCCAATTGTGTACGATGCAACATGCAACAACAATGTCTACTTGAGTTCGGAAAGGGAAGAATGGAGTGGCATCATCAAGAATTTTGAATCTCCTTTTAAGTGACCCAAATGCACGCTCTATTGTGACACGAAGAGATGAATGTCTAAGATTGAACAACTCCTGCTGATTTTGCACTGGATTATTCCCCCATTCATTCAAGTGGTACCGTACACCACGAAAAGGGGGTAAAAATCCCGGCTTGGCTCCATATCCAGCATCAACTAGGTAGAATTTCCCTAACATATGGTAAACAAGTTGGTCATGTTTCTACATTTCAACATTTTTATGGACAATTGAGGTAGTATTAATCTATTACCTTGTGGCACTCGAAGGCCATTCTCATGCTCTAGAGCATCTCTTAAAACTAGAGCATCATGTGCCGTCCCCTCCCAACCAGCCAAGACATAGGTGAACCGGAGATCAAAATCTACAACGGCCATTACATTTTGAGTGGCATAGGTCTTCCTACCACGAAAGGAGTGTTCCATTTCCTTAGGAACAGAGGCTCTTACATGTGTGCCATCAATAGCCCCAATACAATCCTATTATGTGTTCAACAAAATCATAAACAGATTAGGGGTCAGATAAGATTATATTAATACGGAAACTACAATGAAGTAGGGATGAGCCTCACACCTTAAAGTAAGGATCCCACCTTGGGTTCCCTGCTATTTTGCTTGGAGTGTCCAATGAAGGAGGCCTAATTAATTCCCCTCGTAGCTCACCAATGGCACGAAGTACTTTGTTAAAATAACGGCTAACCGTTTCTCCGGATCTATCAAAATTAGTTCCAACTAATCTATTCCTAAGATTATGCCCCACTGTATTTAGAAACATAGCCACTTGTTGCTCAACACACATATGGATGGTATCTTCAAGCAAACCACGGTTCCTAAAAAGGTTACAAAACCGAAAGAACTTTGCTCTATTAAGTCTTAGCATGTTCACACAAGTTGTATCATCTTTCCAAATTTTGTTGTCGAGGTACTCAAGTCTCATCCTATCCCTTTCATCCATAGGTCCATATGTTATTCCTACTCTCGTTGCATCCCGTTTACGTTTTCTAGACTCAATAATCATGGCCATCATTGCCAAAACCATATATCCAGCAGCAGCAAAAATTAAAAGCTTTATCCTTTTGTCCATCTACAATACATGAAGCAAACACAAAAAAACATCATCTGGAAAGGGACTAATCATGCTGCATATTGTCAACTGCACAATCAAGCTGCATATCGAATTCAAACCACACAATCATATTATCTACTGCACAATCATATTATCTACTGCACAAAATCATATTATCTACTGCACAAAATCATATTATCATGCAACTGCTCACTGTCAATACTACTGCACAAAATCAATACTACTGCTCACTGTCAATACTACTGCACAAAATCAATACTACTGCTCACTGTCAATACTACTGCACAAAATCAATACTACTGCTCACTGTCAATACTACTGCACAAAATCATCTCATTCTCAATATTGTTTCCTACACAAAATCATCTCAATCTCAATATTGTTTACTGCACAAACTCATATCAATCTCAATCTCAAATTCTCAACATGTTTATACAATCTCAATCTCAATCAGTTGTCGCCGGCTAGGGTTTCCATACCTTGCTTGCAGCCGAGATCTCGCCTCACTGAGTGAACTCTCCCCTCCCAGATCCAACAAAAACCACCTCTCCCTCGCCCGTTGCCGGTCTGGACCAAGCCAAACCCCCGGCCGCAAGAATCCCTGGATCCAAAACCCAAGAAAAGAAACCTCAATCGCACAAATCCAAACCCAAGAAGGCAGAAAATCACCTGATGTTGATGCGCACACGCCCTCCCAAGAACCAGCGGCGGCGCGCGCACTAGGAGAGACCGGCGGCGGCGGCGGAGTGGCGGGATGGAGGAGGAGCTGTGTGTGGCAACTTTACCCGTCCGAGCCGGTGATGCGCCGTCGCCTGGCTTTCCCTTGAGATGAGCGGCCGCCGCTGGACCTCTACGGGCGCGGAGGCCGACCGCTGGCCTGAGATCGAGAAGGCGACGCGAGTATTTCTCAGACGGGGAGGAGCACAGGAATGACCGGGGAGGAGAAACGGGAGGAGCGGAGCTGCGAGGGGGGTGACCGCACGGGGATTTTTCCCCACGCGCGACGCACGTGACGCGTCGGGGGGATGCGGGACGCCCCCGTCCCACCGATTTCTTGGGCTGGCGTTGTCCCATTTTTTCCAGCGTTTTGGGACCATCCGATCCCACGACTTTGATCCAAACACCGGGATTTTTGGGATGGACCTGGCCCGTCCCCAATGATCCTACGAACCAAACACATGCTTAGTGTTGTAGCCCATTATTTAGATGATAATTATAAACTAAACAATAGAGTCATAGGATTTAAAGTAATAAATGAATCGCATACGGGAGAGGCCATTGCCGAGCGTATACTATATGTACTTAATGATTTTAAGATAGATAATAAAATTGCTTCTATAATTCTTGATAACGCATCGGCAAACACAACGGCTATGAACATCCTCACCCCAAAATTACAAACATATATTGGTGGTTATGTCCTCCACCAGAGAGATGTGTATGCCACATCTTGAATCTTGTTGTTCAAGATGGTATGCAAGTAATTGGTCCATATCTGAACAGTATCTGTGATGCTATTCGTTACCTCACAAGTTCTCCATAAGTGGTAGCTAGGTTCACGGAGTACTGTGCAGCTAATGGAAAAGTGCCAAGAAAATTTGGTCTTGACATGAAGGTGAGGTGGAACTCAACATATATTATGTTAAAAAAATACAAGGTTAGAACATGTCATATCCATTTTTGTCAATGCCAACTCTCAAAATAATGAATTGGTAGTTACTAATTCAGATTGATAGTTATAAAGCAACAAAGGTTTTATCTGGTATTTATTATCCTACCTCTTGCTTAGTTATAGAGTTTATTTGGTTAATTGCAAATAAAATTGCTAAATCTAGGGACGATCCTCTTTTAGGCCATGCCATCGTAGCAATGGAAGAAAAATTTATTAAATATTTTGATTCTCTTTCACACTTGTATTGCTTTACTATTATTTTTGATCCTACAAAAAAGTTGGCAGGTTTGCAGATAGGTATGGAGGGGATAGGTGAATGTCTTGGCCTAGATTATTCAGAAGCTTTCGCACATGTCAAAGAGGAGCTTTTTCGTGTTTTCCATTTGTATCATGATAAGTTTGGCAGCAGCAAAAGATCGGAGGCCTCACAGCAGACGCAATATGGAAAGACAAGCATGGCATCACACTTGTGGAAGAAGCTAAAGGGCAAGTCTACTTCTTCGTCCTCTCAGTCTCAGGCGGCCTCCAAGTGGAATTCTGTCTCGGAGTTGAACCACTATTTAGAGCATGATTTTGCAAACATTGATCCTGATCTTACTGATGGAGGCAAGATAGACTTGCTCGAGTGGTGGAAGAACAACAAGCGGATCTTTCCTGTGCTGTCACATTTCGCACGGGATGTTCTCCTGGTGCCAGTGTCCACCGTCTCTTCAGAAGCGATGTTCAATACGGTAGGGAGAATAATAGAAGAGAGAAGATCATCCCTTACGCCCAGGATGGTGGAGGCAATCACATGTGCCAAAGGCTGGGAATTAGCCAAAGAGCGGCAACAACATCAAATGGAGGATCCCGAAATCGTACAGGCGTATACTGACCAAGACATTGCCGAGTAGATATTATCTACGCATGTTGTAATAGTTAGTATATACATATATTGTTACTGTACTCTTTTCCTTACTCGGGAAACCCCACTCTGGGGCGTAAGGTTTTTAACGAGGCAATAACATTGTATTTCTAAAATATCAAAGAAATTCCACTTTTTCCAAAATATTTATGTCATTGCGTGCCCATGTTTTTATGCAATTAATTCAATTTCAACTAGTTTTAAACGAGGCGGGTACGAGAGAAAGGAAGATGACGATCGTCGCCACCGCCTTCGCGTATAGTAATTTTGGGCTGGGCTTGGGCTGACACGGCACGAACGCTGGCACGGTGGGCTTTAGGCCATGCTTGGGCCTAGCCGGAGGCAATGCGGGCCGGCATGGCATGGCACGATGAGATGACTGGGCCGAGCCGGCACGGCACGAAGCAGCACGAAGTACAATGGGCCCGGGGCGTGCCGGCATGGCACGGCCCAAGTCCCAGCTCTAGTAGGGGGCGTGAATGTGAGCCACGGCCGAGCGAGCTGTTGGTTTCGAAATAAAATGATGTATTTATTTTTATTTTATTTAAAAAAATGAAATGATGCAGCTACAGTCTTGACCACCTGTGCGCCTCTAGCACTGTTATCCACACTGCAGGGCCTCAAAGAGTAACATGCATCCTTATAAATATCGTTCCGAAGACCATACCAATTTGGTTCTTGAAATTGTACATTCGGGTACCGGTCTATACTGGTGTATTGTTTCGGATTTAATATAATGATATGAGTATATATATTTATAAGTATATATTTGTTTAATTATATGTACACCAAATGTTATCTATAATATTATTCCAAATACATAGTAGTATTATCAAATATAACATATAGTTCAATAAATGGTATTATTAATACCATCGGTACCGGCTGGTATTAAAGCTGGTATGGCCCGTATTGACCGGTATCGAGCTGGTATTGACCGGAATTGATTGATATTTAGGTTGGTATAGAACGTAAGGATACTTTGTACCGGTTTAGTGACCCGTACGGTATATACAGACCCATACTGGTCGAAATGGAACCGTATTGATAACTTTGGTAATACGTTACCTCGTTAGCTCCAGTGGATGGGTGCATAACAACCGTAAGCTCACAACAACTACTACCTGCAGTAGAGGCTATCCAATCCATGCATGACTAGTATTATTGTTCTATACAATAATAATATCACAATCCTTGCCATTTGCTCACAAGTCACCATTACCTTAAGATATATGCTCTATACAATGCAATCTGAACTCCACAAAAGGATGGATATCAAGGAGGGAAATAATTCATGAAAAATAATAAAAGTACTAACCAGGTAAGGGCCATGCTAGGTAATCGTACAGCGCATTATAGGTGCTATGTGTTCATATCACATGATAGAATTGGATTTTGTACATAACTCATTTTTTCAAGGTTGTGTGAATAGTATTGCCCATTGTGTATGTGATGCATGTATAAGTTTTTCATGGCCTACGTATCATGTTGATTTATAGCCATGGGCTACGTATTATTGTATAACGGTTTGTGTGATGCTTTGTTTTTCATATGTAATTCATTGCTAGCTGTTAGGAGTAATAGCTAAGTAGATGGATGTGATGAACTCAAACATTGGTGGCTCGGTGGACAGGAAGCGTGGTGATGGAGATTGCCGTGCTAAGGGCCGTACTATCTCACATTTTAATATGATTTAATTCTGAATGTTTTTATGTTCCTGTTATGCTATTATTCATGTTATTATTATCTTAGGTGATTTTAACATGATAGAATAGTATCCCTCTAGAAAAATTAAGTAGAACTTGATACCCTTCCAATAGTTGCACCTATTAAGATTTTGATCATTAACTGATAGATCTACCAAAGTATGGTGCCATTAATTATCTCAACAAGATAGATAAAGTGTTGGACACTTCATGCATAATATTGGTTTAACTTGACTAGGCTATCAAAATGATTTTGGGACTAGGGGCATAACGTTGAGGCTGGGACATATGGATGTTACTCAACAAATAAGACTTACATGTGATGTAATTAGCAATAGTTGCTTACCTACGTCGCTGTAACATCCTGAAATTTTAAATTTGAAGATATGAAGCCCTTGAGTTATTTTTGTCAAATATTATATTAGAGTTTGGATTTTTATGGTGTTCTTAAATTTTGATTGAGCTCCCAAAAGTTAAAGAAATTCAAGAAAGACCAAAAACAAAATCAATATTAGTAATGCTATACATGGGAATATGCAAATAAATGAAACTCAAAATTATAAATTCGAATCTGAAAAGATGATCCAGCATAAGGGGAGAGAAATCTGAGTTAATAAAATATAAAATATCATTTTGAAGATAATAGTATATAAAGGGAAACAAAAATAAATTGAAACTATACAAGTATGCATACAAGGACCTAGAAAGATGAGCAAGACATAAAATGTAATTATACAAAAATATTTGCATGAAGGAAATATATGCATGTATATAAAATGAATGTGCAAATAAAAGAAATATATATAAGAATATATATATAAATAAAATAAAATAAATACATGTATACATACACAAAAATAGAAATAAGTAAAATATATATATGTATGTATATACCTGTATATACATATGTAAATATATGCAATAAATAAGCAAAATGGAAATACAAATAAAAAAAGAGTTGGAGGTCAGGCCGGCCATCAGCCCGGCCCAACCCCCGCCTGCCTCATGCCCTTTGCCGAATCAGCCCAACCCCACCGCCTCTCCTCTTTCTCCCTGCTTCGGCAGCACCTACGCCCAGCTGCCCTTCCCCTTTGCTTCCTCCCCCATTCGTGTGGCTCGCTCCCACCCCAGGGCCGAAGCTCCCTCCTTGATCAGTCCGGGCCACAGCCATCCTTTCCCCGCCGCCGCAGCCCACCCTGCAGTTCCGGCCCGCCTCCGCGCCTGCACCTGCTTGGCCCATCTTCCTCTCCTTCTCCTCCTTGCGTCGGCAGAGCTGGAGCTTTGCCTAGCGGTCGCTCCGCCCCGCCTTGTCACACCACGCGGCGCGAGGCGCAAAAGCTGCCGCCCCTGCCAAGCTAGCACCGAATCGCCCCTAGAGATCCCGCTGCCCGTCCGGTGACCTCCGCCGCCTACACCCGCCACCTGCAACGCCGTCTGCCTCCGCCATTGCCTGACATGACCGCCCGAGCGGAGCCCCGTTACCAGCCCCGCCCGATCATCCATAAAGGCCGCCAGGGCTTCCATTGGCATCGCTCGCGTCTACTCTAGCTCTTCCCCCGCTTAATTGCATTTTCGTGCTCTATCGGCCCGCCGACGCGTCCTTCTTCCCCACGGCCGGCCGGTGAGTGCGCCACCGCCTAGGGCAACAGCAGCTCGATTCCTCTCTCCCAGAGCTTCTTCGGAGTCCGGCAAAGCTGATTCCATCCTCCAAAGAGCGCAATTTTGCCCCACCGTCGCCGGCAACGATCCCCTTCCGCGCCACCGTAGGCCATCGCCGCCGGCCATCCTTGGAACACCTTCGACACGACCAACGGCACGGTAGGTTTTCTCTGGTCTTCCTCATACTCGTGCGCGCCACCCCCCTTCTCTCTCCCTTCCCGCCGCCGGCGCCTTGTTTTCCCTCACCACCGGCCGCTAAACCTCGCCGTCGGCCCGCCTCAAGGATTCCCCGGCACACTCCAACGCCTCCACCAACTTCCCAGGCCCCCGAGGAACCCATTTTGTCGATCATCGTCGCCTCCCCGGGCGCCGCTTGCCGCTGGCGTGCGCAACATCGTGCGCCGCCCGCCTCCCCTGTTTCGGCCGGTGACTCTTCTGTGAAATTCCCCCCAACCCTGCCGCTTTATCAATACCGACTCCCTACCTTCAGTCGCGAAACACCAATGGCCAGTTGGCTAGCCCGAGCATGCGCTACTCCTTCGATGCTAAGTCCCGGGTTCGATTCCCATATCTCCCATTTCCCACTCTTTTCACTCCTAGTTTTTGGTGTTTTGTTTCTTTACTCCATGGCTGTTAAGGAAAGTTTGGAGAACTAGAGATTAGTCTATGGTAGCCCACATATTTTACTAGGATGTGAATGACATTATTTAAGATTTAAGATTTGTTTAATTACAATACATGAATAATTGGTGTGCCTCTATTAATTGTTTTAAATCTGAAAATTGATAATAGAACATTAGTAAGAGATGGTTCTATCATAAACATCAATGCATCATAGGAACCTTAGTTAGACTAAAATAGCAATTAAGCTCATATCAAAGTAATTAGCCAGCAAATCTTATTAGGCTGTAAACGAAATTGTTTAAGATTTAATACTGGTTAATTACCATATATGCATAATTAATGTGTCTTTATTATTTATCTTAATCTAAGAATTAAGTGTAGGACATAATAAAAGAGGGATTCTAAAGTTAATAGACACCCAACCAAGAAGACATCCAAGTTAAATGTAGGGAAAATAAATTAGACACCAAATGTAACTATAAATAGCAAGCCAAGACATCACCTAATGTACATATATACGATCTTTTCTTTACAACTCACCTTGCACTAAATGACCACCGAAGAAACATAAATTAATGACAACCTTTAATCAAAAGGATAATTTTTGCGTAGAAATGCCTTGTTAGAAAATATATATATATGAGGCAACTATAATAAAGAAACCCCTAAGTCCTCGGATTGTTAAAAGTAATCCACTCAATATAGCAATGTAAATAGTAACCATCACTAGCATGGCATCGATAAATAAACCTCAACCGTAGATTTAATCGACCATTGATATTAAAGTATAACCTGATATGGCGTGTTGTATTAAAATCCCTAGGCCATTTGTAAATGAAATAATCACATGAGTATATCTTTATCATGACCCATCCTTTGACCTCTATTCTGACAGGTTCCTGCCATTTCCCCCTTCACTCCACCCAATGTGACTCCGACAATACTCCGCGCTCAATCAACCTTGCCTCAAATCACTCATTCAACTATACTAAAGATTAATCAAGTACAACCACAAGTCTGTAAAGTACAACTTGGCTAAGTGAATTTATCGACACCCCCGGACTCATCTCACTGGTAGTGAATAGAAGTAGATACGCAAGGGCAAGAGAAGGCCTAAAGGGACACCGAGTGGAGGGTGAATTTTCCCAGTCGTGCTAGCGTTGCGGGAAGTGGAGCCCGGCTGCGTTAGTAGCTGTGCGGAACATCCCGTGCATAGATGGGACCCACCGCAAGTGGGCAGTTTCCCATAAGGTGAGATGACAAAAGGAACTAGATACTTTGAAAAGTCACTGTGATGGTCTGCTCAACCACACGACTAAGGAATCGTGTGGGGCAACGAGTTGATTGTCTCTTGTGGTGAAAGTGTACAAACTCTGCAGAGTCAAAACTATTCGAATAGCCGTGCCCACGGTCAAGGGCGGACATGGGAACTTAACTAGATATAGTTCTATTTCAAAATGCTTTATGGATGGGATTGGACAAGTGAAGGGCAGTGGAAAGCCCTGATTTGAGTTGTCCTGGGTGTCTTCCCAGTGGTAATGTAAGCGGTTGTAACGCTGAAATGTTAGCATATGGTGCGGATACCATGTAATGGTGGATGGAATCTAGATCACTATTATTAATTTATTATTGCATTCCTTTACACATTATGTTTTTGAGTAAAACTACTAGGTCTCAGGAAATTTCTATGAATTGTATTTCAAATAAAGACACTTCTAATCTTACAAAATAAAATATGGAAGGAATAAACAGGGTCGTGAGTAAAGGAGATGGATGATTGTAGTATACACATAAAGGTATTGGTGGATACATGACGATCATAAATAGGAAACGATAGAGTGGATTCTAGGAGAAATAAATTGATGGAGACTAATTGGATATGTATACGAGATAGATGATTTAAATTATTTTTGGAGAATTAGGTAGTGCAAAGGTAATTGTTGGATTACGACACTGATAACTAATATTAATTCTAGAAAGATGTTGACAATATTGGGATCAATAGAATCGACTACTAGATGAGTCAATTGAATTTTTGGAAAATTGGAGGTATGATAATAATTCTTGGAGTATAAATTTGATCAATGATAATCTTGGTGGATGTATACTAGTGAATAGTAGACCTGATCAATATTCTTGGTGAATGTATACTAGTGATACGTAGACTTGATCAATGATATTCTTGATGGAAGTATACTAGTGAATTAGTTAGAGATAGTTAATGCAAAATAAGGTTGATTATTGGAAGATCAAATTATGGTTGTGGATCAATAACAAAAGGATTGGATTGTTAGGAATTTAGGATGCAAAAGATATTGGTGGATAAAATAAATGATATTAGATAAATGATGTCGCTAATTGTTGGGAGTTTTAGGCAGCAATGGATTGATAGATTATATAAATGATGATACTCGCTGTTTGGGGAATTATGCAGCAATTGATTGGGGGATTGTATAACTAATGATATTCGCTGTTTGGAGTCTTAGATAGCGAACAATATAGAAAGAGTAAGATCGGTGGACTAATTAAATGATGTCACTCGCTGTGTGGAGTCTTAGATAGCAGCCAATAAAGAAAGTGTATTTTCGGTGGATTAAGTCAATTATAGTAATCGTCATGTGGAGTTTAGGTAGAATTAACAACACTATGCTTTAATAATAATAATGCTACCAAAAGCGATTTTTGGCAAATAAAATAACCGGAGCCTCTCCTTTGATAAGCCATGCATACTATTTATTTGCATCCTGTGTATTGGCTCGCGGAGCACGGTGGTTATTGTGCTCACACTCTCTCTCATAACAAATCCAGAAGCAGGAATCAGATCATTGCGCTTCAGCAATACTAACAAATATTTATGTTTATTAAAAATAAATTTAGTATTGTCAGTAGATTAAAATTTGTACCGATTAAATTGATGTACTGTTGTTCAAATCATTTCATTTTGACGCAAATTTAAATTCTTAATTAATTTATTAGTCACAGTAAATGGTAGAAATCCATTAAGAATTATTTAGGACTTTAGAAAAAAATTAATTGCCATTTGAAGATTTAAAATCTGTACAATAGTATGACTATTGTGGATAAAAATACTTATACTTATTTAGATTTCATTAATGTTTGGATAAGATAAACTATTTATGTGTTTTCATTGATTTTTGGATATATAGTTTAAGGGGTTTTTATGTTCCGATAAATATTCGTGATGTATTCGTTTCGATTCGTATTTGCTCCGTATCTGTATTCGATATTATTCGTATTTGTATTCATATCCGAGGTATCCGTATTCATATCCGCATCCGAGAAAAAATATAAAAATAAATATAAAAATACGATCCGTTCGCATACCTATTCTGAAGCTCCCTTCACCTTGCAAGAATGCTATCCCACGAAGTCAGCCTTTGTACGGCAGCATCCCCATGGGACGTTTCACTGCTGTTATGTTTCCGATTTTTATAGGTGATCCCCTGTAATTTGATCCATCGCGTATCAGCATATAGATGTATGTTGATGGTAGTTTATTTATTTACTGTTGATGCGCTTTTATATATATATATATATATTTATATATATATATATATGAAAAATACTTTTTACTCTCGGGTGTAATTACACCCACCTCTAATATACCACCTAAACAAACTTGAAATACTTCTTTATCACTTTAGGTATACACATATACTAATTATAAGATACTCCAATGTGAACCACACGAAAAAATTGCAATGAAGTCCATAGTTTTTAGTGTATTTTATAAATACCTTTATATACGTACATAAAAAGAAGTATGTCAAAAAAATATGCATGCCACCTCTTTATCACTTTCAATATATTTAAATACTAATTTCAAGATATATATATATACAATTTGGTTGAAAATTTTTTATCAGAACCCTTCATTTTTGCTCTATATATATACATACATACATACATACATACATACATACATACATACATACATACATACATACATACATACATACATATATATATATATATATATATATATATATATATATATATATATATATATATATATATATATATATATATATATATATATATGTTTCTATGTATAAAAGGAGTATATACATAAATTATGCTATAAAAAGTGGACTTTGATGAAATATTTCGTGGAATTCACTTTGGAGTATATTGTTTTCATTATTAGAGTATGCTCAAATAGATAAAGAGGTATAATAACACCATTAATAGGATATATTAGAAGTGGGAGTACGTACTCCCAAGAGTATAGAACCAGAGGTATAACACCATTAATGGAGTATATTAGAAGTGAGAGTACGTACTGCGCTATTTTGTATATGTGTGTGTATGTATATGTATAGATGTGTGTATGTATTTGTCTATATGTATATATAAGTATATATACATGTGTATATATACATATAGAGTTACTATTCTGCACATAGGTGTAGAATGCGTGCCAAAAAGTTACTGCCGTGCATGAGTAAAGTTACTATCAAACACATGTAGGGTTACTACCAGTTGTGTAGTATTACAACTGACAGTAACTCTACATGTGTTTGACAGTAACTTCGCTCACACATAGCAGTAACTTTCTGGCACGCATTGTGCGTGCAGGTGCAGAATAGTGCAGCCATATGTGTGTGTGTATTGATATGTATATGTGTATGTGTTTATATACGTCGGTGTATGTATGTATATATGTGTGTATAGACGCACATGGTAAAGAACTAAGCTATACCTACCCACACTCTGTTTACTTCTGTAACACTTAGTATATACAGCTTTTAACAAAGTGGCCATTCTATGCTGCTATGGCACATACAAATATAACAAAGCTATCAATGCCAGTGTTTATTAATTATTTTTTTGCTCTTATTTCCTTTTGCCTTTTCCATTTGTGCGAGTACAAAGTCTTAGGTGTTGTGGATGCACCTTCTCTTTGTGGTGTGCAAACATGCAAAAGATGTTGGGCTGAGAAAGGCAGGAGGATGGAGGATGGAGACGTTCATTCACGGCATTGGCTGATTCGGTCGCGAAAACCCGATTTTCCATTGCATGATAGATGGCTTGTGTAGACTTTTGCACTGACCAGCTTGTGCAAGCTAGTGGTCAAAAGCTGTCACATAGGATAAGAATCTCTTGGCATTCTTGTTTATTCTTGTGAGATTGCGGTTTGTGTTCTATGTGTTCTATTCGTGCCGAGTTTGCCCTTTAGGTTGCGGCAGTTGAGGTCCGGTGATGCGGAGGTGCAATGGGCAAGGGCCTGGCAGTCATATGATTGTATTACTCCTACTAGTATTAGGTAGTAGTAACAAACTGTACTAATAATATGGCTCTATTAGTTAATCACTATTAGTATTTAGTTTTAAATTCTTGATAATTGTTAATAATGTTAAGTGATGGGTGTCAATCCAGTCCAAATTTGCCTTTTCATTCAGCTTATTTAATTTAGACATGGATTTGTGTTTATTAATGACTTAGATTACAAGCTTATTGTCATCTTTTTTAGCTTCTATGTGATACACAGTTCTATTATTGAGACGTCAATATTTGGGATTAGATCTCTCATTACCAAGAAAAAACAGTAGACGTGAGCCTTTCTGGCCTTTCACAACCACTCAATTAGACCTTTAAATGGATTAGAGCTAGAGGCGAACAAGCTTTGAGGAAAAACCTTTAAAATCACTCACATTGATTCTATTAGTATGTGTTATTTGCTATACAAAGTTTCACTGACATTAATCCTATTAGTTTAGGGGTGTTTCTATGCTCTTCACTCCGCTCGTTTCGGCTTCAGCTTCTGGCTTTTGGCTTATTTTCACTATTCATAAATTTCGTCTTTTTCTGAACTTTTGGCTTTTTTAGCTATTTTGCCGGTTCTTTTTTCCCGTATTTGTTTGCATTATACGTGATGGGCTAATATGTTTTTTCTATTTTTAAATTTAATAATGCTAAATAAGCCTCTGTCAGCTACGGTGTTTTTTCAGCCAACTACAGTGCTTTTCAGCCATAAGCCACTCAAAAAAAGCCATATTGATCACAGAATCATAAAGCATCAATCATGCCCTTCACTTCTATATGTATAAATCTTAAAGCAATAACTAAAAGAGTAAGTAGTCTTAATTTACTCTTAACACTACTTTAATTTTTGTGTAATTCACTATTTAGAAGAGCATAGAATCACCGCATGACAAACACTACAAGAAATGTGTCATTTTTTGACGTATTTAGCATGACAACATGTCATAATGTCATTATATCATCCGGTTTATGACATTATGTTTTAGGCATTTTGACTTAGTGACAATAAAAAGTTGTATGTCACAAAAAATGTCATACAACTAGTCCAATTCCATCCAGTGACGGTATTTGCTATGTCATAAGGACTAATTTATGAATGTCATAAATCTATGACAGAGGTTGTGTGTCACAAATTATAAGCAGGGTGTGCGCCAAAGATTGGATGCCTGGCGCAGTGGCGCGATGTCTCCCTGCCACACCAAAAATTTTGGAGCCAAAATATCATTTCTATCCAGACATATACTACAACAGGTATTTTTGCATATATTTTGCCATCATTTTACCCTCACATTTTTCGCATTTTGGGACCATTTATCATCATTTACACGTTTTCCATATTTAATTGCTCGAAATGGACCATTTTACATTTTTTGTACTTTTTCGCAGGCCGGCGTGATATAGGCGCATAAAACGACAAATCTGGCACTCTAGGGCTGCTCCGTATAGTTGTACGCGTCGTCATGAATGTGTGGGATCAAACCGCGAAGAAATCGGACTTCCAGAGGACCAGAACAGAAGAAATCAATTGGCGAAGGACTTTGTTGCAAACCCTAAATTCTTTGTGGACTAAATGGCAAAGTTGCCAAAAATCCCCCATCTCCCTTAAGCCGCCGCCGCCCCCCTTGGCCTTCTTCTTCTTCCCCCCGTTCTCCTCCAAATTCGGCCACCGGTGAGCACTGGGCCGTAGCTCGCCGGCGCGCCACCAAACTCCACCGCCTGCTCTCCCTCTGGCACACCACCTACCGCAGCTATCCTCCTCCGACCGCTACCCCTGCGCCTTCTCTTCCCTCTAGCCCCACTGCTTCTCCCCAAATCCACCCGTGCGCCGCCATTTTGCTCTCTACTGGCGCCACCATCACCACCGCGCGCCGCCCCTTCTCAGTTTGGCTGCCGCCTTCCACTGCGCCTCCCTTCCTCTCCCTTCTCCACCCGCGCCGACGCTTCTCCTTTCCACCACCGCGCCCTTCCTTCTTCACCCGTCGCCTCTTCCATTAGCGCCGCTCCCTTCTCTACCTTCTTCTCCCACTGCCTCTTTCCACCATCTACCTCTCCCCGTTGCTCCTCACAGCACCTCCCCTCTTCACCGAGCTCCGCCTATTGCCTTCCTCCGCGCCGCCGCCACCTACTCCCTCCGGCGGCCACCCCTCTGCCCCTTCTTCTTCGGCATCGGCCCCTTCACCCGCCGGTCCTCTTGCGCCGCCCGTCCCTTCTCCACCTTGCTCCTTCTCCACCGGCCGCCGTTCCCCAACTCCTCCCCTGCATCGCCTCCTCTGCGCCGCCCGTCGCCGCACCTCCTCTCGGGCGCTGTTACGCCGACTACGCCACCACGCCTCTCCACCGACGGCGGCGACACCTCTGCTAATCCACGGCGCCGCCGACGCTTCACCTGCTACCCTGCTTCCCCTACTGCTCTGCTGCTCGGTTTACCTCCAAATCTTCTTCCTCTCTTGTTGCTTTTCTTAATTACTGCTCAATAGCTGCTTATTGTTGACTACTAAACTCTGTTAATGGTGCACTGTTAAATTGATGATTTAGGATCTGTGATGTGTGTCTATGAATTGTGACTAAAAAGTATTTGTGCCTTGCATTTTATTCAGTGGTTGTCAATTAGTATATTGAAGTATGTTTAGTTGCTTGAGAGTACATGAGCTTGAGAGTGAATTGCATGCTGAGAAGTTAGGAGCATCAGAACTTCGATCACAGTTGGAGAATCTGCAGAAGCAAGTAGAGGATTAGAAAGATGCAGCAAAGAAGCATGAAGAAGAAACTGAGAAGCTGAAGCAGCAAGGAAGTGAGATCCAAGGCTTCCTTCGTTCGTTGTTTGGCAGCAAGTATGCATCACCTGATGCTCAGAGCTCTCAAACTCAATTAGGCTCTAGATGATATTTTGGTGACATCTGTGATTGTGAGGCTGTGGATGCTATTTTGGTGATCGACTTTAACTTCCAACAGAAACCTAGTGTGGATGTAGATGCTTTTTTTTGATATGGTCATCTGTGATTGAGGTTGTAGATGCCATGTGTGGTGAATTTGGCAAGCTCAAACAGCAACCTGAAATTTGAGAATTTGAGACTTGGTCTGGATGTGTGCTGAATTGGGTGATGGATTTAATGATATTTGATAGTTAATTTAAGACTTGTGGACTGGTTATGATATGCAATCATATTTCCATATGCTGTTGGTTGATTTGAATCTAATTTTTGTATGGGCTGAAAGAAATTATATGGGCTGAATTGTGTGTGCTGAAAAACTGTATGGGCTGAAAAAATGTATGGGCTGAATTGTATTTTATGACATTTTTATATTCTGCCATGTCAGCGCCACGTCAGTTTTTGATCTTACATGGCATTTGCCCACGTGGCAAGGCCTAGGATTTTGTGACAACAAATGAATGTCATAAACCTCTGTGACACTAAAAGCCAATGTCATAGATTTGTGACATGAACTATACATACGTCACATAATAAATTTGTGACGCGTGTTTTTTGACATTAGGATTTTCGTCAACCGAATGTCACAAATCTTGAATTGTGACATGAATTCCATATATTATGACAAAAATAAAATGTCAATAAATGACACATTTCTTGTAGTGAAAAGAGGAATGTTAAATCGAAATACTACCACAGAGAATGGAATATATATACACACACACATACACACACACACACATTGGAGTATCTTATAATTAGTATATGAGTATACCTAAAGTGATAAAGGAGTATTTCAAGTTTATTTAGGTGGTATATTAGAGGTGGGTGTAATTACACCCGGGAGTAATATATATATATATATATATATATATATATATATATATATATATATATATATATATATATATATATATATATATATATATGGATTTATTCATCATATATCCTCCTCATAGATAGGAATTCAGGATTTACCCTCCTGGCCCACGTGTCAGTGACTTATGATGACCCCACATGTCATTGAGGCGGGAGGGTAAATCCTGAATTTGCAAAAAAAAAGAAGGGTATATGATCAAGAACCCCTATATATATATATATATATATTACTCCCGGGTGTAATTACACCCACCTCTAATATACCACCTAAATAAACTTGAAATACTCCTTTATCACTTTAGGTATACTCATATACTAATTATAAGATATTCTAATGTGAACCACACGAAAAAATTGCAAGGGAGTCCATAGTTGTTAGCGTATTTTGTAAATACCTTTATATACGTACATAAAAAGGAGTATGTTGAAAAAATGTACATACCACCTCTGAAAAATTGTTCATACCACCTATATAGTCTTAAATACTCGTATACTACATGTACATACCCCTCGTTACGCGAGATACTCCCTACGTTGTGAGGTACGACATAGGGTGTAATTACACCCGGAAGTAGAAAAGAGGCTTATATATATATATATTGATGCCACGGCGATAAGGATCCTCACTCATGCAAGAGCCAAATGGCAGACAGGAGGGCGGCAGTGACGAGGGGTGAGCAAGCTGGTGCTGCGGAGGGCAGGAAATTGGGGGATGGTGGTGTAGGCAGGCTGCCGTCCAGACGATGAGGAGGGGGCGGAGATGGGTTGCCAGTGGGTGATGGAGGAGTTTTCTGGTTAAGGACTGATGAAGTGGGAATGGTGAGCTTACCGTGGCCCCCAACTGCTCCCCGATGGTGGTCGCGATCGTGGATGTAATACCAGTGGGAAAAGAGAAAAAAGCGATGAATAAAGACAATCCAAGAGAATAAAAAACAAAAGGTTTTGGCTGTTAGAACCCTTCGACTTGAGAATGCCGAATCAATTAGTGCTCGTTGAGATACCTAGACTGTTTGGGCCAGTACCTCTCACTTAAGTGGGTCTCATCATTGGCGAAAAACCAAGCACACATCCCATTTTACCGACTTACCTCATACATAAGAAAATCAAAACACAGTGCTAAGAACACTCCCGTGGACAAATGGTCCTTGAGTAAATAGTTAGCCGACAGAGCCAGGGGATAAGGTAAGGGCAACCTTAGCAATACACAAGCCAAGAGAGAGAGCTCACATGCCAATACCTCCATTCATAAGCAAGCAAACTAGAGAGCAATGAGCAAAGCTAACACTCTCATTGACATTGAGAATGCCACCAGAGGACCAAGACTAAGCAAAGGCCAAGTCCTAAGCTTCCTCTGCCCTTACCAAAGCCACCGCAAGCCAAGGGAAGATCCAAAACCAACAGAGAGAGGACAAAGAGTAGAGCCAAGAAGAGAGGACCCCACAAGGAGTTGGGGAAAACCGATGACATAAAGGCGAAGGCCAGGATAGCCACAAT
Organism: Dendrocalamus latiflorus; assembly: GCA_017311315.1. Classification (NCBI taxonomy): domain Eukaryota; kingdom Viridiplantae; phylum Streptophyta; class Magnoliopsida; order Poales; family Poaceae; genus Dendrocalamus; species Dendrocalamus latiflorus. The sequence goes on along the minus strand of CM029642.1, from coordinate 52,141,324 downwards.
CCACCAAGGACCATCATGACCACGCCAAACTAGACTAGGACAATGAGGAGGCGAGAAAGACTGATGAAAATGTGTGGAGAGCATCATCACCACCACAGCCATTATCATCGCCTTTTCGTCTCCACCCAACCTGAACCAAGTAAGGTCTCGACAACCATCCCACAGCACATTCATGGCAGCATAGCACAAACACACCAACGCAACAATGGGGAGTCCACAGAGGAAACCACCATGCATCCTTGGGAGGTGACATGCTCCCCGGTGCATGCCCCCTCACCAAGTCCCGACACGGTGGCAAACCACAAGATTTACCCAAGCCGTGCGTAGTTGGAAATTAAAACAAGAATAAAATAACAACTAAAATTGAAGTGCATAAAGTAGGGAAAGAGTAAACCGTCCTGGGTAGGAGGAGGAAGAGACGAAGCGATGGAGTCGACGCCTACGCTGGTCGGAAGGAGGAGCCATGAGGACTGTAGGACCCATAGAGCCATATGGAAGCCTAGGAGCCGCAGGGGCTGAGGCCATAGTGTTCGGCCTTGGCTAAGTCCGGTGAGGGGAGTAAATCGGTGACCACCAGAGTCCGAATAAGGGGAAAACCGCAGGAGAGCCGCGGTTGGAGAATGGAGGACTGACGAAGAGGCACCACCGGTGATGGGTTAATAGCTGGTGCACCATGTTGGGAAACCCTAGCAACAACTGAGACCTGGAGAGGCGGGGGCCCCCGATAAGGGAAACCGGGGGACGACACACGGAATTGGTAGAGGTAGGCGAGGCACCGAGCCCTCGACTAGCGAGCCCAAGAAGGCGGCGATGATGTGTAGATCAGGAAAGGGGGAGAGAGAGAGCCGACACTTAGGAAGTCAAGAGGCGGAGTTTAGGAGGCGTCCATGGCCCAAGTTGAGGGGAGCTCGGGCGATGCTGTTAGTGTTCGGCGGCGTGAGGAACAGTCGCGCCATAGAGACAAATCAAGGGGATTTAAGGAGGGGGAGGAGAAGTGAGGAGAGAGAAGAGGATAAGGCTTCGGCCAAATCAGAGAAAAGAGGAGGTGAAGGCTTCAGCCGGGTGAGGAAAGAAAAAAGGATGGAAAAAAAGAAGGAAAAAAGTAGAGAGAAAATAAAAAAGGGAAGAAAGAGAATAAGTGTGCAAGATGATATATTTGCTTCGTAAATCTTTAACCTTGAGAATTCTGCTGCGTATGCTGGGTTTGAGCATAGGAACATTGTCACTCGTATGTGTGCATATATTGATATGGTTTATTGAGATTGGATAATGCTTGTACAGGTGAAGGTTCTTGTTTGGCGCCATCCACACATCGTCTACAAGGTTAAACAGACAAAGTGCATGATAGAATTGTGTGTTACGATGGATACTTGATACTTGTTTCTTCACGCTTTATTTCACAATGCTTTATGAGATGATATCCATGATTACATGTTAATTATACCCTGATAAGTGGTGTATATGGTTGAATGGCAACCTTAGAAGAATGTTGTATCATGCAAAATGCATATGAACCAGAGTGGTAAGTTATATAGCTAGTCCAAAGTGCATGAGCCAGATCTGTGAGAAAGCTATATGACTAATCTGAAGTGCTCTTGAATAAGACCTACAGAGGTAGGCACATCCACGGGATAGAGGAAAACACCTACTACGATAGGCACCCCACGGGAGTGTTGTTTGAGACCCCGCATGAAAGAGGATGGGGCAAGAGTGATTCATCGACGGGTGAACACTCTGCTATACCGGTATAAACTATAGTTATAGACACATCGCATTACATTGCATGACATGAAAGAAACAGGAGTCAGTGATATAGTTACAGGGATTGTGTTTACAGTCACAGATATGGAATCTACAGAATTGTTGTATTGATACCACTTTTTTATTGTGTGTTTGCTGAGTCTTCGGAATCATCCTTGTTTATTTGCTGCTTTTTTCTATGGAACATTGAAGGCGATATGTATGGGCGGGAGTAGTACATGTATTCCACGTGCAAACAGTAATCTACGCACCACATTTAGTTGACATATTTAGGCGTGTGTGGCTCATGCGTTTCCTTTCAATAATTAGCAAATTTATATATTTGCATCTATGCTCATCGTTAAGCATATGTTATTTACCGTGACGTTGATATTTAAATAGAGGAGTTGCTGCCTAAATCTAGCAACAATGATGATAAATGATAGTGTTTTGATGTAGTGGTAGTATTATGGGTTCAGAAATTAAACTGGTGTGTTACAATGGAGGCAGCCAGCAGGATGACAAGGGGAACGAATGGGTGGCGGAGCACCATCACCATGGGTAATGAGGGGAAGGCAGTAAGAATCACAGTGACACTGCTACAGACAGCCCTATCACAGACGGTTCGGAACCGTCATCACAGACGGTTCCTGAACCGTCAGTGTCTAGGTGTCAGTGATAGTTGGTGGTTATCACAGACGGTTCTTGAGCCGTCTGTGATAACTCACATTACAGACGGTCTTTATTACTAACCGTCTGTGATAGTCTCGTATCACAGACGGTTACAAAAACCGTCTGTGATACGAGACTATCACAGACGGCTTTTTATAAAAAACCGTCTGTGATACTCGCCTATCACAGACGGTTAGTAATAAAGACCGTCTGTGATATACACAATATCACAGACGGTTTTTATTACTAACCGTCTGTGATATTGTGTATATCACAGACGGTTTTTACTACTAAAATTCTTTTGATCTCCTTCCTCTCATCTATCCATCATGAGTTGTTCGAACGCAACCTTACACAGGCGGCCAAAAATTTACGTCTGGAGCAGCTCCTCCGCTCACGCCCTGCTCTCCTTCCTCGACTCGCTTCCATCCGTCAGCTGGACCTCATCATCCGCCGTCGACGGAGGTGTCTCATTGCCACTCAGGATAGGGAAACCGCCCTCAGCCTCGTTCTTCTCTACAATGTGCGCAAAGCGGAGGAAGATCTTGCGGCACTGCAGACACACTTAGATAAACTTGCCGATCAAGCAGATTGGACCGATAATGCGGAAGCGCATCTTGACATCCTGTTTCAAATTATGGAACATGCTAATGATCATTTGCCCATGCTTGAGGAGGAAGTCGAGAAGGCAAGGGCAATCTTGATGGCATTCGAGAACACAGCGGCTGATCCTCCAACTCCAGAAGTCGACGAAGAAGCATATGAAGCCCAGAAGATTCAAATCTGGGAATGTCTTTTTATTGCACTTTTGTAATAAAATTACCTTGAATTTGACTCTCGTCTCTATAGATTCTGTAGTTTAAACGATACCACAGACGGTTCGTATTACTAACCGTCTGTGAAATTTCACCGATGGTTACAGTTAATAACCGTCTGTGAAAATATCACTGACGGTTGCCAGTATAAACCGTCTGTGACAGTTTAATCACGGACGGTTCCGTATGAACCGTCTGTGATGTAGCCGTCCAGTATAGCCTCTTCTGTAGTAGTGTGACGAGGGGAAGACAGCCAGAACAAGGGCAAGTAGGGGTAATAGACTAGTAGTGAAGAGTCCTTCTGTAGAGAAAAAGCGCATTTGGGACATGGAAAGCTACCTCTTCGCCTTTTTAAAAACACGCACCTCTTCGCTGTTTTAAAAACACTTTGCTGTGTTATGCTATTGGTTTATGTGCAGAGAATCTTGGTTGACAACATTCTTTTCGAGTGATGGACAACATTTGGGTGGTGCTCTAACTAGTTTACAGCTGTGGCTTTTGATTTTTGATTGAAACTGTACGATAACGGCTGTTAGCTTTTTCTGAAAAAAAAAAGAAAAAATATTATATCATCACAAACAATGCAAAAGAATAAAGGCAAAACTGCCAAAAAGCCAAAATTAGAAACTAACATGTTCCAAGTGTCTTCCGACTTAAATAAACCAAAAGCTTAAAAAAATCAAAAGCTAAAACCGTTTAGAGCGAAGCCTATTGACCGGTTTCTTTTCCTTGATTTACAGGGTGTAATCACAAAGTATGATGCTGATGAAACTTTTGACATGAAAGGTTTCTTCAATCTGCAATGATCTCCAGTGAAGCTCGCCATTGTATGACATAAATGCGCTGAAGTAATGGTTATGTTGTAACCCAAACAATAAGAATTTGCTCCGAGTGATAAAGAACAATAAAAAACCTTGGTCGCAAGTGGCAAGAATGGTGCTGTGAGCCTGTGACCATGATTCTCTAGTGACGGTGTTTTATCAAGAAATGAATGTTTCAATCAATATCCAAATGACCCCCGACATGCTTACATAATTCCTTCAAAATTTTCGAACTTAAAAAGACACGTTTTCCTCAAGTTCTACATTCCGACTGTCAAGTCGTCTGATGAATCCTTATGAGTTTCCATGTACCAATCATGAATACTGCAGTTTTGACTGTCAAGCTAAATATAGCACGCCAACGAGCTTCATGATCCAGATGGTGAACTAGAAAACAGAGGAACAAGATAAACGCCCACTAACAACATGAGTAAAGTTTATTTCATGGCGCTCACATGACGGAAAGTAGACATGTGATTAGAGGGAAGACAACAGCACAAAAACCACAAGCAATCAGATAAACAGACAAAACCGACAACCCACAGCGTCCATGTCCATGACACGCATGGAACACAGAAAATCGACACGAGTACCCCGCAGTTAAGGAATTGATGAAGCGAGGCATGGCAACACAGTGCACCCTACTTTTATTCTAGCACAAGACAGCGAGGTAATAGAAATAATAACCTAGAACACACTCCTCCTTGTTAAAAAGCTATTCTACACCCATGAAAATAAAACCATAGGAGAGAATATAGAAACATAATACACGATTTACAGGGCTACTCTGCGACACCTATACCGGGTGTGGGGGAAGGGGGGGTTGACACAAGAGGTGCAAAGAATTAGTTGGCTGACCAGCCATCGTCACAAGTCCCTAAAACAACCTCTAATAATTACACAAGCTACGGGAACCAGCCGCTGGCCAGAGACGGTAGCAGCACTCTAGCACTATAGCAACGAGACTAACACTAGTGTGGTGGCATCTTCATCTCCGCCGATGTTGGGCCATCTTTGCATGAGCCTGTGCTATCCTATCGGCATACATCGGGAGGCGCCTGATCTCATTGATCTCTTCCAGTAGCTTGTCTTCGGTGATGTTATCTGCGATGCTCCTCATTACCTGTAGAAAACGCAAGGAAATTGTCAGAATGTTGAAGCAATTCTGCATTCTCACTCCAAAACTAAGCATGTCTTGCAATATCAAAAAATATCTGTAGAGCTGAAGGTTTGGGTTTCATGAAAAAACAGCTTATTTCAGGGAAAGCAAGACAAAGATGTCCTGACAGTCGCTTTAATCAAATTGCCCAACTGAATATATTAGAAAGCAATAATGCTAACAAGATGGATGAAGTCAAAGTTGAAAGTATGCAACTACGCATCTATTGCCACCAAAAAGAGCACAGATATAATTCCCTCTAAATACGGCTTTGAAGGGTTACCTTTCATTGGAAGTTACCTATGTATACAATATTACAATGTAAGTAAACAAGTCAACTGATTCTGAAATACTACCATCGATTTTGCAGTAATAGCAAAAACCCATTTCAAATGATTAGATATAACACTTGTCATATTAACAGGATCATGATCATATTTGCATGCAAACCACATATGCAAAAGATAATTAACAAAGACTATAACATAGAAAAGGGTATAAGAAAATCAGCCTTGCGGTATGTGTTGATATCATTTGGAGTCGATTTATCGGATCTAACACGCGTGCAGACCCAGCACTCCTCTTCCTTATTCCAAGAGCACTCAACAATCATCCCTGAGATGGAGGATGGATCTTCTTCATCTGCATAAATTTCAGAACACTAGCATAAATATGCAACAAATAAAACTTCAGCAGAAAATGCTCTATTGAGAAAACAGGTGTATAATTAGATTTTTTTTCATTATTTTGAAACATCACGCTGAGCACATGAGTAGGGGAAAGGGAAACTACTCAAATTTCAGCATTACAAAAAAAAGAATAGAAAATAAAATTCATGAGTTTGCCAGAAATTTGAAGTCTAGGGCTTGAATACAGAGGGGACATGATAAGGGAGGGTGATGCAACCAGCAACCCCCATGCAAACAGGGTACAAGAATGAATATTCAGTCCTTGGAGAATTCACTATTGCCAAGACTGGCTTGAGTTACTGAGAACTTCGGCGACCAATATTGAAGGTAAGGGCAACACATCCCACTTGTGGCATTTTGAATTTTAGCCTGTGCTTTCACATGGTTTTCCAAAAACTCCTCCCCAATCCATCATCTCGTCCCCAACCGAGCTCCAGACCAGAGTAGCGCCTCCTGCCAAATCCGTCATCTCCATCAACTTCGATGAGGTCACCGTGGTTCACCACTACCTCCATACACAGCGAGCTCCTGACCCATCGCGCACGAGACAGATCCATGGAGCCTCCGATGAGATCCCATGCTGTAATATCCCTTTCATCGTCATCGTCGAGCCGCTTGTGCCACCATGCTTCATTCGTGTGTCGCCACTCGCCAAGAGGATAGCAAGTGACCATCCATCGGGATTTGTCCCTGCCACGTACGTGTTTGTTGGAAATCGAGATCGATGTGCAAGTCTGCAAGCTCATTGATAAAATTATCAGGCACGCTAACGCATTACATATTTGAACATCTCATCCCCGTCCCCGAGGAGTCGAGGGGTCCTGTCCATCCTGTAGCATGTAGGTGGCATTACGGGATTCTTTACACAATATATATACCTTGTTTTAACAAGCTAATTATACATTGGGAGTGTCTATTTGTTATTCGACTGTTTTTCCTTGTAAATTAGTCAGATTTTGAACCATGTGACAAAACAACTAGAAAATTCAATCAAACAAAATTTGAATGTGCTTCTAAGCATACAAAACAAGTAGTGATACTTGACCTAACAAATTAGTTAAGCCTATTAAGAAAAAGATTCAGAAAAGCAAACAAAACATCTCGAGAAATTTAATTTTAAAACCCAACTATCCTTCTAAATGAACAAAACCATTATGAATACTTAACCTAACAAATTAGGTAAGCCTGTTAAGAAAATATTTAGAGAATGTAACAAAATAACTAAGAAATTTAATCGAATAACAAATAGACAAGAAATAACAAATAGACACTCCCTAAAAAAATTAGTCACAGCAAGCCTCACTGGAAAATAATCAACACAAGAAAGAAGAAAGATGCCGAAACCGAGAACAAAGCAAGATATGAATCATATGATGAGCTCAGCTACTGCTCACGTATGCGTGCATGTGCCTGGCGAATCTCTTTTCTCAACACAAGAAAGAAGAAAGATGCCGAAACCGAGAACAAAGCAAGATATGAATCATGAGCTCAGCTACTGCCCACGTATGCGTGCATGTGCCTGGCGAATCTCTTTTCTCGACAGAATCACAGAAGGTCGAGCATCTGCATTACACTAAAGAGAATCCAATACGGACCTGCTTGGGAGAAGCAACAATCTCAAAGCAAATCAAATGGCTCAAAAATCGACTGTTTTGACAAAGAAAAACAGTCGACTACAGTATAGCTCTTCCGTTATATATTACTAAGTGCATTATAGAATGTACAGTACTATGTTTGTCAAGGGAGGCAACATGAATGTAGGTGCGCAGCACCCATCCAAGGGATAATACAGTAACAATCAACATTGAAAACTGAGCAGATTTAGCGTGGTAGAGTGGAAAATGAGATAGTCCCTTGGGATCCTAAAGTAGCTTCCTTGCCGAAAAATTCAACGCATAAAGACTCAGGATTAGTTTTGGCATTTGTCATCATCAAGGGTTCCATCTCTTGCTTATTTGCTAAAACGGCATGGCATGAGTTCAACCTTTTGGTTCGTAAAGACTGTAATGTCATCTCTACTTGCTTCATAGTAGGTCTTTCTTCACCTCGAAGTCTCAAGCATAGTTCTGCAAGAGAGGCAACATTTTTAATCTCTTCCTCAGTTGCTTCCTCAAGAACTTGAGTAGCTACTATGTTTGTAATTGGCCTCGCCTTTGTTTCCCCAAGAAAATAATTGGCCAAGTTTTGCTTCAATCCTGACTCACTTGTAAAAATAGGTTTCTTCCTAAGGAGCAACTCCACAAGTACCACTCCAAAGCTGTACACATCACTCTTCCCGTTTAATTGTCCGGTTTGGTAGTACTCAGGATCTAAATACCCAAAAGTGCCTTGTACATTTGTAACAACATGGGTTTGCTCAATAGGAACCAATCGTGAAGCACCAAAATCTGAAACTTTAGCAGTGTAGCTACCATCTAAAAGTATGTTCGAGGACTTCACATCACGGTGAAATATTGATACTGAAGCTGCGGAATGGAGATAATAGAGTGCTCCTGCAGCCTCTACAGCAATCTTTAAGCAGTCATCCCAAGACAACCGAAAGCCACTACCTGCATCAGTGTGGAGAATTCCAAATAACGAACCATTGGGAATAAAATCATACACAAGTAGTGGAACCTCAGTTTCAAGACAACATCCAAAAAGCTTCACAATATTGCGGTGATTTATCTGAGAGAGAATGGCAACCTCGTTGATAAAATTATCGATTTCATCTTGCTCAATGATCTTAGACTTTTTTATAGCCACCACGCGTTGATCAGATAAGATACCTTTGTATACCATACCATGCCCTCCATGTCCAACTATACGTGAGGAATCAAAGTTATTTGTCGCCTTTTCAAGCTCTTCTAAGGGGAAAATTTTTGTCTTGTCACTCGCATTCTCATCAGATGATATTAGTTGTTCTAGCAGAAGGCCTTGGTTTTTTCGGAAGTATCTTCTTCGTAGTTGCTTTTGAATGTCTCTTTTCCATCTACGAATGAGAATCATCCCACTCAAGAAACAAAGTAGAATGCTGAAGCCACCACTAAGCCCAATGATAATACCTAAAGGGATTTTGCCATTTAATTAATGTTCTATTTTCCTTAAGCTTTGAGGATTGAAATAGAAACAAGAACATACCTAAGAGAAGACTTTGTTTTCTTCTTGGAATACACTGCATAGTTGCGGCATCATACTCTGTTTTGTCAGGGCACTTGGTGCAATAGTAGCTCCCTACAACATTGTGACATAACTCTTTGCAAATGCCTGGTATGTTGCACTCATTAATATCTGGAAGCACAAATCGTAGTAAATTGAGTAAGCAGCGTACAAAAGGTGAACATCATTGCTAATATGGAAAGTGATGACGATTTGTGTCAAAATTTCAAATGGTATCATAATTGTTTTTTGTCATTATGGTATTATAATTGTTTTTTTGCTTTTTGATCACTGGTATACATAGCTATATCTAAATTGGCCATATTAAAATTGTACCAATATATTATAATTTTATAAGATATTTCTAAAATATTATCTTTACTATTTAAAAAGAGTTGTTGTTGGTGGTGGTTCATCTGCACCTCTCAACTCCCTCTTGTACATCCTAAAAATCTCTAACAAAAATAGGAAAAAATCTACCAAAAAATAAATTCTGCCACCCTAAATGTTCTCTAACAAAAAAAAGCTTAACAAGGTGCGCGACAGATCTAAGGGCGCGGAGGCACGATGTAGCCAAGTGCAAAGATGGAACTGACCACATGGGTTGTGCAGTGAAAGAGGAAGAATTGATCAACCGCATCTGTTCATTGATCTCAGGGTGTACATTTATACAGATACAGTACAACGTTAGTCTAACTAACTGTGCAGCGATCCTGCGGCATGGCGAGCGCTGCGCCGAGAGACTGGGTCCATCCCTTGCATTACGGCATGCAGAGACTGCTTCTCTAACACCCCCCAGTCCCTGCTGTAGGCTTGCCAACACAGAGACTGTCTCGGAATTCATCGAACAAGGCTGACGGCAGTCCCTTCGTGAAGATGTCCGCGAACTGGCATGCGCTTGGTATCTGCAGAACGCGTAGTTCGCCGAGCGCCACCTTTTCTCGAACGAAGTGGATGTCGAGCTCGATGTGTTTCGTCCGCCGATGATGTACAGGGTTGCGCGCCATGTAGACCGAGGACACGTTGTCGCAGTACACAAACGTGGCGCCCTGGACAGTGCAGTGCAGCTCGCCGAGAAGCTGTCGGAGCCAGGAGCATTCTGCGATGGCGTTCGCCACGCCGCGGTATTCAGCCTCCGCGCTGGACCGAGACACGGTCGTCTGCCGTTTGGAGCTCCAGGACACGAGCGAGTCTCCGAAAAACACTGCGAACCCAGACGTCGAACGCCGCGTGTCCGGGCAACCTGCCCAGTCCGCGTCGGTGTACGCCATGAGTCCGAGCGTCGCGTTCCGGTGAAGACGAAGCCCGAGGCTGGTTGTTCCCTTGATGTAGTGCAGGATCCGCTTTAGCATGGTCAGATGAACGTCGCGTGGTGCGTGCATGTGCAAGCACACTTGTTGGACGGCGTACGCTATATCCGGCCGAGTAAGGGTCAGGTACTGGAGCGCCCCCGCCATACTCCTGTACCAAGATGGGTCGGAGATGAGCTTGCCATCGTTGCCAGACGCCTTTGGTCGAACGTCAGCCGGCGTGCCAACAGCCTTGCAGTTGCTCATGCCGGCGCGTTCAAGGACTTCCTTGGCATATTTCCCTTGTGACAGAAAGAAGCCACCATCGTCACGTTGAACGTCGATGCCGAGGAAGAACCGGAGGGGCCCCATATCCTTGATGGCGAAGGCGAGCTTTAGCTTGTTGACGATGGTTTGAAGAAGCCGTGAAGACGAGGCTGACAAGATCATGTCGTCGACGTAGAGGAGGAGGTACGCGGCGTCGGTGCCTTGATGAAGCACAAAGAGGGAGGTGTCGGCGCGAGACTGGACGAAGCCGAGGCTGGTGACGTACGCGACGAAGCGGAGGAACCACTGTCGTGGTGCTTGACGAAGGCCGTAGAGCGATCGGGAGAGTAGGCACACGGCGTCGGGGCGCTCAGGATGTTCGAAGCCAGTTGGCTGGCTGCAGAACACCGTCTTGTGCAGGTTCCCGTGCAAGAATGCATTGGAGACGTCGAGTTGATGTGCCGGCCACCGCTTGGACGCCACCAAGGTGAGTACCGTCCTGATGGTGGCTGGTTTGACGACCGGCGAAAACGTTTCGCCGAAGTCGATCCCAGGGCATTGGTTGAAGCCGCGCACCACCCACCTGGCCTTGTACCTGTCAAGGGTGCCATCCGGGTTCCACTTGTGGCAGAACACCCACTTGCCTGTGATGATCCGAGCGCCGCGCGGCCGCTCCTGGAGCGTCCAGGTGTTGTTGGCTTGCAGGGCGTCGAACTCGAGTTGCATCGCAGTCCGCCAGTGTGGGTCTTTGAGTGCCGCGCGAACCGACGAGGGGATGGGCGACACCGGGGATGTCGGCATTGTTGATGAGGCAGTCGCCGTCTGAAGAGCATATTTGGGATTGGGCTTGTAGATGCCTGCCCTTTCCCGGGTCACCATGTGATGGACGGGCGCCGAAGCAGCTTGTGGCGCCACGGTTGGAGTGGATCGTGAAGGGGATCCCGGCGTTGTGACAGCAGGTGGTGGCGACGCAGATGGCTCGAGGACGACTGGCTATGACGCTGTCGCTGCGGGGTGGGCGAAGTCGAGGGGTCCCTGGTGCAGCTGTACGTCATTGATCGGTGTCGTAGCCGGTGGCGTTGTCGTGGGGGAATGACTCGTAGTCGTGGACACTGACTGATGTGGCGCCAGACGAGCCGTGCGTGCGCGCGGCGGATGAGGAGGGAGGCTGGCGGCGAGCTACAGTGTCGTCGGTGCTGGAGGTGTCGCGGCGCGCGTACGGCGTGGAAGAGGGCGGGGTGGAAGATCGTCATGCGCCGTGGGATGTCGTGGCGCCGTGGCAACATCGGTTGTCTCGCGGAAGGGAAACACCTGTTCGTCGAAGACAACGTGTCGCGAAGTGATCACCCGACGCGTCGCGTTGTCGTAGCAACGGTAGCCGCGGTGATCCGCGGGGTAGCCGATGAAGACGCATGGCGTGGAGTGGGCGGCGAGCTTGTGACTCGTGGTGGCTGTGAGGTTGGGAAAGCAGCGGCACCCAAACAAACGTAGCTCGTCGTAGGTTGGTGCCACACCGAAGAGGAGTTCAAACGGTGTAGTTGTTCCGGTGGCACGGCAGGGTCGTCTGTTGACGAGGTAAGTTGCCGTGGACAGAGCCTCGGTCCAGAACGCCAGCGGAGCTGAACTGTGAAGAAGCATAGTACGAATACAGTCGTTAAGTGTGCGGAGCACACGTTCAGCCTTCCCGTTCTGTTGAGAGGTGTAAGGACAGGAGAGGCGAAATTGAATGCCATGTTCAGCGAGGAAGAGACGGAGGGCGGTAGAATCAAATTCTTTTCCATTGTCTGTTTGGAGAGCAAGAATGGGTAGCCTGAACTGAGTCTGGACGTATGCCTGAAAGGCACGCAGAGTGGGCAGTACCTCGGATTTCTGCCGTAGAGGGAAGGTCCAAAGGTAGTGCGTATAATCATCGAGCACAACTACATAGTATTTGTAACCTGAATGACTCAGCACAGGAGAGGTCCAAACATCTGAATGTATTAATTGAAAAGGAAAATAAGTCTTTGTGGTAGAATCACTGAAAGGCAAACGAACATGTTTTCCCATGCGGCAAGAAGAACATGTATGTGCTACTGATTTATTACAGGTGAAATCAAAACTAGAAAGAACTTGAGAAAGAACATTATTTCCTGGATGTCCAAGGCGTTGGTGCCACAAAGAAATTGCTGATGACGATGAGGCTGTGAGTGCTTGGTGTGGCTGGAACCGAAGTGGATAAAGATCCCCGCTGCTTTCACATCGGAGCATCTTCACCCGCGTTGGAAGATCCTTGATTGAGAAACCAGTGGGGTCAAATTCGATTGAAATATTATTATCACGAGTAAGCCGCCGGACAAAAATTAAGTTCTTAATCAAAGAAGGAGCAACAAGAACATTCCGTAAATAAAAGAGGGGAGGAGGATGTTGGAATTGAGCTGAAGGTCTGGTGAGAGACGGGCAATCGGGCACCATTGCCGACTGTGATCACCGAAGAGGAAGGTGTGAGGTGGGTGATGGGGAAGTTACCAGGAGATGAAGCCATATGAGTAGTTGCGCCGGTATCGAGGTACCATTCGGCGGCGCTCGGAGGCTGGTTGGGCACGCCGACAGTGGACAGCGCTGTGTAGAGAGACGATGGATCCCATGCCCCTGTTGATTCGCCAGGAGGGGTGGGAGCCTGAGCCTGATAGGCCATCATGGCCTGCTGCTGCTGAAGAGGTGGGCGAGGGCCCAAGATGCCGGCGCCGGGGGCCCGAAAGGGGGTGGGCCAGGCCTGCACGTAGCCGGTCCATGGGTTATAACCCGCGATCTAGGGTCCTGTGGGGGCCTGGAGGCGATGGCCGCCGCCGCTGCTGCCGGTGCTGCCACCGCCGTGCCCGCGCCTCTTGTACTTCTGGGGACGGTTGCCGTAGCCACCCGAACTGGAGCCGCCGTCAGCAGACCCGGCAGCACGGGTCGTGTCGCCGGAGGCATTGCTGCGGCCGGATCCATGCCCGGTGGCGTTGCTGTGGCCGGATCCATGCCCGGCGGTGAGAGCCTGCCCAGCCTCGGCTTTGGCGTCGTGTTTCTCGCTGAGCTCCTCCAGGATCAGGAACGATCGGGCGCTCATGAAGGTGTGGGGCGGGAACTTGGCGGTAATCACCGGCTTGAGATGACGGTAACGTGGGCTGAGGCCCGTGAGTAGGTTGAGAACCTGGCTCGGCTCGGAGACGGGGTGGCCGATGTCACGAAGTTGATCGGCGAGGCGTTTGAGCTTGGTGCAGTACTTGTTGATGGACATGTCACCTTGATGCAGGTTGCGCAGCTCGGCCTCGAGGTAGACGGCGTGTTGCAGTTCGTTGTCGAGGAAGAGCCCTTCGACGGCGGACCACAAGGAGTAGGCAGTGAGATGTGGCTTGTGGACGATGTCGAAGACGGACTTGGAGACGGTGTTGAGGATCCAATTGACGATGCAGGGGTCAATGAGATGCCACTTGCCGGTGCGCTCCGCCGTCGGCGTCGGCGACCGGACGTGCGCCGTGAGACCAAACTTGCCAAGAACGGAGTCGAAGAATCATCGCCATTGGCAGTAGTTGCCGTCGTCGAGGTCGAGCGTGACAGGGACGTGGGAGCGGATGTTGACAGTTTGGAGAACAGCAGCAGCAGCGGGTTCTGGTGGAATGAGGTCAGAGTCTAAAGAGGCGTCGGAGTGGGAAGGGGAAGACGCCATGGGTGCGGAAGCTGTGGCGAACGGATTGAAGGAGGATCCGTCGGTCACTGATACCATGAAAGAGGAAGAATTGATCAACCGCATCTGTTCATTGATCTCAGGGTGTACATTTATACAGATACAGTACAACGTTAGTCTAACTAACTGTGCAGCGATCCTGCGGCATGGCGAGCGCTGCGCCGAGAGACTGGGTCCATCCCTTGCATTACGGCATGCAGAGACTGCTTCTCTAACATGCAGGTCGATCCCAATAATGTTGACTCAACATGTTGGGATAATAAGATTTTTTTTTATCTGTAGCAAAGCACGGGCATTTACCTAGTAATTTTATAAGAATTTTCTTGTATATAATTATTCCAAATAAAAGTCAATGATAAACGAAATTGGAGAGTGAGCAATTCCTAAAATGTCATGCATTTATGAAGGAGGGAGTATAACATGAGAATCTATCATACAGGCTGAATTATGAACTGAAGAAAAATAAAAACAAAGATTCCCATCTTAATCGCGGGTGTAAGGGAAGAAGCAAATCTGTTAATTCAGATGTCTGGAAAGGCAGTGGAGGCACTTTAGGACCATGGAGGCATCCTGTTGCCCAGAGAGGGGGCTGCAGGTGGTATGACATTTACATTCGGTGTTTATTAGGTGTCCTCTGCTTTTGTTTGTATTCCCTCCTCTCGGTTAATGAAATGAGGCAGAGCTCCTACCTTTGTCTCATTAAAAAAGTACCACATTTACATATCAATTCTCAAATGGAAAATATCCTCAAAAAATTCGAAAGTGTAAAGGAAAATTATTCGGGGACATTGCAAATGTCTGAAGTAATAAATTTTTATGTAGATGTAGCTGTTGTAGATAATCCACATTCTGGAGTATTTCCAAAGGAATTATACTACTTCATGGAAAATTTCTATAAATTTCCTGCATTCAAAGAGGCCCTAAAATACAGTAAATAGCTCACTCTGGGTGCAAACGAACTGGATAAAAAAATTGTAGAGAGTTGCATCCCTAAAAAATCAGAGCTAATACGAATCCAGAAACTGCCAAGTACTTTTATTTTTGCAAAAACTATATTACTTGATCAATAATTTTTTAAGATATCGCTACTCTAAAGTGTAGGAAAATAAAAGAGAGAGATATAGATGTGTTTGGATCTCGCAAAGGGGAGTGTCGTGAGCTCTGCGCTTTATATAGCTTTGCCAGACGGTATGCACTACACGTGTTATGCGCGACAACAGAAATACACATAAGGAGAGATCGGTAATAAATTCAATCTCTAGGGAAGAGAATAAACAAGATATAATAGAAGAATTATCTACCTATCTACTTGTTTAACGTAAATAAATCTCAAACATTTCAAATTTGTCATCTTAATAGGGCACCACGCTTAATAAACAAGGCTTAACTGAGGCCACGTATCAATGAACTTAAAAAACTCTCAGATGACAACATATATGGTGCACACAGTGCAGTTGAGATGCGCTTTCGCTAGTGAATTCGTTTTTAACAGTGGTCTCAATAACAATTTGTTGGGAAACATTGCAAAGTCACTGAAAAAAAAAGAAAGCTTGGAAATTGTTAGCAAAAAATAGAAAGTTTATGGGTGTGATCATTTTGGCTTATTTTGAGTGGCTTATGGCTGAAAAGCATTGTAGCTGGCTGAAAAAATACTGTAGCAAAAAATAGAAAGTTTATAAATTGTTGTTACAATAACTAGCAGAGTGCCCGTACACATGCGCAGATAGTCTTGTTCTTGATATATTGCTTCAGTCGGATGAACATGGTTTACACTTAATGGCGTAATCCTAATGACCATGCATGGCTATGTATTCTTGGGGGAAAAGGAAGTAATGGCATGCCCATTGCATGCCTCACTCTCGTTGCAAAAGCAGTAGCCCAACTGATAAACCAGAGAGAGGAGAGAGGGGGAGAGATCGGTGCAGAGACCTTGCATTGGGAGGTCATTCTTCTTTCCTTGCTTTATTTGGACGCGACAATAAAAACAGAAACAAAAGAGTTGTAATCCGATTATCGACTTATGTTTCTTACATATATACATAACATTTAAGCCACCTCATAAATGATCATCACCGTTATAATTATCGTGGGCCACCTCATGGCCACACAAGATTTTTTTATATAGATTAACGGGATTCGTAGAAATTTGCCTTTTTCTGATTTAAGGATTAATGTGGAAAATTTGAACCTTTAGATCAATGAGATGCCTTTAATCTCACAGATTGTTTGTAGATGCATAGATGCCCATCTCATCTTAAAATAAGGCAAGGTTTATGAAGCCTCTCACTTTTGTTTAGGAACAGAGCATCTGACTTGACCCAAAATGCTTGAAAATTTATGCTACTTGGTTTTTCGATTGCATAGAAGGGCATTATCGTACTGGGGAGCTTGGGGAGAGGGTACCTTCGTAGCCATTAGTGATGTATGGATTCAAAATGCTTGAAAATTTATGCTACTTGTTTTTTCAATTGCATAGAAGGGCATTATCGTACTGGAGAGCTTGGAGAAGGGGAGAGGGTACCTTCGCAGCCATTAGTGATGTATGGATTTCCGTGAAAACCAGTTGAGCATTTGCACCGATATCCAATGTAACCGTGCGTAGAGTTGACGCCCAAGCATATGCTGTTCATACTAACACATGCATATTGAGAGCGGTACTTCTGGGCCTCTTGACATGTTAGGTTGGCAGCAGCCCAGTGCACAGACACTACTGATTCCCCAAAAGCAGTATAGAGTTCGGGTTCTTCTGATGCAGACATGCTAATTTGTAACTCATCGAAATCTGGTGTAACTCGGATGCCTACAAGCCCCTCGGTGAGATTTATGTATGTCACGATATGGCTGTCATCGAATTGGAGCATGGAAGATGTCGCGTTTGTGCAATTAAGTTGAAAAAGCTTCCTCGCGGAGCAGCCTTCCTCTAGGCCGAAAGGAAATGGAACCCTGATGTTCCCACAAAACTGGGAGCAATTTGCCTTTAGTTGAATTGGGCTATATCCTGCATTTAGTAAGCAAAATTCGTGAGCTTGTCCAATAATTTGACTCTTGAAAATCTTTCAGCCATGTTGTAAAAATAATAACCCAATTATTATAGTAGTAGAAACACGTAGACTTGAATGAAACAATTTGAGCATTACAACGAGCTTCAAAAGGTAGAATCTTATTATCAAAGTTATTTTGAAATAATTAACTAGCATCACAATACAAATCTTATGCATGATTCTCGCCAAATGTAACTGATCTCCTAAGATGTAAATAAATGTGGTATTACTAGCCATATGACACTGCACTTCGTTGACATTTGCTAAAATACACTGCACTTGGTTGGCATTTGGCCTTCTCGTGTTTTTTTTCAGATCTGGCCGCTTGTTACTTGCCCTCTGTTGGCAGCTGCCACCGTGGTCTGGTGAGCAACCCCTGCTAGGTTACTTTCGCGTCGTCCTCCTCTCCACTTGGTTGCTCCGTCCCAGACAAACGGTGAGTTTTTTTTTTTTGGACTGTGGCTGAGATTTATAACTTATGGTTTTTGAATTTTGATTGTTCGCGAGAGACAGTATGAAGAGAAAAAAGTCGTATGAGATTTTTGTCGGTATAACTGAACTTGGTATAGTGTGTACTACAATCTATCTATAGATATTACCTTGCAAAAATGCATGTTTAAAAGCTGGTTATTATAATAACCCAAGCCTAAGCCCTGCCGAACCCACTCAAAGCTAGGTTAGCAAGAACTTGGATCCCCCCTCTTCCTTTCCCGGAGGATGTCAGAGCGCGTTGCCGGGTACCCAGGTGGGCAGGTTCTTGCTGGTCCAATCGTTGTCAACCATCGGCTATTGAGCACCGGTTGGTGAGCACCGTACCAGCAAATCAACACAAATTTATAGTGTGGCAAATGCCAACCAAATGAAGTATAAGTAGCCAACTGTTGCCGAGTTAGTGAGACCTTAGATCCTCTCCTCACTCGGATCTCCTCGAACCCTTTAGGTGGCCGGCTCTCGAGAAAGCAAAACGCTCCACGAACTATGTTCATTTGCTGCCCAAACACACTACAAAACTATGTTCATTGCAGTCAGATTTATTGCAGATTATGTAGCACGTCACACTAGGTAATAAAATAATAAAACTATATTGATCTAACAAAACTAAGTTATTGCTAGCGAAGATGCCTCTTGTTGTACTTGGTCTGAAATCCTTCTATGACATGAAGATGTGAGGCCAACGATTCCTATACTAATCCTACTGGCATACGGATTCTTACTTCCCTTCAGGGAAAGGGTAGGTGAAGAGCTAGCTATATAAAGCCAAACTGCCAAAGGGTGTGGCCGTAGTAACTGAACCCAAAGAATAAAGCAGTAGCCAATCTCATTGAAAGTAACATAGAAGCAATTAGGGGCACAAGAGTGGATTAGAGTGCAAGTTATTTTCTCTTGTTTTGATTATTTTGTTGCTATTAATAATTCAGTTCTCTCTTCGAGGTTATAACATACTCTGCTCTTCCTACCATGCATGCTTGTGACATATCTCGCTATATCAAATCTAATATGAGGTCATAAAAAATAACAAGGGATAGTAGAGCATAATAGTAATACTATTCATGTAAAAGAACATATCTACAATACGAGTTATTGTTTGAAAACATTCATTATTACAGTATTTATTAAAGGAAGACTTGAACATGAAAAATACAACCAACCAGTTTTAATTGCATCACTGGACAGATCACGAAACGGCAGGGTAATTCCTATTAAAGTGGACTACATGATACCCCATTATTATTATTTTATGATCCGTTTTTTGACAAGGTACAAAAATTAAGAAAGCTCTAAGATTTAAAAAATCACTATAGAGAATAACTACAAATGTCAATAATATTTATGATGGTTTTTGTAAATAGTCATACACGAATACTTGGGCCCTCTTTGGAACAAAAGATTTCCACGTAAAACATTTCAATTTTCGAGGAAATAGAAAATTTTCTCTATGTTCCAAACAACTTCTTAAAGAAGAGAATGAAATAAATAATGGAAGAATAAATAAACCCATTAACCAAACAACTTCTTAAAGAAGAGAATGAAATAAATAATTGAAGAATAAATAAACCCATTAAATATGCATGGTTTCGGGATGGGGTAAATCACCTTTGTCACGTGTGCAGCCATCAAGTACATATGGATTGCCTTCATAACCACTGTTGCATGCACAGAGGTAACCCTGATCCGCGGAGCTGTCTGTGCATTGGCTATGGGTGCTCGCACATGCGTAGTTTGTTTTATTGTCCTTCGCGCTAGCGCATGTCGGTTGATCCATTATACGCCATGCGAGGGTGGCGGAGGTTGCAGTTATATTGATTCTGTCCCGTAAGGAGCTTGGACCAGATGAGAGCGCTTGGAGTGTACCTTCGCTGTGGCGGACAAATCGGAGCTCCAAGTCACGACCACCTGATCCAACTTCAACAGAGCAGCATCCAGTACCGTTACAGTACTGTCTAGCCATCGTCTCTGTAATCTCTTCGTGGGGGCAATTGTTCGTACAAAGCCTTGTGAAATTATTGGTGTTGTGATCGAAAATATATGTATCGAACTCACACCCAGTAATGTTTAGAGAAGCTTGTAAGATAGTGAAAGAACTAGGTTTCCACGAAAAGTTGTAAGCAGGAACATCAGGCACCAGAGGTATGGTATGGGAAATGGTTACGTCAAACCACTCCGACGATCCTACCATGTTACCCTTGCCGCAGTCAACGACCTCGGTTTTGCCGTCGCTCAAGAAGAGCTTTGGCGGCTGGGCGGTGTCGTTGCAGGTGAGGCTGAAGTCCGCCTGCCGGAAGCAGCCGGATCCGATGCCGAAGGGATACTGGATGCTCAGGTTGCCGCATCTCTTCGGGCAGTGAGAGAGCGTGGCAGCAGACGTGAGGGCCGCAGATGCTCGCGTCGGTAGTAAAGCAACTAGGAGCACAGGTACTATTGCATCGAGGAGACCCATCTCCTCCCCTCTGGTGCTGAAGCTAAGTCCGAAACTCACAGGATCTCTGTTTGAGGTTTACGCTAGGTAAGCTACACGGAAGGCAGTGTAGCGCATAAATAAGCAAGGTTTTCCTTCTGGTGTGACAGTTCGGATACAGTTCACAACGAAAAAGCTATTCAACGCGCATGAGTTTAAACGAATCGGGCTGTCGGAACGCTCGGACGCTCAAAGGTTTTCCTTTTGGTAAGTTGCACGGAAGGCAGTATAGCGCTTAAATAAGGAAAGTTGTCCTTCTGGTCTGACAGTTCGGTTATAGTTAACAACGAAAAAGCTATTCAACGCGCATGTGTTTAAACGAAGCGGGCTGTCGGAACGCTCGGACGCTCAAAAGGCCAACCGATGTAAGATGGTTTAATTTATCGACGTAAAGTTTGCTTGGGGCTCAAAGGCCAACTGATGTGAGAGAGTTTAATTTATTGACGTAAAGTTTGCTTGGGGCTCAAAGGCCAATTACCGATGTGAGAGAGTTTAATTTATTGACGTAAAGTTTGGTTGGTGCTCAAAGGCCAACATAGGGGGTGTGAATGTGAGCCGCGGCCGAAAGAGCTGTTGGTTATTTTTTTTATTTAAAAAAAAAGAATGAAATGATGCAGCTACAGTCTTGACCACCTGTGCGCCTCTAGCACTGTCATCCACACTGCAGGGCCTCAAAGAGTAACATGCATCCTTATAAATATCGTTCCGACGACCATACCAATTTGGTTCTTGAAATTATTTAATTATATGTATATATTTATAAGTATATATTTGTTTAATTATATGTACACCAAATATTATCTATAATATTATTTCAAATATATAGTAGTATTATCAAATATAACATATAGTTCAATAATGGTATTATTAATACCATCGGTACCGGCCGGTATGGCCCATATTGACGGGTATCGAGCTGGTACTGATCGGAATTGATCGATATTTAGGTCGGCAAAGAACGTAGGGATGCTTTCTACTAGTTTAGTGACCCGTACGGTATATACAAGCCCATACTGGTTGGAATGGAACCGTATTGATAACTGGTAATACGTTGCCTCATTAGCTCCAGTGTGGATGGATGCATAACAACCGCAAGCTCACAACAACTACTACTTGCAGTAGAGGCTATCCAATCCATGCATGACTAGTAATCTTATTCTATACAATAATAATATCACAATTCTTGCCATTTGCTCACAAGTCACCATTACATATATGCTCTATACAATGCAATCTGAACTCCACAAAAGGAATGGATATCAAGAAGGGAAATAATTCATGAAAAATCATAAAAGTCTAACCTTGACTATGATCAGAGCTTACAGAAAAGATGGTGAACTTGTTTGATTTGCTGACTCTCTGAAGGCTCATAGAGACAAAATATCATGTCGAACCGCACAAAGAAAGCAAGAGAAAAAAAAGATCTTTGGACAGACTAAAAACATAATTGCTTTATTGTGAGTAAATTGTTTTCAAACTTTTAACATCTTACAAACATTGTTTCAACAATGAAGCATGTGTGCATTGTTACGATTAAATAGTGCGACCTTAGCACAGTAGCTCACCACAAACTCAAAAGTCCATCCTACTAAACAGGGCAAGAAGCAGGTGCACAATTGAACAATAGCTGTGGATTGTGAAAAATCAAAGGAGATACAACTGTGACATCACGTAACAACCAAAATGTTAGCTAAGTTGGGAAAAAAGCTCTGTTCGTAAGACTTTGTCCAAGACCTCCAGGTTAATTTGCCATGCAAGCAAACTAAAAGAAAAAAGTAACATTAAGTAAAAGCGATATCAGAAAGTGGCCACCCTTTCTTAATTCCATTTTAGCTACATCAAAGATAACGGACGGTAGAATTTTAATTAGCTACACAGAGGATAAGTTAAGAGAATTTGTTAGAGTATACTCCACAACATCCACCATCACTTACACATCTACCAAAAATAGTCCTATACTCACCCCTTCTTTATAACATCCTACGCAAACTATCCACCTTTGTACTTTATAATATCCTACGCAAACTATCCTCCTTATTCTTCCTGGTGGTGAAGTCAGGATGATGCCACCAAGAAGAATACGAAGGGTGGATTCAAAAGACTTAGCTAAATTGAGTTGTGCTCTCATCAGTTGAGGAGTACTACTTAAATTACTTATGAAGTAGTTATACAAAGTTTGTTTCTCCATTATAGCAAATCTACAAGCAAATTGTGATTCCTTCTTGGTTGCTTGTTGTCAGCTTCCCTAAATGGCCAAATCTGCACTTCTAGCTCCCCGCCTAGTCACCTCCTCAGTTCCCCCCGGTCCTTCTCCTCCCCGGTCACCAGGTGTCAAACTATTGTGCCGCTGTCCTAGCTTCCCTGTAGCGTTGTAGCTCGCCGTCTTCCCTGCTTCTCTATCCCTGATTGGCCGACTCATCGTGCTGCTGCCCTAGGCTATTGCACCACTGCTCAGGCCACACCTCCTCGTGCCTAACACCCTATTAACCCCTCCCCTCCTTGTCACGCTTTGTAGTTGCTGGCCTACTGTCGGCTGCCTCCTAGGAGCTAGGGTTTCTCCTCGCCCTGAGTCTTCGGTTGCTCAGGTGCGCATCATGAAATTCCTCCTCTTGTTTTTTGCTTCGCCTTCAATTGATTTGGCCTACTAGGTGGGGATGTGGGGTGGGCAACTGGGGTGGATATGGGACCTACTTGGGCCTTGTGGGCTTTGAAAAATGCCAAAAACTAGCTTCTTCACTTCATCGGTTCTTCCTCAATTCCTACCGTCTGTTTAGTTGGAGCACAGTGCAACACCTATGGATCCGCCAGCGAGAAAGGAGGGGGGAGGGGTGGTACTGACACCACGGCAGAGGGTAGGCTTGAGCCTAACCCCCTCCTATGCGCATGTGGTTGGATCGCCCCTGCCATCGCCCTCCCACTTCGTGGCATGCTCGATGCTAAACCTAACCAATAATGAAGCCGCCATGCACTAGTGGGGTTGGAGGTGGTGGCCAGATTTGGGCGAGAGGTGGATGAAGTTTGAAGGAGATTGGAGGAGCAGCGGCGGCACAGTGGCCAGAGTTGTGGGAGGAGAGGGAAGCGTTGGTGAGGCATGGTGGATAGATCTGAGGCCATAGTCATCGCCGCAGACATTGCAAGTGAAAGGAAAGTTCATGATTTTGGAAGATTTTTGTTGTATCAATTGAATGTTTTGCAAGCTGGAAAGCTTGGGTTTGAATGTGTTTTTTAGCCACAAATGGAAGTTTTGAAAGTCGCATGTTTGTGTATCTTTTCAATTTGAAAGTGAAAGTTGGAATTTGAAAGTTTGTGTAATTTTGCAATTTGTAAGTTGAAAATTGAAAGTTGGAACTTGAACTAAAACTTTTCGAATCTTTGAATTTAGAGGTACCTTTTTTGTTTGGAAGTTTGATGATCTCTCATTTTTTTTTAATTTTCTGTTGAGGAGTGAAGGGATGGAGGGCAGCGGGGAGGGGGGAGGGGGCTTAGTCAGAAGGGTAAGGTAGATGATGAGCTAGCGCTAGCTCATGCACACAATATCACCTAGTTTACACGTACTTGTGTCACCTTCATTTCTTGGATACTTTGTAACATCCCATTTTTGGGAGATTAGAAGTGCTTGAATAAAATTCAAATTTGAATTCAAATCAAAGTTTAAACTCAAATTCAAAATGGTTTTCAAAATTCTCGGAGCCCAAATCTTCCTTGGGACAAGCACAACCTGTTTTCCCTAGCCCATAGCCTCTGGCCCGACCCTCACTGGCCCATGCCACATCCTTCCCTGCCCTATACGTGCACTGAACATGCGCTAGCTACACTGTGCATGCTCTGCGCTCGTGAGCATTGAGCTGTGCGCGCCCACGCACATCCCTATGCTGCAGCAGTGTGCTGCTCCCTTTCACTATGCACCATCATGCTCGCCAGTGCTTGCTAGCTCAGCGCCGACCTCTCCTAGACTCTCCTTCCCTCTTTCCTCTCCCTCTTCTCCCTTCTACACGCACCGCCACACCCATTCCCACAGCTCCCAAGCCGTGTCTACGCTGCATGCCCAAAATCTCCGCACCTGATCGTTGCGCCCTCCTCCCCTCGCCTTAATCACTCTCCGTGCTGCACGTTGGCTCCACCTCCTTACTCTGCACCGCGTCGAGCGCCGATGTCACTGCCCTCGGCTTTTGCCCACCATAATGCCATCCAATGGCTACCCTCCTCTGGATTGGCTTTAAAGTCCATGGATGGCCTCCTCTTTCCCCCAATTGCTCCCCCTCCGCTCCAATTGCCACTGAGAGATCCTACCCTCTTTCTTCCTCAGATCTGATCACCCTGCCGCTAACGCCATCGCCAATTCCTCGTGTCTCCATCCAATTCGGCGTGCCTAGAGCATCACAAGGAAGCACTAATGCTGTTCGAACCATCATTAACCCTCTTCATCATCTCCAGCAAGCTGCCCTCATCGACCTCCACATTGCCAACCTGATTCACACCACCAACTCATTCCACCCCTCCCTAAGCGGTGGATAGTGTTTGTTGGATCCTTAGACCTGAGATCGTTATTGTTTCCTACATGTATAACAGTTTACTTTGGACCAAACACTACTCCATGACTGGGTGGTAACAACGGTAGCTTTCGGGTTTGCTATGAAACATGCGGAGGCATATAAGTGATCAAGATGAAACATGCGAAGGAATACGATCTCTACTCGTATTGGATATGGATCCGATTGGAGGCTATATAAGGAGGGGTGCAGGGGCTGAGGGAAATATCCCAAAACACACTCGTCAAAATTCTAGCCGCTACTTCTCGTATCCCATGCTGTGTGCACTGGTGCTAGCACGCCGACCTATGGTGCTCCATCCCTAGACGTGTGGACCGTAGTAGAGACGCTGCTACGACTATGGCACTGATCAGGACAATCACGAGGAGGAGATGGTTGGCTAGAGGACAATCGACTGCTATCACTATACCGACGAGCTTTTTGTTGAATTGGCTAATTCAACTTTACTTCCACTGCATTACGCGTCTAGTGGTAATGATCCATAATCTCCTACTTGCATGGCTTCCTTGTTTACACAGTAGAAATTTTTTTAATCTACGCTAGTGTAGCCTACCCGTATCTCAACAGTGGTATCAAAGCCATCTTGTGTAGTTTTTGATCTGGGTTGGTCGCATATAGTTAATATGTGGTGGTAGTAGAGTGGATCTATTATTGGTCTAATATGATAGCTTAGATCGGTCCATGTTTTTGGATTGGTTTAATCACCGGTTGATAAGATCAATCGGTTTTGGCAGTAGTAGATGGGTTTGAAGGAGGTATGAATTGATAGCACCGAGTTGTTGTTCTTTCAAGAAACCTCCCGTGCCGATCAATATGATTGATCAATGGAAGGTCGGGCCGATCAGATTGGTTCAGAATTGGGTTAATGTGATTAATCCGATGAAATTTTCAAAGATGATTTCATGAATAGGATTCATGTCCCAAAAAAAATTTCCAAGGGTGTTGCCCCTTCGATCCTCGCCCGCTAACCGGCTAGCTGGACCGCCATGCTAGGTAATCGTACAGCGCATTATAGGTGCTATTGTGTTCATATCACGTGATAGAATTGGATTTTGTACATAACTCATTTTTTTCAAGGTTGTGTGAATAGTATGGCCCATTGTGTATGTGATGCACGTATGAGTTTTTCATGGCCTACGTGTCATGTTGATTTATAGCCATGGGCTACATATTATTGTATAACGGTCTGCGTGTCAACTTGTGATGCTTGGTTTTTCATATGTAATTCATTATTAGCTGTTAGGAGTAATAGCTAAGTAGATGGATGTGATGAACTCAAACATTGGTGGCTCGGTGGATAGGAAGCGTGGTGATGGAGATTGCCGTGCTAAGGGCCATACTATCTCACATTTTAATATGATTTAATTGTGAATGTTTTTATGTTCCTGTTATGCTATTATTTATGTTATTATTATCTTAGGTGATTTTAACATGATAGAATAGTATCCCTCTAGAAAAATTAAGTAGAACTTAATACCCTTCCAATAGTTGCACCTATCAAGATTTTGATCATTAACTGATAGATCTACCAAAGTAGGATGACATTAATTATCTCAACAAGATAGATAAAGTTGGACACTTCATGCATAATATTGGTTTAACTTGACTAGGCTATCAAATGATTTTGGGTCTAGGGGCATAACGTTGAGGCCAGGACATATGGATATTACTTAACAAATAAGAGTTACATGTGATGTAATTAGCAATGGTTGCTTACCTACATCACTAGGTTTCTAGCAGTGATGCTGAAGCTCATTAGGACTTAGTGAAATATGAACCTTGACTCACTATATGTTATTAGAAGGTATTTGATTTTTAAACATATAGTGGGAGTATCTTTTATTAAATTGTTTAATGGGAGATTTCACATAATCATAGTGTTGAATTTATGCATATACTTTTTATGTTGTAGACAATGCCACAATCTACTTCCTCTACACCCAGTTTTAACCTACGATCTATTCTTGAGAAAAAAAACTAAATGGAACAAATTTCATTAATTAGTATCACAACTTGAGAATTGTTCTCAAGCAAGAAAAGAAGGAATATGTTCTAAACATCCCATATCTAGATGAACCGGCTGAACATGCTACTAGCACTCAAAAGAATGAGTATCAGAAACATTACAATGACTCACTTGATGTTAGTTGTCTCATGCTTGCCACCAT
This sequence comes from Dendrocalamus latiflorus, assembly GCA_017311315.1. Taxonomy (NCBI): domain Eukaryota; kingdom Viridiplantae; phylum Streptophyta; class Magnoliopsida; order Poales; family Poaceae; genus Dendrocalamus; species Dendrocalamus latiflorus. The sequence goes on along the minus strand of CM029642.1, from coordinate 52,114,313 downwards.
GAACTCTGAGCATCAGAAGCAATACGAGAACATGAATGCCTACAATATGGTTGTAGGTCTTAAAGGCATGTTTGAGAACCAGGTAAGGGATAAAATGTACAACACCTCTAAGTTATTGTTTGCATGCAAGTTAGCTGAAGGAAGTCTGGTCATCCCTCATGTGATTAAGATGATTGGATACATTGAGAGCTTGGAAAAACTTGGTTTTCCCTTTAGCTAAGAGTTGGCTACTGATGTGAATCTCTAGTCGCTCCCTCCAAGCTTTAAGCCAGTCATTATGAACTTTCATATAACAGCATGGAGAAGTCAATGACCGAGTTGCATGGAATGCTCAAGTCAGTAGAGGAGAGTATTAAGAAAAGCTCTAATCATGTGATGATGGTTCAGAAGACTACCAACATCAAAAACAAGAATCATAAGGCTTTGAGCAAAAGAAATGGTGCAGGCAAAACTCAACATGGGATCTCGAGTATCAAATCTAAGCTTCAGAAGCTCAAGATTGATGCTACACCTAATGTCATTTGCTTCCATTGCCAAGGGACTGGACATTAAAAGAGGAACTGCAAGAAGTACTTGGTAGAACTGGAAAAGAAGGAGAGAAGTAAGACTTCTACTTCAGGTATAAATGTTATAGAAATAAATCTTGCTACTCTCATGTTAGTTCTTGGGTATTTGATACCGCATCAGTTGCTCATATTTGCAATTCGATGAAGGGACTGATAAGGAGTAGAAGTTTGGCAAGAGACGAGGTCAATCTTCGCATAGGCAATGGAGTAAGAGTTGTTGCGTTGGTTATTGGCACTTTACCATTATCTTTACCCTCATGATTAGTTTTGGAATTAAATAATTGTTATTATGTTCTTGCCTTAAGGAAAAATATTATTTCTGCTTCATGTTTGGGAGCAGAAGGTTATGAGTTCAGAATAAAGAATAATTGTTGTTCAATTTATTTGAATGATATGCTTTATGTTCATGCTCCATTAATAAATGGATTATATATTTTAAATCTTGAGGATGTGTTTGTCTATAACATTAATGCTAAGCGGTTTCGACCTAATAATTTGAATCCCATTTATATTTGGCATTGTCATTTGGGTCACATAAATGAGAATTGCATGTTGAAGCTCCGTAAAAATGGTCTTCTGAACTCACTTAATTTTGAATCATTTGAAACATATGAGTCTTGTTTACTTGGAAAAATGACTAAGACACCTTTCACTGGTATAGGTGAGAGGGCAAATGACTTGTTGGTCTTAGTACATTCAGATGTATGTGGACCAATGAGTTCAATAACCAGAGGTGATTTTCAGTACTTCATACTTTTTCTGATGACTTGAGTAGATATGGATACATCTACCTAATGAGGCACAATTCTGAATCATTTGAAAAGTTCAAGGAATTTTAAAATGAGGTACAAAATCAACTTGGCAAGACAATTAAAGCCCTACGATCAGATCGTAGAGGTGAATATTTGAGCCACGAGTTTGACGATCATCAAAAGCAATGTAGAATTGTTCCACAGCTAACTCCGCCGGGAACACCTCAATGGAATGGGGTGTCTGAACGACGGAATCAGACTTTGTTAGACATAGTTCGATCGATGATGAGCCAATCTGATCTGCTATTGTCTTTTTGGGGTATGCTCTAGAAACAACTGCGTTCACATTAGATAGGGTTCCATCAAAACCGTAGAGATGATGCCATATGACATATGGACTGGGAAGCATCCCAGGTTGTCTTTTCTCAAAATATGGGGTTGTGAAGTGTGTGTAAAACGTTTGACGTCTGACAAACTCACACCTAAATCTAATAAATGCTTCTTTGTGGGATATCCTAAGAAAACTAAAGGATATTACTTTTATAAAAGTGATGAGAACAAAGTGTTTGTTGCTCAAAATGGTGTATTTTTGGAGAAAGAGTTTCTCTCAAAAGGAGTTAGTGGGAGCCCGGTGAGACTCGAAGAAATTCGAGAGATATCAGAAAATGTTTCAACTCCTACTGAACCTCTACAGAGTATACAAGATATTGTAGAACCGGTGGAAGAGGCACCAGCCCCACGTAGGTCTAAAAGGCCACATCAATTGTCGATAAGGTATCGACATGACATTTTATTGTTAGACAATGATGAGCCTAAGACTTATGAGGAAGCGATGATGGGCCCAGACTCTAAGAAATGGCTTGGAGCCATGAGATCTGAAATTCAATCCATGTATGATAATCAAATTTGGAATTCGCTTCCAACAGTTGGTATCAGAGCCTCAAGGTCCAAGGGGTTGAGGTGAAAGGCTTCTGCAGCTGACCATGTGATGGTCGGATGTGAGAGGCTGAGGCGAAAGGCTTCTGTAGCTGATCGTGTATTGGTCGGATGTGAGGGGTCAAGGCGAGAGGCTACTGCAACTAGCCGTGTGTTGGTCGAAGAGCGATGTGCGTTCAAGTCAGCATGATAGGCGCACGCAACAGTGTGCATCGAGCAAAGGTGCACAGGGCGACGGCGACAAGCTGGCCGCAATACCGAGCACCCAAGAACACGATGACAGAGGTCTGTGCGGCCACGGCAAGACTAGTTGTGTACCAGTGTTACACGCGACATGCGTAGTAGCGATGCCAGCGGCGAAGGGCAACGAATGGCACTGGTGCAGACAAGCCATGAGGAAAGTCGACATGAGGCCAATGATAGTGGGCATAGCCATCATCACAAGAAGGCACATGAGTTACACGAGAAGGCTATTGCGTGCGGCAAGAAGAGAAGGCTGCTGCATGCAGCAAGACAGTGTGTTTGAATGCATCGAAGAGTGACAAAAAGATTATAGAACTAATCTTGTTGTTGTGTGTAATCGTAGTCGGGTACTCGGTGTGTTCGAGTACTACGTGGTTGTAGTCGAGTACTCGGTGTGTTCAAGTACTGCATGGTCGTAGTCGAGTACTTAGTGTGTTTGAGTACGTTGTAGTCGGTGTGTCTGAGTTCTATAGCAGTCGGTGTGTTTGAATACTGTAGTGGTCATAGCTACAATGGTCATAGCGTAGTGGTCATAGGTCGATAGTAGAAGCTACAGTAACGGTTGGTGCTCAAAGACCTGTGTGGTCAGAGATGTGGTCAAAAAACTATAGTCGACAAGCCATAGTCGGTGAAACGGTTGAAGGAAAGCCGTCGTCGTTAGTCGACAAGCCATGGTCGGTGAAGTGGTTGAAAGACGTAGTCGAGCAGCCGTGGTCGAGACACCATGATCGAAGGACTTGAAATTTGGCGGGTTTGTGTGTGGTCGTAGACTAGTCAGGTTGCAATGTGTTTGCTCCAGTCAGTTGGTTGGTGGAGCGAGTCTTTCGAATGGTGCTCAGAGTGCAAGTTATGTGGATCATGGAGAAGATCCCAGACAGTAGCGTAAGAATAGGTAGTAGTTGTTAGTCGACTTAGCGCGTGCGTGAGGGTTATTTAAGCCATGTACGTAATCTTTCAAACATTTTGAGAAACGTTGCGAGTGAATAACAGAGAGAAAAAAGGCGTGTGTTGCCACCAAAAGGAAGTCTCTCCTATGTTCATTCGTCCTCCCTACTCGGGTACATGTGTCATTCCAAGGGAATAAAGCATGAGTGAGTTTTCTCGAGGCGAGTAGCTACCGGAGCTGACGAGTTCAGTTCCAACAGGATTGGCATAGGGGGCACGAAGGAACATGTTAGACCATGTGGATGGTCGAGATTAAAAATGATGATGAATAATTGATATTTGGATTGCTTTGGAATTTGCGTTTGTAAAAGTATTGAGTGATCGTAGTCAAAGATTTTGGGTTCAAGTGGTTTTGGTCGTTTATGAGTGGTTTTGGTTATTTCCGAGTGGTTTTTGCCTTCTTCAAGTGTTTCAGTTGGCTTTTTGACCACGACCGATTTCAACTATGTCTAGTTTTGAACACGGCAGACTTTGTCCATGAGTCGTTTACGACCACAAATGGCTTTACGACCACGACTGTACGACTACGACAGCTTTTGACCACGGCAATTTAACTTCGACCATGCACGACTTCGACCACGGAAATTTGACTTCTACCGTGCATGACTTCGACCACGACAACACAACTTCGACCACAGCAACTCAATTATGACCACGACAAATCGACCACTGAATGTAATCATAGCTACAGTACTTTTACATAGTCGTAGCTTCAGTGCTTTTGATAGTCGTGGTCTTTACTGGTCGTACTCGATAGTCGTAGGATTTACTAGTCAATACTCAGTGACTTTGCAGTTCATGGTCATAGATTGTGCGAACTGCTCTTGCAGTCATATATTTTGCAGTCTTGTCGATAGTTGTAGACCTTGCAGTCTGCTGTCGTTGTCTTCGGTAGTTTAAGGCTTTACAATCGGTCATCGTAGGTTTCTCGGTTGGTACTCGTAGAATTCTTTGTTGATATGAGTGCTTTACTCCTTATGATCTTCGAGTACTTTGAGTACTCGTGTTAGACTCAATGTATATACACATACACATACACATATACACACACATATACATGTACATATATACATACATATATATACACATACATATACATATATACACATATATACGGCTATACTATTCTACACCTGCGCGCACTGTGCGTGCCAGAAAGTTACTACTATGCGTGAGTGAAGTTACTGTCAAACACATGTAGAGTTACTGTCAGTTGTAACACTACACAACTGGCAGTAACTCTATATGTGTTTGACAATAACTTTACTCACGCACGTCAGTAACTTTCTGACACGCATTCTACACATATGTGCAGAATAGTAACTCTATACATGTATACACACGTATATATATACATATAGACAAATACACACACACACATCTATACATATACATACACACACATATACAACATAGCTTAGCCGTGTGTGTGTATATATATAGAAAAATGGTTCTATACTCCTATGAGTATGTACTCTCACTTCTAATATACTCCTTTAATGGTGTTATACCTCTGGTTTTATACTCTTGGGAGTACGTACTTCCACTTCTAATATACCCTTTTAATGGTGTTGTTATACCTCTTTATCTATTTAAGCATACTCTAATAATGAATACAATATACTCCAAAGTGAATTCCATAAAATATTTCATCAAAGTCCGCTTTTTATAGCATAATTTATGTATGTTCTCCTTTTATACATAGAAACGTATATATAGCAAAAATAAAGGGTTCTGATAAAAATGTTTCGACCAAATTGTATTGGAATATCTTTAGAACTACTGAACTAGTATTTAAGTATATTGGAAGTGATAAAGAGGTGGAGTATGTACACCCGGGGGTACAGAAAAGACTTTATATATATATATATATATATATATATATATATATATATATATATATATATATATATATATATATATATATATATATATATATATATATATATAAGCGCATCAACAGTAAATAAATAAACTACCATCAACATGCATCTATATGCTGATACGCGATGGATCAAATTACAGGGGATCACCTATAAAAATCGGAAACATAAAGGTAGTGAAACGTTTTCCATGGGGATGCTGCCGTACAAAGGCTGACTTTGTGGGCTAGCATTCTTGCAAGGTGAAGGGAGCTTCAGAAAACTTACCTATTTAATAAACTTTTTCCATCTTTGATGGTCAGGAATGCATCACGCACAGTTCCAATTTTGTAGCGCGGAAGAGACGTCTAAAAAAAAAGCAAAAGATGAATGTGTCACGTAAATAAATATACAACAACTTTTGCATGTCTGCACACCACAAGGAGAAGGTGCATCTACAACACCTAAGGCTCTAGTACTCACACAAATGGAAAAGGCAAAAGGAAATAAGAGCAGAAAATTAATTAATAAACACCGGCATCCATAACTTTGTTATATTTGTATTTGACATAGCAACATGGAACGGCCACTTTGTTACAAGCTATGTATACCTACAGAAGTAAACATAAGAGTGGGTAGGCACATAGCTTAGTTCTTTACCATGTATATTGCTATATTCATGGGGTAATCAACCACTAACAGGTTCCTACGGATCCAAAGCCTAACCATCCATCCAAGTCAAAAACGATTTCCGTGGAGAGCTGCTGCCTGTTGCCAACAATGGAGTTGCCGTTCCTTGGTCGAAACGCCAGCCAATGTACTCGATCATCCGGCACTCGTAGGTGGTAAACGATTCCGTGGTTGCCGAGGTTGAATTGGGCGCCGGCCATCTCCGAAGCGGAACAATTGTGCCCTCTTTGGTGAAGGTTGTCGTTGGCCCTCTTCCCCGTGGACTTAGATGAGTTATACGAAGTAGAAAGGTAAGTCACCCTCGAAATACAGTTGATCCATCGCGTATCAGCATATAGATGCATGTTGATGGTAGTTTATTTATTTACTGTTGATGCGCTTTTATATATAAATATATATAGGGAAATTATATATATACGAAGTCTTTTCTGTACTCCCGGGAGTACATACTCCCACCTCTTTATCACTTTCAATATACTTAAATACTAATTCTAAGATATTCCAATACAATTTGGTTGAAACATTTTTTATCAGAACCCTTTATTTTTGCTATATATACGTTTCTATGTATAAAAGGAGTACATACATAAATTATGCTATAAAAAGTGGACTTTGATGAAATATTTTATGGAATTCACTTTGGAGTATATTGTATTTATTATTAGAGTATGCTCAAATAGATAAAGAGGTATAACAACAGCATTAAAAGGGTATATTAAAAGTGGAAATATGTACTCCCAAGAGTATAGAACCAGAGGTATAACACCATTAAAGGAGTATATTAGAAGTGAGAGTACGTACTCCCAGGAGTATATAACCATATTTCTATATATATACACACACACGGCTACGCTATTTTATATATGTGTGTATGTATATGTATAGATGTGTGTGTATTTGTCTATATGTATATATATACGTATAGAGTTATTATTCTGCACGTAGGTGTAGAATGCGTGCCAGAAAGTTATTGCTGTGCATGAGTAAAGTTACTGTAAACACATGTAGAGTTACTACCAGCTGTGTAGTGTTACAACTAACAGTAACTACATGTGTTTGACAATAACTTCACTCACGCATAGTAGTAACTTTATGGCACACACAGTGCGCGTAGATGCAGAATAGTGCAGCCGTATGTGTGTGTGTGTATGTGTATGTATATGTGTGTATATATATATATGTGTGTGTATGTGTGTGTGTGTATAGACACACGGTAAAGAACTAAGCTATGCCTACCCACACTCTGTTTACTTCTGTAACACTTAGTATATGCAGCTTTTAACAAAGTGGCCATTCCATGCTGCTATGGCACATACAAATATAACAAAGCTATCAATGCCAGTGTTTATTAATTAAATTTTGTTTGCTCTTATTTCCTTTTGCCTTTTCCATTTGTGCGAGTACAAGAGTCTTAGGTGTTGTGGATGCACCTTCTCCTTGTGGTGTGCAAACATGCAAAAGTTGTTGGGCTGAGAAAGGCAGGAGGATGGAGGATGGAGACGTTCATTCACGGAATTGGCTGATTCGGTCGCGAAAATCCGATTTTCCATTGCATGATAGATGGCTTGTGCAGGCTTTTGCACTGACCAGCTTGTGCAAGCTAGTGTGAAAAGCTGTCACATAGGATAAGAATCTCTTGGCATTCTTGTTTATTCTTGTGAGAATGCGGTTTGTGTTCTATGTGTTCTACTAGTATTAAGTAGTAGTAACAAACTGTACTAATAATATGGCTCTATTAGTTAATCACTATTAGTATTTAGTTTTAAATTCTTGATAATTGTTAATAATGTTAAGCTGTGGCGGACACAGCATTTTACCAAAGGGTATGCCGCACCAAAATTTTCATATGCAATTCAGTAAAACCATTTGCCAATTCGGTAAATAATTGTAAAATTTACACCGTAATTCGGTATACGGGCACTAAATAATATGATAAATCTTAAATTTAAGGATTAAGTTGGAAACTTGCACAAATTACAATATAAATAGTTCAAACACCATACTAATAGTCTCAAATATATATAAAAGAGATTTACAATACTACTTGTATATATTCCAGTAAAATTCCAACGGGAATTATATATTCCAACGGGAATTATATATTCCAGTAAAATTCCGTTGTTCCAAATATACCTGAATCTACTTAATCCATTTCTCCTTCAACAGTGCGGTGCAATAATGAGTTTGTATGATTGCCCTTCAAATTAACATGAATTTGTACTTGTATGTCCCCTGGTTCCATCTCTACTTATTATGTTCCAACTTCCAAGTGTATAAAATACAGGAAAAAGCGTACAAATTCATACGCCTATAGCGATAGCCACTTAGTCGCTATAGCTAGTACGTACTGTTTACTGTTCAGGAATATTGTACGTTGGTACGGCGTACCTTGGCTATGGGCGTGAAGATGCTGTCCTGCGGTGGCTTGTTGCGGTAGAAGAAGACGCCGGCGACGAGGCTGACGATGCCGAGCGCCAGGACGGCGGCGGAGACCCCGAACCCGACGTTCATCCCGGACCACGTCTGCACCCAGACTAGCATGGTGAGCGCCACCAGCTCGCCGACGTAGAAGCTGAAGTAGGCCGCGTTGAAGTAGCTGGACAGCCGCTTCCCGCCGCCGGCCCCGTCGCCGCCGCCCCGCCGGAACTAGTCGGCGCCGTGCGCGATGATGTTGGGCTTCAGGCACCCGCTGCCCACCGCCACCACATACAACGCCACGAAGATGCCCCAGGATATGCCGTGATCCACCGGCATACCCTATGGGTCCGCCCCTGATGTTAAGTGATGGGTGTCAATCCAGTCCAAATTTGTCTTTTCATTCAGCTTATTAAATTTACACATGGATTTGTATTCATTAATGACTTAGATTACAAGCTTATTGTCATCTTTTTTAGCTCCTATGTGATACATACAGTTCTATTACTGAGACATCGATATTTGGGATTAGATCTCTCTTATTACCAAGAAAAAACAGTAGACGTGAGTCTTTCTGGCCTTTCACAACCACTCAATTAGACCTTTAAATGGATTAGAGAGAGGCGAACAACCTTTGAGGAAAAACCTTTAAAATCACTCACATTGATTCTATTAGTATGTGTTATTTGCTATACAAAGTTTCACTCACATTAATACTATTAGTTTAGGGGTCTATCTACCATGTTAAGTAGTCTTTCTATGCTCTTCACTCCTCTACACATGCATAAATCTTAAAGCATCAATCATGTCCTTCACTTCTATATGTATAAATCTTAAAGCAATAACTAAAAGAGTAAGTAGTCTTAATTTACTCTTAACACTACTTTAATATTTATGCAATTCACTATTTAGAAGAGCATAGAATCACCGCATGACAAAAGAGGAATGTTAAATCGAAATACTACCACAGAGAATGGAATACATATGCTACGATGGAGGATACAACACAGTACATAGTCTACGATACTCTATCAATAGAATACAAAATCTATGATGGAGGATACAACACACACAGGCTACCATACTACAACACACATAAGCATAAGAGCCACGGATCACACACACAACACATATAGGTGCCACGGCACAACTACAGGAGCATAGAAACCATGAAACTGGAACACATTGATGCCACGGCGATAAGGATCCTCACTCATGCAAGAGCCAAATGGCGGACAGGAGGGCGGCAGTGACGAGGGGTGAGCAAACTGGTGCTGCGGAGGGCAGGAAATTGGGGGATGGTGGTGTAGGCAGGCCACTGTCTGGACGATGAGGAGGGGGCGGAGATGGGTTGCCAGTGGGTGATGGAGGAGTTTTCTGGTTAAGGACTGATGAAGGTGGGGATGGTGAGCTTACCGTGGCCCCCAACTGCTCCCCGATGGTGGCCACGGTCGTGGATGTAATACCAGTGGGAAAAGAGGAAAAAAGCGACGAATAAAGACAATCCAAGAGAATAAAAAACAAAAGGCTTTGGTTGTTAGAACCCTTCGACTTGAGAATGCCGAATCAATTAGTGCTCATTGAGATACATGGACTGTCTGGGCCAGTCAGCACCTCTTACTTAAGTAGATCTCATCATTCGGCGAAAAACCAAGCCCACATCTCATTTTACCAACTTATCTCATCCATAAGAAAATCAAAGCATAGTGCTAAGAACACCAGCATGGACAAATGGTCCTTGAGTAAATAGTTAGCCGACAGAGCCAAGGGGATAAGGTAAGGGCAACCTTAGCAATACACAAGCCAAGAGAGAGAGCTCAAAGGCCAATACCTCCATTCATAAGCAAGCAAACTAGAGAGCAATGAGCAAAGCTAACACTCTCATTGCCATTGAGAATGCCACCAGAGGACCAAGACCAAGCAAAGGTCAAGTCCTAAGCTTCCTTTGCCCTTACCAAAGCCACCGCAAGCCAAGGGAAGAGCCAAAACTGACAGCCATCCACCACATTTCCCATAGCCACTGAGAGAGGACAGAGTAGAGCCAGGAGGAGAGGAGCCCACAAGGAGTTGGGGAAGACCGATGATGTGAAGACGAAGGCCAGGATAGCCACAATCCACCAAGGACCATCGTGACCACGCCAAACTAGACTGGGACAAGGAGGAGGCGAGAAAGACTAATGAAAATATGTGGAGAGCGTCATCACCACCACGACCATTGTCATCGCCTTTTCGTCTCCACCCAACTTGAACCAAGTAAGGTCTTCACAACCATCCCACAGCACATTCATGGCAGCATAGCACAAACACACCAACGCAACAATGGCGAGTCCATAGAGGAACCACCGTGCATCCTTGGGAGGCGACATGCTCCTCGGTGCATGCCCCCCTCACCAAGTCCCGACACAGTGGCAAACCACAAGATTTACCCAAGTCGCGCGTAGTTGGAAATTAAAGCAAGAATAAAATAGCAACTAAAATTGAAGTGCATAAAGTAGGGAAAGAGTAAACCGTCCTGGGTAGGAGGAGGAAGAGACAAAGTGATGGAGCCGACGCCTATGCTGGTCGGAAGGAGGAGCCGTGAGGATGGTAGGACCCATAGAGCCATATGGAAGCCTAGGAGCCGCAAGGGCTAAGGCCATGGTGCTCGGCCTTGGCTAAGTCCGGTGAGGGGAGTAAATCGGTGACCACCGGAGTCCGAAGTAAGGGGAAAACCGCAGGAGAGCCGCGGGTGGAGGATGGACGACCGACGGAGAGGCACCACCGGTGATGGGTCAACAGCTGGTGCACCGTGCTGGGAAACCCTAGCAACAACCGAGACCTAGAGAGGTCGGGGGCCCCCGATAGGGGAAGTTGGGGGACGGCACACGGAATCGATAAAGGTAGGCGAGGCACCGAGCCCTCACCAGCGAGCCCGAGAAGGTGGAGATGATGTGTAGATCAGGAAAGGGAGAGAGAGCCGGCACTTAGGAAGTCGAGAGGCGGCGTATAGGAGGCGTCCATGGCCCGAGTCGAGGGGAGCTCAGGCGATGCGGTCGGTGTTCGGCGGCGTGAGGAACAGCCGCGCCATAGAGCCAAATCAAAGGGATTTGGGAGGGGGAGGAGAAGTGAGGAGAGAGAAGAGGATAAGGCTTTGGCCGAATCAGAGAAAAGAGGAGGTGAAGGCTTCGGCCGGGTGAGGAAAGAAAAAAGGATGGAAAGAAAAGAAGGAAAAAAGTAGAGAGAAAATAAAAAAGGGAAGAAAGAGAATAAGTGTGTGAGATAATATATTTGCTTCGTAAATCTTTAACCTTGAGAATTATGCTGCTTATGCTGGGTTTGAGCATAGGAACGATGTCGCTCGTATGTGTGCATATATTGATATGGTTTATTGAGACTGGATAATGCTTGTACAGGTGAAGATTCCTGTTTGGCGCCATCCACACATCGTCTATATGGTTAAACAGACAAGTGCATGGTAGAATTGTGTGTTACGATGGATACTTGATACTTGTTCCTTCACGCTTTATTTCACAATGCTTTATGAGATGATATCCATGATTACATGTTAATTATACCCTGATAAGTGGTGCATATGGTTGAATGGCAACCTTAGAAGAATGTTGTATCATGGAAAATGCATATGAACCAGAGTGGTGAGTAAGTTATATAACTAGTCCGAAGTGCATGAGCTAGATCGATGAGAAAGCTATATGATTGATTCGGAGTGCTCTTGAATAAGACCTACAGAGGTAGGCACATCCACGGGATAGAGGAAAACACCTACTACGATAGGCACTCCACGGGAGTGTTGTTTGAGACCCTGTATGAAAGAGGATGGGGCCAGAGTGATTCATCGACAGGTGAACACTCTGCTATATCGGTATAAGCTATAGTTACAAACACATCGCATTTCATTGCATGACATGACATGAAAGAAATAGGAGACAGTGATACAGTTACAGGGATTGTGTTTACAGTCACAGATGAAGGCGATATGTACGGGCAGGAATACCGGAGTAGTACATGTATTCAGCGTGCAAACAGTAATCTGCGCAGCAAATTTAGTTGACATATTTAGGCGTGTGTGGCTCATGCATTTCCTTTCGATAATTAGCAAATTTGTATATTTGCTTCTATGCTCATCGTTAAGCATATGCTATTTACCGTGACGTTGAGATTTAAATAGAGGAGTTGCTGCTTAAATCTAACAGCAATGATTATAAATGATAGTGTTTTGATGTAGTGGTAGTATTATGGTTCAAAAATTAAACCGGGGTGTTACCATGGAGGCAGCCAGCAGGATTACAGGGGAACGAATGGGTGGCGGAGCACCATCACCATGGGTAATGAGGGGAAGGCAGTGAGAATCACAGTGACGAGGGGAAGACAGCCAGAACAAGGGCAAGTAGGGGTAATAGACTAGTAGTGAAGAGTCCTTCTATAGAGAAAAAGCGCATTTGGGACATGGAAAGTTAACTCTTCGCCTTTTTAAAAACACGTACCTCTTCGCTGTTTTAAAAACACTTTGCTGTGTTATGCTATTGGTTTATGTGCAGAGAATCTTGGTTGACAACATTCTTTTCGAGTGATGGACAACATTTGGGTGGTGCTCTAGCTAGTTTACAGCTGTAGCTTTTGATTTTTAACTGAAATTGTATTATATCGGCTATTAACTTTTTCTGAGAAAAAATAAAAAATATTATATCATCACAAACAATGTAAAAGAATAAAGACGCATGGAACACAGAAAATCGACACGAGCATCACGCAGTTAAGGAATTGATGAAGCGAGGCATGGCAACACAGTGCACCCTACTTTTATTCTAGAGTAAAGTCCATTACCGGTCCTTAAACTTTTTATACTGTGTCATCTCAGTCCATAAACTTTTAAAGTATGCCATCTCGGTCCTTAAACTTTCAAAGTGTGGCAATTTCTTTTGAAAGTCTATGGACCGGGATGACACAACATAAAAGGTTCACTGCTACAACTACATAGGATATTGCCACACTTTGAAAGTTTAAGGACCGGAATGACATACTTTAAAAGTTTATGGACCAGGATGATACAGCATAAAAAGTTTAAGGACCGGTAATGGATTTTACTCTTTATTCTAGCACAAGACAGCGAGGTAATAGACATAATAACCTAGAACACATTCCCTCTTGTTAAAAAGCTATTCTACACCCATGAAAACAAAACCATAGGAGAGAATATAGAAACATAATACACGATTTACAGGGCTACTCTGCGACACCTATACCGGGTGTGGGGTGGGGGGTGACAAGAGGTGCAAAGAATTAGTTGACTGACCCAGCCATCGTCACAAGTCCCTAAAACAACCTCTAAGGGCCTGTTTGGAACAGAGGAATTTCACAGGAATTTTGCAGGAAACAGTTCAATTCCCGCAGGAATCGGGAAAAATTCCCGCATTCCAAACAGGGCCTAATAATTACACAAGCTACGGGAAACAGCCGCTGGCCAGAGACGGTAGCAGCACTCTAGCACTATAGCAACGAGACTAACACTAGTGTGGTGGCATCTTCATCTCCGCCGATGTTGGGCCATCTTTGCATGAGCCTGTGCTATCCTATCGGCATACATCGGGAGGCGCCTGATCTCATTGATCTCTTCCAGTAGCTTGTCTTCGGTGATGTTATCTGTGATGCTCCTCATTACCTGTAGAAAACGCAAGGAAATTGTCAGAATGTTGAAGCAATTCTGCATTCTCACTCCAAAACTAAGCATGTCTTTGCAATATCAAAAAAATCTGTAGAGCTGAAGGTTTGGGTTTCAGGAAAAAACAGTTTATTTCAGGGAAAGCAAGCCAAAGATCTTGTCCCGCTCATTTCAGCTTCAGCTTCTAGCTTATTTTTCACTATTTATAAATTTCGTCTTTTTCTGAACTTTTGGCTTTTTTGCCGGTTCTTTTTTTCCCGTATTCATTTGTGTTGTCCGTGATGAGCTAGTATATTTTTAAATTTTTTAAAATTTAATTACGCCTAATAAGTCACCTTCAACTACAGTAAAATTTCAGCCATAAACCACAAGATGGATAAAGTCAAAGTTGAAAGTATGCAACTACGCATCTATCGCCACCAAAAAGAGCACAGATATAAATCCCTCTAAATACGGCTTTGAAGGGTTACCTTTCATTGGAAGTTAGCTATGTACACAATATTACAATGTAAGTGAACAAGTCAACTGATTCTGAAAATACTACCATCAATTTTGCAGCAATAGCAAAAACCCATTTCAAATGATTAGATATAACACTTTTCATATTAACAGGATCATGATCATATTTGCATGCAGACCATATATGCAAAAGAAAATTAACAAAGACTATAACATAGAAAAGGGTATAAGAAAATCAGCCTAGCTTGCGGTATGTGTTGATATCATTTGGAGTCGATTTATCGGATCTAACACTCATGCAGACCCAGCACTCCTCTTCCTTATTCCAAGAGCACTCAACAATCCTCCCTGAGATGGAGGATGGATCTTCTTCATCTGCATAAATTTCAGAACACTAGCATAAATATGCAACAAAAAAAACTTCAGCAGAAAATGCTCTATTGAGAAAACAGGTGTATAATTAGATTTTTTTTTCATTATTTTGAAACATCACGCTGAGCACATGAGTAGGGGAAAGGGAAACTACTCAAATATCAGCATTAGAAAAAAGGATAGAAAATAAAATTCATGAGTTTGCCAGAAATTTGAAGTCTAGGGCTTGAATACAGAGGGGACATGATAAGGGAGGGTGATGCAACCCCCATGCAAACAGGGTACAAGAACGAATATTCAATCCTTGGAGAATTCACTATTGCCAAGATTGGCTTGAGTTACTGAGAAGTTTGCAGGTCATTCAGCTAAGAATGTAGTGTTACCAACTAAGCATAAGCACATAGCTGAAGGATAACATCCATAACAATTTTAAATGTGCGGAAAGAGAGCAACACATTGCAGGCTCCATCCAAAAATTGATCCAAATCCAACAACTTAAAAGACTACAATGAAGTCTCCTTTAAGATATACTTGAAGTTACCATGTTTTTGGATTACAAAAAAAAATGTAAAATGCTCGATGTCATGAGAATACAAATTTATGTGAATGATGAGAAATATGTTGCGCAGTGTGCACAAGATGAAATGAACATGAAAACTGTATGACATGCTTACTTGGAAATACTATCCGAGAACCATCCAAAAGTTTCTTTTTGCCCCTCTCGTAAAGGAAAACCAGCTGACGATTGTCATTCCCAATCTGCAACAGTTAGATACAACGAAATAAGCCCCACCATCAAAAAAAAATTATCATCACCACGACTAAACCATTTAAAGCAACAATGCTGTAAAACAAAAAGAAGTAATGCAAACCTCAAACAAAAAGTCAACTGAATTCATTTCAGGGTATGTCCACTTAAGAAGACCTTCATGGGTACGAGTTACATATGGATCATCCCAGCCCTAAAGAATAACAAAGTGAATCAGCCAAGACAAACAAATTGTACTTCTTCAATTGTCTAAAATGAATTGTTCCCAACCACAACAAAAATGGCTGATGACAGAGGAGAAAGTGCATGAATTATTCATAAACAGCCAACAGGACGTTCAAGGCACAGGTAGGGGCAGTAGGAAAGTCATGACACAAATTCACATATCTAATACTGTGTAACAGCCGAGCTGTTTATTTCAAAAATTTTAGTACAAAAATTATTAAACTAATTTAATTTAAATTAAAAATAAGTGTTCTTTGGTTGCCTAAAATTGAGAGATTTTAATTTCCTGTTTTTAGCTTTTAAAAAGGCTTTTTGTTAAAAGTAATTTAACTAAAAACTTAAAATTATTATTAAATAAAAGGATATTTTGAATTTTTGTAAAAATACTATTTCAAACTAAGTATTTAAAAGCATTTGGCTTTTATTTGGATTTTTTGTGTTTTTCTGGGATTTATTTGGTTTATCTAGATTTTATTTCAAAGCCTAAAGTAAGAAAATTCATTTTAAATATTTTTATTAAGCCAAAAAAAGAATTTATTTTTGCTTTTCCTAAGTTATCCTTGAATTATAGTATTTTTGGGAATTTTCTAGAATTTAAAAATCAATTTTGAGAGCTAAAAAGTATTTTTGTAAAAATTAAAATATCAAATTTAAGTTGGAAATAATTTTCCTAAGTCTAAAATGTCTCCAGAAATTTGTATGAATTTTTCTAGAATTTTTAGACTTTAAATAGTATTTTCTAAGTATTTATAATATTTCTAGTATTTTCTGAAAAAGCAATCCGAAATAAAAATCAATTTAATCCCAGGCTGCCACGTCTCGCTCTCAGATTTAATCTATCTCTCTCTTTGATCTAATCCTAGCCATCCATAGCCACTTACCCCTTCATTTCAATCCAAAGGCCTTGATTCTTTCACTTGCCATGTGTCACCAATCCGACAGCTTGTACCCCTTATCCCCTCTCTCTCACCGACGCGAGGGCCCCACCTGTCATATGTTTCTTCTACCTCCTCTAGCCTCTCTCTCTTCCTCCATTAGAGCGGAAATAAAGCTCATTAAACCCGGCCATTTCTTGCCTTTTAAATCCCGAGCGTTTGCGCAATCAATTCCCCTCTTCACTCCCCACCCATGGCCGACCATCTCCTCTCTTTATTTCTCTCTAAAACCGCCGGCCGTTTCTTCTCTCTCTCCACCTATAAAACCTCCTCCCCATGCGCCGGTACCTTCCCTTCGGCCTTCCCTCCCTCCACCGCCCTCCTCCACCTTTCAGCCGCCGCCCCCGACCGTCTGAGCCACCGCCCCGTGCCGCCGTGCGCCGCCCCGAGTTTCTTTCTCCCGTGCGCCGCCACCACCTTCTTTCCTCGCCGCCGGCCGCCTCGGTCTTCCCCGACCACCGCCGCCGGTATGAGCCGCCCCGCCGCCATCTCCTCTCTCCCCGCCGTCCTTCGCCGCACCGCCGCTACCGCCCGTGCGCCGACGAGCTCGCCGGCCGTGCGCCGCTCGTGCCCCGCTCCGGCCAGTGCCACATTGGCCGCTCGCGCCCGCGAGTGTGCCACGTGTGCGCCGCGTGGCGCCATGTCGTCGGGTGTGCCACCTCGCCACCGCCACCACCCGTGGATCCGGTCCACGGTAGACCGGGCCCGCATGTAATAAAATTCAAAATTCAAATTTTTGCTGACGTCATAAATATGATTTTTCAATATAAAAATAAATCAGCAAAATAGCCTTTTTCTTTTTCTCCTATTTAAACTTCCGGAAGCCCTAACTTCTTCATTTTAACTCCGATTTGACCCGTTCAAATTTATAAATTCCTCTAAAATCCTAAACTACCTAAATCTAGACTTTTTTTTGAATTTTTGAATTTTATTTGAATTTGTTTTGAGTTTCTTTTAGTTCTTCGCGTATAGATTTCGACGAATCCGGAGAGTTTGACTTCGACGAATCGCAGCAGGACTTCGAGCAAGGCAAGTTACACCTTTGACCATGTTGACCCCATTATTTTAAACTATTTATGTTGTTTTTAAATTATTATGCATGCGTAATTCCTATTCAAGTCTAGTTTAAATTCAGTTTAAAAGTGTAGTTATGCCTAAATCCTTTGTACAGCCAAATTTGACTTGAATGTCATTGTACCTTGTCAACCCTAGATAAAACCTAGTTAGTACATTAGCACTAACTAGAAATTTTGTAGAAATGCTTAGCCATGCATAGAAAAACTATGGTTTGGGATGATCTTTCACGTAAAATGATAGATTTTAAAAATGAATGCTTGACATTGGTGAGTCAGGAATGTTTATGAAATTATTTCCAAACAAAATATAAAACTTGGTTTAGACTTAGGCAAATGGTTAGAGTGTTGGTGCTTACTGGCATGCATTGTTGTTCGGTGACACAATGTTGATTGCCAGGCACAAAGGGTATGTGGTTGGTGCCTAAGTCAGTTAAGGACCGGTCTGTGAGCTACTATTGCAAAGCCCTATCGTACTACCACAAGTCTGGTATGGGACAGACCTGGCTGAATAATTTGTGAAGTTTCAACATGATCTCGCTATAGGCTGAATGTGAGCGCGGTGTAGGCCGTGAGAAGTGTGACACCCCATCTTTGAATTTGTGTCCTTGCCTTATTTTTGTTGTGGGTTATTCGAAAACTTTGGCAAAAATTCAAATTTTAAATTTTATTTCTCCAAGCCCAAATTCTCCCTTGGCCTTGCTCAATTTATTTCCTCTCTTTCCCTTTTCCCAGCCCGGTCCGGTTTCCCTTCTCCCGGCCGGCCTGCCCTTTTTCTTTTCCCCGGGCCCTCTTCCCTTTCTCCCCCCTTGGGCTTCGCTCGGCCCAGCATCGCGCCTCCCCTCCTCCCTTCTTCTTCCCGTAGCACCCCGCGCTCTCTCTCTCTCTCTCTCTCTCCGCTCTACGTGCACCCTCGCTGGACCCAAAAACCGTGGCCTGCCCGTGGTTTCTCCCTGCGCGAGCGCCCATGCCTCCCCGGTGGCAGTCCCGCCGCGATCCCCGGTGCCACCGCCGACCTAGGCGTCCGGCCCCCTCACCGTAGGCTCCCCGCACGTCGGCTCCCCATTTGCCGCCGCGGCCGGCTTCTAATCCCGCCCCTGGTTTCGTCGTCCTGGCCGCGTCCTAGCTCGCCAACCCCAGAGTGGCCATCACATCTGCAATTAATGGGCAACAGCGGCCCGGCATCCTTCCCCGCCGCTCCAACGCCGCCGCCCATACCGCCCGTGCCGCCCGTAGCAGCGCTACCACGCCGTCGTACCCGAGTGGTGGCCGCCGGACAGCGTCGCCCACACCCGCGCGCCATGCCTCCTCTGTGCAGCCATGAAAGCGCCGGTACCCGCCCATGCCATCCATCCGCCCTAGCCGGCACTAGCCTCGTCACCCTCGGGTACGCCCCAGGAAGAGGAGCTCAGTCGCCCATACCTCCCCCGTCCTCCCCTATGTCTTTTTCCCCCTATAAAAACCGGTCCAGGCGCCACACTCGTTTCATCCACTCCTCACGCCTCAAACCGAGCAAGAATTCACCGCCGCCGGCAGCTCTTTGGGCCGCCACCGCCGCCAGCTCACCCCGACGACCCTCGGCCGGCACTGCCCTGCTCCTCTACTTCCTCTTGCCCCCGTGAACCTCCCCACACGTTTAATCGGTTTTTCTCCCATTCGCAGCTCGCCGGCGCTCGTTCTTCCCCGGTTCCGGCCGTCCCTCGCCACCGCCGATTCGAGGGATCCCCGGCCGATTCCTCGTAGCCGGAGCGTCCCCGCCACCCCGTGAAGCCAACCGCACCACCAATTTGGGGCTTCATCCGCTCGTCTTCTCTGGCACCGGTCGACCCCCACCGCCTTCAGAGCCCGTCGTCGCCAGCCGCCTCCACAGCTTCCCAAGCCCCACTCTCCTCCTCGATGAGTTTCAAATCATCTCTAGAAGCTCCCTCACCATTTAATTGCACCCCCGTAGCCGGAGTCGCCTTCCCGAGCGCCCCCAGGCTCCGCCGCCACCAAGCTCGCCTCCGGTCGATTAGTCTCCCCGACGGGTGCGCACGGGGATGGGTAACCCATTTTGAGCCTTTTTCCGCGTGGCCGCCACCACCCCCCTCGCCGGCAGGCCTCACCGACGCCCGACCGGTCGAGCTCTTCTCCCGCGCGTTTGGTCCCATGTTTAACCGTTAACCTCCGATGGTTAGTGGAGCTAATAACATCACTGGCAGTGGGCCCGAGTAGATTTAAACCCCCTAGTTAGACTGACACGTGGGCCCCTCCGTTTAAAACAAAACTGTTAAATACCAGAGTAAGAGCTAAAGCCACTGTCAGGTGGTCCCTTGCACAGTACCTAGGCCCCACATGTTAGTCTCTGGCCCATTTTCAGAAAACAAGTATTTAAATCAACCGTGGACCCCGCATGTCATACACTGTATCTCCCCAAATAAAGATTATTCTGAAATTAAAATAAAAACACGCGGGACCCACTTGTCAGAGAGTGAACTCTCTCTCCTTTTTCATTTTTGGGATTTTCCTGGAAATGAGAATTCAAAGGACTCGTTCTCTCTCGTCGTAACTCCGATTTGGGTGAAACTTATTTCTAAATTTTTCTTAATTCAAGCTCTTTCTGTTGGTTTTGATTTGGTTTAGTTTTGAGCTCATTTGCTTGTTATTGTATACTTATTTGTTCTCCATGTCTGTTTTCTACCTTGTCGGTTTGCTTCGTTCGAGTAGAATTTGAAGTCGCACCAGAGCAGCAGGGCGATCTACCTCAAGACCAGCAAGACCCTCTACCTTTAAACCCAGGCGAGTCAACATTCTTGATCATACTGCTCCTATGTTTTCTTGCAAATTATCTTTGTTTAAAAATAGTCAAACTGCATGCGTTATTTCATGTACAAAGTATGTGAACTATAAGGTAGTTACCTCCCACTTGAAGATCTAAAAATTTGTATAGCTATACCCTCCTTGAATTTTGATAGCCCATGTACCTTGTCGCCATAGGTATTACTGCTACTATTCTAAATAGGTATATGTCTAAATTAAATGCCATGCTCGTTCTGTCCAGTATAGGGCATTACCGCCCTAATCATAGCTTCCAAAAACTTGAACTTTAGTTTTGGGCTAGTCACGGGATGTACGTGGCTGGATATTTTGTGACAACTTATTTTAGACTTCTCAAAACCCTCAAAACTTGCTATACCTGTTTGGGCGGACGGTAAGAGTGGTGGGTGTGGAAGTAGCACATTGGATTGTGGATTGAACCGCCTGAACACATTAAGGACTTAATCCTGTGATGGCATCTCCGTGTACAACAGTACGACCACAAGTTTGCAAATTGCAACTTAGCTAAGTAAATCTATCGAACCACCGGAACTCATCTCACCGGTAGTGGAAAGGAGTGTTGCAAGGGCAAAGGAGGGCCTAAAGGGACACCGAGAGGAGGGTGACGTTTCCAGCCGTGCTAGTGTTATGGAGAGTGGAGTCCGAAGGCACTAGTTTCCGTGGTTATCCCGTGCAAAGTATGGGACCCACCGCAAGTGGGAGCAGCCAATAAGGTGAGATGACGAAAGGGGCTAGATATTTTGAAAAGCTATTGTGATGATCTACTCAACCACATGAATAAAGAATCGTTTGGGGCAACGAGTGGATCGTCTCTTGTGGGTAAAGTGTACGATCTCTGCAGAGAATAAACTATTCGAATAGCCGTGCCCACGGTCAAGGGCAGACATGGAAACTTACTCGAGTTAGTTCTTTTTCTAAAAATCTTATGGGTGGGAAGGAAAAACCAATTGGAGGGAAGTACTCCAACCTTTGAATTTTCCTGGAGGGAAGTACTCCAGCGTTGATATGGACTAGTAAATCAAAAATTTTAGCATCGGTGGATGTAGCCGACACCACTAAATACATGTTGCATCACTCAACTCTTGGAAACACGCTTTGTTAAAATGCCAGGTCCTAGGGTTTGTACTTATATTAATTGCAACTGTTGCTCTACGCAAATAAAAGAACCTAAATTGTCCTTGTTCAAGCCTTGCATATAATTACATGCATTCTGTGGATGTTGACTCGTGGAGCATGGTTGTGTGTGCTCACCCTCGCTCTCCCTCCCTTTCCCCAGAGTTTGCCAATCAAGACCAATACGAGTACTACCAGGATCAAGAGGGCGAAGGAAATGAAGATGGTGGTAGTTAGGCTAGAATCTAGCCTCTCCTTACAGTCTGGCCGACCAATCTAATTGGAAGGTGCCCTTAATGTTAATCAGGCCCTCTGGGTAACATTAAGCGCACCTAGGTTATCCCGGTCGCTTGCCTGTGGGGAGATGAGCCCCTCCCTTTTGCTTCCGTCAATAATGCAATGGTACACTGAACTTATGTGGCATGAAGGCCCCTTTTGTAATACTTGTCCTTATATGGGACCTGTGTACTCTGGTATTGTAATAATATGGTTTGTACCGTGTATGAAATGAATCAGCATTGTATCTGTGAGCACTATCTACTGATCCAGGGAATAGTGCAGTAAAATCACAGGGGGTTCTGGGTTGGTTCAAACCCAGGGTCCGACAGGGCTGGTATCAGAGCATACGACTGTAGAAACCTAGTTAAGATGGTCGTGCCTTAAGGATGGTGGCTAATTTTGAAAACTAATAAAGACTTTGATAAAATATAGTCTATTACTTCTTACTCTTACCATTCCATAGACTTTACTCTTCTGCACTCCCTTTTTCTTTACCTGATCTGACCTTTTGTTTTCTCTAAAAATGTAGATGGTCGGATCCTCCTCAGCCGCTACCTGGGACTACTTTTCTCACGCGGAGACCGAGATTGACCACGTCGAGTTGCTTCGACTACTGTTGCAGTACCTCAAGTACGATCATCACCCCATTTTCCGGGGACGACGGACTCAGATCCGAGACCAGGAGACTTGGATCATGGAGGCGTTTATCTACGCCCGACCAGGAGGAGTTGAGCCTGTTGTCGTCTCCACCAGCCACCCCAGAGGCCGTCGCGCCGACGCCGTGCGGGACGCCGCTCAGTTGGCATCAGCCAGGCTGATGCAGCTACACGGGACAGAGCTGGTGCCGTCACCTTTTTTCTACTTCCCGATCTTCTACGCGGGCGGACCTCTCCCCGAGGAGTTGGACGTACCGGTAGACAATCCCCAGCTGACTCACCAGGTACAGTTGACCCAGGCGATGGTCAACACCTACTGCCGAGCACTGCAGGAGATCGGTCAGCTGAGGACACTACTGACAGCCAGCTACGAGCACGCAGACGCACTCCACCTCCAGTTGGCAGGACTGGACACCGCCCTCGCCTTGTCTAAGCGGGAGCGGGTTGCTACAGAGACTGAGCTCGAGCGTCTTCGGTCCCAGGCCGATTACACGCCAGCTTCTCCGACCTATACGCCAGCTTCTTCGACCTACACGCCAGCTTCCCCGACTTACACGCCGGCCTCACCAGAGAGGGTTCCAGCCCCACTGCATCCCGCAGTGGCAGCAGCAGTTGCGACACCACTTCTAGCACTACCTGCGGCAGTAGTTTCGTCAGCACCACCACTTCCGGTGCCAACACCTGTACGGGCTTCCACTAGCCGTACCCTGCCTCTGCCTTCCCCTACTGTCAGAGGTGCAGCACCGGTACGCCGGTCTGGACTTCGTACCCCCCAGGCTTTTCGGCAGCAGACGCACGAGGTTCCAGTAGCGGTCTTCGTCTGCTCCGCTCGCCGTCCAGTGAGTGCACACACTGTGTAAGGTTGGACTCTAAGCAACAAAAATTAAAATTGGTGTGGGGGCCCGTGCCCCCCCCCCCAAATTGGAGAATTTTGAATCTGCGCCTAGAGCTACTATTGCACCGAGTGCCCGCATAAAATAGAGTATAACACCGCAACTATGCAGTGTAATTCAGCAAGAAAACAAAATCTTCTCTTAGGTATGTTCTCATTTCTATTTCAGTCCTCAATGCACAAGGAAAATCGAACTTTAATTAAATGGCAAAATCCCTTTAGGCATTATCATTAGGCTTAGTGGTGGCTTCAGCATTCTACTTTGTTTCTTGAGTGGGATGATTCTCATTGGTAGATGGAAAAGAGACATTCAAAAGCAAATACACAGAAAATACTTCCAAAAAAACCAAGGCCTTCTCTTAGAACAACTAATATCTTCTAATTAGAATGCGAGTGACAAGACAAATATTTTCTCCTTAGAAGAGCTTGGAAAGGCAACAAATAACTTTGATTCCTCTCATATAGTTGGACACGGAGGGCATGGTATGGCACAAAGGTATCTTATCTGATCAACGCGTGGTGGCTATAAAAAAGTCTAACTTCATTGAGCAAGATGAAATCAACAATTTTATCAATGAGGTTGCCATTCTCTCTCAAGTAAATCACCGCAATATTGTAAAGCTTTTTGGATGTTGTCTTGATACTGAGGTTCCGCTACTTGTGTATGACTTTATTCCCAATGGTTCGTTATTTGGAATTCTCCACACTAATGCAAGCAGTGGCTTCCAATTATCTTGGGAGGACTGCTTAAAGATTGCTGTAGAGGCTACAGGAGCACTCTGTTATCTCCATTCCGCAGCTTCAGTATCAATATTTCACCGTGATGTGAAGTCCTCGAACATACTTTTGGATGTCAACTACACTACTAAAGTTTCAGATTTTGGTGCTTCACGATTGGTTCGTATTGATCAAACCCATGTTGTTACAAATGTACAAGGCACTTTTGGGTAGTTAGATCCTGAGTACTGTCAATCCGGGCAATTAAATGGGAAAAGTGATGTGTACAGCTTTGGAGTGGTACTTGTGGAGCTACTCCTTAGGAAGAAACCTATTTTTACAAGTGAGACAGGGTTGAAGCAAAAATCCCTTTTAGGCATTATCATTAGGCTTGGTGGTGGCTTCGGCATTCTACTTCGTTTCTTGAGTGGGATGATTCTCATTGGTAGATGGAAAAGAGACATTCAAAAGCAAATACGTAGAACATACTTCCGAAAAAACCAAGGCCTTCTCCTAGAACAACTAATATCATCTAATGAGAATGCGAGTAACAAGACAAAAATTTTCTCCTTAGAAGAGCTTGGAAAGGCAACAAATAACTTTGATTCCTCACGTATAGATGGACATCGAGGGCATGGTATGGTACAAAGGTATCTTATCTGATCTGCGCTGTGGTGGCTATAAAAAAGTCTAACATCATTGAGCAAGACGAAATCAACAATTTTATCAATGAGGTTGCCATTCTCTCTCAGATAAATCACCGCAATATTGTAAAGCTTTTTGGATGTTATCTTCAAACTGAGCTTCCGCTACTTGTGTATGACTTTATTCCCAATGGTTCGTTATTTGGAATTCTCCACACTGATGCAAGCAGTGGCTTCCGGTTATCTTGGGATGACTGCTTAAAGATTGCTGTAGAGGCTGCAGGGGCACTCTGTTATCTCCATTCCGCAGCTTCAGTATCAATATTTCATCGTGATGTGAAGTCCTCGAACATAAGTTTTGATGGCAACTACACTACTAAAGTTTCATATTTTGGTGCTTCACGATTGGTTCCTATTGATCAAACCCATGTTGTTACAAATGTACAAGGCACTTTTGGGTGGTTAGATCCTTAGTACTATCAAACCAGGCAATTAAATGGGAAAAGTGATGTGTACAGCTTTGGAGTGGTACTTGTGGAGCTGCTCCTTAGGAAGAAACCTATTTATACAACTGAGATAGGGTTGAGGCAAAACTTTTAGGGTGGCGGAATTTGTTTTCTGTAGATTGCTTTTTCCTATTTTGTTAGAGATTTTAGGAGTAATAAGGGGGTGTTGGCATGTGAGTGCGCACACTGTGTAAGGTTGGACTCTAAGCAACAAAAAATTAAAATTGGCGTGGGGGCCCGTGCCCCCCCCCCCCCCAAATTGGAGAATTTTGAATCTGCGCCTAGAGCTACTATTGCACCGTGTGCCTGCATATAATAGAGTATAATGCCGCAACTATGCAGTGTAATTCAGCAAGAAAACAAAGTCTTCTCTTAGGTATGTTCTCATTTCTATTTCAATCCTCAAAGCTCAAGGAAAATCGAACATTAATTAAATGGCAAAATCCCTTTAGTCATTATCACTAGGCTTAGTGGTGGCTTCAGCATTCTACTTTGTTTCTTGAGTGGAATGATTCTCATTGGTAGATGGAAAGAGACATTCAAAAGTGAATACATAGAAAATACTTCCGAAAAAACCAAGGCCTTCTCCTAGAACCACTAATATCATCTAATGAGAATGCGAGTGACAAGACAAAAATATTCTCCTTAGAAGAGCTTGGAAAGGCAACAAATAACTTTGATTCCTCACGTATAGTTGGACATGGAGGGCATGGTATGGTACAAAGGTATCTTATCTGATCAACTCGTGGTGGCTATAAAAAAAGTCTAACATCATTGAGCAAGATGAAATCAACAATTTTGTCAATGAGGTTGCAACAATTTTATCCATCCTTTGCTTGCAAGCTTTTGCTAACTACTTAGCAAAGATCTCAGGACTTAAGAACCCAAATCTCATGCCATCTCATGATGGGAAATGAGAGATTCCATCAAGCCCTGACAAGGAAACCCTAGAAAATATGAAACAGAGGAAGCATGACGAGGGATTTAGAAATCACACAAGACATTGAATCTTTAATTTGTTCTTGAAAATGGAATGATTAAGGGGCCTTGAGTATTTTCCTTCACAAGGCAATCAGGAACCAGCCCTCAAATCAAGGATTCAACTCAAGAACACAAGAAAACAGAGAAACTGCAGAAACTGAAATTCATCACAAAATGAGCAAGAAATGAAAGCAACTCAACATAATCTTTCTAATATTGACAAGAGATGATTACAGAGGTGTCCCCTTACGCGATTGAAACAAGGGAATCACACTACATGCTTCACATGAGAGCACACACCCTGGAAGTTCAAGCACACCTCTCTAACTCTCAAGAACACACATAAGGAGACCAAGACCAACAGAAATCTGCCTCACACCAACTCCCAACAACTAAAGCACAAAGCAAAACAAACTTTCAAAGACTCTAACCCATCTCCCAAGCCATACCTCCGCCAAGAGACATGCAACCTATTTATACCCTCTCATAATGGGTTCACAACATGCTTTGCCCATTAAGCTTTACTCTTTACCCACTAACTCTAACCACATACACTTCCTTTAGTGTAGCTTTGCGTATTCACCAAAACGCCCCTCCTGCACCATTCGGGAAGCTTCCTCATTCCTTGCCTTCCAAGCCTCGCAGCCACCTCGAGTCCTCGCCGTCTTTGGCACACCTCGACTGCTTTGACCTCAGCACCACCTGCGCCTAGTCTGGTCATCACGTGCCTCGCCACGTGTAATACCCCAAAAGTGATTCGAGAGTTAATCGATTAATTGGAGTGAAGGACCATATAGAAAAGAGTTAAATACAGATTTTTAGAGGGGGAATATCTGAAAATCTTGGCAACCTGGGCCTGGGCCTTGGCCCAAGAGGTGGATGGCCAAAAAGGGGGGAGGCACCCCTCCCCCAAACCCTAACCGCCACCCCTTTTCCCCCTCTCCTCTCCCCTTGTGGCCGCCACCCCCTCTCTCCCCCTTGCGCCTCCCATGTCCAGCAGCCCCTCTCCCTCCCCTCTCCTCCATTGAAGCCCCCTACCGGTGAAAAAGATCTCCATTCGCTGCCGGTCGAGCGGAGGAAGGAGATCAATCGCAGCGAGGCGTTTGGATCCGGAGGAAGGGAAGAGGAAGGGAAAAAGGGGAAAGGAAAAGAGAAGGAGTTCATGGGGTGTTCGTCGTATTGTTCAGAAATTCATCAAGGGTAACCCCTGTTTCCCCCCCCCCCCCAATTAGATGTATATTTTAGTTGCGGTAGCAATGTCGGTATTCTGGACTGCTAGGACAGATTTTGTTGGACGGCTGTTTTGGGGTAGTTTCGTGGGGATTCAGGTCTGGACGTCTCCTAGAGAGTTGTAGAGGATGTCGTTAGCTTTCCATGAAGTGCTATAACGCATCGATCGGACCTTTGTAACAGAAGTTATAATTTTTCTTATAAGACTGTTCTGCAGATCGGGAGATTTCTGTCAGATTTTGGTAGATTGGATTGGGCGATTAGAAATCGGGAGAATCAGAGGATCTCCATATTATGAAAGTTGTAGATAATTGCCTTAGCTTTCCAGGAAGGTCAAGAAATTATAATTCGAACACTCGGGCTTGAAGTTATGGCATTTTTAGTGCTCTGTCTAGAGAACCCGATGTGAAATTGATGTTTTAGAAAATTGGATGGTGCGGGTAGAATATGGCCGAATCAGGGAGGCTCACCAACTAGGTTTAGTTAGATAATTTAATTATATTTCCAGAAAGTCTACGAACATCCTATTCGGACTCCTGTACCAATAGATATGGATTTTTGAAGTTGACTGTCCACAGAGGGGGGCGGGATGACCTGTAGGATTTGGGAATTGGAACCAAGTTAGACGAATTTATTAGTTCAAGATTGTTTTATTTGGGCAAAGGTCCGCTACTGTTATCTTAGCAAATATTATAATTATTATTCAGGTGGAGGACGGATCCCAGAGGCGGCACCTTCTGCACATCCCCCGTTTTCTCGCGGTTAAGGCAAGTATAATGATAGTTTAAAATTGATAGTGTGGAATGTTGATGTTTGATCTATAATATGAATATATGTGTTCATGGTTGTGGTAATGATGTATTAGTGTTGTTTATGGGTGATTGCAATTTACAGTGTTCATGAGTATTTCTGGTGCATAGATAATGTGAATGCAAGATTTATTTTATTGAGACATTCACGCATATGCATCATGTTGTTTTATTGAAGTCTTGGTCACGAGATGACTAAGCGCCGAGGTCCCCGTCGTGTTGATGACATGACGGGCTAAAGGTCCCCATACTTGTGGAGTATGGGCAATTAGTCCCTGTACCAGGTGGTACAGGCATGGGTGTGCGTCGACGGATGCACACTTTGCATTACCGGTAAAATGCAAAAGAGAAAGAGATAAAGAGGTTTTTGATCATGTTGCATAGCATGGCTTGTTTATATGGTTGATGGATGGATTTGTGAAGTGATGTTCATAAATGTACTTGTTACTATCTATTATATTTGCTGAGTTGTTGGACTCACTCTTGCTGTTGTTGTGTTTTTTTAGGTACCTTTATGAGATCGGCATGCATGGGAAAAAGGACAGATTAGTATTATTGCACTTTGCACGATCTAACCACATTGGAAGAGGGGAGAAAATAAAATGCTATTTGCTTGAATTACTTAATTAGTAGATGATTATTGATTGTCGGATTTAAATTGTAATAAAGGATTAGAATCCTTTTATAATGCTTCCGTTCTTTATTTAATTATTATATCTATGAATGTTTTAGTAAACTTAAACCATTTTGTTTAGATTTTATTATATTCTTGATGACATTCATTTCTTCTATTTATGCTTGTTGCAACCTCTGTCTTGAACTACAATACAGGGGAGGTTATGCCGAATTTTTGTATGGCATAGTTAGATTATCCTTGTTTTATTTATAGATTGGTAGCATTCAGGGTCATTGCTTGACTGGGGTGTTACACCACGACTCCGCCTCGATGTTCTGCAGCCATCACAGACAAGAAACACATCACATAGCACTGCTCAAAACATGTAATCACAATTAGCATCAGTGAATCATACATAAGCATGAAATAGCCCAAACTGGTCGAAACGAAGAATAAGCGCCTAATCACTCCGACCGAGTTTGACAAGGTCCGACCGAGACCGACTGCACCACATGACAATCGGGCACGAACCACACACACCAAACTCAACCTATCTAGAACACGTGTCAATTACTCATCACAAACATGAGAGCACATCCACATGGTCTCTCAATCTCCCCCTTGATGAGTATATTGACAAACCCTGAAAAAGCATAAAGTTGAGTTTGAAGAGTAATACATTGTCTAAAGAAAATCAAAGAAGTTTATGACCATGTCGACAACCGGAGCAAAAACAGAAAGAGCAAGTTTTCCTCAAAAGCTCTAGAATATCTCCCTTTTAAGTCTTTTTCCCACTATAAATCACCGCAATATTGTAAAGCTTTTTGGATGTTGTCTTGAAACTGAGGTTCCGCTACTTGTGTATGACTTTATTCCCAATGGTTCGTTATTTGGAATTCTCCGCACCGATGCAAGCAGTGGCTTCCTGTTATCTTGGGAAGACTGCTAAAAGATTGCTATAAAGGCTGCAGGAGCACTCTGTTATCTCCATTCCGCAGCTTCAGTATCAATATTTCACTATGATGTGAAGTGCTCGAACATAATTTTGCATGGCAACTACACTACTAAAGACTCAGATTTTGGTGCTTCACGATTGGTTCCTATTGATCAAACCCATGTTGTTACAAATGTACAAGGCACTTTTGGGAAGTTAGATCCTGAGTACTATCAAACCGGGCAATTAAATGGGAAATATTATGTGTACAGCTTTGGAGTGGTACTTGTGGAGCTGCTCCTTAGGAAGAAACCTATTTTTACAAGTGAGACCGGGTTGAAGCAAAACTTTTAGGGTGGCGGAATTTGTTTTTTGTAGATTGCTTTTTGCTATTTTGTTAGAGATTTTAGGAGTTATAAGGGGGAGTTGGCATGTGAGTGCACACACTGTGTAAGGTTGGACTCTAAGCAACAAAAATTAAAATTGGCGTGGGGACGCATGCACCCCCCCCCCAAATTGGAGAATTTTGAATCTGCGCCTAGAGCTACTATTGCACCAAGTGCCTGCATAAAATAGAGTATAACGCCGCAACTATGCAATGTAATTCAGCAAGAAAACAAAGTCCTCTCTTAGGTATGTTCTCATTTCTATTTCAATCCTCGACGCACAAGGAAAATCGAACATTAATTAAATGGCAAAATTCCTTAAGGCATTATCGTTAGGCTTAGTGGTGGCTTCAGCATTCTACTTTGTTTCTTGAGTGGGATGATTCTCATTGGTAGATGAAAAAGAGACATTCAAAAGCAAATACGTAGAAAATACTTCCGAAAAAACCAAGGCCTTCTCCTAGAACAACTAATATCATCTAATGAGAATGTGAGTGACTGGACAAAAATTTTCTCCTTAGAAGAGCTTGGAAAGGCAACAAATAACTTTGATTCCTCACGTATAGTTGGACGTGGAGGGCACGGAATGGTACAAAGGTATCTTATCCGATCAACGCGTGGTGGCTATAAAAAAGTCTAACATCATTGAGGAAGATGAAATCAACAATTTTATCACTGTGGTTGCCATTCTCTCCCAGGTAAATCACGGCAATATTGTAAAGCTTTTTGGATGTTGTCTTGATACTGAGGTTCCGCTACTTGTGTATGACTTTATTCCCCTTGGTTCGTTATTTGGAATTCTCCACACTGATGCAAGCAGTGGCATCCGGATATCTTGGGATGACTGCTTAAAGATTGCTGTAGAGGCTGCATGAGCACTCTGTTATCTCCATTCCGCAGCTTCAGTATCAATATTTCACCGTGATGTGAAGTCCTCGAACATACTTTTGGATGGCAACGACACTACTAAAGTTTCAGATTTTGGTGCTTCACGATTGGTTCGTATTGATCAAACCCATGTTGTTACAAATGTACAACGCACATTTCGGTAGTTAGATCCTGAGTACTATCAAACCGGGCAATTAAATGGGAAAAGTGATGTGTACAGATTTGGAGTGGTACTTGTGGAGCTGCTCCTTAGGAAGAAACCTATTTTTACAAGTGAGACAGGGTTGAAGCAAAACTTTTAATGTGGTGGAATTTGTTTATTGTCGATTGCTTTTTCCTATTTTGTTAGAGATTTTAGGAGTCATAAGGTGGAGTTGGCATGTGAGTGCACACACTGTGTAAAGTTGGACTCTAAGCAACAAAAATTAAAATTGGCGTGGGGGCCCGTGCCCCCCCCCCCCAATTGGAGAATTTTGAATCTGCGCCTAGAGCTACTATTGCTTTGAGTGCCCGCATAAAGTAGAGAATAACACCACAACTATGCAGTGTAATTCAGCAAGAAAACAAAGTCTTCTCTTAGGTATGTTCTCATTTCTATTTCAATCCTCGACGCACAAGGAAAATCGAACATTAATTAAATGGCAAAATTCCTTAAGGCATTATCGTTAGGCTTAGTGGTGGCTTCAGCATTCTACTTTGTTTCTTGAGTGGGATGATTCTCATTGGTAGATGAAAAAGAGACATTCAAAAGCAAATACGTAGAAAATACTTCCGAAAAACTCAAGGCCTTCTCCTAGAACAACTAATATCATCTAATGAGAATGCGAGTGACTGGACAAAAATTTTCTCCTTAGAAGAGCTTGGAAAGGCAACAAATAACTTTGATTCCTCACGAATAATTGGACGTGGAGGGCATGGAATGGTACAAAGGTATCTTATCCGATCAACGCATGGTGGCTATAAAAAAGTCTAACATCATTGAGTAAGATGAAATCAACAATTTTATCATTGAGGTTGTCATTCTCTCTCAGATAAATCACCGCAATATTGTAAAGCTTTTTGGATTTTGTCTTGAAAATGAGGTTCCGCTACTTGTGTATGACTTTATTCCCAATGGTTCGTTATTTGGAATTTTCCGCACAGACGCAAGCGTGGCTTCCGGTTATCTTGGGATGACTGCTTAAAGATTGCTGTATAGGCTGCAGGAGCACTCTGTTATCTCCATTCCGCAGCTTCAGTATCAATATTTCACCGTGATGTGAAGTCCTCGAACACAATTTTGGATGGCAAATACACTACTAAAGTTTCAGATTTTTATGCTTCACGATTGGTTCCTATTAATCACACCTATGTTGTTACAAATGTATAAGGCACTTTTGGGTAGTTAGATCCTGAGTACTATCAAACCGGGCAATTAAATGGGAAAAGTGATGTGTACAGCTTTGGGGTGGTACTTGTGGAGCTGCTCCTTAGGAAGAAACCTATTTTTACAAGTGAGACAGGGTTGAAGCATAACTTTTAAGGTGGCAGAATTTATTTTTTGTAGATTGCTTTTTCCTATTTTGTTAGAGATATTAGGAGTTATAAGGGGGAGTTGGCATGTGAGTGCACACACTGTGTAAGGTTGGACTCTAAGCAACAAAAATTAAAATTGGCGTGGGGGCCCGTGCCCCCCCCCCCCAGTTGGAGGATTTTGAATCTGCGCCTAGAGCTACTATTGCTCCGAGTGCCCGCATAAAATAGAAAATAACACCGCAACTATGCAGTGTAATTCAGCAAGAAAACAAAGTCTTCTCTTAGGTATGTTCTCAATTCTATTTCAGCCCTCAAAGCACAAGGAAAATCGAACTTTAATTAAATGGCAAAATCCCTTTAGGCATTATCATTAGGCTTAGTGGTGGCTTCAGCATTCTACTTTGTTTCTTGAGTGGGATGATTCTCATTGGTAGATGGAAAAGAGACATTCAAAAGCAAATACGCAGAAAATACATCCGAAAAAACCAAGCCCTTCTCCTAGAACAACTAATATCATCTAATTAGAATGCGAGTGACAAGACGAAAATTTTCTCCTTAGAAGAGCTTGGAAAGGCAACAAATAACTTTAATTCCTCACATATAGTTGGACGTGGAGGGCATGGTATGGTACAAAGGTATCTTATCTGATCAACACGTGGTGGCTATAAAAAAAAGTCTAACATCATTGCGCAAGATGAAATCAACAATTTTATCAATGAGGTTGCCATTCTCTCTCAGATAAATCACCGCAATATTGTAAAGCTTTTTGGATGTTGTCTTGATACTGAGGTTCCGCTACTTGTGTATGACTTTATTCCCCATGGTTCGTTATTTGGAATTCTCCACGCTGATGCAAGTAGTGGCTTCCGGTTATCTTGGGATGATTGCTTAAATATTGCTGTAGAGGCTGCAGGAGCACTCTGTTATCTCCATTCCGCAGCTTCAGTATCAATATTTCACCGTGATGTGAAGTCCTCGAATATACTTTTGGATGGCAACGACACTACTAAAGTTTCAGATTTTGGTGCTTCACGATTGGTTCGTATTGATCGAACCCATGTTGTTACAAATGTACAAGGCACTTTTGGGTAGTTAGATCCTGAGTACTATCAAACCGGGCAATTAAATGGGAAAAGTGATGTGTACAGCTTTGGATTGGTACTTGTGGAGCTGCTCCTTAGGAAGAAACATATTTTTACAAGTGAGACAGGGTTGAAGCAAAACTTTTAGTGTGGTGGAATTTGTTTACTGTCGATTGCTTTTTCCAATTTTGTTAGAGATTTTAGGAGTCATAAGGTGGAGTTGGCATGTGAGTGCACACACTGTGTAAGGTTGGACTCTAAGCAACAAAAATTAAAATTGGCGTGGGGGCCCGTGCCCCCCCCCCCCAAATTGGAGAATTTCGAATCTGCGCCTAGAGCTACTATTGCTTGGAGTGCCCGCATAAAATAGAGAATAACACCGCAACTATGCACTGTAATTCAGCAAGAAAACAAAGTCTTCTCTTAGTTATGTTCTCATTTCTATTTCAATCCTCGAAGCACAAGGAAAATCGAACATTAATTAAATGGCAAAATTCCTTAAGACATTATCGTTAGGCTTAGTGGTGGCTTCAGCATTCTACTTTGTTTCTTGAGTGGGATGATTCTCATTGGTAAATGAAAAAGAGACATTCAAAAGCAAATACGTAGAAAATACTTCCGAAAAACCCAAGGTCTTCTCCTAGAACAACTAATATCATCTAATGAGAATGCGAGTGACTGGACAAAAATTTTCTCCTTAGAAGAGCTTGGAAAGGCAACAAATAACTTTGATTCCTCACATATAGTTGGACGTGGAGGGCATGGAATGGTACAAAGGTATCTTATCCGATCAACGCGTGGTGGCTATAAAAAAGTCTAACATCATTGAGTAAGATGAAATCAACAATTTTATCAATGAGGTTGCCATTCTCTCTCAGATAAATCACCGCAATATTGTAAAGCTTTTTTGATTTTGTCTTGAAAATGAGGTTCCGCTACTTGTGTATGACTTTATTCCCAATGGTTCGTTATTTGGAATTCTCCGCACAGACGCAAGCGTGGCTTCCGGTTATCTTGGGATGACTGCTTAAAGATTGCTGTATAGGCTGCAGGAGCACTCTGTTATCTCCATTCCGCAGCTTCAGTATCAATATTTCACCGTGATGTGAAGTCCTCGAACACACTTTTGGATGTCAACTACACTACTAAAGTTTCAGATTTTTATGCTTCATGATTGGTTCCTATTGATCGCACCTATGTTGTTACAAATGTATAAGGAACTTTTGGGTAGTTAGATCCCGAGTACTATCAAACCGGGCAATTAAATGGGAAAAGTGATGTGTACAGCTTTGGGGTGGTACTTGTGGAGCTGCTCCTTAGGAAGAAACCTATTTTTACAAGTGGGACAGGGTTGAAGCAAAACTTTTAGGGTGGCGGAATTAGTTTTTTGTAGATTGCTTTTTCCTATTTTCTTAGAGATTTTAGGAGTTATAAGGGGGAGTTGGCATGTGAGTGCACACACTGTGTCAGGTTGGACTCTAAGCAACAAAAATTAAAATTGACGTGGGGGCCCGTGCCCCCCCCCCCCCCAAATTGGAGAATTTCGAATCTGCGCCTAGAGCTACTATTGCTCCGAGTGCCCGCATAAAATAGAGAATAACACCGCAACTATGCAATGTAATTCAGCAAGAAAACAAAGTCTTCTCTTAGGTATGTTCTCATTTCTATTTCAGTCCTCAAAACACAAGGAAGATCGAACTTTAATTAAATTGCAAAATCCCTTTAGGCATTATCATTAGGCTTAGTGGTGGCTTTAGCATTCTACTTTGTTTCTTGAGTGGGATGATTCTCATTGGTAGATGGAAAAGAGACATTCAAAAGCAAATACGTAGAAAATACTTCCGAAAAATCAGGGCCTTCTCCTAGAACAACTAATATCATCTAATGAGAATGCGAGTGACTGGACAAAAATTTTCTCCTTAGAAGAGCATGGGGAGGCAACAAATAACTTTGCTTCCTCACGTATAGTTGAACATGGAGTGCATGGTATGATACAAAGGTATCTTATCTGATCAACGCGTGGTGGCTATAAAAAAAAGTATAACATCATTGAGGAAGATGAAATCAACAATTTTATCAATGAGGTTGCCATTCTCTCTCAGGTAAATCACCACAATATTGTAAAGCTTTTTGGATGTTGTCTTGAAACTGAGGTTCCGCTACTTGTGTATGACTTTATTCCCCATGTCTCATTATTTGGAATTCTCCACACTGATGCAAGCAGTGGCTTCCGGTTATCTTGGGATGACTGCTTAAAGATTGCTGTAGAGGCTGCAGGAGCACTCTATTATCTCCATTCCGCAGCTTCAGTATCAATATTTCACCGTGATGTGAACTCCTTGAACATACTTTTGGATGGCAACGACACTACTAAAGTTTCAGATTTTGGTGCTTCACGATTGGTTCGTATTGATCAAACCCATGTTGTTACAAATGTACAAGGCACTTTTGGGTAGTTAGATCCTGAGTACTATCAAACCGGGCAATTAAATGGGAAAAGTGATGTGTACAGCTTTGGAGTGGTACTTGTGGAGCTGCTCCTTAGGAAGAAACCTATTTTTACAAGTGAGACAGGGTTGAAGCATAACTTTTAAGGAGGCAGAATTTATTTTTTGTAGATTGCTTTTTCCTATTTTGTTAGTGATTTTAGGAGTCATAAGGTGGAGTTGGCATGTGAGTGCACACACTGTGTAAGGTTGGACTCTAAGCAACAAAAATTAAAATTGGCATGGGGCCCGTCCCCCCCCCCCCCCCAAATTGGAGAATTTTGAATTTGCGCCTAGAGCTACTATTGCACCGAGTGCCCACATAAAATAGAGTATAACGCCTAGGTGTTTAGATCCTGAGTACTACCAAACCAGGCAATTAAATGGGAAGAGTGATGTATACAACTTTGGTCTGGTAAGCTGCTCCTTAGGAAGAAACCTATTTTCACAAGTGTGACAGGCTGAAGTGAAACTTGGCCAAGTATTTTTATTTGGGGAACAAAGGTGGGGCCGATTGCAGACATAGTGGCTGCTCAAGTTCTTGAGGAAGCAACTAAGGAAGAGATTAAAAATGTTGCATGCGTCTCTTGCAGAGCTGTGCAGTGGTAGACCCACAAATGGGTCAAGGGGGCTGGCGCCCCTACCTCCAGGCGAAGTGTAGGAACCCAGCCCCCTAGCTTTGACACCATCGACAAATTTCGAGCACTTGGCCATCATCATTCGATGATGGAGACCCACTGAGGTGCGGGAACTAGGCGCACATAGAAAGTAGAAGCATTGTTTCTTGGTTGTTTATGAGATTTTCCTTGTGGAGCTATGACGGTTGTGTCGCTACGTATACACCTACATCTGCATGTCTGAATTCCAGAATGCTGGTTCCAATATGCTCTTCTTTGATGCTCTGCTACTACCGTACAAGTTCTCTGAAAACACAGGATGATTGATAACTTTTTTTGGTGTAAACAGATTTCAGTTAAGCACCTAACTCTTGTAAGTAGTTAAACATAGTACTACAAAGGTAATCGTAACTGGTTACACTTTTATGGCACACTTAGAACTATTGAAATCTTGAACAGGTGTTGCACTAACAAAAAAACAGTGCAAATAGCCTTTCCTGACTTCTCTGTAGCCGTCATAGAATTAAGGCATTGCTTCTGAAATCAAATTCAGCATTGTCACACCTACATGGTGGAACATGCGTAGCGCGTCGTTGAGCTGCAGCGACTGCGTGTAGCCCTTGACGAGCACATTGAGCGATCATGTGTTCGGCATGACCCCTTCGTCGAGCATTTGCTTGAAGAGTGTGGAGACGGTGTCCATGTACATATAATGGACCATGGTGTCACCGCCCTGGCGCAACAGCAGCACAGTGAAGAGTGTGTGGTAGGTGTCGGTGGAGGGCCACGCGCGGGGTCGGCGGGGTTGTTAGTCATGTCCTACTAGCCCCTCTCCCCTCTAAAATTTGGTTCTAGATCTACCACTAGCTGTGCCTGAGACTTCAAGACGTAGAAAGATCTACTATGAAGCAAGTAGAGACGACATTACAGTTTTTACGAACCGAAAGGTTGAACTCATGCCATGCCGTTATAGCAAATAAGCATGAGATGGAACCCTTAATGACAACAAATGCCAAAACTAATCCTGAGTCTTTATATGTTGAATTTTTCGGCAAGGAAGCTACTTTATGATCCCAAGGGACTATCTCATCTTCCACTCTACCATGCTAAATGTGTTCAGTTTTCAATTTGATTGTTATTGTATTGTCCCATGGATGGGTGCTGCACACCTACTTTCTTGTTGCCTCCCTTGACAAACATAGTACTGTACATTCTATAATGCACTTGTTTAATTTATAGTAATATATAATTGGGTTGTTAAAACAAGGTATATATATTGTGTAAAGAATCCTGTAATGCCACTTGCATGCTACAGGATGGACAGAACCCCTCAACTCCTCGAGTATGAGATGTTCAAATATGTTTACAAAATTTTCTAAAATTTACTATAGATGATTTCGGGTATAGAGACACTAATTTGTACAAATTATTAAGTCTAGGCATATAAATGGAACCAACAGGATTTTATAAAAAAATTTGAAAATGTTCGGTATTTACAATTTCTAACTCGGGTTTATACAACAAAAGTTTCAAAAAATTATCTAAAATTTTCTATAGATGCTTTAGGGTATAGAGACGCTACTTTGTGTAAATTGTTTGGCCCAGACATATAGATGGGACCAACAAATTTTTATAGGAAACTTTTAAAAAAGTTCGGTATTTAAAATTTATAACTCGTGTTCACACTATAAAAGTTTCACAAAATTTTTTTGAAATCTAATATAGATAATTTCAAATATAGAGAAACTTGGTTAACAACATTCTTTTGGAGTGATGGACAACATTTGGGTGGTGCTCTAACTAGTTTATAGCTATAGTTTTTGACTTTTGACTAAAACTATACTACAGCAGCTGTTAGCTTTTTCTATAAAAAAAAGAAAAAAATATTATATCATCACAAACAATGCAAAAGAATAAAGGAAAAACTGCCAAAAAAAACCAAAATTAGAAGCTAACATGTTCCAAGTGTCTTTCCGACTTAAATAAACCAAAAGCTTAGAAAAAAGCCAAAAGCTAAAACCGTAGTCTATTGACCGGTTTCTTTTCGTTGATTTACAGGGTGTAATCACAAAGTATGATGCTGATGAAACTTTTGACATCAAAGGTTTCTTCAATCTGCAATGATCTCCGGTGAAGCTCGCCATTGTATGACATAAATGCGCTGAAGCAATGGTTATGTTGTAATCCAAACAATAAGAATTTGCTACGAACGATAAAGAACATTTAAAAAAAACCTTGGTCGCAAGTGGCAAGAATGGTGCTGTGAGCCTATGACCATGATTCTCTAGTGACGGTGTTTTATCAAGAAATGAATGTTTCAATCAATATCAAAATGACCTCCGACATGCTTACATAATTCCTTCAAAATTTTCGAACTTAAAATGACACGTTTTCCGCAAGTTCTACTTTCCGACTGTCAAGTGACCTAATGAATCCTTACGAGTTTCCATGTAAATATCATCAATACTGCAGTTGACTGTCAAGCTAAATATAGCACGCCAACGAGCTTCATGATCCAGTTGGTGAAATAGAAAACAGAGAAACAAGAAAAACGCCCACTAACAACATGAGTAAAGTTTATTGCATGGCGCTCACATGACGGAAAGCAGACATGTGATTAGAGGGTAAGACAACAGCACAAAAACCACAAGCAATCAGAAAAAACAGTCAAAACCCACAACCCACAGCGTCCATGTCCATGACACGCATGGAACACAGAAAATCGACACGAGCACAGTTAAGGAATTGATGAAGCGAGGCATGGCAACACAGTGCACCCTACTTTTATTCTAGCACAAGACAGCGAGGTAAATAGACATAATAACCTAGAACACACTCCCTCTTGTTAAAAAAACTAATCTACACCCATGAAAATAAAACCATAGGAGAGAATATAGAAACATAATACACGATTTACAGGGCTACTCTGCGACACCTATACCGGGTGTGGGGTGGGGGGGTGACAAGAGGTGCAAAGAATTAGTTGGCTGACCAGCCATCGTCACAAGTCCCTAAAACAACCTCTAATAATTACACAAGCTACGGGAAACAGCCGCTGGCCAGAGACGGTAGCAGCACTCTAGCACTATAGCAACGAGACTAACACTAGTGTGGTGGCATCTTCATCTCCGCCGATGTTGGGCCATCTTTGCATGAGCCTGTGCTATCCTATCGGCATACATCGGGAGGCGCCTGATCTCATTGATCTCTTCCAGTAGCTTGTCTTCGGTGATGTTATCTGTGATGCTCCTCATTACCTGTAGAAAACGCAAGGAAATTGTCAGAATGTTGAAGCAATTCTGCATTCTCACTCCAAAACTAAGCATGTCTTGCAATATCAAAAAAATCTGTAGAGATGAAGGTTTGGGTTTCATGAAAAAACAGTTTATTTCAGGGAAAGCAAGCCAAAGATGTCCTGACAGTCGCTTTAATCAAATTGCCCAACTGAATATATTAGAAAGCAATAATGCTAATAAGAAGGATGAAGTCAAAGTTGAAAGTATGCAACTACGCATCTATTGCCACCAAAAAGAGCACAGATATAAATCCCTCTAAATACGGCTTTGAAGGGTTACCTTTCATTGGAAGTTAGCTATGTATACAATATTACAATGTAAGTGAACAAGTCAACTGATTCTGAAATACTACCATCAATTTTGCAGTAATAGCAAAAACCCATTTCAAATGATTAGATATAACACTTTTCATATTAACATGACCATAATCATATTTGCATGCAAACCATATATGCAAAAGATAATTAACAAAGACTATAACATATAAAAGGGTATAAGAAAATCAGCCTTGCGGTATGTGTTGATATCATTTGGAGTCGATTTATCGGATCTAACACGCATGCAGACCCAGCACTCCTCTTCCTTATTCCAAGAGCACTCAACAATCCTCCCTGAGATGGAGGATGGATCTTCTTCATCTGCATAAATTTCAGAACACTAGCATAAATATGCAACAAATAAAACTTCAGCAGAAAATGCTCTATTGAGAAAACAGGTGTATAATTAGATTTTTTTCATTATTTTGAAACATCACGCTGAGCACATGAGTAGGGGAAAGGGAAACTACTCAAATTTCAGCATTACAAAAAAGGATAGAAAATAAAATTCATGAGTTTGCCAGAAATTTGAAGTCTAGGGCTTGAATACAGAGGAGACATGATAAGGGAGGGTGATGCAACCCCCATGCAAACAGGGTACAAGAACGAATATTCAATCCTTGGAGAATTCACTATTGCCAAGACTGGCTTGAGTTACTAAGAAGTTTGCAGGTCATTCAGCTAAGAATGTAGTGTTACCAACTAAGCATAAGTACGTAGCTGAAGGATAATATCCATAACAATTTTAAATGTGCGGAAAGAGAACAACACATTGCAGGCTCCATCCAAGAATGGATCCAAATCCAACAACTTAAAAGACTACAATGAAGTCTCCTTTAAGATATACTTGAAGTTACCATATTTTTGAATTACAAAAAAAAAAGGTAAAATGCTCGATGTCATGAGAATACAAATTTATGTGAATGATGAGAAATATGATGTGCAGTGTGCACAAGATGAAATGAACATGAAAACTGTATGACATGCTTACTTGGAAATACTATCCGAGAACCATCCAAAAGTTTCTTTTTGCCCCTCTCGTAAAGGAAAACCAGCTGACGATTGTCATTCCCAACCTGCAACAGTTAGATACAACGAAATAAGCCCCACCATCAAAAAAAATTTATCATCACCACGACTAAACCATTTAAAGCAACAATGCTGTAAAACAAAAGGAAGTAATGCAAACCTCAAACAAAAAGTCAACTGAATTCATTTCAGGGTATTTCCACTTAAGAAGACCTTCATGGGTACGAGTTACATATGGATCATCCCAGCCCTAAAGAATAACAAAGTGAATCAGCCAAGACAAACAAATTGTACATCTTCAATTGTCTGAAATGAATTGTTCCCAACCACAACAAGAATGGCTGATGACAGAGGAGAAAGTGCATGAATTATTCATAAACAGCCAACAGGACGTTCAAGGCACAGGTAGGGGCAGTAGGAAAGTCATGACACGGATTCATATATCCAATACTGTATAAAGAAATTGGCCCTCAATTCTACCCCCCTTCAACAAACTTCCAGCTATATATATAAAAAATAACAGACGCATTCACTTACACCTCAGAAATAAAGACACCCATGCTATTGTTATGAATAGCGCTTGTATTCATCATGGAGCCAATAGGCCAGTATATATACATATACAGGTATAGTATATATGCAGATAACCTCTTATACAACAGGAAAAATACACAAGTATAATACACATCTAACACCCCCCTCAAACTTATGGTGGATCAACAACATGAAGTTTGGAGAGAAAGAAACTGTGTTGGGCTCTAGTCTGTGCCTTTATAAAAGTCTGCCAACTGAAACTCTGAAGGTACATACTGAAAAGCAACAATCTAGTCCTACACCTGTGTCCGCATGTAAGAACCATCAACAGCAATATACTTTGTAAACTCATGCTTCACCAGATCTTTAACAATGCTAATAGCACATGCACTGTCAGACAAAAGAGTCGGTGCAAAAACAGAAACACCAAAATCCTCAAGTAACCACCGTAACCAAGTAACCTCCACAGTCAACAAAGTTATAGCTCACAACTCAACCTCTGCATTCAAACAAGAAATTGTTGTTTGCTAATATTCTTAGTCTTCCAAGCGATGAGAGAACCACCAAGAAAAACACAATAAGCAGAGAAAGACCAACGATTAGAGAGATCACTAGCCCAGGTGGTATCAGAATATGCTTGGAGCTGCAAAGAGCTAGAACAAGGGAAAAGGAGATGTGAGATAATTCCACAAAAGTATCGCAGAACACGAAGAAGATGACTACAGCGTAACTGAGTGGGAGCAGAAACAAACTAACTCAAGATATGCACAGCGTACGAAATGTTAGAACATGTGACACCAAGATAACAAGGCTCCCAACAAGATGACGATAGCGAGTAAGATCAGTAAGAGGCTCAACATCGGTGCGGCGACGATGAACATTAAGCACCATAGGAGTCTCAGCGGTGCGCTGATCAATAAGAGAGGCACGATAAAGATCTTGAATATATTTTTCTTGGGACAGATAGAAACCCTTACGAGTAGAAATTGTTAAGGAGATAGAGTTGTATTAGGATATAGAGTTTGTATTCTATTCCATATATGCCTTATCTCTATATGGCATATCCTCTTGTGCTCTCCTATATATATGGCCCTTTGGGTCTCATATCAATACACACAATATTCATAACATGGTATCAGAGCTTAGGTTGAAACCCTAACATCGATCTATTTTCAATCTACTTCCGCATCTGCTACCCCCGGGAGGAGCGATCTTCGCTCCCAGGGGCGGCCATCTCTTCCCGGCCGCCGTCGCCCCTGCAGTTGCCCGTCGCAATTTTTCTTCGCCCGTCAAGATTTCTTCTTCGGCCGCCGCCTCTGCAGCCGCCCGTCGCGACTTCTTCTTCGGCCCCTGCAGCATCGTCAGATCCGGGCGCCGGATCTGCAGCGGCGGCATCATAAAGACTTCGATCTGCTGCGGCGCCAGATCTGACGATGCTGCAGGGGCCAAAGAAGAAGTCGCGACGGGCGGCTGCAGAGGCGGCGGCCGAAGAAGAAATCGCGACAGGCGAAGAAAAATCGCAACGGGCAACTGCAGGGGCGACGGCGGCCGGGAGATGACATGCGGCAGCGCCGGCGGCCAGGAAGAGATGGCCGCCCCCGGGAGCGAAGATCGCTCCTCCCGGGGGCAGCAGATGTGGAAGTAGATT
Source organism: Dendrocalamus latiflorus (assembly GCA_017311315.1). NCBI lineage: Eukaryota > Viridiplantae > Streptophyta > Magnoliopsida > Poales > Poaceae > Dendrocalamus > Dendrocalamus latiflorus. Next base: position 52,070,423 of record CM029642.1, on the reverse strand, counting down.
GAAAATAGATCGAGGTTAGGGTTTCAACCTAAGCTCTGATAACCTCAATCCCAAAAAAGTAGCAAAGAGGATCCAGATCAAGCATGAGAAACGCATGAGAAACTGCTCATGAAGACGCTCCTTGACAAAAGTGATAAACTGGGAATCATCTCCAGTAATGATTATATAACATATAAAAGGAAAAGCGTCCGACCACAAGGCGAAGTATGAATAAAAGGAGTAGGATCATAAGCACTAATAGAGAAACCAGCTGCAGTGACAATAGAAGAGAAACGATCACACCAGGCACGAGGAGCTTACTTGAGGCCATAGAGAGGTCGGCGAAGCCGACAAACCATACCCTCAGGAACAGAATACCTAGGAGGCGGCTGCATGTAGACCTCACGCAACTCGCCATTGAGAGGCATTTTTGATGTCCAACTGAGAAATAGACCACTGTCAAACAGAGGCCACAGCAAAGAGAGTGCGAACTATGATCATGTGAGCGATAGGAGCAAAGGTCTCATCGTAGTCACGACCATGCTCCTATTAAAAACCACATGCTACAAGACCAGCCTTGTAGCGCTCAAGAGAACAATTAGAGCGAGTCTTAACCTTATAGACCCACTTGCATGTGATAGAAGTAACACATGCAAGGGCAAGATCCCACATGCCAATACGCTCCAAGGCAACGATCTCCTATGTCATCGCATGCTGGCACTCCTGATGAACAGCAGCATCACGATAAGAAATCGGTTCGGCAAGAGCAACGGCAGCAAAGCCAAAACACTCGGGAGGCCAAATAGACTGCCTATCATGAAGAGCATATCAAGGAGAGGCCGAAGAGTGTTAAGAGTAATCCTGTGTGTCTGTCATGTGTCAGTTTTCAGTATTTAGATTTCAGTTTTCAGCATGCATTTAGACTTCAGTTTTCAGCATGCATTTAGACTTCAGTTTTCAGCATTTAGACTTCAGTTTTAGGGCATTTATACTGCATTAACAAGGTAGTTAGTACTGCATGTGTAACTGGCCATTTAGGCCTTATTGCTATAAATAGAACAGGAAGAAGAAACAGAAAAGCTGCAGCTTGATCGCAGCACAAACCTGTGTCCAGTTTTTCTATCAAAGAGGATGAACCATCAGAAGGAGATGGCACATTAGAAAAATTCTCAACTCCTAGACTAGTAGAGAGGATAAGGAACAAGGTCAGGAGTAACCTCCGAAGATGGTGCCAGTGGTGAAGAAGGTGCCGACAGGGAAGGAGGCACTGGAGAGACCAAAGGCTGTGATGGAGTGGTGACTATGGGGGTGGAAGGAAAAGTCAGGAAAAAAGTGACTCAACAAGAAATGCTGAGGTAGAGAAGGACGAGAATAGAAAGGACGAAACTCATCAAAAGTAACATCCCGAGAAATCCGCATCTGTCGGCCAACAGGATCCCAACAATAATATCCCTTGTGCCCAGCACTATAGCCAGGGTTTATAGTTTCGTTTTGAAAATAATCTCGGAGGGCAGCGAGATGAACAAAATAACGAAATTTCGTTAATTTCGTTCAAAATTCGGACGAAAAATTCAAAACACTATTTGAATTTTGAACCTTAAAACTAAGGATAAATGATGCATAAAGTGAGTATTGATCGCAACCTCTGCTTCGGTCCAGTGGTGGGGGACCCTCTTCGTGACTGATAGGTCGCGTGTTCGATTCGCAGGTTTGCTTCTTTTTATTTTTCATGTGTGTGGGACCCACATGTCAGTGCACCCTCCGTAAAAATACCGAAAAATGGAAGGACTTGAGGGATCGATACCAGGACCTGTGGGACAAGCGTGGGGGGCTTAGCCATTGGGCTAGAAGAAAATATGTGACTAGCAATGGATTTCATCATTCTTTAAATTAAACCTTTATAATTCAAACTTAAACAAAAATATTTAGCCGAAATATTTTTTTCTCGTTGGGTAGCGAAACAAACGAAATTTCTGAAATTTCGGTGAAATTTCGCCGAAATTGTGAACCCTGGCTATAGCCAAAAAAACACACTCCACGAACTGAGCAATCAGCTTGGTGCGTTCACAGGGTGCAAGAAGAACATAATGCACACCCAAAAAGACGAAGACTGGAATAATTAGGAGTTTTGCCACAGAGACGCTCAACTAGGATCTCACCCAGAAAACAAAAGAGGGTTGAATATTGATCAGAAAAGTGGCAGTAGAAACAATCTCAGCCCAGAAGTGTGGTGGAACAGCAGAAGCAAGCATGAGAGCACAAGTTGTCTCAAGAGGATGTCAATGCTTTCGTTCAACCACCCCATTCTGGCATGAACACCAGACCAGGAAAACTAAGGGTCCCTTGCTCAGCAAGAAAACCACGAAGAACTCCCAACAAGTACTCCCTAGCAGAATTAGCACGAAAAACATGAATAGGAGTCAAACTGAGTATGGACCATGGTGGCAAGTCTTGTAGATGGATAGAACCTCACTACGAGTTGACACAAAGTATATCCATGTATGCCGAGAAAAATCATCAATAAAAATTATATAATATCGATGACCTCTTTTTGAAACGAAAGGAGCTGGCCTCCATACATCAGAATGAACAAGATCAAAAGGACGCTGAGACACTGACTCACTGGAAGTATAAGGGAGTTGAAGCTATTTCCCAAGCTAACAACCCTAACAATTTAAAGAAGTATCACTAGACAAACCCTATAAGGCCACGACGAAGTAATGAAGACATACGCGACCCACAAAGATGTCCTAAACGTTAATGCCACTGAGCAAAAGACGCGGTGAGGCGACAAGAATGACAAGGGCAACATTAGGAAGATGAAGCCAGGTAAGCTCTGAGAGTCGTCGTGAGTCACAACGGCGAGGGCCAGTAGCAACTACCTCGCGCAACGATCCTGACACAACAAGAATCAGAATATAGAATAATAAGAATCAGAATCTAGAATAATACGACAACCATAATCAGTGAGCTGGCTAGCAGATATGAGCTAGATGGTTAGTTTTGGAACATGAGAAACAATAGGAACATGAAAAGATGAATTCGAAAGTGCCTCAACCTACGACAGAAAGAGAGGTACCATCTGTTGTTTGAACAATGATAATGTAGCTAAAGGACAAATGAAAGTGGGACTAGTGAAATCAGATGTCATATGAAAGGAAGCACCAGAATCAAGAATCTAAGGTGATATACCTGAGGAAGGAGGAGTAGGTCTCTCACCAGAAAACCGAGCAGCAGAACCAAACGGTGCAAAAACAACCATGCAATGAGTGTGAGAAACTCCTGAGTGTCCGAGCCTCCGAGGCATCAAGACTCCGCTGAGAGGAGCCTCTAGCGCCCCATCCTACGACAAAAGGAGAGGTACCATCTGTTGTTTGAACAGTGGTAGAAGTAGCTAAAGGACAAATGAAAGTGGGACTAGTGGAATCAGATGTCATATGAAAGGAAGCACCAGAATCAAGAATCTAAGGTGATATACCTGAGGAAGGAGTAGGTCTCTCACCAGAAAACCGAGCAGCAGAACCGAACGGTGCAAAAACAACCATGCGATGTGTGAGAAACTCCTGAGTGTCCGAGGCATCAGGACTCCGCTGAGAGGAGCCTCTAGCGCCCCTCGGAGGACGGCCACCACGTCGAAAATTTTTCTTCCTGTCGCAGAATAGCTCCACATGTTCATCCTTGTTGCAATAGACGCAGTGGAGTCCCCTACCAACAGCAGCTATCAATGATGGAGGCGCAACTGGTGGAGTAACCGGAGGTGCAGTAGGTATAGAAGTTGGAGCTGCCAAAACTGAAGGAAACGACTATGACGACAACAAACCCGCACCACATAGACGAATCTCCTCTATACGAATAGCTGCAAGAGCCTCAAATAGAGTCACACAAGGGTAACGGGCCAGCAACTGAGCACAAGCATGCTCACTCAACTCGAAGACGTGTCAAGATGTCAAAGATGCGGCAAAGCTCTAAGTGAGACTGCTGACACTAACACTGACAGGTGCAGCAAACATCTAGCCCAAAAGAGTCAATCTGACGCCATACCGCGAACAGCTGAGCATAGAACTCGTCTACAGTGGTATCTCCCTCCTGCAACAACTGCTCCTGATGCACAACAAGGTACAAGGAATCGCCAGATGGCTCGTAGCGGTTACGTAGATGCGCCCACATCGCCTGTGTGGATGCCAACCCAACCACATCACTACTGAGATGCACCTCTATGTTAGCAACCAAAATAGCAAAAGCATGAACATCTTCATCAGTCCATGTTTTGTCGGTAGCATACTGAGTCTGAAAAATCTCCATGGTATCCTCAAAAGCCTCAAAAACCCTTGTACGAGCGTCTTCGGAATCATACTTCAAGAGTACAGGCTCAGCGGTGGAGCAGGACGAGGCGGACAACACGACTCGCTAGTAAGAAACTCCAAAAGACGTTGATCACGCATTTGGAGGCGCATGTGCTGAAAGCAGTCCCGATAATGAGACCATCGAAGATCACCGAGTAGCGAGGAACATAAACGGTGCTTGAAGACATTTTTTTCTTTTCCCTTTTTTTCTTTTTTATCTTTTTTTTAACCAAACCTTACTCGGTCGATCGGTTTAAACCGACTAAAGCACTCAGTCGAAGCTGAGAAGTGCCAACCGAGCGAGACCCGACAAGGCACCGGGCGAAGCGGTGACCAAGAGGCCGGACGGCCGACGTCAACTCCGGCTCAGAACGAGATCCACCGGCGTCGGCTTTCTGGGAGACGACGGACGAGACGCCAACAGGGAGACGACGTCCTCCTAGGCGATGAGCGACTGCGGCCTTCCAGGCAACTACAGACGAGGCACCGACGATCGCTCGGGCGACGGGCGACAACGGCCTTCCAAGCGAGTGGATGAGGCGGTGGCCTCAAGGCCCTCAACTCAGTGGGCCGGCGACCTCCCGGGCGGAAAGGCCACAATCCAACAAGGATCCAGTGAGACGCCGACGAGGAGACGAGCATAGAAACCAGGCAGCTGATGAGGATGAGCGCAAGGGGGCAAAGTCAGGCGACGGTGGCGGTGGCTGAAGAAGACGAACCAGCAGTGGTGGCTCCCGACGAGAAAAACCCTAACCCTAGGTATTGCTCTCATACCATATTATGAATAGTGTTTGTATTCATCACGAGGTCAATGGGCCAGTATACATACACATGCAGATATAGCATATATGCAGATAACCCCTTATATAACAAGGAAAATACACATATATAATACACATCTAACAGCTATGACTAAGCACAAAACATGAAATAGCTCCACCAGAAACTTTCTGAAAAAACAAACAGAGAAGTTGGACGGTTGCATAATGAGAGACGAGTAACACCACAAACATGATTCTTGGTGTGAACTGCAAGATAAATGTCCAAACAAATCCCAAGACAAATTGCAGCCTACACCCCAACTGTTAAAAGTTTACAGTACTGTCACAAAGACTTTAATCTCTATATTGATGAACACCCTTTTCATGCTTCCGAGCAACTCAACAATCAGATTACTTCTGCTCTCAGTGATTCATATGTGAGCAGCAAAGTAAAGTAGAGAGGCCAAAGGACAAATTTGCATCATACTGCTAGAAGTTTAAATTGTTCTCAAATAGACCTTATGGCTTATATATATGGTCCTGTTCTTTTTCAGCTTTTGGCTGCTGCTTTTGACTTTTCCACAGTAACTAGCTTTTAAACGAAATATCTTTTCAAAATGGGTCAACTAGTTAATTGTAGTACATACTATACCGGCTTCATTTATATCGGTAAAAACCGCACGTGAGTTTCTATTACTCTGTAATCTCTCGCACGAACAGCCTAAAAACCATAGGCCGCAGCCGTAAGCCTCAGCTAAAAAGAACAGGCCCTATATAACCAGCATGCACTTCATGCTTCAAACTCAAAAAAATGTAATCTCAATAAGGCGATCATGGTCATAACTCAGATAATGTTAAGCTGAAATACAGCCAACAAGATGTTGTCAGCCTGCTAAGTCATACATATACAGTGAGTTTACCTATCAGAATACTGCATATTTGTCAGGATTAGCAGAACCAAAAAAAGACCTGACCATGATCAAATTGGTTGAAACATCAAAATGATCTATCCCAAGCCAAAGAATTAGAACACAGTCCACATGCTTCAGCAAGTCCCAGAAGCTTGCAAAAATCAGTGACACTGAAATGCCAATATTCTTGTCTTCCACCAGTAGTAATTCATATTTATGTTACAATTGCTAGTTTTCACAAGAGGTTTCCAAATATAATATGAATAGTTCACCAATATAGCTTGTTTTGTTGTTTAAGCATTTATGCATTGCATGAACTTCTACAGAAAACCATAATACTTATTTCCAACTTTCCTATACAGGACAACACCTACCTGAAATATAAGGCCATCAGCATCATGCGAAAGTGATGGAATAAACTCCTTAAGTAGTTTTTTTACTGTAGAGAGCAACCAAAAATCCTTTCTCCTGACCTGGTAAAGTGTCCAACAATAAGAAAATGTACTTCGCAAAAAACATCAAATGGAACAAGAAGATTCAGCTGTGTTGGTTCCAGGTACCGAAAATAGTTCCATATCGTATTTGTACACTGGATTGATCTTAGCACCACTCTCAAACTGCTTTTTCTCATAATAACGTGGCCGAATTATTTCATCTTCAAGTAGTCTCCACCTTTCAGAAAAGGGCAACTGCATGCAAAAACATTTCCCAAATTAAAAAACAATACTAAAACCAAATACTTATTTGCGTCAAAAATGCCTAAGAAATGGTAATCACAGTGGGGATCAAAGCAAAGTGTTAATGGATGGAGAGAGGCTTCCAGGTAATTCTATATAGGATGCTCATTGGGTTCTTTTTCTCTTTTTGCTACTATATGCCTTGAATAAAGGGACACTAAAAGTTTGGTAGATACCTTGGTTTTGGACACTGAATCAAGCGCCATCAGATCATATGCCAAGTACCTCCTCTTCAATCCTGAATCTGGCACTGTGTCTATAATCATTTCTCCATCAATCAAGGTCATCTCATGTGGGCCCTTCAATTGGCAAAGAAATAAGGTTAAATTTTGCAACAAAAAAAAGCACTATGATTTTTCTCCAGCACCAGAATGAGAATCTTACTTCATTAAGGTTCCTATGGGGGAAGCGCATCTGAACTCTCCTAAAGCAAAAATTCCGATCAATCAAGAAACAACCATCCCTCATTATAAGCATCATATATCGGGTTCCATCAGCTTTCCATGTAGCATAATAGTATCGTTGTCTAAGTAGCTGCAGATTTTCACTGCATGCAATCAAAAAAAATATTAGGCCAAAAAGGAAACATAGGGCCAGTACGGACTAACGCCAATACCAGTTAGGGCCCATTTGGAACACGGAAATTTTACAGGGCCTTACTTTTTTTCGTCCCTTGAAAGAATTATTGTTTTTTTCAACCACTCAGCACTCACTGATCTCAGTTTTATGACTTAACTGAGAACTTACTAGTGACTATTGGCCTGTTTTTTGGGGCTTTTGAAATCGACTTTTGGCTTCTGCTACAGTACTTAACTTTTAAACGAAGTATTTTCTCAAGACGGGGTCTACAAGTTAAACGAACTACACGTTAAAAGCCCAACATCTGTACCAGTCAAAATCGCAAGTATCTGTCTCTCCGTAATCTGTACCCGTAAACAGCCAAAATTCAAAAATTTCAGCCAAAAGTCATAAGCCGCAGCCAAAAGAACAGGCCCTACCACTCTCTTTTGTTTTTGAAATAATGAATTTGGGACAGATTCTATGGGCAGATCTAAGGAAATTGATGATGTAAAAGAAGAAAGGGTCCCAAGCCTTTAGGAATAAGGATGAGTGCGCATGTGAGATTAAGAAAAGGGTAGGGTGCAAAATTTGAACTCATCAAATGCATGCATTTACCTACCCTAGCTAGTTTTTTTACTAAAGAGGTGCAGATTGGCATGTTTTAATAAGGTCTTACAAGAGTTTCTATTACCAGTAAGCCCAGTACATAACATGAATATCATTACATAGTGTACAAAAGGAATATCAGGAATCAGGACACATAAAAAATGTTAAGAGAAATGTGAGTGACTACAGAAAGTTGGTGGGGATAATTTATTTAATATTGTAAGCGCCTGGTCTATGGTTAATTACCTGTTAAGAGAGACTGGATGTGATCCTGGAAATTGTGCATGCCCTCTTACCTATAACCAAAGAAAGGATTACAGTATCACCCTATGTAAGAAGCATAACATGTTTGGCAGCTGCACATGCATAAACTTGCAGGAAAAATACAAGCTACAGAACATGTTAGAGCCTTAGAGGAAAGTATCAACTAAATGTAATGCGCACAATAATAGCTACAGAACAGGCTAAAGAGACGGAAAACATGATTCATCTGCCCATTATAGCATGTTCCACCCATGTCATACTACATAGCAAATACTTTGAACATCCCAGCATTTCCAAAATGTCATAACTACATACGGGGGTTTCTCTATGTCAAGATTCCAGTCCGATAATGCAAAAGTATGTTTTCTCTATCCTGCCTTACAGCTTAGATTAGTAAAACATGTACGTGTCAACCATGTCAACAGTGACATACTTGCATAAACACTTGCACTATATTTCGCCTACAAATTCATAAGGCCCACATTAACTGACATGCAAACACAGTAACACAACATGGATGTGCTCTCCACTTCTCCAGTAACTTTGAAGTTATGCATACAAAATTGAAAAGGCCTACTGTGAACAATAGCAAGCAAAGATCGAATTGATAATAGTCGAACTTCATTCTACAAATGGTAACACTGGTGTTTGATGATATCCCCATAGTTCTACAAATGGAAACATAGGTGTTTGATGCTATCATCATAGCCTCACACTAATCTACAAAAAAAGAGTGCAAATTGGGTAGGACTTGAAGAATTTATGCTTACAGGGGGCATTTCAAGCAACCGATAGCATACGATGCGCAGAGCATCTTGCTGATCATATGGTACGGCATCTCCTAACACATCATCGTTAGTGATGACTTTATCCTCTACCTCATTCTGCAAGAAACAAAGCAATGTCTCAAGAGCAAGAAAACACCAGATCTAATGTCAACAATGCAAACAATGTTTAACAATGAACAAATAACATTAAGCCAATATATGGTAAACTACATCTGTGATGTTACAAAAAATTCAATTCAAATAGTGATGTGGGTAGTGAATTGAGAATTCCATACCAATGGCACTTTGTGTCCAGACACCAGAATGAAAAAAAAAAAGAGTTACAAGGAAGCAGCACTTGATTCAATTCAACACCAAATTACTTGCAATATTTTTTGGTTCTAAAAAGGAAAAATACATACATGTGCTGGTGCAAGACCACCATTGTCGTCATCATCATCCTGCTTAGCTTCACCATTTAAATCAAGATCAGAAGGCCTCTTCCATTCTGGTGTTGAAGGGCATGGTATCATCATATTCTCAGGAACCTCATGATAAAATGAATACAATGCTTCTATGTAGTCCCTCTTATATATACCAGGTGGTCGCCTTTGAGCAAATATATTTATTGCCTAGCAAAAAAAATGACATCAAGAAAAACAGTAGAATTAAATTGAACATTCAGAATCTAGTTGAAATACCTCAGCAACGCAGGAGACATGTGTGCGCATAAGGTAATGAATAATCATGAAGCCTGTACGATTGTGACCATGGGTACAGTGAACTAGAATATATTTAGGATTCCTTGACTGCTTTTGTCGGTCAAGAAACATCATCGCCTGAAACAGAAAATTGTTACATAAATAGCTTATGGGGAGATCTTTTTGTAAGTATGGTCATAAATGACCTACATATGTATCAATATATTCCACAGTAAGAAAGACTAACTATTAACATTGACTGCAGGTGAGGGATATCTCATTAAGAAAACAAGAAAGTCACAAAGCCAACAAAAAGACCCATAGTAATGTTTCTGCATTTCCCGACAGAGATATTATCAAATTTGTGCCCCAGCATATTGTTTTAGGAAAACAGAAATGAGCATGCAACCACTATGCACCATTCCCATGAACCACCTTGCAGCATAAAACATGATGCAGAAGAAAGGAAGTGCAAATATTTTGGGCTAAAAAAGAAATCAAATAATATTAAGAATTAAGCATCAGAATCCTGCTTGGACAAATAAATATGCGACCCAGAATCAAATATACTGCTGATGCAAGTATCTGTATCCAAATATTGCCATTACCTCATAGACAAATGTGTTTACAGATTCATTATCAGGTACAGCATCTCTTCCCTTGCAAGGAATCTAAAATGGAAATGTGTTAGTTCAAAAAATGCTCTTCAAAATTCAAGGATGTATTTAAGCTAAGCTCTCTCACCTTGACATGCTTAGTACCTTGCCTTGTCCATTCTGCTGGTGAGTAATACCGAGTAGTATTTGTCAAATCAATCACCAAACCTATCTGAAAAATAACACAAATTAACATAGAAATAAAATTATCTGTTCACAATAAGTGACTAACTAGGAATACATTCATACAAGAGAAAGGGGTGCCAATAATATCAATCCCTTGGTACAGTCACAAACAAGAGAAAGTGAAGCAAATACTCATGTTTTTACACACACAAAAAGAACTTCAAGTTGCAACCTTTTCTTTATCAGACTACATATCAGAAATTGAAAAAACAGCATAGTTTTCACATATAAATGAACATGCATGAGTATGGTAAAGCTACAGATATTATCAACCAAGCAATACTTACTTCGCGACCAGCTTTTCTTTGTTTATTAACTACTTGTTTGGAAGAATATCTTTTCCCAGGAGGCACCGAGTCATTAAAAGTTTCATCAAGAGGAACTTTGGAAGGTATGATTTTGTCTATTGGCTCACCAAATGCAGGGCAATCCAACCAACCTAAAATCACACCAAGGAAATACATATATTAAAAATCTACTTAGGAAAAAGCAATGGCATAACTAGAAATTACCAAATGAAAAGAGAGAAAAGGTGGGAAACATAATTGTATCAACAATAAAAAAATTCATTAGAAACTTTTTTCCAATGCTTCATACCCTGCGGTGCCTCTTTAATCCAGCCTCTACCAGATTTGCTTTGAGGTACATAATCATTTCTAATCTGCTGAGAATGTAGCCTTGAGCCTTCATCGTGTTGCTCTCTCTTTAATTTCCTGCGTCTCTCTTCACGCTCCTAGTAACAACAGCAAGATTTGCATAAACAAGGTATAGCTAGCAAGATCCAACAAAACCATTTTGCATGCTTGATATTAAGAAAAACTCAAATAGGGTGTTCACTATTGTTCAAAACCTCAAACTAATTAGTTCAATAACAAGAGATTGGCATAAATTTAAAGCGGAAAAATTAGAATGCACAGCATCCATGCGAAGGAAAGGTGATCAAAGCAAATTTTCTACAGAACATGCAAGACAGGTTGAACTTCGAAGAAGACCATTGAAATTAATCAAGAAATTTAACGTATATCTCATTATGCCTTTGATGCAGACTATTAGGATTTGTACCTACATAGTCTCAATGTTAACCATCTCTTTGTGGTAACCATCTCTTCGTGGATGTCCTTCAGCTAACAATATTAACCTAGCACTCATACCGAATAACAGTGTACAGTTTATCTTTCAATTACAATAGCTAACCAGACATCATTAGTTGGCTCCATGTACAGATGTGTAGCAAGCATTCTACAGTGAATAAACAATTATATAGGGAATTGTATTACGTACCCTCCGCATTGTTGCAACAGCAGACTCAACATGTTCTTCCTGAGCATAATTGACCTCGACAGGTTCTTCATAAGGCTGTTCATCTTCTTCAGGCAATGGTGATGCATTTAAATCCATGGAGAAGATCATTCAACATCCACTACTTCATATATCCCTCAAATCACCTTTTGATATTTGCACCTAACCACTAGTATACACTTAGAAAAGTTGTCTGCGGACAAACAAGCACTGTGGAAATTTCAAATTTCCCAAGCCATTAAAGGTAAAAGACAGTAAAAGGCATTCAAACAATTAGTACAAAGACAGCACAGCTTTGAAGAAGGCAGTAGAGACATCAACAGCATAGCAGATCAAAAAAGAAAAAGAAATCAAGCAAAGAATTACATAAATTTCAACTACATACAAGCTGAAGGACAAACAAAAGGAGAAACAGTTTAGGAGAGCTTCAGTCGCAAGCATTTCATGCACTCTAGAGACATGAGCTGCATCCTTTCTTATTCGAACTGCCAAAAAAAATACACATCGCATAGCTATTAGCTAGCCTCAATGTTCAAGAAGGCGCTAGGCGGGCGGCGAGGTGGGGCCTAGCGCCTAGGCGGGGGAATTAAAACTAAGGTTTATTAATTTTTATTTTATTTTCTTCCTGACCTATTTAATCGTTAGGACTATTTATGTATATAACCGGCCCAACAGCCCATTTACCTCCCCTTACCTCCTCTCTCTCTCCCCGTTTCTCTCACTCTAGCACGCCCCGGCCCCGCCAGTCACTTATCTCCCCCCCCCCCCCCGTTCTCGCCGCTTCTCTCTTTCTCTCTCGCACGCCTCCCCTCACCTCTGCTCTCTCCCCCGCTCCCATTCTCCTCCAATGTCGTCGCCGCCGCCTCCCCTTCTTCCCAAGCGCCACCTCCCCTTCTCCCCAACGCCGCCGCTGCTCCAGTGGATCCGGCGGCATCGACGGCGGATCCAGCTGCGGCGACGGCGGAGGCAGTGGATCCGGCGACGACGACGGCCAACAACGCCTGAGCTGACAAGAAATCTCCAGGTGCCCCCGCCTTTGACCCCGCCGATGGCCGCCTTTGACCGCCGACGGCCGCTTAGGCGGGCTCACCGCCTAGCTCACCGATTTTGGCCAAAGCACGACAGCGGGGCTCCGCCCAGCGCCTAGGCGGCCGCCTAATACCGCCTTTTAGATCACTGGCTAGCCTATTACCCGCAATGCTGGGCTGCTCACAATAGTACATTACATTTTACCCTAGTATCTCACACCCATGTAACTCAGTCAATGTTAAGGGAACCAAAAATCAGAAGCATGCTATGAATAATACCTTCAAATTTTTGCCTTTATTTTCTTTGAATTGTATTTCATAATACTGAGTTTGAAACTGAATTTTTTTTATGGTGGTCGATTACTTAAGGACTAGCTTCACAACCTTGAGAAAAAAATTTATATGGATTTGATGGTAAATGTAACGTGGTTTGCATATTAGCACATATCTGGTGGGTTGCCTTAGATATGCCACAATTAAATAAATAAATATAAGTCAACGTTGCATTCGATCTGTGCTTTTGACAACCCCATTGTCAAAGCAACAACTCCTCCATACAAGGTAAGTTCTACAGCAGACTGTAGTATCTGACTGAGAAATGAAGGTGCATTGTCCCCTTATTATCTTGCGACAGAAAAATGTAGAAGAGAAAAACATTCACACGTAACATTTTCATGAGTGGTACTCATCATTAGAAATAACAATAAACTGACCATTTCTCTGCTAAAAAAGCTAAATGTTGGGTCACCGTTGCTTGCATCACACATTTATTTAGCACAGTGCAGTCTCCCTCGCTCACCTCGCCCATGACAACCATAAGATGCCAACTGAAGGGAAGTTCAAATATTTAAGTGCATGACACTGATATCATGTTTTCGGAAACAAAACACCAGGCAAAACAACAAAATGATTTCAAATGTTACTCCAGGGGGCACTGAATTTTTCCAATACAGCAGTATACAGAGGACTCAATTCATGCAGGAACAAGGGATATACTTAGGAAGACAAGCATGTGGTTTCTTGCAGCACTATCACAAAAAAGGAGGCTAGGTTGAAAAATCAACGCAATTGATGTCAGGACCAATCAAGTGAGCAAACCGCAAATCGTTCTCACACTATCCAGCGCAGACCGACAACCCTCAACCATATCTCAACCGATGTAATTCATAACACTTATTGAACACAAACAAGCAAAAAGATTGCCACACTTGGCTCGACACCATTGGTTCTTCCAGACAATCTAGCGTTATTCGAATTGGCAAGCTAACTAGAGTTCACGGCTACGGGTCCCAGCCACGCATGGAGAAACACAAGAACAAACCCGAGACCGGCGCGGCGCCCGTACCCCCCGCGCAAACACCGGCCCGGGAACCCACCTAGGATTTGCGAGGCCGCGCCGAATTACCCGCGCCCCGCGCACGGAACCGCCCCGTCTAGGCGCACCGAGCCAAGCGAACGCGAGCCCAGGACAAGAGCGAATTGGGTAGGCGTACCTCACGCGCGGCGGCGGCGTCGAGGCACCGGGGGTTCCTCCCGGCAGAGCAGCGGAGGGTAGCGCCCGCACCGGCGAGCACGGGCGGCGGAGACGGGGAGGGATAGGAGGAGGGGGTTGGGGGAGGGAGGGATCTGCAGTTTAGGGTTTGGGAGCCGCCATGCGACAGGGCGAGAGGCCGAACCGATTCGAGTCGAGTCGAAGGGGAAGGAAGAGAGGAAGCGGAAGTGAGTCTGAGTCGCGGCCGAGGTGGGCACGGGGCTTGTTTTTATCGGACACCCCGCGTGAGCCCGGCGCACCACCTGCGCCCGTGCGCCCGCCCCAGACGTGGGCCCGCGCCCAGAGCCGTCGCGGCGCGCGCCTTTCCGCTCTGCTGCTGCTGCTGGGCCTGGGCAGCTCAGTTCGTTTGTTCCTTGTACTGTCGCGCGCTACAGCTTCCGTATCACCGTGATAAAAGGCGGAAAACGACTTCTGTTTTTCTTTCCACTTTTGCGATGACAAAACAACCGTCTTTTCGACAAGTAAACTTCGCTTTCCCGTTTCGACAAGTAAACTGCGCTTTCCCCCGGGGTAAGTTTTGATATGCTTTCACTTTGCACTAGGTTTTTCAATTGCTTTTACTTAACACTAGCCTTATTAGAGTGTGTTCGTATTGTTTTCTATTTTATAAAAAACATAAAACCAATATAAACACCTGATTTCTCAAAGCGGTTTCTCGCTTTGAGAATAAGACAGGGGTCATGAGAGCATTGCGACCTCACTCCTCTCATTTCCGTCTTACGCACATATCTCTCCCTTACTTTTTTCACCACTCGCCTACTCCTTCTAAAAGCCATTTCTTGGCATATTCTTTTTTACTTCGGCTTATGAATTATGGTTGTGGCTTTTGGCTGTTCGTGAAAAAGAACACGGATACACAAATAACTTGTGTACGATTTTGACTAATATAAATAAAGTCATTACAGTATGTACTATAATCAACTTATAGACCTCATCTTAAAAGGACACTTCGTTTGAAAGATGATTACTGTAGAAAAGACAAAAAAAGCTTTTAGAAACCGAAAAGAAGAGACACAGTCATTACTACTCATTTTCAGCTAAAATCCATCAACCACAGCCAACACAGACACCCCTTAGTCTTAGGGCATCACAAATGCAAGAGATGCATAAATAGGAGTAAAGCGTAACATAAGTTCATAAACTTGTGGGAGCATGTCATCTGGGTCTCTTAACTTAAAAATTGCACATTGCGATCCTTAAATTTGGTTAAGTGAAGGTACAAATCCTAATTTATTGCTAATTAGAGATAACATAACACCCTAACATGATCTATATAACAATTTGACCATGTGATTGGCATTTGAAATCATTGGAGAAGTAATATTTTGATTTTGAAGGAAGTTTTCATATGTCATTGGATAACTTTTTACAAGTATTTTATTGATGTCAAATTTTGGTCTAAATAGGGTCAAAGTGTCATGTGATCATTAGTTGCTAATTAATTACGGTTTGGACCTCTTTGGCACACTTATTCGAGTTTAGGGACTAAAATGTACTTCTCAAGTTCAAGAACTTGAGTAAGAGCATCTCCAACAGTATGAGCTAGTTACTAGCTCTAAGACAACTTCTCCAATAGTACTAACTTTTAGCACATAGCTCATAACATAAATAGCCTCACATGACACTCTCACATAATCTTGGAATGTGTGTATGAGACTAGCTCTTGATCAAGAGCTAGCTTTTCTCTCTCTTCTATTAAAATATGAAATAATATGCTTAGAGCTAACTCATAAGAGCAAGTTTAATAAGGCTGACTGTGCTAGCTATAAGGGAATCCATGCCAGCATAATCCTATGTGGAGGGAAGAGAAAAGGAGAGAGAGAGCCAAGCCGACTCCCATGCAAGAGTCAGGCTATAGCACAGGAAAAGAGGCGTTATCCATGCATGTACCAATAGGACTAACTGTTATACCTATGCATGTATTAAATGATCACACTATTAAATGATTGAGAGCTCTTGTGAAGACAACTTATAGCCAGCTTATTGTATAAGTTGGTTGCATCATTATCTTTTGATGACATGGAAATGTATTGGAGGTACCAGCTATCTATACTATTAAACTTGCTCTAAGTCACTATTGGAGATGCTCTAACAAGTGCGCAAATTTCAGGGACTTATAGCTCCGCTGGCATGGGCTGAGCATAGATAAGACCTAAAAAGGTGTGGTCTTCACCACCGAATGAATAATAGTATTACTCAAGAAGCTTCGCCTCCTTCCACTTCTACTTCTGAATGATGTAAGCAAAAGTAAATGCAAAGTACTCACGAAGTCACAAAATGTAATTGTTTATAATAGCATGTAGGAAATTCAAATGAATCAACGGCTCTAGGTAGATTACTTATTACGTAGTTATTTGTTGCGCAGAAAACCAGGATTTCATTTAGCAAAAAAAACTATCAAAGAGTTGAATTAAACACAATAGTGAGGTGTACCCAAGCAAGTTCCATCACCACCATAAAATGCTACTAGCTCGTTTGTAGTGTGTGAGGTCTATAGGGCATCTCCAATGGTTATAGCTAGCAACTAACTATAAGACTTCCACATCATTTATATAGTACACACTAAAGCTAGCATTCTAAAGAACTATCTATAAGGATAGCTATTTGATGCTTACATGCACACACAGAATTTATAGAGGCTGTCTCGTTTGGCGTTATAGATTAGTGCTAGCATCTCCAACAGTATGAGCTAGTTACTAGCTCTAAGACAACTTCTCCAATAGTACTAACTTTTAGCACATAGCTCATAACATAAATAGCATCATATGACACTCTCACATAATCTTGGAATGTGTGTATGAGACTAGCTCTTGATCAAGAGATATTTTCTCTCTCTTCTATTAAAATATGAAATAATATGCTTAGAGCTAGCTTATAAGTCACTATTGGAGATGCTCTAAGGAAGAGCTGGCTCGATTTTTTTTTTTTGCACACTCTCTTTCCTCCACATAGGATATATGCTGATGTGTACATGCATATAGCTAGCTGACTCAGACCATTGGAGAACTTGAGAAAACGCTTAGCTAGCATAGCACATGGCTGATGCTATAAGGTCGAGTTTGATCGTGTGGGCATAGTGTCAAGTCGGCACAGTACTCTCTTCTCCCTTGCGGTGTGGCAGAGCAAGGGATGGAGGGCACGGGGCGACAAACGGGGTGTCATGTTAGGGATCCGGTAATGCCGTGCGCATGGCTGTTCCCGGGGTTCTGATAAATTAACGTCCAAGTATGCTATTCTAACCCGTTTGCCACTTAGTTCGCTCTTAATTCAGTTCACCTCTCAAATTTGACTATGGTACTACCTTTCTTACTTCATTGCAATTATATCAGTGCCACTCCCGTCACCGAAACTCGTTGGATGGGCCACCGACACTGAGTTACGCCACCTCTCTCCTCTCTGTTCTTAGGGAACCGTCATCCATATCATCCTCGCACGCATGTTGTCTGCGTCACAAGGTATACTGCATCACACTGAAGCTGAACCGATCTCCTTCTGTCACCTCTCTCGTCGTAGAGCGTCACCGTCGCCATATCCGCTGTCATCTCATGCCCTCCATCCCCTACTCTACCATGCTGTAAGAAAGAAGAGGGCAATGTGCCCACGTGATCGAACTCGACCCTATGACATCAACCTCGTGCTATACCACCTCAACATTTCCTATTAGCAAATGACCTAATGGACCTGTAGAGCAAACAAACGCAACTTCAAAGAGCTGAGAAAGTAAAATACAAATTTAGGGATAAAATGGTATAATCCTACAAGTTCAGGAGGCTGAGAAAATAAAATACAAGTTTAAGGGTAAAGTGACACAACCTTACAAGTTCAGGAGACTAAGAAAGTATAATGCAAGTTGGAGGGGATAAAGTGGCATAACCCTACAAGTTCATAAAGCTATAGTGCAATTCTCTTCTATGAATATAGCGGAGTAAAGTCCATTACCAGTCCTTAAACTTTTTATGCTGTGTCATCTCGGTCCACAGACTTTCAAAGTGTGTCATCCCGGTGCCTAAACACTCTTTGGGTCTCAAAATTAGCCCGTTACGGGTCTTGGCTGTGTCATCCTAGTCCTTAAACTTTTTATGCCGTGTCATCCCGGTCCATGGTTGTTACCACAGTAATGGCACACTTTGAAAGTCTATGGACCGGGATGACACATCATAAAAAGTTTAAAGACTGGTAATGGACTTTACTCAATATAGCGCCAAGTCCTCAACACTAATCGTAAAAGTGAAATCCTAAAACGATGATGAAAGGATTTGCAAATTCTCAATTTTCCTATTGTTATTTAATCAATCGTTGTAAAAATGAAGTCACCTTTCATAAGTCACTTTAAGATTAGTAAAATTTTTCAAAAATAACTTTTTGGTGGCATGAGGTATAATACGGGCTTCTCGACAAAGGGTCAAAGCTGCAAGTGCACGCACGCATACAAGTAGCCAAGCAGGTCAGTTTGTTTGGGCCTATTATCTGACCCAAAATGTTTAGTGTCTCAAATGGGTCAAAAGATTAGAAAAATGAATCAAATAGTATCCTTATTATATTCATATTCGTATTTTATAAGTGAATATGATTATGAATTCAAATACTCTCGATTATGAATCAGACATTGTAATAAGAGTAAAGTCCATTACCGGTCCTTAAACTTTTTATGCTGTGTCATCCCGGTCCATAAACTTTTAAAGTATGTCATCTCGGTCCTTAAACTTTCAAAGTGTGGCAATATCCTATGTAGTTGTAGCAGTGAACTTTTTATGCTGTGTCATCCCGATCCATAGACTTTCAAAAGAAATTGCCACACTTTGAAAGTTTAAGGACCGGGATGACATACTTTAAAAGTTTATGGACCGGAATGACACAGCATAAAAAGTTTAAGGACTGGTAATGGACTTTACTCTTGTAATAAATTTGAATCGAATATCTACTCAATTCTGTCAGTTCCGGATATCCTCATAACTTATGTAGTATAAAAATATTAATGACATTTTATCCTCTTACAGTCACGTTTAATCATTGTCATTCATTTACCTCACCTAAAGAAACACGAATTAATATTGAATTAAAAACTTATCCAACTAGTTAGTCGTATTGCAATAAAATATGTATATATTGCTTCGTCGAATACGAATACAAATAGTTCGGATAAAATAATATCTCGAATGATAAAAAAATATATACCATGTTTATATCCTATCAAATACGATAATCGGATAATACGAATAATTCGTATATAATTTTCACCCTAAAAGGGAGTACCAAATCAATCAATCACTCTTCCAATGTATATCTTACAAGAAATATGTTTCTTGTAAACGAAACTAAAAGATGTTATGACACCTAGGCCCAATTATACATGACGTGCTCCCACCAACTCTTTCCACGATCCCCTCCAAAACTCACAAAGATTGTCTAATTTCCCTCCCATCTCCTCGCAATCTTCTACTACTACATAAACTGCAATGCTGAACCTTTTTTTTTTAAGAACCCATCAGGAGCTTTGATTAATTGGTAAGAGCACGATCACAAGCAGCCATGAAAGGCTGTAGAAACTCAGGTGCTTGTTTGATCCAAGCACAACACAACCTTTCCGGCGACGCCAGCTTTGAACAGGCATACGCCGCTGCAGAACTCGAGGTCCATAGTTTAAACAGAACTCAATGGGTCCATAGTTTAAACAGAACTCAATACAGCTAGAACTAAGCTCCTGAATTTCACAAATAATGGCAGCAATTTCTTCTTTCACGCCACATATTAACCAGAGTCTGGCTATCAATCTCCATTGCCACTCTCTGGATATCTCGGTTCACTGCTAATTGCAATCCAGCTCGGCAAGCCAAAGCTTCTGTTACCAAAGCATCCGCAATATTGTCATACCATTTAACTGCTGCAACAACAAAGCCTCCATTATCTGCCCGAATTACTGCTCCGGACCCTCCATTGTACAAATCTGGATTGAATGGGGCGTCAGTATTAACTTTGTACCAGTCAAGCTGTGGTGGCTTCCATTGCGGAACAGGCCTCGACTCCTTCACAGGTTGAGAGCCATTCTTTGTGGCCATCTCCCATTTCACCGCCGTCGATGGAACCATTCTCTGTGGAATCTGGACTTTCCATAGCTTTTTTCATAAGGATTTAGTACTATTGAGTTTCATAAACCAATCAGTTCATCCAAAAACTTAAAATGATGAACAAATGAGAACAATTCACTTATACTTCAATGAATACTTTAAGGGGACGATGAGCAAGTCCTATTCCTCCCCCGTGGCACTGATTTCATGGTCCTCAGATAATATCCTGTATGCCGGACGCACAGAACACAAGCCACTATTTTTCGTAGGCCCATGCAAACAAATCCTTGCTTGTCCACGTTAGTAATCGGAATACGTATTATCACCTCTGCATATTTAGGCAAAAAGGGCTGCTCGACTAGCAATCTATTGCACTGGCATGTATTGGGAATAACAACATCACTAACCTGAGTAACTCCATTGTGGTTCTTCCTCCAGTTGGTTTCAACTGCTTCGTGGATGGAATCCAATTACCATGCCAGGGATCAATAGAGCATCCATGTACATAACCAAATGGGATAGTCAGTGAGCGGACAAGTCCCATTCCTCCCCCAGACGATTTATTTGGGCCCATCATGAACAACGCCTTAGTGACTTTTCTACCCTCTACCCTACTCTATAATTCACCAAAAATTTCTTTGCTAAATCCACCCCCTCAATCACCCCTACAGTCATGCCTAATCTAAGTCCACCTAGATTTGTGTACCAAAGGATTTCAACTTCATAAAAATGAATGGCCTGGATTTCTCCTCAAACATTTTTCTCTTACTCATTGAAGATCCTAAGGTCAAAATTATTTGGATCATGCACACTGTTGAACTGGAACCCACCCGACGCCCACGCGCCCCCGACGACCTCGCTCCTTCAGTCCTTCCTCCCCCAACTGAACCCACCCGTGCGCTCCTCGGCTCCTCCCATTTCTCCGCCGCCTCCTCCCCTCCCTCCTCCTCCTCCGCCGCCTCCTGCCTCCCACCACCGAATCCGTGCGCCTCCTCCGCTCCGCCGCCGCCTTCTCCTCCCCCACCCCTCTGCTCCGCCGCCACCTCCTCCTCCCCCCACCCCTCCGCTCCGCCGCAGCATCCTCCTCCCCCCACCCCGCGCCGCCGCCTCCTTCTCCCCCCACCCCACGCCGCCACCTCCTCCTGAGGCCTGTTTTGATTTGGTGAGTTTGGTGGCCGAGGTGTGGGAGATTGGAGATGGATCTCCCAAGAGGGAGCGGGAGGCAGCAGCCGCCGATGACGCCGCTGCCGCTGGCGCGGCAGGGGTCGGTCTACTCGCTGACGTTCGACGAGTTCCAGACCACGCTGGGCGGGGCCGGAAAAGACTTCGGATCCATGAACATGGACGAGCTCCTCCGCAACATCTGGATGGCCGAGGAGTCGCACGCCATCGCCGCGCCTGCCGCCACCACGTCGGCAGCGGCGGACCACGCCGCGGGGGAGGAGGCGGAACTGGCACCTTTTATTTCTATAAGCAGGGTTCTTGGATCTTACTGGTGAATTGAACCGGCAGAAGCGGGAGATCGCTGTCTGGTTCCTCTCCAACGCCCCCGCCGGCGAGATCCACTACGTCGCCAAAGGCAAACCGTCCCCTTCTCCCCTCCCCCCTCCTCTGATCCCTCTGCGTAATTTTGGCTCCATTCCGTGTGGTTATTTGGCTCCTAACCGAGTGCGTTGGGTGGGTGCGCAGATGTGCTCGCGCTGCTGGGGGACGAGGCGGTGTACGAGGCCGCGGCCGCGGAGGCCTTCCCGGAGTACAACAAGGCGCACCTTGTGTCCCTCGAGCTTCCCGACCGCAGCGGCAATGTGAGCATCTCTGTCCCGACTTATGTTTGCTGATGTGCTGCGACTTTGCGTGTTCTCACGTGTAGTGGTGGTTAATTTGGAAATGGTAGGTTAAATTTGAGATGGGATTGTAATTCGTGAACCAAAGACTTCAGAAATCTGGCTTCTTAGGCAATTAAAGGTAGATTACCCCCGACTAATGTTTTCGGATTGTCTGGATTCAGTAGACTTGGGGACTACAGAACTGTAGTTTATGAAGAATAGGAAAAACATTTAGGTAGATCTCTCTTTGATCACATGATAAGTAGGAGTGTTTTGCGTTGAAATGGCCATTGTTCTTTTGAGTGTGCTTGCTGGCCGAATGTTGATTTCAGTTGTGTGACAAATGCCTGCAGATAATCATTACAACATATGGTGAGCTTGACAAGAGCAATTATCTGGACCCTAGGACTGCACAAGTTGCTACTGTGGACCATATTAAGCAGGTAACGTTGCAGGATGTACACGATGTTGCTCATGGTTATTTAGCTTTATTATGCCTATAATACACATTAAGATCCAATAATTTCATAGACGACAAAACATAGCAGTAAGTAAGTAACTACTGAACAATAGCTCATCATTTTAGGAAGTAGTGTATTGTCGGTCGCATGTCTGCAATAAGCATGGCTTGCATCTTGAGCTTGATGATCTGACTATTCTGATGCTTTTAGTTTTGATGAAAATCCCAGGGCATCTCTGGTTGATATATCTTACCTAAAGTTCATGCAGTGTTTACTCATGCTGCAAATTATGCAACATAAAATCACATAGTTCATTATAGTTATGTCATGTAGATGTGATATGGTCTACAATTCCACATAGATTAGTGCAGAGCTGGGCTTCGTGTTCCATAATTTTCTGATCCCACACCTTTCTCCTTTTCTGGTTTATAACGCTACTTTGGAATAGGTCTGGATATTGATACTGAAACAAACCATATGTTTGGATTTGCTGGACTTAAACCGAGCTTCCTATCTTCAATGAGACAGCTCAAAAGCAGGAGTATGGAAAAAGACTTTCCCAATTTATATCAAACCCTGCACCCAACACCACAACCAGCAGTATTAAGCTTCACTAGCTAAAGTGTTGTTTTTTTTGGGGCGGGGGGAGTCCATGGTGATTTTTTTCCCTTCTGATCAGTTGATTTTCTATTGCAGAGGCTGCAGGAATTTTCCTTGTTGGACCCGGCCAAATACTCTACTCTGACGGAGATAGTGGAGAAAGATCTGGTGACGTTATGGAGAGATATGGAGCTATTCTATGGCTTACTAGGTAAACAAGCACCACTCTGTCCATTTGCTATGCTGTTAAGCTACTTGCAATCTTGCATAGATAATTACTGTGTATAACTAATCCTTTGGGAACTTTAGTCATATGGATGCTTGTGGGGTATATAATTTGTGTTGCATTGTCTCGGTATGACAAAGTTTCAGAGGATTGTAGAAAGATGGCAGAGCTCAAAACTCAAGCAGAAGCTGCTGACGTTGCGAAGTCTCAGGTTTGACATATATTTGGGTGCTTTTTGTTATTAAGGTTTCTTGCATGCATATGGATTATATGTTTATATCAGTTTTTTCTATTTGCTGTTTCTGGCAACTGTATCACATGAGATCAGAACACCTATGAATGGTGTCCTTGGTACTAATTTGTTCTTTTTGGTACGTACATAATCTCCAATCCAATGGTGTGGCAATCTAAGAATTCTACCTTCCAATGTAGGGATGCTGGACATGCTTTTGGGGACAGATCTGACCCTGACTCAGAAGGATTATGCTCAGACTGCTCAGATGTGTGGCAGAGCATTGATAACACTGATAAATGATGTCCTTGATCGAGCAAAGATTGAAGCTGGAAAGTTGGAACTTGAGGCAGTGCCTTTTGACTTGCGTTCTCTCATGGACGATGTGATCTCTTTGTTTTCTTCAAAGTCAAGAGAGAAGTGCATTGAGGTATCTTACTATACCTGTATAAAGTACAAATCCTGCAAGTGCTGCTATGTGTGGAATGAAGATTGTTACTATTCGAACTGATTCCAAAGGTAACATTAACATTGAGGAGTTGAAGAAAGCCGCCGAAGCAAACAAGGACAACTTGGCTGCTCTGATGGTAGTGTTCTTATGCCCCGTTAGTATGAGAATTTATCATGGCTTATGATAATAATGTCACCACAATTTTACTCTTTCAGCTCAACTGTTCATTGCTAAATTTTGATATCCAGGTAATTTTACAGTTAGGGAGGTGTTTTTTAAGGAGTGATGATCCACATTTGAGCGATAAAGATGATAGCTGGCAAATTGATCCTCCTCAACAAGCTATTTCTGCAACGGAAATATGATACATATACATTTCTGAAGCCCTGATTCTGTGTGCCTATTTGCTTCTTCTTTTATGGTATGCCAACGATCAGTTTCGTATTTTGTGGTCTCGCTTGATTTTTTTGGTCTTGAATATACACAACACCATGGCTGTTTGGTTTATTTATATAGTAGTGTTTTAGTAGAGTTCTAAACTAGGAGGAACTGTCTATTAACAGGATAAATTAACAGAAAGATCGAGAGATATGTTTTCAACAAAAGTGGTGAGGAGATGGCCATTTAGGTGTACAGAATTAGGGAAAGCTGCATACCGGTGAGGCAGTAAAAGAAAAATGACTTGAACAACATGCTGAAGAGGGCATTCTAATGAAAATGACTTTACAAGTTGGAGAGCAGCATGTTCATTGTAGTCATTGAGAGAGAACAAAAAAAAAGTGTTTTTCTGTGTGGGCAGCATGATTATGCTGGCAACTGTAGTTCCCCATGCTCATGTACTTAAGTGTTCATTTATCACAACTGCAACTGTTGGCTGTCTGCTCCCCAGTAGAAAGCAGAACAATAGAATTTGTCCAAATGCTCAATCTGTTGTTTGCATTTGCTTCTCCTTTTCATTGTCTTTCACCTTATTTTTGATGCAGTATATCATGGCAAAAAGAATTGCAGTCATAGTGCCTCATGTCTTAATTGAAATTTTACAAGATTATACTGTTTAGCAACATATCCGCAACACAGTTATTTAGCACTCCATCGAGCTACCCGCTGAAGGGAGTCATAGTGATGATGCTTCTAAATAGATATATCTTCACTAGGCATGTGCATTTCCACTACGGGAGAAAAGGTGGAGAGGAGAAATGAATTAAAAGAAAGGGAAACGAACTGTTGAATCATTTATATGCCAAACATAGTATGGATGCTATATGCCACATCTACTTATGTAGAGGCTCAGTATGGAAGCATATAGAAGTGATGCAAAACAACCGATTGACTCGAAAGAACTGGACTTCAAGAAATTTTGGATAGATACATTGACTTAAACTGTAAAAAAAAAAAAGATGCGTACATAGACTTGTTTATTAGCATTTTTGCATATTACAGCTCATGTGTACATAGTTCGTGTGCCCATTTCCTGTTGCTCATGTAATCATCAATCATCGATGTTGTTTCTTTCTTAATTTAACTTGTTATCATATTTTTGAATTTTATTATAGTCTGTACATACGTCATGCCGTCATTCGAATTTTGCTCTTAATTGTATAGTTTTAGTGCATTTGCTTGATTTCGCAGTACATTGCAATTCCTTTGTAACACATAGACATAAGGTTTCTATAGGGGAGTAGGCTTTGAAAGGCACATGTGGTCATAAAAAATGATTGCATTTGTTTGTTCTTTACTATATATTATTTTGTTATGTAAGGTTTGAACTACCTTCGGTAATAGAATGCTTCATAAATTTTTATCAGGATGTAAAATGACTCCCAAGTTAATCTTATTTAGTCATGTTTCTTTTCTTCATATGTGATCAAAAGGGCTTCAAAATGACAAAATTTGTAACGCACGGTAGCGTTAGCGTTACCTTCTTTTATCTTGTTTGGGTTTCCGTTGCAACGCACGGGCAAGGGCTTCAAAGGGATTAATAGCAATTGCAACGGCAACTTCCGGTATTGCGGCGTCAATATTGCCTGGAGGACGCACAACACACTCAAGGTTCAAAAAAAAATTTGGTTATACAATATATGAGACGTGAATCTTAATGAATCTGAATGTTCGTTTTATTTTTTACAAATTTTATCTTGTTTTGTATTTTATCGTAGCGTTAGCACGAGCACACTACTAGTCTTCAGTAAACGGTGCACATAGAAAGGTATGCATCTCAACTGTCACTTCAATGCTGAACTAACGGAATTCTATCTCCATCAAATTTTTTTTTACAATAACAGGACATCGCCACCGGATGCTCCAGTTCCATTTTATCGAAACTAACTTTCATCGTTTTCAATCCATTACATTTCTTGCTCAGATACTCTTCTCCCATTATTCTTTCATCTCTATAACACCTCATTTTTTAGAACAGAGTCGTCGTACGTCCTGCAATAGCTCAGAAGTTCAGTTGCAAACAGAAAAAATATCATACCTGCTCACAAACATTTAAAATGGTTAATTTGATTAAAATAGACCTAACGGTCAACTTTAGAAATTTTAATGGGCATCTAAGTCCAAAACTTAATTTACAATTAAAAGAACCGAAGAAAACTCTCACAGGAATGCTTGAATACGGCCGTAACCCTAACACGAATACTTGTAATATTCTTTCCTCTCCTGATCTTTGTGTTGGGGAAAAATAAAGCAAGACTGAGTACAACCAGCCATACTCAACAAATCACATGGAGAAACGCTATTTAATTACATACCAGGATTTCCAGGGGATGAAAATATAGTGGTTTTATTAAAATATTTGTGGATGCAATTTTATGTGTAAATATTTTTAAACACAAAAGTATAACAACTTATTAAGAAATTGCGGTTTCAAAACTTGATTACTTCAGTTTCTAAATCTACTTATGCTTTGCTATTAGAATCACCCATTACACACAGCTTCATTTACCAGAAGCACGATATTTTTTAATACATTTAATTTATGACTCTATAGATCTGCCCAGCTTTACCCATAAGATCTCTTAACTCCCGTAACAGAGTTAAGAAAACAAGTATTTTCACTGCTCAATTCTTTATATAGACTTTACCCAGTAGGTGCTGTCTCCCAACAAACTCGGATGGCCCACGACCTCGCCCAATTCGAAGGGGACCTTACTGTTGTTAAGTATGGTTCTATCTAGTAGGTGTTGATTCCCAACAAATTCGAAGGGGATCTTATTGTTTCTATACAACAAACTCTTTTATCTTCCTCCACCCTTTGTAGATATTCAATCAAACTTAAGCAGCTACTAAACCAGGTTTGACGAATCAACGCTTGTGGTTGAGCGATCACTATGTTTTTTATTTGGCATAAGGTTCTGGTCCTTATATTTTTCACTAAGGCATCTTCCATTCACAAACTCTTATTTCAAAGCCTCCACCTTAGGATAAGGTCACGGGACCCGACCATCTCGTGGCTTCTCACGATATTTCCTTATCCTAGAATCACTTTTAAAATTCTACTAGCAAAAATTCAAGTATCTTGGTAGTGTAAAAATGTTGAGTTCCTGATCTACCATGATTATTTAAATAGTATATTTAATACTACTAAGTCTTGTCAAGGTAAATGTAGCTATCAAATTGAACTGGGATTTATCAGGTGGTAGGACATAACTAGTATCATGTCATTCTAAACGTTTATTGTACAAGAAATAACAGTGCGTAAATAAGATAATGAAAATACTGATAATTAAATAATTAAAGGAATGCAGGTTTAACATGATAAAAACATATGACTTGCTTCCTTGCTCGTAGTCTCTGATTATTTTATTGTAGTCTTCTGGTTAGACTACTCTTGTAGTTCTTCTATTGACCAATTCATGTGGTCCGAATACTAGTGCAGAAAATGAATGCAAATGAGTTTCTGCTTTGCAGAATGCAAGCTGGGAATAAAATATAATAAAATAACCAAAAGATGCAAAGAAAATATGTTTGCGTGGTTAACGGTTTAGGCGGTGTTTGGTTTGGCTGGACGGAGTTGGAATTATGCTAGATGGGGTTCGAGATGGTCAAAAAAGTATATAGGTGTTATATAGATTTCTGTGAATGGCTGCAGGTATGGATGTAATTGGGTTTGGAGTCGAAATATCATCTAGGTGGGTTTGAGTTTTATCGGAGCGTAGGATGGAGGAATGGAGATGGGAATGGTATAGACGGGTTCAAGACGATCAAAATAGGTATATATGTGTTTTTAGGGTTTCGGTAAATAGTAATGGTTGAAATAGCACTAGACATGGGTTTGGAATGACATTTGGGTTGGCTGGAGTTACCGGAGTATATTCAGTTTAAATATAATTGAGACCGAGCTTTACAGCTCAATGATTATTGCGAGTGCATGTATAGATTTCGACGAACGATAAAAGTTTGGATCGTGATGGGTTTAGGGGTTGAAGCTATGTTTTGGTGGTTTTGGGTTTTATCAATATCTGATATGGAAAACAGAGCTGGAATTAGGGTAGACGGGCTTGAAACAAGCAAAATGGACGTATAATATATTTTTAGGGTATGGATGATCAGTAACGGGTATTTTACTATTCATCGCGAATTCTTCACTATTCATACCTGGTTTTATTGCTATAGTGACGGTTCAGATTACACTGTTTACTAATGGGTCGGGTCGATGATGAATAGTGCCAGAGATCATTGTTCATCTTCTCCATCGAATTGCTACAGTACCAAAACAGGAGAAAGGGATTTGGGGCAATTTCAGAAGCTATAGGGCTTCGCGATGGAAACCGAAGGTACGAGTGTGTTTTTGGGGATGAGGGGAATCCATTTTGGGGCTCGAGCTACAGTTGGCCGGCGGTGAGTAGGTTACTTCTCAGGGTTTTTGCATGGCATAAGAGCTATCCAAAGGTCTAAACAATCAGAGCATGGGTGCTAGAGAATCCTTGGGAGTAAGGGTGTCGATGCCATGGTCGGTTCGCGTTGTGGTGGCCTGTGGCGGTCCGTCCACGATGGCGTGGTTTCGGACGATAGGGAAGTAAGTGGTCAACGAGCTATGGGGTCTGAGGGGCTAGGGCAAGTTGGCGATGGGGTTTGGGGTGTCTTAAGGAATCTATGTGCCAAAGTAATTGAAATATGAAGGGAGCAATGGTAAGAATGGGAAAGGTGGGGCTTACCAGCGTATACGGTGATGGCGAAGTTCCTTCGGTTAGCGAAGGGAAAGAATAGCTTGGGGAGCTTTGTGATTGCTAATGCCGGCTTTAGAAATGCTCAAGGTTTTATATAGGCGAAGTAAGGCGAGTCGGGGGAGGGGGAAGATATTTCAGAGTGGGAGGCGCGATAAGGCTCCAGCAATGGCAGCTTCAAGTGCAAGGTTGTACCAGGAGTCAGAGGTAGCAGTCAAAGATTGTGGGTGTGCAAGTTGGCAGTGGTGGCCTGTCAGCCAAGAGACAGCGGAAGACGACGGTGAACTTCAGCCCGACTCTCTCTTGGGCGATGGTCAGAACACATTGATGGACTTGTTAGGGTGGCAAGCTAAGGTATGAAGGTTGACTGAATGGGATGAGGTGGTGAAGATTGCAATGGCAACGACAGGATTTTTGTCGGATGGGGGAATAGTGTCGTTCGGCTATGCTTTGCGCGAATGGATGGAGGGAATGGGAAGTAGGGGAAAAGAGGCACGGATGAGTGGAGAAGGTGCTGGATAGGGCCAAGATTGAAACATAAACGGAATTTAAAGAAAACGACAAAGGATTAAAATTCGAGTTGCTTCAATCTCCACCTCACATTACATCACAATTACTTACAGAGATAGAACAGTCACAGCCTACAGCTTCAATTCATTTTACTCTTCAGCTTTTGCTTCACATTGTACTAGATTTCTCCCAAACTCAACATCTTCATCAATCTCCATCAATTTTAGGTGACGTTTGGTTCATTACATGCACATGAAGGAAAACAAATGTCTGTTGGGGGAGACAATTGCCGAAGATATCAGCAGAGCGTCCGTCGGTAAAAGCCTTCCCCAACACATTCCCCGATCCTCACAAACTGGCTACGATATAGTGTTTGCCCGATCTTTTCGGGCTTGATCAATGATCCAACACTTTCATCTAGCCAAATTGCTAGAGTAATGTCGTAATCTTTATAAAGTGAAATCGTGATTCCTCGAGAAATGAAGCAGCGCAGTACAAAGCTAGCCTTTCGTTGTTTCCGCTCAAGACCTAAGATGGCAACTCCGCTAACATCTGTGCTGTTTTGCATGGTACGTGAAGGCAGGCGATCGAGGAGAAATGCACACCCATGCATCGCTCGCGACTCAACAAATGATCTATCTAGTCAACTTGTTTTCGATCACAAGACTAAATCCTCCTTTTCCTTTTGAAACAAGGGGATGGGACTACAATAAAGCACTGTCTACGTATCACACAATTGTTTTTGGGTGAAAAATCAGTGGAGTTCTGGACCGTTGGATTTCCATCCAATGCTTCACCTCCCTCGCATCCCCTTTGCTTCGTAACAAACGACACGCATGCAGATCGGCATCGTGCATTGACCACCCCACCCCTCTCAAACCCTAGCGCCGCCGCCATCGTCCCATGCAATGCCGCCTTCACCGGTGCTAGCTCCTGCGAGGCTCGTCGGTCCTCCCCCATATTTCCATTGGTACAACCTCCTCTCTTCCTCTTGTGGCACCTATACTTCCACGCCTCCCCTTGCACCGCTGCCCACCATCAATTATTGCTTTTATAAGACGTTTATGCATTTGAACATTCATACTTTGTAGTTTCGAACCAACAATTAGTTCAACATATAATGACACAAAAATAGTACCACTAGATTTGTATTTAAAAGAATTTAGTGATATATCATGAAAGAATTTACGGTCAAAGTTCGATTTCATAAATTGTGCCAAGTCAAAGCATACTTTATAAAAATCAACAGATGAAGTGCTATTAGAGTATGTATAATGGGGTGACATCAGTTGTTTGTAAGTTTTATCACATAGGACACAAGATGATATAGAGGAGGGAAAGTGAGCATAGGGAATTAGACTGTTTCTAATGCAATAGTCGACTATAACACAAGAAATAAGACACATTATGTCATGGAAAAACTATCTATAGAGATATGCAAAAAATAACACATTGTAGGAGCTGTCTTTAGTGCCATCTATAAATGATATATAGGATATTATAGACAATAGTTGTCTATACTATTGTATATGTCCTTAGATACCTGATTTGACTGCTCTCTTCCTCTTAAGGCCATCTCCGATGTTACATGTCAGGCTGTCAGCATAAGGCTTGCCACGTCAGCTAGACAATGGGATGGAGGGAAGAAAGTAAAAGAAGAAGAATTCAAGATGTATCTTATGCAAGATTTGTTCCCCATAAAAAAGAACGCATAGATACATCTTGAATGGCTGTTGGAGCAACTGGCATATCTAAAATACGTGTGTTGTGGCTCCACAGTTCAAAGGTTCATGCGCTAAATTAAAAGCTTGTGGAGCCCTTTAAAACAAACTTAAGATATAATGTATTGGAGTAGTTGCATTTGTGACTGATGTTGTGCACTTTCTCCTCTTAGATAAAATAACCTAACATACAAAAGGTTAGAGATGCCCTGCACCATCATTAGGGATACAAAGGCACACATAAGGGTTTGTTTGGATAGATGAAAATTAAGCCCATGCTTTCAAATCGACAGAAAAATTGTACTAAAATCCATACACATTCAAAGGGAATAAATCTAATCCCTTCTTATCCAAACAACCTCATCTTTTTTTAAAAAAAAAAAAGAGAAGAAGAGGCCTTATACTCCACTTCGTTAGGCACTACACGTACATCCACTCGGTGATTACTGATTGGACATGCCTCAATCAAGTCTCGAGTCCACCCAATAAGCACCATTTGACAGGCAAAACTAGAACAACTAGTAATTAATTAATACCGATTGGACATGTCCCAATCGAGTCTCGAGTCCACCCAATAAGCACCATTTGAAAGGCAAAATTATTTTTTTTACTAAGAACAGCTAGTAATCAATTAATTAACCTAACCGTAGAATCCTAGGGCTAATCGTAGCACGCACTGTCGCAATCAAAGCCGTTATGTCAATTGTCCAGACGTGCATGCACCTTGTCCTGCGCTGCAACTTGTTTTGTGGAGGCTGATGATAGCAACGTGGTGATGAGCATTTTTAGCCGTACGATGAGAAGAAGATGCAGTAGTATATATATGGTCTATTCTTTTGAGTTTCTAAAAGTTGTTTTTTAGTTTTTTTATAATAATTAGTTTTTAAATGAAGTATATTTTAAAGATATGGTCTACTAGTTAATTGTATAATATACTGTACCGACTTCATTTATATCGGCAAAAATCGCACGTAAATTTCTGTTATTATGTAATCTCTCGCATAAACAACCCAAAATCCACATGCCACAGCCAAAAGCCATAAGTTTCAGCCAACAAGAACAGACCCATATACTATAAGCAATTCCGCATGGAGTTTTTATGTCATTATTAGAAATACTGTACATGATATATATAGTCAAGTACAAATCTATTGAGATAACTGATTAGGTGGTAAATTCTAATTCTTTGCTAAATATAAGGCGCCTGATATTTTCTTAAGTGTAGCCTGATTTTGCTGACCACTAGATTTGCTTGGAGATATGTGTGTGTTTAATTTTGGATGTTAGTCTGGTAGATTAAAATATGACAGCTTATTCAAAAAAATCGGGCATCTTATGTATGGACAACCCCATTCTAACCTCTGCATTTTTTTTTCAAAAGCAAAAAAAAAAAAAAAAGGCATTTGTCCCGATCATGTATGTAAAATACGCGTTCAGCTGTGCACCAAAATGGCTACCTGACTACATACTGCATAATTTGCTCACCTCAAAGCGAAGAATCGCGCAAGTACGCGGTTTGTACATCTTCGTGATTAATAAATGTTGAAGTATAATGAATTACTCATCTTTTCTTATTAGATTAAGTTTTTGGATGAATTGTTTGGTGTATACAACTTAATATAGTGTTAGAGCCAAGATATCTTGAATTCAAGATCAATTGGTGTAATTAAAAAAATATAGTCCACTTTTATTCCATATCTTATGCCCGCAGGTGCCTACACGTAAGGGGGAATTGAATTGCCTATCTTTTCTCATTAGCTTAAACTTTTGGATGCACTATTTGGTATATACAACTCAATAGTAACAACCCTGTTGTTTCTGCAAAAATTAAAAAAAAAACTCTTGCTCAAGTGCAGTTCACATATTCCCAATTTCCAATTTTGTGAAGCATGGATTCCGTAGGGAAATAGATTGACAGGTATAGGTGAACAATTCACACAAATAATTCCCAACCAAGAAAGAATGGAGCTCCTAGGATTAGGAGTCAACATTGTTGATCAGACGAGAGCAGCCACTCGAACTTCACTGGTCCAGATGCGCGAAGCTCCTGGGGTGGATATCCAAGTCCAAGAAAAACACGTACAAGACTGGATGATGATGTGTCATGAAAACGGCATCACAATCTCATTGGAGTGAGACTTGACACCAAATTTGAGTGCTCCAAACCAACTATTCCAAAAGGGACCCTCTACAGTGGCTTCGTTGCTACTACTATGGGGTTTTTTCTCATCACACATGCATGGCTGCCTGTCTGTGGACTTGGACATGTTATACATATGGTTGCCCCGGGGTTTAATTTAGGGCCAACTCTGGCTTGCTCCAAATACTTTCAGTTTTTTGGCTTCTAAATTTTAGCCTTTTGTTTTTTTACATTTTTTCTTTTGTTCCTTTACATTGTCTTAAAAGATATAGCGGTATTTTCTGATTTTTTTACTAATTTTTTTATTTACAAAAACTAGTAGCCGCTACAATGGTTTTGCAACCACAGTACACACAAAAAAAGACATAAGCCCCACGTTGCCTGTTCTTTTCAGCTGCAGTTTATGGCTTTTGGTTGAATTTTTTGAATTTTGGTTGTTTACGGTACATATTACGGAGAGACAAATACTTACTTGCGATTTTGGCTGGTACAGATGTTAGGCTTTTAACGTGTAGATCGTTTAACTTGTAGACCCCGTTTTGAGAAAATACTCCGTTTGAAAGTTAGATACTGTAGCAAAAGCCAAAAGCCATCAGCTTCGAAGGAAAAGAACATGTTCATAAGCTAGCTGTCTGGTAGAGCTAGCTTGCCATCGGGACTGCTGGCTGTAGATCCAACGCTTCGCATAATCTCACAATTTGATAATTTTAACCTATATATTAGGCGTGTATAGTGTTAACTCTATGTCGCGAGAAAATAACACGTAGTTCATTTCTCCCACATATGGTCCATGTGGAACTGGTCTACAAGACAATGAATGGCAAAAACTACCAGGGGTTTAGAGGCGTCTTGTTGCTCCTTACTCCTTAGCCTGAGAAGACACTTGAAATCAGGAGTTGGTCATTAGCCAAATCCACCATACTTTTCCACGTGTTAAGTGAGAGCTGATCAGCCAACACTTTCCGCACATCCCATCGAAATCTTGCACAGTTGATTAGAAGCACTATAAGCCAATTCTGAAAAGTTTCAGATTATATAGCTTAATTTGAGACCCTAGCTTTGGACTTGACTGGATTGGCTCCAAGGAGCTAAGATTTTGAGATGGCACTGCGACATTGATGAGCCAACATACTCCAACTGTGACCTCCAACCGGACAGCTTGTCCTTGTGTTGATTCTGGCTGGAATCAACCATGCAGGATAAGGTCTACATGTCACAAATTCTTTCTTGGAACAAAACTTGAAGACTATTTTTTTGGTTGAATCTCATCTACCAATTGATAAAAACTTTAGCCACTATACACTGCAGGCGCATGTTAATTAGTCTATGAAATGGGGATCGCCACTAATAATGTGTTTTGTTAGATGTATCAAAGAAATGTCCTTTATCGTTGGCAGGATCAAGCTTAGCAAGTAGTACTAGAAAAACAGTAGTGCATGGTTGGCAGTAGGCAGTAGCAGAACTTGGAAGGTATGATAATGAAACTATCATCAACTTTAACAACTAATAAACTCCTAGTACGTACTTAGACGTATGAGACCCTCAATTAGCAACCGAAACAACCATGATCTGCTGGCTGCCGCCTCAGTTGCCCACAGCTAAGGTCATATTTTCCCCTCATAACACCAAGATCATATTTTTAAAGAGAATAAATTAAAACAAGAGCCAGGCCTTAATATAAAAGAGAAGAAAGCTAGAATCAGACATGAGAAAGCGCAAAAGAAGAACAGAACAGTTCGAAGCAGAGGTTGCTTTGAAAATATATCTTCCTTTTCTCTTTACTTGCTATGCAGCCAATAATCCAATATTGTGTTTGTCTTTTATTGGGAAACAGACGAATGAGCTAGTCTTGTGTTTCATTCTTTTTCTTCAAATTCATAACTCTCATATAAGAGAGCATTTGGCTTTTCACTTTTGAAAAAAAACTGGCTACTTCTTTCTGGATCATACCAAAAACAATTTTACTAGAATCTGTGAAGATCTGCTATAACTAACTTGATTCTGTGGCTCGGCACGGTGCAATAGAAGAATGCAAAATCGGCCCTGATTTATAACAATTTCTGTACTACCAAGATCTATATGTTTCATAGTGTTTGGTTTTTTCAGAACTATATGACGTATTGTTTGTCAGTTTGTTGTGAGAATAAAAAAATTTTGTGGTGTTCATTGTGCATCATCAATCATGTACTCCTTTTTGTTGTGTATTTTGTAGTGTTATGCCGCCTCCTTTTGTTGCCAACATGAGCTTCTTTTTGGGTCTTCGTCCAATCAGGCCAACGAGACCATCACAAGAGGGGAAGAATTAACAAAAGAGAACAAGAGGAGAGAAGAAAAGGTGAGGGAGAGAGTAAGTCTCTGTCCCCTGTGCTATTATTGATAGTTTTTTTGCTATACTTTTCGAGATAACATGGGGAGGTCAAGGCATGGATACGGACGGTTCATATGGTTTTAGGCTCAAAAAACCGTTTGAAAAAAAAACTGTTTTATTTATTTCGGATTTTAGAGAAATCGAAGCCAAAAATCATGTAGACCTAAAAAAAATATGTCCTAAAGATGAAACTAAACAAATAAATAAAAACAGCACGACACTACCAAATCGTGGTGTGGTCGCAGCTGGAACCTGAGCTGTCCTGCTGTTGGCATCAGCTGCTTTTCTCCTACGCTCGCCTCTGCTACCCAATGGCCAATACTTTTTTCTTGAACATGCCCAGTGGCCCATATTGGCTGCACGCATAAAGAAGGCCATTCGTGTTGTTTTGTCACATGTACCAACTGCCCTGCTAGCTCAAGCTATCTCATATTCTCATGGATATTTCTTCCTCGCATCTTGTTCCATGTGGATTTAGAGCTGAGGGTAAAATTTTATATATTTCATTCCTCCAATGAAGTTACACACTTATTATATATGATTTTGGTTTCTAAGAGATAGTCAAAGGACTTCTTTATAGCTAGTTGCTCCGTAAAATAAGCTGAAATTTTTTGAAGGGTCTCTTGACTTGTTTCAAATTTAAACTAACCAGAATATTGTTTGTTGTTATATTCGACATTAAGCATTTCAGAGAATGCCATGTTATATTACGGTGGAATGCGAATTCAAAAGTAGGTGTACCCTAACAGCCATTAACATGTAAACTTGTAATGACATAGAAATCCCATTAAGCGGCATAGTCTGAACAAGCATGTATCATGTAGTACCCATTGCTTGTTAAGCTCATAATGCGTAAATTATACAGAGTCATTGTAAGATTGAGAAGCTTCAACTAGAAGAGGGTGAATAGGCGGTCTAGAAATTCTTTTCTAATTATTATCAATTAAAGACCTGTTCTTTTTATCTAAATCAAGTATATAGTGTGAAAGCTTAAATCAAATTGGTTTAGCACAAATGAAGCCTAAATCACTTATGATCATCTAAGTGCACCAAGACCCTAGAGTTATGTCAAGGCTTACAATTCTAGGATGACAAGTAATCAATTTAATCTATAAATATAAATTGCTTGAATGTAAATTGAGCTAAGAAAACAAACCACAATTGATACGATCTCTTTTTACAGTGGTATTCGGAGATTTGCAGGTCTTCCCTAGTCCACGTTGAGATTAGCTCAAACGAATTGGACCAGCTTTACGAATTAAGCTGCAACACATCAATCCACTAGTAGTACCTCTTTTCTGCTCTGGGTAGACGAGCTCCAACATTCACACTTTGTCGAGTCTTCTAAGAACCTTCTTTGAGAAGATCACTGTGCACGACGCCTCTAACACCATCTAGGAGTCGGCAAACTCTAGGAGTAATAAGTCAAACTCCTCGCTTGACTCTCACCACGTGCAATAAATAGTGAGATGTTGTAAAACAGAAAGTTATGGTAAAAATAATATAAAATAGTTAGAGAAATAATTTATTATTAAAGAGATTATCTCCGGTGTTATTTTTAGATGATGTGAATGTTTAGACGCAATTTTTTTGAGAAAAGCTATTGTACATATGCTTAACCGCTAAGACAACCGTCCACATGTATTTTGAAGCTGTGAACGTACATCTACAGTCCAATACAGATAAGTGAAAATTTTCCATGGGCACACCCGCGAGTACCCACAGCATTTCTCTCGCCACTAGTATTGGCCACCCGCTTCCCCACATTATAAAAAAAATCCTCGTCAGCATCACGCACCCTTCGATCACCAAATCCAACGGCAATGATGTGTCCAAAATTTATAATCCTCCTAAATTTCTCCAAACTTAATTTTTGTCGACGTTGCAATATTAACTAAGGACGCTAAAAAAAACTAAGGACACTATTTATTTGATTTTTCTCCTCTCAGTATACGATTTCTCCATTCTTCTCCCCCCCCCCCCCCCCCGCCCCGGTCCCTCTCCCCTCTTCATAAGCTCAATCCCCCAAAGATTAGCACCGAAAATCCGAGATAATTCCAAATAGCTGAATATTAGTATCAGGGTTTGATTGCGGCAATCGGAGTGGGGTGATTGGAAGAGTCTTGGCCGAATTGGTAAATATTTCTTGGGTTTTTTGTTTTATTTTTTGCTCAAATTCTTCGTCGGGTTTGCTCCTGTTCTTGATCCGCCTCAATTTGTACTTTTTTGTTTCGATTTGATTTTTTTGCCGCGTTTCGTAATCCAGTTTACGTCTTCCACCTGGTTCTTTGATGGATCTTGACCATTTCGTGGTACAATTCGATGCTTGCGCTAAGAAGAACCGAATCTTTGTCGGGAATTCGCCATAAAAATCCGATTTTTCGCGTGCGCATTTGCTGAGATCTGAGCTGTGAATTAGCCCGCCGCGATTCGATGCAAGCTCGTGGTAGTTTAGTGTTATGTTTGCTCAAATCTTGAGTTGTGTTACAGATAAGCTGTTTGTTGTTTGCAGTTTGGTGGATCAAATGATGATGGCGAACGCGAGGCTCCCGAAGCAGGCGCTGCTGCCGCCGCGCAGCCCGTTCCCGACTGCGGCGTCGCCGTCGCCTTACGCCGACCACGGTCCGATTGCCCGGCCGCAGGGTGCCACGCACCACCGCCACGGGCACCACCAGCGCACGTCGTCGGAGAGCCTCATTGAGGAGCAGCCGTCGTGGCTGGACGAGCTGCTCAACGAGCCCGAGACACCCGTGCGGCAGCACGGCCGGGCCGGTCACCGCAGGTCGTCCAGCGACTCGTTTGCGCTGTTCGATGGAGGCGCTGCCGCCGGCGCGTATGCCAATGGTTTTGATGGTATGGGGGGAGGAGGGCAGCCTGCACCGTGGGGCGGCGTGCAGCAGGAGTACTATGCCAAGCCAAGCTCGTTTGGGAGGCCGCAGGGCCGGCCGTGGGAGCAAGGCATGCCGAATTCCGTGGGTTACAGGCAAGGCGGGGGCCCACCGATGCCGGTGAAGGAGAAGATTGGTGGGCATCATGGGCCACCGAGTGCGTTGAGGGATCATGAGCATGGCATGGACAAGAGAGGTCCTGATAAGGCAGGGTATGATCAAAAGTTTGGGGCAGAGAGGAAGGAGGGTGTGCCGCCGAAGCATGCACAGTCAGAGGCGGACACCAAGCGTGCTAAACAGTGAGTTTGATTTCTGTTGCATTTATCCTATCACTTTCAAGACTTGTGTTCATATTTTGGAATTCAACTAGGCTCGAACCATTAATGATGATAACCCGAGAAGAGCAAACCATTCACCGTAATTTTAAGCACATACAGAAGTGTAGGTTTGCTTAGATTTTACTATCAGAATACACTTTTGCAGGAGTTGCTATTTTGAAGTTCATTGTGGGAAAGTGAACAGTGTAGTCATTGAATATTTCTTCTGTATAGCTGCGTGGTGCATCTGATCATGGTGGGCACTGGATAGGATAGTGCAAGCATGTATTCATTTCATACATTAGGTTGGCCATATCTATGTTTGTTACTTAATAAACAAGTGGTATTGAACAGGGCCTACAGGCTTCAAATGTGCGTATGCTGTAATGTCAATGACTATATGTGCATAGACAATGGATAGTATATTAGATGTGGCCTGTGGCAACATAAATGCAAAACAGTGTTTGAATGATTTTTTGAATTTGCAACCTGATGAGTCTTAAATCAGATGCCATCTATAAAACTAGCAAAAATCCTGAATAGACAAAGTGCTTAAATTGCGTAGTTATATTGGCCAAAAGTAAGGAACTATGGTCCGTCAGATGTTTTATTTAAATTAGGACATCATACATTTCAGTCTTGGCAAATCTGTATGTTATTGTAGCCATGCTTAAACATTTTTGTGTTTTAATGCGTCTAAGCTGTTGTTTTTTTTACATATCACTTGCAGGCAATATGCTCAGAGGTCCCGTGTTCGAAAGCTCCAGTATATTGCGGAGCTTGAAGGAAAAGTCCAGGCATTACAGGTGAGCTCATGACAACAAATGGTTTTTGACTTCTGTTCCACAATTTAGTGTTATATTTGACACAGAAAATATTCATGTCTGAATAATGCAGTCAGAAGGGATAGAAGTGTCTGCTGAAATGGAGTTTCTTACTCAGCAGAATATAATGCTGGACTTGGAAAATAAAGCCTTGAAGCAAAGGCTGGAGAGTCTAACTCAGGAGCAACTAATTAAACGCTGTAAGTATGCTTCTCCCTTGTGTTTTGATTTTTCTTATTAGTTCTGCTCTCTGGAAAACTGCTAATAAAATCATTTTGGTAATTGCATTAAGTTTGGCAGAGGTATTCGTCACTATAACAACATGCACATGTTTGCTTCAGACATTAACTCAAGTACAACTCTTCAGTTAACTGCAGACACACCATTGTCATGTTCTCTTCATAGTGTATATATATATTTGGCTCTGTAAGTTCTGTGACGCTAACAAGGACCTGTGACATGCATTTCCAAAATAAGTTTGAGGATCTACTTAGTACAGGCATAAATAAGTTTCTAAATAATGTCTTATCAATAGAAGAAATATAAAAGTATTCTGAAATATAGAAAACGCTCCAACTCTGAAGAGATGTCTTTACATGGTACTGTTTTCTCAGTAAGATTTCTATGGTTGAACTTTAGGCCGAGCTATTCTGAGAAAAGTTTATTATCCAACTTTTAAGCGAACTCAATTGACAAACCGCTGTTTCAAAGACTTAAGTAACCTTGAATCAAAAGATAGAAAACCAAACTACCTACTACCTATCCAAGCTAAGCTTGGCCTAAGTAGGCTGGTATGTGGACCTTAGCCAAAATGTGCAGAGGAACCAAATAGTTCCATATTCTCTTGCTAATTTCTCGAACTTATCATACAATATGGAGAAGACTGGTGGAACCAATAACCGCTGAAGTTCTCCATGCATAAGTCCTATGGTGTATATTTTAGGACAATCAGAGTGAAAATTTCTCTATCCATATATATGACTTATATAGCAGTGGTTGTATTTAATAAGGTTTGTATATGTAATTAACTAGCTGTAGACTCATAGTTGCTTTACTTCCAAATTTTGAATGCTAGCTAAGAAACTGGTAACCTAAGAAGCTTACATTTCTTAAAAGAAGTTTAAGAGATTGCTGCCATAATGGAAAACTATGATACCAACATTTTCTGTGCAATGATTCAGTTCAATGGGGGTGAATTGCTTTGCTGAAATGCCGAATATTAGCTAATAATTTGTTGTTCTGATAAGAAATAATAAAATGATCTGAACATTTTTCCTCCAATGTTGCAGTTCAACAGGAGATGTTTGAGCGGGAAATTGGTCGTCTCAGATTGCTGTATCAGCAGCAGCAGCAGCAGCCACCACGGCCTTCTGCTCATGGTCGTAGTAACAGTAAAGACCTTGATTCGCAGTTTGCAAGCCTGTCTCTGAAACACAAAGACCCCAATTCAGTGCGCGACACAGTCGCTGGGCCTCTTCATACTTAGCTCTTTTCAGCCTTATATTCTTGTGAGTTCCACGTCAGTTGCTACCACTCCTAGACCACTCTTCGTGGCCGTCAGTCTGCATCAATAAAGGAGCAGCACACTTGGAATTGTGCTCCCATCCGATGGTGAATAACACTGGAAAGGCTAATAACTGTGGATCTGATCTTTATTCTTTCGGAATATGCACCTGGCGGTCATCCTTAGCTCGCTTCCGTTGTTGATGCTCGACCAGTCGGAGGTGTTTAGGGTTTTCTTTGTAGCTAGATGCTTTTCTTGCATCGTTGTAACATTTTCGGATACTAGGGTTCTAATTTGATCCCGTGGTCTTGTTTTCTGTGCTGTCTTCTTCATGCATCTTAGCAATGTTTGGATTAGTCGGCCTTATCAATGGAATGTGGAGCACTAGTCAGCATCTGATACAGATGCTTTGAAATTGTGCCACATCCTTGAGA
The DNA here is from genome assembly GCA_017311315.1 of Dendrocalamus latiflorus. Classification (NCBI taxonomy): domain Eukaryota; kingdom Viridiplantae; phylum Streptophyta; class Magnoliopsida; order Poales; family Poaceae; genus Dendrocalamus; species Dendrocalamus latiflorus. The sequence continues at coordinate 52,028,337 of CM029642.1, read as the reverse complement.
ACTGTATGTTGTATTATTGGTATTCAATAAGCTAGTGCAAATGAAGAATTAGCGTTCCTCAGAGTTCACATGTTGCAAGTTCCTTGTGAATTTCTGACTGCTCTACCATCTCATTTTGTGTGCTATGCTTCTTGACAGTAGACTGCCATTCATCTACTATTCAGAACAAGTACACATATTTCGAATGTGAGCGTCGCTACGGTTATGAATTAAACATTTCAAACTGCAACATTGATTAACAGAATTCATGCTGTTGCGAGTGGTTGTCCATAGAGATTAATTGTAGGCATTTCATGGTAAATGGAAAGAAAGCAAAAGTCTTCCTCATGGTGAACGTACCACCTATAAATCACTATTATTCATTTTTCACATAGCTTAACGTGCTTTGTATTTTATTATATCACAATTCTATAAATCACATGGCAGTCCAAATGTTATCGTGCTTTTCATTGCACCATCTTTCTTACATAACACACTACTATTTATCAGCTACTTCTATTAACCACTTCTACCAGTTATTACTATTCATCAGCCACTACTATTTATCAGCTGCAGTAAAAAACCATCAGCAAAAATTAATATGAACAGGCTAAACAGGGTCGATTTACGTCATGTATCGTGTGAAACGATTCTTACCAAATTCTTTGGAACTAAAGTTTGCTTTTGGAGCATCTGTGACTCTGCAATCCAAATTCCAGATGCGTTTCATAACACATTGTAAAAAAGTATTCATTAATTAACTGCAACATTTCAGTGCTCAACTAAGAAAGCTTATAATAGGACATGGACTGATTACAGCTCTAAAGACACACTTTCCAAACATTGATGGAGATTGAAGAGCTCTGACTTTACACAAACCACTCAGTAAAAGCCAGAAATCACAACAAATCTGCCCTCCGATAATAAACTGGTTACACATATCGTGGCTATCCCAGCGAACAGGTGGCGCCCAAAAACTTCAGTACTAGTTTGAATCAATGTCCATTTGCTCGGCAGGTTTCTTTGATCTAAAATCAGTCACTGCATTGTCAAAAGTCCCTCTAACATGCTGGCACATCACCATCAAGTCCTGTAAAGCATCTTTCAGTACATCCTTTGCTGGATCTCCTGCCAACATAATCAAGACACACCAGAAGAGCGTGATCACTTTCTTGAGGATTGGAAGTATAATGAAACTGGTAAGTGGTTAATGAGCAATGAGATGGCATCAATAACTTTGGTATTTTAGTTATCTTTACTTTGTACAGAAACATCAAGTTAACTGTTTTCTATTAAAGTAACCTGTCCAATATTATCTGACATTTAGATCTACGGTTTCTAGAGGAAAGAAAATTTAACAAGTTCCCAAAACACATCGGAGTATCCTATATGAAGATAGTTCAACTGATTAATAGGTGTTAGAAACCAACAATGTACTCAAGATACAATTGTAGGAAGTAGCAGTGAATACAATTCTTACAAATTCATTCAATAAGCATTCAAAATAAAGAATGTCTCAAAAAACAATCAGTCCACAGTGATTAACAAATGAAATATCAGGACCATATTCCAATCTACAGTACCTGTAGTCTGAACTCTTATGTTGACTTTGTTGTCAGCAGGATGAGGGATGCTATATCCACAAAATGCTACCCTTGAGCTGTGAAGACAGAGAAACCACAAAGAGAGAAATTAGAATCTTGAATTAAGATATTCACATTCATTTCTAGTTTTTAGACATCATATCGTATTTGTGATTTGGGTGTCCAATTCAGCAAATTTCTTTTGGACCCGGGTGTCCATGTAACACTGGTGGCCAAAGCACAAGACCTTTCACATTTGTCCGAACTTTGCAACCAAGCTGTTAATCAAAACAATATGACTTGCAATTATGCATCCCAAGAGTTCATTTGGAAGCTATACATGTGTTATGTTTGTTAATCATTACATTAGAACCAGTGGTCCCCTTAACATTGACTTAGAAAGTCGAATAGTGTTATCTGCTCCAGTGTAACGCTTAACTGAAAGTCATTGCTACGCTCATGCATGTACCAAAACCATCTAGTAACAGGTCATAATGGTGATTTGTGGCCCTGAGGGCAGGGTGATGGTTGTTTGCACCATTACTGCCTAAGTTTTTTTTTAATCTTTGTGGTTTCTGGTGATCAAAACCTGAAGTGGATGAAATTAGAGTCTCTCTCTGGCTGCCTAGAAATTTAAATAAAATTAATATGAACATCAATGGGCAATAGCAATTCAGCAACACCAGTTCTGGCACATTGCAAAATCAGAAAATACATCCCAAACTTATTATTAGTTTCCAGATTGTATTAGCCTCCCGACAGCATCCTCAGTCTTGGGACAAACTTTGCTTCAAACGTGAACTACTCTACCCTACCCGATGACAATTGTTTGCCAGAGCTACACCGTCATGTGCATCATGACCCCTAAAGACAGCTTGGACTTGTTTGGTGATCCCCAAAAGCGAAAACAACCTAATAGCTCTATCCAATCAAGTTTCTCACTAAAATCGATGGAATCCCGTAACAAAACTACTATGTCTAACCTTGTTTCCACAGTAACCCAAACATTGCAAGAAAGCTAGAAACAAAGAGTACTACTCGAAAGAACACTATTTTGCTCCTCTAACCACAATTTCACCGTACAATTCGGCGCAAGTAAAGATGGATTCTTTTAGCAACGGGGGAAAAAGAAGAGATCGAGAAACCTCACTCACTCCTGGTTGAGGACAAATCTGGCGGAGTTGGCGAGGGTGTGATCCTCCTCCATGATGGAGAACGTCGATGCGCTGGAGTCCTCCACCGAACCATGCTCCATCGCCGGCAACCTCGATTCGAGCTGCTCTTGCAGAGCACGAACAATAACTCCCCCGAGAAGGAACACGGACAAGAAACCTTGGAAAGAAGCGAAGATGGGAAGAGACCAAAGAAGAAATCAGAAACAGAATCCTAGCTTCAGGGGCGGACCTAACGTGGGACATGGGGGTTCAGTTGAACCCCAAAAATATGGAAAAATAAACTGCTACTGGTAATCCACAACGCAGCAAGCAAATCCACCACAAACTCCATGGACTGGACTATCCATCCAGAAAGGAAGATTTGGATGAGATTGCTCACGGAAAAGAAAAGATCCTCAGGACGAAGCTCACTCTTAGAACAATCCAAGCAAGCTAGGGTTTCCTTACCGGCGAAAGAAGAGATCAATCCGGCAGAGCGGAGGACGACGACGACGCCTAGGAGAGAAGAATTCCTTCGCTTCGAGGGTTAAATGACGTTGGCGTGAGAATTTGAGACAAACGGCGAAGCAATAGCGCCGCCGCCGTCGGGACGAGATATGGAAAAGAGTTCAAGGAAGAGGATGGGGCTGGAACTAGAGACGCGAGAGAGTTTGGGATTGGGCTGTGAGCCGAGTTTTTTTTTTTTGCTATTTTAGTACCCTCAAAAGCGGCCTTCTCTAAAATAGTACCGATACCGCGGGCTTCTCTAAAACGGTACTGTTAAAGATCTATCTACTCCATAATAGTACTCAACTTTATTTTCTTGTTCTTTTCTGATTTTTACTCCCTAAACTACCTAAAGTACCCCTCCTAATTTGATTTCGATCTAATCAAATCGTTTCAAACGATTCACTTTGATTCTGTTCGAAGGAGCCCCGAAGCAGTCGCCCACTGGTAGGGCTGGATAACGAGCTGGCTCGGCTCGGCTCGGCTCGGTCTGGCTCGGTAGATAACGAGCTGGCTCGAGCTGGCTCGTTATAACTAACGAGCTAAAAAGCCAGCTCGGCTCGGCTCGACAAAAAGCTCGAGTTAGCTCGTTTGGCTCGTGAGCCAGGGCAAAAAAATATCTCCATCATATATTCATCCATGGAAGTTTGGCTCGTTAGGCTCGTTTGGCTCGTTAGGCTCGTTTGGCTCGTTTGGGTACAATAGAGTACAAATTAATACATGCATGGCTCGTTTGGGTACAATAGAGTACAAATTTACACATTAACACATGCAATAGAGTACAAATTAGGTCCATGGAAGCAGCATATGCATATCTAAATTCCTGGAAGCATGGCTCGTTTGGCTCGTGAGCGGCTCGCGAGCTGGCTCGAGTTGGCTCGTTATAGCTAACGAGCTAAAATCTTGGCTCGGCTCGACTCGTTATCCTAACGAGCCGAGCCGAGCCGAGCCGAGCCAGCCACGAGCCGAGCGAGCTAACGAGCTTCGAGTTTTTCGTCCAGCCCTACCCACTGGTGAGCTGAGCCGCCCCATCACCGCTCGCCGCGCCTCACCGACGGCGGCGGCATGCCGGCCGCGGCGGCCCGCGACCCCTTCGGAAATAGAATGCGAACAGGGCGGGCTGGAATAAAATCGTTTGAAACGATTTGATTAGATCGAAATCAAATTAGGAGGGGTACTTAAGGTAGTTTAGGGAGTAAAAATCAGAAAAGAAAAAGAAAATAAAGTGGAGTACTATTATGGAGTAGATAGATCATTAACAGTACCGTTTTAGAGAAGCCCGCGGTATCGGTACTATTTTAGCGAAGCCCGCTTTCGAGGGTACTAAAATAGCAAAAAACTCCTGTGAGCCTGTGAGGATTGCGGATTTGGGGAGGCTTGACGATGGTCTCTCTTGTGCTGAACATTAGGGTTCTAGAATGATTCATTGAAGGTCCAAATATCATGCATGTTAGTTGCGCTCGCCACTAATCGCTCGGTTATCGGGTTCGTCAGTTTCGCCTCGATGCATGTACGCACGGACCGTGAGGACCAGTTGCTGACTGTTGATGTAAGAGAGCAGCGAGCAGGCTAGGGAAAATTAGTGTCAATCAAGGGGAAAAAAGGAGGAGTAGCAATGGGACAAGAGTCGGGGAAAAAGGCAGGAGGAGATTGTGGCTTTCTCGCTCCTCGTTTGGGTAATGATTTGATTTTCTCTATGTTTGTTAATTTAATTAGAGATTAGAGTTGGGATTAGAGACAAAGTGAAAAGTATTCGTTAGGGAAAAGACTAGTATATCGGCTAATCTGCTATATTATTCTCCTATAATTTTGGGTACTGTATGAGAGTAATTTAAAAATATCATCTATTAGATAATTGTAGAGAAATTCGATAATTTTCTGTATAACATTTATTTTTGTTGATCAGATAAATATATTTTAAGATATGAATTTTGTAATCCGACTATCTAGTAAATTTATCATCTTCTAGTACCATATATTAATCTATAGATTAAAATTACTGGATGATTTATCTACATGAAAGATGTAGATAATTAAGGGTTCTAGAGATCCCATGAACATGATCTTAAATCCAGATAGTTTCCTAGAAATATCTAGATATTTTAGATGCGTTATTCGAAAGAATTTGATGGTGCCAATTGTCATAAATCTAGTGGTCATAAGAATCTATATAATCCTTTCAATCCAAAATATACATCATTTGGGAGAGTTGGTCTTGGTTTATAAATATTTATATTTTATTTTTTGGAAGCAATATGTTCAAAGTGCCCATGTTAACTGTTATTCCTAGAGAGAGTTAAATCATAAATAGACACAACATATGTTAAAAACAACAATATGTACTACTTCTTTTTCTATGTGTGAGAAAAACACCATTTAATATGCTAACATAGAAAATAAGAAAAGAGAAGTGGGTTAAAGTTAATATCTATTTAAAAATAAAGTGCGCACTTGCGTTGTCAACTAAAGTTGTAATAGTTTTACTCTAAAAAGTTGTAATTTTGCTGCCACCAAATAAAGTGTTAGTATTAGTTTATTATTTCAAATTTTTAGTGTTATTGACTTTCAATAGACTTAGAAATGTGACTTTTATCTTCAGTTTTTATAAACCAATATAAGTATATATTAAAAAATATAACACAATATACTTAGCGAACACCCATTCATAAAATCCTAAATCCGCCATTGCCTAGCTTACTCGGAATTCAACTGGGATGAACCGAGGAAGAAGAAACCTTGGAGGAAGGACGGAGAACAAATTTCTCGCGCGGAAGGTGCAGCGTAGGAAGCGAAGCACGGGGGTTGGATGGCGGCGGCGCTTGCGGGTGGGAAGCAATTTTTACCTGGTAGGTCTCCGGCGTGGGATCGCGACCTAAATCATACGTAGATGATGATCTAACGATTAGGAGAATAGGCCTTGCCTGGGCTTTCTGTCACCCATAAAATTTTTTTGTCTTAGAACAAATTTATCCTCCTTTTTTAGAATATGCTAAATGGTTAAATTAATCAAATAAAGGGGTGTTTTTTTAGGCATTTGATACTACTTTTCTAATAAACCAGACGAATTTTCGACCATCATATTATCTCAAGATTCGTGTATGACCTAAACCTGCTAGAACCCACACTTCCTACCCATTGTGCATGATTTCCCGCCTACCACCTTGTCGGTATCGACTTGCAAGAACTTGGGAAGACATGAAATGGAAGAGGAGTTTTGATTCGGTCTATGTAGAGGTGTGCGAGGTGCTGACACCTTCAGTAAATCTAACCATCCATCAATTAGGGGCACTATCGTCATTTAACTCCTTTCTGTTGTATGGACTGAGTCAGCCACGAGCGCATGACTCCATGCCGTCCATAGCGGTTGCAGCCAAAAAGTAGATTGATTGAACTCGTTGGCCGTCCCATCAGGATGACAACAGCGGCAGAAATCTCGACGAACAGTGGTGGAAATCTTGGTGATTTGGCTCCGTTCGACGCACATGCTACTCATCGCTCGTAGCCAACTATGGGCTACTCATCGATTGTCCTGTCCAGATGACAACGGAGGTGGAAATCTTGGCGAACAGCGGTGGAAATCTCAGCGATTTGGCCCCGTTCGGTGCAAGTGTTGCTCATCGCTCGTAGTCGACCACGGGCTATAATCTCAGTGAGTTGGCCTCAGCATACGTAGGGGAGGAGCCTCTGACAGTGGCCTCCGATGTGAGGCGGTGGATCCGAGGGGGAACCTATGCAACGCTTGTGGCAGAGCCGCGGTGTTGGAGCTCGGCTAGGAGGAGTGGAGGAACAAGTACACATATTTCGTATGTGAGCATCGCTACGGTTATGAATTAAACATTTCAAACTGCAACATTGATTAATATAATTCATGCTGTTGCAAGTGGTTGTCCATAGAGATTAATTGTAGGGATTTCATGATAAATAGAAAGAAAGCAAAAGTCTTCCTCACGGTGCATGTACCACTTAATAAAGGCTATTTCTATCAGTTACTACTATTCATCTTTCATATATCGTAACATACTTTGTATTTTGTTATATCACAATTCCGTAAATCGTACGACAATCTTAATGTTGTAGTGTTTTTTATTGCATCATCTTTCTTACATAACGCACTACTGTTCATCAGCTGCTTCTATTAACTACTTCTACCAGTCATTACTATTCATCAACCACTATTATTTATCAGCCGCAGTAAAAAACCATCAGCAAAAGTTAATATGAAACTGCTAAACATGGTCGATTTACATCATGTATCATGTGAAACGATTCTTACCAAATTCTTTGGAACTAAAGTTTGCTTTTGGAGCATCTGTGACTCTGCAATCCAAATTTTAGATGCGTTTCATAACACATTGTAAAAAGAATTCATTAATTAACTGCAACAATTCAGTGCTCAACTAAGAAAGCTTGTAATGGTACATGGACTGATTACAGCTCTAAAGACACACTTTCCAAACATTGATGGAGATTGAAGAGCTCTGACTTTACACAAACCACTCAGTAAAAGCCAGAAATCACAACTAATCTGCCCTGCGATAATAAACTGGTTACACATATCGTGGCTATCCCAGCGAACAGGTGGCGCCCAAAAACTTCAGTACTAGTTCGAATCAATGTCCATTTGCTCGGCAGGTTTCTTTGATCTAAAATCAGTCACTGCATTGTCAAAAGTCCCTCTAACATGCTGGCACATCACCATCAAGTCCTGTAAAGCATCTTTCAGTACATCCTTTGCTGGATCTCCTGCCAACATAATCAATACACATCAGAAGAGCGTGATCACTTTCTTGAGGATTGGAAGTATAATGAAACTGGTAAGTGGTTAATGAGCAATGAGATGGCATCAATAATTTTGGTATTTTAGTTGTCTTTACTTTGTACAGAAACATCAATTTAATTGTTTTCGATTAAAGTAACCTGTCCAATATTATCTGACATTTAGATCTACGGTTTCTAGAGGAAAAAAATTTAACAAGTTCCCAAAACACATCGGAGTATCCTATATGAAGATAGTTTAACTGAATAATAGGTGTTAGAAACCAACTATGTACTCAAGATACAATTGTAGGAAGTAGCACAGTGAATACGATTTTTACAAATTCATTCAATAAGCATTCAAAATAAAGAATGTCTCAAAAAACAGTCAGTCCACAGTGATTAACAAATGAAATATCAGGACCATATTCCAATCTACAGTACCTGTAGTCTGAACTCTTATGTTGACTTTGTTGTCAGCAGGATGAGGGATGCTATATCCACAAAATGCTATCCTTGAGCTGTGAAGACAGAGAAACCACAAAGAGAGAAATGAGAATCTTGAATTAAGATATTCACATTCATTTCTAGTTTTTAGACATCAAATCGTATTTGTGATTTGGGTGTCCAATTCAGCAAATTTCTTTTGGACCCGGGTGTCCGTGTAACACTGGTGGCCAAAGCACAAGACCTTTTGCATTTGTCCGAACTTCGCAACCAAGCTGTTAATCAAAACAATATGACTTGCAATTATGCATCCCAAGAGTTCATTTGGAAGCTATACATGTGTTATGTTTGTTAATCATTATATGAGAACCAGTGGTCCCCTTAACATTGACTTAGAAAGTCGAATAGTGTTATCTGCTCCAGTGTAACGCTAACTGAAAGTCATCGCTACGCTCATGCATAAACCAAAACCATCTAGTAACAGAAGGTCATAATGGTGATTTGTGAGTGCAGGGTGATGGTTGTTTGCACACCATTGCTGCCTAAGTTTTTTTTAACCTTTGTAGTTTCTGGTGATCAAAACCTGAAGTGGATGAAATTAGAGTCTATCTCTGGCTGCCTAGAAATTTAAATAAAATTAATATGATCATCAATGGGCAATAGCAATTCAGCAACACCAGTTCTGGCACATTGCAGAATCAGAAAATACATCCCAAACTTATTATTACTTTCCAGATTGTATTAGCCTCCCGACAGCATCCTCAGTCTTGGGACAAACTTTGCCTCAAACGTGAACTACTCTACCCTACCCGATGACAATTGTTTGCCAGAGCTACACCGTCATGTGCATCATGACCCCTAAAGACAGCTTGGACTTGTTTGGTGATCCCCAAAAGCGAAAACAACCTAATAGCTCTATCCAATCAAGTTTCTCACTAAAATCGATGGAATCCCGTAACAAAACCACTATGTCTAACCTTGTTTCCACAGTAACCCAACATTGCAAGAAAGCTAGAAACAAAGAGTACTACTCGAAAGAACACTATTTTGCTCCTCTAACCACAATTTCACCGTACAATTCGGCGCAAGTAAAGATGGATTCTTTTAGCAACGGGGGAAAAAAGAAGAGATCGAGAAACCTCACTCACTCCTGGTTGAGGACAAATCTGGCGGAGTTGGCGAGGGTGTGATCCTCCTCCATGATGGAGAACGTCGATGCGCTGGAGTCCTCCACCGAACCGTGCTCCATCGCCGGCAACCTCGATTCGAGCTGCTCTTGCAGAGCACGAACAATAACTCCCCCGAGAAGGAACACGGACAAGAAACCTTGGAAAGAAGGGAAGATGGGAAGAGACCTAAGAAGAAATCAGAAACAGAATCCTAGCTTCAGGGTCGGACCTAACGTGGGACATGGGGGTTCAGTTGAACCCCCAAAAATATGGAAAAATGAAGAGAGATTAGATCATATACCCTCCCTTTAGTTGGGAAATTAAGGATTTACTCTTCATTAGTAGTGTGCCCGTGCTAACGCTACGATAACATACAAAACAAGATAAAATTTGTAAAAAAATAAAACGAACAATCAGATTCATTAAGATTCACGTCTCATATATTGTATAACCAAATATTTTTGTCACATAATGAATGTCACATAACGACTGATCCTTTGAGGAGGCGACAACATCATTGGACTCACCCACCGACGACTTTCTCCATCCCCACATTGTTTAAACTTGAGGCTACAAAGAAAACAAACATTTTTGTCACATAAAGAAATATAAAACACAGTAAGGAAATAGGTGCTTGTGGACTATTTACTTACCACATCACCATGCTAGGACGTCTTTATACACAATATTTTTGGTGCTCTTCCCTGAGGTATCTACTTCTTTCTTTGATTTAGCCAAAATTCTTGTCGTTTGTCTTGATACACCCCTTGATAGCGCGACATAAAACTGCCCATGTGAGAAAACAGGCTCTGGAAGGTAGATGCCAACATTGGGATGGTTTGGCCCTGCGCTTTGTTTATGTTCATTGCAAAACTCAGGCGGATCGGGAATTGTTTCCACTTGAACTTGAAAGGAAGTGAGATATCGTCGGACGGAGCCATAGGGATTCTAGGAATGAACACCATATTGCCTGCATGGTGGCCACCAACTATTTCTGCATCAATTGCATTGTTTTAGAATGCTCTAACCATGAGTCTTGTTCCATTGCACAATTCGTGGTTAGGATCTAGATTGCAGAGAAGGATCACAGAGCAGTGGATTTTCACTTTGAGCTCATGTGGAGGCAGACCATTTGGAGTGATGGAGTTTAGGAAGTCAATAGGGTAGTTATTTCTTGAATCGTCATCGACAGAGTCGAAGCTATGAAAAACCTTTACGTCACCTGGAAACTTGTTAATCATCTTTGCATTTAGCTGATCTACATGTGCATTTTTGGTAGAAAGAATGGCACGTGTGCTCATATAAACTGTTGATCTCCTCCACTCCTCTTCTCTCCTCTCCCGCGACTCCAATAAAACAAGCCCAAGCCCAGACCGAGCCCGCGACTGGCCCACCGAGGATGGCCGCCGCCGAGCCGCCGCCGCCCACCGGGATGGGCTTCCTGGGCCTGCTCAGCTTCCGCCGCAGCGTCACCGCCGTCGCCTCCTTCGACCCCTCCCAGGACGACGAGCTCCCGATGCTCGACGCCCTCCAGGCCCACGTCGCCGACCGCTTCGCCGCCTCCGCCCAGCCGCAGGCCCCTGTCCTCTCCCTCGCCTTCGTCTCCAAGCTCCTCGACGCCGTCCTCTCCTCCGACGCCGCCTTCCGCGACATCCTCGCCATCGCCCCCGTCGCCGCCGCGTTGTCCAGGCCACCGGCAGACCGCCTCGCCGTCGACCTCGTCGACCGCGCCGTCAAGACTCTTGACGTCCTTAACGCGGTCTCCCTCACGCTCGCCTCGCTCCAGGGCTCACGCCGCGCGGCGCTCACCGCCGCCTCCTGCCTCCTCGGTCCGCCCCTGCACCGCGCCCACTTCACCCGCTCGCGCCGGGCCATCTCGAGGCTATTCCCGGACGCCGCCAAGGTCGCCGCGCTGTCCCCTTCCTCCCGCACCGCGCGCGCTGTCCTTCAACGTGTCCAAGAACTGGCCCACGGGGCGCCACGTGCACGCCATGGCGGCGCACCTCTCTCCGCCGCCGCAGGCGCCTGCGGCGGCATCCGCGGCCACCGGGTGCGGACTCGGGCTGGCCCTGTACACCATGAGCTCGGTTCTTGTGTTCGCTGTGTGGGCGTTGGTCGCCGCGGTGCCGTGCCAGGATCGGTCGTCCGCGTCTACCAATCCCCTGGTTGCGCCGCCGAAGTAGGCGCAGTGGGCGGCGCCGATGTCGGCTCTCCAGGAGCGGATCTCGGAGGAGTGGAGGCGCGGGGAGAAGAAGGGGTCATCGTCCGGGTCGGCGGCGCCCACGGGGCTCCTTGCCGAGATGCAGGCCGTGGAGCACGCAGCGCGGGAGCTGAACAGTCTCCTCGAGGAGATCGCCGAGGAGGAAGAGGCGGCGGAGGCGAAGGTGGGCGTCAACGAGGAGCGCACGGGGGAGGTTGTGGAGCGCGCCGAGGCGCTGGCGGTCGCGTGCCGGGCTGTGGAGGAGGGCCTCGCCCCGCTCGAGGAGCGCACGGGTTCAATGATGTGCATGATCCGGATGATTTTGGCCTTAGGATCTTCAATGAGTAAGAGAAGAAGGCTTGAGGAGAGATCCATGCCATTCATTTGTATGAAGTTGGATTACTTTGGTACACAAATCTGGGTGGACTTAGATTAGACATGACTGTGGGGGTGGTTGAGGAGGTGGATTTAGTAAAGAAAATTTTGGTGTATTATAGAGGGGTAGAGATACAACAACAGTTGCAACCACCAAGCCCTTCTCACGAGAAACCACTGCACAATTAGCACTGATGTGAAATCAGTGCATCAATTCACGCATTCCAGAGATCAGCCTTAAGTGATGATCATTTCGGCTTCAGCTTTTAGCTTCTGATTTATTTTTAAATTTAATTATACTAAATAAGCCTCTGTCATCTACAGTGTTTTTTCAGCTAGCTACAGTGCTTTTCAGCCATAAGCCACTCAAAATAAACCAAAATGATCACACCCTTAGGATTTCATCAAAGGCTGCACGAGCAAACCCTAAAATTCTTGGATACAGCCCATACACAACAAACAAGCGAATAACTTCTACCTATTCATCACCACAAATCTCGCACGAACTACCAAATCATTCCAACTATGACGTACGTAAGATCGAACCCATCGAGTCCCAACACAAATCAATCATCCAACGGGCCAAAGCAAACACGCACCAAATCGAACTCCCAACCCACAAATCCCCCACACCGCATCACGTCCGTACCCCCGCGACGCCGCCGCCACGCACGCCAAATCGAACCAAAGCGCAGATCTTCCAGAGGCAACCGCGTCTTACCAACCAAAACGAGAAAACTCGACCAAAAAAATTCAAGGAAAAAGAACGCATCAAAGGGGCCGGAGCTTACCCGCGCCGATCTGGTCGAAGCGGGGTGAATAAAAAAAACACGCAAAAAAGCGAAGGAGAAAGGCGAGGAGAAGATGAGGGTGGGTTAAGTCGGCGAGGAGAGTCAGCGGCGGCGAGAGGGGAGGCGGCGCATGCAAAGGAGAGGGTGAGGGCACCCTAGTGACGGTGGGAGATTTTTTTTCCCATTGACTCACAGACTTTTATAAAACTAGTATAGTGCCCGTGCTAACGCTACGGTAAAATATAAAACAAGATAAAATTTGTAAAAAATAAAACGAACAATCAGATTCATTAAGATTCACGTCTCATATATTGTATAGTGTGCCCGTGCTAACGCTACGGTAAATACAAAACAAGATAAAATTTGTAAAAAATAAAACGAACAATCAGAGTACATATTTGCACCATCAAATACACGCTTATTGCGATGATTCCACGAAGTCCAGGCGCCCAAGATCACGAGGGAATTGAGCCCCTTCCGCATAACATCAACAACCTCCTTGGAAATCCTATCCCACCAGCCATCAAAAGACTCCTCATTTTGCTGCGGACAAAGATGCTGCAACCCAACATTTCGCAGAAGAGAGAACCAGAATTCCCGGGCAAAGACACAGGACAGCAGCAGGTGGTTAATGCTTTCAGCAACTTGATCACAATGTGGGCAGCTTGGAGGATGGGGGAGACCACGCCTTGCAAGCCGATCCGCCGTCCAACACCTGTCCCGAGCGACTAACCACATAAAGAAACGACACTTCCCAGGAGATCAATTCAAAGATATAATGTATTGGCCTTCGAGAAGAAACAAGCGAAAATAATCCACACAAAAGAGGGAAAGACCCTAAAGTAGTAGAGACCAATGGTAGTCGCTTGGCATAAATCAATATAATAGAGATCAAATTCACACCCTAATCATACATGCAAGGAACTGTCAGGGTAGTGATCCATGGAGAGCAAGATTAGTAAAACAACGAATTTCACATGCATTGATCATACTCTAGTTAGAATTTTCAAAAGAAAAACAGATAGATATTGTGGATGACCCAGATATACAATTTGGATGAACAACAAAACGAGAGAGAAAAAAACGAAGGGACTACCTGCTTCGTAATCATATCGGCAATAGTCTTTCTGCAAAGAATTTCATACCTGTAGAGTGTTTTGTCAAATATAATGGACTCAATGAACCTAGCATCCATATCTGATGTAAGATCCGGGCTGTTGTTCGATTCACTCTTATCTTGTGGCAGCATCTTCTGCTTCAAAGCCTGCAATTGTTTATTTATCTCTTTTAGTAAAGAAATTAAGGTGCACATATAATAAATAGAACCCCATACTGGTCTTTGGCCAAAGTATGTAAATTTAAAAAATGCCACATAAATACATGCAAACAACAGATCCTGTCAATTTGTAGATATTTAGCAAAAAATCAGTTTCTACACATTTAGTAAAAACCAACCACTACAACTCCAGTAAAAATAAATCGCTGCACATCCAGTGAAAAGAAAAAAGTCTAATGTTACTCCTAAGTGATAATAATAGACTTACAGTTGCAGCTTCCATATCCTAAACCTACAATTGCTAGCAGTCATTTTATATCACGTCGAAAAGGAGCAAAAAGACAACTTCTGCATCTGCGGTTTTAAAGAATATAGTAGGAGAGATCTACAATATCATATCGGCATGTAAACGATACTCCTATTTCTCCCTCCTTTGTAACACAAAGGATGTATAAAATTATTTTCCTCTTATTACACTTCAAATAGCTTCGAATTTGTTATACTTCTTACATGATGCAATATGGACACATGCAGATGCAGACAACCAATTAAAAAATCAAAAGAAAAACGGTTTCTAGGTAAAAATCAAGTATCGATTGTGACAGGCGTGGCTCCTATTTGCACTATATTCAGTAAATATTTCTAACAATAATCCATGCAAAAATAAGCCACTGCAGTTCCTTGAAATCCATATTGACCGTTTGGATCTATCCATGGTGGCTACTGCCATTACGGTTCGCATAGGTCAAATGTCCACTTTACATCATTCTGATTTTTCTAGCAAAAACAAGCAAACAATTGGCATATTTCTAATCAGCATGCATATCATCTATCTACATTCAAATCCCTACTTGATTTTCATAAATTCTCCAACCTCACCTAACGCCATTTCAACAGCACATCACTCTCAAGGTTTAAGTATCAAGGGATAGTAGTAAGAGAATGAGCCTAGTTACCTGCCCACTGTGAAATCGACTCTGGCAAGCATAGAGTGCTGCAGATGGATTTCCATCCTGTAGCACATGCGCCCCTCTCCTCCATGTCTGGTGCTGGGTGTGGCGGTGGTAGCGCTTCTTGCGCGGCCGCTGGTTGGGGTCCTGGTCGTCCACGGAGACGCCATCCACGTTCTCGCTGCCGGACTTGCTCTCGAACTCATCCCCAAGCGGGTCCAACACCCGGCCGCGGATCATGTTGTCGCCGCTCTCCGCCGTCATCGCCGGGATCTGGCCCACCTCGCTTGGCATCCAGGTGATCTTTTTTGGAAAGGGGATTGGGCGCGGTAAAATACAAAACAAATCTGACATAGAAGCTATTGTAAACCTCCATGAATTCAACTCTGCAACACGCTTCAAAAAGAAAACCTTAACTTTGCTACAGATAAACAGATCACGAATCAACTTTATTCTGTTCTGAACCGAAGAAAAATGGACAGTCCATAGTTTTATCAGCATAGGCACACGAAATCATTAGGTTATGTATTGCTGTACGCATATTTTAGAAACAGAGAAACAAGAAATGACGTAAGCAAAGCATTGCCGATTTGTTGTGTACTATTTCTGCAGGGGTTTTCTTGTCTTAATTAATCCCTTGAACATGGTACTAACTGCAAGTATCATGTTTGGTGCAGCAACTTAGGAGACTCAGAGCAAATTTCCATGACTTCTCAAGACACTTCAGACTTTGATTCTCATATGAAGGATCAGCCCAGAATGGCGGAGGAAACTAAACATGCGTCCTCATCTGGTATATACTGTCTTATATTGTTTTTATATATAATGAAGAGAACCATAGACTAATGGCATCCAAAAATCCATGAGAACAGATCTATGCAGTAACTTATCATATTTGGCATCTACTACGAACTAAATAAATCTGATGTGATACAACATATGTGCGATGTCTAATTTCCTGATCTTGCTATCAGTTGATGCTTGAGAATTATCAAATATCTAGAAGAGCACTGACTCATATTAAGTCCATGTGAGTTCTTTGCAGATAGCTACATGAACTCTTTAACCCTCATGAAGTCTAAATGTTGTCTTTCATGACAACAAGTCATAAAAAACAACTCCATGTTGGAGATGAACAAAAAGAATGACTGAACAAGTAACCATCTGTCTTTTTCTATTTGTGGATTAAATTGTGTTTGTTTGAAGCACTCTTTCTTCTATATGATAAGCAATGTGTAATCAAGATCCAACTATCTGACTTATGTCCATTATATGGACATAACAATTTTGTGAATGTTTCGTGCTTGTGTAACAATTAATCCTTTATGCAAGCTATGATTAGGGATATGCAGTTTGCATGCCTGGTTATTACTTTTGTTACCTGATTGACTGATCCTCAATTCTAATACCCACTGTATCACTAATCATAACAAACCGCCCCACATTCTCACCTGTGTAAACACTTAATTATTCTGGCTGACAATGTTGTAAGCAGATTGTTCTGGCTCTACTAAGGGAATTGCAAACATTTCCATCAATGGAGGAAATAGTGATAATGAACTACAGTCCTTGAATGTGACTCTTCTGGTAACTCTTTTGTGACCCTTCCAGTTTCTCCTAGAATCATGTGAGGAAACAAAAGTCTATACACCAGCAAAATCCTCAAAAATTACAACAGCGATGACCAAAATTATAAGTCTTCCTGCAGCAAACAATTATGATAAAATAGCTTGGTTTCAGCTTCAAATAGAAAAAAACCTAGATGTAGTTCTCGTTCCATTACCTAAAACGAAAGATGTTTATCTTGATAAGCATTTACAAATTTCATTTTTGTTCATCTGATCTTAAGCCCATAGATATATGGTAACAATACTTGTCATACAAGCAAAAAAAATGGCAATACAACACATATGGTAAGAAATTAAATGAAGTAAATGTTTAATGGAGATACCTGAATAGGCTCAATAACAAGAGCAAGTGCTGTCAGGAAAGATAGAAAGCCCTCGGCATCAAAGGTGGCGCCTGAAACTGCTATTGAACCAGCACAGAGCACTACCAGAACTCCGATGTATGTTGTTCGAACAACCTGAGGTATGAGAGCCTTCATCTTCTTCTTACCCAAATTATTCTTCAGATCATCATGAGCTAACTTTTGAAATCTCAATATCTCCTTGTACTCCCCATTGTTTGCCTTCACAGTGAGCATCGATGGAAGCACCTAAAAAGGGCATTCATGTAAACAACAATCCCTGCATGGCTGTACATGGTAGGTATACATGAACTTATAAGTGCTACTAAACCATACATCACTGAGATAGGCTGCGAGCATGGCGAGGCTAAGATGCGCCTCCTTGGATATTTGACGGAGTCTTCTACCAAGACTTGCAATGACAAGGCACATGCATGGAATTACCTATGCAAGTAATGTAGAGAGACAATTAAACAGTATACATGTAAATGACTACGAAACAACAGTATAAACTGGGAGCTTGGTTACCATTGCTACAACCAGTGAGAGCAGGGGATTTATCGCCACCATCTGAGTACCCATTGCTATCAACTGCAAGCTTGTCGGCACAATTGTCTGCATCAAAATTAGTAATCAGAATCCATTCCTGGCAGTATACCAATCATTGGTGCAATCATTTCTTGGGCCAACAGGAACCCCTGCTCCTAAGCCCAGAAGCCAGTAAACAGGATCCATTACTCCATGTCTATAGGCCTATCAAGTATGTACAAAGAAATTTTGACAAAAAGAGAGAGTATAGGTAAGGCCACATCTAATCAACATTTATACTGACTACGGAGCGGGCATTTCCACAAACAGCTAACCTACATTTCATCAAACTTACATCCATCCAGCAACATACTACAACCTAATGCAGACATTTCCACAAACGACTATTGCTCAACTCACACGAGTCAATTCACAACAAACCAAAGAAGAATTTAAGGCTCTAGGAACCTCACATTGAGCACAGAGTATACGGCGTCCGCGACGGCGGCCGCCTCGTCAGTGATCCGGTGCGCGATGTCGCCCACGGCCACCCCTCCTCTGCCGGTGACCACGTGCACGTCGTGCCCAGCGGCGATCAGGTGCCTCACCACCTGCAAAAGCAGCCGGTCAAATTGGCCAGAACATCAATTTGTGCCCAGAGACCACGAGGAAAGGAGAGGGGGGGGGGGGAGAGGAACCGATCGGAGGCGAGAGGGACCTCGAGGGCGCGGGTGGCGTGGCCGAAGCCGTGGCCGGTGATGTAGTAGGCGAAGACGAGGTGCTGCGGCGGCGCCGACACC
This sequence comes from Dendrocalamus latiflorus, assembly GCA_017311315.1. Classification (NCBI taxonomy): domain Eukaryota; kingdom Viridiplantae; phylum Streptophyta; class Magnoliopsida; order Poales; family Poaceae; genus Dendrocalamus; species Dendrocalamus latiflorus. Next base: position 52,009,854 of record CM029642.1, on the reverse strand, counting down.
GCCGCCTCCTCGTCGTCACCTTCCAGAATCCTCATCCCCCGACTGATTGCTCGTGTCCCCCAATTCTCCCGGGGCTCCGAGCTCTGTGCTGTCTGTTTGCGCTACGACTCTCCTCTGCTCTGCTCTGCTCTTTTATAAGATCATTCTCTCTGGATCGCACACGAGCTTGGACCATGGGAGCATCTAATCCATGGGGAGCGAGAGCGAGCAAATGAAACCGAATCAAAAGGTGAACTCAACCCTAGAGAGGCAAGGTACGTGTTAGATGAAACTCACCGGCTTCAGCTCCCGATCTTTGGCCGGCGCAGCCTCTGGCGGCGCGCTCTCGACAGATCTGGGCTTCGCAGTGGCGCCGTCGGGGGAGGAGGAGCGGGAGGAGGAGGCGGCGGCGACGAGAGGAGCGAGGAGGAGGCGGCGACGGAGCGGAGGAGGGGAGGAGGAGGCGAGGGCGGAGCAGAGGAGTGGGGGAGGAGGAGGCGGCGGCGGAGTGGAGGAGCAGGGGAAGAGGAGGCGGAGCGGAGGAGTGGGGGGAGGAGCCGGCGGCGCGGGGTGGGGAGGAGGCGGCGGCGGAGCGGAGGGGTGGCGGGGGAGGAGGCGTTGGCGGAGCGGAGGAGCGGGGGAGGAGGCGGCGGCGAAGCGGAGGAGCGGGGGAGGAGGAGGCGGCGGTGGCGGTGGAGTGGAGAAGTGGGGGGAGGAAGAGGCGGCGGCGGCGCGGCGGATGAGGGAGGGGAGGAGGCGGCACGGAGAACGGGAGGAGGGGAGGAGAACGTGGGGAGACGGGGGAGAAGGTGGGAGGTTGCGCCTCGCGCGGGGTGCGTGACGAGGTATGATCCAAACAATCTGGGCCATTGGATTTGAGTGAGTAAGAGAAAGGAGAGGCTACAGTGGATATCGTCCCTTCGTTTCAAAGGTTCGCTGGTTCTGGGAACAGTTGGTTTGGTGCATCTAGGAGAGGTCTTGACTGCGGGGGACATTTGTTGGGGTAGCTATAGAAAAGTTTACAACTGGTGGTTTTATAGTGGTAGAGATACATCTATTTTTATTGATAATTACATAGAAATTTACATAATTTTAATGATTTTTAATATAATTAATCCATACAAAGTTTTAATCCTAGGTTACGCCACTGGAGCACCCGTGTGGAGTGGAGCGGCTCGTTCGGTACCACGTGGTCCGGGCGTTTCCGTCGAACGCCATGGTTCGGCATCTATGCCGAATATTCGCGCGCTCGGGTGCTTCCATTCAAAACCAAGCGCGCGGACAAGCCATTTCTGGAACCATCCTATCCCTTTCCCTTGTGGTACACCCAACCAAACATACGATAGATCAAACTTAGGGTGTGTTTGGTTGCTGGGATGGGGTGGGATGGAATGTGATGGTTCCTTTGACCAAATCTATCCATGTGTTTGGTTTGAGGAATGGGGTGGGATGGAATGGTCCAAAGTGGGATGAGCCTGTGCAAATTTAGAGAATATTCTTCTTAGATGCTGGACCATGTGGTTCCACTTTTTTTGTGGAACCATCTCATCCCATCTCCATCCCATCCCATCCCACTTCATCCCAGCAACCAAACACACCCTTACAGTAGCAGCTCGATCAATATTCAATAGCCAAAACCTTATAACCTAAAAGTTCAGATCGATGGATGCAATTCGCCATGCACAAAATTGAATCTAAAAATTCTGTAGTAAGCATGCAGAGTATAGAGCCAATTCCCTTGTTGCACGTTCTGGTCAGTCTTTGAAGGCGGACACCAGCTCCGGCACCGGTTCGGGTACCGTGGGCAGCACCGGATAGTTCCGCGAGAAGCACGCGTCACAGAGCTCATGAGCCTCATCGCCGTAGATGCTGTGGAGCTTGTCCAGCGAGAGGAAGGCGAGCGAGTCGCAACCGATCGTCCTGCGCACACCCTCGAGGTCCATCCTGTCCGATATCAGCTCACCCTCGCTCGGCGTGTCGATGTCGTAGAGGCAGGAGCCGATGACCGGTGGGCTGGCGATGCGCATGTGCACCTCGCACGCGCTGGCGTCGCGGAGCAGGCGCATGATCTTGCTGGAGGTGGTGCTGCGCACGAGCGAGTCATCGACGACCACCACGCTCTTGCCCGTGATGACGCTGCGTACGGGCGCGAGCTTGAGCTTGACAGCGAGGTCGCGGATGGCCTGCGAAGGCTGGATGAAGCTGCGGCCGCTGTAGTGCCACCGGATGAGGCCCTGCTGGAACTCGAGGCCCGACGCCTGTGAGAAGCCGAGCGCGGCGTAGAACCCCGAATCCGGCACGGGGATGACGACGTCGGCGGTGGGGGCGGGGGACTCCTACTGTAAGTTTGATCATCCGCGGGTTCAATGATGTGCATGATCCGGATGATTTTGGCCTTAGGATCTTCAAGGAGTAAGAGAAGAAGGCTTGAGGAGAGATCCATGCCATTCATTTGTGTGAAGTTGGATTACTTTGGTACACAAATCTGGGTGGACATAGATTAGGCATGACTGTGGGGGTGGTTGAGGGGGTGGATTTAGCAAAGCAAATTTTGGGTATTATAGAGGGGTAGAGATATCTCAATGACACGTGGGGTTACCATAAGTCACTGACACGTGGCCTAGGAGGGTAAATCCTCAATTTCCATCTAAATGGAGGGTATATGATCAAAATTTTCAAAAATAAACTGCTACTGGTAATCCACAACGCAGCAAGCAAATCCACCACAAACTCCATGGACTGGACTATCCATCCCAGAAAGGAAGATTTGGATGAGATTGCTCACGGAAAAGAAAAGATCCTCAGGACGAAGCTCACTCTTAGAACAATCCAAGCAAACTAGGGTTTCCTTACCGGCGAAAGAAGAGATCAATCCAGTAGAGCGGAGGACGACGACGACGCCTAGGAGAGAAGAATTCCTTCGCTTCGAGGGTTAAATGACGTTGGCGTGAGAATTTGAGACAAACGGCGAAGCAATAGCGCCGCCGTCGTCACGACGAGATATGGAAAAGAGTTCAAGGAAGAGGATGGGGCTGGAACTAGAGACGCGAGAGAGTTTGGGATTGGGCTGTGAGCCTGTGAGGATTGCGGATTTGGGGAGGCTTGACGATGGTCTCTCTTGTGCTGAACATTAGGGTTCTAGAATGATTCATTGAAGGTCCAAATATCATGCATGTTAGTTGCACTCGCCACTAATCGCTCGGTTATCGGGTTCGTCAGTTTCGCCTCGATGCATGTACGCACGGACCGTGAGGACCAGTTGCTGACTGTTGATGCAAGGGAGCAGCGAGCAGACTAGAGAAAATTAGTGTCAATCAAGGGAAAAAAGGAGTAGCAATGGGACAAGAGTCGGGGAAAAAGGCAGGAGGAGATCGTGGCTTTCTCGCTCCTCGTTTGGGTAACGATTTGATTTTCTCTATGTTTGTTAATTTAATTAGAGATTAGAGTTGGGATTAGAGACAAAGTGAAAAGTATTCGTTAGGGAAAAGACTAGTATATCGGCTAATCTGCTATATTATTCTCTTATAATTTTGGGTACTGTATGAGAGTAATTTAAAAATATCATCAACTAGATAATTGTAGAGAAATTCGATAATTTTCTTTATAACATTTATTTTTGTTGATCAGATAAATAGATTTTAAGATATGAATTTTGTAATCCGGCTATCTAGTAAATTTATCATCTTCTAGTACCATATATTAATCTGTAGATTAAAATTACTGGATGATTTATCTACATGAAAGATGTAGATAATTAAGGGTTCTAGAGATCCCATGAACATGATCTTAAATCCAGATAGTTTCCTAGAAATATCTAGATATTTTAGATGCTTTATTCGAAAGAATTTGATGGTGCCAATTGTCATAAATCTAGTGGTCATAAGAATCTATATAATCCTTTCAATCCAAAATATACATCATTTGGGAGAGTTGGTCTTGGTTTATAAATATTTATATTTTATTTTTTGGAAGCAATATGTTCAAAGTGCCCATGTTAACTGTTATTCCTAGAGAGAGATAAATCATAAATAGACACAACATATGTCAAAAACAACAATATGTACTACTTCTTTTTCTATGTGTGAGAAAAACACCATTTAATATGCTAACATAGAAAATAAGAAAAGAGAAGTGGGTTAAAGTTAATATCTATTTAAAAATAAAGTGCGCACTTGCGTTGTCAACTAAAGTTGTAATAGTTTTACTCTAAAAAGTTGTAATTTTGCTGCCACCAAATAAAGTGTTAGTATTAGTTTATTATTTCAAATTTTTAGTGTTATTGACTTTCAATAGACTTAGAAATGTGACTTTTATCTTCAGTTTTTATAAACCAATATAAGTATATATTAAAAAATATAACACAATATACTTAGCGAACACCCATTCATAAAATCCTAAATCCGCCATTGCCTAGCTTACTCGGAATTCAACTGGGATGAACCGAGGAAGAAGAAACCTTGGAGGAAGGACGGAGAACAAATTTCTCGCGCGGAAGGTGCAGCGTAGGAAGCGAAGCACGGGGGTTGGATGGCGGCGGCGCTTGCGGGTGGGAAGCAATTTTTACCTGGTAGGTCTCCGGCGTGGGATTGCGACCTAAATCATACGTAGATGATGATCTAACGGTTAGGAGAATAGGCCTTGCCTGGGCTCTCTGTCACCCATATTTTTTTTGTCTTAGAACAAATTTATCCTCCTTTTTTAGAATATGCTAAATGGTTAAATTAATCAAATAAAGGGGGTTTTTTTAGGCATTTGATACTACTTTTCTAATAAACCGGACGAATTTTCGACCATCATATTATCTCAAGATTCGTGTACGACCTAAACCTGCTAGAACCCACACTTCCTACCCATTGTGCATGATTTCCCGCCTACCACCTTGTCGGTATCGACTTGCAAGAACTTGGGAAGACATGAAATGGAAGAGGAGTTTTGATTCGGTCTATGTAGAGGTGTGCGAGGTGCTGACACCTTCAGTAAATCTAACCATCCATCAATTAGGGGCACTATCGTCATTTAACTCCTTTCTGTTGTATGGACTGAGTCAGCCATGAGCACATGACTCCATGCCGTCCATAGCGGTTGCAGCCAAAAAGTAGATTGATTGAACTCGTTGGCCGTCCCATCAGGATGACAACAGCGGAAGAAATCTTGACGAACAGTGGTGGAAATCTTGGTGATTTGGCTTCATTCGACGCAAATGCTACTCATCGCTCGTAGCCAACTATGGGCTAATCATCGATTGTCCTGTCCGGATGACAACGGAGGTGGAAATCTTGGCGAACGGCGGTGGAAATCTCAGCGATTTGGCCCCGTCCGGTGCAAGTGTTGCTCATCGCTCGTAGTCGACCACGGGCTATAATCTCAGTGAGTCGGCCTCAGCATATGCAGGGGAGGAGCCTCTGACGGTGGCCTCCGATGTGAGGCGGTGGATCCGAGGGGGAACCTATGCAACGCTTGTGGCAGAGCCGCGGCGTTAGAGCTCAGCTAGGAGGAGTGGAGGAACTGGACTCACAGTGGGCGTGCGAGACAATGAACTACTTTTGTATTTAACTTGTAAGACAGCGAGTTCTCGGGGCAAAATTACTTTTTTGCCCACTTCGCTAGCACCACCCCTTCGCACCACTCAGTGACACTGGAGATGTTAAGGCCATGATAATCGTTGGATGGGCTATATTTAACGGTTGAGAATAACTGAATGTACTGAACCAGAGAGATGGTTGTGATGTGAATAGTCTCAATGATTCTATATTGTACAAGCACAATAAGCCCGGCTATATTAATTACTCCGTGCGTTGCTGTGGGCCAAGTTGAGAACACCATATGCTCATTACCAATGTTAAAAAACAGAGCAATTTTACTATCCTTGAGAGGGAAGAGGTACCAAATTTGAGCCGTTGATCACACTGATCGGACAGCTGAGATTTGGCAGTACCTAGTTGTACCGGACGCGAGGTACCAAGAGGTACAAGGTACTAAGAGGTACCAAAATTTGAGCCGTTGATCACACTGATTGAACGACTGGATCTAATTTGGTACCTCTTGGTACCTTGTATCTCTTGGTACCTCCTCAAGAATAGGAAAACTGCTCTAAAAAACAATTTGGTAAAACACAAACATAACTTGCTGCACACCTCTCCTTTTTACTTCTATGTGCAATTGCAGTAAATTTTGAACCCAAGATTTCAACTCATGAATTCAAAAGTGAAAGATTTCAATTTACGAATTCAAAAGTGGAAACAAACTTGTGTGTGCACATAGTAGCAAGATAACAAAAGGAGTAGATGAACAAACGGAGTGGATTAAAAACAGTAGTTACTAAAAGATTCTAATGGAGCTTCAAGCTTGATGACAATATAGCCATACAGGCCACTGCAGCACTGCTCTCGTATTTGGAGTTCAGTTGGTGATTCATGCACACGCATCACCTCTCTTTGGTGCATAAGCCTCTTCTACACTGGAGGAGAATGTAATGACAAAGGGCTATGGTAGAATACACTAACTTAAAGACATCAAGGTGCTAATGCAAATTATTTATGTGAGGAATTAATGAATCTCGAAGCCTAAGTTCTATCCAATGTCCTGGAAAGAAGGCAAATGATCTGTGTTGATTTGAGGTATGTGCTGCCGATGTTTGATCCAACATCCATGAGAATTTGAGATGATGTGGCTTCGCCAGGGAAGAGAGAATAAGCAATAATTACAGTTAGTGGGGATCAATTGCTTAGAGCAACTTCAGCAGGAGCCCTCAAATCAGGGCCCCTACTTTTGATTTGAGGGCTCCTCCTATTTTTGATGGCTTGATTTTTTTGCATCTAATCCAGCAGCAGCTCTCAAATCAGAGCCCTCAAATTCATCCTAATAGACACTGCCATGTGGGACACACTCGTCATCCTAAACCAAAATTTGAGGGCTGAAGACAAAAACATAAATCCAACAGGGCCCCTACTCAGGCCCTCAAAAGTAGGGGCTCCCTCCAGACCCCCCAGGAATGAGAGCTCGAGGGGGAGATTTGAGGGCCCCCTACTTTTGAGGGCTCAAGTAGGGCCCTGCTGGAGTAAGTTTTTTGTCATTCGGCCCTCAAAAGTAGGATGAGGGCTCAAATAGAGGTCCTGCTGGAGTTGCTCTTAATATTATAGGATTTAAGATGATGTGGTTTCACCATGTAAGAGAGAATTAGTAATAACTACGGTTAGAAGGGATTAATTATTTAGTATTATAGGTACGAGCACAATTAACATATGCATATTGCAGGCATTGGTGGGTTTAGATTGCCCAGACCGAGCTTCAGTTTTCCTAGATGTGCTTAATTCAATGCTTTCACTAAGGTTGAGATGTACATAACCCTCAAGAAAGCTTGAAGTGGTTTCAGACGATATTTGAAAATACGTGCATAATTTGCCAAACTATATTCGGCACACAGTGAAATAAAAAGTACGCACTCATGATGCCCTTTGATTGTCGGGCCCAAAATATACACGCATGTCATTTAAGCTTGCATGGTAGCAAAGGGAAATTTAACTTTTTGCCACTCTTAACATTGCCACCTACTCAAATGTCATCCTCTACATTGCAATTAATATTTTGCCACTCTCCAGCCTACGTGGCGCCTAATCACCGCCATGTCACGCCCGCGACTCCCCGCGCCCGCGCCGCCGCCCGGCCTCCCGGCGCCTCCCCGCGCCGCCGCCCGGCCTCCCTGCGCCTCCCCGCGGCGGGCGCAGGCGGGGAGGCGCGGGGAGGCCGGGCGGCGGCGCGGGCGCGGGCGGGGAGGCCGGGCGGCGGCGCGAGGAGGCGCGGGGAGGCCGGGCGGCGGCGCAGGGAGGCGCGGGGAGGCCAGGCGGCGGCGCGGGGAGGCGCGGGCGTGACATGGCGGTGACTAGGCGCCACGTAGGCTGGAGAGTGGCAAAATATTAATTGCAATGTAGAGGATGTCATTTGAGTAGGTGGCAATGTTAAGAGTGGCAAAAAGTTAAATTTCCCGGTAGCAAAGGTTCCTATTTTTGAGCTATGGTTCATGGTTTTTGTCTGTATTTTTGAAATGACAGTAGGCAACAGAGACGTTGACGTGTACAACATATACGATTTTGAGCTCGGGAAGCTGTTTGAAGAATCTATTTTAAAAAATCATTTTACTTATTTTATTTTTTGAAGAAGCCAATAATTCAAAAGAACAAACCATATATAATTAACCTCTGTATGGAGTCATTTTAAATTATGAAGGTAATTACGATTGAAAATATATGAGTAATTTGTCGTCATATTCAGCACAGTTCACAGTATTTATAGGGCTTACGACATGCTTAAAAGGAGATATGAAATGGAACCAAGGTGGTTTTGAATGGTATCGGCCGTTTGATAGACATGAGTACAATGTGTGTCTAGTTTCTACGATTCATGATTTAGGATGGATTCTTTAGAGCTATAGCTTTGATTTTTAACTTATGGTTTTTAAATTCTAGCTGCTCACGAGAGATAATACGAAGAGAAAAAATCACACGTAATTTTGACTGGTACACTAAACTTAGTACAGTGTACTATAATCTATTTGTAGACCCCGTATTAAAAAAATACCATTTAAAAGTAAGTTACTATAGCAGATAATAAAAAAGCCAAAGCCGTAGCCCTCTCAAACCCAGCCTTAGAGTTGCTATACATGCCTCGGTATTGGTTGGCTGATAGAAGAGAATTAGATGATCTAATCCCAGTGAGAGCGCTAATTATCGAGCTAGAACAATCCCTCGTCTAATGTAAACTAGAACTGTCAGAATCTCGACTTCTCGGCAGAACTTGGATGTCTTGGTCAAGGGGAGGTTGTTGATATTTATCGTGGTCAGCACCTTTGGGTGGCGCCGGGTGCCCGATATTGGTGCCGACTTAAATTCGTTGTCGATGCCCGGATTCATCTCAAATTTGCGGCCTCGAAATCGTTTCGCAGGAGCCACCCCTGGGAGCCGAACTGGGACCATGTGTAATACCACTAAAACACAAAGGAAAGAAAAATGAGAAATGAAACAATTTAAGGGAGAATAAAGAAAATAAAGTAAAGTTTTACCGTCAGACCCATCGACTTTAGAATGCTGAATAAAAGTAGCACTCACAGAGGTTCCCAGACCGTCTGGGGCTGGTCGGCGCCTCTCGCGGGCTTTGTCATTTGGCAGAAAATTTAGCCAACGTCCACTTTTACCGACTTACCTGCCAAAGTAAAAAAAAAGAAAAGCCCAAACAATGAAGAACACTTTGAACCAAAATGTCCTTTAGGCAACAGCCACATGAAGGAAGAGTAGAGGTAAGGTGAGGGCACTCTAGTCATTTCACAAGCCAAGAGAGTCATAAGACCAAGCTTCAATGCATGAGCAAGTGAGTTACTGGAAGGCCTCATTTCACTCCCATTTCCCTCCACCGTGAGCAAAGCCACCCAACCAGTGAGGGCATCCCTTCCCCCATCTCCTTCCTCTTTGCCAAGACAGAGAATATATAGAGCTCATCCGCAAAGCTAGCCAAGAGAAAAACACCAAGCTGAGCTCAACCCCATCACCACCCAAGCTCCTTGTCAGCCATACCCAAGCAGTGAGGAAGATGAAGCCCAGAGGAGAAGAACTAAGGAAGAAGAGGAAGACGATGGGGAGGAGCAAGGAGACAACGACGACTACGAAGGTGCAAGACTTCCGGCGACCGTCAATACCACGCCAAGTCATCGCCCACCTATAGCCCTTTTTTCAGCCGACATTAAGTAAGCCTCCATTCCTCCCCCAATGCATCGGCGGCGAGCCCGTAGCACCGCCGTGCGCCCTTGGATGGTAGTGCATGCCCCTCGGCGCATGCACTCCACCAAGTTCCATCACAACGTCCACCTTGAGCCTTCCCAGCCGTGCATTCTTAAGAATAGAGCAAGGCAAAGGTAGTAGCTAAATCAAATGCACACAAGTAAAGGGGGGAGTGAACCAGTAACACTCGGGCTCATGGTGATGGCGGTCGGAGGCGTAATGGCTGGAGGTCAGTGAGCCCCTGGCCGGCGCACCCCAGGGCGCCAAGGCGATGGCATCACATCAGAGGTGGAGCAGCTGGTGATGAAGGAGGCACCAGGCTCCCGACCGGCTGCGTGTCGTGGCCGGTGAACCCGGGGGAGGGGCCAAGTTAGGGAGGCGCCAGAGGGCGGTGGCCTGGAGACAGAGGCCGGGGGAAAGGAGTGGAAGAGGGAGGCGGCTGACGGTCGGTGGACAATGGTCGGCACATGCTCAGGGCCACCATGCCCGCGCGCCGCCATGAGCCCGGGGAACCACCTAGAGAGACGCCAGAGAGAGAGAGAGAGAAGCCGAGGGAGAGAGGAAGAAGAGGCGTAGCTTGGGGGAGAGGGAGGGGATGGTGGAGAACCCACGGCCGGTGAACGGAGGCTGACAGCACGGGGAACACTCCGACCCCCCAGATCCAACCCGAGCGGAGAGAGTGAGGAGGGGTAAGGCCGGTTCGGCCAAATCAGATGAAGGGGAGAGAGAAAGAAAAGAGAAAGAGAGAGAGAAAAAAGAATAGAGAAGAAAAGGAAGGAAAAGAGGGAGAAAAGAAAAGGGAGAAAAAGAAAAGAAAAATAGGGGTTTGGTACCTACACGACGGGTCCTTAACCCTGATGTTTTGTGCCAGAGTTGGGTTATGCGCATAGAGTCGTTGTTGCTCGCTTAAGCACTGGTTTTGATGTGATGTATTGAGTTGGGTTGACGTTTGTACAGGTGAAGGTTCCGGGTCGGAGCTGTCCACGCATCGTCCCCGAGGCTAACCAGGCAAGTGCATGGTAAAGCAGTAAATTTGGGTCATGTTTGCTGATAGATGAATGATGGTGTGTTGCTTACCATGTTATGGTAAGTTAACTATTTCTGAATGCATGATGAGGAATGATGAATAATGATTATTGAGACATGCCATGTTGATATGCATAAATAGAGAACTTGCATTGCATGCATGTCATGAGAAGAGATAGTTTTGTGGACATTCTACGGGAGTGGAGACTAAGGTCCCTGTATGTAATGATGGGCTATTGAGATCCCTGTATGAAAAAGGATGAGCTTGTGATCCCCGCATGAAAATAGGGTGGGCTTGGGTGAGTATCGATGAGTACTCGCTTTGCTATACCGGTATAGGCTAAAGAGATAAAAGAGAAGTGCATGTGCATATGCAATTGCATTATGACAGAGAACAGGTGCAAATGCATAATGAGTGGTTGATGAGAAATTAGGGAGATTAAATGGAAATAAGTGGTTATTGAGTCTGTAATGGTTATGACTGATACGTGAACCTGTTATTTACTGTTTTGCTTTGTACTTACTGAGTCTTTGGACTCACCCTTGCTTTGTTGTTTTTTAGGTGATCGTTGAGAACGTCACACACAGGCGGGAGTAGCACATGAATAACTTCACGTATTAGCAGTATTTCACATATCAGCTTATAGTAGTATGTTTAAACTCCTCTAGTATGTTAGAATAGTTGCTTTAAATGATATGTTATAAGTAGTCGTAGCTTTATGAATAAAGTAGTGTTTGCTTAAAACGGCTAAGTAGTTGAAAGAAAGGGGTAATGTTATGCAATGATGGTAACACTCTAGGCCCAGAGGGTGAACAGGGTGTTACACCATGTGGGTGCACTGCTCCGAGTCACTCTCCATCCAAATATATGATTTTCAGTAATTTGGCTTCGGAAAGCTGGTCTTTCTCCTTTTGTCTATTTCTCTTCCTTCCATAAACTTCCAATTCTCTCTGCTTTTGCATGACTTTCCTGCAAAATAAACTGCAAATAAAATATGTCTCGCTGAGGGTGGTTAGCGGTGATAAATCGTAATTTTGGCATTATAATATCATAAAATATGGAGAATCAAAACTCGGAAATATGTGAATATTGAGTGCCAACGTGCACATGATCATAAGGTGCTGAAATATGTTGGACTGAGATCAATCCATTGATAGGTTTCAGTTTAGTGAGGAATTTTCATGCAAAGGACACAGGTGCATTATCATGTGTGCAGGCATATCTATTGTTTATTTTTTTCATAAATGTAAATACCTGCCTATCGGTTCATATCTGAAAAAACAAATTGTTTGTTTTTCAAGAGGAAGTTATTAACTAATGTGAATTTTTCTTACTGTCCAAGAAATAATCGGAGGAGAGGCAATACTTTGCCTGACAGGTGCGGCTAGCTATCTAAACACACAAATCTTTTTCTGTTCCCAATTTGTTCGAGATTGATGATCACATGCTACACGAGGGGAATTTTGATTTGAAGAGACAACTCGGCATGATCCACTTCGAAGATTGAAATACTTTGCCGGACATTTAGGAAATAGATTATTATTTTTTACTTGACATTGCAGGGGGAACTTCCCTAGGGCTCTTACTCGTGTATAAATGTTGGACCTTTTTTTCTTTTGCAATGAATGAAATGTTGATTTTTTAAATACAAATCTTGTGCATGTCAATTCACGACTGAGTGATGTTCTGTTGTAGTGTGTTTTTAACTGGGTTCATACAAAACTTAATTACGTGAATTGAAAGCAAATATCATATTTAACTTTGTGTTTCACACTTGAAAATTCTCTATATTAATATGTTTGATGCTTAAAATTCTATTTGTATATGAACTTGAAAAAAAAAATCAAATCCATCGATATTGTCCTTGATGTGATCATTGAGGGCATACTTGCAGAGAGCAACATCGAACAAGCTGCACTATTGGGAATAATTGCCGGTCTAAAGATCAAGAGTAATAGGGACGAGGGTTTTGATGCTCACAACAGTGACAACTTATGCCCAGAGAGTGGCCTTGGCGGCCAGCTCCTCCTTGGCAGCCGTGGTGGCCAGCTCCTCCTTGGCGACATCGCCCATGGTGAGAGAGAGGTGGGTAGAGATCAAGATCAAAACGTATATGATAGCATAAAGGTATAATAGAATTCACACATATAAGGATTCTATGTATATATATCAGGTACATGAGTGATTAATGCTAATTAACCAAAAAAAAGATAAGATATATGTCATAATTAACTTAATAAACTCTGATCAGAGTGGTCTCCTATGGTGGTGCGGAATCAGGAGGGTGCACATGCACCTGGACGGCTGACGCTGGTCGTGGACATTCGATCGTGGAAGCCCAGTCGTGTGCATGCCACACCTGGATGGCTGGTGTGGACGTCTGGTCGTCGATGCTCAGTCGTGTGCATGTTGCTCTACGCTGTGCAGTCTAACAGCCACCACCTCGTCACGATGGGGGACATGGCCACCGTTGTGAGGGTGGTGGATGTAACACCCCTGTTTCCAGGGGTGCAAGGACCCGGCAGTCCGCAACTGCCCAAACTTGACTAGTTACGGAGCGTCGAGCAAGAGAATATCATCACAGAACATACTTGCAACAAAAGGGCCAACTTATATTACAACATAAGATTTAACAACCAAGTTTTGCTGCAACAGGCGTGCAAACCGAAAGTATAATATATTACACAAAAACCACTAGGAAGCCTGAGCGTGACTGAGACCTAAAACCAGGGATCCTCATCGTAGAACGGCTCTTCTGGAGCTTCCTCGACTGGGAGACCTTCACCGGCTTCTTGACACTCTGAAGGGTTTAGCAAGCCGTGAGCTATCCAGCTCAGCAAGTTATAAGGGAAAACCCTAACTTAGCTAAATTGCACGGATCAACAAGGGATGGGAGTATACTTGTTTTATTAATTGTGGTGGATGCACTTTTATTTGCAAACATTTTTGGAAACTCAAAACCTACGACTATTCCTTAAGATTAAAGTGGTTTCTTTCAAAGTTAATTATACAACTACTCAGTTCAAAACACTTATGAAAACTACTTATGCCTCGCTGCTTGAATCACCCAAAAGACACAGCTCCATTAACCGGAAGTACGACGTATTCGAATACCTTTTTGCTTGACTCTGCAGAGTTGCCCAACTTTACCCACAATCATTCTTAACCCTCATGACTGAATTAAGGAACCAGGTCGTTTCACTGCTCAATCCTTGGTATACACTCTACCCGATAGGTTAGGAGCTCGCACAACCTCGGGTATCCGTTGGCCAGCACGGAATGCCAGGCCCGAGTTGTGGAGACCTATCGTTGTTTAGTTTGGGTCTGCCGACCCACACCAACTACCAATGTAGGGTTTCACTCGAGTTGAGCAGCTACTAAACCAGGGTTGATAAGTCAACACCTGTGGTTGAGTGACCAATATGTCATTTGCTCGGCGCAAAGGTCTAGTCCTTACCATTTCTCAATACAACCAACTTCCCACTCAGGGTAAAGTGGTGGGCGAAGACCATCTCGCGGTGTTCCACAGCTCCTTCACCCTAGGTACCGACTTTTAAATCTATTGGCCCGCAGCCACAACCTTAGTAGTGTAAGATTTGCATGAAAAGTAAATATACCACAAGTATTTATACCATAGTTAAAGCAACTCTAGGGTTGACAAGGTATGGCTACAAGTTAATCATGGCATTTGTCGGTGGTAGGTATTATCTAAATATCACGTCATTCTAAATATTTTGTTTTAAGCAATTAACATTTCACAATTAACAATAATGCAAATATCATAATGACATAATTTAAATGGCATGGGATTCAAAATGATCAAGGATTTGCAACTTGCCTTGATACTCGACTAGCTCGGTAACCTCATAGACCGTACTTCCTTGATCTTGTCCTTGCACCATAGCCTCTGAGAACTCCAACACTAGCGCAAACATACAAAAATAACATAAGTCCGGCTTGAGCCTAATCAAGCCAGAAAAAAAATAAATCTTTGCAAAAGGAATAAAATGCATAAACATTCAAATGGGAGATTTTTGAATTTTTCTGAGATGAGTTTGGTGGATTGGAGGTCAAAAATGGATTCAGGGCATCAAGATGAACAAAATGGTGTAGTTTGGGAATTTTTAGGATTTTCTGGGATTTTCTAGGTTTTTATTTGATTTTCTGTTTTTTTGGAAATTAGAAAATTCCCGGAAAATCTTTTTGCACAACACTGTGCTGGCCCGGCTCTACAGTGCAGCCCGGGCGGGAGAACATCCCGTGCGACCCATGCGCGAGGCGGCCGGCGCAGCTGAGCAGGTCGCGCGGCCACGGCCCAAGTGCGCGCGTGCCCGCCCTGGGCGGATGGCCGACGCGTGGCCCAAGCGAGCGGCATCGGTGCGGAGACCGTGAACGGCCCGGATCAAAAACGGTAGCGGGATCGGACAGCTGAGAAGGGACCAGATCGGGCGGTTGCGAAGAAAGAAGTTTAGTGGGATCAGACATTTGCGGAGATGTCGCCATCTGATGGTCGAGGTCAGACGGCAATGGCGGCGCGGACGACGGAGATGCGTCCACGTCGGGCTCGAATGCTCAAGGGACGGCCGCCCGATGCGGAAGACGTGGCCGAGATGGCTCCACGTCACACTAGGAGGGGTCGTCTTCAACCTCTCGTCGCTCGCGACAGAGAAAGACAGAGGCGCGCGTGCCTCCGCCCTGCGATGACGGCGAAGGTTCTCGACGGCGATTGAGGGTATCGGTGAGTAGCTCTCGGTGAGGTGGTTCCATTTTGGGGTTTAGGGGTGCAAGAAGATCAACAATGGCAGCTGGCGGCAGAAGGGGGAACTTTGGCTCCACGGCGGCTCAAAGGCTCAACGGCGATCCTTTAGCTAAGGGGGGAGTGGTTTGACGTTCTACGGAGCTTGGGGCTCACAATGGTAGTGACGGCTTTAGCTAGGAGGCTTCCAGGGAGGCTGTCCACGGGAGGGCACTTCGGCTAGCGGCGAGCTTCGACGTCGGGGCTCCACAGGCTCGCACCTGGCTGGAGAAGTCCACCAAAGCGATTAGGGGACAGAAGAGATGCTCTGGGCAGGAGGGATTGAAGTTTAGAGAAGGGAGAGAGGGGATTGGCTTACGGCGGTCGCCGGCTCAAGGGAAGGCGGCGACGGAGCTGAGAAGCAGTGGAGCTTCGATCGGCAGCTCACAGAGTCGATTAAGGACCCCAGGAGACTAGTTGAGAGGTGGACGAAGCTTGGAAGGCATGGGAGAGTTGGGGTGGGGTGATGGCGCATTTAAACTCTGGCGGAGGGGAAAAAGAGGAGGAGAGGGGATGGGGCGCGGCACGGGCGGTCAGCAGAGGGGACGGGGGTCGCTGGGGAGTCGCTTCTGAGCGACTGGGCGGTGACGCAAAGCTACGGCGGGAGATGGCGCGCAGGGAGCAGGAGAGCAACCGGGATGGGCGGCGACGCAAAGCGCGGGGAGGGAGATGGAGCTGAGGTTGACGAGTGGGGCCACGAGGGGACGAGACGGCGTGGTCAACGACGACGCCGCACGACTTCCACCTGGCGGCAACAACACGGCGAAACCGCGGGCGAGGCGCTCTCACGCGCGGGTGCAGGCAGAAGGAGGAGGCGGAAAGAGGGATAAGGCGCCAAGAAGAAAGGAAGGCGGAAAAGCTGAAAAGAGAAAGCGTAATCTGCTTGGGAATTTCCGAAAAAGGAAAGGGGCAAAAAATTCACTAAAAATGCAGGAAAAATTCACAAAAAAAATTTGAATTTTTCTGGGGCATTTCAGTGGAGGTGCTGGTCATGGCGGCGACGGGGAGCTGTCGTCGGGGTGGGTGTCGGTCGGTGGTGTTGTGGCGAGAGAGGTGGTGCACACGTGCCACATGTGCTCCAAGACCTTCGATCGGGTCACGGCGCTGCACGGGCACATGAGGAGCTGCCGGGCCGCCGCCACCGCCGTGGCAGGAGAGGGAAAAGAAGGCAGACTACGAGGGCCTGCTCACCAGGGCGTTGGAATGAAGCTGGGCTGTGACTGTGCGGCGCCGGTGTGCGGTGTGGTCCTAGCCACGGCTGGGGAGAGTCACGGGCGCCACCGGCCAAGAGGGCATGTGTTGCGGCCCAGGACAAGGCTCTGGTCGCGGCGATCCTACGTGAGGTTACTGGGCGGCGCCGGCGCGATCGGATCCCTAGCTATGGCGGGGGAGAGTCGCGGTGCTACAGGCCGAGAGGGAGTGTGTGGCAGCCCAGGACAGGGCTCCGGTCGAGGCGATCCTGCGCGAGGTGACCGGGCTGCAGGTGGGGGAGGAGGACCTGGACCAGCCCTGGGCCGCTGAGATGGTGCGCGCTGCGCAAGACCTCGTGGTCTTTGTGAAATCAGAGGGCGGAAGCACACGCCTGGCGGTGAGGCGATTACGTGTTTGATCTCTCGGCCATGCCGGCAATGATACAAGGAGGAATATATAGTTTGAGATTGCATGGCCGGTTTCCCTATGGTACACGGAAATGAATTCAAAACATTCTATCTATAACCGGCAATGTATATCTCTAACCATATCTGTTACAATCATCTCTAGATGTCTAACACTCCCCCTCAATCTGATCTTACAAGATTTAGATTGTTCTTAAACATCTCAAAGGATTTTACTGCGAGAGCTTTGGTGAAACCATCAGCAACTTGATCTTTTGTTGAAATATATTCAATCTCGAGAAGCTTTCTTGCTACTCTTTCTCTCACAAAATGATAATCAACTTCAATGTGTTTAGTACGTGCATCAAATACTGGATTGACTGACATATACTTAGCTCCAATGTTGTCGCACCAGATTTTTGCAGCTTGAGGTACTTGAACTCCAAGTTCTTGTAGTAGTGTTTGAATCCACAAGATCTCAGCTGTTGCATTTGCTAGAGCTTTATATTCAGCTTCTGTACTTGAGCGTGATACCGTTGCTTGCTTCTTTGCACTCCATGATACAAGGTTAGAACCTAGAAACACAGCATATCCTCCTGTGGATCGACGATCATCAAGGTTTCCTGCCCAATCTGCATATGAAAAACCACTCACAAGCAAAGATGAAGATTTACAAATTTTAAGCCCTAACTTAACAGTGTGCTTGAGGTATCTTAGAATTCTCTTAACTGCTGCCCAATGTACAGTAGTTGGAGCATGTAAAAACTGACACACCTTATTTACCGGAAAGGAAATATCTGGTCTTGTTAGGGTCAAGTACTGCAATGCTCCAACAACACTTCTATACTGCGTAACATCACTTGGTCCAAGTAAATCTCCCTCATTTACAGACAATTTTTTAGATGTGGACAAAGGAGTAGTAACTGGCTTGCAATCACTCATTCCTACTCTCTTTAAAACATCTGAAGTATATTTTTCTTGACTTAACAGAATTCCATTGGGTATTTTGCTTACCTCAATGCCAAGAAAGTAGTGTAAGTCACCAAGGTCCTTCAGAGCAAATTCTTTTCCAAGATCCTGCAGTAAAGCTGAAGTTGCACTAGGTACAGAGCTAGCTACAATGATGTCGTCAACATATATCAGCACAAAAATAATAACATCTCCTTTACTATAGAAAAATAGAGATGTATCTGCCTTTGAAGCCTTAAAACCTAGCTCTTGTAACTTATTGCTCAGTCTCGAATACCACGCTCTAGGTGCTTGTTTTAATCCATATAACGCTTTATCTAACTTGCAAACATAATCAGGTAAGGAAGGTTTCTCATACCCTGGAGGTTGCTTCATGTATACCTCCTCCTCTAACACTCCGTGAAGGAAAGCATTTTGCACATCCAGTTGTCGTAGACTCCATCCTCTAGACACAGCAATAGATAGAACCGTTCTGATAGTAACAGCTTTAACAACAGGACTAAACGTGTCCTCATAATCTATCCCATACCTTTGCTTGAATCCTTTTGCTACAAGACGTGCCTTATACCTGTCTAGAGTTCCATCCGCCTTTCTTTTTGATCTTATAGACCCACTTACAGTCAACAACACTTCTTCCTTGTTCAGGTGGAACCAAATGCCAGGTCTTATTCTTCATCAAAGCCATATACTCTGCATCCATTGCTTCTCTCCAATGTTTGTCACTCAATGCTTCACCTACACTTTGAGGTTCACCAGATGATGTAAAATAAGTATATCTAACTGTACCATCAGTATATACCTTATCCTTGCGTATGCCACTTCGCAGGCGAGTATGTGGTCTGGTTGCCGCAGAGAATCCTGGAGAGTTTGCTTCCCCTGGTTCAGCCCCCAGCGAAGCCGTGGCAGCGTCATCATGACTTCCAGCTCCAGCGTCCGCTGTTTCTACCGAAACCTGCCCTGTGACGTCTGCCGCGGATGACAAATGACTGGCGTCGGACGACAAGTGACCGAGCGCAGTTGACAAATGACTTCCTGCAGTACCTACCGCTCCGTCCTCTGAAGAATGCATGCCTGCCAAAACTGGCGTGTCGCCATCTGATTGCACGGAGGCTCTGCCTGGGACGGGATCTGCATATGCAAAGTCTCACCCGTGTCACAGGGAGATTGGCTCGGCGCGGCTGCATTTAACTCAGGGGCTGTTTGGTTGCTAGCCACACTTTGCCACCATTTGCCAACAAAAATTGCCACACTTGCCTAAGTTGAGGTGCTCAAATTCTTTGCCACACCTTAGCAAGCCTAAGGGAATCTTGCCACACTTTTTTGAGTCATTGACGTGTGGGACCTAGTTTGCTGGAAAGGAATCTTGCCACAACTGTGGCTGCAACCAAACAGCTTCCAAGTTGGTCAAACTTGCCTAAGCTTAAACATGGCAACCTGTGGCAAAGTGTGGCTGGCAACCAAACACCCCCTCAGTCCGACACAGCACAGGGTGCAGAGCTATTGCTGCCACAGATGTCCCAGTGCAACGCAGATCAGAAATACTGCATGCTACTGTTGTATTTTCCACTGTATTTGCTCCATTTGCTGCTACATTTTCTTGATCACCAGTATGTGTATCATCTGCATTTTCTTCATGAGAATGATTAGCAGCATTAGAAGAATTAAACATATGATCATCCTGAAATTCTCCCCCTTGATCACAGCTATGAGGAATGAGAGCAGGTGGAAGAAGCAGGATTTCAGAGTGCAAGCGAGAACCAGCATTGGGATGCATGTGAGCAAAAGGGAAGACATTTTCATCAAATGTAACATCCCGGGAAATATATATTCGACCTGAAGAAGGATCAAGGCATTTGAAACCTTTGTGGATTGTACTGTATCCTAGGAAAACACATTGCTTTGACCGAAATTGGAGTTTATGAGTATTACAAGGGCGAAGATTCGGCCAACATGCACACCCAAACACTCGTAGAGATGTATAGTCTGGGGTTTGTTTAAATAACCGGTCTAATGGAGTTTGAAAGCTAATGACTTTGCTAGGAATGCGATTGATAATATATGTGGTAGCAAGAAAGGCTTCGTCCCAAAATTTGAGAGGCATAGAAGCATGGGCAAGTAAGGCTAGACCTACTTCCACAATGTGACGATGTTTTCTCTCAGCTGCTCCATTTTGTTGATGAGCATAAGGGCAAGAAACATGGTGGGAGATTCCAATTTTGTCAAAGAATGAATTGAGTTTTGATACTCTCCTCCCCAGTCCGTTTGAACAGTTATAATTTTGCGATCAAAGAGTCTTTCTACCATCTTTTGGAATTCATGGAACTTGTCAAACACCTCAGATTTGTTTTTAAGAAGATAAATCCAGGTGAATTTACTGTAATCATCAATGAAGCTAACATAATATTTTTTTTCCATTAACAGAGGGGGGCAGCACCCCAAACATCAGAAAAAATAAGATCTAAAGGATGATGAGATACACTTGAAGATCTAGAATAAGGTAATTGATGGCTTTTAGCCTTTTGACATGCATCACAGACTGACTCTTTATTGGACTCAGAAAGACATGGTAAATTATTTGTGCTAAGAATTCTTGTAACAATTGGAGTAGATGGATGACCCAAGCGGCTATGCCACTTTGAGAAGGATGGCTTGGCCAAAAACACTTGCTTTGCTGGTGAAGAAGGAAGGAAATAGAGACCTCCTCGACATTGTCCCTTAAGAATCGTATTCCTCGTGGCTTGATCCTTAATCAAAAAATACTTGGGGTAAACTTCAAGAAAAGCAGAATTGTCCATGGCAAGACGACGGGCAGAAATAAGATTCTTTTTAACTTTAGGCACATGGAGTATATTCTTTAGATGTAGATTACGACTAGGGGTAGTAATAATAGAATGACCAATATGTTTAATCTCCATACCTTGGCCATTGACTGCATGAATTTGGTCTTTTTCTTTGTATTTTTCCCGGACGGACAGCTTGTCTAGTTCACCGGTTAGGTGGTCAGTAGCACCTGTGTCTAGATACCAATTGGTATCAACTTCATATGTGCGGGAAGCAGCAGCAACATGTCGCTCATCTGGTACATAATTTTGGTCAAAACGATGCCAGCAATCTGCAGCAACATGGCCCTTTTTGTAGCAGACCTGGCAGACCGGACGGTTGTCTGTTCTTTGCTGATTGCTGCTACCCCTGCCGCGTCCATCATGGCCACGACCTCGCGGTGCACTTCGTCCACACCCAGCATTGCCACGGCTGGACATTCCTCCGCGTCCACGAGCTACAACATTCACCGAAGAGTTGCCGCTGCAAAGCGCCTGCCTATTCTCAAAGTTCAACAACTGAGCATATAAATCAGTCATAGTGATGGGTTCTACCCTGGCTACCAGTGCGGAGACAATCGGATCAAAGTCATCGTCTAATCCGTTTAGTATGTAAGCAATCATCTCCTCTTCATCTAGCTGTTTGCCAGAAGCCGCAAGTTCATCACCGAACGACTTCATCTTGCCGAAGTAGTCGGAAACAGTCATGTTACCTTTGCGTGTCGTCGTGAGAGACAGCCGGACGTTGAGAGAACGTGCTCATGTCTGAGATGTGAAAATACCTTCTATGACACGCCACGCTTTGGCCGCCGTCTTGCATGCTGCAGTTTGAGTAAGAACTTCACGCGACAATGACGAAAAAAGAAAGCCGAGGACCTGTTGATCTTGGGCGAACCACTCCAGGTATGCTGGATTTGGAACTTTTGTCATCTTGTCATCTTCTCTCCGCTCAATCTCCATTGATGGGATCACGGTTGTTCCGTTGATGTGACCGTCCAGCCTTGCGCCGCGTATAGCAGCAAGAACCTGCGCACTCCATAGCGCATGGTTGTGTTTCCCCAGCTTCTCGGAAATCTGGAAGCCAAGGAGAGGATTGGAGACAATAGCAGCGGAGGTATTGGCCATGTCGTCGACGAGATTTTAATCTTCAAGGCTCTGATACCATGTGAAGTCAGAGGGCGGAAGCACAGATTGGAACGCCTGGCGGTGAGGCGATTACGTGTTTGATCTCTCGGCCATGCCGGCAATGATACAAGGAGGAATATATAGTTTGAGATTGCATGGCCGGTTTCCCTATTGTACATGGAAACGAATTCAAAACATTCTATCTATAACCGGCAATGTATATCTCTAACCATATCTGTTACAATCATCTCTAGATGTCTAACAGTCTTGAGCGCCGGCGAGGCGGGCTTCGGCCCGGTGGCCGACGGCGACAGCGAGCAGAGCTTCGTCACCGTCCCTGTCCCCCCGGCCAAGATCCCCGAGGTAAAGGTCCCGGAGCCCCTATCCACTATACGCAACTCACCTGTCGTCCCGCACACCGACGTGATCGTCATCGCTGACGACGATGACGTCGATCGAGCCTAACAACGCCGTCGCACAGATCAACGCCTCCACCGTGACTATTGCAATTTCAGCTCCTGATGCTGCGGCAACTGTGACGATTGCACCAGCCCCTGATGCGGCCGCAGTTGTGACCGTCACAGCAGCTCCTGCCACGCCGTCGGCTGTGGCCATCGCAACAGGTCCGGTTGCCGCGGCGACGGCTGTGACCATTGCAGCTGCGCCTGATGCAGCAAAGGGCAAGGAGGTTACTTTCAGCAATGGCAATGACGGCATTGCTGCCATTGCCGGTGCAGGTGAGATCAAGGTGTACCGTTGCCCAAAGTGTTTCAAGACCTTCCGCAGCTACCAGGCGCTGGGGGACCACATGGCCTACCATAAGATCTGCGAGAAGAGGGCCAAGGAGCTTCAGGACGTCAAGGACGTCGCCGCTGCCATTGCTGCATGTGTGCGCCAAGTGCAGCAAGACGTTCCGGACGGGGCACATGCGGCTTCACTACGGCGGCCCGCTGCTTGGCGCAGGCAAAAACGCGGCTTGGCTGCCCCTTCCACTGCCAGCGGCTTGTCGCTCCCTAGCCCTGCCGCTGCTGACAGCTCTCCATTCATGTTGACCCTGCTCAAGCAGGAGGAGTCACCGGAAGAGAAGGCGATGACCGGCCGATGTTGTTCCCGTTTATGTCCCAGCTGGCAAGGCGTTCGGCTTGTCACTCCCTGCTGCCACCACCAGCAGCTTTCCTCTCGCATTTGCCATGCCAAAGCAAGAGGAGGAGAAGCCACCAGAGGTGATGGCGGTGGCGCCTTGCAATGGCGCAAGCGGTGGCTTCCACCACTTCAGCGTCAACATTGCCGAAGGTCCAAATCAGGGGTGGATTCACACCCTAGGCAGCCTAGGCTTCAGTCCGGGGCGTGCGATATTTATCAGTGTAAAGTCTAGATAAATCCAAGTAAACCAAGTGCTCAACTTTCTCTTCTAACCCAGGTAATAGTAGCATCTGACCCTCTTTAGCCTGAGGTGTGACAAAATTCTAGATCCGCTCTTGTCCAATTGAAGAACCAATGGAGTAGGTCTGGCAGTGTTTTAGGAGCTGGTAATTTATCATGGCAAAAGCTTGTTCTTTTTTTTTGCTATGGTTTATATCTTTTGGCTGCGACTTATTAGTTTAAATAATAGTGATTGTTAAGAGAAACCAAAAGTCAAAAACCGTTGAAAAAACATAAAAGAACAAGGAAGGGCAGATAGATGCTTTTGGGTACTGTTAGTCCGTTTAGTTCGTAGCTGCTTTTCTGATGCCGGTTTAGGCCATACCAGAGCTGTAGCCTGTAGGCTTTCCAGATCAAACAGTATGTTCGTTTTAGATTTTTACAGAGTTCACACTAGGGCTGTAGCCTGTAGGCTTTCCAGATCAAATAATTGAATGAGCTAGTTATCCGATGGAACAAAGTTGCAAGAGTTATTTGAATCAGGATTAACAATTTTGCCAAAATTTTGGCGAAATTTAGGAAATTTTGGTGATTTCGGTCCCCTCTGAAATTATTTTTTTTCTAGAACGACGCAGGAGAGCTACGTGTCATTTCATTAAGAAGAAGAAAAAACGGGCTACAAGGGAAGGTCAGGAGACCATAACCAAAAACCCCAACAACAGCTAATGGGTTACACAGGAGAGGTCAAGAGACCCAGCCATCAACCCCAGCCCACCACACACACACACCTAAACAAGAACAACAAGGCATTGTCCAGCAACCCCCCCCCCCTGACTCAGCACGGAAAACCTGAGGGGACCAACTTGGAGAGGCTTCGAGCACCAGCCGAACACCATAGTCCACACTCCTCTTTCACATTTTGGAGAACCAGCTGGATACTTGGGGAGCCACCCTCAAAAACACAGAAATTTCTGTGCTTCCAAAGTTCCCAGGCCACCAGAATTATCAGGCTATTTAGGCCCTTTTTAGGATCTTTAGGCAAGCCTTTTATGGACTTACACCACCAGCCAGAGAAATGAGTATCAGACGGTTGAGGAGACATGGAAACCAGCCCCAGCTTCAGAAGAATGACTGTCCAAACTTGCCTAGAGAAGACACAGGACATCAGAATATGTTGGACAGTCTCCCCGACCTGATCACAAAGAGGGCACGCAGCGGGATGAGGCAAGCCACGCTTTGCAAGACGGTCGGCCGTCCAGCATCTGTTGTTGAGAGCAAGCCAAATGAAGAACTTGCATTTCAGGGGAGCCCAACTCTTCCAAATTCGCTTCCAAGAAGCAAACCTGATAGTACCAATGAAGAAGGCCTCATAGGCAGATTTGCTGCTGTAGCTGCCATTCTTAGAGAGGCGCCAATAGTGCTGATCAGAAGCAACAGGATCCAAGACCATATCATCCACCTGACCCCAAATGGTCAAATATTCAAGAATCACCTGGACAGTTAAGGCGCCTTTGATATCAAAAACCCATCTTCTATTATTCAGCGCCTCCTTAACTGTTCTCTTCTTGGAAATTCTCTTAGGAACCAACTTGATCAAGTTAGGAGCCAATTCCGGGATAGATTTTCCTTGAAGCCACCGGTCGGCCCAAAATTTGGTGCCTTCACCATTGCCAACCAGAGACTCAATAGCAACATCAAACAGAGCCTGAGCGATCCGTGGAATTTGAATTGGCAATCCCACCCAAGGCTTAGAGGGGTCAGTTTTTTGATGCCATAACCACCGGATACGCAGCGCCCATCCCAAAGCTTCTAAGTTAAGCATGCCGAGTCCCCCATACTGTAACGGTAGCTGGACTTTGCTCCAAGCAACCAAACAGTTACCACCGTTCGCCTGCTCTTGCCCTTTCCAAAGAAACCCACGCCTCCTCTTGTCCAGGGCCTTGAAAACCCATTTAGGCAAGTCGAGGGCGATCAAGAGATAGATAGGGATAGCAGAAAGGACCACCTTCACTGTAATAAGTCTGCCAGCCTTATTCATTTGCGACGCTTTCCAGGAAGGGAGGTTGTTGGCAACCTTGTCAACAAGGGGCTGTAATTCAGATTTAGAAGGCTTGCGAATATTGAGGGGAATACCAAGATAATTGATGGGGAAGTTCTTAATCTCACAAGGCACCAAGTCTGAAATTACTCAAATCTCAACATCGGAGCACTGAATAGGAGTTACAGAGCTCTTCTCCAAATTGGTGTTGAGGCCGGAGGCATGACCAAAAACCTCCAGCAACTGCTTAATCAGACATATATCATTACTTGTCGGCCGAAGGAACAGGATAACATCATCCGCATAAAAAGAAATCCTGTGCTGCACCTGACGAACCGCCAAGGGCTGCAGCAGGTTCTCACAAGAGGCATGACTGACCAAAGAGTTTAGGACATCCATGACGAGAAATTATTTTGTATGGCTGAAATTTGTATTCAAATTCAAATATTGAGATGAGCTTCTAATATTAGATCAAGTTTCATCTCTATTTCATTTATACCAATATATAGTTCATCTCTACCATCTATGATAACCTTTTTCTTAAAATTCTAAAGTTTCATCAGAATTCAAATTACCGAAATCAACAACAGCAGCAACAACAGTAAACAACAAAGCTTTTTGTCCTAAACAAGTTAAGGTAGGCTAAGAATAAAACCTCCTTAAGGTCAAAGAGACGAGAGCCTTGAAAACCTCAATAAAACTATTTTGGGTTTCATTCCATGAAACCAAAATTTTGGTGATTTCGCTACCCTCCGAAATTTTTCCCCAAACGAAATTGTTAACCCTAATTTGAATAATGTATGGTGTTTGTTTGTCACCAAACAAGAATGATCTGGGACTTTGCATTGCACTCATATTACTCTCTGAATGTACATCAATATTGCCTCGAAAACAAATGAAGCTGTATAAAACCACCCCTTGTATACAGTGCACATGCAAACTGGAGAAGTTCTGAGGTCAGAGGTTGTAACTAGACTTAGCATCATGAGCATCAGTTAGATCGTGGAGGCATTAGGTATTCACTTCACTGATGATAATTGTGTACGAGTGATTGAGCAAGCGGTACCGAGGATCATATATTCTGAATTGCCAGTCTTGCGGCAACCATACCTATGTTATGTTCTACATACTCGATTCCACTGTTTAGTCTTTCCAGAGTGTCTGTTGAATCCATTGCTTGTATCTTGTATGTTTGAAGGGTAAGAAGTTCTGCTTCTGACATACCTGTAGTGCATGATTTTGATGTTAGATTAGACATTTAGAGTATATGAAATTGATGTACACCCTGTGTGCAGCATCTCTTTGGTTGGTCATTCCACGTAAGATTGATATATCGCATTAAAGACTTCGATTTGAAATGGAAGCTATGGTCAAGATGTGAACTACAGAGGTGAAACGAGAATGATCTGTTATCACCTGAAACTGTTTGGTACGCAGCAAAGGAGAGACGTTCTGGGAACCCGGGGATGAAAGCTTCGTTATACTCTTGGAAATTTTCTCTCTCAGACCACAGTAGAGAGCCCTTAATGTTGGTTTGCAGCGGTTCATTCTCAGGCACCTAAATGGCAAAGTTGTGATGCCAGATGACTAGGATAAAACCATTATTCAGCATTTGCAAATCGCTGAAAGGAATTAAGATAGTGACTAAACCTTCAGCTTCATTTGTAGGCTGTGTAAATTGCACATGGATTCTCTTAGCTTGGGAATTCTCATGCCCAATTCAATACCCTCACAAGACTTGTCCATTATGGGAGAAACGGCACCGCGCAAGTAGGGCTCCATCTGGATCAATGAAGAGTGTAGCCATCTAAAATAGGAGTGAAAGAAAAGAGGTGTTGCGAACGGTAGCTACATAAAACAGTAATTGATTCCAGGGTTTCATAAGAGCATCTGCCTGGCCATTCCCTTTTTCTGTAATTCTTCTTATCAGTGCCAAAACAACTGAGAACTGACACAAAAATCGACCCATCTATAAACTTTAATAAATAAACTTACAGAACCCATTCTATGGGTATAACAGTAAAAATGGGAATGTGTCAGTTTGACAAAAACGTGAGAAAAAGACCTTTGAAGGGATTATACATGCGATTCATAGAAGTTATGAATTACATACAAAGTTGTTAATTAACATTACCAGGAATTAAGTACGATAATGTGCACATCAACATTGAAAGAACATTTTATACTCAAGAACCAGAATGAGCTTACCTGCAAAAGGTTCACAATGTTAACACGGCATACACCTCTAATTTTCACCAATGCTCCAATCTCCAGCTTCTCAACCTATACTAAAGACAAATCACTGATTAAAAAAGGTGAATAATGCTAACCAGAACCCTGTCATCGAATTTGTCGAAACATTTCATATGAAGGACAAGAACTTACACTTTCTATCTGGACCAAACAACCGTATCTTACAGCAAAGGAAGCTTTAGGAGAGCTTGATACAACTGGATCGAGCACAAAGTGCACAAAAGAATTTTTCCTCCTATGCAAGGCCTGTTGAGTGAAAAATTAGAAACAGATCAGAAATCCTATTATCACACAACTGAACAAAAATAATGTTGCATGCCACTCTACTCAAGGTTTGCATTATAACTATTCAATGACAGCAATATGTAGTTATTGTGTTGCAAGAATGATGTGCCAGAATGATGCGCCACAATCCTATTCTACTGGTCACAGCACTCCTTCGCAGCAATTTTAATGAAGGATATCATGCAAAGACTTGTTAAATCTGTTTTCATTACATAATAAATCTACACATTTATCTTTGAACAATATTTTTTTATATGGTAGAAAAGCTGGATTACGTCATGTCAACAAAAATCAAAATATACTGCAGCAGCAAAATAGTATGAAACAAATGATTGAGCCAATGGTAATTACCTCTTCTAGCAATGCTATATACCTTGCTTCATACAAGTGTAAACTCTTGCATTCGGATGGAATCAACACCTATAATATTTTCAGTATCTTAGCACCATCAAACTGAGCTCATTGATAATCCAAAATGCATATTGTAAGCATAATGCTGAATAACTGATCCAAGTAATTATTTTCATATGAGCAGATAACAATTTAGGAAACTTTGTGCAGCATAAATACAGAGGCAAACTCATTGACTAGAAATAGTGCAGATTCGAATATGTAATTCACGATTAATTCCCTAAGTTGATTAAAAAGAAAAGGAAAACTATTCAGTTGTTTTCGTTGAAATAGTAGGAAAGGATACTACTTTATATATATATATATATATATATATATATATATATATATATATATATATATATATATATATATATATATATATATATATATATATATATATATATTATAACAGTAATGAAGGAGTTCATAATTACGAGCTGAAACAAAGGGGGAAAACAAGGAGATCTTAAAAAAGACTAGCTAGCCAATTTTGAATTGCTAGGAAATATTTTCCTTTTGCTCCATGGATAACCATGGTCTTTTCCAACTATCATTTGTTGGATCAATATTATCAAACACTTTCGGTTTTGTACTACCCAAATGCTCTAGCTGGCCATAATGATGATTTCCATATAGAACGGCTGCTGCAATCCTTGGATCAGATTTTCAAAAGCTTCTAAAACTGAAGGCCATCTTGCCAACGAGGGAAAGATGATATGAGGTAAACTATTCAATTGTTGCAAAGACAATGCAGCTAGAGGCAAATCAAGTCATAGCACTGTGATTAAGCCATCAATAATTCCTTTAGGCAAAAATCATGATTCGTAGCATTGTTGCAATTTGCAAATGCTGATTGCTACAATAATCATATCTAGATGTCCGTAGCACCGTTGATAATCTCCTTCAAGAAAAAAAAATGCAAGCTTAAACAATCCCATCTAGCACACTGCTATCACTGAACAAACCTTGCGGCGCTGAGTGATATGTGTTATTTTTGCTTTAGACTTGCGCATATGCTTTTGCATTTTAACCTTCAACAAGACACCGCACATTCATATGGAAAAAACAAACAAACTTTCAGAATACTAATAACATTCAATTTTAATGGTAGGAAAGGATACTGCTGAATATATATATATATATATATATATATATATATATATATGAGGTGGAAAAAGGAAAAAAACAAAAAGGAGACCTTAAAGAAGATTAGCTAGCCAATTTTGAATTGCTAGGAAATATTTTCCTTTTGCTCCTTGGAACACCATGGCAAATTCATGTTGGAAGTTCCTTTTCCAACTGTTATTTGTTGGACCAATGTTATCAAACACGTTTCGGTTACCAAATGTTCTAGCTGGCCAGAATGATGATATCTATAGAGAATAGCTGATGCAATCCTTGCATCAAATCTTAAAGAAGACACACTAGCCAATTTTGAATTGCTAGGAAATATTTTCCTTTTGCTCCATGGATAACCATCGCAAATTCATGTTTGAAGTTCCTTTTCCATCTGTCATTTGTTGGATCAATGTTATTAAACATGTTTCGTTTACTGAATGCTCTAGCTGGCCAGAATGGTGATTTCCATATAGAACGGCTGCTGCAATCCTTGCATCAGATTTTCAAAAGCTTCTAAAACTGAAAGGCCAGCTTGCCAACGAGGGCAAATAAAGTTCTGGCATTACTGAGCAAAGGGGCATCCGAGGAAAGATGATACAAGGTAAACTATTCAGTTGTTGCAAAGGCAGCAAGCAGCTAGAGGCAAACCAAATCATAGCACTGCGATAATGTCGTCAATAATTCCTCTAGGCCAAAATAGAAAAAAAAAAACGATTCATGGCATTGTTGCAATTTGCAAATGTTGATTGCTACAACAATCATACCAAGATGTCAGTAGCGCCGTTAATAGGCTCCTGCAAGAAAACAATTCTCTCTAAAACAAGCCCATCTAGCACACTGCTATTACCATAAAAACCTGGCAGTGGTGAGTGATATGCATTACTTTTTGCTTTAGACGTGTGTATATGCTATTGCATTTAACCTTCAGTAAGACACTGCACATTCATATGGAACAAACGAACAGACGTTCACAACATTAACGGGCTACATCAACAATGCTAAAGTTTCATCAGCAACTCCTGGCATCTCCACTAGCTGATATACTTTGGCTGATTCAACTAATTTGGTCTATTAAACCCAACAAGAGATTATCGAACACCAGATCTAAATTATCCTATCTAATGAAAATAAATATCAGAGTACTTAATTTTCTAATTCGAATTCACCATAACTCACCAACAAAGGAATTTTGTCAAGAACCAAACCAATTCCACTCCATTCAATCGAGAATTTGACCGATTATGAACTCCGGTCTCGCTAAGCCTTATCATCGGATTCCAAGAAACACTGAGCAGCCAGAGTATTATCTAATCATCTCGGACAAATCACTAGAAAGGCGGATTCTTTTTTTTATTATCAGAAACCTTACCTCTGCGGGCTGGAACGGGAGGAGGGGGAGGTCGAGCGACGGCGGCTGCGGCGGCGGCGAGGACGAGCAGCGGGCGGCGCGGAGCTGGCGCCGGCGCGTTGGGCAGGCGAGGAGGGAAGGGAAGGGCCTAGGGCTCGCATCTTGGGGGCTCGATGCTGAGGGGGATACGAGGCGGAGCAGAGTGGAGGCGGCCATGGATGGCCGCGGCGGGAGTGAAGAGTGGGGGTGGTTTTAGCGGTTGGGAATGGCGGGAGCCAGGGAAGATAATGATCAGCAGTTTTTTTTCTCTTTTTTTCCTTTTGCCCTTTTTTGGTTCCTTGAGAAACTCCCAGCATAACTGGAGCTTGGAAACTCCAGAGGCACCATTGGTGCGGGTGAAGATAACATACATCGAGGACTACAAACAAGATTTAGAGTTGTTTTACAAGAACCATTAATCATCTGTGCGATATGCAGCAACTGATCAACAGAAATGTAACAAGATGAGTTGATTCCTATTGATCAAAGTAAGAACATACTACTAATTGTTGTTTGGATCCTGTTATGGGCTATGAGCGAGTAGTAAGTACACACAATTATATGGTTGTGGTGATATCTAAATGAGTGGACGCGTAGACGGTGAGGTCAATATTTTGTGATATCTAAATGAGTGGGCGCGATAGTCGGTGAGTGTAACATTCCATCCATCTTCTAAATCTAGATCTAAATCTAGAGTGCTATCATCATCGTATGATATTATCATTTTTAACAATTGCTAATTATTTTAAACAAACTCTGCTGTATTTATAAGACAGCGCCCACTTACATCATATATACCATTTTAGTTCTAACTTTAACATGGCATATCAGTGGAGACTAAAGCATACTAACAAAAAGTTGATATGTAAAGTGCTGCTGGTACGTGAAATTATTTATATGCTACTCCCGCCCGTGCATGTTGTCCTCAGCGATCACCTAAAAAAATAAAGCAAGGGTTAATCCGAGAACTCAACAAGCACATAATAGACCGATAAACATTACCATAAGTACAATCGACCATATCACCATAACATCATCATTCTCTTCAAGTCTCGCTATCTCATCTCAATCACACTTTATGCAATGCAATGCTCATGATCAATCTCATTCTCCTCTGTAGCTTTTACCGGTAAAGCGAAGTGCACACCTGTCTGTCACCATTAACCTCCATCCTGTGGAGGTGCTTACCGAAGTAGATCTTTTCCTCTATCCCGTGGAAGTGCTTACTGAAATAGGACTTTCTCAAAAGCACGCCGGACTAGTCAATAACTTTACTCATAGCTATTTACTTTCTCACCACCCTGGCTCATCGCATATTACCGCTGGCCATCGCATTCGTGAAAAGTGAGAATTATGAAAACTGGTTGTGGTTTCTCAGACATGTCAGGGTTGGAGTTGTCGATACTCGTCCTAGTGTGTGTGTAATCCATGATCGCCACGCCAGGATTATAAAGGCTATAAGAAAACTTCAGGAAGATCCCGAGGAGCCCTTTTCTTGGCTGGACATGAGAAACAGGTGATGCATTCGTCACCTAGGAGCGAATGTTTTCAAGCAGTTTCCGAAACAACTATTGATGAAGCTATTCAAGAAGCTGGCTATGCAGAACCAGCAGAGAAAATTTGATGCTTTGTGGGCGTTGTTGGATGAGCACAGCAGGAAGCACGTCGATGAGAGGAGCAAGGGGCCGGTCATTCCTGAGTCGGCACAACCGCAATGCTTGCCAGCACTCGATGAGCCTAACCTAGCTGGTCCAAGAAGGAGGAGCCCATGAAACATCAAGTGCTTCTCGCAGTGGACCAAGGGAGAACCATTGGAGAAGTGGTCGCTTTTGCACAACACGGACGGCGCAAGGTACGGCATAATGACGACACGGCATAATGACGACTAACCTTACCGAGGTGTACAATTGGGTTCTCAGGGGCTTCTGTTCTCAGTCCCTTGTCGCCATCGTGGAAGGTGTTCTTCACAGCACAATTGGCTACTTCAGGGAGAGGCACGCGAATGCCACACTTCATGTGGCCAATCCCCGAGCCCTGTATTCGTCGAAAATTACGGCATACATGGAGACGAAGGCACAGAAGGGTCAATTACACACAGTGTATGTCATGGGCAACAGGGAGCATCGTTTCGACGTGGTACTCCGTGATAGAGCCAGATTTGGGACAGCTCATTCCCTTGTTACCCACGAGGTATGACTTAAGAGGCCAGCTTTGCGCAGTGACATGACAACAGAGGTCAGCTTTGCACGGTGACATGACAACAGAGGTCAGCTTTGCACAGTGACATAACAAAAGAGTTCAGCTTTGCATAAAGACATGACATAAGAGGACAGCTTTGCGCAGTGACATAACAAAAGGGGGCAGCTTTGTGCAGTGACATTACAAAAGGGGGCAGCTTTGCGCAGTGACATGACAAAAGGGGCAGCTTTGCACAGAGACATGACAAAAGGGGGTAGCTTTACAGGGAGACATGACAAAAGAGGCCAGTTTTGCACAGTCATATGGCATGGCTACGCAGCTTTTCCCAATAACATAACAACACGGCCCAGCTTTACTCAGTGCCAGGACCACGCGCACCAGTTTTACACGTACTAGTAGAGGAAAAACGGACCCTATAAATTGGGGTGCGTTCTATTTCGAAGGAAACACTATATGATCAAACCCCCACACTACACCGCGCTTCCTTCACCGTACCGGGATGGACAAAAGGCAGAAGAAGCAATGGGACAAGATGGTGAAGCAATGGGAGGAGACCCGCGACCTAGCACGGTCAGCTGCCGCCCACGATGAGAAAATAAAGGCTATTGCGGCCCGGGCAAAACAAGCCCAGCGTGCTACGAGGTCAGCTCCCTGCAATGAGGAGCCCGTAGTAATAACCTTTTTCCGAACGTTTCCACCGAGCGTTCGCCACAACTCCCATCCGAGGGGGAGACACTACCCCTTTGTTGGTGCGGGGATACTTGCAAGTTCTTCAAGTCTAAGCACCGCATCAACCTAGGTATGAGTTACTAGGGTTGCACAAACTACTCTAGTGACTACCCCGACCGCCGTCTAGACACCGCAACCTATCGGCAGTTGGTAAGGACCAGGTGCACCATTTTTCCCTACATTTTCTCCTCCACAGCACGCACTAACAATATCTCCCCTATATTTATAGTCCCCGGAACCCCTATGTGCCTATCACAAATGGATCTATCTTGAGATCCACCCTGAGGACCAATGGGCCCTCGACTTCGAGGAGTGGAATGTCGCAAGGTCATCGGAGATGCAGGAGGAGGAGCGCCACAAGAATGAGCAAACCATGCGTATACAATGCGGTAGGTCGTACGAGCAGTTGGGTGGGTTAGTCGCACATGATGCTATATGTTATGCATGTAATGAAAAAGTAAGCGGCATGTTACTCCCAACTGTATTATGACGTTTATTTAAATTCAAACAAGCCTATTGTCAGACCCAGATTTTATAATCCGGAATCTACTGTGTCTAGCTGCACTATTCCCTGGATCAGTAGATAGTGCACACAGTTACAGCAATGAACATCAAATTACATATCATGCGGAAGCATAAATAAAATAGTAGACTTACTCATAAGCCGATTAGGCCGAAATCAATAAATTGCAGCAGCGGAAGAACGAAGCACACAGATGGGACCTTCAGGACATGCCCCACAGGCAACCAACTGGAGATTCGCGACCTAGTCCTTGACATCTTTATCTTCTCTGCCAGCTTGTCCAATCTTGTTGCTGAGGCAAGGTGATTTGATTTCTGATTCTGAATTTTGTCGCAAAAGTGAGTGTGAGCACTCCAACCCCGTGCTCCGCGAGCCAATACACAGAATGCAAGTAGATAGTATGCATGGCTTATCAAAGGAAGGCTCAGGTTATTTTATTTTGCGTAGAGTGCTTTTGAATACAATTACTTAAAAATTCCCTAAGACCTAGCAGTTTGAACCAAATCATAATGGGTGAAAAGAATGCAATATCATTAATAGTGATACAGATTTTTCGTTCACCATATATGGCATCTGCACCATATGCTTATTTGCCAGCGTTATAAACGCTTAACTTACCACTGGGACGACACCCAGGACAATTCAAACCAGGACCATCTGCAGTCCTTCACTTTTTCAATACCACCCACAAAGTTTTTGAAATAGAACTATATCTAGTTAAATTCCCATGTCTGCCCTTGACCGTCGGCACGGCTATTCGAATAGTTTTGACTCTGCAGAGTTTGTACACTTTCACCACAAGAGACAATCATCTCATTGCCCCACACGATTCCTTAGAAGTGTGGTTGAATAGACCATCACAGTGACTTTTCAAAATATCTAATCCCTTCTCTCATCTCACCTTATGGGTAGCCGCCCACTTGCGGTGGGTCCCATCTATGCGCGGGATGTTTCCCCCCACAATTGCTAACGCAGCCGGGCTTCTCAACTCCCCGCAATGCTTAGAACATCCGGGGAAAACTTCACCCTACACTGGTGTCCCTTCAGGCCCCCTTGCCATAGCGTAGCCCCATCAATCCACTACCAGTGAGATGAGTCCGGAGTTCGATAAGTCTACTTAGCCAAGTTGTACTTTACAGACTTGTGGTTGTATTGTTTTACACAGGAGGTCATGATAAGATTCAGTCCTTAATGGTATCTGGGCGGTTCTACTACAAACCACACTCTCGTGCACCACTGCACCATACCCCCATCCATCCGCCCAGATAAATAAGCAATTTGAGGTTTTTGGGAATATAAAATAACCATATCCAGCATACACCAGTCATTACGACCATGACTACCCAACCAATTCTTCTCAGGATTAAAAGTGATGCTTGGGGCAATTTCTTGCCCAGGTTCCTAAACAATGCTAAGCATGGCATATAATTAAGGACTTATTTTCGAAAGCTAACCATTATAAAGTTTTCCACTAGGCGACAAAGCTCACATATGCAATATACCAAAGAGGGGTGTAATACTTAGTCAAGTTGAACGATGGGCATATAGCTAAACTTTTAAATCAACATATTTTACACATAATAGCAGCATGCAATTTGATAATTTAAACGAAAGTAATTTGCATAAAATGTAGGTTAAACATGATCAAAGTATTGACTCGCCTGGCGTGGTTTACCGCGGTCTTGAGCTCACACAATGCTTGCTCTTGAGCTTCTGGTCTCTATCTTCACTCCAAGCTTAATCTTGCTGGATCCACTGAATCTTCACGACTTCCAATTTCTAATTACGCGACAAACGACTGAATCCAAATAAAAGCAAATAACTCAAAAAGATCCAAATAAATCCGAATAAACTCAATTTAGTTTATTACGAGTTAATGGGCGATTCGGTGATTTGAGGCAAGGTTGGTAATAGCATACGATAACTTGGTCTTTTTATTAATAATCTCTTTTTATTATTTTGTTATTTATCAAGGAAGTTCCATGAGTCGGGTTAGACCTATAGACTGATGCAGGAGTTTAGTGTACAAATTTTAGCTTTAGGGTATGCATTCCTTGCAACTCGGGTTATGGTAAAGGCAAACTGGACTGATGGATGAGATCTGTACTTATTCTATAAATATTTTAGTCGAAGGTATTATAACATTTGGATATCTTTATTAAGTTTTTAGAATAATCTCTAATATAGGCTTTTACTATTAATTAGATTAAGATAAATAGCAAGGGCTCAATATTTATTCTTATATGGTAATTAATTAGAATTTAAATCTCTAATAATCCCATTATCATTTTTTTATGTATTTTCATTCATAGCTAGGCTAAATTTAAGTTGAATTAGGATCCACTCATATGGGTCCTAACTTGTTATATATACAATTATGCTTAATACTATTATGTACTAAAGCTAGTGTCAAGATTTAATTAGTGGTACCATTATCATTTTATTTGCACCTTTGTTATTATTAAGCTTAGCTTTATTTAAAATTTATTTACCTACCAAGGCTTGATTTACAAAGTTATATTTCAATATTTGCTTATTGGCAAAACCTTCCATACCAATACATTTAATGGTGCATGGTAAATATTGGGCATAGATTTTTAATTATAATTAAGGGTAGTGCTTAATTTAGAGCCTTGATTTCATGTCTAGATATAATTTCCAAACCTTTACCTTTATTTGGAATTTCTCTTCAATTATGACTTTTACTCAATTTGAATACCTAACCGAAGAAATGGGTCTTTGTTAATGCCTTTAATTAGTATTCAGTCTAGGAGTTAGTTATTCGAATAGCATTACTTATTCATATATATAACAACTAATCCACATTTAAATATTAAGCAATATGGTCTTATGGCCTAATTTTGCAAATGGTTAGCTTCTACATCATTCTCTAACGTACAAGGATTCATGATTTACATGTGCAATAGACTTCTATTTTATAGGTTATCATTCCATGTGAGCATTTACCTAAGTTATACTCCTACTAACTCTTTTAATTGGTAAAGATTTACTATAATTACTCAATTTCTAGTTGTTAGAATATCATGGAGGCTTGAACCTACACACTAGTCCTAACTAATACCTCACTATACTTTAAGTTAGTAGCTTAGGGTTTAATGCACAAAGTTAAAAGATTATTAGCTACTACATGTAATATTTAATTCATGTTTAAGTATTTATTAGGCTTATTTATTCCCTAAATAAATTTTACATTTCTTCTAAGTCTTTTGCCTAATTTTTCCTTAATTGGATTGCATCACAAAAGCTGAAAATAAAAATGGGCAACATCGTGCAGCTGCTGGATTCGAACTCAAGACCAGTGGCAATGGGCTAATGCATTCACTCGGCTAACCATCTGGGATCTCGGTGTTTCGCGTCTTACCGGGGAAGCCAAATGCAAATGAGCCGAGGCGGTAGCGTCCAGAAACAGGGGAGCCCGGGGCAGCGGTCGGGCGGCGGCGTTGCCGGCGAGTGGCGGTCGGAGGGTGGGGTCGGAGATGACCAAAATGGATTCCTGGTGCCGCGTTGAAGCCGAGGGAGAAGTCGGTGGGGACCGGGTAGCTTGGTGGCGGGCTGGCGGCGTGCGGCAGCGGCGGCGTGGGAAGGAGCCTCGGTGCCGGCGAAGTACAGCCCACGGGAAGCGCGGGGAAGGCCGGGAATAGGATTGCGACGTCCTGGGGAAGGTGTGGGGAGCGGGAATCGGGTTTTTATGGCGGGAATCGGCGGGAATCGATGTGGCCGGAGTTGAGGGAGATAGGGGCGCCGGCGAGCTACGCGCGGTGAGCGTCCAATCGAGCTACAGGAGAGGGAGTGGAGACCTTGAGGAAGCTTTTGGAGTGCTCGGTGGCTTTTATAGGTGCGCGGGCGACGCTAGCATCGGGAGGCCGCCCGTTCTGTCACGTTGGCAAGCGGTGGAAGCAACGGCAGGCGCAGGCGGCGGTGGCAGGGCAGGGTTGTCGCTTCGGCATGATGCCCTGGAGCCGCGCATGCCGAGTGGCAGAGGAGGGAGCTGGAGCATGACTGCCACGCGGAGGTCGAGAGCTGAGCTCAGCGCAGAGGAAAGAGAAAGGGGGAGGAGGAAGAAGAAGTGCGGGCGTGGTCCAGCGGCAGGGAGAACAGCTACAGGGCTAGGCACTGCGCGGAGGAGACAAGACGGGCGGCGGGGTTAGGGCTCACGGGCGCGCGCGGATAGGCTGGCGCAGCGCTGCACGCGCGGAGAGAGAAGAGGGAAAGAAAGGAGAAGGCGCCTGCATTCGGTGGGGAAGAAGGAAAAGAGAGGGGAATAAAGAAGCTGGCCTGGCCACGCGGCAGAAGGAGGGGAGGCGTGTGGGTGGAACGTGGGGCCGGCTGTCAGCGGGCGCGGGGTGGAGCAGGCTCGTGCGGGGGCAGATGAGGGGAGGCTGGGTCGGGCCTTTGGCCGGCCTGGCTTCCCTTTTTTTTTGCTATGTGTTTTTGTGTATGTAGCATTTATATTCTATTCCTTTTTGCTAGCTCACGTAATTTCATATTCATATCTACTTACTATTGAATTTAATCCTTGCATTTTGTAGGCATATTTATATGTATATCTAAATACTTCCATATAAATATTCATTTGGATTTATATTTCCCTCTTTTACTTTTATTGTCATTTGCCCCACTATACCCAAAATGAAATTTCATGCTTTTAATTCAAGTTTCTCCCTCCCTTTTATGGATCATCTTTTCAGATTTGTATTCTAAATTTTAATTCTCTATTATTTGAACATGTTCGTTTCTTTCTTGAACCTTTTAACTCTTTGGAACGTCAACCAAATTTCAGAAGAACACCACAAAATCCAAATTTTCAATAAATATATTCTGCAAAAATAATTCAAGAAATTCATATTTTCAAATTTAAAATTTTCAGGATGTTACACCTATTATCTCGTCTTTCGCATTCAATCATTCATATATCAAGTCATCTAACAATATTAACATACCGGTTTTCTTCGCACATGAATTCTCAGTAACATCAAAATATCACTTACCATCACATGTACCGCTCGTTCTACAGTCAATCGTTCCTAAAAAAATTTCCCAAAATTTTTTACACACCTACAACATACAATGAACATAAACTTTTATTACAACTCCAGTAGATTTTTTTCCCAGTTCAAAACTACAAAATTGATAAAATTTAAAAAATTCATGGGGTACTGAGTGTAGTCGCCCAATGGGGGCGACTGGCTGCAGTCGCCCGAGGGTAGGGCGACAGGGACTCTGTCGGCCCCTGGTTGGGCGATTGGCTCCAATCGCCCCCCATTGGGCGATTGGAGCCTATGTTTGTAAAAAAAATCGCAAGTATATTTCTGTAATTTCGAATAAAAAATAAATTATTCATACAAAAAGTTTTAAATTTATTGATCGTCAACGCGTGGATTCTAGAAAGTCAAGTAAAAAAAGATCAGAGAGTATACTAAAAGCATCCACATTCTTTATTAAGCTAGTGACCTGCACCTTAAATCAAATAAAAAAAATCCACTTTTCTTTTTGCTATGGCACAGTATTGTCAGAATTTTCTCTTTTTGATACTCTTAATATAGAATAAATTTGAATTTCAAATTTTATACATAGGTAGAGTAAACCATGGAGTATATCTAGATTTTTTTTTCAAAATTTTTCATAACTTTTTTAGTTTAAGTGCATAATAAGTATACCGTAAGGGTGAGTGCATACTTATATGTTCGAATACACACACACACTCCCGAGTGTAGTTACTCTCATCTATGATATACCACCTAAACAAATTTAACATATTCATTTATCACCTTAAGTGTATTTATATACTAATTCTAAGATACTCTAATGCCAGTCATATGAAAAAATTGCAAGGGAGCACATGATTTTTGGCATATTTTATTAATACCTTCATATTCGTACATAAAAAATAATATGCTAAAAAAACTGTACCATACCACTTTGATTGTCTTACATACTTATATACTACATACATATACCCTTCGTTATGATACTTATATGATTATGGGCCTGTTTGGCAACGGCTGCAGCTTATGGCTTTTGGCTGAAATTTTTGAATTTTGGCTGTTTACGGTACAGATTACGGAGAGACAGATACTCACTTGTGATTTTGGCTGGTACAGATGTTGGGCTTTTAACGTGTAGATCGTTTAACTTGTAGACCCCATCTTGAGAAAATACTCCGTTTGAAAGTTAGGTACTGTAGCAAAAGCCAAAAGCCGCCGGCTTCGGAGGAAAAGAACATGCCCTATATGAATATGTGTGTGTTACAGTTTACCTCTCTTATGCAAGTCCTTTTCTGCTCACGTAGGAAGAGTAGTAAGAATAATTTACTATACCATCCAGTCTTTGAATAGCTAGTGTTCTGTATCTCAAGGTGAATACAAAAAAAGTTTAGCTGCTATGGATGTCTGGTTCAGTGCCACACTACAGTCATTAGGCGTTTTGACTTTTCTAGCGAGTGTTTCGTTAAAGACCTTGAGCATGGTTGCCACACTTCCTTAACACCCCCAATCCCAACCGTCATTATCGCATTTTTTTCAAAAAAAAGTAGCTATTCTTTTTAGTCTATAGCTTCATGCGAACAAATAAACAAGATGGATCAGTTTAGATTTTTCAAAACAGTTTATTGATATTGGTACATTCGTACAAACGCTTGTGCTAGGAACAAACATCATCAACCGCTACTATAAACCATAAGCCACAACAAAAAAGAATGCACCCATAAGTCATCGTAAATGATGATCAATTTGTCAAAAACAAAGTTGTTTGCCACATTTTTTGCGGAAAAATGGAATTGTGTAGTGAACATTAAAAAAAGGCCAGAATCTCTTGAACTTTATGCAAATCAACCACATTTTTCGCATCGTTACTCCTAACACTAACGATCATCGTCAAAGTATAATATTCCGTAATATAAGATTTATTTATTAGTCAGCTAATTAATTACCCACTCTAGAGAGCCCTAAGCTAATAATTAGTACAAGCTCGCAATCTGCGGGCTACAGAAGACGAGCACCTCGTCGAGGTCGGCCTTGGTCTCGTCGCCGAACAGGCTCTCCTTGCCGTCCTCCCTCCTCGCGTACGACAGCCCGAGCCGCGACCGCGCGCGGCGGAGGTCGCCGACGCCGGCGCTGGCGTCAGGCCCCGTGAACACTCCCATGACGGCTGTGAGCGGCGGACCGATAAGCAGCCCGTCGGCGCCGAACTGCGGCCCGCCCCGAGCGTAGTCGAACAGCGCCGCGCCGCTCCCGCCCACCTTGGGCAGCACCACGGGCCCCGCGCCGGCGTCCGCTCCTCCTTCCGGCGCCGCCGGCCAGTAGAAGAGGAAGGCGTCGAGCGTGTCGTAGTAGTCGTCCGTGCTGCGGTACCCCTCCGGGCTGAACCCGCCGAACCTGAACCCACCGCCGGCCGTGTAGCCGACGACCACGCAGGGGCCCTTGAAGTCGCAGCGGCGGTGGAAGTCCGTCGCGCTGAAGCCGTCCACGGTGGCCTTGTAGTAGCACCTGAGCTCGCGGCCCCTGAGGTGCGTGCTGGCCACGAGGGACGTGGGGAACGGCGGCTCGACGTCGTGGTATTGGAACTGCTGCGGTGGAGGCGTCTCTGCAGCTTCTTTCGCTCTTCTGCCCCA
This sequence comes from Dendrocalamus latiflorus, assembly GCA_017311315.1. NCBI lineage: Eukaryota > Viridiplantae > Streptophyta > Magnoliopsida > Poales > Poaceae > Dendrocalamus > Dendrocalamus latiflorus. Next base: position 51,967,860 of record CM029642.1, on the reverse strand, counting down.
GCTGAAGAGGCTGCGGGGAGTGACGAAGCTTGGCCTGGTCGGAGCCATCGCCCTGCCGCTCGCCATGAACGCCATGCGCGACGATCGCTAGCTCGGGTGAGGTGTTGAACAGAGGGCGGGGATCAACTACTCGATCGACTGAATTTTTGGGACCAGGAAAAATAAGAAAAAGATCATGCGAATCACTCATAGCTAGCTGGGAGCCAGCAGCGAGGCACAGGCTCCTTATCTGTTGCGTGGCAGTTGACAAGATGATGATGACACGCGTAACCAGTCGATTGGTTGTGGCTATTTCGCTCGCTGTGGTCTCTCTGGTGCCCAAGAACTTCCTTGTAGCGTGGAAGAAAGGTCACATTTTTTACCAACTAGTCCTGTATCTCTGTGTTACAACAGAAAACAAATACTATACAGATAATACATTTCTAATGATTATAATGTAATCATTAGCAAACTCAGCAATAATTTGATACTGCGAAACTGTGTTGAAGATATGCAGAATAAAGGGAAGCAGAAAACAGCATCTTGCGACTCATATATCGGCGTGATTTTTTAGGAGGGAGATGGATGAACGTATCATTCATCAATTCCCTTTTTTTAAACAGTATTAGAAGGTTGTGAGAATGGAACATCACTGACTCGTATTTTTAAGTAACAGCAGGCAACAACTACATGTCTTCGCAAGTTAACTCGGATGTCCCGTAAGCATGTAACTCCACTTTACCATTCTGTTAAGCTCGCAGGAACTAAATTACTTTTCTCAATACATAGAGCATCTGCTACAAATCTTGTTGACTAAGCTGCAAAATGTTATTTTTACAATGAGAGTGATTATAGTAAATGTACATAATTTATGCAATCTTACCAGTATACAAAGCCGGGGGGATTCCGCGCAGGAGAGCCCCCCACGTCACCCCAGCGCTCCCTCGGCCGGCGCGTGGACGCAGGATTCGCGTACGGCCGGGGGAGCCGATTTCCCTGAACTTTCCGAAAATTACGTAAAGGTCCTTTTCCCCGCGAAAAGGTCCCTGCCAATTTTTTTTTACCCCTCCACTTTGCAGGATAGCGCCCCGCGGTTTCCTAAATTACGTACGGGTCCTCGTTTATTTACGTACAGACCCTCAATTTTTTGCAAAAAAAAACCTTACACTTTTCTGAAAATACACATGTGCCCTCGATTTTTTTTAAAAAGCTCCCCACGAATTACCGCCTCTTTTACTTCGGTACACACGGTGGCTAGCGTGGCGTGTCGCCGCGCCTATGAGGCTAGTTTCATACACTTTCCCACTATTCACTATTAATCTTACGAGTGGGAGCGACGGGAAACGGGAAAAATATTGGGTAGGAAAATGTTTTAAAACTTTTGTAACTAAAAATTTATGCGACTTACGCATGCTTTTTGCACCATCTACTAATCGAGTGGGAGTGGCAGTGGCAGGGAATGGCAAAAAAGAGTTTTAAAACTTTTTTGTAACTAAGGGGGTGTTTGGGACTGCTCCACTCCACGTTTTTCAGCTCCGCTCCACGTTTTTTAGCCAAACAGGTTCAGCTCCACGCACTCTGTTCGAGGAAAAAAAGGTGGAGTTGTGAGAGCACCTAAAGGGGTGCTCCACAAACTCTAGGTTTTTTGTGGAGCTGCTCCACGGTAGAGTTTATGGAGCAGAGTTTGTGGAGCAGTCCCAAACACCCCCTAAGTGTATGTAACACAACGGATTAAGTAGATATGTGTTATCAACTCTTGCTCTAGACCAACTTTAACCCACGTAGCTTGCCAAGTCGGATCCGATGTGGCCAAAATAGGTGATTGGGATGGCCTTCTCCCTCTCTCTCTCTCTCTCTCTCTCAGTCTCTCTCCTTCCTCATGTGATAGCGGCACCATGGTCGACGAGGAAGGAGGTGGTGGCTGTAACGCCCCCGTTTTCAGGGGCACGTACGGACACGGCATTCCGCAACTATTCACGCATGAACAGTTATGGAGCGTCGCGCAAGAGTATACCATTGCATGCTTACAACAAAAGTCCAGCATATATTTCACATATGGATTAACATCCAGTTGTCAACAGCGGGGCGTGCAAGCCCAAAGTATAATTACATCACAAAAGCTCCAAGATCCGCTTGAGCACGGCGAAGACCTAAAGCCACGGGTCCTCATCGAAGAAGAGACCCTTCGGGACTTCCTCAACGGGGAGACCTTCACCTTCGTCTTGATCCTCTAAAGAGGGGATTAAGCAAGCCGTGAGCCAAACAACCAGCTCAGCAAGCCACAAAGGAACCCTACCTTACTATATGCACGGAACAACAAAAGAAGGGAGTATACTTGGTTTATTACTTTGAGTGGATGCAATTTTATTTGCAAACATTTTGATAAAACGGACCCAAAACTACTCCTTAAGATCTCAGGGGTTTTTCATGAAAAGTTAATTAACCAACTAATCAAGTTAATGCATTTACAAAACTACTTAAGCTTTGCTGCTGGAATCACCCAAGTGACACAGCTCCATTAACCGGGAGCACGGCGTATTCGAATACCATTATTTTGACTCTGCAGAGTTTGCTTAGCTTTACCCACATGATCCCTTAACTCCCGCGACAGAGTTAAGAAAGCCAGGTCATTTCATTGCTCAAATCTTTATATAGGCTCTACCCGGTAGAATTCACTCGGGTCTAGCACATGAAAACTCCCATCCGCTTCGAGTGATTCCTACCGTTGTTAGGTACTCGCAGCACAGCATACCTAACTTAATTTCTGAACACCTGTAGAGTTTCAATCGAGTTGAGCAGCTACTAAACCAGTGTTGACAAGTCAACTCCTGTGGTTGAGCGATCACTATGACATTTGCTCAGCGTAAGGGTTTGGTCCTTATATTTTTCCCTCCAGAGTCCGCAACCCCGACCAGGTCCGCGACCTTCAATCCTAGGGTAAGAGGTGGGCGAAGACCGTCTCACAGCTCCTTCCCCAACCCTTACCCTATCCCATACCACCCTACCCTAGAGTCGGATTTTACAAATTCTATTGGCCCGCAGCCACGACCTTATTAGTGTAAGACTTTGCATGATAATAATAATAATCCTATAGTTATCTAGATTAACAAATAATTAATTCTAGGATTACAAAGATATGGCTACAAGTTTATCATGGCATTTGTCGGTGGTAGGTTTAACTACATAACAATTCATTCTAAACATTTTATTTTTACTTTGAACTAACATTTCAAAACTAACATAATGCAAATAACATAATAACATAATTAAATAACATGGGTTGCAATATGATCAAGGATTTGCGACTTGCCGTCAATCCGGATGATCTCAGCTAACTCGAACGAAGAAGCACCTGGATCCTGAGCCTGCACCTGAACCTCCGGGATCTCTGACACTAGCGCAAACACATAAATAAATAAGTCCGGTTTGAAACTAATCAAGCGAGGAAAAATAAACTATTTAAAAAGGTGTAAAATGCATAAATCCTTAAATTGAAATTTTAGGAATTTATCTGGGATGAATCTGGAGGAATGGAGGTCAAAAATGGTTTCATGACATTTTTCTGAGCAAGGTGGTGAAATTTGGGAATTTTTGGGATTTTCTGTGATTTTCTAGAATTTATTTGAGCTTTTTCTGATTTCTTGAAATTGGAAAAGTGAGAGAAAAATTGGGATGAACAGAGCCCGGCTACTGTGTGGCCCAGGCGAGGACGCGGCCCGCTCGGCCGTTTAACCTGCGTGGCCCAAGCGGCCCATGCGCACGCACGCGCGGCGCTGTGAAGCAGGCCGAGGGAGCGGCCCATTCCCGCGTGTGCCCTTGCGGCCCCGATGGGCGACACGCGACTCGGGTGGACGGGCTGGATTGGGGCGGAGCGAACGAGTGGGATGAGATGTGGGATGGATCGGACGGCAGTGGCAAGTGGTAGGTGGGTGAAGCGGTGAGGCGCGATCGGACGGATGCGGCGAGTTGGATTTATGAAGATCGGACGGCGGGGTTTGGTTCTTATCCGACGGTCATGACTAAACGGCACTGGAGGAGAGGGGACGGTGGGGATGAGGCCACACGGTCTTCTTCCTCCTCCCGCCGGCCGCCGGTGCCTTCCGCAGAGAGACAAGGGCGGTGAGCCCCTGGCTTTCTAGCAACTACAGATGTTCTTGGCGGCGATGGAGGGTGCCAGGGAGTAGAATCGGGTGTGGTGATTCCATTTTGGGCTTAGGAGTGACATGGGAGGTACTGGTGGTGGCCGGCGGCAGAAGGGGAGGGTTTAGGCTCATGGCGGCGGGGGTGCTCACCGGCGACTCTCCAGCGGAAAGGAAAGGGGTTTTCACGGTCTTCAATGCGTGGGGATCACAGTCGTAGGGTCGGTGTTGGCTGGGAGTGTAGGGACCCAGATATTTTAAAATCCGGATACCTCTGTGTTTAGCTGCACTATTCCCTGGATCAGTAGATAGTGCACACAGTTACAGTAATGGATATCAACTTTCATATCTTGCGGAAGCATAATTAAAATAATAAACTTACTCAAGGGCCGATTAGGCCGAATTCAAAAAGTTGTAGCAGCGGAAGAACGAAGCACACAGGTGGGACCTTCAGGACATGCCCACAGGCAGCCAACTGGAGGTACGCGTCCTAGCCCTTGACATCTTCATCTTCTCTGCCATCTTGTCCAATCTCGTTGCTGAGGCGCGGTGATGTGATTCTTGATTCTGAATTTTTGTCGCAAAAGCGAGCGTGAGCACTCCGACCCCGTGCTCCGCGAGCCAATACACAGAATGCAAATAAATAGTATGTATGGCATAACAAAGGAAAGGCTCGGGTTATTTTATTTGCCAAAAATTTGCTTTTAGCAGCATTATTATTCTTAATTAATCAAAGTTTTATTATTACTACCTAACTCCACACTACAATTACCAAAATCGACTTAATCCACCGAAAATGTACTCTATTTATTGATTGCTGTCTAAAACTCCAAACAGCAAGTATCATCATTTATTTAATCCACCGATCATACTTTGTACTTTGAATTATTAATAATCCAATCCTGTCATTACTATTCATCAGCCCCTTACCTCTGAACTCTAATGATTCTCTAACATAATTACTTTCAAATCCACCGATATCATTTGTATTCAATCCTTTTTGTCATTGATTTCAACCCATAATCCAATAATCCATCTCATTTTTCCATTATCTATCACTAGCTAATCCTTAGATATACCTCCACCAAAAATTCAATTTACCAAGATTATAATCCACTAATTATCATGACTCCTCTAATCTTCTTAGAAATTTAATTCGTCCCTCTAGTAATTGATCAACTCCTATTAATTCCCTATATTGACAACATCTTCCAAGGATTAACAATCACAATTATATATCCACCAAGAATATCATTAATCAAGAATTATAATCCAATACTTGTATTATTCCACCAAATCCTCAAAAATTCATTTGATTCATCTAGTAACTGAATCTATTAATTCTAATATTGACATCTCCCAAGAATTTATTTATCAGTGTCATAATCCAATATCTATCTGTGCAATTCCTAAATCTCCAAAAATCATTTAAATCCTCTATCTAGCCTATCATTTAGCTAGACTTCACCAATTTATTTCCTCCAGAACCCACACTATCATTTCCTATTCAAGATCGACATGAATCCACCAATGCCTTTATAGGTACTCTACAAACATTCCTCTTTTTTACTCGCGACCCTGTTTATTCCACCCATATTTTATTTTGTAAGACTAGAAATGCCACTATTTGAAATATAATACATAAAATTTCCTGAGACCTAGCAGTTTTGGACAAAAACATAATGTTCAAGGAATATTAACATGATTTTCCATACACAAGGCATTATATCATATGCACACTATCACCATGGCATCACACCATGCAGCGTATTTCAGCGTTATAGCCGCTTAACTTACCACTGGGACGACACCCAGGACAATTCCAAACCAGGGCAGTCCATCGCCCTTCCACTTTTCCATTCCCATTTTTCAATATTTTGAAACAGAACTATATCCAGTTAAGTTCCCATGTCTGCCCTTGACCGTGGGCACGACTATTCGAATAGTTTTAGACTCTGCAGAGTTTGTACACTTTCACCACAAGAGACAATCAACTCATTGCCCCACACGATTCCTTAGACTTGTGGTTGAGCAGACCATCACAGTAACTTTTCAAAGTATCTAGGCCCTTTTCTCATCTCACCCTTATGAGAAACTGTCCATTTGCGGTGGGTCCCATCTGTGCGCGGGATGTTTCCCCCAGCCACTACGCAGCCGGACTTCTACCTTTCCGCAACGCAGGACAGCTGGGAAACTTCACCCTACCTGGTGTCCCTTCAGGCCCCCTTGCCATAGCGTAACCCCTTCAATCCACTACCAGTGAGATGAGTCCGAGGATTTCGATAAATTTACTTAGCCAAGTCGTATTTTACGGACTTGTGGTTGTACTGTTTTACCTGGGAGGTCATGACAAGATTCGGTCCTTAGTGGTACCTGGGCGGTCTACCACTAACCCACTTGTGCAATCACTGCACCACACACATACACACCATCGAACCAATCCGCCCAGACATTTTAAGCAAGTTGGGGATTTTGAGAATAATCATATCAAATATACCAGCCATTATCACAATGACTGCCCAAACCAATTTCTCATGATTAAAAACGACAATGATACCTGGGGCATTTCAGCTCCGTGGGTATCTGTGCAGTACTAAGCATAGCATATATTAGGAGCTTATTTTTGAAATGTTATTATTATAGTTTTGCTAGGGCGACAAGGTTCACACATTCAAATATTCAAAAGGGAGGGTAATATTATTCAAGATAACAATGGCATATAGCTAGAATATCAAGTTTAGCATATATTTGCATAAAAATAACAGCATGCATTTTGTTAATTTAAAATAAAGTAATTTGCAGAAAATGTAGGTTCAACATGATCAAAGTATTGACTCGCCTTGGTCACAGCGGTCGGGTGCTTGATTATCCGGGGCTTCTAGTGCTGCGGCCTCGAGTTCTTCCTCTTGAGCTTCGTAAGCTAGTGTAATCGTGCGCGAAAATTTTGATAAAAAGAAAACATCAAATCAACAAAACATTACCAGAAATTCAAATGAACTCTAAAAATTATGATTTTAGTTCCATTGGATAGATCCTGAATTTAGATGAATTTAGAAATTTGTCTCACTCAATTTGGAGTTAAAATGAATAAGTTATGATTATTTGAAGTTCTTAGTTCAATTAATTCCATAAAATATGAAATTTCTGACAGTGGGACCCACATGTCATTTTCTTAATTTTTATCTTTTTCTTTCATATTTCTTCTCTGTCTCTATGGCCAGTGGGGCCCATATATCAGCGTGTCCGGTCACTGACATGTGGGACCCAGATACTGTTCAGTGGGGTCCACCTGTTAGTGCGAGCTCTGTGAAGGGGTGTCACTGACTCGTGGGGCCCAGGGGTCAGCGGGTCGCTCCGGCTACACAGGCCGACAGGTGGGGCCCACCTGTCAGTAGGAAAAATGAAAAGAAATGCTCGACCGCAGGCGCGGAGCCGGGGGCTCGAACGCGCGCCGCGGGAGCGGGGGAGGGAAAGAGCGAGCGGAGGTTACCAAGTGGGCGGGGAGGCTTTGCCTACCATATAAGGGGAATAAATTCCTTTGAGTCAGCTTGCGGAGGGGGCCGGCAGAGGAAGAAGAGGACGGCGACGCCGGCGGCGAGTGGTGGCCGGAGAGGTCCGGGACGTTCCTGGAATATAATCCCCGAGTGATGGGGAAGCTTCTGGCACGGTCGGTGGAGACGGAGGGGCACGGTGGCGGGCCGGCGGCGTGCGACGGCGGTGGTTCGGGGAGGCTGTCATCGCCGGTGAGGTACGGGCTTCGGGAGGTGCGGGGGAGACCGGGAATGTGTTGGCGACGCTCCAGAGATGGTTCCAGAGCGAGGAATTGGGCTCTGGTGGCTTGGCTTGGCTGCTCGGCGATCGCCGGAGCTGGGGAAGAAAGAGGGGGCCGGCGGCAATTTGGGGCACTACGGCTAAATTGCGGGCAGAGGAGGGGAGGAGAGGGTTCTGCGATGCGTTTGCGACCCCCAAGCGGGGTTTTTATAGTTGGGGGAGGCGCGCAACAAGGACAGCACCTGGCGCTCCGCCCTGTTCCGCCGGCGAAGGGGGAATGAACGCGATCTCCTTCGGGATTGCGCGGGAGAGAGATGGCGGGAGAGGTGTGTTCCCCCTCCTGTTGGTTCTTTGAACCTTGCCCTGGAGGTGAGAGGAAGACGGAGAAGGATCTGCTGCGCAGAGGGAGTGAGCGCGAGGGAGAGCGAGTGCGGGCGCGTGGAGGAAGAAGAGGGAGGAGGGAGAAGAGAGCAGGCGGGCGGGGCCACTAGCCAGAGAAAGAGGCGCGGGGCGAGGTGGTCCACCGCGCAGAGAGCGCGGGCGCGCTGCGCACGCGGGCGCGCTGCGCACGCGGGCGTCCGCGCGGCCACGCGGCAGCGGGAGGAGAGGCGCGGGCGAGATGCGGGCCCGTATGGCAGCGGTGCGTGCTGCGCCCGCGGAAGCTGGGCCGCGCGATGGAGGGCGCGGGCGACGCGTCGCGCATCGGGCCGGCCAGGTGTCGGCCCGAGGGGAGAAGGAGGGTGATTTTTCATTTTTATTTTTCAGGATTTTCAGAAATGCGCAGTTAATTGAATAAATCTCAGAAAAATCTGAAATTACTTCCAAAAATTTCAGAAAATTTCACAGAAGCTCATGAGGACCTTCTGGACTTAATAAAAATATTTTCAACTATTTTTGGTACTTAATTTATTTATTTCCCTTGTTACTCATGTCATTGTTAAAAATAAACTTTTATATTTTAGGCCTATTTCTCTCCCCTTTCTTTTTTGGATCATCTTTTCAGATTCTTAATTTAGATTTTAAGTTTCCTTTATTTGTATATTCTCATGTGTAGCATTAATATTATTGATTTTGATTTTGGTCTTTATTGAATTTCTTTAACTTTTGAGAGCTCAATAAGAATTTAAAAATACCATGAAAATCCAAATTCAAATATTATAATAGACAAAAATAACTCAAACTCCATATTTTCAAATTTAAAAACTTCAGGCTGTTACAGGGAGATCCTCTGGGAAGCTGGCCACGGGAGAGGCGATTTGGCCGGCGGGGAGCCTCGTCGATTGTGCTTCACGGGATCTCTCCTGTCCAGAGGAAAGCATCAATGGGATTAGCATATGGTAGTGAGGCTCAGAGTAGAAGGAATCGAAAAATGAGGGAATGGGGGCGAAGATCCGCTTTACGGGGGCGCCGGCGCAGGGGATGTCGGTGGCGGAGCTTCGGCCAACAAGAACTCAATTGGGCGCTTTAGGGGGTAGCTGAGGGTGGCAGGAAGTGGTCAAGGGCGGTTGGAAGGCTTGGGGAGCAAGGGGGAGCGGAGAGTAGCGGAGCGGCTTTTAAAGTCTCGGCGGAGGGGGAAGGATCCGAGGAAGGGAAAGAGGGGCGCGGTGCCAACGGTCAATCGGAGTACACAGGAGTTATTGGGGGTCTCTCCGCGTGATGGGCTGCGTCCGGCGCTGAGCAGCAGTAAAGCACGACCAACGGGAGCAGGTGGCCGGAGCGGCATGGGCACGGCGAAGCTTGCGGTGAACGGGAGGAGTGGGTGAGGCTGGCAGGTGGGACCAAGCAACGGAGGAGGCGACAACGCATTGCGCGGGCGGTGCTGCCTTCGGACCGGAGGACGGCGGGGTGGCGAGGCGGTCCAAACCCGCGGGCGCGGGCGCCAGCGCGTGCGCGAGGAAGGAAACGGGGAAGGGAGCGGCGCCAGCGGAGAGAGGAAGGAAGGGGCGCCAGGGAATGGGGAAAGTGGAAAGAGCAGAGGCGCCAAGCAAAGGAAAAAGCGGCTGCGCCAGGAAGGGAAAGCGGGAACCGGAGGAACTTTCCATAAAGGGAAAGTTCTCAGAATACACTCAAAAATCCAGCAAAAATAAAGGGAATTTTTGGTTTTGAATTTTGGGGACTTTTTAGTGGCATATCGCCAGCGAGGGAGGATGTCATGGCGTGACTCATGTCACCAGACAAGGAGGTGGTGCCATTTCGGGATGGCGACGAGGTGGCGCAGCTGACCTTCTTTCTTGTCACTGGTAGTGCTAGACCTGGCCAACCCTGTCGCAGCCCAAGTACTCTATTGTAGCATCCGACTTCCCCAATGTCGCCACCTTAGGATAAGGCGGCATTGGATCCGGTGTGCGTGAGCTCATCGCCTCTAGATCTACCATCTAGTGAACATCACCTCTACTTCCTCATCTTTCAAGACCTCCCTCTCTCCAACCCCCACCATCACCATCCCCCGCTTCCACCACCACGCACGACTCCTTAAGTGAGGCCGTCAAGGGCGTTGCGCTGCAGCTCTTTGGCTTCACTGAGAGAGAGAGAGAGAGAGTAAGAGGAAGAAGATGAAGAGAAAGAGAGAGGGTATTTTTTTGTCATTAACATGTGGGGCCGTTGCCTACAAGACAAGAATATGCCAATGAGGATCCCAGCCATCACCATGTAAATCAAAACCACCTACAAAACCAACTTTGGAAATGATGTGCTCTGATTTTGATAGTTGGAGGACGTGCTTTATCCGATTTCGTAAGCAAGGGATGAATACTAAATGAGAGCAAGAGTTGATAGACCAAAAATATATTTAATCCCAACATAACCAATCCTATAAAGATATTGTTTCAAAATTAGTTCATATAACACCCTGTTTGATTCTCAGAATTAGTTCTGGAATTGGAGAATTGGACTATGATCTTCTGAATATTTGTTGTTTTGATGCACTCTGGAACTGGAATTAGAATTATAGCCCATTTCCACATGAATTGGAGCATAACTAAATGGGGCCTCCCACAATTCAAACCTATTCCCTTATGAATTGGTGGAAATGGAGCTTGTGACCCATCTCACGAAGTACCTTCGAAGCTTAGAAGTCTTTGCCTACATGGACATGGCTATCCTCTCCATCCCCTTCCTCTTCGTAGGCAAACTCCAGCCATTGCCGGTGATGGCAATATCCCGTCGACCATTGACACCGCAAGCAAGCTCCCAATGACCCACTCCCGTGATGCAACGGTGAGACCCTCCACGCCACCAATGAGCTCCCAGTGACCTTAGCTATCGTCAAGGAACATCGCCACCTTCGGCGTTCAGATCTAAACACAAGGAAGAAAAATCAAGAGTTGCCCATGGAGATTGATGGAGGTGAAGAGCAGTGCTAGGGAAGAGGGATGCCATCACAGAACTTTTCCGCACTTCTCCCTCATCGTCGGCCACCACAGCTTCTTTCTAGTTTTCAGCTGCCACCACTTCTTCCACCATCGCAGGTGTCGCCATTGCGTCTTCTTGCTCGTAGCCAACATCGTGACCTCTTCTTCCTCATCCCTGGTGCACCTTGACATTATGCTATCGGCTGGTGATATACGTCATATTTACACATATTTTTCTATCATTTTACCCTATTATTTTTTGTATTTCAGGACCATCTATCATCATTTACACGCTTTCTATAATTAATTGCTCAAAATGGACCATTTTACATTTTTTGTAATTTTTCCGCAGGCCAGCGCGATCGAGGCGCATAAACGACAAAATATGAACTACCGTGACTGCTCTATACAAATGTGCGGTCATCATGGATGCGTAGGATCAAATCGCAAAGAAATTAGACTTCCAAAGGGGTAGGACAACAGAAATCATATTAGGGAAGGACCTATTCGCAATTCTAGAAATCTTCAAAGACTAAATCGCAAAATAGCCATTCCCCAATCCCGTCCTCAAATCCCTAGCCACAGTCCCTAAATTTCTTGAGCCCGGCATTGCTTCTTCCTTGACCCCCTTTACTCTCCTTCCCCATCCTTTGCTCCGGCGTCGGCGAGGCTGGGCCAGCTCGCCGACGACCATTGCTACTTCCCGTCACCTTCCACCTCTCCATCATCCACCACCGTACCACTCCAAGCTGGCACGCCACCCCTCCTTTGCTCTCCTCCTAGCACCTCTCTCTGGCATCTCTATTTCTTCCCTTGCCTCCCCTTTGCTCCTCCTTCCTCTCCTCACTCACCCACAACTTGCCGACCCATCAAGCACCTTCATCTACCTCAGCGCCGCTGCCATCTGCTCTTCACCACCGACCCCCCTATCTTCTTTGACCTCGGTGACTTGCTACTGTTTCCTCTACATACCTACCTCTTGCTGCACCGACATCAACACCAGCGATCTCCATTGCGACTTCTTCTACCTATTCACCGACTTCACCTCGGCTTTCTTTGCTTCCCCCTGATCCTCTCGGTTTATCACCAACTCCCCTCCCTTTGTTTAAGTTCTTAATTATTGTTGTCGATGTTTTAAAATCAATCTTATGTATAATTTGTTTGGATTCGAGTGAACTCTTAGAAGACTTGGCGTATGCGCCAACGAAGTAGAGACACAACATTTGCGCCTATGAAGTAGATACTTTCTCATTCTATCTTGCGGTCGGTAGGTAGTTAGGTAGTTGGTTGGTAGTTGTGCATGTTCGTCCATGTAGTCAGTCATCGTGTAGTTCGTCCGTTCGTACGACATCTATTCATATGGTCGTTCATCCCATCGTCCTTTGTTTGTGCATTTGTTTGTTCGTTCGTTGTTTCGTCCGTACGATTTTGGGTTTGTGCGATTGTTTTCGTTAGTTAGTTCATTCGGCCGATTCGATAGTCGTTTTAGGTTTAGATTTCTGTTTTATCCCCTGACCTAGCTTTAGCTGAGCATCAGTAGCCTCAGTCTAGTCTTTGTGGAGAACACGATACTCGCCGCTATTTCGGTGACAATCCGTACACTTGCGGGTGTGCTATTTTGACACGATCTGCTGGATTGGAGTCCTTCCTCCACTCCGACGAGCTCCCGATGACTACTTGTTCTGCTGGATGCTAAGCTCCGCGCTATCACCACTCTTCCATGCATATCCGTTCATCGCACGAATGACTTCCCCTCTGCCCATCGATGAGCTCTTGACGAAGCTGCCCACCAGCGAGGTGTTGACGACTACCCTATCGCTCGCAGATGAACTCCCGAGTCCCGACAAAGGTGCTTGATGACTTAGTGAAAATATCGTCCATGCCAATGTCAATTTCAGGACTTGCAATTTCTCTAGCAACCAAGCGAGATTTATAATTTCTCTACTATTCCATTTCCAGGTCATAAATTCTTTGGCAACCAAACAAGTCTTCTTAAGTGTATTACACATTTCAAAATATTGAAGCGCAGCCCGAATCCAACTCAACTTGTATTTGAATTGGGACTCAAATTCCACAAGCTCAATTCAATTCAGAGATCCAAACGGACCCTAATTTGTTGGAAGCGAAGGTATGGAATTCACGTGAAGCCAAATGATTTAAGACACGAGCCATCAGAATTTCATAGGAGTGGGACCCTGAAGAAAATGTTTCTAGTAGTTTTTATAATGTAGGATTGAGCACCATAACCATTAGGACACATTTTTCTTATCTGAGGGACAGCTTGGGTAGGGGATTTTTTTAGGTTTAGTTCAAAATCCCATCCAAGCATGGCAAATTCCCATTTCTCTCTTTCCCTTGTTACTCTATAGAAGAATATATATCCTTCAACAATTCATGTATTTTTTGTGTGAAACCCAAATACTTTATTTGAATTATATTTATGTTTTTCAATTCCAACATGAATATGATATTAAATTCTAATATAGTTCATTTGAAATAAGGATATTTTCCGCTCTTTCCATCGGAGTTTGGGACCCAAATTAAGACTAACACACTTTTATGCTCAGCTTACCGTTGTTGTGCTGCGCTTATTTTTTAAGCTGTTGTGGAAATTAAATTATGAAAAGTCTATTAATCTGTTTAGTAAATAAGATTAAAGTTAGATAATTTTTTTATTAAATGGTTATCCTTTCATATTTCATCTCAAATATTTTGGAACACAACAATATATGTGCCTGCAACTTTTGTAAAATATGTTAGCCAAACACCCAAATATCGATAAGCGGCTTAACTAAACAGGATTATAGAATAATCCACCGCAATATTTGTATACTAATGGGACCCGACCGTAAAAGGTGTTAGGAAACCTGGACTCTATCCAGAGTCCTGATCTAATTGGGCACCCCACCGTAGACTATAAATAGGGATCTAGACCCCCCTCATTATGTACCCCGATGCAATCTAAAGCAATAAAGAAAGACCAGGAGTTCTCTCTACCTCTCTGTGTTCAATCTATTATTCTGTGATTCTGTGATTGATTCGTTCTTGTTCTAAGTAGAGGAATCGCTCGGACTGGTCTCCAGCGTCGGTTCCTCAACACGTTATCAGCACGACTTCGCTCCGGTGAACGAGGTAATCATCGAAGCACAGATTGAATTTTCTAGATCGCTTTTGAATCTGTATTTTCTTTTCGCGTTCTAGATTGAAATTCTACGGTGCAAATCCGCCCTAATCTACCGCGAGCAGACTTGAAGTCGCCGGCACAATGCCGATCGGTAGATTGTGAAACGGGGTAGATGTTGATTGCGCTGTAGAACGATGCAAATCCGCCCTAAATCTACCGCGAGCAGATCTGAAATCGCCGGCACAATGTCGATCGGTGGATTATGAAACGGGGTAGATGTTGATTGCATCGTAGATTGAAAACGAAAATATATGCACTATTTTCTTGTCAATTTTCTGCGCAGTCATTGCACGAAAGAAAATTTTGCATCTCTCTGTTTGGATCTTGCATGAATTGACACGGGGAAAAAACAGGGGCCCCAACCAGAGACCACCGCCAGCCTGAGGCTAACATGGAACGCCGGCCTGAAGCCGCCTCCGACAGCCACCGATTGGATGTGCGCCTGCATACGCCGCCCTTGGATAGCGCGCCCCCGCACGGGCTACCGCCTCCCGCACGAGGCGTCGCCGCTGCTTGCCATGGCCCGGCCCGCAGCCGAACTGGCCCCGCCTTGCGCTAGAATGTGTCCTGGCTGCCACCGCCGCGCCTTACCTTGGCCTGCAGCCGACCTCGCTGCCTTGAACCTGACGCCCGGCCGCCGCTCGCCCGCAGCCGAGCCGGACCACCGCGCGCGCCCCTGGACCGGCCGCCGCTTGGTCAATCATGCCGCGCCTGAACGCGTGCCATCGGCACTGCCGATCCCGCCGCCTCGTCGGCCTCCCCGCGCTCGCCGGCGCCCTCCTCGTCACCCGCCTTGGCGGTCACCGGCCTTCAGCCGCCCGCACGCGCCCAGCACGCCGGCCGCCATCGCCTCACCGGCGCCCGAACGCGCCGCTACCGGCCCCGGCCCGCCGCGTCGGTTTTCGGCCCCGAACGAGCCGCCCCCGGCCGCGGCCCCGTCAGCGCCCGCATGCGCCCGCGCGCCGCCCGCTCGGGCTTCCTGTCGCCGTCGCCTCAGTTTCCCCGCCGCGCGCGCGCTGGCCCGCCGCCTCGGCCTCCCCGCCGTGCCCGCACCCGCGCCGGCCCCAGCCGCTTCGCCGTCCGCGCCCGCATGCGCTACCGGCCGCCACGCCGGCTCCGCCTAGTTCCCCGCCGCCGTGTGCCGCCACCCGAAGTGGCCCGCGCCTCAGTCGGCCGCCTCCCGCGCCTGCGCCCAAGCGGTCAAAGCCGCCGCCGCCACATGTGGAAAAAGGGGTAGGGGAAACCCTACCCCCCGGTTTGGTGCTGCCCAAATGGGCTTAATTGGCCGGCCGGATAAGTGGGCCGAGGGGGAGCAAATGGGCTGGGTGGGGAGAGAAGAATGGGCCGACCGGGGGGGAGGGAAGTGATGGGCCGTCCGGGAGGAAAAGTGGACCAGGGGGAGGAAAGCGGCCCGGCCGGGGAGTGGGAGGGAATTTTGCAGAAAACCCCCCCACCTTTATGAATTTAGTATTTGGCCCTTAATTATTTGAATTAAGTCCTGAATTTTACAGAAAAGGCCTCGCAGTTCCAAAAATTGCGAATAAGCCCTCAAATTTACGAGTGGGTCCAGAATTTTTCAGAAAACCCCTCGGTAAATCAGAAAATTGCGCGAATTTTTCTCTGAATTGAATAATTTGCGTAAAAACCCTCTGGAATTGCAGAATTTGCTGAAATTTTATATTTTAGCATAAAAGGGCCTCGAGAATCCAAATTTTGCATTATTTTTCGCATTTGAAGCTTATTTATTTATGCCATTATTATTCTCTGTATTTTCTGTATTTATTTACTGTTTTGGTTAATTGTAATTGCTGAAAATTGCTTTTAATCACTGAAATTAGTAGTAAAATTATAAAAAATGCATTGAAAATTATGAAACATTATGAGAACCTTTTGTGCCATTTATTTACCCGCAGTGAATTATTCCGTGCATGCCTACTGGCAGTAGACTTATACACATTTAGATGACTAGCATCACGAACTGGGAGTTCGAGGAGCTGGCCCAGCATGGCCAAAACTATCTGGCGTAGGCATCCAATGTCGAGATTGTGCTTGGAGCCAGGAAGCTCCGCGCTGCTATTGGGATTGGCGGACTAAATGACGCTCAACCCAAATCTGAGGAGAATGATCAGGCACTTCATTTTCTCAGGCACCACCTCTGCCTCACTCTCAAGAATGAGTATATGGTGGAGAAAAGTGCGCTAGCACTCTGGACTGCATTCAAGAAGCAGGTTTGAGAGGCTAAAGTACACCATTCTTCCTCAAGTAAAGTAGGAGTGGATCAGACTGAGGTTTGCCGACTTTAAGACGGTCGGGGAATACAATTCTGTCTTGCACAGGATTTGTATCCCAATACAGAAAATTGAGAAAAACCTTCCACCCAAATGAAGTATAATCCGCACGCAATTATCGTTAAGACGGCTATGAGGAATATGCCGAATTGATAGATATGATGCAAGTTGCGGAGGCTCAGGACGAAGTTCTCCGCAAGAACTAAATCACTCAGTCATCTGGGAGCTCCACTGGCCGTGAAGCCAACGTTGGGAGCAACAAGGTGCGAAAGCCCTTGATAGAGAAAAGAGGCAGGAAGGGTAAGACCGCAGCCCAGAAAGGCGAATCAGATGCTCCACGAGAGAATAAGGCTAACAAGCCAAAACGGGATGGCAAAGGGCACATGAAGCCCACTCTGCATCGGTTGAGGGGGAGCATTTTGAGCAGCTGCCTGCGTTGATGGTGTTTGAGACCATTACGACAGCAGCACCTCTCTCGACCTAGAAGCAACCACCGTCATAATTTCTCTTGAAGAGAATGTCACCCCGAGAAAATAACAGAAGAAGTCCAGTGCACTGAATGCATTTCGACTTCAATTGTCATTTATTTTGTGTGGAAGAATATGTTAGAATTTGCATGGATGGTACTTAAGAATTGTTATTTTCTCATAATGGTTGGATGATATTTGAACAATTAATTCATTTATTCAGTTAATGATGGCATGATATGTTCTGATATTGGTGTATTTTATCTATGTGTTGATTGCCTTCTCATGCATATTAATAAAATACCATATATTAGAACGCTTGTAGCGCCCTATGAAGGAAGTGTGCTTAGCTAGCAGCGGCACAACGCATACCATCTTAAGAGAGATTATGTATTTTCAGTCGATTTGTAAGAGCACTGGCAGCCTTACGACAATCGCCAGAAGCGATGGATGTATAATTGGTTCAGGAAGAGCCATAATGGGCACAACTTTGGTTATTGAAGAAGTCTTATTGTACCCTGAATCGACTAGAACTCTCCTAAGTTTTAAGAATATCCGCGCAAATGGTTTCCACGTTGAGACTGAAGAAGAGTACGGTAAGAAATACCTGCTCATTATGAAGCGCAAAGAGAATGGCAAAAGAATATTAGAAAAACTTCCTTCATTGGGCTATATTATACCAACATTAAAGCGCCTGCAGCGTACACTGTTCTGAAAACAGTGTTTAGAAGCTCTTAACTCTTCTGTCTCTGGCATGACAGATTAGGCCACCTAGGTCTTAGGATGATGAGAAACATAATAAATAACTCGCATGGGCATAATATTAATGTGAAGAATTTCCCGAATCAAGAAGATTTTGTGTGCCCTGCATGTGCCACCGGGAAACTAATAAGTAGACCCTCCACTCTGAAAGTGAAGGATGAAGTCCCTGCATTCCTGGAACGCATCTAGGGAGACATTTGCGGTCCCATTCAGCCCATCTTAGGGTCATTTAAGTATTTCATGGTGCTCATTGACGCTTCTTCGAAGTAGTCGTATGTGGGTTTGTTGTCCACAAGAAACCACGTCTTTGCACAAATTGATCTCGCAGATCATTCGCATCAGAAATGTGTCCCCCTGATTATCACATCAAGTCCATCAGAATGGACAACGCCGGAGAATTTACTTCAAAGGCATTTGATGATCATTGCATGGCAATGGGAATTGCAGTTGAGCATTCGGTACCGCATGTCCATACCCAGAATGGTCTGGCAGAGACTTTAATTAAAAGAATTAAATTTATTGCCCGACCCCTTTTGTATAATTGAAATCTAGCAGCTACATGTTGGGGACATGCAGTCCTGCATGCAGCGAATCTCATCAACCTTAGACCTTCGGCCTACAACATCCATTCACCTATGCAACTAGCGCAATGGTCAGCACCGAAGATTTCCCAACATTAGGGGGAGGAAATCAACCCCTTGATGAAGAATGTCGGGAAATTATGTGGCAAGCCTGGGGAATCCATGTAGATGACCCACGCACTAGAGAAGTCCAGAAGACATTACATGGCAAGCCACAGGAATTCATGCAGATGACCCGCGCATTAGTGAAGCAAATAGAGAAGTCCAAAAGACAATAGAAGTCCAAAAGACAAGAGAAGTCTAGAAGACAATAGATTTGCAAGCATTAGCAAATCAACTGCCTGATCACTTTAGTGATTTGAAGAGCGTGACTAAGTCGCATGTGCCTGCACGCACTGCACCGGAGAGGGTTGAAATACCAAAGAAAGCAGAAGGTATCCCTAATCTCGTCCAGATGCCTCAGAAAAATAAAAAAGAGGACGAGAACTCCGGTTCCTCGAATCCTTAGTAACCGGGGACGCCTGGTGAAAAAGGATAAGAGGGATTTATCACAGCCGATCATTGAAATCCCCCAGAATGAGAAGGGGAGTCAGTTGAGACCTGGCACAAGTATGACACCTTCAGAAAAAGGGCATACCGGATCTGAACATCCCCATTGGCATGGATGTGTGCGCACACATCGGAGCCGAAAAACTAAAGGGACTTGCCACCGCAATTGAAAGAAGCGATGTGCAAGGTAAAGCTCTAGCAGAAGCAATCGCTCCAGAAGAAGCAACTTATGAAGAAATAGCTATAAATTATGTGCACACGGGAGAGTCCCTGAATAGGACAACAGCTAATATCGATATCTACTTCGCAAAGAAAATCGCCACCATCATCGATCTTGATCCCGAGCCTGCATCGCTCGCTGAATGTAAGAAAAGATCAGATTGGGAAGATTGGAAGAAGGCAATAGCAACTGAATTGCTATCTCTGAATAAAAGAGAGGTGTTTGGGCCCGTATGCCGCACACCTCCCCACATACACCCCGTTGGGCACAAGTGGGTATTTGTTCGAAAGAGAAATGAAAGAAATGAAGTAGTGAGATACAAAGCAAGGCTGGTAGCCCAAGGTTTCACTCAACGTCCTGGAGTTGATTATGAAGAAACCTACTCCCCGGTCATGAGTGGAATTACCTTTAGATACTTGATCTCAATGGCAGTGAACTTGAACTTAGAAATGAAATTGATGGATGTTGTGATTGCATACCTCTACGGTAACTTGGATTCGGAGATTTATATGAAAGTCCCTGAAGGAATATCTCTCCCGAACCAAGACAGAGCAAATAGAAATCTGTACAGTGTGAAACTCAGAAAGTCACTGTATGGACTGAAACAATCTGGAAGAATGTGGTATAATCGCTTAAGCGACTTTCTCTGCAAGAAAGGCTACACGAGCAATGAAGACTGTCCTTGTGTATTTATACGATGATCCCAGAATGGATTCTGTATAATCTCTGTGTATGTAGATGATCTGAATATCATCGGGACAGCCGAAGACATAAAAGAAGCAAGCTCCTATTTGGAGTCAGAATTTGAAATGAAAGATTTGGGCAAGACCAAGTTTTGCTTAGGCCTGCAGCTTGAGCATGTCCTTGAAGGAGTCTTGGTACATCAGTCGACCTACACCCAGAAGGTGCTTGAAAGGTTTGGCTTTGAGAAGGCATTTCCCTCAAAAGTACCAATGATCGGGAGGACTTTACAGCAAGAAAAAGATCCTTTCTGACCTAGGGAAGAGGGGGAGGAAGTCCTGGGACCGGAATTCCCATACTTGAGTGCAGTGGAAGCACTCATGTACTTAGCAAACTGCACTAGACCGGACATTGCATTTGTCGTGAACCTGTTAGCAAGGTACAGTGCAGAGCCCACCAAAAGGCATTGGCAGGGCATAAAGGACACCTTCCAAGGAAGCAAAGACATTGAATTGTCTTATAGAAAGAATCAAGATCTGAGCTTGATTGACTATGCAGATGCTGGGTATCTGTCTAACCCGCATACCGCTAAGTCGCAAATAGGCTATGTATTTTTCATGTGGTGGAACTGCAATTTCCTAGAAATCGTCTAAGCAAAGCCTTGTAGCTACTTCGACGAACCACTCAGAAATTATAGCGCTATATGAAGCCGCACGAGAGTGCGCTTGATTCCGCTGAATGATTCACCACATCCAGCAGTAATGTGAAATGAACATTGTGCAAACCCCCCACAATTATCCATGAAGATAATGCAGCTTGCGTTGCACAAGTGCAGACGGGCTATGTAAGCATATCAACCCCAAGTTCCTCTATGCTCATGAATTGCAGAGATGGACAAGATTAAAGTACTGTACACTAAGTCATGTAGACTTGTTCACTAAGTCACTCCCGCATCTAGCTTTGAAAGGTGCGTGCGTGGAATTGGAATGACGAGACTTAGAGAAGTGCAGAATTCAGGGGGAGAATTCTCACAAGGCCGCTAATAAATCTTGATCATGAAGATTAAGTACCCAAAAATAAAGTCTTGCAGACCAAATGAATTTGGGTGAATTGTACTCTTTTTCCCTTGACGAGTTTTCCATGAAGTTTCTCGACCAAGGTTTTTAACGAGGCAATTCATGCATCGCAGCATCACATGTATCATGTACTCTTTCTCCAAATTTTTCCCACTGGGTTTTATGGAGTTTTGATGAGGCATAAGCATGTTGGGTGAGTGCCCAAGGGGGAGTGTTAGGAAACCTGAACTCTATCCAGAGTCCTGATCTAATTGGGCACCCCACCGTAGATTATAAATAGGGACCTAGACCCCCTCATTATGTACCCCGATGCAATCTAAAGCAATAAAGAAAGACCAGGAGTTCTCTCTACCTCTCTGTGTTCAATCTATTATTCTGTGATTCTGTGATTGATTCGTTCTTGTTCTAAGCAGAGGAATCGCTCGGACTGGTCTCCAGCGTCGGTTCCTCAACAAAAAGGACCGGAGACGGTAGGATTAGGACTAATCCTACCGTTATTTAGGACTAAAACGTCAAAAATTCTTAAACCCTACGAAACCTCACAAGCTCCCCGGAAGCCGCCGCCATGCCTCCAAAGAGCAAGAAGAAGCAGCCGGCGGCGTCCCCGCAGCCGTCCCCTCGCACCCCATCCACCCGCGGTCGTGAAGTTGGCGGCGGCGGCGCCCTTGACCTCCCATCCGCCGCCGCCGCGGCTGCGGCGCGGTACCCGGCGCTCGTACCCTGCGGCGGGGCTGGCTGCTTCGCCGGCACCGTCGCCGATGTGGGCCCAAGGGCCGGGAGCCGCGGCGGCAAGGTGAGGCTCTGGCTCTCCGAGCCCGCCATGGTCGGTGCCGGGCTGCGTCCTGGGTGTCTCGTCTCCGTAAGCTCCTCCTCCTCCTCCTCAAGATTTTAGGAATGCATTGTGTTCCAATTTCTTATTTGACTAAGCGCTATACTTGTTTTGTATATGTTGACCACCATGGCTCTATTTAGTATCAGTTCTTGCTATTAGGTTGTCGCCATTGATTGTGTAGATCTATACCATGATGGCCCATTGGTGATATATTTGCTCTGATGCTGTAACAACTTATTTATGGAATTTAGATTTGTGCTGTGGTTGAGAAGTTGAATTCATCACATGCCACTGAAAATAATTGCTGTCTTATGAGCTAAAATTTGTCTTCTTTTAGCAATTAGTGGTGATCCCAGTATGTGTCCACCAGCTTGTGCAGTGCTAATGTGCCAAATTTAAATACATGCAGGATTGTGGTATCCTGATTGTTAAATAATAAAATTGAGATTCAGGGTTCCCATGAGTTCCAGTGAATTACAAAAACACTATTTACTAGCATCTGTGTGTTGTTTGGATAAATAAGCTGAGGGCTTTGCCTTGTTTGTAGGTATCACTTATTTCTTCAAGAAATGATCAACTAGATATCTTCCCATTTGATAGTTTATTTGAGGAGTGCAACAGATTCTTTGATCTTGATGTGGACAATGATCTAATGTGTAATGAAGCTGGGAGGACCTTTGTGGTAGCCACAGTTTTCCCCTCCCGTGAGGTATGTGCTTTTTCTATCTTTCCTCTCTTGATGTCTAAATGCTGAGAATGCCAAACTGTAAAAGGTTTTTTTGGTTGGGTTATCTTACTAGGTTCAAAAGAATGGCATCAAACTCTCTTGGGATCTTGCTTGCATCCTTGGATACCCTTCAGTAGGTCGTTCTTTGTTTATTAGTCCCCTATATACATCTCAAGCCCCAAAACAAACTGATGGTATTGATATTTTACGGGTGATAAAATGTAACAATCTTTACCTTAGTCTAGTTCCACCTAAGGTTGGACCTTCCAGCCACATTGAATCGAAGTTTTCTTCCCATCCTGTAAGAAATGGTATAGTTATGGAGTCACCTAAGAAGATTCCCTCAACTCCGCCGCACAGGAATGAAGCCCATGATGTTGCATCCAACAGTGGCTCTTCATTTTGCTTAGATCCAGCAACTGCGAGATCAGCATTAGCAGATGAGAAAGTTAATGCGTTGCTGCAGACTTATGCACCACGATGGCTCAGTGGTAGGCACTTATTGAAAGGAAACTACGTTCCTCTTTTGATGTGTGGGAAATTGTCTATGTTCGTGGTTATGGGAGCAGAATTAGATGGTTCTGCTCTGGATGTAGTGCATGATAAAGACATTTCATTGTCCAATGTGGAGGTTTCAGCTAAATTGGGGGAAGCTCCAGTTTCATTCCTTGTCGACAAAACCACGAAAGTTTATCTTTCTGATTCATCCTGCCCAGAGGAGCCTGGCTCAGAGAAATCAGTCTTGCCAGCTGAATATTCCACGCATGCTGATACAAGAAATGAAGGTTCCACATGTGTCCCAAGACTTGGTGGTTTATCTAAAGAGTCAGCACAGATAAAAGAAATCATTTCAATTTCACTGACTGATCAAATTTGTTTGCCAAGGTATAGTGTGAAAACATTCGTTTCTCCCCATAGGTCTATGATTTATTATTTCAATTAGTAATATATTGATTGACTTTTGTTCATGTACACTAGTACACATGTCAAATTTAGGTACAAAGGCGTTCTTCTTCATGGCCCACCTGGAACAGGGAAAACCTCGCTTGCTTCTTCCTGTGCCCATGATGCAGGGGCCAATCTTTTTACAATTAATGGACCAGAGATCATTAGTCAGTATTATGGCGAAAGTGAGCAGACGCTGTATGATGTTTTCAGTTCAGCTAAGCAAGCTGCACCTGCTTTGGTTAGATTTTTCTTCTAATGCTCAGCTACTTCTTCTTATTGTCTGGTGGAGTTACCGCTTTAGGAGGCTAGATATCATAATTCACAACATTGTTTTTCCTTTTGTATGCATGGAGGAAAAGGAACAATTTTTTGATGTCTTTTGGAACCTCTGTCTATAAAGTGAATAAATGATATGCAGCCTCAGATAGATCGATCATGAAAGGTTCTTTACCACATATTGAGAGTTTTGGCGAATTCTGTGACATTGTGGAATCCTAGATGCCCAATTGTCTTGATGTGCTTTGCTGCTCTTAATATTTTCTTTCTTTTTTCTAAATTGATGCACCCAAACTTGTCACTCTTCTCACTATTTCTTGTGATCATGTAGACTGGAAACCAAACCACTGTATTTGACTATAATTGTACGACATCTTTTCCTCTTCTTATGAAGCAAAATGCCCCTTATGGCTTATGATTACAGATTCTGAAAGTTTTATTGTATGTCCTTGTCCTATGACACATAAAAGGGAGCTTCTTCCCTTAAGCAGACAAAGTGTTTGACTGAAGCAGTGCAGACAAAGTGTTTGACTGAAGCTGTGTACTTGCCTATACAGTATTCTGTTTCAGTGCTCATCTTCAGGAGCATCTCCATCTTTATTCTATTTGCTTTATTATATTTCAGGTGAAAGTAATCTCTAACTTGGTTTTTACATAATCAAATCTAAAAAATCGAAGCAAAACCTCTTCTCCAATTACAGATCAGTTCCTTTTTTTTTTAATTGAGGTGTTTCCCTTCATCTCTAAATCAGGACAAACATACAAGTATTTATTGTACTAAGTAGCAAGGTTATGTATCAAAGTATTTGGTTTGCAACGGTTTCTATACTACGGAGAGCAAGTATTTAGTGTCATAATTAGTTTTTTTTATCACAGCATGTTACCATTGTTGCAGTATCATGGATTAATTAAATGTATCTTCATTCCTTTTAGATATTTATTGATGAATTGGATGCAATTGCTCCAACACGGAAGGATGGGAGCGAGGAGTTATCTCTTAGAATGGTTGCCACTTTATTAAAACTGATGGATGATATACACCCTAGTGATCGTGTTCTCTTGATTGCTGCTACGAATCGGCCTGATAGTATTGATCTTGCA
This sequence comes from Dendrocalamus latiflorus, assembly GCA_017311315.1. Taxonomy (NCBI): domain Eukaryota; kingdom Viridiplantae; phylum Streptophyta; class Magnoliopsida; order Poales; family Poaceae; genus Dendrocalamus; species Dendrocalamus latiflorus. The sequence continues at coordinate 51,942,929 of CM029642.1, read as the reverse complement.
CTGCGACGTCGATTTGATGAACAAATTGAAATAGGTAGAAAGCTCTGATGTTACTCTTACACTAACTGCTTACAAAGTTAAAGATGTGGATGCAATCTACTCTACATACATATCTTCCTCTTTCAGTTATTGATGCGCAGAATACATGAAAGTGTAGTAACATCATGCATTTAGGGTTGGTCTAAACAAATGTTACTAAGAATGGATTGGTTTGCATCATACGTTCTTTCTGAAGAACTTTACATACTTATAAGTGTCATCCCACAATGTGGTTACTTTGTATGGCTTCAGTACCTATTTTCTGTAACCTCTGCTGCCTGAGGTTGGTCATATGCGTATAGATGATATCAAATACAATATGAACATCATTGATTTGAATGTTGCATATAACACGGTTGTCCAGTTGATAAATTGTTGTATCTAAAAAAAAAGTTGTTCAATTGTTTACTTGCAGGAGTACCATCTCCAAGACAGAGGCTGGACATACTTGACAACCTTCTAACTGGAGTTCGCCACTCTCTCTCTCGTGAGGGACTTGAGTCTCTTGCTTTGGTCACTCATGGATTTGTGGGTGCTGATCTAGCTGCACTCTGCAATGAGGCTGCATTGAGTGCTCTTCGCCGTTATATCTGCCTAAAAGATGATATAAGCTCATTGTCATCATCTCTCTCAAAGTTAACCATGTCATTGGAGGAAGTTCCCTGCACCAGTATGGGTGACAACACAGAAAGTAGTGGACCTGGCAATAAGAAAGATGGAATGTTATTGTCAGTCACCACCGAGGACTTTGAGAAGGCTAAAATGAAAGTGAGACCAAGTGCAATGCGTGAGGTATCATTTCTATCCATCTGACCTGTCTATTTAGTGCGTTGTTGTGATCTCTGCTCTAATAAACTTGTTTGTTGGCTTCTGTTGTAATACCTCCTGGTTTGTTAAGCAATGTTTCTCCTCTCTTTTGTTTTTTTACCTTTTTACGTGTTTATGTCAACCTTTCCATTCATGAACCCCATCTGATGAGCAGTTAATACTAGATAGAAGTTGCAAACTTGATGCAAATTGGTATAATTTTTTTGTCATAACAGTTCAATTGAATGTAAGGCGCTTTTGATTTGGTTCAGTAATGGGCTTCATGGATGTATTGTATTGTTGTTATCTTCTGGGAAATAAACACAATGTCAGTAGATATGTGATCTTTAGTGGATAAAGCAATGCTAATGGCCCAACCATTTCCTGTACAGGTAATGCTTGAGCTTCCGAAGGTACAATGGGAAGATGTTGGTGGCCAAGCCAGAGTCAAGAAGCAGTTAATTGAAGCTATCCAATGGCCACAGAAATGCCCAGAAGCATTTGAACGCATAGGGATTCGGCCACCTAGAGGATTGCTGATGATCGGACCACCAGGTTGCAGTAAGACATTGATGGCCCGTGCTGTAGCTTCTGAAGCAAAGCTGAACTTCCTTGCAGTTAAGGGTCCTGAACTGTTCAGCAAATGGGTTGGTGACTCTGAAAAAGCAGTGATATCACTATTTGCAAAGGCGAAAGCTAATGCACCGGCAATATTGTTTTTTGATGAAATAGATGGGCTTGCAGTAACTCGTGGGCATGAAAATGATGGTACATCAGTTGCTGATAGGGTCCTCAGTCAGTTGCTATTGGAAATGGATGGTAAGTTTTAATCTTGATCCAGCCAATAATTACCCAGGGAGCAATTTAATGGAATTATTTCTTCATGAACGCTAGAAGACAATTAGGTGTGTTAGGCTTCTGACTATGAGCTGTGAAAGATGTAACTAGTGAGTGCATACAAACCAAGCAGCAAAGTATTGGATATGATGTTTCTAGTCAATGGTTAATCACTAGCTGCATCTGAAACTTCTTTGGGTTCTACTATTTGATTTCTTATGTGGTTCATTCTTGCTAGAAGTAACATGATGCCTAAATAGTAATAATATTTAGGTTGTGATTCTGGGTAATATTTTATTAAATGAATATAATGACTGCACATAATGTCTGCATAATATAAATTTAGTGACTAACAGTAGTTGCTAGTCAAAATTGAGGCAGGGGCCTCTTATGATACATTAATTGCTCGGGTCTCTGTCATTTTCTTCTCTTCTCAATCACAGATGGAATGTGATTATGACCTGCTATCTAGACTCCTGCTATTTACAAGCTCTGAAGCTCCTATTGATGTTTAGGTTTCGATCATGCCTAATGTACTATGGTTGCAACAGGTTTGGACCAAAGAATTGGCGTTACTGTAATTGCAGCTACAAATCGTCCTGACAAAATCGATCTTGCACTTCTGAGACCAGGTTACTTATCCACTTATATGGATTATGAACTTTCATTTATGGCTTACATACATTGCTTGGGCTACAAATGTAATGCTTCCTATGGTCTGTTGGTTTGACTTTATGAATGATGTGTGCACTAGGTCGTTTTGATAGACTGCTTGATGTGCAACCACCAGATGAAGCTGATCGTGAAGAAATTTTCCGGATTCATACACGCAGCATGCCGTGCAGTCCTGATGTCAATCTAAATGAACTTGCAAGACTTACGAAAGGCTACACTGGTGCGGACATAAAGCTTGTCTGCAGGGAAGCTGCTATTGCTGCGCTTGATGTACGCCACCTGTTCTCTCCCCATTATGGTACATGACTGTATTTTCACAAAGCAATTGCAGAAGTTCACTGTTAAGCTGCCTCTATTTTCACAGGAGAGCATTGATATTCCAGAAGTAGCAATTAGACATTTCAAGTCTGCAATCAAGGGAATAAAGCCGTCAGATGTAAAGTTCTACCAAGAACTTGCGGTGCGATTCCGCAGATTTGTTGATGATGCATCATGGAGAAAGCAATAGTGCTGGGGAACATATTGGACTAGCCATTTTGTAGCCCAGAAGATTCTTATCGTATGTGTGAATGGAGAAGTTTGTTGTAAGTGAGTCCTTATCCTCATCTTGTCCCTCACCTTCACGGCTTCATTACTAGCATGTGCTCTTTGCTTTGTTATTTACCAGTACTCTGCAAAACAGTCAGCGCAAGAGTACATTCCTCAGTGTTTCACAGCAAGAATGCTGTTGTTACGGTGTATATTGTGCCAATTATCAGATGGGGCCTGTAATCATGCAGAAATGGGTGTTTTAGCTTCGTCTGCACTTGTTTTGGGGCCTGTTCTTTTAGCTTCGAACAAACAATTGCTACCAAATTCATACGACCCGTACATGCCCCCATTTGCTTGTCTCTGTGCCATTTGCATAGTTTAGGTGTACCAAATTGGTCTCTAGACCCACACATCACATGCGCATCCGAATAGGCTGTGATCATAGAAGCTTTCCTCTACGTACGTGGATGTTCTTTTGAGCTATGACTGATGGGTTTTAGATACAACTGATGGTTTTTGTTTGTACTTTTCAATACGGCAACAGACGGTGGCACTGATGGTGTATATGGTTTTAGGTTTGGGAAGCTATTTGGAGAATTTACTTTAAGAGGTTACTCTGTTTTGACGATTGATTTTTTTAACTTTCGGAAAAATTAAAAGCAGAAATTAAAAGTCAAAAAGAGCGGGGCATCTTCTGAATGGAGGAGGCCCTTGTTGTGTGGATGTACTGTTGGCTGTTGCCTGTTAACTTCACCCGGTAGTTATGTAGGAGAGGCATTCGCGAGCTAGGTTTGCCATGGTACGGTGCTCGGACTTTATGTGTATCACAATGGAGGTCAATTCATGTTTGCAACAAAGTAGCAGCGTGGGTAACTTAGGATGCTTACGGTTGCTGTTTACATATCCATGTGTAATTGTGATGACCTGTTGCCCATTCACAACAATTGTCACACTAATATCTTCTTGTTCATGAATTGGCTGATTGAAGTACTATGGGACAGTTTCTGATTCTGTTTTGGGGTCTCCCTTTGTAGAAGGACCGGTTGCTTCATTGACGGCGTCTGATCGTTCAAGCTGCTTGTCTTGCTGCTGCTGCTGCTGCTGTAGTAGTGTGCTATCTCCTGGTAAGGAGGAAATGTTGCGCCAAAGCGATCGCTGCTATCGCTGAATCTCTTGAAAGGCTTACCTCTGCCATACGCGCCACTGCTCCAGCCGAAGTGGACTCACCCTTATTTTGTTATTTTAGGTGAACGTTAAATGTGACATGCATGGGTGGTTTTAGTACATGGATAGTTGCACCCTTTAACTTTTCACCTCATATATTACTACATCATCTTTGGCTATGAACATTTGAGCACCACTTATTGCAATGATTGGAATACTTGTGGTTTCCCTTAGTTTCCTTTGATTCATATTATTGCTAGATGATGTGTTGCGTAGTTTGGTCTTACTTAGGATGCCATTGGTATTTAATTGGTTCATATTAAGTTAATTTATGCTGTTGAAAATTTATGGTTAAATTCTTATGGAATATCGTTTTTGATATCTTTGTGACATTATTACCTGCTTATTGTTTAAAATTGATAGTGGTAGTGGTTGTGAGAGATATCCTGAGTTTTTTGGTGAGCCGGGGATAGTCTTCCTATGTTGGTGATTTAATCCCATCTTACTGCTTGTTATATTTAGTTCCGTGTTTCTGTTTTTACTGTGCTTAACAACAAAAAGCTGAACTTGATTATTCTTCCTTTGTTGCTTGTTGGTATAATTCTGTTTTTCAGCTAGTTGATGATTGATATACATGTCAGTAAGTAGCACACGCAAACTGATATTGTTTCTTCTTTTGGCTCATGTGCAGCTGCTTGGTGTCCACGGTCCCCTTGCTAAGCGTGACCCTCGGCAGGCGACCCTTGCTGACACAGTTGGATCTACCGTGTAGACCATCTCTTCTGCTAAATGGAACTCGATTGATTTTGCTTTAGCTAGTCTAATTTCGACATGCTAGAACTCAGTGTTAAGTAATGGTTGTCGGCTGCAGCATGATCTTTTTATGCAGTAGTTCCTTCTCTAGGCTAGTTTGATGTGGAGGTTTACATATCTACAGTACCTTATCTGAACCCTTTCAACAGATCGTTATCTACAGAGCTACATCTCGTCTGGATCACCATGCTTCATATATTCATGAATTATGTTTTCTGTGCGCATTTTGTGCTGCTTTCTTATGATATGGTCGTCCCAGATCATGGATGAGTTGCGGTTGGGTTTGGTCGATCGCCCTTGTTCTTTTCCTGATGCAGTGATTGAATTCTAGCATGCCTTTTATGACTGAAGATTTGAAGCAAGTGTTTGCTCATGTTTTACCTCCTGATAAGTCGAAGTTATTACCACCAGTTTTGGTATGATTTCGTGTTAGCTTTCAGGGATGGTCTGCTTTACAACACAGAGGCTATTTTCTGTTTTGCATTGCAGCCTTGTAGGCTACGGTTTATAGTCTATACATGGCTGCTTTGCATTGCTGTAGTATGATAGTATCTCTATATCCGGTTTGTGAAATTGATCGTGTTAGCTAAAGAACGACAGTGCTAGCTATTAGCTAATAAATTTGCCTTTCCGTTCATGACAGAAGTCGATCGATGTGATCGTTTCCTTCGAAGCAGTAGAGAATTTTTCTGAGTCCCCTTTGATGTTGAGAGCACTCGATCTGAATGCAGGGGCAGTCAGTGCCGTGTCTCGTAGTACAGTGGGCTCGACAATGGCTACTACCAGGAGCGCCAACACATATTTTACTGTGAACAGTCTGTTCCAATGGAGCTTCTCGTTTTGCTAATTCTGTCTTTTGAGAATAATCTGTAAATCCACCTCTCATGTCTTGTACAATGGTACTCGTTCTGCATCTGTGCGTTGATGCTGTCCTTGTTGGCTAAAATCAGTCTTTGTTCATGTAACAACTAACAAAGCGAAGAATTCAACAATCTCGATCAGTGACGGAACCAGGTCTCGGACTACCTGGGCTGTAGCACGAGGCCTGGTAACCAAAGCCCATATAAAATTCATGAAAAATCACAAAAAATAGAGTAAGCCTAAAAGTTGATCCAAGAGCAGCTGGCCCAGCCTGGGGCTTGAGCTTAGGCTGGTTCCGCCCCTGACCTCGATCATAAGTTACCTCACATATCTATTTCCTTTATAAGCGTTACTGCGTTAGAGGGTGTCGTCGAACGCCCCACCACCCGGGCTCGAACTCGGGTGTGTATCTTCCTCCTTAAGTGAATGCTAAAGCTCTCGACCACATTTCAAACAAAAAGGTGGTGATGCTATATTTCTTACAGCTTTTCATTTTCTTTGGTATTTGTTTCATTAAGTCATTATTTGTTTTCAATGATTTGATTGTTTTTAGTACTTGTAATACACGGTTTTTAGAACTCAAATTATTGAAACAAGTTTTTTAAAAAATAATGAAAACCACGAGAAATAGCATGTGCGTCATGGGTGTATTGGGACTGTATATTATGTTATGGGGGAATGTAAACGAAAATGAGATGAGGGTCGAAATACAGAGTGACTTACCCCGGGGGGGGGGGGGGGTTATGAATTTTTCTCTCATGTAAATTAACCATTGGCTGTCATGCAAACCATTATTCAGTTCTCTGATCATCTGCTACTGTTGTTACCTGCAAATTTTAAAGTATTGTCATTTCTCATTACCGCCACCTTAATTGCTTTCTGATGTCTTTCCATGCTCATGAATTTGCTTTCTGATGTCTTTCCATGGTCATGAATTTATCTTCGCCAGTTTAGGGGCTACTGATGTTCGCTGCTAACTTCAATTTAGATTCATTTAGTCAAGAGAAACTCCTCTTTCCTCAAGAGAAACCACAAATCAGAACAGTTTTTTCGTTTCTATTCTGCCGTGCACCATATATTCGCTCCGTTCTTTTTTACATGATGTTTTTACTTTTTTACAATCTTCGAGGTACGACTTTGACTATTAATTTTTAGAACTTTACACTAAGACATATTAATAAAATCGTAATATTATGAAAGTATTTTTAACGATAAATTTAATGATATAATTTTCGTATAGCCAATCTAGATAATTTTAAATCTATTGGCAGACAATATTTAAAAAGTTTGACAGCACATTCTAGAAAGTCAAATAAAAAAATGGGTATGAGAATCAATCCATCATTCCTCTTCCTCCTCTGTCTAGCTAGGTCCAGGATTTCCAATCAATTCATCATTCCTCTTCCTCCTCTGTCTTGCTAGGTCCAGGATTTCCAATCATTGATGTGTGAAGGGGTCCATAAGTGCTTTCATTGGAAGCAGGACTTGCATGCTCACCTCAAGTTCAGAATTCTAGGCAAAGTTACTTCTGAATGTTGCCATTGCCAACCACGATTATTGCAGATACACTGAAGCAAAACCTTATTACTTTTCTCTTCTGTTTTCCTTTTGGTCTTTTGGTTTGAATCGAATAACTTCCGAAGATCTTACAGCAATGTACGAATACAAATTCCTCCTAACGAGGAAGAACGAAACTACCACATTGAGAAATTCCAAGGCCCTGACCGTTTGCTCTGAACTCCGTAATCTTTTCTGCTGAAACAAAAAAGAAAACAGAAGTGCTGATGTGATGGCATAGTAAAAGCAAGCTTATCATTTAGGTTTCAGTAAGCATGCACGCATACATCCATACTTTGCGCGCTATTCCTACCCTTTTCCCAGTCTGTCCATTCACTCTGAAATCACAACTGCTACTCTGCAAGGTTGTTTGAGTTCCTGTACTTACGCACGCATCTGCTCCGGTAATTTCTCGCACTGGCCGCATGCTTTCATCCCATGTTTCCTGAAATCATTGCGTCCTTGATCTGTGCCCGGATGCATGTCTAATCTCATCACCAATTAACACAGATCTGAATCTGGTCTAGTGTGAGAAAGGAGAGGATAGGGATACTGTGGGCCTTTCTCTCCTGCAGCCTGCAGGCTAAAGAAGGCTGCCAAGAAGTTGAAAAGAACCCCATGGGAGCCAGCCAGCCAGTCAAGGTGGCCATGATCAGGAGCTAGCTAGCTGAGATGAGGTGAGGTGACCGCTATTTTTTCCTCCCCGGGCAAACGAGAGGGAGCAATGCGGATGCACGGGGCAAAAGCTTCAGTCCTCGGGTTCTTCTTTTCTGGCAGCAGGAGGGATGGTGGGGTTTGTGTGAAGCTGCATGTTGTGCGATGATGGCGGTGCTGGTGGTGGTGGATCCATTGGCCGACCCGCAGTTATCGGGAATGCGGCACGTCTTGGCTGTGAAATCGGGTTGTGGACCTGTGGTATGTGCAGGGGTGGAGCCATATCTCCGGCAGAATATATAGACTTTAGTCTAAAGTGTAAAAAAATATCTAGTATACAGATCGGGTAAATTCAATTCAGCCTGGATAATATTTTCATGGTTCAGCCCAAATAGCCTAGATCATTCTCTTACTAAGCCTAAGGCGTAACTAAATTCTGGCTCCGCCACTGAGTATGTGCATGGCATGCCACCGTTCCTCATGCATTCCACAATGAACTTAATTTATGCACCTTGCACCGGTGAGTGAAGAAATTGTTGCAACGAGAGCGGCTCGGGCAGGGTGAATTTGGTCACTATGGGTCAACCAGCATGGCCATGGCTCGCAACTCGTGGAATTTTGAAGGGCGCAGCATTGTGATCTAAATCGTTGTGGCTAGCAAGTCGCAACTCCTGGAGTTTTTAACGTCCGCGGCAAACACGAATTTAGTTGCCGTCGAAATACAAAAGGAAAAGAAAGAAACACCTGCAGTCTCGCATAATCGTACATGGAGAGATCGCTGCTCGCCTGATCGTGCAACCCGACAGCCAGAGCGTGTGCCATCAACGTCATCCTTGACTCCGCACGACTCAAGGCCAACATTTGTGTAGGACCGAATAGGCAATATAGGGGTATGAATGGTGTCTTAAAATTTTCCTCTAAAGTATTCACCTATCCATTGCTCCGATAGCTACAAACCTATGACGATTAGAATAGAAACCATATTCAAGACCCATAAAAGTAAGAATCTGAACCACTGAGAAAAATCAGCAGATGCGGTACCACCGCTGTGGTTACTGCAGTATTACCGCAACTAGTCAGAAGACAACGTGGTCTGAAAATAACTTGTGGTCGATGATCAGTGAACGGTCGAAAACCAATGTGGTTAAAGACAACGTGGCTGAATTTCGACTCGAGTGGTCAATGACCAGAGTGGTTGAGAACCAACGTTGTTAAAAATCAACGTGGTCGACACCAAGGTGTTTGGAACCAACGTGGTCGAAACTAACTTGGTCAAAACCAGTGTGGTCGAAACCAACATAGCCAAAACTAACGTGTTCGAAACCAACGTGGTCGAAACCAACTTGATCAAAAGCCAATGTTATCAAAGACCGACGTTGTTGATGACCAGTGTGCAATCAAAAGACCAGCGTGGTTGAGGACCAATGAGTGATCAAAAACCAACATAGTTAAAGACCGATATGATCGTAACCTTCGTGGTCGATGTCCAGTGTCCGGTCGAAAAACCAATGTGAACGTAACTATTCGAAATATGACCCAGGTGGTTTGCGACCAATGATTGGTCGAAAACCAAAGTGTTCGACGACCAGGAGTTGTGGTACTACTGTTGGTACCAAAAGAACAAGGTTTTCAGCCAACCGCGAGAACCAAACTTGACAGAACTTTCGATCAGCTAAATCAAAAACTGTGAAACTTTGTATACATGTTTCTTAAGGTCATAGGAAGCAATTCCATTCCTGGATTGAAAAATCCATGACAAAATTGAGACCTTTTTGTGATTTGAAAACTGCACACCAACCAAGATCTAAAAACAAAATCGATGATCAAATCTTGCTCGTAGGTACAAGATAGCCAAGATGGCTTTAAGTACGTTCCCACATGTCATAGCAAACAAGATCACCGAAGAAATCAACCTAAAAATCTCAGATTAAAAAATCACTCGATTAGGCCAAGAACGAGCAAAAACAGGTTTCTTGGAAATATTGCTATTGAAGTGTCTAAATGATTAAAGTTCGATCTCAAGAGATTGTCTCCATCTCATTCATATCCTTGGTACAGTAAGACTAGGAGAAGGACAGACAAGAGATCAAACCAACCGAAACAAGAGTAACTCAATCTATAGGAAGAGATCAAGAAGGGGATGAGAGGAACAACCAACTAAAAACAGAGTAAACTCAATCAGATAAAAAGATGTACAAAAGGTAGATCAAAGATTGATGTATTGCTTACTTGAGATGATTGGTTTTATAGCCACTATACTCAGAAGAATAGAGCTCTAATCTTTGAGCACACACACATACACTCTGACCTATCTCCCATGGAATGGAGGAGGTGCTAGCCACCAAAAGGCTTATCCAACCTACTTAAATCCTAACACTTGCCTCTCCTCCCCCTTTAATAGGCTCACAACCTGAACTAAAACCTAATGGATCCATCCATTAAGCCAAACTGGGGACAACCCGTTAACCCCACCTAACACCGAGTTTTACTCCGCAAGCTTCTCTGGTATTAGGCAATTTTACCAAAATACCCCTCTACTGCTTTCAATGAAGCTTCCCGCTTCCTTTTTCACGAAGCATCACCCATGCTTCAACATCTTCCACGTGGCCCCAATGACTTGTCATCAAGGCTCTCAAGCGTTCAGATCCCACCGAGCCGTTCTCGCTTGCAAACGACCTAAGTCACTTGACACACAACGTGCTTCTCCTTGTGCATGACGTCACCCGGCTTCCTTAACCGTCTGGACCTCAACTCCTTCCTAAGCCTGGCTCTGGTCCACTTTGCCATTACCCGTCATGTCCACCACCGGCAGCTTCCGCTTTGGTTCCTCATCGTCCTAGTTTGCAACTATCCTACAAGCCTCAGTCATTTTCGGCGTTTCTCTGACCGTTCTGGACCTCAGCAACAACCTGTACCTAGTCTCGGTCCTCCGACGCCTCACCATGACCTGCTCCGAAGTCCTGCAACCAACAACAACAAGCAAACCGTCACATAGCACCGCATAATACACAAAAACATCAATTTGTGCAATTTATCCATACAATGCTTAATGCAAAACGTATATACTCAAATACTAATCCTAAACCTAAGACCAAACAATAAACCCATGTACACACTAGTAACAATACCCAGATCAAAACATGACCAAAACTCCAAGAATACTGGAGAATAACCTCAGACCACCGAGAGAAGCTAGTCTGACCGTCAAGCACAGGCTGGTCAGACCACTAGCTGGTCTGACACGAGTACTCGAGGTCTATGACCAATCACCAGCCACTGAAGTTATGACCATCGAGTACCGAGGCTACGACCAACGAGTACCGAGTCCTCTCATCGACCGAGTATCGAGTCCTCTCGCCTACTAAGTACCAAGTCTTACGACTACCGATCGCAAAGGCTACGTCTACCAAACAACGATCACATACTGAAGCTACGACCATCCATGGTCGTTTGTCGTGCTCGTCCTGCCGTGGTCGATCTGCTATGCGTGACATACCACGATCATTCTGCCGTCCTCGAACAATTGCCGATTAGACCTGCTGATCGGATCATTCAACACAAGGCTGATCAGACTTTCCAACCATAAAGTCGTAAGCTTCGAATACTCCAGTACTTGCAGTCCAGACGAACTCGATAACCACGTAGGCGTCAGACAAAAAACGATCTTTTACAATAAAAAAACCTCAAAAACCAAAGTCAAACTTCACAGATACTATAATCTAAAAGTCAATTACTTATCATAACTATAGAGTGACCTCCACATAGTCTTATAGTTTGCGCTCGCATGAAGCCACCGATGAAGCCATGAAGGAGGTTGTGAATTGGTCGTGTTGCTGAACGGGACTTTCAACCGCTCGGTCCCACCTCAGGAAATCTCAGGCGTCCATTGAACGGAAACACTAACGGGAACATATAGGGGCGACAGGGAAGCCACATTCGCCCCAGGGCTACCCTCTAAATTGTTATCGTCTCTTCCGGATTTAAACAACGTAACGATGCCAACCTTGCTTTTCACCTTTCGCTTTTGCTTGTGTGTGTGTTTTAGGGTTGGATGGCTCTGGTTGGAAGGGCCTTGCAATTCATCTCTCAATCTATTTAGGTTATCCCAGAGCTGAACAGACATATATATAATACCGAGGTGCTTCTGTATATCCACCTCAGTGTGTGTAGCTGTCAAGCATGCACTGCTAGCTGTAGGGTTTTCATGCCACCTTTTGGTTAGCTTCTAGGCATTCGATATGACTTTGTTATTTTTGAATAACATGGTTGTGTTTTAATAAATGTGTTTCCTAGTGAAGTGTACGTCCATAAGTGAAGGGAACATGCATGCCGGGATAATTATGCGTTGGAAAGAGGTACCATATATGCTCTTACTGAAACAAAGTGCGCAAGTTCGTAGTCACGCAGCATTGCCAACTGTGGTTGATTTGCCGCTTATATTATCGACCGTGGTTTCTGCAGGACATTCGTATTTTAATTTTCGGAGAAGTTCATCTGTATTTGTTGGATGTGGTTCATTAATCTGGCATGGAAGGAAAATAAGTACACATAGTCTGCATGTTTTTTTTTTCCATTCTTAATTTTGGCAATTTTATGTGGATGAAACATGGGGTTTTGTGAAAATCGATCGGAACAACTTACCTAGTGCAACGTATAATTTACTCCTTTCTGGTTCTGCTTCTTGCTGTCTTAACTCTTAATGGAATTAATTAGCATTTTAGAAACGTGTTTGACTGCATAAGAGGCAGAGCATAGTCAACAATATACACACGATACATCCCAGATAAAATTATTAACAACGATGAACATGTGCAAATACTCTACAAATAGCAGATTTATACACAAAAAGCTAGCCTTTTACAACTTTTGGTCTAATTTCCCGCTTTAACCCTTTTTCCATACCCTAATGCATGCCCTAATAGCTCAGCTTTTGTCCTTTGGATCTGCAACATTAAGAAAGTAACGCAGGCATGAAAGAGGATAAAAGAAAGAAAAAAGGAGAAAAAAAGTTCGCAAAAGATGGTTAGAAAAGAAAACAAAGTGACCAGCACGCATCATCATCTTGTACGCATGTCGCCTCGTGAATAGCCTCGCTGATCTCTAGCTTAGCTTAAAAGAGGCCAGACAGCCAGGTAGTATATATATTATTATGTGCTCTTTTATCCGATAAATTATAATTTTTCACTTGAAAAATTCTCGGGTATCTCATTCTTGTCCCCAAGCTAGCTTTAACGAGTCCTGATGTCTTTCATGATAGCAAAAAGATTTCGTATAAGCATCGTTATCAGCAAGTGACTAAAGTTCCCAGTTGTAAACTTGTAATTAGTGCATGCTCATAAGTAGGCTTATGTACGTACGTACGTGTCTGCTGCATCTCTTTCGCTGTGCCTCCAAAAATTGCTTCTTGATCAGAATTATGGTTTGGAATTCGGATCTGGAGGGCAATCCCACACGTGGCAGGCTAGAGCTGCGCTTGCAATTGAGCAAAGATGATTACGATTACGATGAAGATGATGATAATAATAATAATAGCTTAAGTACGTAAAAATCCCCTTCCCTGTAAGTCTTTTTTTTTTGTGTTGTCATATGCTTGGGTGGTAGGCGCTTCACCTGGGCTCACCCACATGCTAGTGAGCTCACTAGCCCTTTAGAGCTCACAGACATTCAAGGGAGTTCATAAGCTCCAACGTGGAAATTTCATATCTATGAATTCTCACTGGCTTTAATTTGGAAGCTAGATTTATGTAAAATACTTTGAACCGTGATATAAAGTACATAAGTACATGGGAATTTTTCCATAATATGTACAAACTCTTTTTCTAGAAATGGTATAGTTTGATAAGACAAATTATATTAAGATTCAGAACCGAGAAGTCAAGGAAACAAATCCACAAATAAACCCATCGAACATATCGCTAGTGGAACCGAATCTAAACCCATCGGTATGGTCATGCCTTTTCATTTTCTCAGAGAACAAGAGACAAAACACACGATTGAACATTTTAAAGCGATGCGAAGATTCGATGGACCAATCTGGCTAAGGAGTATGGGTCTATTTGATATGTCTGCGGCTTATGACTTTTAACCAAAAACCATTTTTAGAAACCGTTAAAGAACAGACCCTATATACAGCACCCCAACTTCTCAAAAGTTAAAAATATCACCTACAACTCTAACCACTACCAAATTAAACCACCATTTAATCAATACAAACAACTAGGCGTCCAGAATAAGCAATCAGCATAATGATAAACAAAAATTTTAAGCAACACTATAATCAATAAATTAAATTTAAGATGAATCAAATAATCACTAAGATAAACTAAGGAACGTATCAAGTAGCAACATTATGAACCATAAAGAACTAAGGAAAACAATTAATCATCTAATTATTGCATGGATAGCACTAAAATAATGAAGACAATAAGTTATTGATTACTAGATAGAGTGAATAGCTATAAAAGTGCATGATCACATATTCTACTTTCACTCATGCATGTCGTCTTTGATGTTCACCTTAAAATAAGAATAAGGCAAGGGTACATCTACGACTCATCAAGTACATAATGAAATAATAGGAACAACATCATATTCATATCACTTATGAATTTTCAACATTCTCTTTTTCTTATTTCTCTTTCTGTTAATATAATTCAATGCTCATGCACATGTCTCTTTCTCTTTTTGCAGCTCATACCGGTATAGCGGAGGGAACATCCGTCGATGTTCACCTCAACCTCCATCCCGTGGAGGTGCCTACTTCTGTAGGTCTTACTCAAGACCTAAATAGCTTTATTCGTAGCTAGTTGACTTACTCACCGTCCTAATTTGTATGTACATGTCATGTCATGAGTGCAATATTCCATTATTTTACCAGATGTCATATTTATCATCGAATTATATCATACTGAACAAAAAGGTAATCAAATATTGCATGACATAAATAAATCAACAACAATAAATAATTATCAACCATTATCTGTTATTTTACAATGCACTTACATTTTCTAGTTACAATGACTAGGTTGATTAGAGGATGACACTAACCCTAAAGCTACTCCTCCTACAGTAAATACCAAAACTCAATACAAGTCACAGCAATACAAGACAGCAATTAATCGACAATGCTCCTACATGCTCTGTAAATCCACAATATTCCTCTTTTACCAAACAGTTACCCTCTGGTGTCCCGATAATAAAAATGACATAACTTTCAATTCCCGAGTTCTATCATAGCAAATCATACCAGTTCTAAAATCTATGAAAAGTTCCCTAAAACTTCTTAGTTGGCCATATGTCCAAATTAAATCATCTAAACCTCCGTCTAACTCAGAAGATAGATCTGCCATTTTCTGGCCAGCAGTTTAATATTTTCCTATCTATTAATCTACTCATGCAAATCCAGTAAATCATAACATTTTCAGAATCTAGAGAAAATTAGCTACCACTTTTTAGTCATGCCCAAATTCAATTCTACCATCTACCAAGTAAATTTAATAATTTTCCACGATGGCATCCAGCAGCAACCAAATCTAGATAATATTCTTTCAAAATTCACAACTTATATTCTACCCATCCAAAATTTATGTTCTTAGACACTCTAGAATTATTACACAATTACCTATACTTTTAATGTAGACTAAAAACCCTAATTAATTTATTTAATATTTTTAATCTACAGATTACCGAGTGCTACCAGAAGACGATAATTTTCCAGACAGCACCTTATAAAAATAATAACTCAAAATTTAACCACCCAATCAACATGATTAAATATTCTATAGAAAACTAACAATATTCTCTATAATTATCTTGTAGATAATATTATCTAATTATGCCCATACATCACCCGAAATCACAGCAAAAAAATCGTAGCAGATTAACCGATCTGCTAATCGATCCCCTGACTAACACTTACTACATCACTCTCTAATATCGACTCTAATCTCTAATAATGTTAGCAAAATAGATAGAAACATTCAGATCGTTACCCTAGAGAAGAACAATAAAACCACAGTCTCTTTCTCACTTTCCCTTTCCTTTTCCGTCCTAATCTTCTCGCTACTGCTCTCTACGATCTCCTGATTTTTCCCCACTACTCTCCTTCCCCCCCCCCCCCCCCCCCCCCCCCCCCGTGATTCCTCCTGGCTCCCTCCGATTTGACGCACAGAAGATCGCACGGCCTGAGCTGTCGGCTGGCGAGCGCTAGCGCATAGCGCTAGATCACGCGCGGCGACGCAAGCGTACGTCCACTGCGGGCGCGAGTGCTGGACGCTGGCGCGTGGAGCCCCGACGGTGTATGGCGGCTGCTCCTCGCGCGCGGGCGCATCCAGGCACAGGCGCGCAAGTTGGCACGGACGCACGCAGGCGCGGACGGCTGCTGTCTTGCGGACGGGCAGGCGGGCGCGTGGCGACGGCGGTGGTTAGCACCGGCGAACAGGAAAAATCGACGGCGTTGGCGCTCTTGCGCGCGGGATGTGCGGGCGCGAGTTGGCGCGTGGCGTCCTCGTGATCGAGCGAGCGATGGCCTGGCAGGTGTTCTGTGCGAGCGTGTGGCGATGGAAACCAGCGAAGCCAACTGGAGAGGAATTGAGATTCTCTGCCTTCAACGTCAGTGACGTCGTGGGGCCCACACGTCAGTGACCCAACGTCAGTGACGTTGAAGTCAGAGGATACGCATCCACTGAAGAGATGGCAACGGCGAAAGAATGCGGGAGCAGCGCGACACTGGCGGCGGCGCTTGGGAAAGAAAAAGAAAGATGGCTAGGGTATTAGGTTCTCCTCTCTCCCATGACATTTTTTTTATCATGGCACGAGAGTTAATCCATTCTAACTTACCCATATAGCTCGTTCTAGAACGCTCAACCTCTAAAAACCAAGCATCCTCTTTTTACATAACTTTTTTCTTTATTTACGGAGAGGTCGTCAAGAGGGTTATTTATAGAATAATATAGAAAGGTTGGTGGGCTTGAACAGGGGCGGAGCCACACTCCGAGCAGAATAGGCTTCAGCCTGGGGTGTGGAAAAATGTCTAGTGTACGGCCTGAGTAAATTCAGTCCAGTCTAGGTAGCATTTTTATGGTCCAATCTAGATAGTCTAGATTATTTCACCACTAAGTCTGGGACGTAACTAAATCCTGGCTCCGCCATGGGGCTTGAAGATAGGGTTAATTGAGTGCGTAGGGCTAGCTAGATGATCAGGTGGAGTGCACACGCATGTGTTGATGCCCTCTTTGGGTGATCATCGGATCATGACAACTTGTATGCGAGTGGAGTGGATCGTCCCGAATCGACGTGATTGCATGCTCGATGCCCTCTTTAATCGTCTCGTCGCATCAATCTACATGTATAGGGCGCCACAATGTGTGCATGCATCATGGATTCCTGTGTGTGCGCGTGCATGAGAGCAAGTACAATAGTATAGCCAACTAGTGGCTATAACACTTGTCCATTTCATCTATAGCCTTCAAAAAAATAGTTCATACAATAAGGTAGCTATTACAATAACTATTTGGCCCCACGTGTAAGAGAGTGAAATGCATATTTTTACGTGCTATAGCTAGCTGTAATTTAGTAGCCAGCTTCCTTCTCTCTCTTCCTTTCTCTCTCTGCCACGTAAGATTTGGTTGATATTATATTTGCTATAGCCTGCTGACTAAGCCTTATTGTACCTGCTCTGAAGTGAGATCGACTAGCTAGGTAACTACCAAAATATATTCTTCTCTCATTTTCTAAGGGATCAATTATCGTATCAGTGCATGGCTATCATTGCTTGTAAATGCTTGTGATTTAAGTTCAAAACGAAAAATCAACATCCTTTTTTTTCTTTTTACCCTCCAGACATGTGGGATCCATCATCAACTTAGTAACTTGCCTGGGTTTTCATCCCCATTTGGAAAGAATTTAATTTACAGAAATTTTACATAAACATTTCAACTCCTAAGAAATAAAGAAAAATTCCCTTGTTCCAAACAGGGTCTTAAATTAAAAAGAGCAACCTAAAATTAGGAATGTTGTTCACTTCATTAGTGATATGAACACCTAACTCACTCTACAATCAAAAGATATGGTGGTGATCAGTTGGGCTTAAAAGCTCATGGCTAAAAACACTGTAGCTGGCTGAAAAAAGCATTGTAGCTGACAGAGGCTTATTTAGCATAATTAAATTTAAAAAAATTTTAAAAAAATAAAAAAATATGTTACCCCAATATGTATAATACAAACGAATACGGGAAAAAAGAACCGGCAAAAAAGCTCAATAAAAAGCCAAAAATTCAGAAAAAGACGAAATTTATTAATAGTAAAAAATAAGCCAGAAGTCAGAAACTCAAGCCGAACCGATCAGGCCAGAATTAAACCACATTGTCCGCTTTGGCTTTTATCCCAAGGTATCATATAGTACTTATTAAGAGACATGTAAGAGGAACGTACTATTCCGAACAAGGGATCGATGTAATAGGTACTATTGGTTTAACTTGTTTGACAATTGCAAATATCTAACGTCCTACCAGTCAAACAACCAAATCAATTTACATTCTTACTCATAAACCACAATTGCCATTTGGAAAATATTTCTAAAACTGCTACCTAGTCATGATTTTTTTTTTGTGAGGTGTTTCTGTGTGATATTCACATATATTAATTTGAACTCACATATATCTTCGAGATATTGTTAAAGGACATTGCAATTGTCCAATGGCAAGTCACAACGAACACACAATGCATCCAATTATATGACAAGTCTATTTGAGAGCAAGTTGTGATTCCTTTAGTGATGGCTGTCATGTCCGCTTTGCAATCCTTTCGATCTATATATCCTCCAGATCTTGGGATCTCGTCACATTTCTTATTCACAAGATAAAGACTAATTTAGACTGATTGGACTTTGGAGGCAAAGATCTCATTCTCCTCTCGAGAATTAATTAGTGCCGACTATATATATTTGTAGCTACAACACTCATCACGAACACATGCAATAATCACTGCACCGTATCCAAACCAATCGCAAAGGACAACTGATCTTCGTGAACCGAGAACAATTAAAAATATTTTCCTATAAGATCACAATCAGATTAACATGTCCATCACACGATTACGACAAGCTTGCATGGATGTACGCATGCATTGTTCAGGAATCAAGAACCAACTAATACTAAATATATTTTGCTCCAAAAGAGTACTTTCCCTTTTGTAAGTGCAGTGGCCAATGCAAAAGGATACGATCTCGGTGGTGATTTGGACTTTGATGAGGCTAGTGTGCGCGCGCATATGTATCTATATATGCATGTATTGGAGCTCTTCCTTTTGGAAATTCCCGGTGCAAAAGTAGGGTTGCAAGCAATAATTAAAGGGAATGGACAACAAGTACTGCACCGTGGTGGAGGGGATGATGATCTAATCCCCACCACGAGCCAGCCGCAATATCCATGCCAAAGAAGAAAATTAAAACAAACCGAGATGCAAAGGAGTTGCCTGTATATGCTTCCATGTACAGTGCAAATGCACACATAGAGAGAGAGAGAGAGAGAGAGAGAGAGAGAGTACATTTGAAGAAGATTTATATATCTGCTTAATTCTGTATCGACAGCAGTGGCGAACGAAAAATAAAAACTAAGTCTGAGCAAGTCTAACTATGGCTAGCCAATATTTGCAGGCATGGCTAACTATGTCATCTACGGCGTCGGGATACACCATGGAACCTACAGAAGTGCGCTATGGCCAAGCCTGGGCAGTTGGCTTGCCATGGTAGCCATAGTGGTGGATCTGCCCCAAATCGACAGTGAGAGTGATTTCAAGGACATAATTAAGCTTCATTCTAGGATACCGTATCATGGAAATGGGTATTGTGGCAAAAGTATAAACATCATTGTGTCAACTATATTATTAGCAATTTTGCTCCCTCTGCTTTTATTTTCTGGATCCACGCAGCCGCCTCCGTCGTATATGAAACAAAAAATAGCGCGATAGCTATCTTTCTAGGTACATAAAACAAAACGATGAAACTACTATCCTAGCTAGCATGGGTACACACACATGGCATCTCTTGCACATCATACTCCCATCTTTTTTATAAAAAAAATCTTGTGTGAAATTAGTGCTCCTCCTTTCTCTCTTTTCCCCCTCGCTTGTACACCTATATATCTAGCTACATATATGTACAACCATCCATCAACCTGCACCATCTTATGTTCTGTTCCACCGACTCACTCACTCTCTCACTCCTTGCACATATTTTAGCTCCTCATTGTTCTTCTCCTCCCCCTAGCTTGCTTCTACTTCTCCTCCCATCTCATCAATCTGTTCCTTAGATTCTACTACCTTTGTTGGTTAATCCATTGTTATGATGAATCTTATATCATTCGAAACACCTCCTCTTGGGAGGCAAGATAGCACTACTGCTGCTACAACGACCATTAAGTTAAAGGAAGCAAGCTCTAGCAGCACATGCTTCGACAGCAGCCATCTAGACCTCAGCCTCGGCATCTCCTTGTCTCACGGCGGCGGCAGCTGCGATGCGGCCGGTTGCGGTGGCGCCAAGGCCAGCTACGGCGATCGTCCAGGCGGCGGTGGCGATGTCGGTGGTTGCATGAGCAGTGGCATGATCACTGCTGCCACTGCAAGTGCAAATATGCTTAGCGCAGGGCATGGGCGCCAAGACATTGTGAGTAGCAGCAGTTGGACGGCGGCGTTCATGCCGAGCCCGACCGGCTTCATGCACCCCTGGAGCCTCGCCGCCCGGCAGCAGAAGGCCGCCGCTGAGCAGGACAGGAGCCTTGCGACGTCTCCGCCGGCCACGTATGTGCCAAGGTGAGCTAAAACGTTATGTGTGGACACAGTGAAGTGTAGCCTTATTACCTAATTAGTGGCAAAGCTTACATGTGCATCTCCATGCTTGAGTTTGAGCATCCAGTACTATTTTTATGTTTCATCTCACTGCAACCCTAGCTAAAATTTTTGGAGAAGTGCTAAGGAGCACTTAAGTGTTTTTTATAGTTAGGAGCACTCAGATTTTAAGACGTTTGATCTCTATCCAACGGATCCTTTATACTCCTTTTCCTTCAAAAAAAAAAACAAATATGGGGTGTTGGATCTCTACTAACGGATCTCTTATATCCCACCCCTCAAAAAAATATGAGTGCTCCGAATCTAAAATATTGGGTAGAGATCCAACGCTCAAAAAAATCTAAGTACTCTTAACTCCAAAAAACACTTGAATGTTCTCTAGACATCTCCAAATTTTTAAGTCCATATATAGTTCTCTTGTGGTTTAGCGAGTTCATATGGACAGGTTTAGGTAATTGGCCAGTACTACTTAGGTATAGTTTTTAGAGTGCAAACAATTGGCTAGTGTACTCACTAACTCACGCCCAATAGGTTACATGTTCAAATCTCAGCAAATTCATACGTACAAGTGAATAACTAACCCTTTAAGCGCCAAGATACCACACCATTGGGCCAACACTACGTACCTAGTACATTTGTCGACTTAATTAGCGTATTTGTGTGAATAAGACCTAGCGCAATCATGAATCAAATAAGTATATATTAGGGGGAAAAAGGCAGAATCAAAGTGATCTACGTACCAATGATTGCAATCATGAACATGGTGCACCACTCATCGACTAGTAATTTGCAGGTCCTCGTGTGCTTAGAACTGCGTTTAGAAATGATTGCGAATTAGACTCTTTTGTATGTACGTACGTACATACCCAAGGGCTCATGACAAGAGCTACGTATAGTTTGTAAATATATGCATGTATCAATGGAGTTTCATTAAAAATCTGAATAAATATGTACTAATTTCTAGAGGGAAATGGCTGGGGTATCTAGTTATCTACATGTCATACATAAGAAAAGTCCTTGTAGGCATCAGCATGAACAGGCATGCATGACCTGCTCCATGCAACATGCTTGCAACTAGCTATTGCTGTGATGGGACTAGTCATCTCCGGTCTCTGTCCGACTACAACAGCATGACATGATAGCCATTTACTTTGGAAAGCATAGGCCACGGTTGCCAAACCATAAGAAAAAAAATGGTACTATATCTGTGGGACTTGCATTAGCCCGAGATGCCGACAGGAATACGAGGAGCGTTCAGGCTGCGGCCGATCCATTTTAGTTATAGCTCATAATTTTTTGCTAAAAATAAATAAGTATTATTTATAAGTGGTGGTTTTTTAAAAAAGGACGTGAGCGGTAGGAAAAAATAAGAAAGAAATATATGTACAAGATGGAAGCAAGAAGAGTGAGATGTGCGATGCTCCTGTAACCCTTTGCCTTATCTCTAGAGCGAAACGAGAGTAAGAGAAGTGAAGAAACCGTTTCGAAAAGCCGTATGTTCATATTAACTTTTGACTTTTCTAAACAGAAGTTAGAAATAAAAGCAATACAACGATCCTAAGATAAGGTGCACCCACTATCATAGTTACACAACGTGCATCAAGATCTGGGCAAGCAATTTGATTTTCTGTTTTTTGCTTGATAATTTGATATAGGAAGTAAGTGAGAGGATTCAAGATATGATTAACAATGAGAATAAAGTACACGTGGACCTACCACTCTCTCTCTCTCCTCCATTAACCTCTCAATTCCCTCCGCCTCTCCCCACTTGTGTTTGAATTTTGAAAACATACACACACAATATAACGATACAATCCTTTGAATTCACATAGTAAAATATATTGTACAAGGTACAATACTAGAAATTCTGTACAGCTCTCAATCTACATCGTACAATACTAGAAATTCTGTACAGCTCTCAATCTGAAGCATGTGTACTATGCGTATCGCACATACATATACATAGTACCAGGGGCGGAGCCACACCCCAGGCAGGGTAGGATTCAGTCCGGAGTATGGAAAAATATCTAGTGTATAGCCCAGGTAAATTTAGTCCAGTCTGAGTAACATTTTCATAGTTCAGCTCAGATAGTCTAGATCATTCCACCACTGAGCCCGGGGCGTAACCAAATCATGGCTCTACCACTGATAGTACGTCGTATGTACTGTGTATGGAGAGAGAGAGAGAGAGAGCACATGATACACACGCACATCAATAGCGTATGTGGAGCATACTCTGCATCAATACATTGACGATGGGCGGCGGCACAGTGCACGGCGGGGAGGTGGAGGTGGTGTGGTGCACCTCGGGGACGCCAGCAAGCACATGGTGCAACTCAACATTGCGGAGGAGACAATGAAGGGGAGGGGAACCTCGAGGTCACAGGTGTACACGAACACCTTGGCGTGGCAGGTGGGGGACGATGGCCTTGGGGACACCGGAGCTGAGGAAGATGAACAAGATCTGGCCAGATCCCGCGGTGGGGGGGGGGGGACGCGCAGTGCACACAGGTGAGGGGGATGATGGCGAGCGGTGCATCGATGAGGAGGATGGCATGGCTAGATCTGGCCCTCGTCGGCCACCGCATGTCGGGGACGTCGGAGTTGAGGAAGATGGACGTTGGCCGCCGCGTACATCAGAGCGATGCTGGAGCTGAGGAAGATGGATGTTGACCGCCACGCACATCGAAGCTGAGGAAGAACGGATCCGGGGTGGTGGAGGTACACCTACACGGGTGGTGGAGCGAAGAAGAACGGATCTGGAGTAGAGGTGTACCGACGCCGACGACAGTGGGGGTCGAGGCCATCACCGGCTGGGATTGGCGACTCATTGGCTTTCTAGACAAATCTTAGCTTAGAGTTCAAGACGTAGTAGAGTCAGTCTCCGTGTGTAATTCAAGTTGAAGTTGTGTCTAACTTGAAATCCGAATACATATGCTAGTAGGAGATTATTAGCCTATATATTGAGAAGACTTGTAGCCAGTTTTACAAGAAAAAAAGGGAGCAAATACGAAAATAGTGAAATTCAATTTTTTTATGTTTTCTTTATTTATTTGTGATATGTGTGTTTTCTCCTGCACAAAATCACAAAATGAGCCGTAGATGCATGTTGTATCTTATCGGAGTGTGCTTTTGGGACTGTTATTGATGAGAATAGGAGGGACACGTACGTACGTACAGAAGAAGATCTTTGGGCCTGCACGAGGGAATATTCACTTAGGGGGGGGGGGGGGGGCAGCGATGATGACCGCACCATGGCCTGCTCGCTTGTAGGCCGTCTAGTCTCTAGTGCAGTCTTTTTTCACAAAAACGACTTTTGTGTCGCTCTCTATGTGGATGTGTGCTCCCTCCCCATAATTGGACAGCTCTGCGAACTGTGGCTTGTGAGCAGTGGATGCATTTTGGATGCATTTGTTTTTCAACTTCTGTGTCTTTAGGAGATAAGGGCATATTTGATACGGCTGCGGTTTATAGCTTTTGGTTGAAAATTTTAAATTTTTGTTGTTTGTGATAGAGATTACGAAAAGAGAGATATTCGCTTGTGATTTTGGTTGATACATATGTTAGACTTTTAACGTGTACTGCAATTAATTTGTAGACCTCGTCTTGAGAAAATATTCTGTTTGAAAGTTAGGTATTGTAACAAAAGTTAAAAACCGCTTTTAGAAGCCGTTAAGAACAGGCCAGAGACTAGAGAGGCTGGATGCTGGAAGAAAATCTCCCATTTGCCGTTGGATTGACCTGGCCAACTTGATCCAGCAGCTGATGGAGAGAGGCACCAGTTGCCTTTAGCATGGTCCACTTGCGGTGTGAGCGTAGGATGCTCACAGGAATTTTGTTGAAAGTAATCTGTTTCTAGTGAGAGTGATGTTCGATCTATCTTCTTCAAAATTTCTATATAATTTCAGCACTCTAAATAGGGTGCTGTTTTCTTTTTGTGTGGGGATGATCTGAATTCAACTATTCATTTATTTGCATCTTACGATGCTATATAGCTAGTGCTCCAAGATCAAATGCGTGCATGGAAATCATAATCTCACTTTAAAAAGGGGGTTTCATGTCAACATGAGCAAGTCTTATAATACAGCCTTCAGCTGGCTGTATGGATACTTACAGCCCACTTATCAGCCTACTCATAAAGTAGTTACAGCCAACTGAAGGCTGTATGATCTACCCTTTCCTCTCACAAAGTTTCTTGGTTCTTGTGCTTCAGCTGGCTGTAAGCTTACAGGCCACCTCTCTTCTCTCTCCTCCACCTTAGTATACAGCCAGCTTACAGTCTCTTATAATACTTGCTCTTAGGGCATGACCAACGGTAGCTTCGTGTGTTGTTGCATTGACCATTGAAATGTGCGAGAAAAGTTTTTCCAAGAAAAAGGTATACGGGCGACAGAAAAGCAGAAAGGAATTTAAAGAGAGAGAAACTTTTGCTTTGGGGGAGCTCTAGCTAGTCTTTTGAGAAGTAGCCGGGTTAGACAATTCAAAGTCGAAAGTAAGGGCCGGTAAATTCGAATAATTAGATGACAACTTTTTAGTTAAAGTACTAAAGTATAGTTGAGATTATTTTTGCAATCACATCGCGTTTGGGAGAATTACTACTGAGTGTCTGGATGAATCTTTTCTTCGAAAATTTGTAAAGCTCACTGACAATCCTGACCGCACTTTTAATTTGATCATATCCACTTGTCAGTGACTTCTACAAAATTTTGTTACTAACATCATTGGTAAACGGATTGATCTTAAATATGTCTTCTTCATTTAAATTTTGGTATTGGTCAACATATCTTTTTATTTTGAGAGAGATGGAAACTACAATTCAAAATTTAGTTCAACCTTGTTTGAACTAGTTAGTAAACTAGTTGGACTTGATATCCAAAAAATTTTAAAATTTTTTGCACATGATACATACCTATTTTAAACTTATAGTGCCCGAGCACGAAGGAGCACTTGTTATTTTTACTATTCGCAATTCTCCATTAGCTCAGAGTTGTACCTGATCTACACAAAGTTTTCATGGATGCTAAATGCTTAGCTTTTCTTGTCATCAGAGATGCCCGTGTCGTTTCACTGCCTGCAGCCGTGGGCTGGCCGCCGGTGCACACCTCCCGGCGCAACCTCGTCACCACCATGCACGCGCCGAAACCCGACGCCGCCGTGAAGCTCGACGGGCCGAAAGGCTCAACGACGGGTGCCGTCGATGAGAAGAACGCGGCGGCGCCGAGGAACAGCGCGGTCGCCGAGGCCCGGCCGGCGAACATGTTTGCCAAGGTGCACATGGATGGCTACCTGATCGGCAGGAAGATCAACCTGAGGGCGCACCGCAGCTACGATTCCCTCTCCCGGGTGCTCACCAAGATGACCAAAAATTTCTTCTGTCGTAAGTACCTAGCTACACTCCGTTTCTAATTTGGTATCCATGGGAGTATCTCAGTCGATCTCAATTATATTGGTTCCTTAACTTTAGGGTCCTGTATAATATTGGTTCTTCAATTCCATAGATTTTTTTTCTCAATCTTTCTAGATGAATCTAGATCATCATACTAAGTTTATGGCTTATGAGAAAAACCTAAGCAAATGTGTCTGGCCCTGCCTCATCCTGGGTTTAGGAGAAAGCTTAATTCTACAAAATTATTAAACCTAGTGGCCCAATTAGTTGGATATTTGAATCTGGGTCACCACACAAGTTCTGTAGATATTAGTGTGTAGAGTAGTGTGGGCTATAGCCCAACTGGCCCATCGAAGTAAATATTTGCTTATCCCTAACAATTAGTCACTCGAAAATAGTTGACTTAGACCCAACCTTGTTGAGAGTTGGAAGGTTGACTTGTAATATCTAAAATCAAAATGTTTCTGACGGAATATACTTTTAATTGATAGCTTTTAGAAGCTAGGATTGTCATTGTTTGTTTTTTTTCATTGTTTTAATTTTTGTACTATGGTGAGGTCTTGATTGTTCTGGGTTTGGATTGCATGAACGCAGCCACGGATTATTCGAGTCCAAATTCGAGAGAAGAAGATTGTGCAAATAGTGACGACTACATATTTCTGTATGAAGACTTTGAGGGCGACCGAATGCTTGTCGGCGATGTCCCATGGGAGTAAGTATTAATTGCACATAATCTTCCACCCATCCCGTTAATAGGGTAGTATTATGTACCAAGATTTTGCTAAAAGATTTGGGGATGTTTGGTTTGCAATAATATTCTCACAAAATTAAAGCCATCTAGCCTTAGCTGCATCCGTTAAATTTGCTAAATAATATATGGTTATAATTCCTAAATGGTCCCTATAATAATGTTCATACGTGTTAAAATGTGCGCTGTATAAGAGCATGGTAAGATTCTTGGTCTCATGGGAGAAATATAATATGAGGTTTAACTAAGTAATTTGTTAATATTATTTTGCGGTGAGTTTATTAACATTTCAAGGGTGGAATATTAAGAGTACTCTTGCTAAATTATTCCCAAATATGCAGTAACTTTTAAACGATAAGATGACAATGCCAGGATCATGCCTACTATAATTGTGTTTTTTTGGCAGATTGTTCCTTGGGTCGGCTAAAAGATTATACATTGCCCGAAATCCAGCATCAGGAGATCGCAAAGGTAACTGCTAAATGCTCGTGCTTTATTTGTTTCCTAGTTCTCCATATTGAAACGTCACTTATATAAGAGCCTGTGCTTGCTACACAATTACTTGCAGGTCATGATGAAGCTGCCAAAAGAGATGCAAACTGAAGAAGCAACAAATAACTGAAGGCACCTGGAAAGCAAGTTGATTGGGGCATATACCTACATACTATATATATATGCACATTTCATGACTTGACATATGTAGCTCTGGACTTGTGTTGCTCTTCTTGTACTACTAAGCTAGCTAGCTTTAATTTGAAGATTTTGTTATGGTGTACCAATGTTATGATGCTTCATGATCGATGTGCATATAGTTTTTAGGGCATTAGATAATAAGTACTTAGCAAAAAAGTTCTGAATAATGGTTTCAACAATTGTATATCAACTCCATACAACTAGCTTGCCTAATTAGTCACATTTTTGTTTGTCACCTTTGTCTTTTTTTTTTGTGAGATCATCTTTACAAGGGGATATACAAGACCTACTTTCAAATTGTAACCTAAAGAGAGTGTACATCTTACCTACTATACCACAAATCAAACCATGGCTTCATCTGTGCCACAAACAAAAATATGTTTAAACAAAACTTCGTTTGGACCTTCGGATTTTACTAAGGGCATCTCCAACAGTATGAGCTAGTTACTAGCTCTAAGACAACTTCTCCAATAGTACTAACTTTAGCACATAGCTCATAACATAAATAGCCTCACATGACACTCTCACATAATCTTGGAATGTGTGTATGAGACTAGCTCTTGATCAAGAGATAGCTTTTCTCTCTCTTCTATTAAAATATGAAATAATATGCTTAGAGCTAGCTCATAAGTCACTGTTGGAGATGCTCTAAGTAAATTAAGGCCATGCATAACTATTGTCTGTACTAGTATTACAAAGACGAAGAGAATAGGTTTACGGTTGTCCCAAGATCTTGCGCGTGCCACCAACGCCTGGCATCTCTAGCCTCTACTCCACTGATCCCGTTATCTCGCATCCCATGGTTGATTAAATCTGCCAAGTGCAGTGCAGTGCTTCCTGCGCCCTTTCTTGATTGGAGTATGGTGTCGGCCGGCCACAGTCGGCACAGGGTTCAAAATCCCGACGGTTACCGATTTTACCTGTGGAGACCGGTAACCGAAAAAATCGGTCGATATCAATTTTTGATTTCCGAATTTTGGCCAGTTTTTTCTGGGTTTTCTGGTTACGGCCGGTTTTTCCGGTTATCGGTTTCAAAACATCTCAAAATTCAAATTTTGATTTTCAAATTGTGATCGGTTTTTTACCGGTTTTTTTGGTAACCGTCTGTTTACCGTTACCGGCCGTTGACTGGGATTTCTTCCGATTTTGGTTTTTGGAACATTGGTCGGCACTACGAGAGAAGAAGCTAGAGACAAAGGAAGGGGATCCGGTGACGAGACTATCTTCGTTGAGTTGAACCAAGAGAACTTGCGTTAGGGCCCCATGATGAGGTAGCAGAGAAGAAGCAACACATTGCAAGCGTGCAAACCGGCCCTGGGGTGGAACACAGGGCCATATAGCTGAGCAAGTGCATGACTGTTATAGCCAAGAGCAAAACGGAGACAACTGCATCAACGGGATAGTAGGAAGATGTCAGCCGCCCTTTGCGAATATTTCAAATCTCTAGCTCTCGCGTAAAATAGAATGCATACACAGGATGGAACACAGATGTTTTTGGTGCTGTTATTAATACAAGCACTAATTTAATTAACATGCCTAACGTGCGCAGGATTAAATGATAATTGCTAACAGTGCTCCCCCTAATCCTGCTGCCGTGTGACGACCTCGACGATGCCCGCATTGTGAAGTTCATGAAACCTGATGCGCCCGAGTGGCGATTAAATGAAGCTCGGCGGAGTTGAGCTCCACCGGCTTCGAAGTGGCGAAGATGTTGGCCATGCTTCTGTAGCGCCGCGGTGCCCTGTGATCATTGTCGACGTCGGGTTTAGTAGTTGGGGGCGATATGAACTCGATGGCGGGTTCCGGAGTGCGTGGCGAAGCAGGGTCGTTGGGAGCCGCCATCTCCAAGTGTTCCAGTGTTGCTGCCTAGCCTCTCAGCACCATGCTGGATGGCACAGAGGAGGAAACCACCTCGTAGTGGACGGTGAACGAATCGCCCAAGGAGGCCGCAACGGACTCTCCTGAAGCCGCCCAATCCCACTTCGCCGCTTCATCGAACACGGCGTCGCGGGTGACACAAACACGCCGGGACGCCGGTTCGTAAGCGTGATATGCCTTGGCTCCCGGTTCATAGCTGAGGAACACCATGGCCTTACTTCGGTCATCAAGTTTCTTCAAATGCGGTCTCACGTTCTTGACGTAAACAACGCACCTGAACGTCTTGAAGTAATGCACGGTAGATATTCAATTGTGCCATGCCTCATACGGGGTCTTGTTGCGAACACTCTTTGTCGGCGAACGGTTCAGGATGAAGACGGCAGTAGACACCGCCTCGCCCCAGAACTCCCCCGTCATGTCCTTCGCCTTCATCATGCAGCGCGCCGTGGACACAACTGTCTGGTTGCGGCGTTCGACCACGCCGTTCTGCTGAGGGGAGTACGGCGCTGTGAGGTGCCGCTGGACACCCTTGTTGGCGCAGTACAGACCAAACTCCACGGAGGAGAATTCCCCTCCGCGATCCGTGCGAAGTACACGCAGCTTGCGGCCGGTCTCAACCTCGACGCCAGCCTTGAAGCGCTTGATGGTTGTAGGAGCATCACTTTTCACCGCCAGCAGAAAGAGCCACATGTAGCGGGTTAGATCATCGATCAACAACAGGAAGTACCTCTTGCCGCCATGGGTTGCCGGCGTGATGGGCCCGCATATATCACCGTTGATGAGATCGAGGCGCTCCGACGTGCGGTACGCCACCGCGGAGGGGAACGACGTTCGCTTTTGCTTGCCGATCAGGCAGCTGTCGCAAACCTGATTTATGCGCTCAAGCTCCGGTAGGCCTCGCGCCATCCCGCGCCGAGCGAGCATGCGAAGCGAATTGAAGTTGAGGTGGCCGAAATGCGCATGCCATGTCTAGGCTTCCTCCATGCCCCTCGCCGCGAGGCAAACGGGCTGTGCAATGTCGACGTTGAGCACATAGAGATGTCCGGCGCTCCGCCGAACCCGGCATAGCAGCCGGTGTTGGGGGTTGCGCAGTGTGAGGATCCCATTCTCAATCTCCGTCTTGCAGTGAGATTCATCCAGCTGGCCGAGGCTGACGATGTTGCTACGAAGGAGTGGGATGTAGTAGACACCGGTGAGTGCGTAGTGATCGCCATTCTTGCAGGCGAATAGCACAGTGCCGCACCCCTCGATGCGGACTCGCGAGGCGTCGCCGAATTTGACGGAACCGCGAACACTGGTGTCGAGTTTGGAGAATGCATTCCGTGCGCCCGTCATATGATTCGATGCGTCGGTGTCCAGGATCTATTCTGGATCAACTGGTTCTCCCTCGTCGCGGAGAGTGACAAGGGCGCGCTCCTCGTTTAAAACGAGTTCGACGTCTACGGGCTCGAAGTCGACGGCGAGGGAGAGATCGCAGACCTAGGCCATTAACAATGTGGGCTCGTCTTCAACCTCATCCTGCTGTGGTTCGGATTGGAGAAGATTCGCCTGGGCCAACTTCTCACGATCCCGCTTCACCTTTCAGCACTCCTTGGCCTAGTGGCCCAGTTTGCCGCAATAGCGGCATTTGTCCTTGGAGATGTCGTGGCACGCGGCCTGGGATGGCCCAGGCTTTGGTTCCCCATCTCCCCCGTCACGCTCGCGGCTGCGCCGGCCGCGCTGGCGTGAGCGCGACGTGTTCCCGCTGTTCGCAGCAGCGCGAGAGGCGGACATGCCGGTCTCCTTGGTGTTGTACGACGACCATTCCTTCTCTGTGAGTAGAACCTGGTCTCCTTCCTCATCGTCTGACTCTCCACGATCCTCGACAGCGTGGAGCTGGCCGGTGAGGTCCTCGATGGACAGAGTGCTGAGGTCAACCAAGGTTTCAATTGACAAGGCGATTTGGCGATACCTGCGGGAACAACACACAGTAGCTTGCGGACCACCTTCTCCTCCGACAACTCCTCCCCAAGGAGGCGAAGGTCGCTGACGACACCCTAGAGCTGGAGACTGAAGTCTTCCACGTGCTCGCCATTTTTGAATCGCATCGACTCAAATGTCTGGCGTAGCTTCTGCGCCTTGGATTCACGCACTCGATCCACCCCAACCCTCATCGCCTTGAGGGTGTCCCAGGCTTCTTTGGCGTTGTCCTTCTCGACGAGCAGTCGGAGCATTTACGGTGGCACCGCGCGCAGGATCATCGAAAGGGCCTCTCGATCTTCCTGGTATGGCACATCACCGGTGTCGACAGTGTCCCACAAGCCTTGAGCCTGCAGGTTGACTCACATCAACACCGCCCAATCGGAGTAATTTGAGCGTGTGAGCGTGGGGTAGGAGATGGAGCCACTACTCCCCTTCATGACCCGCTGGACAACAAGTTCACGCTGGCCGCCATCACATCGATGCGGGCGGCGCGTCGGTGGGGACGGTGAGCGTCTACGGCCATGTCGTTGCGGTGTACGGGAGTGGCCTACGGCAAGGGCGGGGGCCGACATTTTGCTCTAATACCAATTGTCAGCCGCCCTTTGCAAATCTCTCAAATCTCTAGCTCTTGCGTCAAATGGAATGCATATACAGGATGGAACACAGATGTTTTTGGTGCTGCGTTAACTCAACTGCAGCGTTTTCTTCTTCATTTTATTATGCAACAGAAAGAAAACTAATCCTACAAACGCGCCACACCGAGCAAATACTCTGGTCATGCCGCAATACTAGCAGAAACTGAAAACTGATGGGCACGACCAATAATGCAGAATGACTGCATGGCTCTCGCACGACTGCATGGCTTCCACACACGTTGTGGGCTCATGCCAGTTATTAATACAAGCACTAATTTAATTAACATGCCTAACGTGCATAGGATTAAATGATCATTGCTAACATAAGACACGTCGCTAGAGTTACATAGTATGACAGGTAGGTGGATCAGCCTGATGTTTCTATCCAACCTCCACGAGAAGAACTTTGGCAATGTCCAGATCTCTCCGTACGTTCCCTTTCCTCTCCATTTTCTTGATACTAGTTGAATGCCGGGCGTTGCTATGGATTTTTAAAATTTGTCATACTACATGTTTTAAAACTCACACGTGGTAAAAATTTAACAATATGCATACAAACATGTTCTAAAAGTTTTTAAATCCATCAAGTAAGTCGGAAGTCGTCGATCACACCTAGTGATCATAAGTCGGAAGACATCGACCACACCTCGTGATGGTAGGTCGGGAGCCCTCGAGCACACCTCGTCGTCGTAAGTCAGAAGCCATCGACCATCATGCGTGATCGTAGATTGGGAGCGGTCGACTATCATTGGTGGTCATAAATTGGCAACAGTCAACGATCGATCATGGTCCTAAATCAGGAACCTTTGACAATGGCTCATGGTCATACATTGGAAGCCGACGACCATCGTTCGTGGTCATAAGTTGGAAGCCATCAAGGATATCTCGTGGTCGTAAGTTGGAACACATCGACTAGCGCTCGTAGTCGTAAATGGGAAGACATAGACCACACCTCATAGTTGTAAGTCGAAACACATCGACCAGTGCTCATGGTCGTAAATTAGAAGCTGTCGATCACACCTCGTGGTCATAAGTTAGAAGCTGCGACCATCGCACACGATCGTAGGTCGGGAGCGGTCGACCATCACTAGTGGTCGTACATTGGCAGGCCTCCGGTGCGCTTGTGCCCTGTCGCCCGACTGTCAGCGCCAGCCTGCTCGGCCCTGACTTCGATCACGGCCCCGATTTCGACCACTGCCCCCTTCGACTTCGACCACTGTCCCCTTTGACCACAACCCTTCGAAGTTGACCACTTCCCCCTTCAATTACGGCCCCCTTCGACTATAGCACCGAGGAGGAGGCGTGGCACAAGAGTTCGGGGAGAAGGAGGTGGCGGTTGCAGGAGGTGGTGGTGGGGAGGCGACGGCAGGCAAATGGAGAGAGGAGATGGGGGGGGCAAATGCGTTGGAAAGGCGACAATGAGGGGATGCGACGCTGCTAGGGGAAGTTGGAGGACTGCGACCAGATGTTGTCGTACCGGGAAGGAATTGGTAGCGGCGCTGAGGAGGAGGAGGCGTGGCACGAGGGTTCGAAGGAGAGAAGGAGGCGGTGGTTGCAGGAGGTGGAGTGGTTGCGGGAGGCGAAGGATGTGGGGGAAGAGAAGAGGAGTACGGCTCACGCGTCAGCCTAACCTTTTCTATGAGGAGCGGAAGAACTACCTACATGTGGATCTGGACGGCTGATTTTTGATCGAACGACTGAGAAGAGAAGAGGGAGAATAGTCTGACGACCACCAATTCACATTTTTATAATAGTAAAGATATGTACTAACAGAGTCTAATTGCTGCTCTCCAGGCAACTCTCAGTGGAGGGTAGACATACGAAATCTTGGATGCAAGTGTTTCATTCTTTTGTGAGGATTTATGGAATTGTTTTGTGCTGTATAGTATTTTTTCGTCTATTCTGTTAGGGTTTTGTTTGATTCTATTATTATTGCTACATAACACATATTTGAATTGGTTTTGTATACATACATTCGGAACAACATGAAGACCTTTGGCTAGTGTAATAGTATTTATTATTGATGATGCACTAGGGCCATGTTCAATTCGGCGGCGACTGATGGCTATGGGGTAAAATGGTATTATAACGGCTAAAAGAAGCTGTGGTTGAAACTAGAGGTGTTCAATTTGGTTGTTAGCTTTTAGCTGAGATGATTTGGAAAAGGAAAGAAAGGAAAAATATGGTGAAAATTGAAAAGAATTAAATGAACATGAAAGAAAAAAGACAAAAAAGGAAAATAAAAATTTGATGAGCGGGAGTGGCACCGGCGGAGCCAAGGGAGAAGGGGTGGCGGTGCAGGTGCAAGACGACACCAACAAGCACGACCAAGCAGTAGCCGCCAGATCTAGTCGGATCTGCATAGGCTTGACCAAATCCAGTCGAATCTGGCTGCAGAGGAGCAACGACGATGGCCAATCAACAGCATCGACGATGGAGTTGACAAGGACAAAGCAAGTCGCGATGAATGGGGACGACGATTCGGGTGAGATGAGCACAAAGGTGGCAAGTAGAAGACGGCGCCGACGCCGATTGAGGTGGCAAGAGGCCGGATTCAAGAAGCTGCTATAGTACCTTAAGAAGTGACTTGTAGAAGTCGCTTCTAGAAGCCAACCTATTCAATTTTGCTTTTGGCTTTTGAAAACCGGAAGCCAAAAGCCAAAGCTATTTTGGAACGACGTCTTAGTTGGTTTGGTCAAGTTCTTGTATAATTACCATAATCTAAGTACATCAATCATTTTGTGAATTTTATGTTCTAACTTTGTACAATCATGAGAGAAACATTGCTCCTACTATCTTATAATATTGCAATATTTCTATACTTATTTAAGGTTAGTTACATGGTACCACCAATGAGTGATATTTACCCATGCTCCATGAGACCCATTATACATATAGTGTGACAATTATATAGAGTAATCTATGTTGCATCAAAAGGTATTTACTTTTAAGTAATTTTTGTTGCTCCATGTTGTTTTGCTGACGCAATGGCAAGTTTTAGAGGGGCGTTCATATTGTTTTTTGCTAATGACTTTTGACTTTAGCTTATGAATAGTAACAATTTATAGAGAAACTTGTAGAGAGACATCTACGTGCGATTTTAGTCAATATAAATGAAGCTACTATAGTGTATACTACAAGCAACTATAGATTCCATCTTAAAAAGATACTTTGTTTAAAAGGTAGGTACTGTAGAAAAGTTATTTACCGTAGAAAAACAACTTATAGAAACCAAAACGAACATGTTTATGAACACACAAAGGCCGTATCGGAAATTTTCATAGAATAGTATATATGAATGTGGAGATTTTGCCACCATGAGGATTTGTGTCAAGTGCCATATATGATGTATTCAATTAAAACAATACGATAAATGCAAAATTTCAATTTGCATCGGAACATCATGCGCCTTGCTTTGCATTCACTGTAGAAATAAAAGAAAACTATTATTTTCTCTAGAACTATGGATCACTACGTCTCCAAGAACAATGTGGACTACTAGACGAATATAATATGCCATCATATTTAGAAATAATTCAAGGGGCTTGACTTGAGAAAAGCCGCAAGATATGTTTTCTCAAAAGGACAATGCGTACGGCCACTATATTCATGCAAGTCAATTATAATATGTGCCATCAATGCAACATATATGAAAATCGTAGACCAAGATATGCTGCATTATTCATATGACATTTAATTTTGGAGATAGATTTGCAGACGTATGTGCAACAATAATGTATTTTCAGGCATGCCCTTATATCTTCCTCAATTTAAAGTCGACAGGTTATCCAAAAACGACCACATCCTTAATTTTTTCCATTTTACTTTGTGTTCAAGTCCTTATCAAATTTTGCATTTGAAACAGTACAATGATGAAATAACATAAAAAACATTATCTGATGATCACCTTATCCCCTCCGATATGAAGTTATTTGTAAATTTGTTTATAAATATATGCACTAGTTAGTAAACCTAATTAGCAACATTAGAATGACATGTGCACAATTAAAATATAAAAAAGAAAAGGTATGTAATGTGATTTTTTTGAAGATAGATTTGGAACTAGAGCACCACTAGACAAATGAAATGAATAATTAAAGTGTGATCATCTTGAAATAGCATATATTCATATGTGACTTCCAGTTTACAAATGCAAGATATGTCAATGGTAAAATAGCTAGTTTTAAATGGCGTTTCTTGAAATACTATACTTTACAAGGATGAAGCTGCGTTTCTTGAATAGCTAGTTTTAAATGGCGTTTCTTCAATGGTAAAATAGCTAGTTTTAAATGGCGTTTCTTGAAATACTATACTTTACAAGGATGAAGCTGCGAAAAATAGATATGCCAATTAAACTATCTTTAATTCTGGACTGGTTCACTCAAGTATAAATACCCCTAGTTGGCGTACAATTAGGTATGTCTATTGTGATCCATTTCTTATATTTTCAGTAACATCTGTCAATGTATGTAGCAATCCCATGAGCTTGCCTTTTATTCCTTAGCAACTTTGTTTCTTCCTCTGCTCTATTTCTCTCTCTGAAATACCGATGCATGTTGGCTCTAATCACTAGCGTGTTGTTTTGAGCAATTTATTTTGTTTTCCTACCAGAGAACATATTGGGATTGATCGATGGATGAGATGAAGAGTAGGAATGCTTCTCTTGAGCCTGAGGTGAAACCAGGATTGTCACCATCAAGGTTTGTGAAGGTTTTCATGCATGGGTTACCCATTGGAAGGAAGATAAATTTGGCTGCTCACAACAATTATGACTCATTGTTCTTCACCTTAAAAAGACTGGGCAACAACTATTCTAGTAAGTTATACTTTCCCAGATGCAATTGTATGCACTAATCAATAGATCTGTCAACAAAGTCGTTCGTGGATTTACATGGCTGGTCCTGTAGCCTCTGTATAATTCAAATACAATATATTGAATCTAGCACTTGATCTTTAGCATCTGTAGTCTCTGTATGACCCATTGTCCTTCACCTTAAAAAGACTGGGCAACAACTATATTCTAGTAAGTTATACTTTCCCATATGCACCTGTATGCACTAATCAATAGATCTGCCAATAAAGTCGTTTATTCGTGGAGTTACATGGCTGGATATGTAGCCTCTGTATAATTCAAATACGACATATTGAATCAAGCACTTGAATGATTATGTTAGAAGTTAAAAAATCTTAACATGGAAGGCATGGAGAATTTTTTTAAAAAAAACACCACAAGGTAGCTCTTCCTCAATTTCCTGTTGTTCTAGTACACCTAAATTTACGATCTAATTTCTAATTGATTATGCCTCTTGGGGTGACACACGAATATTGCTTGCAGATAGCGGATCTCGATCTTACTAGTTATGAATATGTATAGCCTTGTTGGGCAGTTAATCTTTATCTTATGTCATAACCTATAACTTTTCTTAGACACAAGAATTAACATAAGTAATAGCTTTAAAATTCCATGTTTTCTCTATGGGCCGTGCGCGCATTTGTAACTATTTTTATGACTGCTCCTTCATATATTATATGTTGCTAACTCAACTCTAAAAGTGGGAAACAGGAGAAGAATCGTTGCCATGGTTATGTTGTAGAATATAATATTAATAGTTGATCGAGCGATAATAATTGAATTAGGTATTAAAAAAGGAAAATTGCTTATATGGTTAATAAATGCCGTACATTTGTTATGTTTTGACCAACACTCTGATCCTTTTATGTTAAGTATTTATGATTAAAAGTGGTGTTAAAATTACTTTGGTTTTTTTAGGTTGTATTTTTGTCAGACCATTCTAAATTATATAGAAAATCATGCTGAGTTTTTATGTTGAGCAGCATTGAAGCACCTAATTGAGCAAATCGTCCTTCCAAGATATATAATTGAGCGATATTTCAATTTGATAGTATTTACTTATGAACTGTCCTTCAATTGCTTAGTGTCACCATTCCAACTTAATGGCTTGGTGCACAATGAAGGAGATCGTGCATTAGATGACAACGACTTCGTTCTTTTGTACGATAACGTGGATGGTGGCCGTTTCTTCCTCGGTGAAGTCCCTTGGGAGTGAGTTCTTTGATTTTTGATTAGTCCATGTATATTTTCTTTTTTGTTTGTTCTTTCGAATTTCGTAATTGTTTTGATTATCATGAAAAATAGTAACAATCTAATGTTACAGGCTTTTCACCATTTCGGTCAAGAAGATCTACATTGTTCCTGCACAAAAGGAGGATGGTGCGTGCAATAATTAATACAATTAACTTACGTGCACATCTCATTTATAGATAAACAAAAACTCTGAAGAATTGATTATACATTGTTTTCCAAAAATCGAATTGATTAAACCTGTCAAATTTTTGGAGGATATATATGAGTTTGTTACTTCTATCTATAACACCAATAAGTGCTTGCAGATAATGAGGACGACGAGGAGGAAGATACTGCTGCTAGTGCTGCTGCTCCGGCTGAAGGGGCTGCTGATTAGCCAAGAAATATGAAGAGAATCGACATGCATACATGTGATAATAAGAGATTTTACATGTAGTTATTATTATGAACCGTCTGTGATAATTATTAATCACAGACAATTTGTATTAATAACCATCTACAAATAAATATCACAGACTGTAGGATTGTGTGGCACAATCAGAGGGGGTGAATGACTGTCTCCACTTTTTACCACCTGAAATCAAAACACAACGCGGAGAAACAAAAAAAGCAATTTGAATTACCAGATGAAAATAACGACCACAGACTGCTTCCTCGTACATGCTCGTAGAGCCACTTGCGTCCGACCGCTCGCTCCGATTGCTTGGATCGATCGCCTGCTTGTTCCAATCACTCAGCACGACAAAGGCATACGTAGTCGTAACCTTCTTCCGCCTGAAGTCCCCAGCCGTTCGACCACGGACTGAACAAGTACAAGCCGAAGACAACTCAGAGCACGAAAAACAGAGGAAAAGGAGCGATGCTCTGGAAGTCACCGGAGATCTTTTTCTAGAAAGAATCTAATATATTATTTTATCATCAAGTTCTTGGCTACAAAGCGCCCTCACGGCACCCCTAAAAACCTTGTCCACAAAGGCCCTAAAGCTTGTTGCGCTAACCTACGGCTTCCCCTACTTTTATAGGCCAGCGCACAAACCGTGTTCAACTCGAACATCTCAACCTGTGTCCTTATCCACCTGGACACAAAATCTATCTCTTCCGCAAATCAAGAGACTCGAAACCCTTCCTAACACGGGTTTTAACCACCTCGTACAAGTCATGGACTCCATCCACGACTCCGTACTTCATACGCGACGAATTCTCCAGGATATCCCCTCCTGTATCTCCATCGTGCGCCATCACTGTCAGCTCTCGCCTGAGCCCGATCACCTCACGTGATATCCTAACCGCCTGGACCTCAGATTACCCCCTCCTAGTCCCAGTCCTCCTCGTCAATGACCGTAACCGCCTCCATGCATCATCCACCTTTGACCTCCACGTGCTCCAGCATGAGTTCGACCACCTCGCGTGACATCCCGACTGCCTGGACCTCAGATTACCCCTTCCTAGTCTTGGTCCTTCTCGTCACCGACCATGGCCACCTCCATGCCCACCTGCACATGCAAAGACCAAAGAAACCATCTCCCGGTATAAGTTCTCTCCAACTTAACCATAATCAATACACATTAGCAAAACACACCCTTGTCTATCCCCAAACAAGAACCAACCCATCTACGACCATACCCTAGATTGTCCATGACCACACAGACTATCGCTAACTGAAACATACCCTCAGACTACTCAATACGACCACTAACTCTGAGTACTCGTAATCCACAAGTACTCGATACCGACTATCGAGTACCGACTACCGAGTATCGATTAGAAATCACAACCGCAACACGTACTCGAAGCCTACGAGTACAGACAACATTCCAACACCCGACCGCTTACCATGATCGTGAGACCACTTCTATCGAGTACCGAGTCCTCCAACTACGAGTACCTCAATCCTCGAGTACCTACCTGGTACTGTAGCAATGACCATTCATCATCAACCACCATGCACCGACCAGTCAACCACTGGCCCAACACGAGTACTCGACGTACTCGAAGATCACAAGAGTGAAGCACTCGTACCGACCAAAAAGTCTATGAGTACCGACCGTGAAGTCTATGGCAACCGATCACTCAGCCTCTGACTACCGAAGACAGAATAGCAGACTGTGAAGTCTACAACTATTGACAAGACTGCCAAATCTACGACCATGAAAGCAGTCTACAGAACCTACGACCAATGACCGCAAAGCCCTCGACTATCGACCAGTAAAACCTTCGACTATCAAGAATGACCAGTAAAGTTTACGACTATCAAGTATTGTAGTTACGATTACCTACCGTGGTCATAAGGTCGTAGTCATACTACCGTGGTCGAAACCAAACGTGATCGAAAGTTGTCGTGGTCGTAACGTCGAAGTCGTATTGCTGTGGTCAAAGCCAGACGTGGTCGAAAGCTGTCGTGGTCGTAAGTCAGACGTGGTCGAAAGCCAAATGAAGTGTTGTGGTTGGAGTATGCCATAGTCATTTGGTCATGCCGTGGTCATAATCTGATGTAGGAGCCGACTGAGAGCACTCAAAGTAGAACACAGACACTCAAGGGCAAAGTCTTCGACTGCAAACGACCAAGTCTTTCACAAATGCAAAATCCAAAGCAAACCAAAGCTTAATTATTCATCATATCTTTATTTATCAAATATTTTGTCAATTATTCATCATCTCTTAATTTACGACCATCCACATGGTCTAACAATCTCCCCCTTGATGAATACATTGACAACACTTTGAAAAATTTTCAAATGATTTGCGTTTTGAACGAGAAGCAAAAAATCGCAAACACAGCAAGCACTCGGCAAACACTCCAATTCAAAACCATCAAGATTTCTCCATTTCAAAATCTCTCCAAATATCTCTCCCCTTCAATTTCTCCCCCTTTGGCAATGTAATCATCAAGAAACTTTTAGAGAGAGAGAAATTTTAAGAGGGAGCAATGAGAGTAAAGATCAAGAAGCTTTGAAGATTATACAAGTCAATTTGTATTTATATTTTGACCAAGCCATCAGTGTGAGTAGAGCTTCCTAGATCATATAAAGTCATATATCATATAGCTAGATCGAAAACTAGTCTTTTAGCACAATTAGGCAATTTAGATCAAAGACAGGCATCTCATCAATGACTAAACTAATTATAAAGAGTACAATGAGATATCACAACGAAAAGTCAAAACCTAAAATTAAAGCAAACATTCGGGCTAGTAGTCTCATAAACAATCTATTGCTTCACATTAGATTCTTAAGCATGTGGCATACTTGAGCATACTTCTTTTCATAATACTATCTTGTAGCAAACTTCTTTTTGAATGGTGGCATGCTTGAAACATACTTCTTTTCATTTGTACACTTTTTGTTCTTTTTCTTTTGTTTAACCACAGCATACTTGAAGCATACATCTTTTCAATCTTCTTTTCACTCGATACCACTTGTAGGATTTCTCCTTTTTATATGTATAACATGCCAACTTGAGTGAGCATAGAAGGATTGTGATATAAAACATACAAGCCTCAAAGTCAAGATTTTAAAATAAGATTTATAATCAAGTTAATCCTTTTAGCAGACTGTGAAGTCTATGAGTATCGACAAGACTGCCAAATCTACAACCATGAAAGCAGTCTGTTGAACCAACGACTGCAAAGCTCTCGATTATCGACCAATAAAACCTTCAATTATCAAGAACGACCAGTAAAGTTTACGACTATCGAGTATTGTAGTTATGATTACCTACCGTGGTCGTAAGGTCATAGTCGTATTGCCGTGGTCGTAAGGTCGTAGTCGTACTACCGTGGTCATAAGGTCGTAGTCGTACTACCGTGGTCATAAGATCACTGTCGTACTGCCATGGTCGAAACCGGACGTCAAGAAGATCTACATTGTTCCTTCACAAAAGGAGGATGGTGCGTGCAACAATTAATACAATTAACTTACGTGCACATCCCATTCATAGAGAAACAAAACTCTAAAGAATTGATTATACATTATTTTCCAAAAACCGAATTGATTATACCTTTTAAATTTTTGGAGGATATATGAGTTTGTTACTTCTATCTATAACGCCAATAAGTGCTTGCAGATAATGAGGACGACGAGGAAGATACTGCTGCTAGTGCTGCTGAAGGGGCTGCTGATTAGCCAAGAAATATAAAGAGAATCGACATGCATATATGGCTTATGCAACTCAAGCTTCACCCTGGCATGCATGGTTGCAATTGCATGCTCGTTTCTCTTGTTGCCTTCCAGTTCCTTATGCCTCCTTTATCTCAGGCTAATTCGTCTGTAGCCTTAATAAATCGAACCTGTCTCTATCTCTTTATCTTTGATTATCTGCATAACATATGAAGCTAAGAAACAATATATTAATTAGCTGCTACTGCTATGGCATTGGGACATGTATGCCATCGGTTAACGAGAATTAAGTACTACTATTACTTGTTAGTGTATCTTAGATCCTGTTCTTTTGAATTGCGGCTGATAGTTTTTGACTATGATTGATAGATTTTAGCTATGCTTTTTGATACGATAGTGAACACGGACGTCACACATAATTTTGAGCTCAGAAAGCCGTTTGAAGAATCCGCTACAAGGAACCATTTTATTTATTTTTCAAAAAAAATCAAAATTCAAAAACCAAAAGGAAAAAAAAACACAACCTTAATGTCGTCTCGTGATCTAATTTTCCGTTCCCTTCTCGGTTTGCTGTGCTTAATTTTTATTTGGGCAAACCGGTCATTAAGGCTACAAAGATAACGCGGGTTGCAAAATAGTACCGGTGTACAACAGACAAGTGGTCTAAATACCTACATGTCGACCTCACGGTATGTACCGCTTTCTAATTTGCAATGTCGCTGAGCTAATTTTATCCGTATTTGGGACGAGCACGTGCAAGGCGTTGATATACA
The DNA here is from genome assembly GCA_017311315.1 of Dendrocalamus latiflorus. Lineage (NCBI taxonomy): Eukaryota > Viridiplantae > Streptophyta > Magnoliopsida > Poales > Poaceae > Dendrocalamus > Dendrocalamus latiflorus. The sequence continues at coordinate 51,899,852 of CM029642.1, read as the reverse complement.
GGCGAATGGGCCGAGGCCCGTCCCAGGCCCGTGTTCAAACTTGGTCCGTCATCTAATTCTTGCAGCACTGCCATATGTGGACTTTGCTTCCAGCTGTTGAACGAATGGCTGTCGCAACTGTCATGTTGTTGCTCCCCTGCCGCCGCCGCCGCCACGAATTCCGCCACCAACTCCGGCGTGCCCAACTGACCGGCAGCAATGAGGAGCGGCGGCGGCGGGAGGCCCAACAACACAGAGTGGCGCTTCGGGTATGTTTGATTTATGCCCTACTATGTAGCCCCACCAAACTAGCCAAAAATTGGCTAGCCAATTTTTTTGTTAGAGAATATTTCACCCTTGCTTTGCCAAAAATTTGGACAGGAATTGTGAGAGGTGACCAATATTTTAGTGGGCAGCTAAAGATTTGGTAGCAAATCAAACTCTTTTATATTTACTGTGTTGTCTGCTTACCACTGTCTCTTCACTATTTGCCATGCAGGCCATTACAAGCATCACCTTGAGGAATACCGAGCTGCGGTGACCGAGCTACTCAGAGAGGCTTCAACGCTTTACATGAGCAGAAGACAACACGGTTATGAGGTGGGCACGAGTGAGCACAATGGCATGCCTCAGTCGATCTACAATCTCCATGAAAGTGCTGCGAGCTCCAACGATAGGCTAAGAAGAGTACCAACCGATCATGTCTTCTTTCCGAGCTCCATGGAGTACCATGAAAGCAGCAACGAAGAACCAAAACCTGAGTTGTTCAACATGCCAAGCGTGGAAAGCATGAACCCCCATGGGGTGTTGGGGCAGATGCTTTCTGATGTATGCGTCCCGAAGAACGTAGAAGGCTGGGACTTGAAGCCTTCTGCGTCGATAACGGCATGGTACTTTTGAATCCAAATGCATACGATGCTCGAGATTGTAATAATTTTGACTAGAACATCTTAATGCACATAGCTGACTGGTGTATACTATGAGAACATTGTTTGATGGATGCTGGTGAAAATTTGAGATACCCACTATCCATTAAATAAAATGCGAGATGTGTTTTTGTACATTAATAACTAATAAAGTTATGCGTTCTTGCCGAGGAATTGCACATGTATATGCTTATTTTTGTTGTTGTGCTGATTGCTTTTCGGTTGTGCGTTGTGTATGTTTCCTGGTCGGTCCAGTGAAGCAACAGCTCTCATGCTTTTTCACCAAATAAATAAAAAAAAGAAAAAAGAAAATATATCTTGGGAGCTTATCAGTCATGAAGTCTAAGCTTATCTGTTATGAAGGAAAACAGAGTAAGATTTTGGAGGGAAATTTGATATTTTGGAAAGCAAGGATATGGGAGTCTTTTAACTCCAAGAGAGCGGAATAGGGCTGCCTGCATGCAGCATGTATGTACCTGGGGAAAAAATGAAGTTCAAAAGACCAAACTGTAAGCGGACACGAAATTGAAGAATACAGGGGTGCAAACCGTAAAAGTAAAAGCTCTATTAGGGCTTCGTTGTAAGATTAGATGGGCCTTACAAAAGTGTAGGGATCTATTTGTGATAAAACAAAACATCTGAGGGGCATGTTACGGCTGAAAAACAATAAGGACCTGATTGTAATAGAAGGAAAGACGCGAGGGCGTGAAAAGAATGCTCCAGGGGCGTATCCGCAAGGGAAAAACTCGCGTCCAGGGACCGGTGTGGGAATTGGCAAAAAAATTTGGACCATTTCTCGATTTGTGCGTGTCATCCTTGCGCAGGGGCCATGCTAATCTTCTCTGTATCGTTCCAATTTTATCGGATGTCTCCGAAGAGACGAAGAAGGTCTCAGCACCAGCGCTTATAAGCAAGTCTTTGCATTGCTCTGTAGTCGATGTGGTACTAAGATCTTCGAGTCTGCTGCTCCCCGCAGCGCCCAGAAGCCATCAGATCCCCATCCGACGGATCCCAGTACCCAGCGCGAGCCGCGCGGCCGCCTCCTGCATCTTTTGACGCGGCCCAACTCAGATGAGAGAGCCCAATAGGTTTCGTTCCTTCTTTTCATCTAAACTTTTCTCTATTTCGTTTCTCCCTCTTACGATCTCATCTGAGCCTGAAATTTCTCAGGATGTTGCGCCACTCCATCCCCATCTCCAAGATTTTTTTAGGGATTTTTCGCGGCTTTTTGATCCGTGAAAACAGCGACGTACGTCCGGTGTGCACGCACACGTAGCGTGGGCCGGTCATGGGCCGAATCTTTTGTGTGGGCTCTTGTGAGGTTAGTTTGGGCTTGGCTCTTTTCTTTTCCTCTTTCGAGACCCGTGTACGCTTGAGCTCCTTTACTGAATTATGTGTTGAAAACATATGCTCTCAATTATGTTAAATAAAAAGAATTGGTCTGAAAAGAAGATTGTTCAGTGAAAACAGAGGCATTGGGCCTGGGCATTAAGGAATGAATTATCCTGAAAGAACTGGTAACAATACCATGATTGGGACCGAGCTTAAATATTGATACATATTAACTCCCATTCAGGTTTTACTCTAGCTGAGCTTGAGCTTTTTTATTATTGAAAATTAGTTTATATTGAATTGTTTTGATTGTTATTGAACTTATTTGATCCGAGCTCGTGTTTTTCTTATTGTTGAAAAGTAATGCAAGTTAAATTGTTTTGACTTTTATCGAGCGTACTCGAACTGAGGTCCAAGCTCAGACCCTAACCCAGACCTGCTCGAGCTTGGCTCGAACTTCTATCGAGCTCAAGCTTGGGTAGACAAGCTCTCTCGAGCTCGGCTCATTTACAGTCCAAAGCACACACATGTGTAGGGCTGTTCATTCCGACACGAACCAAAAAAAAACATACCGATCAATTCGATTTGACCAGTATTCTATATTTGATATGGTTTTCAGAAATAAGGTTTTTCATTGATAAAAATCGGTGAAAAACCGAAAAAAAAAACGAATTCGCAGGCACGCGGCTGAGCCTTTGCTGCCCTCTGGCTCGGCCGCCTGGCTGCACGGCCCATCCAAATCAGTGACTCAGCCTGTCAGCCACTGCCCTGATCCGCACCGCACATCACATGAATCCCAAACCCTAACCCTAGCAATCAATCGGCACGCAAGGTCCGCAAGGCCATCCTTCCCCTCCCCAGACGGCCAGACCCCAGTCCCCATTCTCCCCATCCGGCGAGGCGGCGACCGGCGGCTCCATTCGTCCTGAGTCCTGTCGCCTGACGGCACACGGCAGCAACCAGCAAGTTAGCAATCCCCTCCCCATTCGGCCATTCGCCATTCTCCCCATCCGGGATCCGGCGACCGGCGGCCATCCTGCCTAGCAATCGACAGGCAAGGCATCGGCATTCGGCAGCAATCCTCCTGGCGGCTCTCTCTCTGGCCTCCGCGGGACCGCGAGCGTGGCTCTGCCTCTGCCTCTGCCAGTCCCGCGCCGCCTTACGGTCACGGGCAGCCACGGCCGCACCGTGTCCAAGCTTTTCTCCTTTTGGTACGCAGTTGAGAACATCAAACTTGTATTCCGTGTGTATGTATTATTACAGCTTCTGCCTCTGGATGTCTGATGAAAGGGCCTGTACAGACAAAGGAGGTAAACACAACGAGAAACGCAGAGAGAGAGAGAGCCAGAAGCTGGGCAAATGTGATTTGGATAAACAATTTTATTCATCCAAGCTGTGGTCCTTTGTGATGTTCTCTGATATGGTGGTAAATATTGCTAATTTTCTATGCTGTAAAGTTATGATTGTTGCTAGAGGTTGTGGCCCTTGTGGGTCTTGATTTTGTTGCATTGATGCAAGTCAGAACTGAAACAGTGAAACCAACATCTGTCAGTGCCTTTTTTCCGGCTTTACACACAGTTTTAAGCATTAACTGAAGCCTTTAATTTTTTATGTTCTCTTGAATCTTAATTGTTGTTTGAGAAATGAAGCCTGTAAGTCTGTAACCCATAGTCAACACTTGGCTTTGTGTTTGATAAACTACACATTCATAACTCATAAGTCATATGGTGACTTCGTTTCAACCTTCAATTGGTAAATGGAACAAGTAACCTCTGATTTGTGTGTGAAATTGTTGCTATTTCCTTAATATAATAATTAAATTGACATTTGCCACTGTTCATGCGTGTTGGAATTATCAAATTAGGAGATGGACTGCCCTTCAGTTAAATTAGTGAGCTTCTGGATATATGCTCACTATGTTAAATTGTGGTGTTGTCTTCAGGAAAAGAAAGAATCCTTAGTTGAAAACTTATATGGTTATTAACTTTGGTCTGTAAGATAGCTCTGAATCTTTAAGCATCATATGCTCACAGGAATTTGCTGTATTAATTCCTTGCTGGTTGAAGCTATAACTTATCTGATCTCTGGACCTATGGTGCCCTCATGCATGTGTAAGGTTTGCTATCCCGGACATATTGTTCTCTGGTACTGTGGTACACTGGTACATGAACTTATGTTACTTATCTGATCTCCTCAATCCTCATGCATGAACTTATCTAATCTCTGGACTCTGGTGCCCGTGCCCTCATGCCCAGCGTGTTGTTCAGTGAGAGATGGCTAGCTGTGAGCCTGCGAGAGACTGTTACTCTGTCTCTGTTGACTGTTAGGCACTTTAATTAGGCTGTTAGCTTTTTGTGATTCTGTGGAGTGTGGACAGAGGTCACAGACATGCAGAGCCGCAGAGAGCATGGCAACCTGGAATGGCCGAATGGATAGAGCATTGTCCATTTGTGGCGACATTCTTAATTCGCGTCAACTTTATTAAATATGATATCCACTGATGCATGTGTCCACTTTGTACTCATAAAAAACAATTATCTACATGTGACTCTAGCCAGCGTTTCCAAACCTAGCTACCAGGGAAAGCAACGTAAGTCAATCCACTGCCAGCCCCTCTCTCCTCTTCTTCAACATTCTCCCCGGTGTTGAGTGGGTGGAGAACCCGTTGTTTTCCAGAAGCAATCTTTTCTTTAATTTCTTCTATTTTTTTCTAGATGAAGATGTCCTAGCTTGTTCTTCTCGTTGAGTTCTATCTGGATATTTTTATTCATGATTGGATTTTATCGGACTGATTCACCTAGACAATGATGGTGATGCCCACGTTGGAGATCGACATTAGGCTAAATTGGATATAAATAAATCTTCTCTATTTTTCTTCCGATGAACAACACTTCTAATGAGACGTAGATTCTACATATCAATGGAGACCAGTGATCGTCAGCAATCGTAATGACGTTACAAGATCTGGATTTTCCAATGAGGAAGATAAAGAAGTTTCGCATTTTCATCGACTTAAAGTCTTGACGGTGACATGTTATTTATCTAGAATCTTCAATGCAAAAGTTAAGTACTTATGTGCTTTATTCATGGGTTATTAATATAAATCGGAGAATCTTTCTAAAAAAACTATTATCAGCACTAACATACAGCTCCTTGAGATAAAAATAAGATATTGGAAGTCAATGTTGGCAAACAAATGGTATAGTATAATTTCTCTAATGCTGTCCTCTGAGTATCAGCACTTTAGCACCAAGCTTTATCTATTACTTGTGGCGTAATTCAATAGTAAACACAACCTTCATAATTCTTGGATGTTACCCCAAACCACCTTCCCTTCATTTCTTCTATCTTAGAATAAGCCTGCATTTGAAAACAATCGGCATACTTCTATTTTGTGTAGCTGGAGCTTAGGATCTTGGCATTTCTAGATGGCAATAGCTCTTGTATTAGTTTTTCTGTTTTATGTATTTGTATACTCTAAACTTTAGATTGAATTATTTTCATTGTATCATGTTTGCTAATGCACGACAGTCTATAAAATGCTCGACTTGATTATGCAAAAATGCTCAGATGTTATTGCAGTTGTTTCATCTATGCTTAGATACACTCTAGGCAGTCGGTGGGTCGAAGGAGTCATTGCAAGGGAGGATCATGTCTCGGAAGAGAGTAGTTAGCGATAAGTGAGCAATTTGTCTAGATGTGGTCTATTTTAAGACATGTTACTTTGCATGTGTAGTCTTATTTCAACTCCTGTTACAATGACTTGTTACTCCCATTTAATTTCTATCCGTGCATTTAACCATGGTCTAGAATTGACTAAAATTTTGTGAAAGTTATATACCGAAATGTAGCTTAATGCATGGTGAAGGAGATAAATTAAAGTTACCTTTTTAGAGGGCGACAACTTTAAGTTATTGATTGTATGTAATTTGCTGTAGCGAGACGAGCCATGTTGTAATATAGAGGATGTAATTTACTTCTTTTTTCTATGAAGATTATATCTATCAATTCTGTTGCAATGATTCATGATTTAGTTTGTGCTTAAGATGATTCATTTCTTGGAAATTCTAGAATAAATGTGTTTTGATCTTCAATGCTTTTGACGTGGATTTCACATACACGTTTACTAGTCTTGTTCCCATTGAGTTCTTAGCTGGATTTTTTTTACTTGTGATTGGGTTTTATCGGAGCGACTCACCTGGACGATGATGGCAACGCTAACGCTAGAGATCGGCACCATACTAAGTTGGGTATAAATGAATCTTTTCTAATTTTGTTCTAACGAACAATATTACTTCCGAGACGTAGATCCTACACATCAATGAAGATCATTGACAATGTACTACTTTCCGCTGCCACGATCATCGACAATCGTGATGCCATTGCAAGATCCGGATTGTAACGCCCCCGACTTTTGGGAACAGGGACGTCGCACGGCCCGCAACAGCCCAGGAGTTCTGTTGCGGCCCAACAGTGTATCACGCCTGCTCATGAACAGTTAAAAGAAGTTAATTTAAGTGAAATAAGACCTAATGGCCAAATTTAACAATAATACGGGCGTCCAAGCCCAAAACTTAACTTACATACAAAAGAGCCGAAGAAAACTCCACAGGAACACTTGAGTGTAGTCGTAACCCTAACACGAAAACTTGTTGCACCTGCTTTTGCTTCTGGTATCTGTTGGGGGGAAATTGTGCAAGCCTGAGTACTCCAACCCCGTACTCAGCAAATCACATGTGTAAAATACTATATATCTATATGCCAGGATTATCAAAGGAAGGAGAATATAGTTGTTCTATTAAGAGGTGGATGCAATTTTATTTGCAAACAAATAAAATTAAAACATTTGCTCCTAAAATCAGGGGGTTTTCTGTTATCAGATAAAATCTCATTATTACTCCATTTAACAACATCAAAAACACTACTTATGCCTCGTTGTTGGAATCACAGCTTCATTAACCGGAAGCACGGCGTATTCGAATACCATTTATTTCATTCTGCAGAGCTGCCCTACTTTACCCACAAGATTTCTTAACCCACGTCTGACATTAAGAAAACATGGCTTTTCGCTGCTCAATTCTTTATATAGTCTCTACCTAGTAGGCCTCCCAGTAAGCTCAGGCTACTCCTGACTTACCTTAGCCTACTATTGTGCGGCTCAAGATAAAATAACCACTTCCATACGGCCCTTCTTACCCCTTCCGTATGGACTCGCACCTTGCCTCCAAACTGCTTTTGTAGAGGTTCAATCGATTTTGAGCAGCTACTAGACCAGGGTTGAGGTATCAACACTTGTGGTTGGGCGATCACTGTGTCTTTTACTTAGCACAAGGTTCTTGTCCTTATGGTTTTTCCTGAGGTCCGCAACCTCCATCTCAGGGTAAAGCGGTGGGCGAAAACCGCCACACGATTTCCCACAACACCCTTACCCCCAACTGTGCACACCGGCACCTCCGCTCTAGGGCACGCTCACCCTAGATCGGGTTTTTCCAAATCTACTAGCCCACGGCTCAAACCTTAATAGTGTACATGTTGAAGGGTAAAGCGGTGGGCGAAATCCGCAGTACGGTTTCGTGCAACACCTTTACCCCACCCTGCACACCAACATTACCGGCCTAGGGTACGGCATCCCATACTACCCTACCCTAAGTCCGGGTTTTTCAAACCAACTGGCCAACGGCCACAATCACTTAGTAGTGTGTAATGTTGAATGAGATGATGGTACATACATTTATACAATACTTTAATAATTACTAAGGTTGTCAAGGTGAATATGGCCTTCAAGGTAAACATGGCTTTTATCAGTGGTAGGACTTATCTAAATAGCATGTCATTCTAAACATTTCATGTTAAGCAAATAGCATTTCACAAATATTCATAATGAAACTATATTACTTAGATAATAGGCATGTCATGGGATTCAACAATGATCAAAAACATGTGATTTGCCTTCTTTTCGTTGCTCTTGATCAGCTTCAATCTTTACGGTCCTTCGGTTGACCAACTCGCTTGGTCCGTGCACTAGCGTAGAAAATGGAGTCCAACAGGTTCCTGCTTTGCAGAATGCAAGCTGGGAACAAAATCCAAATTAAGAACAAGAAAGAGTATAAAGAAAATAATGCGTTGGGTCGGGAGGTCGGGATTTGACGGGGTTTTATGGACGGACATGGCTAAATTTGGATACGATAGGCTTGGGATGACTAAAAGAGACATAAGTATTGGACGGATTTTGGGAATAGAAGATAGACATTTGAAATTATATGGTCGATCTTTGAGTTGACAGATTAGGACTGTATCAAGATTAAATTTTGACTTAATAAAGAAATTTAATTTTATAGGATCTGATGGGGTGGAATGGTGGAATTCGAAATTTAAGAATTTAAGATTAGATCTTGGTGAAATTTAATCTTTTAACAATTTAAATTTGTAAGAACGGAAGCTGAATTTGCATTTAAAATATTGAACTAGTTAAATGGCATATGTTTAGAATTGGTGTTAATAGAGGGGTGAAATTTAAATAAATAAAATCTGAATTTATAGAAACTAAATTTATGGAGATTGAATTTATAAAGCTAGGTTTATAAATTAATGATATTTGGATTTTTAAAATTTGAATTTGGGATAATGGGTACTAGATTTGCATTTAAAATATTCTACTGGTCAAAATGGTGTATTTTGGTATTTTTGGGAATTTTCTGGATTTTCTGGTGATTTTTCTGTATTTTTAAACCCTTATGAACAGTAACCGGCCGGCCCGATGAACAGTGAAGCCGGTCGGTCGAACAGCGTCGAGCTCAGCCCAACCACTCATGAGGCCGAAGGCCTCATCCCGCGCCCGCACGGCCGCTTGGGCCGGCAGGCCGAGGCCCATGTGCGCGCGTGCGCTCGTTCGCCGATGGGCGACACGCCCACAGCACGAGCGGCCCGGATGCACTCGGAATGGACGTTCGGATGGGCGGCGCTAACAGGCGCCGATGGCTGCGATTGAACCGGAACCGACGCTCGGATGAAGAGGTATCGACGGCGGTGCTTCATCTTCTACCTCCGACCGTCTCTCTCCCGGCCGAAACAGAGAAGCGGCAGCTTCAACGGGGCGACGCCGGTGAGGTCTCTCTGAAGAAAAGAGTGGCGCAGAGAGGGGCGGTTTAGGCTTAGTAATCCATTTTTGCCTTTTGGAAAATGGGTGGAGAACCGGTAGGGGCTGGCGGTGGCCGGAAGGGCGGCGGCCTCCATGGCGACACCTAAGAGCTCCGATGGGGTTTGCGTCAATTGAGCTGTGATTTCACTATCTACGGGATCTAAGAAGCACATTGGAAGTGGCAGTGCAGCTCGGGAGTGGCTCAAATGGTCTAGCCACGGTGAGGTCTATTGGGCTGACGGCGATCTTCGTTGCCGACCTTCTAGGCTAACGCTACTGCTCGATTGAGCATACCACCGTGATGAGCATGCAACAAGGATCCTATTGGAGCTTGGAATTGAACAATAATCAAAAGATTGGAAAGTTAGGGTTTAGGGCTTACCGGCTCAGGGACTCCGATTGCAGGCAACAGCGGCAACGAGAGGGCAATCGGCTGCTTGGGTAGATAGGTGGGAGTGTCTAAAGGAGCTTCACCTGAAGATATTACTTTGGTCGCGTTTGATTCACGCTGGCCAGGGGGAATGTCTCTGGCAGGGGCTGCGGCAAGGGGAGATGAATGCGACGGCAATGGCGCACGGGGCAAGTAAGGGCAGGGGTGAGAGGATGACCGGTGGGGTCTCTTGAGCTGGAGGAATGAGTATGAACCGGGAACGGGGTCACAATTGGCAGCAAGGAGGAAGGGACGCGTGCGGTGGCGGCTTCGGGGAGCAGGGGAAGAAGCAGCGCGCGCAAGAGAGAGCGCCAGAGGGAGGATGAAAGCGCATTTGCCAAAATGGGAAAGCGCAATTTCACTAGAATTTTCCAAAAAGGGAAAGACATCTGAATTTAATCAAAATTCAATAAAATTTCAAAAAGTTCAAAATTTTGGGGTGTTTCACGGATTCTCCAATGAGGTAGATAAAGAAGTTCATCATATTTATCGACTCAAGGATTTAATGATGACATATTGTTTATATAAAATCTTTCTAAGAAGAAACTATTATCTACACACTGACACACACTCACGGCACGGGTGATCTTTACGTCAACCTTTTCTGGGGTACGCACGCTTCGACCGCCCACTGGTTAGTTAACGGTGTCGCGGCCGGCACTAGCTTCTAGGTAGCATGATGCAAGTGCAAGCCAGGGCACTAGCTTCTTGTTTTTGTTTCCATCTGCACGTACGAACGAGCCTTTAATTCCGTGGTGCGATCGCGCGCTCTGACATCACACCGTCCACCGGAGACCTCAGCTTTTTTTCTTCCTATCACAACCCCATTGACCACACTAGAAAGTGTCGTGCCCGACAAGTGGCTAGTCCAGCCCGCCACGTCACTTGTTTGTTATGGGCCATAGATTGAAAACCGAATACGGAAAAATATCGGACCTGCCTGGTACCGCTTACTAGTTTAAAACCAGCGAAATACCATGAGCCAAAAAACTTAAAGGATGTGTTCTAAACGATTTCTACTTTTGGGTTCCGACTTAAAACACGTATGCTTCTTAATTTTATCTTTTTTAGTTTTTTATTGTTAGGTTTTTCTGCTTTTCTCTTATTTCTTTTGTATTATCTGTGATGATATAATTTTTTATTTTTAAAATTTAATTACTTAGAAAAAAAGCTGATAGCTACTATAATATATTTTTAGTCGCTACAGTATTTTTTAGTCAGGAGCTACAATGAATAATATGTATACGTTCTACCAGCAGGTTACCAGTGAACATGAAAACAACATGTCCATTTGACACATATTTTTCTGATGATGATATCGACTAGATAGACAATATATTCAAAACAACACGACAAACTTCATTCAAGGTTCGTGCCCTGTACATGGAGGCAGAATTTCACAACTTCATTCAAGGTGATTTATCAATCTCTGGTTTTTGCCGCAAACTCAAGAGTATGACAGATGGTCTTGGTGATCTCGGCGAACCTATATCTGACTGGACACTCGTGTTGTCCGTCCTTTGCGACCTCAAAGAGAAGTTCTCTCATATGGTGCTAATCCTCAAGATGCAACAGCCATTTCCTACGTTCGTAGAGACTCATTTGCATCTTCTCCTTGAAGAGATCACCAAGAACTCAAGACTGGCTGCGTCACCCTCCATTTTCCACGCTGCTGGACAGCAGGGTTCCCGCCCTCCGAGCCCAAGCGGGGTGGTGGCGGCAATAGTGGGCGGCTACAAGAAGACCACAACCACAACCGCCGCCATAACAAGGGCAACGGTGGCTTAGGCTAGACCAGCGGGGCACCCACCACCGGCGACGGTGGAGGTAGGCATGCGCCCAGCAAAGCCAAGTAGATGGGGTGGTCATCCTTTTTTAACCCATGGATCAGGACTGTTCAGGTGTGGCCGCACCTCGTCGATGACGTCCTTGGTCCCCGGCCCAATGCGCCGACTCCACCGTCGTGCCCGACGCCCCATGCTCTCACCATTGCACCCCATCTCGACCATCCCGGTGTCCAGTTCGGTGCGCCAGCCCCTCCTGGAAACATCGGCGATTTTGGTGGCCCTCCTCAGCCACCCCAGTTGGCACCGTGGACCCCCATATCCGGTGTCGGCTCCTAGGACCAACAGCACCTCGCCAATACTTTTAGTACAATAACACTTACACCGCCTCCCTCCACCACTGAGTATCATTATACTAATTGAATCATCAGTCCCAGTGTAATACCTGTCACTCATGCATGATCACTGTTCAAGTATAAGAAATAGTATACGGTTAAGGAATCACCCTCTAGTTGTATCAATGATTGGGTCATTGCTCCTGTGCTAGTAATAGAAAAAGTGCAAAGTACGTGTCATCTTTTGAGTTGAATGTTATTTTTGATTATTTTAATTGAGTAGATAAGAGAAGCAAATAATGGATAGGACATAGTACTATATGCATCAACAATATATATACACATACGCACACACACAAACTATTATAAAAAAGGTAACTGCAGTTTGAATTTCAGTTCAAACTTGTTTGAACTAGTTAGTAAACTAGTTAAACTCGATATCAAAAAAATTTGAAATTTTTCACACGCGATACGTAGGGGAAATACTTGTTTTATATCATAGTACCTAGTTCAGAATTTTAGCATCTTTGGATGCCGAGTTTAACTAGTTTACTAATTAGCTCAAACAAGTTTAAACTGAAATTCGAACTGCAGTTGCCTTTTTCATGATAGTTTAATTGTAGGTATGTGCTGATTTTATATAAAAATCAGCAAAGCATGTAATCTAAATTCGTTTAACAATCTTTGAATTTGAATATATTTTTCAATGATATGTGTTTCATTTGAATTATTACAGATGAATATATACTTTAAAACTGATTTTTAAAAAAATATATACCTAAATTTGAGTTGGATAAGATATAGCACTATATGCATCAAACTAATACAAGTAACAAAGTATTGTATTAAAATTGGAAAAAGGAATATTATTTTCAAAGCAATGATGGAGCACAAGAGAACAAGAGATGGTTCTACTGTTTGGCCATGGATAGCTGTCACCTAAGAGCATCTCCAGCAGATGCTTTAAAAGTGCCTCGTGCTTTAAAATCTGAGAATATAAAGCATAGGATTACTCCAGCAGATGCTTTAAAATGGGCTCGTGCTGTAAAAAATTTTAGAGATCCTGTAAATCACAGCATCGGTGCTTTATTTTTGGAGCACCAGGCCCGTGCTGTATTGCGTGCTGTATATCCTTTTCCCTGTGGCGCGAAAGCCTTTTCCCTTCCCGCGCGAGTTCGCGATCCATTGACGCATCGCTGCAGCCGGCGGCACGCGCGGCGCGGTGGTCGGCGCCCTGCCTCCGCAGCTCCGCCGAACGCGCCGCCCTTCATCTGCCCAACGCTGCTCGACGCGCCCCCTTCCTGCGCCTGGCTGCCTGGCGAGCGCCGCCCCATTCCGGCGCCTGGTGAACGCGCCTGGCGAGCGCCGCGCACGTACGGCGCGTTGCTGACGCCGCCCCCTTCCTGCGCCTGGCTGCCGCTCGTGTCTGCTGGCCCCATCAGTCGCGCCGTGCTAGCTTCTGCGTCGTGGCTGACGCGCGACGCCCTGCCATCCTCAACGCCGTGCTTGCCAACTGCCCACTAGGTGTTCGGTTAATTGCCAACAAGAGAGTGCATGCACAAAAAGACAAGAGAATTGGATGGAAATCAATTATAAAACACCAGTTTTACAGCACCTGCTGCAGCACGACACCCTGGATCTCTAAAAATGAGGTTTACAGGATCTTTATAATTGGTTTTAAAGCACCACTTTTAGAGCACCTGCTGGAGATGCTCTTACTGGTACTTGATGGATGGATGCTTCGCAGTTGTTAGATTGATGGAGGCTAGCGTTTCTGAATCGTATGTTTCCTTTGTTGAGACTTGTAAACTAGCCATGCACAAAGCCACAAACTAACCTAGCTAGCTTGACACACACGGATTAAGTTGCCATGGCATGCATGCAACTCAATCTGAAAGTCATTAGTTACCACATTGATGGCACATATCCCGTGTGTCGATATTCTATATATCCTCCCGTTTTGCTATGATTATTTATTTACGAAACTCCAAGGGATCGTCTGGATCGTACGGAATTGGGTGCGTAGGTAACTTTACGAACAAGCTCGTCTATATGTAATGATTGCCACCTGTTTCTGATTAATCGATAAAGATATCTACTAAACTTTGAAAAGAAATGGCACAAGCTTACAGCCAAAGCAAATCCAAAGTCTTCTGCTTCTAGCTTCCGACTTATTTTTTACTATTCATAAATTTCGTCTTTTTTTCTGAATTCTTGATTTTTTGTTGAGTTTTTTTGCTGATTCTTTTTTTTCCGTATTTGTTTGTATTATACTTAATGGACTAACATATTTTATTATTTTTTAAAATTTAATTATACTAAATAAAATTTTATCAGCTACAGTGTTTTTTCAGCTAGCTACAGTGTTTTTCAGTCATAAGCCATCTAAAAAAGTCCAAATGAGCACAGCGTTAAGCTGAAGCAGAAGGGTGTATGCATGGTACTGAAGCAGAAGGGTGGATGCATGGTACAGTGTGTGAACGTTTGGCTACAAACCAAAGAGACCACGCATCTTTACGATTTGTGTGTATCTGCTCCTTGGCAAGTCGAAAAGTAGAAGGTCCAAGAGACAGCTAACATAGACAGTGAAACGGTTGCTGCTCGTCTGCTGAAACTGTTCGATGAAACTGATATTTCTGTCGTCGCCTCCCACCTGCTTGCTGTCAAACAACACGAGCCAATTCTAAAAACAAAAAACATGCTAACACACTGCGAACCAAACATCATATACCACTAATCCTGTGCACATACCCTTTGTTGTGGTGCACTCAACCTTCGGATTAGGCGCCAAACCATCAAGAAAAATTCTGAAACAGAATTGTTAATGTAGGCTATGAATTGTTAACTTTAAATTCAAAAAATGTGTCGGAAGAAACAAAAAGGACAAGTTTGCTGTGAGCAGTAGCACTTGCCTTATTTTTCCTTTCTCCTTTAGATTCATCATTTGTTATATTTTTATCATCTTTATGACTCTTAACAGAGAATAAGTTTAAACTTAAAATTTCGTATATAGATAGAGTAAATTTAAAAGTACGTCGCTAAATTTGTTTCGAAATTACTCGTGGTGATTGGATAACTAAACGAACGGTGAGCGCATGAGTCCAACAGATAATGGACATGTCCTAAAAAGCAAAAGCCAAAGCAGATTTGAATCCACCCTGATGCACATGCAAACATACACCTAGATAACAACCACTTTGTCGCCTCCCACTCTATCTGAGACTAACTAGAAGGCAGCATCACGGCTGCACTCGCTCTCAGCCGGTGGCACCACACCACCACCCAAACCAAACCAAACCAATCATGTGCTGATCACATATAACAAAGCCCTGCGGTCGATAAGGAGATAAAGCACCGTTCTTTTCGGCTTATGAATTATAGTTTATGATTTTTTCATTGTCATTTCGAAATAGCTTATCGACTTTCGATTTATTCATATAAACACTTATACTAGAGCTAAAAACTATAAACCGTAGTCATAAACCACAAATTATAAGGGAAAAAACGCACCTTTACAGACGGAGGAAGAAGACGACGTCCGCCAGTTCGGCAGCAAGCGGCAGCGCATGCGGCGATCGATGGATGATTGATCGACGCGTGGAGTAGGTAGCTTAGCCGCTACTCTCCGTGTACGCCACTGGCTAGCTGTTGTGTTGGCTGGCGCGACAGCAACGTCCTCTCCTTAATTTGTTCACTCCCGCTTTGTTAGGCTTTCAATTACACTATCGGACTGGTCAAACCGTGTTGCTGCTAATGATCATCCTTCAGAGCAACTCCAACCGGTTCTTTATCCTGCTCTTCATTGTATATTTACCTAATATGATTTAAAAAATGGACTCCAACCGGTTTTTTATCCTTCTCTTCATTTTTATCGAGTCGTTATTTTCTCCCAGCCGTTAGCTAGATTTGGCGAGCGCCTCCTCACTCGCTTCTCAAATAGCTAGGCCATTGAAATGCTAACTCAAATAGAGAGCTGAAAATAATAGCTAGCCTCTTCATCCTAGGAAATAGAGAGGGAGAAATGACTAATGGGATGGAGTTGCTCTCAGACCTGCCTGTCCTCGCATCGCATGGCTTGGATCCATTCCACTCGTGTGTTGGCTTTCCCTTACTGCTTAACCACCGGTTTGTTCCTTTCTGCCGTCATGGTTAACTACCGGGGGGCAGATTAGCGCGCCAAATTTGACGATTAGCTCGCCGACCCCCTTCTAGAACGCATCTTATTGAGAAGACACGCATGTTCTTCTCGCGCGTGCACTCCGGCCGTGATCGCATTATTAGAGCTCCTTTACGGTACACACCTTCAGACAGAATTTACCATTCTTTTCAAGCCAACTAGTTAGATTAGTCAGGATTTACCATTCTTTTTAATCTAACAAGTCAGATTAGTCAGAATTTATCTCTACTATACTTCCAAATACAAGGAAGTATAACCAATGAAGAGGGCAAAATTATAACTTTATAACTTAGTATCAATCTTGATCCTAGAGAAGGCAACGTCCAAGGGCAAGAGAACTTTTGAAACCCTAGTGATCTATAGCTTTCGGTGAGTTTCGACTTAAGGTGTGGACCGCCGCGAGCGGCCAATGAATAGCGGAAGGAGCAGGATCATCGACAAAACGATCGGTAAATAGGATTTTGACGGGGAACGAGCAGCACATGGGATTCCGATCTAACCGAATTAAAGAAGTTGCCCAACAGGCTCAATGCACATTTCATTAGGTCCTCTTCAAGCTTTTCATATTTGCCAACCAAGAAATTTCTTATACATGTATCAACGCAATTGAAGAATACATTTTGTAGTCAATACTATGAATCTATCGAGTACAAAAAAAAATTCTCAAACAGAACATCCTAGGTAATTTAGGACGTGCCTGGCGGACCGAATTGATTGAAGCATACAAATTAATAGTCATAGCTGAACTTCACATTTACGAGTGAACTAATGGAATTACAAATCATGGACATATGGACAAATAGGTGAACTGGATACGCAAGTAATGTGGTTGGGCGGCAGCGACGACAGAGTAAGGTAGGAGGAGGGGGCGGGCGGCATGGTACACTACTACAAAAAAGGTTAAACTGAATGCTTACATCATAGACAATTTCTAGGAACCGTCTGTGCTGTAAGTATTACAAACGGTTTATACGAATAATCGTCTGTGGTATTTTCACGGATGGTTATTTATACGAACCGTCTGTGATAATACAAGACATCACAGACGGTTTGTATTAAAAACTGTCTGTGATAATGAAGTTATCACAGACGGTTTGTATTAAAAACCGTCTGTGATATGTTTCCCGCCTCGTAATGCCCTAAAATTTCATAATCTTCCACCTGAGTCCGAGTAGAATTCAGTTTTGAGACACCTTAGTAAAACGGGCATAACTTTTGCGTATGATGTCCGTTTTTGACGTTTTTGTACTCGTTGGAAAGCTAACGACAAGCCCGATTCAAAAAAAATGACTAGTTTGCACTAATCACCCTCTAAGACCCTCAAAACCGGCCATCTTTAGCCCCAAATTTGCATTTTAAGTTTTTAGTTTATGTTTTTGCCAAATTTTTTTGTCTTCTCTTTGAAATTTGGGTTTCGCCTTAACTGTAAAGTTGTAGATCTTGTCGAAACCTTTTAAACAAGTATATATAAGCCATATAAAATTTTGCTATTTTATCTTTTAAGACTAGCTATTTATATTGTACCAATATATTGTCTTTGTGATGCCATTATCACCGATTGTTTTTATTATGAACCGTCTATGATATCTCCTGTTATCATAGACGGTCTTTGTTATAAATCGTCTGTGATGTCCCGCCATGTCATTGATCAGCGGCATATCCCCTAGGATCCCGATCTCATACGTCCATTCTCTCCGCATCGAACGGCAGGTACCATTCTCCTCCCCACTTCTTGCCCCTTATTAACCCCCTCTCCCTACTCGAATAACCAATACCACCAGTACTACTCCAACTCATTTGTGCGCGGCAAGGGTGGGAAGGGGTTCGGCAAAAAGGCAAGATGGAAAGGAAGAAGGTAATGATAAATCTGTACTATTCTAAGTCATCAGCATATAAGCTGTTGATTTTGTCATAGAAGCTGAAAATGGTGTTCGTTGCCTTTTTCTGCTACTTAAAAATTTTCCTGCACCACCTATTTTAGATGTGTAAGTCTAGCTTGCATTAGCCTGAGTTTCTTGTAGTGTAAGCATTTTTTTTCTGAATTTTTAGCTGTGAAGTTTATCTTTGTAAAATTGTAAGTGTCCTCTTGTGTATGCAGTGCTATGGGTAACCTACTCGATATCTTGTGATGTTGTAATGGTGGATTCTAATTTTAATGGAAATAGAATGTGTTGTTGTGTTTGTTTGTTTTCAAATGATATAATTAACATTTTCTGAGGCTAACCGAAAAATAGAAAAAAATTTAGGTATAAAATGAACTATCACATACGGTTTTGTAGTATAAATCGTCTGTGAAGAATTATCACAAACAGCTCGAACCACAAATCGTATGTGATGAGGAAGTATCACAGACAATTCTATATACCAACCGTCTGTGATACTCACACATCACAGACTGTTGTAGCTAGAACCGTTTGTGATGTGTGAGTATCACAGACGGTTGGTATATAGAACCGTCTATGTTCTTCACAGACGGTTCTAGTTATAAATCATATGTGATGTATTTATCACAGACGGCTCACAAACCGTCTGTGATAACCTCTGATTATCACTGACGTAAAAATTCAGACGGTTCAAAAAATCGTATATAATGATAGTTTTGAACTGTCTGTGATGATTATTTTTGTAGTAGTGGCAGCAAGGTGGTGAGAAGGATATAGGTAGCTGCATGTGTAGGATGGTGTTGAAGAGGGCACCAGCAACAATCTCGCTAGTGACGATGAGGCTATGAATGCCAGCGAGTTGGTTCAGCGGTGATGTCCATTTGAGACTTTGTGGTGTCAATTATTTGTGACATCTAGATGGGTTAAGACTATTTAGAACAAAAAATTTATAATGCCTTTAAGAATTCGATGACCATATTTAATTTCTATTACCACCCCTAACTACCACTAAAATGTACCATAAAAATTATCTAAAATACTGCACTGCAAGATTGAAATGTACTAAGACACACGCCGCCACAGGATCCGCGCGCTTCGGTCTCGATCGGTTGGGCTTAAGCTTCTGGCTTCCAGCTTATTTTTTACTATGCATAAATTTCGTCTTTTTCTGAACTTTTGGCTTTTTGTTCAGCTTTTTTGCCGGTTCTTTTTTTTCCCGTATTTGTTTGTATTATACGTAATGGGATAACATATTTTTTATATGTTTAAATTTTTTTAAATTTAATTATGCTAAATAAGCCTCTGTCAGCTACAGTGTTTTTTTCAGCCAGCTACAGTGTTTTCAGCCATAAGCCATGAGCTTTTAAGCCCAACCGATCACCACCTAAGAGTTCAATCTCATCTAAGCTAATCACTTTTCATTACCGAACCTCCCTCCTCGTCTAAACACCCCTTAACTGCGGAACTTTTGCTGTTTGAAAATAAAACAAATGCATATCTTTTTTCTGGTTGGGAGGGTAAATTAATTTCTTTTAAGAAAACTCTTTATTTGCTAGATATAGGACGGAAGTGACACGAGTGACAAATGAGAGATGAAAGTTGAGATCTAATATCAATGAACGGAGACACAGTTTTTTAGTGGCATATTAGAGAATTGGCAAACTTTCAATGATAAATAAGAAATTTTGTCATTTTTTTTATCTGAGGGGGAGTCCATTCTGTTGTGTTATTAGTCGAATCCTGGGCTCCTAGCTATTTTGGTAGGCTTAAAAGAATCTGCCGTTCTGACGAAACCGGTGCTGCCTTGATGGCATGTTCCAGAAAGCAAAGGCAGTTCATGTGATGTATCAAAAGGAGATCGATTCGGTTCATCCTCCCCTCGTACCAGGAAAAATTCTATTGTACATGGGTTACACAATTCAGTTTGTGTAATGAGTCACTGAGATGATGATATTTATGACAAATGCACTGTAGTCTGTACGAAAGTAATATTTTTATTTTGCTACAGTACCAACCGTACAGGAAAAATATTTTTTAAAATAACTGCTACAGTACTTTTGCCACGTGTCATCATCTCACTCGCTCGTTACACAAACTGGATTGTGTAATCGGTATACAATAGAATTTTTCCTCGTACCAGAACTGAGCAGTGATCTGACAAGTAACGCCGTAAGAAAAGCTGAAGCTCGTAAGCTACTCGAGCTTGACTCTAAATAAATCAAGCTTGAGTCTGATCTCAAGCTCACGAGTTTTTATCAAGCCAAGCTAGAATAACTTGATAGGATCGGCCCAAGTGTAGCACAATCCAAAATCTCCTCCCTCTGAACTATACTCTTCAAGACCAAGTCTCTACTCCCTCCAGCCACTCCTCCCCTGAGGTCGCGACTAGCACTCCTGCTCCCCGCCGGTCGCAACCTGCACTCCTGTTCCCCGGGATCTGGGCCTCCTTCATCGCTAGCGTCCAAATCTAGGCCTCCTTCGTCGCCTGTATCCAAATTTGGGTCTCCTTCATCCAGATAAGGACCGAGCCTTAGGGAGACGGCGGGTAGGTAGGGGCGACAGCGGGTAGGCAACAACAACTATGAAGGTGGTGGCGACGACATCAACGATGACCATAGCAACAGTAGGGTTAGCTTGATCCTCTCTTTCCTCATCCATCTCCCCTCTCTCCCTTCCGGCCACTTCTCCTCCAACCACCATGCCTCCCCCGCCACCTCTCCTCCCACCCTACCTGCCTAGCCGCCCGTCACCTCTGCTCTCGTTCCCCGACACGCTCTTGCTCCCCGTTGGACACCGCCTCTTCTGTGCTATCGAGCCTTACCAAGCCTTAATGAGCCGAGTAGCTCGGTTCGTTTACAGTCGTAGTGACAATAAGCTTAACTCCGTAGATCCGAAGTAGCCTGCCAGTGTGACGAAAGGGAGAAGAAGCATTGGAAAGTGAGCAGGAAAGACGAGCACTACACAAAAAGTTTTCCCTTCTCCTTTTGACCTTCACCTCAGTATTGTTACAAAGGACCATATCGAAATCAATACGGCACATAAGCTTTGCACCGGCATATTACACTCGTTTTGGTATATCTGGAACATAGGAACTTCATATGAATTTTACAAAAAGAATGATACAACCCATCCAACTTCCTATGAAATTCATAAGTTACAAATGGGCCACATTGAGAAACGAAGAAGAATCATCTATAAATACCTAATTTCTAATCCTCACCTGTAATACACTAAAAAATTTCACCCTTTCACTGATCTATACACAGCAATAAAGAATCCTTATGCCCAAATAAACCACCCAGAGAGGAAAGACCAAAAGATGCAACAAATGCAGCACAAATAAGTGCACACTTCAAGGGAAAAAAACAGAGAAAGGTAGAAAGAAAGAAGGGAGAATGGGGTTTTTTTTCCATCGTGCCCTGTCTTTTCAACTCATCTCATTTCACCAATTTCACACTCATGATGAGCCGGTGCGACGTCTCTGTGGACTTGTTAACGATCTGTCATTCCATCTTGACCATGGAGGAGTAAGAGAAGATTATCTCACCAAGAAAATTGACAATTAATTTTGCAGCAGCAGCAGCATTGGAGAATGTCTGCATCGCTTTGCTTTTTATTCTCCTTCCTGATCAATCCCCTTCTCGAGGGCCCAGAGGCATGACGGCTTGGTGTCCTTCTGTCTCCAGCTCCAGCGGTGACCCGCGTGGCTTCTTGGACCCCTCGAGTGGCCGCTGACGCAATGCGGATTGAGACGTTGCATCAGCTGCGGCGGCAGTGAGGGTGACAATGGCGTGTGGGCCTCGAGGTGCGCGTGCGCGCGCGATGGTCAATGGCGGGCTCGCTAGTCAGTGTCAGTGAGGTCAAACTGGTCAGTCCCGGAGCGGGAGAGAGCGCGGCGGGCGGTCCCGGAGCGGGACAGCGGGGCCGCCGTGCAGGCTCCGAGCGCGCGCTCCAGGGCGTCCACGACCTCGGTCATGGACGGCCGGTCGCAGCCGACTGAGCCGACGCAGTCGGCGGCGAGGTAGCCCACGTAGGTCAGCGCCTCGGCCTCGTGGGGGGTCGGGGCAGGCAGGCGCGGGTCGAGCACGCGGGCGACCTCGTCGGCGAGGATGAGTGGCACGGCGAACTGGACGACGTTCTTGGGCGTCACGCTCTCCGCGTACCGCTGCACGACGCGGCAGCCGGACATGAGCTCCAGGAGCACCACGCCGAAGCTGTACACGTCGCTCTTGTCGGTCAGGTGTTGGAGACGGTAGTACTCCGGGTCCATGTACCCTACCGTGCCGCCGGTGTAGAGCGGCTGCTGCGGGTTGCCGTCGTCGCACTCACCGCCGGCGACGGGCTCCATGACGGAGGAGAGCCCGAAGTCGGCGATCTTGGCCGTCCACGAGTCGTCTAGGAGCATGTTGGCCGACTTGACGTCGCGGTGGATGATGGGCGGCACGGCGTAGACGTGCATGTACTCGATGCCGCGCGCGGCGTCGAGCGCGATGGTGAGGCGGCCGCGCCACGAGAACACCGGCGGCGCCATGGGGCTCCGGTTGTGGAGCTGGTCGTGGAGGGTGCCGTTCGCCATGAACTCGTACACCAGCACGCGCTCGCCAGAGTCGGCGCAGTAGCCGAGTAGGCATACGATGTTCTTGTGGTTGGCGCGCGCGAGCGCGGTCAGCTCCGAGTTGAACGCCGTCTCCCGGTCGCGCTGGCGCGCCGGCCGCGCCGCCGAGCTCGACGACTTCGCCTGGTCCTCGGCGCGCTTGATCGCCACCTCGCGCCCGTCGGGGAGGGTGCCGCGGTACACCGACCCGAAGCTCCCGGACCCGATCCGGCGGTCGTCGCAGAACCCGTCCGTCGCCACGTGGAGCGCGTCCAGCGTGAAAAGCTCCACCACGCTGCCCGGCCCCTTGCTGGACCCGAGCCGCGGCGGCATCAGCGACTGCTGCGCCCCCTGATTATCCGAGCCGTCCTTGCGGCGGCGCCGGCGGCGACACCATAGGAGCAGCACGAACTGCAATGCCACCAGCAACACGAGGAAAGCGGCAGCCGCGGCGACGGCGATCCAAATGATCCTAGCCCTGCTGTTGTTCTTCCCGGGGCTCAGCGGCGCCTTGGGAACGGCAACGTTGAGCTCGAACGCGCAGTCCACGCAGATGCAGCGGCCGCCGGCGCAGAGGTTGGCCGAGCCCGGCAAGATGCCGCATTGGCACGAGGACATGAGCACGCACGGGCCCGGCAGGACGCGGTCGAAGACGAGGCGGTTGGTGGCGTTGAACTCGCGGCCGCCCCAGCACACCAGGGAGTAGTTCGCCATGAGGATGCCGCAGAATGCCCTGCCCTGTGCCTGGACGTCGATGTACTGCAGATCGGCGAGGCTGCCCGGCGGCGCGGCCACGCCGTCGCCGAAGCAGCGGATGGTGCCGTTCGTGCGCAGCCCGCAGACCCCGGCCTCGCCCAATGCCAACGCCGCGTACCCGGTGGTCGCGTTCTCGCCGTTCAACGCCGGCGCGCTGCTGCCCCAGCACGAGAGCCCCCCCGCAGTTGACAGCGCGCACGCTTGCCGGCCGCGCGCAGCGACCACGTCGTAGCTCCCATCCCGCGGCGCGCCGGTAACGGCCTCCGTCTCCGTGCCGTTGTCGAAGCACCGGATAGGCGTCGGCGGCCCCTCGACGATGGCGCACACGAACCCGTCCCCCACGGCGACGGCGACGAACCGGAGGCCGGCAGATATGGCCAGCCCGCGCCAGCGCCAGCAGTGGAGCTCGCCGCTGGCGAGCACCCCGCAGACGCGGTACCCGCCGGAGGACAGCGCCCGGAGCGGCGGGCCGAGGTACACCCTCTTGGACCCCGTCCCGTTCTTGCCCGGCCCGTCCGTACGGTTCTTGGACAGGTCCCACCACCGCATGGCGACGGCGTCGGCGCGCGAGGGGGACGGCCCCACGGCGCAGAGGAAGTCGTCCCCGCCGGCGAGCGCGGAGAAGGGGTGCGAGGACGGGTACGTCTCCTGCCGCTCGTGGTCGCCGCCGGCCGCCGTGCAGTTCAGGTCGAGCAGCAGCGGCGACGCCGCGGACGGCAGCAGCCCGCACACTATCGTCGTGGATGCGGCCTTGGCCATGGCGAAGGTCGAGAGCGTGGACGCCGAGGCCGGCCGCAGCAGGAGCAGCACCACGAGCACAAGCAAGGGGAGGAAGAACCCATGGCCATGGGGGTGAGGTGGCATCGGGGTGTGCATGTGAGGGAGGAGGAGGGCGAGAAGCTGAGGAGGGGGTGGATGGACATGGACATGGTAAGGTCACCACACAAGCGTGAGGAATTTGGCGAAGTCAGGTAGTGATGATGTATTTGGTATCTAAATCTTGGCCTCTTCTTTCTTCACTACACTGCTCTTCTACTACTCCTTCCATTGCTGTTCATTGCATCTCACTGCGTACTATTTAATTTGCATCAAGTGGCTCGCTCCCCTAGCTAGCAACAATGATGGCCATGTGAAATTAGAGATGATTAGGGCTCTAATGATCCTATCCTGTTGCCAAGACAAGATTACACAAGCACTGTTGATGCATGTGAGAATTATGGCTTGCTTGTTTGCTTCCTCTAGGATGTGTCATCCTAGGAAAACTACTTACCACCATCTAATTAAGAACAGATTGATTCTATCTACAGGCTAAAAAGTGTACTTGGCCTTTTGATCTCTGTACATGGAGATTGCTACATGTCTGGACAGATGAAAGTGCCTTGTTACTTACCGGATTTTTTCTAAAATAAAACTGAGGGTGAGTGATCAACTGATTACTGATTAACCCGTGCCCACTCAGAGAGGATAGGCCTTTGCTAACGAATCTTCTCCCCTTTTTATCTTGTTAATTTTTTAAATAATATTTTAGGGCTGTGATTTTGGGTAATTGGATTGGGAAACAGCTCGAGCGCATACGTCTCGCACCATATCAGATGTAGGGTCAATTATAAAGTTCATGTTCTTTTGGGTTTCAACTTATGATTTATAACTGTGATTTATAGATTTTGTGCTGTTCATAAAAGAGAGTACGAAGTAATAAAAACTCACGTACTATTTTGACCGATATAAATAAAGTCGCTAAAGTGTGTATTACAATCAACTTATAGACCCCATTTTGAAAAGATACTCTGTTTAAAAGCTAGTTACTGTATACTTTTAGAAACTGAAAAGAAGAAGCTCAAAGTCGAATGATTAACTGACCTGCAATGCTATTTAATTGAATCTCTCTCTTGTTTTTCCTCTGAAAATGTAAACCAATTTCTTGGAAGTTTTGGTAACTACACAGGAAATACCGAGGAATTGGAGAAGTGAGGGTGACATTGGAGTGAATTAGTTGAGCACAACATCTTATTTTCTTTTGAGAAGAATGAAAATTGAGCACATTACCTAGGTTCTCCTCCTCCTTGTTGCAAATAGTGTTCAGCTTTGTTTGGTTTTAGTACTATAGTGGCACAAGTCTGAACCTGCAAAACCAGTATATATCCAAATCAAATTAACGTTACTTGAAGGAAAACGTGGCCATGGACCACTTGGACAAAGCTGCTTGATCACTGACTGTTGTGGCCTCTACATTAGCTAGGTTCTTCTCCTCCTCGTTGCAAATAGTGTTCAACTTTGTTTGGTTTTAGTACTACAGTGGCACAAGTCTGAACCTGCAAAACCAGTATTCAAGTCAAATTAACGTAATTGAAGGAAAGCGTGGCCACGGACCACTTGAACAAAGCTGCTTGATCACTCACTGTTAGGTGCATGTGGACTCTACATATATACAAGATCACGATCATAAGCAAAATAAATACAGGATTAGGATCACTCGACTTGGTTTTTGTGTTGGTGACAGGTCAAGAAGAAGAAGATGACATGTTCAGTCGTTGGGAGGCTCCGGCAAGAAACGTCCCTGTTCGCCCAGCTCGCTCGCCGCCTCGGCCGACGATCGACGGATATATAATCCAACCACCTCACTGCTAGCAACTGCAAGTGATGCGATTGATTTGTATACAAGCTACAGAAAACCCTACATAATTAATCAGATAGCGACCAGGTGGAATCCAAGTCATGCTTGGCTTAATCGACCGATACAATGATGGATGTTTTGAGTGTTAGAGGAAGAACATGCATGCGTACAAGATACATGCGTTGTGGTGTGTGATAGTTGTACCATCTCCTAATCATCCTACAGAAAAATAGACGGCCCGGATCAATCGCTACGGTATTGTACCATTCCTGCATCGATAACAAAATTGCTGCAGTCCCCTACAAAACCAAACAAGCTTGCCACAGTACCAAACAATGAGATTGGCCGTTGACTGTTCTATCAGGCAGAAGCACGAGCAGTGTATATATACCACTGCGGGGCCGCGAATTTTGGGGCCTGTTCTTTTTGTTGAGACTTATGATTTTTGACTGCGGCTTATGGATTTTGAGCTGTTCGTACAAGAGATTATAGAGTAACAGAAACCCACGTGCAGTTTTTGCCGATATAAATGAAGTATTAACTAGTAGACCCTATCTAAAAAAATATTCTGTTTAAAAACTAGTTAATATATAAAAGTCGAAAACAAGAGTCAAAAAGCTAAACAAAACAGGACCTTGTTTTGTAATGCCAACAACGAGTCCATCTTTTTTTAGCGATTGCACTATTTGTGTCGTAGTTTGGAAAGGATCACCGAAAATAATTTCATTCCCACATAAATATAAGCAAATCCCCGCGTTCCACACGTTTTGCTTTTCACTTCCATCTTTTCTTCCAAATATTTAGGGTTGTTGCATCATGATGTGTGGCGGCCTAGCTAGGGGGAGACGGCTTCGCTGTTTGTGTTTGGTAAGGTGGACGGGTCGATTGGCTACGCGTAGTGCTTCAACCGTTGGAGTGTCTGCTTCAGCTTGGTTTCTTTCTGTACGAGAATATGACTCACACCTAGCTATAGCTATGTTTAATCATCATGTCAGGCCCCTCGTGGCCAAATTATCCTATTTCACACCTAGCTATGTTTAATCATCATGTCAAGCCTCTCGTGGCCAAATTATCCATTAGACAATAGGAGGAAGAGATAGGACGGATGGGATATAAGTGATCACATCGCTGGTACGCCGCTGCTTGGGTTGCTCTAGAATAGAGCTACCCTACCATCAACTCCCAACTAATTAAGGGTCTGTTTGGTTGGTGCCTAACCTTGCCATGCCTAAGCTTAGGCAATATGTGGCTGCCACAGAAAGTGTGGCTAACAAAATCGAAGCCACACTTGTGGCAAAGTTTGGCAAGAAACTGAGTCTATGACGTGTGGGGCCGGGTGCTAAGAAAGTGTGGCATGCCACAGTTACGTCAGTGAACCAAACAGCTACCTAAAAACTGTGGCACGCCTAACTTGTGGCTAGGCAATTTCTGGTCAAGAACCAAACAGGCCCTAAACCTGTGGAGTTCGTGCATGTGATCTTGAAACTTTTCACCTCGGATCATTTTATTTTTCACATATTGCTAATTAAGCGCTTGTGGTGCTTCCAATCATGTTAGGGTGACCAAGCTAGTTTCAATCTCCTTTTATTCGGTTCAGTCAAATCAACCATGTATAAATGCGATCATTTTCTTCATAACATCTACTATGCACTTGGTATCGCCATCAACAAGACTATATGTTGTGAAAATGCTACTGATCGATGAAAATTGTATTGCAAATCAATTTCAGCCTAGTTTTGCTATTTATTTTCAACTTTTGAGTATTTGTCAAATCCAGTTCACCTAGATTCCTTTGCGATGATTTTGACTCTTTGAGGCCTACTTAACGTCATGATAATTCATGTGTATCGCCATCGTCAAGACTATGTTATGAAAATGCTATCGATGAGATGATAATTGTATTGCAAATCAATTTTCAGCCTAGTTCTGCTATTTATTTTGTCACTTTTGAGTATTTGTCAAATTCAGTTCACCTGGATTCCTTTGCGATGATTTTGACTGCTTTGAGGCCTACTTAACGTCATGATACCTCATGTGTATCGCCATCGACAAGACTATGTTGTGAAAATGCTACCGATGAGATGAAAATTGTATTGCAAATCAATTTCAGCCTAGTTTTGCTATTTATTTTCCACTTTAGTATTTGTCAAATTCAGTTCACCTAGATTCCCTTACGATGATTTTGACTGTTTGAGGCCTACTTAACGTCATGATACTTCATGTGTAAATCTCTTCCATACTCTCATTTCCTCAATTGATCACAACGTACGTAGCCACACTGCTACAGATGTCCAGTCTTAACTTTTTATACTCTTTTTGGTGGCGATTCAATTATAGGAGGATTACATTATTGTCACTACCCACCTCAAGGGATTGTCGGTTGTTGGCTTGTTATGTTGTTATAGTTTGAACATTTGCCTGAACGAATCTCCATGGGAACGTGCTCATGCCATTAGCAGCTGCTCACTAGTTGCCAGAGCCAGGCTGGGCTTGTTTAGGAGACTTGTGCACATCACATAGCTAAGAACACGCTGCCTTTTCCTTTTCATTGTCCTTTTGGAACATTTAAAATGCATTAGCTGCAAAAGCTTGGCATAATATTATGTCTGAACCTGTGTTAACTTTTGATTTTTCAGGTAAGGCATGCCTGATTTAAGGGCTGGATTTATCATGCAAAAGCAAAAGTGCCAAAGCACCTGCTGTCGTACACTTTCCTAGCTACCACATTCAGACTTGCACTCGCCCTTCCTTCGGTTGATACGAAACAAATTAACAAACCATTTTGAGCATCTCAGGATAACATCAGCCCATTGGCCTTGTTGCAGTTGTACAGTTATGGAGACACGTAGCCAAGTACATTAGTATTAGTACGTTACCTCCTTTGTCATTACTCAATAAATAAGTACTACTCGAAGGTCTCGAAAGATATATGGTCTACTGTTCCAGTTGCTACCACTACAATGGCCTGCCCTACCTCCATAGTGACCTTGTCCATATTAATAGGCTTGTTCTTTAAGTCAAAAGCTGGCGGCTTTTGATTTTTACTACAATACTTAACTTTCAAACGAAGTATTTTTTCAAGACAGAGTTTACAAGTTAAATGATCTACACGTTAAAAGCTTAACATCTGTACCAGCTAAAATCGCAAGTGAGTATCAGTCTCTCCGTAATCTGTACCGAAAATAGTCAAAATTCAAAAATTTCAGTCAAAAATCATAAGCTGTAGTCGAAAAGAACAGGCCCTTGATCGATGTCACCACTGTCCATGCAGCTTGGAACCACCATTTGCTCAGGCCTTCTACCTCCTCCAATGGAAGCTGACTTTGCTAGCATCTAATTAATGGATGCTGGCCCTCCTTCCGTGCTGATTGAAAGACTCATGTTGTAAGTTCAGAATTTTGCATTTTAAAGGTGATTCTCACCCGGTGCACCCTTGTCGTATCGTTAACGCATAGTTGCATAAATTGAGCACTAAGGTATCCGTACTCTCGTGTAAGTACGAAGCCATAGTACTGTTTAAATACGAGTAAATTGTCCGATTTTCTTAGCATCTTAAACTTTTAGATGAACCTGGCCGCGTATAAAACTCATTGATACCTATGTTGGGACCAAACCACGGCCCGTATATCTGGGTTGTCTAGTTGGCACGGACAGCCCAGAGAATCTGCATCCTTGGTTGGAACTTGAAAGTACTGCCAGTTCACTAAATTGGCCAGACTGGCCGCCTGGCATTGGTGGTGTCAGGTAATGTATACTACTAGCTGCATAACGCGCGGCGCACGCCGCGCTAGCTACTGTGTGGACCAAAATAAAAGAGGCGATAATTCGCAGGGAGTTTCATAAAAAAAATCGAGGACACATGCGTAATTTAGGAAAAATCAAAGGTCTTTTATGTAAAAAACCGAGGACTTGTAAGGACTTGTACGTAAGTAAATAAGGACCTATACGTAATTTAGAAAACCACAGGGCGCTATCCTGCAAAAAGTTTCGGGGGAAAAAACTGCCAGGGACCAAAGAAAAAACTTGCAGGGACCTTTTCGCGAGAAAAAATGACCTTTATGCAATTTTCAGAAAGTATGAGGAAAGTGCCTCGGCCGGCCGTACGCAAATTCTCTTGCCACGCGCCGGCCGGCCGAGCGCAGTGGGCGACGTGGCGCGGCTCGCTGGCCAGGAAACCCCGGAAATGTTATGGTTATGATATAAAGGTTTAGTATATCTTTCTTCTTGACGATCTTGCATAAATTCTTGATAGTTGAATAAAGTTGTGGTCACGCATTTCCCTTTCTATCTTATACATATATTGGTTCTGTTTTTTTAATTGCGGCTAATAGTTTTTGTCCACATTTTTTGAAAAGGCCACAGAGACACGGATTGGAACGAAACAACGGTTTTAAGCTTGGAAAGCTGTTTAAAGAATTTGCTTCAAAAAAATCGCACCTTTTATTTTGATTTTTGAAGAAGCAAAAAACAAAATCCCAAAAGACATTGCCTTTTCATTTCCTCTACTACATCTGCCACGGAGGCAAGAGGTGGACCGAAAGTCGCATTCCCGTGTAGGGAGCTGCATCTAATCTGCCCAAAGAACCTAGCATCAACAACTATAAAGCTTTCATGATTTCATTGTTCGCTCTATACTCCCATCACTAGATAATACTAATGCACAAGTATTAATAATTATTTAACAATGTGTGTAAGTTGCGTTAATGCATATGACACAGCTGATTTGTCTGTAATAAAGGACAAAATGATGTTAAAAGATGGATTCACAAATCCTTTTGCTTCCTTTCCCAAAGAAAACAAATCCTTTTGCTGTCCAGCTTGTGCCAATAATAAAAGAGTAGTACAAAAAGAAGGAACAAACTAGTTGGAAAAAGGCAAGCAGTTTTGAGAGCTTAGGAGACATCCTTTTCCTTCCAGGCCGAAAAGCCACCAGCCTCATCACAATTGTACATCACCACACTACGTCGCTATATCTATATGAGAAAGACAAATAACAATCCGGAAGATACGTACGCACCATGTTTGCACAGCAGCACGGGTATCGATGCGCCATACAACTTGTCAGTAGTGTTGCGATCGACGAAACTGAAGAAGCAACCGTTTCCTTGTACATCACGCGTACGAGAGCTGAAGATGGTTTGCTTCTCTAGGTATTGCTCTCCTCATGATTCCAGGGGCATTCCCACACTCAGGCCTTTGTGTTTGTTCGATTTAATGTCCTATTTGGTCAGCCGAGTTACTCATATTTCTCAGATCAATGATTCCTGTTCCTGACAGTTCTTCGTGCAAAAAGAATCCTTGGTGGTGAGATGATGATACATTTTTCTTTTCCTCTGACCCTTGCAAAGAAATTCTTCTCTTTTGATCAATGTGAGGAGGCTAGTGTTACAGGCACTTGATAATACACTTGGTGCTTCGTGTCGTCACCAAAGATTAAAAAAACCTGGTGATAATCAACGAAATGCCATCAAAGGACAGTTTTATATCAAGATGCTTTTCTGGAACATAAAGGCCCTTTTATCATCTCTACATACTTATATGAATCAAAGGCTCTAATATATGTAAGTTTACCAGCTTGTTCCTGGTAGGCAAAAGCAAACAAACAGTAATATACCATATGTACATAACAGCGAAACAAATCCACAAAAATATCTTCAAAGCAATAGTAAAATGCACAGACTGGTGGTTCAAAAGTTCAAAGTACTCACAAAGTCATAAATCCAATACCAATGCGTACATTTAGAAGTATATAAGTAAATCCGATCTAGGAGAAGAACAGATGCAGACATGTGGAAACAAAAGTTTCTGCTCTAAATCGGAAATGCATATAGATTTGTGCAAAGCAGATTGTATAAGTATATATAGTATACAAGCAGATATTGTACAATTGCCTTTAGTATATGGTGTACCAACATAGTAATGAGACATGCAAGAAAACATAAAAGTCAAATGGAGTAACCGATTGTCAGCATACCACTAAAAATGAAGCAAACAAGCTGATACACTACCAAAATTTCAATCAGGAAGATTGGAAAGTTAGAGATCATCAAACAAATACGTATAATTTGGTGATAAAAGTCTACGAACCTGATGTTAGGACTGAGATGAAGGATCGAGCACATGCCCCGTGAAGATTAAAGTGCCAGACACTTCCTCCCTAATGACAAAGAAGAAGGGGTGGTCGGCAATGAAGTGCTCTGCTGGTAAAGGCTTGCCTATGCCCATTGCCACAGAAGTTTCTTCAATCCCTTTATCATTAACCTCCAAAATCGCTTTATGAAGTACATTGGACAGGAACAAAGGCCTGCTTGAGCCATCTTCCTTGACCATATCTGAGAAATCTGCATCACGGAGGAATGGCAATTCGAGCCCCATATCTTTCAGAAAATCCTTCATGTCAATCTGAAAAGATATGGTGAACTTGGGCACCCTGATACCCACATGGCGCTTCTCTATCGGTAAATGTTGTTCTAAGAACATCGGTTCAGAGAAAATCTTCTTGGTTAATTCAAACAGGCCATCGTGCGCATCTGGGAGGAAAATGTACATGGAAAACTTCCGTTCATTCTTTCCTTGCTTGTAAGGAAGCTTAATAACTTTGAACCCATCATGCACAGCAAAAAGACGAGTTCTGTCATACTCCACAAAAGGGACTTCGACTGATGTTCCATCCAGGCAGTAGAACTTTTGTTCAGTGGTCCTCCTTATATCATCCCTATCCAACCATCTGCCCCTAAAATATAGTGCACTGCCAAGAACAAGCCCTGTATTCTGGTTGATTGATCCATCCGGAAGGAGCGAGGTAACAGTACCTTTCATGGATTTTTCAACCCATGAGTTAATTTGTTCAGAAGCATCTTCTGGCTTCAAAGATCAACAAAAAAGGGGTAATTTCACAATTCTGAATCGCAAAGGACTTCAACTAATCTATACATTATAATATTGCAGTTAGTTGCTGACACACAAATTCAGAATAACTCTTTAAAAGCATCTTACTGTAACAACCATAGTGTACTACTTGTCAAATGCAGTAGTGCTGTATGGAGAGACTCCTTGCCATTACAAGTTCTTTGATGCATAGTAAAATTTCTTCAGAGTAAAGAAGTGAACAGGGTACATAAGACAGTGAAGCCGAAATACAAACAAAATATGGAGCTATTGATTCCCTATGTTAATGATTAATGAGATGTTACATGAATTAGGTTGGTCAAACAACAATTATAAAACTAGATAATCAAATTCAGATAACCGTGAAACATCATATTGAAATGTTCCAGCTCTTGATAAGCATAGCCTGTATCATTACGGTTACCGTGCAAATCTTACAAGAAAGAGGCCATACGATATATACCTTGTTCTTGAAGTCGGCCGTCTTTGCCGCGCAGCCGTACACGCCACCCGCCGCCTCCACGAACTCCGGCGAGTGCCTCGCCGATGCGTCGGCCCAGACGCCGCCGGCGAACGCTAGCCGCGGGCCTCCGGACGTCGACCGGTCCTTGAGCACGCGCTTCACCACGCGCGACGCCACGTTGGCCGCGTCGGCCGCGGCGCCCCGGCCGCCGCCGCCGCAGCCCAGAGCCTGGAGCATCTGCCTCCGCGTCGCGCCGCGCGCGCCGGAGGCCG
Source organism: Dendrocalamus latiflorus (assembly GCA_017311315.1). NCBI lineage: Eukaryota > Viridiplantae > Streptophyta > Magnoliopsida > Poales > Poaceae > Dendrocalamus > Dendrocalamus latiflorus. Next base: position 51,866,281 of record CM029642.1, on the reverse strand, counting down.
CGAGCGCAAGCGCTGAGTGTACTGCCGCGGGAGACAAGGCCGCGTTGCCGGTGCCTGCGGCGGCGAGGACGCGGCCAGCGAGGGGCAGGCAGAACGCGCGCTGTGCGGTGTCGAGGGCCTCCTCCCACGGCCGCGTCGGCATCGGCGCCGCTGGCGCGTCGGGCACCGGCGGCGGAGAAGAGGAGAAAGGGTGGGGCTTTGGGGCGGCGCCGATGGGTGGGCGCCGGCGGAGCGCTCGCGTCAGGGAGGAGAGCTGCCGCATTTTGGGATGGAGAGAGAAGATGCGTGTCGAGTCGAGGCCGGGGTTTATTTAGGGTTCAAGGGTCAAGTTTCTCGCAGTGGGCCGATCGGTATGGGCCCAACGAGCATCCAGTCTCTACTAAACCAATACAGGCCCATCTCGGCATGGCCTTTGATCAAGGTAGCAGGCCCAGCATAATTAGCTAATTACCCCATCTCTCCTTTTTTAAAAAACTAATTACTCCATCTTTGCTTTAAGAAAAAAATTACTCCATCTATTTTCACAAATGAACCCTGCTGGCAGCCCTTGCAAGCTTTGCCACGCGAACAGCCAGTGGGGTATGGCGTGGCAGCCCTTGCAAACATTCATTTGCATACGTCGGGTGAGCCTGGATTGCTTCGTTTGCATACATGCTTGATTCTTGATGGATTGATTGGATACGGAGGACTCTGAATCGACACCAATAGAAGAAAATTCAAGCGCGCCAAGTAGTTTTATGACCCATCTAAGAGCATCTCCAATGGTTGAGCCAACTAACTAGCTCATAGTTTGCCACCTCAGATAAGAGATAGCACATTAAAAGCCAGCTTCCCTGTACACTATCTCTTAAGTTGGCTTATGGTGATAAAGGCTGGCTCATCCGTTCTCGATTTTTGAGCGAGACTAGCTCAAGATCCGGCGCTAGTTGGTTTGGTTTTCACGTTTCTCTTTCTTCCACGTAGGACTATTGCTGATGTGTACTGCTATGAGCTAGCTGACTTGTCACTGTTGGAGATGCTCTAAGCCTGCGCACAGGATATTTCGATTTCGCCGCTGCAGTCTTGCAGACACCGTGCGGCGCGAGATTTGACCTCCCGTTCTTCATCCAATGAAGGACACTGTAAATCGCCGTTGAAATACAGGAATTCCACGCCAAACAATTTTCACGTTCCTGGCGGGCCTTATGAGTGTTCAGTCACTTCCTAGAGGAAGAGTCACCTCCGTTTCAACTTTCAAAACACCACCGGCGTCTCTCCCACTCCCGCCGTGCTCCCCTAAATTGAGGTGGAGGAACAAAGAAGAAAGCAAAAAAACTGAAAAAGAATAAGCCCTATGTCGATAACTTATGACTTACGATTTCTTTCAAACAAATAAATAAGATAACTTTATCGTATTTTTAAAATGGTTTATCGAAATAATTTTTTCGAAATAGCTTATCAGTATTTAGTTTATTTATATGAATGTTCATATTAGGATTAAAAGTTATTGGGCATTATATATCGTTAGCCATACTAAAAAGAACTTATCGAAACAACTGTTCAGGTATTCGGCCCATCTGGCAAGTGGGAGGTCGCGGCCCAGCTCAATTTGCTGCATCACACAACACAGGACGTCGTCCCACTTGCTCGCCACGGCGCGGCGGCACTCCATGGCAGTTCGCCCGGCGGCGGCGCAATCCAATCCCACCACCGCGGGCTTGCAATGCCGACGGTGCAGCGCGCCGGGCTGCCGGAGCGTCGGACGAGGGCGGTGCGGACCGCTGCCTACCGGTCCACGACGCGCACGGCACCAATCTGGTAACTTGTTCTACATTCTGCCAATCCGTAGGTTGCTATGGTTCCAAAATTTAGTTATCCCCTGCCTTGTTGTAACTTGAGATTATGCGAGAGAGCTTATCTTTGGTTTTAGCTGGACTGTGCTAGTCAGCTAGTGCTAGTGTTGTTTCCCAAAAAAATTGTACTTGAGAATTGTTTGTTTAGAAAGACAATAACTCATACTACAACCTAGAATCTTCTACGTGATTACGGCGCCGTTAGGTTGGGCTAAAATAAGCTGGCTTATAACTGAAATTGTACTGTAACAGATAGTGGCTTATTTGGTGTAACTAAATTTTAAAAAAATTTAAAATAGAAAAAACAGGTTAGCACACCACGGACAACGTAAACAAATATGGGAAAAAAGAACTGGCAAAAAAACTCAAAAAAACTAAAAAACCAGAAAAGACGAAATTTAGGAATAGTGAAAAATAAGCTAGAAGCTCAAACCGAAATGAACGAGGCCAGAAACAATAAAACTAAAAAGGTAGGTAGATTTGTGCTCACTTGGTGTGCTTAGCTAAAAGGGTCAGTAAAATGAAATCCATCTAGGCACTTCCTTCTGCCATTAATTGTCAGGGGTGTGGGCCTTGGGGGCCCAAGGCCTAGTCGATTTATTATTAGGAATTAGAGATTGGTTTCTATTTGAGTTAGAGATTAGATTCCTTTTATTAGAGATATGGTATGAGTTTCTATATTTGTTAGAGATATAATTGGAGTTAGATTCTATCTATTAGGGGGAGCCCATCTATATAAGAGGGCTACCGCATGCTATTGCAATCAAGCAGAGAATAATATCATAGTCTTCCCCGTCTAAATTCCTAGTCTCTCTCCCTCTCGTTCTACGCCGACGCCATCCGGCCATCATCTTGGTGGTGTTTACCCCGATTCATGACATTAATATTATATTTTTTTCGTACTAAACTGCAAAAAGAGAGTAGAATTACCACAATATTGTGCGGGCTCAATTCTAGCTGCATATTAAAAGCTGAAGACCAAAGCTGTTTACAAATTGATAAGCTAAAATAAAGTGGCAAAGAACTGCAATCTGACAGGATCCTAGGAATAGTTACCAAAAGGAAGGCGAAAGGGAAGAATTTGGGAATAAGGGAAAATGAAACTATGTATAAAACTAGGGAGGGTTCTAATCCAACTTTTTGACCTGAGCTGTAGCGGTTCCCTGTCATGCTGTTTTACCTTCATCGTCCGCAGCGATAATGTAACTTAAGTGAGTTGTGATACCGTGCAGCAGTCTTTGCTCTGGAAGACACGATCAGTTCTTGCTTTCCACAATTCAAAGCATGCTGTGATGCAAATCGGCCAGGTTTGCACGGTATTCTGCCTCATCTCTGATTGGACGCTTTCAGTGAATTGCAGAATGGATTGTGAATGAATTGCTAACGTTACCCATTTTCTGCAACACATTGGTCGCTAGTTCACATTGTAAGATTCAGTAGTCTCAATGATGGGGCATCTGTCACAGCCTGCACCTTGGGCTCAGTTTCTTCGCATCATGCTGTCCCTACTTGAAATTTTTTTAAGTTGGAGATTCGGGTTTAGAAAATTTTTTAAGTTGGAGATTCGAGTTTAGAGAGCTCGTTCTTTTAGATGATGATGCTGTAACACCCTGTGGCCCGAAATTCGCTAAAAGCCCAACCCCATGCAGGGTGGGCATACATGCGTAGCACCTCACTTGGTTTTCGTCCTCGCTTCACCCAAAAGGGTTAACCCGAAAGTGCTATAATTTGAGGTAACAAGTATTATATACTAGTGTAACTCAAGGTAAATTTACAATGTGGTACTGAAGGGCTAGGGTGTTATAGATGCAGCCATGATGCAATCCATGTGGTTCAGCAGTTTGGTACTAGCGGACAAGCCTACCGCAAAGTGCAAAACTCATAGTAAATTATTGCAACTTCATAATGTCGAGTTAGTAATTTAGCCAATTTAATTCTCTCGCTTTTACCCATATTGGAGAATAGTACTAAAATATGTTTTAAAAAAAAAGATAGAAAGAAAGTTAGTACTAGAAACTAGAACGTGTTGATCTGTCATTGTTATGTTGTCATGGTGAATGACTTAACCAACACGTTCTGGCACTACATACAGCCAATGCTGTTATGCTATGTTAACCAAACTTATTAAAATCTATAGCCATATTGATGTGAGAAGCCAAACAGCAATACATCAAAATGGGGAAGTGATAGCTGTGAAGAGGCTTCATGTAATGCCAGGAATGTCAGACAGACAGTTTAAGAATGAGGTTGAATGGTTGATCTTCTGATGGGGCTCAAGCACAAAAATATAGTACAGTTAATAAGCTACTGTGATGAAAGACGAGTGGTGGAGTACCAAGGAAAATATGTTTTTGCTGAGATGCAAGAAAAAATGTTGTGCTATGAGTACTTGTCTAACAGAAGCATTAACAGGATCCGAGTCTTCCGCCCCCTAAAGATAGGTGGCTGGCGATACTCCAGACATTGCATAAGCTGACGGAGAAGGCCAGCAAATGCTCCAGCACTCTCGCCATGCGAGTAATAATCCCACGACTCAGCAACGGATGAACCGGCCATCTAAAAAGTTGAAATAGAGAAGATTAGTAAAAAGATTTAACAAGTGAATATAAAGACAAGAATTGAGATACTAAGGAAGAAAAGAGTAGAAGCAAAGAAGCTTATATATTTTTAATATACTTTTTTAAATATAAATCCTTAAGGTTTTGACATTTCTAACCTAGGTCACGTCCTACAGTCAAATTGGCTCTGATACCATCTCTGTCGAGACCCCGGATTTCCAAACTCGGACCCTCTGTGTATTACAGCACTAGTCCCAGATCAAAGCTAGTGCACACAGTTAAACAGAAATGATTCATAACCAACAAAGTCTTATTACAATATTAAAGAGTACTGACCGGAAGGTCTCATTATTACAAATGCAGTTTCAAGACCTCGCACACACGAAACACAGCGGAAGCAAATATAAATTCAGCGGAGACCCATCAATACGCCACAGGCAATTGACTGGGGAAGCGCGACCTAGTACTCCGGAAATCCTTCGTCGAAGCCACCCGAGAAGTAGTCGTAGTCTCCCTCTTGAGCTTCGTATTCCTCTGAGTATTAATTTTTGAGTGCAGCATGTGAGTACAAAAAGTACTCCGTAAGTTTTGGAAAAAATGCAATAGATGCAAGGCTTAACAAAAAGGGGGTTATATGGTTCTTTTGCACAAAGCAATATTTCATTTCAAATACCATTAAGTAATTTCGAAGGCATCATTTTGACCAATTAATTGTTTTAACTGAAACTAATAAGCACTGCATAGTGAAGATTCTATCCACTAACACTAGTTAACCAACTTTAACCGATAAGGTTTGAAACTGCGGGTTACATCCACCCTCTCTGGCTCCAACTGCCAGGATACCCTTCCTCCACTCTCGGAATACCAAAACTTTGATTTTAAAACCAAAACCAAGAATCTACCATGTGAATGCATTCCTTGCCCGCCCTTGACCGTGGGCACGGCTATTCGAATAGTTTTAACACTCTGCAGAGGTTGTACAACTTTACCCCCAAGAGATAAATTATCCTAATAGTCACCACGCTTCCTTTGGCATGAGACACAGATAAAATATCACAAAGCCTTCTCCTCACTCTAGTCTAGCTAGACACCACCCGCTGAGGTTTCACCGCAGAAGGGTTAAATCTGCCCAGTCCGAAGCCCCCTCTTGCGCCATATGAGTATAGTAAATCCCTGTCCCTCACTGTGAATAAACAGTAAATCCCTGGCACCCACTTTCCACTGGTGGCACCTAAACTAGACTATTATGAGTTAATCAGCTAGGTCGTACCCATATAGACTTGGGGTTGCACGGTATTGCTCAGTCTGGACAAACACAAGCGTCGATCCTTAATCGACTAGGGTGGAACATACACTTTACAAGATCTCGTGCTTTCCGCACCAATCCTAACCAACCATCCACCCCAGTCTAAACCAACTTTCACATTTTATTTTATTTTTAAAAGAACAGTGGCAACACCAATCACCACTTATTTCTAAATACAATTACCAGTTGAATGACATATGATTTCCCATTTTAAGATTACAAAAGAATTAATTAGCATGACTAAGCATTATACTATCGTCTAACATTACCAAAGGATTATGTAATTCTCATTATTGAGACAAAAGTAATACTAGGGTTACAAGGGTACGTGGCATTCAAGGTCAATGGTGGGCATAACAAGGTTGGATTAACTAATGCCTTAACACCAAAATTAGAGTTCTAATTAAATAGCGATGCACATAAATTTAAAATAATTAAAAACATTTATCAAACATAGGTTCAAAATGATCAAAGGAGACTTGCCTTCTTGCACTCTCTCGGGGTCTTCTTGTTGCGGAGTGGAGAGATCTTCGTCAACGGTGGAATCTACGCGCGAAAAGACGAAGCAACAAAAGAAATAAATACAAACAAAATTCAAATAAAATCAAAAATTCAAATATAGGCCATAAATGGATATATTATGATTTTAGATGAATTTAGAAATTTGAACAGCTCAATTTGGAGTTAAAATGAATAAGTTATGCTCATTTAAAGATCTCAGTTTGAATAAATCCAGAAATTACGAAATTTCTGACAGGTGGGACCCACTGGAGAATTTTTATTTTAATCTTTTATTTTATTTCTTTACTCTGAGTTTATGACAGGTGGGACCCACTGGACAGTGAGCCCACTTTGTCGGTCTCTGACATGTGGGACCCCTCTGGCAGTGACCATACCAGCTGCTGGTCACTGACAGGTGGGACCCATCAGGCATCTGGGCCCAGGTGGCAGGAGAGGCTGATCGGGCGACAGGTGCGGGCGCGGGCGGCTGACGGCCGGGGCCCAGGGGCAGAGAAAGGAGGGGTGAGGGGGCGCGGGGAGGCTGACGGGCCGGGCCCGCTTGGCGGAGGGAGAGGGGGAGAGCGGCCGGGATTGGGCCGGGCGGTGACGTGGGCGGATCTGGGCCGTCCACGCGTCGGCCAGAGGGGGAGGGGATGGATTTTTATTTTTAGAATTTGATTTTTAATTTAGAAAAGGCTAGGAAATTAATTAAGCCTCAGAAAAATATGAAAATACCTCAAAAAATTCCAGAAAATTTCACAGAAGCTTCTGGAGATATTTTGGACTTAACAAAATTATTTCCAACTAATGTTGGTATTTAATTTTTATACTTTAAAACACTTTTTAAATTTTAAAAATAGGTTTTAAACTCCAGAAAATTCAGAAAACCAAACAAAAGCCAAATAACAACCAAATACTTTAAAATAATTAATTTGAAATTAAATTTTTCCAGAAAGCAAATTTTGGGATGTTACATCAACGTGGTCGTAACGAGTTACAACGCAAATTGGAAGGGATTCCTTGTGATTAAAGGACAACAACTTTCGCATACAGAGTTCGATTGAGGTGATTTTGGACTTATTGAAAAGCTTATTTCAAGGACTACATAACGGATAAGGACTTATCTTTAGATTCATCCGAGATAAAAGATTTTAGTTTCCTTTTGTAGGGGTTCGAGTCTAATACGATAAAAGATTGAGTTGTACATGATTAAGGGGTCCTACGGACTGTGCCCAGGGCTATGTAAGCCTTGTAATACGTAGCCTTTGCTGCAGACCTTATTATTTACAAGATAGCTAATATTGCTTATTCTCGGGTTTATGCTACGTGATGCTTTTGGGGAATGGGGCGATTTTCTTGAGAGAACCTCCGTTGTTCTTGTGTTTCCTTGTGGTTCGCGGGAGCAGTGATACGTCTGCTTTGTGGTCAGGTAGACGGGATCACGAGCGTGTGGTTGGGCAAATTCTCTTGTTGCAGGTTGCTGTTCTAACATTGGTTGGCGCCATTAGTTCGTCAGGTTGCACGGATCTAAATTTATCCTTGATTCTCCATCTAAAGATCGGGCACCCCGCATCATTTTGGTATCAGAGTACGGTTCATAAGGTAGGATTACTTACTCTAGCTTTTAGATCAATTTCTTACTGTTCGCAAAACCAAAAATTGCCACAAAAAATCCAAACCCTAGCTTTTGCATCTGTTAGTCTCATGAGTTTGTTAAGTTTTCATCCATTAGAAATTTTGTTTAGGTGCCGATCATTGTGTTTCCTTTGCATCGCTCAATCGATGTGTTGTTTTTGTTGTTTCATCTGGCAACAGTAATCACAGTGAGCTTCGCTCATAGTATTTCCTTGCATCTTTGAGACTAGATGTTGGCATTGCATCAATGGCTGCTCTTAGTAGTAATCACACTCATTGAAATATGAATTTTTGCACCAAGAAGGCAGTGAACGTGTCGGACCCCAAGTTTAATACCTGGAATCCTCTGTGATAACACTACATTATTCCCTGGATCAGTAGATAATGCTCACAGATACATCGCTGCATCATTTCATACACGATAAATTCATACATTACAATACCAGAGTTCAAATAGATCACGTCGGGCCAGGGTTACAATAGAGCCGTTAGGCCAAATGTCTTACAATACATAAAAGCGGAAGCAGAAGCGTACATAGCGTAGGGGCACAACTCACCACAGGCAAGCGACTGGGATAACCCGAGTACCAACGCTATTAATCAGGGACCTGACTAATAACGAAGGCACCCGCCAAGACTAGCCTGGTCAACTTTACTGAGGCGAGAGGCAAGACTACCGAAGCCTATTCTAATAACCACCATCTTCATTTCCTTCGGCATCCTGATCCTCATGATAAGCGTAATGCTCTTGATTCACATCTTCTGAAAGGGGGGTTAAGAGCGAGTTTGAGCACAAACAACCGTGCTCCGCGAGCCAACACACAGAATGCATATAATTATAGATGCAAGGCTATTCAAGGAAGGCTCGGGTTCTTTTATTTGCATGAAGCGACATTTGGAAATACCATAACTTAAAATCTCTATGACTTAGCATTTTTCAAGAACTTATGATTTAAATACTGAAAGTGTGCAATAAACGGGGTAGTTTCCAATTCCAAATTTTATGGTTACATCCACCATATTTTATGGTTACATCCACCAATTACTAACATTTTTGCATAGCAGGTTACATCCACCTTAATTCCAACACTGGAGTACATCCCTCCAGGACAAATTACCAAAGCCAGGTTACATCCACCTTAATACCAACACTGGAGTACATCCCTCCAGGACAAATTACCAAAGTCAGGTTACATCCACCTTAATACCAACACTGGAGTACATCCCTCCAGGACAAATTACCAAAGTCAGGTTACATCCGCCTGACAGTTTTCTCCCCACCCACAATAGTTTTTTTAAACAGAACTAACTCGAGGAAGATTTCCATGTCTGCCCTTGACCGTGGGCACGGCTATTCGAATAGTTTGTGTATGTACTCTGCAGAGACTGTACATCTTTACCCACAAGAGATACTCGTCCCGATGGTTCTACATGATTCCTTGGACATGCAGATCGAGAGAATATCACGAGGCCTTTACAATACTTCGCACTCTAGCATTTCACGCCTATGGGGTTACGTCCATAGGTTGTGCGGGATGTCCACCATAGGTTAGCGCAGTCGGACTCCACTCTCCACATACGCTATCCTAGGCGACGTCACCTACATCCGGTGTCCCATTCCAAGTGGGGCTTTCACTACCCACCTACACACGTTCTCCGTGAAATGACTAGAGAGTTCAGTAAATTATTCAGCCAAGCCTACAATATGCCAGCTTGTGGTTGTACTGTTATACACGGAGGGTCCACACAGGATTAAGTCCTTAATTTGTCTGGGCAGTTCATTCCACAATCCCCTGTGTTACATCCACACCCACCGTTCTTTCCACCCGCCCAAACAGGTTTAGCAGTTTTGGGGTTTTAAGAAGCATAACACATTTTAACATAAATACTCAGCCACGTACATCCCATGACTGACCCAAAACTAGTTTCCATGATTAAAGAGTGATTATCAGGGCTACTGATGCCCTGGATTCGACAAGACCAGCATGGCAGTAATATGACTTATAACTATCTTAGTTATAGTTTATACCTAGGGCGACAATGATCATGTGGGTTCAATGTTATTGGTGGGGTATATCGTTATGAGGTGGATACAGGTTATTAGCTACCTTAAGAGTGACATACATTTGCTTATAAAGTAAAGCATGCAGATTTTCATAATTTAAATGAACATAGTTTCACATGAAATATAGGCGCAACATGATCAAAGTATTGACTCGCCTGGATCAAAAGCTTGGAGGTCTTGTGCTGCTTCAAGCGGGGTCTCGTTCGCGTCGTCGAACTCTACTCGGACGGGAGAAACCGGAAAAAGCAACACGAGAAAACGAGAGCCGAATAAGAACCAAATAAAATAAAACAACTCAAATGAACTCGAAATTGAACCAAACCAGAACCATTAGACAGGTCTTGATTTTAGAAGAATTTAGAAGTTGGTTTCGTTGAATTCGGAGTTATGGTTAAGAAGTTATAGCATTTTAATTTCTAGAATAACAATAAAAAAATAACAAGGATAGAGGGAGGGGGCTGTGCCGCTGACGGGTGGGCTATTAATGACAGCACTAATGCCCCTTTTATTTGATCAGCTTGGGCAATGCTTAGATGGCCGATTAGGACATGTAGTAAATGAGCTAGCTGTTTTTCCCCCTGGTTTGTCCCGGCCGTGGAGGGGGCGGAGCTCGCCGGTGGCGGAGGGGCACGGAGGGGAGGCGGCGCCGGCCAAAACGGGCTACACACCCAGGCGCGCACCTCGGGGTGGAGCCAATCGGCCGGTCCCTGGGCCAGGCGGCGGTCGGCGGCGGCTCAAGCGGCGGCCGGAGCAGGGGAAACAGGCGCCGGCGGCTCAGTCGGTGGGGGCTCAATCCCTCGGGAGTGGAGCGTCTACACACCTCCATGAACTCACCTAGAGCGCCGGTCGGGGCTGAGGTGGAGCAGGGCGGTCCGGCGGCGAGAGCGGGCTCGGCGGTGAGGAGGATGACGGCGGCGGCTCGCTGGGAGGAGCGGCGGGGTCCGGCGAGGTGAGGGTCAGGCTTGGGGTGGTCCGGTGGTGCTCCAGGCGCGCCCAATCGCCCTGCTGTGCGGTGGTTCACCGAGCGGCTCCGATGCCGGGGGTCGGTGAAGAACGGCGTCGCCGGCGGCCTGTGGGGATGGAGAGATCGATTAGGCCGGGGAGGAGGAAGAGGGAGAGGAGAGGAACCCGGGGAAGAGCTCAAGGAGTTCCGGCGGCGGACCGGGGATGCTCGACGGCGGGGATTGCCGGGGGCGCCCGCACTGCAGGGGAGGCGATGGGCTGGCGTCTTGGGCGCGCTTCGGGGGTGTGTGCAGCATGCTTCAGCGCTCTTTAAGGAGGACAGGGACGGCTCATCGGGGACAAGGCGACAGGGAGTCGTGCAAGCCTGCTGCACGCGAAGGGACCGCTGGCAGAGAGTACCATGGCAGCCATTGGCGTAGGGAGATGGCGCACGGCCGGGGACGCGAGGGAGGTGACGGGAGGCGCTGCCACTGCCAGGCGCTGATGGCGAGGAGCGGTGCTGAAGACGAGGGCTGACACCGCATTTACTCGCCGACGAGGTTGGTGGCGCATGACGACAAGCTGCAGAGGAGGTGCTGGAACCAGGTGGGAGGAGGGAAAAGCTCTGCCATCAGAGAGGGGAGGAGAATGGGAGGGTGCTGGAATGGCATGGAAGAAGAAATGGATGGCCAGGTTGGCTGGGGAGAAATTCCCTTTAATAATATATACATACGCATATATGTATACGGGTATATATACATATACACATGCATATATCTTTTCTTCACATTCTTAGCCTCCTAAATCCTTTAATCCTTGAAGTATATTTCAGATTCCAGATTTTAAAAAGGGTAATTTGATTTACTCCTTTGGAAATAAACAAGGTCTTCATTTTAAATTATTTTTGCATTTTCTAGTATATATATACGTGTATATATATATACACACATTAAAACACAAAGAATAGCCAACTGAGAATAAAAGCTTTTAAATTTTCATTAACATACATTTGAATTTTACAATAAGCCAGGTTTTGAAAATGGGGTGTTACAGAACCTACCCCCCTTAAAAGGAATCTCGTCCCCGAGATTCGGGTAGAGTAGAAAGAAGGAGGTGGGGCAAGCTGGCTAGCAACGGGTTCCAGGGTTTTGCTTGACACTTCGCCCTTTCCTTGGAGCCACCTAAAGAGAGGATATCCATACAAAAGTGGGCCAACGCCACACCGCAGAAACCGTGTTCTTCTAGGTTTATTTCAGCTGGCTTCCCTTCATCGATTGACATTTTCTGGGGCTTGCTGTTCTTCAATGCTGGTTGCTGCCTTTCCTTTATGCTGGAGTGGATCTGAGTGAATACTTGTACGAGTGATAGGGACCCAAGCGAGTAGGAGCTACTGGTTCCCACTTCTTGCTTCTAGCCATGTCCTTGGCCATTGACAGTGTCTTGATTAGTGAGTTTACAGTGAGAGGGGGACTTGAGTCTTGATTGTCTTGACTGAGCTATTTGTCGTGTCTCGCTTGTAGATCTGACGAGGTTTTCAGCAATAAGGTGAGGGGGAAATAGCACTAGATACGGGGTAGATCGCGGGGATGAGATACTCTATTCCACCCCAAAAAGAGCACACACAGAAAATTGGGGCGGCATACAAACCCCACAGAAAAAACCAAGGTTTTGAAACAAGCTTTTCCTGTGACTGCGAAATACACTACCCGAGAGCAAGAAGGCAGTGCACAGGGCCAAATAAAATCTTTTGACCAAGCAACGCCTATGCGCGGAGACACACACAAAGGGGCTCAGTGTTTCGAGCACTAGGCTTGCTGAAGCGAGGCCACAAAATCTTCATGAGCATCCTTGACGTCTTCGAGCTTAACCTTTGAAGTAGGGGGAGGAAAAGGGAAATCAAATTTTCTTTCTGCAGATAGAAGTAGAGGAAGGAAAGCATCAAGAAGTGCTTTGGCGGTGAAGCCCATGCTCCTCATTATTATTTAAGAACAATTTTTCTTTTTAATGCGCTTTTTTTTCTCCTTTTTTTTTTGAAATACCAGGGTTGAAAATTTTTGAGTATCCCCAAAAATTTGCAAAGTAGGTAGATTCCCAGGTTTTGGTTTTGGAAGCAAGTTCTTAGAAATTAAGTTTTTGGGTTTTCAAATACGGGGGCGAAGTTTGTAAAGAAACTTTGAAATCAAGGCTCTTTGCAACGAAGATACACTATATATACTAGTATAGTGCCCGTGCTAACGCTGCGGCGGCATTTCAGGGATGCACATGAAAACAACCAAATGACGATATTTTTTTCATAGTTTAAGTTTCACGCAATTGTATATCACCATGTATATAATCTGGAAAACACTCATGTATATCACCAGCAAGTTCTGAACTAATGTACAAAATGCCACATTGTGCCTTGCAACATAAAAGGCTTGAATTCAATGTATTTTCAAAAGCTTCCGAAACAGCAGTACTTTGATGCTCAAGCCCCATTGGAGAATATCTATGGCTAAGCATTTAAGCAATATGTAGGTCCATTTCAAAGTGAAATATGTATACAGATCATTTCGAATATTACAATCACTCTCACAAAAAAAAATATATTACAACCATATAATATGTAAGGACATACAAGGACGCCATGGTGATCAGTGGTGTTGAAAAAAAATAAGGACGCCATGGTGATCAATGGTGTTGGCACACCATCTATATTAAAGGTTGTTATTAGTGCATCTCAACAAAAACATTTGGAATAGGGCATTGTGAGTTTGTACAATATAAATAATACTCATATGGCAGTTAGTAACTAACTAAAGAAGATCTATTGTAGCTATAAACCATAGAAATGAAATGTACACACTGTTAACAAAGTACTTGGTAATTGGAATGACCTGCTTTCATTTCTCAGGGCAGCCAGCAACTGCATTAGCAATAAGAAAACGATTGTTTAGTTGCAAAAAGGAACAGTAGTACTAAAATATATGCTTTGTGCCAATATGTTTTTTGGGGGACAGCATTTTTGCCATATGTACCATTGAAAGCCCTTCTGATAGTAAAACATAGCATTGAAGCAATAAACAGGAGGATGAAAATGTTGTATCTCGTACAGAGTCCTTTGAACATCCTTCTAACCTTCTTCCTTTTCTTCATGCTGAACATTTAACCATAAGTATAATGTAAAAACCAATTTAGTAACAATCAAGACAATATTAATAAAAATGGAACGACATTAAAAAAATGAGCAAGAGACTATCAAATGACTTTTCTTGACTATGTTACCAGTAATTACCATCACCCCCCCCAACAGCATGTTTCCATTTTGCTGTACTTCCATATTTTGCTTTGTTTTTATTTCCACTTCACCTGACTTGATTCAATCATGCAGACTATTTGATGCCAACAGCATTCTCTTCTGGCTGGCAATGTGTGCTTATTTGGCTAAACTGTATCTCCACTTTCTAATTCTGCACTTTTTCCTTTAGTTTGATTTCAGATGTTTTCAATTTGATTCCTTATTCTCTAAATTCTCAATTTTTTCCAAAAAATCCTAAAAGGAAGTTAATATGAAGCAGTTAGACATAAAACATGTAAAACATTTAGGGTGCTGACATATCTGATAGACATGCTAGTATTTTGATGGAAGAAAAACATTAAGCCATACCATAATCAATCAATGAACAACTATGCTTGGATATTCAGACACTCTTATTGATCTAACTACTGAAATGCTTTGGGTTAATCAGTATAATCAATCAAGTATTTATAACCACACATGACATTTGTCCAAAAAGTAAACTTTGAGAAGTGGTTGTTGAGTTTTCTAAAAGTTCTGGAACTAAGCAATGCACATCTCCTCCATCAGATGACCATTCACGCAAATTAATTTTTTTATCAGTTATTTTACAAACTTACAGCTGGTCACCATCCATCTAAACTATTTTTAAAAAGGACAAGCATGATTTATGTTTCTGTTGATAACATCAGAGACCAAAGTGGTGAAACTCTAATTAAATGTCATTTTTCTGCAAGTGCTTACCATTGTTAGTTATGGGGAAAAAGCAAAATCCTATGGGACAAAATGAGTAGAAGTGATGCTGAAAAGGCACCACATCGCAGCTCAACACAACTAATGGGAAAAAAATTAAGATAACCTGCCAACATCAGGTGCAAGCACCACGTCACGGCATTTTGGGGAGTCACCAGCCACATTTCCAAGGGCCCACACAGCCTGCAAAATCAAAATAAAATAGCCTCTTTAAATTACCACCATACAGAGAGATGTTTCAAGTATAATATTAAACCAAACAACATTGTGAATATCAATAGCTACAGCTGCATGCCTTCATCCTAAGGTTTGAGGAGTAATAACAGTGTAACTTTTTCAGTAAAACCACTAATTGAATAGTCATGAGCACCTAATGCATACTCCACACCATCAGCTTTAAAAATGTATGGTGGAGAATACCATAAGTCATAACTTCATCTGACAATTAATCGAAAGTGCGCACACATCATCCCAAGAATAATTATTAGAATCATGGTTGTCACGACGGAGTCGGCGACCACGGCGAGCGAGGGGCGCCTGGACGCCTAGGCGACGGGCACGGCGACGGAACTGCTGCTGTATACTGCCTATGGGTTAATACAAAATAACTACAAAAACACCTATGGGTTGCTTTTAGAAGAGACCATACAGCATAATTACAGGCTATGTAAAAAAGGACAAATATTTTTAAGGGAAGGCAAAGCGCCAGAATAAGGTGAAGTGAAGTTTTGCCTAGTGATAGTGAGAACATGAACAAACAGACCCACCATTCTATAATTTTCACTCTGCAAGGTGTTCATGAATATTAGCATGCTAATTTCTTACAAAGAGAGAGACAAGAATGCTTTGTGGTGTTCATTCTTATAACAGTATTTTTGACATGCTGTCGATATCAGCATCAGCCATGGACTAAGGGTTAAATGGTTAATAGGCAAACAGTGCAACTAACCACTGATCAAATTGTAAATCCTATATTGCCGGTAGCAGACTACTGTTCAGGTGAGTGGTGACAACCAGTAAAATGATTTAATAGCTAGTTAGGAAAACCTGACCATCAATCATGAGACTTAGCAACTTACAAGGGACATTAGAGGAGGCAAAGAAAATTGAGTCTTCTCGTGATCCCACCTCCGTGTAACAATATCTGCTACTACATCTGGCAAGCAACTCCCACCTGTAATCTTTAAATATCGGATTAGACAAATTATTATCCTATAAAATATGGCAAGATTTCTACTGATAAAGTTGTTGGGCTAGACAACTATCTGGAATTGGATGACTTTTTTTTACCTGAGCCGAGGACAACATTTCTGGAGAAAACCTTGTGTAGCACTGACTCCCATAGACAGCAGCACTAACATCAAAACCACTGCCAATTTTCCCTTGTGCTATACAATGTGCACTTTGAGCAATAGCATGCACCAAGTCAAGATCTCGTCCAGCTGCACTACTGCTGGAAGATCGTCCAAAACACGAAAGATTAACAGCTCCAAGATAGTGAAGAAGAGATGCAACAACTGATGTGGTCATGGCAGCTGATGACCCAAGTCCAGTTTTGGCTACTTCAGGTTTGCATTTTTCTCCAGTAATTGTTCCATTAGCAACTTCTGAGTTAAAAACGTAATTGAACAAAATGGAGGCAGTGAAAGCAACACCTCTGGAATTAAAGGGAGACCGCGTGCTTCAATCTGAAGAAACAATGGAAATCCACAAGCTAATTATTTACTAATGACACAAAGCTTTCTGGGTGAGCTATATTTGTAAGACAAATATAGGTCAAACATGGGAAACCAATACAATTTATTCTAGATATTTAGTGCGTAGAAAAAGTAGATTTACAGCTTTATTCCACATATCGATGGCAGCTCCACCAGATTTGTGGACCTTAGGCAAGTACAGTTTAGCTGCAGTTCAGTGGTGCACATCAAAGAATTTTAAGACCGCCATGTCAGCCATACATGTATGCACACATGGGCTTGCAAAAGGAACAAGAAACTTAGAAAAGTAACATACTAATTGAATTTGGCAGCACTCCTCTTTTACCCTTGACACCCAGGGAAAGAAGCATTGCAGCCTGACCATACGCCATGCTCAGATTGATTGTGTAAACTTTGGGTTTGCTTCGCTAGAAAACCAAGAAAAATCTCTACTAATATTATAAAAAAGCATAATAAACATTCTTTTGTATTGGCAATAGCTTCGATATTTCAGTTTGCTTTAAAGCAAATAAAATCTGAGCACAACATACGAAAGAACTATATCTATGCTTGTCCGGTTTCCTAAAATGCCTTCCATGCCATGCTTCAGCACAGTTACCACTCAAAAGTAAGAGCCATGAGTTACTTCAGATTGTTAATAATGCTTAGTCTTTGGTACCTAGCTGACATTGTCCTGATCTTGCGGCTATGAAGTATGAGGTATTGTGCTCCCTAGTGCCTACAACAGACTATGTCACAATTCACTAAGAATGTGTAAGCTGCTACTCTCTACCAGCAATTGTCACTCCACCTCACTCGAACTGTATAAAAAGCAATCAAGACTAAACTGTGCCTGGTTCAATTTAAGTCCTTGCCAAATATTTATTGGTTCTGCCACTTTTAACTTCATCCCATGGTTGTCACGGCGTAGTTGGCGACCACGGCGCCTAAATGCCATGGCAACGCCACGGCGAGCGCCTAGCTGTAGACATGCAGGTATGTATCCCAATCCCAACATGCGTTCATCCAAGTATTCACTTCTATTACTGCCGACTGCCTCTCTCCCTCCCTCCTGCACTCACTTCACTCTGTGCAAACAGAAGCTAAAGGAAAAAAAATCTAAATAACAGCTACCATCTCTAATAGCAGACAGAACTTCAACCAATTTAAGTTGCTTCTACTTTTTGGCAAAATATGAAGACAATTAAATATGCAACACATTCAACTATTGTAGACTCGCTATCCGAATTGCTGTATGCAATGATATGTGCAAAAACTTTTGAACGCTATAATCATGGCATTAAAATGTGCAGCATACGCACAAACAGTGCACCATTAATGCAAACATAGTTTCATGGATGCACCCCCAATATGCAAACACTAACACAATCACACAAAATATGTATAACATTATGACAACAGCATAAATATATGTCGAATTTCCGGTTACCTGAGTAATAAAAGATAAGTGCTTACATTGATAAAATCGGCAATTGCATATGCATCAGTTTCATATGCAACCAGCTCATTATTTTCATCCTGTTACAGTACAGAAAATATAGATAACCAGATCTCCATAATACCGATAAAAGAGACAATGGAAATGAATGAAATGACACGTTAAGTTGTTAACATCTTATGACAAGTACTTACCATTGTTCCTGTGGAGTTTATATACAAGTAAATTGGTTTGGTGCGGTCATCATAATCTAGCCACAGAAATTGAGCAGCAATAAGCTCAGTTACTGCTGGAACATCTACCAATAGAACAATGAAACAGAAGGTTACAAAAATGTTGATTCAAACATTATAACTACTATGTCATGGCCTCACGGGTAACGAAATAAGGTAGAAAGTTGAACTCTTACATGCATTCGAAGAAATATAATTCGAGAGTCCAATAGCAATGATGGCAGATCTGGAGCTGAGCTTCTCATTCTTCTATATCCTCGCCCTGCCCTGCCCATGCTCATGCTGCCCATGAAAATTACCTGTCAAGTACATTTGCCTTGAACACCTTGTCAATTTCACGATGATCTGATACAGCTGGTTCACTTGAATTCAGTAAATTTTCTGTATTGTTCAAATCTAACTTGTTAGCTTCAGTCCCCCCTTGATTGTTCCCAGGGTCTGATTTAGTCTCTAGTCCCAAAGAAATGGAAGCTTCAGTCTGCAAACGCATGATAATTTTTGAGGAAAACGGCTACACAATCTTGTCTAGATACAAAATAATGATCTTGGGAAGGTGTTTTGAGTGAATAGCATTAGAACCTTCACGGCATCACTTTCTGTTTGACTTGATACAGTTGAGTCGTTTGTGATCTTAAGAATATCTGCAGTGTACAAATCTTGCTTGGCAGCTTCTGTTTCTCCATTGTAATGAGAAGAGTCTGATGTCGTCTTCAATTCTAGAGATCCCCATGTTGCAGTCTGCAAAACTACATAATGTTAGCTATATGAAAATTAAGGCTCTTGGTGACTTGGGAGGACTATCGGAATGATGTTTTCAATTGCCCCATCCTCGGGCCTTGAATGCTCATCAAATTCAGCTGTCTCGTGATGTTGAGCTGCCTTAGACTTATCCAACGGTAATTTTGCATGATTATACTCCACTAAGAATATACTAATATAGTAACAGAACATACGAGAAATAAATGCTAGAAATACAGGTCAAATTCTAGCTACCTCAAAAACCTAATATTTAAAACAGCTAGTTCTAATTATAGAATAATTTTATGTAACATACATGGTAAAGATTAGGTGCAGAAAAGGGTAATAGTGATTCAGCTAAAATGTCTACTACTTCCCCTTAGACAGTTAAAAGGGAATACCTTGCTTTCCTTTCCTTCTCCGTCCTTCCATTCTGCAAGAACTGTCCCACAAATGAGCTTCAAATTTCCCACTCCACCTATGCCTGCACAATTGATGATACTTTAGTAAGTAGCTCCCTCTTTGCTTAGAGCAGGAACGTCTGTATAGCCTTGAACGTCACCTTCGTCAACTTCCTCATTCTTCGGGAGCTTCTTCTGATCAATACAGCTAGACTCCTCTAACTTCCCGGTGCTCGAACCTTTGCCTCCTGACTCCGCTGCACCTTGCAAGTCACCATTCTCCCTAGTGGCGGCAGCCTCTGCAGTAATTGCTGGCAACGAATTCAGATTGATAGAGTGGCTCCTCTCTATCTTCCCCTCATCCCCCGATTCTCCCGCAGGCTTCTCCTCCAAAGAACCCTCCATTCCCTTCCCCGGATTAACTCTTTCCTCTGATTCCCTCACGTATGATGGATTGATGGGAGTAAAAACAAAATAACTCCCAGAACCCTAACCTATCTATCAACCTCCCTATTCACAAACTATCTGCATGAGAGGAGAAAAACGAAAACAATACAAACAAAAATCACACGGTTAGACCTGACGAACTATATCAGAAAAACTACGTAATCACTCTATCGCTCCAAGCAAAACCTAGAACTTGCAAGAATCAGAAAAACCAAGAAAGCAGTGGTGTCCAGTACCTTCGGCCGCAGCCCACAGGATTGAGGGAGATGCGCTTACGGATTGGAGGAGTTTGGGGTCGGCGGCCGCGGCGGAGTCCCGGGCAGCGGCGGAAAGCGAACGGAGGTGGAAGTCGTAGCTGCCGTTACCAGCGGCGCGCTCCGGCGAAGCCATGGCCGTCGCCTTGGTGTTCGCCTCTGAAGAATCATATGCATGAAGCAGTACCCCTAATCTCCTTATGGAATCAACATAGACTTCACAATACGTAAAAGAAAATCGGGATTTGGTCCCATACCTTCAGATCTAGCGGGCAACGCTGGCTCTTGGGAGGCGCCGGCGCGTGGGGGCGGAAGAGGAGGCGGTGCTGGATGGGGAGAGGGAGATGCGGGGTGGGGAGGGAAGGAGACGGCGGCGGGTGGGGAGGGAAGGAGGAGGCGCCGGCGCGTGAGGGGCGGAAGAGGAGGCGGTGCGGGATGGGGAGAAGGATATGCGGGGGTGGTGCTTGTCCTGGTCATCATCCTTGAGAGGCTCCTCCTCCGATCTAGTCCTCCGCCTCTTGGCGCCGCCTGCACCTGAGGAGGAGATGGGGCGGCCGGAGCGGGTGCGTCCGGGGGAGGCGGTGATCTCGGAGAGCGACTGGAGAGCGAAGGCGAGCTCGCGCTTCATGGCCCGGGGCGCCGGAGATGAGCCGCCGCCAGAGGAGGCGGGCATGAGATGAGGAGGGCAAATCGGAATCGAAATCGAGAGCGAGAGGAGGCAGGCGACTGTGCGATTGGATTGTTAGGGTTTGGAGACACCGGGGGAGAGAGAGATCGGAGGAGGAGGCAGGCGGCGGCGGAGAATGAGGGAGGGGAGGAGGCGGCGGAGAAATTAGAGGGGAGGCGCACGGGTTCACCAGGGGAGGCGGTGCGGGATGGGGAGGGGTACTGCAGATCCATTGAAGGATGATCGTCGGATATGGTTGAGTAAGGAGAGAGAATAGAGGAGAGTTAATCTGGTGCGTATATTTTTATGATAGTGTATTTCTGGGTGCATATTGTGGTGTGGACGTAGTTAAGGTTATGACTGTGGAGCATGTAATTGTTGGGTGGATGTAGGATAATTTTAACTGGTGGTTTATTAGTTTAGATTTGATATAGAATTTTTATAGCAAGACTGATTTTCCGAAAGTGGTTTTGAAATACTTGAATTTTGAAATACCCCCTTTTTTTGCAATGGTATCTTAACCTCTTCCAATATCACAATCTTGACAGAATAATTCACATTCATAGCCCTTCCATTCGTGGGCTTCTTATTCCAAGGCCTTGCTAATCTTGCTTATACTTGATTGATTATAGGGTATCTTCTTTCATTGCTTAATCACTGCACAACTGGTGTCTAGTACTCCAAACAGTGAATATTATCATTTATTCAATCCACATATCATATCACTTCCAAGACATCATTCGTAGTTATTATTCACCAGATCAGGGTCTCCTACTCCTCAATTGAATCTCACTTTCCTACATAAAATCATAAATCCAGTCTTGGGTTCATTTGTCAATAATTCTTTCCAACTATTCACCTAAACGTTACTCCAACTTCTTTACCTTTGAATCCACCCGTACTCGATCGCTTCATGGTTTCAATATTTCTATATTTTAAATCCACCAGTACCATTCACATCTTTTACATTTTAAATCTAACAGTATCATTTGTATTATGGTTTCAATATTTCAATCCACCAATAACATTTGTATTATAATCCAACCTTTTCCACCATAATTCATAAACTCGATCCTGGATTTATTTTTGAGCGATATTCCAGCATCTTTACTTTTAAATCCACCGATATAATTTATATTCTGGTTTCTTAATACTCCAATCTGTTCCATCTTTAACACATACTCATAATCCATTTCTCCAGTGATCAATCCCACTATTTACAATCTTGTGCCCAACAACTTTATTGGCATAGACATCCACCGAGACAATGTTTATTAATCAAATCTATAATTCAATGGTTATTATCACATCTCCTATTGTCTCCAAAATTTCCAATAATCCACCCTGTAGTCGACTATACTCTATTGTCCCACCATTGTAAACATTCATTTGGATTCATACTGTCTATTAAAGCTACAGGCCAACAATTGTTATTACACTCCATATTTCTCTAAAGATTCCATCGGTCCACTTATTCAATCGTCTAAATTGGCCCGTTTATTTAACCAATCCAATTATTTAGTCAATCCAATCATTTTAAATCGGCCCACTAATTTAGCCAACCCAATCATCAAATCGGTACTCATGTAGCCAACCCAACCATTCAAACTGGTCCGCTTACTTTTCAACTAGAAATTCATACCATTGATTCTATCTCATGATTGACATGAATCCACCAAGATTTATACATGGGTCTGAGGAACCAGAGCAAACCTTTGGAATAATTTGGTTGGAAGTTAAATCTTAGAAAGTTTTCCTCGGAAAATTAGGTTTGCAAAAAGGGGTTTGAAAATGAAGTTTTTAAATAATTTGATAATTGAGCTTCCAGGGATAAAACAACTTTTTTTTTAAAAAAAAATTCAATTTGATCCTTGTGATTTTGGTCCAAAGTAGGTTTTCGAAAGGGGTTTACAAGAGGAGTTCCGGACTTTTATTGTTTGAATCCGGGGTAAGAAAGCTTTAGAAGTATAAATGACTAGGGCAGCATGTAGATGAGAGGGAGTCATCTGGAAAATAACCTAGAGCCTTTTTAGAGAATAACAGAAGGAGGAGGTTTTATATGAGGGTTTACTAGCCCTCTACCAGCACAACAGAAAACTTGAACAACAACAGAGAGGCAAATAAACACAAGGCATTATGCCTAGGGTAGTTCATTACATTAGGGGTTAGGTATTACATGACAGCCGTGCACAGCATACAGCTTACAACAAGTCATGATACCGGTACACAACGCCTACTAACTGGGTACATACGGGGAAATACAACTGAGGAAGTGTGCGAGCACACCTAAAAAGAGACTGCCTAGACATACTACTGTCTAACCTACAACAGTCTATATCTCCGGGGATGGGGAGTGGTGCTGGCCGCAGAAGACGCAATCTCCTGGAAAGCGGGAACAGGAGATGATGCTGGGAGATCGGGAACGAGACCAAGAAGGGCTCGACCTGTTGTTGGAGGGACGGGAGTGAGACGAGCGACGTCCCCTGCTGGGCTCTGCGAGGTTGCCATTGGGCGGTGAGCGCACGCTTATGCGCGCCGTCATTCGGGGGCGAGGTCCCTGGCGCTGAGCCGGTGCTAGTACTGGATCTGAAGCTGGTGCTGGAGTGGACACTGGTACGGATGCGAGAACTGGAGCTGACACTGGGGCTGTAGCTGGCACTGGTACGGATGTGAGAACTGGAGCTAACACTGGGGCTGGAGCTGGCACTGGTGCTGGTGGCGTAGACAGAGGGTAAACTGTCCTGGCTCGAAGGCGCTCGAGCCCAGCTTCTGCAGCGAGCCTCTCGCGCTCTGCCACCTGAAAGGCGATCAGGTAGCGGTTGAGCTGGGCGCTGAGGACGTCCGACTGCTGCAGGCTTGCGGTCAGGAGAATGCGCAGATGCCCAATCTCCTGCAGGGCGAAGGCATAGGAGGCTGACATCGCCTGCGTCAGCTGGATCTGGTGAGACAGCTGGGGGTTGTCCACCCTGTGGTCGAGGCGATCTGGAAGGAATTGCCCCTGGCGGATGCGAGGGGAATGAGCAAAAGGCGACTGCCGCAGCCTCTCCTCGTGCACCTGGCACAGGTGAGCCACGGCGAGACGCGCCGCGTCCTGGATGGCGTCGGCGAGGTACATCCGTGGAGGCTCGGCATGGACAGTATGGGAGTGGAGCTCCCTGCTATTATCTCGTGCGTAGATGAAAACCTCCATGGTCCACAAATCCATGCCGTGGATGTGGGTTCTCCTGCCTCGGTAAACGGGCGGGCGGGTGTGACCGAGACAGCGCAGCAGTTGCCGCAGGATCTCGGCGAACGCTCCTTCGCCTTCCCCATGGGAGATGTGATCCCATGGACCAACTGGTGCAGCTCCGGCCATCTAAAAATTTTGAACAGCAATAGGTTAGAACAGATGAAATACAAAAGAAATTTTTGGGTGAGTATAGAAACTAAGAGAGTTGAGTAAAGCAGTATTACGCTATATTTTTGCAAGAGTTTTACATAGTTTTTGTAAATAGGACTCAGACCTTAAATCGTGACCAGTCTAGCTAAGGTTTCTACAGTCGTATGCTCTAATACCAGCTCTGTCGGACCCCAAGTTTAATACCTGGAATCCTCTGTGATAACACTACATTATTCCCTGGATCAGTAGATAATGCTCACAGATACATCGCTGCATCATTTCATACACGATAAATTCATACATTACAATACCAGAGTTCAAATAGACCACGTCGGGCCAGGGTTACAATAGAGCCGTCAGGCGAAATGTCTTACAATACATAAAAGCGGAAGCGGAAGCGTACATAGCGTAGGGGCACAACTCACCACAGGCAAGCGACTGGGATAACCCGAGTACCAACGCTATTAATCAGGGACCTGACTAATAACGAAGGCACCCGCCAAGACTAGCCTGGTCAACTTTACTGAGGCGAGAGGCAAGACTACCGAAGCCTATTCTAATAACCACCATCTTCATTTCCTTCGGCATCCTGATCCTCATGATAAGCGTAATGCTCTTGATTCACATCTTCTGAAAGGGGGGTTAAGAGCGAGTTTGAGCACAAACAACCGTGCTCCGCGAGCCAACACACAGAATGCATATAATTATAGATGCAAGGCTATTCAAGGAAGGCTCGGGTTCTTTTATTTGCATGAAGCGACATTTGGAAATACCATAACTTAAAATCTCTATGACTTAGCATTTTTCAAGAACTTATGATTTAAATACTGAAAGTGTGCAATAAACGGGGTAGTTTCCAATTCCAAATTTTATGGTTACATCCACCATATTTTATGGTTACATCCACCGATTACTAACATTTTTGCATAGCAGGTTACATCCACCTTAATTCCAACACTGGAGTACATCCCTCCAGGACAAATTACCAAAGCCAGGTTACATCCACCTTAATACCAACACTGGAGTACATCCCTCCAGGACAAATTACCAAAGTCAGGTTACATCCACCTTAATACCAACACTGGAGTACATCCCTCCAGGACAAATTACCAAAGTCAGGTTACATCCGCCTGACAGTTTTCTCCCCACCCACAATAGTTTTTTTAAACAGAACTAACTCGAGGAAGATTTCCATGTCTGCCCTTGACCGTGGGCACGGCTATTCGAATAGTTTGTGTATGTACTCTGCAGAGACTGTACATCTTTACCCACAAGAGATACTCGTCCCGATGGTTCTACATGATTCCTTGGACATGCAGATCGAGAGAATATCACGAGGCCTTTACAATACTTCGCACTCTAGCATTTCACTCCTATGGGGTTACGTCCATAGGTTGTGCGGGATGTCCACCATAGGTTAGCGCAGTCGGACTCCACTCTCCACATACGCTATCCTAGGCGACGTCACCTACATCCGGTGTCCCATTCCAAGTGGGGCTTTCACTACCCACCTACACACGTTCTCCGTGAAATGACTAGAGAGTTCAGTAAATTATTCAGCCAAGCCTACAATATGCCAGCTTGTGGTTGTACTGTTATACACGGAGGGTCCACACAGGATTAAGTCCTTAATTTGTCTGGGCGGTTCATTCCACAATCCCCTGTGTTACATCCACACCCACCGTTCTTTCCACCCGCCCAAACAGGTTTAGCAGTTTTGGGGTTTTAAGAAGCATAACACATTTTAACATAAATACTCAGCCACGTACATCCCATGACTGACCCAAAACTAGTTTCCATGATTAAAGAGTGATTATCATGGCTACTGATGCCCTGGATTCGACAAGACCAGCATGGCAGTAATATGACTTATAACTATCTTAGTTATAGTTTATACCTAGGGCGACAATGATCATGTGGGTTCAATGTTATTGGTGGGGTATATCGTTATGAGGTGGATACAGGTTATTAGCTACCTTAAGAGTGACATACGTTTGCTTATAAAGTAAAGCATGCAGATTTTCATAATTTAAATGAACATAGTTTCACATGAAATATAGGCGCAACATGATCAAAGTATTGACTCGCCTGGATCAAAAGCTTGGAGGTCTTGTGCTGCTTCAAGCGGGGTCTCGTTCGCGTCGTCGAACTCTACTCGGACGGGAGAAACCGGAAAAAGCAACACGAGAAAACGAGAGCCGAATAAGAACCAAATAAAATTAAACAACTCAAATGAACTCAAAATTGAACCAAACTAGAACCATTAGACAGGTCTTGATTTTAGAAGAATTTAGAAGTTGGTTTCGTTGAATTCGGAGTTATGGTTAAGAAGTTATAGCATTTTAATTTCTGGAATAACAATAAAAAAATAACAAGGATAGAGGGAGGGGGCTGTGCCGCTGACGGGTGGGCTATTAATGACAGCACTAATGCCCCTTTTATTTGATCAGCTTGGGCAATGCTTAGATGGCCGATTAGGACATGTAGTAAATGAGCTAGCTGTTTTTCCCCCCTGGTTTGTCCCGGCCGTGGAGGGGGCGGAGCTCGCCGGCGGCGGAGGGGCACGGAGGGGAGGCGGCGCCGGCCAAAACGGGCTACACACCCAGGCGCGCACCTCGGGGTGGAGCCAATCGGCCGGTCCCTGGGCCAGGCGGCGGTCGGCGGCGGCTCAAGCGGCGGCCGGAGCAGGGGAAACAGGCGCCGGCGGCTCAGTCGGTGGGGGCTCAATCCCTCGGGAGTGGAGCGTCTACACACCTCCATGAACTCACCTAGAGCGCCGGTCGGGGTTGAGGTGGAGCAGGGCGGTCCGGCGGCGAGAGCGGGCTCGGCGGTGAGGAGGATGACGGCGGCGGCTCGCTGGGAGGAGCGGCGGGGTCCGGCGAGGTGAGGGTCAGGCTTGGGGTGGTCCGGTGGTGCTCCAGGCGCGCCCAATCGCCCTGCTGTGCGGTGGTTCACCGAGCGGCTCCGATGCCGGGGGTCGGTGAAGAACGACGTCGCCGGCGGCCTGCGGGGATGGAGAGATCGATTAGGCCGGGGAGGAGGAAGAGGGAGAGGAGAGGAACCCGGGGAAGAGCTCAAGGAGTTCCGGCGGCGGACCGGGGATGCTCGACGGCGGGGATTGCCGGGGGCGCCCGCACTGCAGGGGAGGCGATGGGCTGGCGTCTTGGGCGCGCTTCGGGGGTGTGTGCAGCATGCTTCAGCGCTCTTTAAGGAGGACAGGGACGGCTCATCGGGGACAAGGCGACAGGGAGTCGTGCAAGCCTGCTGCACGCGAAGGGACCGCTGGCAGAGAGTACCATGGCAGCCATTGGCGTAGGGAGATGGCGCACGGCCGGGGACGCGAGGGAGGTGACGGGAGGCGCTGCCACTGCCAGGCGCTGATGGCGAGGAGCGGTGCTGAAGACGAGGGCTGACACCGCATTTACTCGCCGACGAGGTTGGTGGCGCATGACGACAAGCTGCAGAGGAGGTGCTGGAACCAGGTGGGAGGAGGGAAAAGCTCTGCCATCAGAGAGGGGAGGAGAATGGGAGGGTGCTGGAATGGCATGGAAGAAGAAATGGATGGCCAGGATTGGCTGGGGAGAAATTCCCTTTAATAATATATACATACGCATATATGTATACGGGTATATATACATATACACATGCATATATCTTTTCTTCACATTCTTAGCCTCCTAAATCCTTTAATCCTTGAAGTATATTTCAGATTCCAGATTTTAAAAAGGGTAATTTGATTTACTCCTTTGGAAATAAACAAGGTCTTCATTTTAAATTATTTTTGCATTTTCTAGTATATATATACGTGTATATATATATACACACATTAAAACACAAAGAATAGCCAACTGAGAATAAAAGCTTTTAAATTTTCATTAACATACATTTGAATTTTACAATAAGCCAGGTTTTGAAAATGGGGTGTTACAGAACGTACAGAAAGAGCCACGAGTTAAAAAAAGAGAGAGAACTTTGTGGCCGAAGTCTACGTAAAAAAAAATTCAGAATTATGTGATCAGACCATTTTGAGCAATCTTATGCCCTTATATCCTTAATATTGCAATTGGCTAGCGTCTCTCCTAGTACTTGGTGCAAAACGAGCTATCTATTTCTCAATTATTAGATTACCTCTATTTATCTCATTTCTTTGTTTGCACAGAGTCACATTGATCTTTGCGTGTGCGTTCATATACTTCACGTAAACCTTTTTGGATCAACACTTAAGCAAAGTATTCTAGCTTGGGTTATTACTTAACTTTACAATATCTAGGATTTCAGACAGCATAGGTAAACATTGTCCATCCAAGCTCCACAAATAAGCCATTGTTATAACAGTGCTTGTGCAATTGAATTTGCTTAATCTATCACTTGTGTTGTCTACCTACACTAAAGTGTGTGCAGCTCCTCACTTCCATCAAGGACGCATAAGAACTTTGGTTGGTAAAAGAAGGTGAGGTTGAGTGAATTCTAGAAATAAAATCTTCCGCATACATAGTTTCTTTTCTTTGCTATTTGCATTAACCATGGCAGAAAAAGAAGGAGAATCAGCATATGTTACACAAGCTGGCCTTGAGAAGCTCACGAATAATTTCAACACTCAGTTGAATGACAACATGAACGTCTTGAGGAGGGAGATACTAAAGGAGCTTCGCAAAGAACGGGGCTCCATTGGCGTCCATGCAGGAGATGTTGAGCTTGACGAGACCGATTTGTAGAGAGCTGCATGGTTCGCTAGAGAAGCTTCAGCCGATCGGACCGCTGCCAACATGGTTCGACCACCCCTTCTCGGGCATGGGGGAGGTGTTTTCGATGCTGACCATGGCCAAGGGAGAGGCCATGGGTGTGGACGTGGCCGTCGGCACGGCGGTGCCACCCACATTGAGGACGTCGGCGATGATTTTTGGCTACACCGCAACGACAATTATCAACGCCATGGTTGTCGTCATGATGACCCGCACGTGGAGGAGAAATTTGGGAAACTCAAATTCACTATTCCTAAATTTGAAGGTGTTTTCGATCCAGATGCGTATCTCACATGAGAGCTCAAGGTAGATAAGATCTTTCGGATGCACAATTATTCGGAGGAGAAGAACCTACACATAGCGTCACTTGAGTTTGATGGGTATGCGTTGATTTGGTGGGAGAAAATGTTAAATCAAAGAGAAGATAATGGGGGAAAATCCGATTGTGACATGAGCTGAAATGAAGCAAGAGGTGAGAGCACGTTTTGTTTCTAACACTTATAAACATGATCTTTTTGATAAACTACAGAATTTGAGGTAGGGAAGCCGCTCGGTGGAGGAATACTACAAGGATATGGAGTAAGCTATGATTAGAGCACGTGTGCATAAAGATGAAGAACAAACACTTGCGCGTTTCCTGTTTGGTATGAATAAAAATATCAAGCTTTTTGTGTTATATTACCCATACAACACTATCGTTGAGTTGGTACATTAAGTGACAAAGACAGAAAAACAGCTATTGGAGGATGGAAAACCAGCACCAAGGTTAGCTTCTTTCAACTTGAAGGTGCCATCATTCTCAACCAATGCTACCAAAGCATGATTCAATTTGGGACGAGGTATATTTGCAGCTAGTACTATTTCCAACACTAATGCTCGTCCTTCTTCAATTGCAAAAACAACACCTGCATCAAGTGAGAAGAAGGCCTCTTCATCCCCTACACCCTCAATTGGCGCTGCAACAAAAAGTAGGAAAATTCAATGCTTTAAGTGTTTGAGACGTGGTTATATTTTTAGAGAATGTCCCAACAACCGAGTTATGCTTCTGTTAGAAGATGAATATGAATCAACAAGTGAAGATGAGGTTGAGCTCAGTCATGAAAAGGAGAGATATAAAGATGTATCAGATGACCATGAAGAGGTTGATGTGTTGAGTTATGAAACAGGAGAGGCACTAGTAGTTACCAAAAAATTAAGTATGCTTGCACAAGAAGGATATGCACATCCGCAACGGTTCAACTTGTTTCAAACACAAGCCAAGGTAAACAACAAAGTAATCAAACTTATTATTGATGGTGGTAGTGTCATAATTTGGCTAGTGTTGAATTATGTGATAAACTTGGTTTAAAGATGATGAAACATCCATAGCCATATCATGTGCAATGGTTTAGCGAATGTGGGGATGTGAAGGTTCAGTTTGTGGTGCATGTTACCTTCAAGATTGGTGATTATGAGGACACTGTTGAGTGTGATGTGGTGCCTATGACTGTGTGCCATTTCCAGTTAGGAAGGCCATGGCAATATGATAGAAGTGTGCAACATGATGTCTATTCCAACCGATATGCTTTTAAATGGAAGGGAAAGACAAAAGAGCTTAATCCAATGACTTCTAGTCAGATACATACTGAATTACAGCAAAAGAAGCTTGCTGAAAATGTGGCTCAAAAGAAAGAAAAGAGATTACCACACATCGGTGAGTGAGCCACAAGCCAAATATGAGAGAGAAAAGTAAAAGTGAGGGAGGGAAGGTTATGTTAGACACAAAATCAGAATTGAGAGATATGAGCAATGACCCATCAAAGATACACTTTGTGCTTATGTACAAAGATGTAATTGTGATGTTTTCTACTAATGACTTGACCTTTCTTCCTAGTGGTGTTTTCTCTCTTTTGCAAGCTTTTGAAGACGTGTTTCCGGAGGAGATTCCAGCGGGACTTCCACCATTGCACGGAATAGAGCATCAAATTGATTTAGTTTCTGGCGCGTCACTTCCAAACTGTCCACCATACCACACTAATCCGGAGGAAACCAAAGAAATTCAACGTCAAGTGCAAGAACTACTCAAGAAAGAGTATGTACGCGAAAGTCTTAGTTCTTGCGCCGTTTCCATAATTCTTGTTCATAAGAAAGATAGTACATGGAGAATGTGTGTTGATTATCGTGCCATTAACACCATCATTGTTGAATATCGTCATCGTATTCCTAGGTTAGATGATATACTAGGTGAACTTAGTAGTGCTGTCATATTCACTAAAATTGATTTGAAAAGTGGATACCATCAGATTAAGATGAAACTTGGTGATGAATGAAAGACTGTTTTTAAAATAAAATTTGGATTGTATGAGTGGTTAGTAATGCCATTTGGTTTAACTAATGCACCTAGTACATTTATGCGATTGATGAATCATGTTTGAAGAGCATTCATTGGTAAATTTGTTGTGGTATACTTTGATGACATACTGATCTATATCAAAACGTTGGATGAACACACTAAGCATATTAGGCAAGTGCTGGAAGTACTTAGAAGTGAGAAATTGTACACTAATCTTGACAAATGTCCTTTTTGCACCCTTGAATGAGTTAAGTAAAAAAGGTGTTGTGTTTGAATGGGGTACATCACAAGAAAAAGCTTTTCAAGAACTAAAGAAACGATTAATTGAAGCACCATTGCTCACTTTGCCTGATTTCACTAAGACTTTTGAAATTGAATGTGATGCTAGTGGAATAGGAATTGGTGGTGTTTTAATGAGAAACTAGTAGCAAGAAGGGAAACCAGTAGCATATTTCAATGAGAAGCTAGGAGAAGCTCAGTTGAATTACCCTGATGAGTAATTGACGGTTGGATTAGAGAGTTTGAGTTTATTTTGGGTATTCTAGGGTTGAGTACCTTTCATTTGTGCTATTGTTGATATGATGTTTCGTGTGGTGCTATGTGACGGTTTGCTTGTCTGTGTGACTATAGGACTTCGGAGCTAGGTCATGGTGAGGCGAGGAGGACCGGGACTAGGCACAGGAGGTGTTGAGGTCCAGACGGTCAGGATGCCGAAGATGATCGAGGCTGGTGAGGTGGTTGAGAGTCGGGAGTCGAGGAACCGGAGCTGGAGCTACGGGTGACGGACACGACGGGCAATGACGAGAGAACCGGGACTAGGCTCAGGGAGGAGTCGGAGGTCTAGACGGTTCGGTGTCGGTTGTGTGCGATGGAACAGACTAGGACTAGACTCAGGTGGAGTCGGAGGTCTCGGTGTAACATCCTGATTTTCAGAGTCTTTTTGAAGCTTTTAAAATAAAATTCACCATTTGAATTTTTCTGGAATTAATTAAAGCTTAATTGGGATTTTCATTAATTAAAAAGGGTTTAATATGATTAATCTGAACATGAACATTTTCCAAAGTTATTTTATTTGAGTGCCTTGTGTCTCAAGGAATTTATTGGAATTTTTCTGGATTTTTGTGGATTTATTTGCTATTTTCTAGAGCTCTAAATGAATTAAATGAATTTCTGAAAAAGAAAAACCCCCAAAATTCCCAAACCGGCCAGTGGGCCGAAACCCACCGAACCGGCCCGGCCCAACCGCCCGCCCGGCCTGCTCCGCCCCTCGCCACGCGGCGCGCATCCGCGCCCGCGCCCGCCTTCCTCCGCTGGATGGACGACACGTGTCGCCCATCCAAGCGCCTCCCCGCGCCCGCGCTCGCATCCCGGCCGACCGCTCGCCTGTGCCGCCGACAGGTGGGGCCCCTTGTCAGACCTGTCGTCCCCGAGCCGGACACCTTCTCCGTCTCCGATCGGGAGAGCGCCGCCGCCGCGTCCCGGCTTCCGTGCCTGAGCCAAACTCCGCCGCCGCCTACCTTATTTGTCGCCGCCGTGTCCGCCCCGGACACTTCGCCGCCCGGGTATAAAAGGGGCCGACCCCCCGGGGCTCTCCTCGTCCCGCAGCCGCCGCCCTCGCCGCCGCTAGCCGCCGTGCGCCGTCGCCTTCGCCGTCGGGAGCATCGCCGCCGTCGTCCGCCGTCCGCTCGCCGCCGACCACCATCGTCCGCTGCCCGTCGCCGTCGCCGTCGGTGGGCCCCGCCGCCACCTCAGCCCGCCGGCCAAGCCCCACCGCCCGGTCGCCGTCCGCACCGCGCCGCCTCGCCCCACCCACGCCTCGCGCCGTCCGCCGCCAGCTGGCCCGCACCCGCGCCCCGCCGCTTCGTCTCCCTGTGCACCGGATCCGCCGTGCGCCGTGCCACCGACAGACCGGGCCCACCGGTCAGTCGTACGTGCCATGGACCCGTGAGCCGGTCTGGCCACGTCAACCGCCGCGCAAGCCGCCACGTCAGCCCTAGGGCCCAGTCAGTAGTTGCGTCAGCAAGCCCAGTCAGCCTGCACTGTTCCGTGCGCCGGATCCACCGTGGACCCAATCTCCCGTGCGCCCGGTCCATAGCACAGTGCGATTTTCCAATTTCCCCGATTTTCTTTAGATCCAATTTTCCAAGAGCCCGTTCTCACTCGTCCTAGCTCCGATTGACCCGATTCTTTTTCCTAAATTCATCTAAAATTGAGCTCTTCCTGTTGGTCCAGGTTTGGAAGTTTTTGGAGTTCATTTGAATTTTATTTGAATTTATTTTGTCTTTTCGTCCCGTTTTCTCTCTCGTTAGATCGCGTGTTCAAAGGAGCGGAAGTTGGATTTGAAGATCAAGAGCCCTCAGCTGAGCAAGGCCAAGGCAAGTCGTGTCCTTTGATCATGTTGAACCCAGTTTTCAAATCTATTATGTATTACTTTGTTTTACATTATCATGCATTGCTATTTTATTATAAAACCCTTGTATTGGTAGTTAATGACCTAATTGATTATTTCCTCCTTGATAATTTGAATACCATGATTCTATTGTCACCATAGGATGGGAAATTATTTAGTGATGCAATACTAGTTGTCACATGGGTGGTACGCTTATTTTGCTTAGCCATGCTTATTCTAGCACGTTGGGTTATCATCACATGTGATCAGTTAATTAATTTTGACTTAATGATATATTGAAACGTGGTGGTAACCACAGTGATAAAATTTGTATGCCATGACATGGGTAGTGTCATTGGTGTTGGTTATACAAAATTGATTTTCACTTGGGCGATTGATCGTGCAGTAAAGGGGGTGCGAGAGGCACATGGGATGTGGATGTTTCGCCCGGGTAATTCTTAAGGACTTAACTTTGTGCGCCATTGATCTGAGCCTTACCGTGCAACCACATGTCCAGTATGGGATGGACCTGGCTGACTAATTTGTGATGTTTCAATTCTGGTTCCGCCATTGGGATGTCAGTGGGTGTCATTCCACGGGGCGTAAGAGGGGGCAATTACCAGGTTTGGGGGCGAAACCTCAGCGAGGCGGGACTGGGTTGAAATTGAACATTGTAAAGGCCTTGTCATGATCTCCTCGCCGCACACCTAAGGAAGTGTGTAACTCGCGTGGCAATCAGGGATGATCATGTCTTGTGGGTAAAGTTGTACAACCTCTGCAGAGTGTAAAACTATTCGAATAGTCGTGTCCTCGGTTATGGACAATGCTCGGTGATTTCACACGAGGGGTAGAGTTTTCATAAAAACCTGGTTGGGTTAAGTTGGGAAGTGAATGGTTAGTTCACAGGTGTTCATTTCATGGATCTTGGTTCATGGTGGATTCCTTGGGTGAATGGTCAGTTCACTTGTGGTTGGTCTCAATTCCTTTGGTTACTTATTTATTATCATTTACAAAGCTTGCTTTTCAATCTACTTATTGTATTTACTTTAAATTGTTGCTTTCTGCAAAATTAACCTTTCAGCCATCCATTGGTAAGCCTTGCATACTATATTGCATCTTTGTTACAAACGACTTGCTGAGTACTCTATGTACTCACGGCTTTATGCCCCTGTTGCTCAGTTGAGGAGGAGGAGTATCACCAGCAAGAGGTTCCAGAAGGAGAGTACTTCGACGTCTTCGCGGATTAGGCTTCGTTCTCCACTCGATAGCCTGTGGGCGTGTCGATTGGCTGATGCGCTTTCTTTTGGATTTCCGCTGCTAGTTTCTTTTAAGCCTTTCAGGCTATTAATTGTAAGCTTGGCCATAAGGTCGTACTCTGATGATTATTAATAATATTTGAGTCTTTTCTTAGTAAATCGTGATATGTTCGATATTTCATCTTTGTTTATACTGTGTGCACTAGCGTGATCCTGGACTAGTGTAGAATACACAGGAGAGTCCGGATTTGTATATTCGGGTCTCTACACTCGGTCAGTGTCGAGTGGACGCGACGGGCAACGGTGAGTGGATCGGGACTAGACTCAGGGAGGAGTTGAGGTCTAGACGGTCAGGATGCCGGGTGCGGTCGTGTGCGGCGGAATGGACCGGGACTAGTGTCGGAACCCGGAGCAACAACTCCTGGATCCTCTGTGTAAATCGCACTAGTCCAAGATCAGCTAGTGCACACAGTGAACAACAAAGATAAATATCAACCCTAATGACATTTATTAATTAAATATGGGCAGAATTGCCAAAGTTTACAACCACGGCGCACAAGCCAAAATTAAACATAAGTAGCGGAGGAAAAACCGAAGCGGAAGAAGCCAACTGAGCCTGCCCACAGGCAAACGACAGTAAGATGCGGCCTACTCATCCAGATCTTCACCGTTGATGTCGACATCTTCCTCTGTATGGGGGATTGCAAGGTGAGTACAACTTTGTACTCCGCAAATCACACGGAGAAATGCAACATAATGATAAAGGCTTCAATAGAAGGCTTATAGGGTTAGTTTGCATAAAACAGCATTTAATGAAATACAATAGATAGATTGAAATTGCTGAATTTAATATAGTAAGTAAAACATACTTGTAATTGAAAATAATACCGTCAGTGCAGGCTCCGACCAAACACCAACCTATCCACGGGCATCCCACCCGGGCCATCTTTTCCAAAAGATCACGTATGGATTCCATCCATCCACACGTTTCCAAACACTCGTGGATTCCATCTATCCACAAGCTTCCAATCTCTCTCATGGGTTCCATCCATCCACAAGGTTTTCATTCTCTTGTGGATTCCATCCATCCACAAGGTTTTCAAAAACCATTTTTAAAAATAAAGTCTAATCCATGAAAAACTTTTACTCAGCATGCCCATGACCGTGGGCACGGCTATCCAGGATAGATTATACACTCTGCAGAGGTTGTACAGCTTTACTGATGCGGATATGACGAGGACATCGCTAGTAATGCCAAAGCTAGTAATGAGACATCAATAACAGGACCAATAACAAGAGCACGAGCCAAGAAACTACAATCTCCGGTTTGAAGAGTCAGCGATGGATGGAGACCAAGGATATGTGGTCGTTATCCAAGGAAGCACAAGTCCACGACATGAACAATGATCAGCCCATGAATAGTGCAATGCGTGAACAGTACCAGGCCCGTGCTACAGTACCAATGCTACAGTGCTTGCGGGCCGTGAACAGTACCAGGCACATGCTACAGTACCGTGCTACAGTGCATGCGAATGAATAGTATCACATGAAAAATTTAGTGTTGAGTAGTCTTAATCTGAGACTATAAATTGAGGGGTAGACCCCCATTGTAAAGGGAACCACTTTTGATAATAGAATACTCTTGTTCTTTCTGTTGGCCGAACCAACATGAGGGAATTGGGAGTTCGCTGAAATCAAGATCGTTCAACCTTTCCACTGGGAATTGGGAGCGCGATAGAACTTCATCGGTGGTCATGAAGTTCAACACGTGTGGTTGGGCGAATTATAGAGTGCTAACTCTTGCATTGGCAACGAGAGATCACTACGGTTCGACAAATCATCATGAGTATCTTGATCCTACGTCGAGAAGATCGGGCGACCCCGTATCATCTTGGTATCAGAGCGCGGTTTACTCGGTAGGGTTATTTACCCTTACTTTTAGATTGATTTATTTTTGTCCTATAGTCCATTAAACTGAAAATTGCAACAAAAATTAACCAAACCCTAGTTTTTGCATCTGTTAATTTTGTGAGTTTTGTTAGGTTTTGATCCATTAGAATTTTTGTTTAGGTGCTGATCGTTGGTGTTTATTTGCGTAGCCTAATCTTTGTGTCCAATCCAAAAATCCAGAAAAAAAATCTTGCTGATATTCTTTTCATCAATTGAGACTAGCTATTGAATATTGCATCTAGGGCTGCTCTTGAGTACTTTACACCTTGCTGAATATTTGTGACCTGTGCAAAACCAAAAGAACAATTCAACCTAGTTTGGCCTTTGAAAGAAAAAAAAGGAAGTTGAGCACAAAAAAAAAAAACAGTGGAGGAAAGAAAGAAAGAAAGAAAGAAAGAAAGAAAAAAAGCATTGGCCGAATTTGGGTGAGTTCTTAATCCATAAATTCAGATTGTGTAATTTAATCTCTTGAGCAATTTCGTGCCCTTACATTCATATCATTGCAATTGGCTAGCGTCTCTCCTAGTACTTGGTGCAAAACGAGCTATCTAATGTTTAAATTCAGATTGCCTCTAGTTAGCTCAATCCTTTGTTTGCATCAAGTCACATTAATCTTTGCGTGTGCGTTCATATACTACACTTAAATCTTTTGGATCAGCACTTAGGCAAAGTATTCTAGCTTGGATTATTACTTAACTTTACAACATCAAGAATTTCAGATTGCTAGGATATACACTCTCATGCCAAGCTCCACCATATAACCGTTGTTGTGCAAGTAGTGAACACTCTTAAATTCGCTTGATCATCACTGTGCTGTTATCACTTCTACCAGGTGTAAGTTTTTATTGGCCTTAATTCACGTCGGAAGGGTAAGAACTTTACTTGGGAGAGAAAATAGTGAGATTGAGTGATTTCCACATATATATATGTTGCATAACTAACCAAGACAGGATATTCAACAATTCGTTCCTCTTGGTGTGAACAAAATAGGAACGAATCTAAAGTATTTCGTACCTCATGGTGCGATTCCAATCCCAACAATTTGTTTCTTCCATTCTATGGAAGTGAAGATCCAGAGGAGTATCTTGAGTGGGAATGGCGGTTCGAGAAAGAGTTTAGATTTCATAAGCTTCCCAAAGACCAAGAAGTGATGCAAGCCACTATGCAGTTTAGAGACTATGCTTATAGTTGGTGGCAAGAATTATCTGGAAAACGATTCATTAGATCTTGGTCAGATTTGAAGGTGATCATGAGAACTGAATTTGTGCCAACCTATTATGAGCAGGAATTGCTTCACCATGTGGAGAGCATCACACAAGGGAGTAACACTGTTCAAGATTACTATAATGAGCTAAAGCGTGCATTGCGACGTGCCGGTGTCACCAGTGCAATAAAAGAACAGGTATACTTCAAAGGAGGCTTGAATTATAAGATCCCTGCTGCACTTCAATGTAAATATTTTAGTAGCACGCATGATCTTGTGAATTGTGCTATTGAGGAGGAGAAGAGACTTATGGATATGCGTACACCACAGTTTCATCGAAGTCCATACTTCAATTCTTATGCCTCAACAAGTGTGACACATGAGAAGATG
Organism: Dendrocalamus latiflorus; assembly: GCA_017311315.1. Taxonomy (NCBI): domain Eukaryota; kingdom Viridiplantae; phylum Streptophyta; class Magnoliopsida; order Poales; family Poaceae; genus Dendrocalamus; species Dendrocalamus latiflorus. The sequence goes on along the minus strand of CM029642.1, from coordinate 51,827,874 downwards.
ACCGAGCATGGGACTTTCCCTTCGGTCAAGAAGACATGTACTGCTGGCCCATTGCTACAAACAACACTTGAGATGCATCAAAACCCATGTGAGAATGAGAGCCACATAGCCAAATTGAGTGAGAGTGTTAAAAAGAGTGAGCTGTGTGATTCCACCATATGTGAGTTTGAGAGCATCCAAATTGAGAGTGTGAGAGATACACCAAAGAAAAGATGGAAGTAGAAGATAGACAAAGTGAGGTTGATTTTGAAACTAACACATTAATATCTACTTCTAGTGTTGTTTCTCACATTGTGCAGGTTGAAATTGAAGATGAGAAATTAAACATTCAACAACCGGCATCATTGGAAGTCAAAGATGAGGAGATAACCACGATTAAAGATGAAGTACTTGCTGTCCCGTTGATACATCATGATGATTTAATACCTACAACACCTACATCAACTGCGGAGAACAACAAAGGTAACAATATTGGTGCTGAAATTAATTGTGAAACGGTGAGTACTTGTGAGAACTCATATGTGCGAATGAAAATTCCATGTTCTGAAATTTCTTTGCTCAATTTACATAATGTGGAATTGATTACTCATAAGGAAGTCCTTACTCGAATATCTCCTAGTGATTCTTTGTACTATATCATGTTTGATGATCCTAGAGAGCTATATAGTGTGCTTGAGAATCTTGTTGAAATTTCATGTTTAAAATTACTAGTTAGTGTTTATGCCTACACCTATAAGTTTAATTTGATCGGAGATTATGGTGTAGATGACAAGTTTTATGTGTTTCGAATATGCATTACATGTGATAAGCCTGCTGAATTGAAATTACATATTTTGGATAAACAACCTTTTATACCATGTCATGATCACAATGAGATAAGCTTCAACAACAATGCTTCATGTTTAGGAAGATTTTATAATCCTACCTGTTCATCCTTTCATTATCGATCATGTACAATTAATCAGAGTAGCGCAGTTGAAGCATGGAAGGCATTAAAGATTTTCTCTTCCATATTTGAACCGTTTGATTTGGTTTTGCCCATTAATGACTTGTCCACGTACTTCGCAAAGTCGAGGACGACTTTTTCTTATGGGAGGGAGAATGGTGTGAATGAAAACATTGCAATGTATGCATTTGATAGCTATTGTAGTATCAATTGGTTTGTGCAAAACAATGAGAATGAGAATGACACAATAATTGATTCATACATATACCACGCATATGTGTTGTTCTTTTTGCTTACTACACCCCCAGGTAATACTAATGTGAAAGATGGAAGGGTTGTAACTGACCAATACATATACAATGCGTACGCACTGTATTCTTTGTTTAGTACAATTTCAGGCTATCAAAAGCCGAGGACGGCTTTTCTTGAAGAAGGGGAGGATGATGCGGATATGACGAGGACATCGCTAGTAATGCCAAAGCTAGTAATGAGACATCAATAACAGGACCAATAATAAGAGCACGAGCCAAGAAACTACAATCTCAGGTTTGAAGAGTCAGCGATGGATGGAGATCAAGGATATGTCGTCGTAATCCAAGGAAGCACAAGTCCACGGCATGAACAATGATCAGCCCATGAATAGTGCAATGCGTGAACAGTACCAGGCTCGTGCTACAGTACCAATGCTACAGTGCTTGCGGGCCGTGAACAGTACCAGGCACATGCTACAGTACCGTGCTACAGTGCATGCGAATGAATAGTACCACATGGAAAATTTAGTGTTGAGTAGTCTTAATCTGAGACTATAAATTGAGGGGTAGACCCCCATTGTAAAGGGAACCACTTTTGATAATAGAATACTCTTGTTCTTTCTGTTGGCCGAACCAACATGAGGGAATTGGGAGTTCGCTGAAATCAAGATCGTTCAACCTTTCCGCTGGGAATTGGGAGCGCGATAGAACTTCATCGGTGGTTGTGAAGTTCAACACGTGTGGTTGGGCGAATTATAGAGTGCTAATTCTTGCATTGGCAACGAGAGATCACTACGGTTCGACAAATCATCGTGAGTATCTTGATCCTACGTCGAGAAGATCGGGCGACCCCGTATCATTTACCCACAAGACATGATCATCCCGTTTTGCCACGCGAGTTACACACTTCCTTAGGTGTGCGGCGAGAAGATCATGACAAGGCCTTTACAATGCAAAGCCTTCAACCCGGCCAAGCCAACACTAAGGTTTCACCCCAGTAAGGAATCCACCAGACCGGGACCCCCTCTTGAGCCGAGTGAGACTTCTCATGGCCTACGCCACGTTCACTTTCATCCTACGACATGACCCAGGTTGGGACTCGCAAATTATTCAGCCAGGCCTGTCCCATACCAGCCTTGTGGTAGTACGTTAGGGCTTTGCAACAGTAGCTCACAGACCGGTCCTTAATTGACTCAGGCTCAATCACATACCCTCGTGCCCGACAATCAACCACTGCGGCTCTGACCAACAGGGAATACCTGCACCCACCAATCTAACCAATTGCCTAGGTCTAAACCAGTTTTTATATTTTGTTTTCAAAATATTTCATAAACCTCCTTGACTCACCAAAGTCAAGAGTAGCTTTGAAAAGCTTATCACTTTATGTAAAAAGGTCATCATTTTATGTGAAAAGGTACCCCAAAACCAATATTATATCTAAGCAGGTCTAAGCATTTGATTTAAACTCTCTAGCCAACACTAATGTATTAACTAGAGTTTGATTCTAGGGTGACAAGGTATCAAGGAGTTTAATATCAATGGAGGAATTAACAAGTAGGTAATAACTAAATTTAAACTGAATCGAAATACGTTGAATAAAAATATGCATGCAGAATAATTTAAAACAACATAATTTTATTTTGAAATCTGGGATCAACGTGATCAAGGTGTGTGACTTGCCTTGCTCCTCAAGTGGGTGTGAATCGTCGTCGTAGAATTCTCCGGAATCGTCGCAGTCTACACGTGAAAATAACTCAAATAAAATCTAAATAAATTCAAATAAATTTCAAATATTTTAATTGAGGCCATAAATGGATAGAGGGGAATTTTTGATGAATTTAGAAATTTGAATGGGCTAAATCGGAGTTAGGATGAAGAAGAACGGGCTCCGGAAAATTTAAAAAGAGAGAAAAAGGAAAATCTGGATTTTTAGAATTATTTTTCTAAAGGAAATTGTATTTATGATGTCAGCGAGGAATTTCTTTTCGGCTGATTTATTTTTCAAAGGAAAAATGGCTTTATTGCGCCAGCATGACCTCAGCCCTCAGCCTTGATGTGGGCCGGCTGACAGGTGGGCCTTGGTCCATGTGGACCGAGTCCACGGGTGAAGGGAGTGGCCGACGTGGCACCGGGTGGGGGGGGGGGGGGGGTGGCGCTTGCGTGGCACCGACAGGGCGTGGGGAGCCGAGGTGGCTGCCACCGGGCGGCCATGTGGCGTCCACGCTGGCACAGGCGGCAGCAACGGCCGGGGCGCACGGGGACCGGGACCTCGCCGGCGAGTGGCGGTGCAGCTGTCGACGGCAAGGGGCGGAGGGGGAGGAGGAGGAGACGGGGAGCTCGCGGGGAGGCGCGAGGTATACCGGATGCGGCCTGAGTCGAGCCGGCGGCGGCTCGGGCCCAACGGCGTGGCGGTGCTCCGTCGGCGTTCAGACCAGGGGGAGGAGCGCACGGGCACGGCGGCGAGGCGGGAAAGCCGGAGGGGTCAACGGCGTGGCTCGAGGCGAAGCGAGGCGGCGGCAATTGCTCGCCGGAGGAGCTCGCCGGCGAGTGCACGAGTGAGCTAGGTGCGGGGCTACTCGGCTCACCGGAGAGGGGAGAAGAGGGCGGAGGGAGGATGGGCGGAAGGAGGAGGTGCTCGGGTGGGGTTTAAATAGGGCGGAGGGGCGCGGGGCGGATTTCTCGCCGGAGATGGCGCGGGGGCGGCAGGAATGGCGGGGAATTAGGGGGGACACGGCGCGGGGATTGGGGAAGGAGGCGGGTGCACGACTTGCGGGGGAAGAAAGGGGACATGCGACGGGGCGCAGGATGGACGGAGGCGGCGGTTGCGGCGGCAGGTGCGAGCGCGCGTGAGGAGGAAGAAGGCGCGAGGTGGAAGAAGGCAGGGTGCGGCTGACAGGCGGGGCCCGCGTAGCAGAGAGAGGGCAGCGCGGGCGCGGTGGAGATGGCGACGCGTGGCGCTGGGCGAATCGGGCGGCCGAGATGGAAGGGCGAGGCGTACGGTTAGATTGGGCCTGGGCGGGGGCGCGCACGGCTATCGGGCCGTCCACGTGGCGAGCGGGGGAAGGGGAGAGGTTGGATCGGCCGGGCGACGTGGGCTGATCCTGGTCGTCCACGTGTCGTCTGGAGGGAGGGGGGTTGGGATTTTATTTTTAATTCTGACTTTTGAATTTCAGAAAAGCCTGGGAAATTAATTAAGCCTCAGAAAAATATGAAAATACTTCCAAACATTCCAGGAAAATTCACAGAAGCTCTTGGTGATATTTTGGACTTAATAAAAATACTTCCAACTAATGTTGGTATTTAATTTTCATACTTAAAATACTTTTTATTTTCAAAATAGATTTTAAAACTCCAGAAAACTCAAAAAACCCAAATAAATCCAAATAATTAATTTGACATTGGATTTTTTTTATAGAAAATCAAAATATCCTTTTATTTACTAATATTTTCAGGTTTTACTTAAAATACTTTTCAAAAACAGAAATTTAGGGCAAATCCAAATTTAAAATTTAGGCAACAAAAATACTTATTTTAATTAATTTTTATTTATTTATTTATTTATTTTTATTTTAATAAAAACCTGGGCTGTTACAACTAGACTCAGGGAGGAGTCGTGGTCCAGACGGTCAAAGGTGCCGATTGCGGGAAGCTTCCGGGAAGGTGCTTGAGGGGCAAATTCGGGATTTGACTCAAGCTTGTAGTGGGAGGCTGGTTTCCCTCCCAAAATGGGTTGACTTTGACCCTTGCCCCATGTGGATGAGAGGCTTGGAGTGGGCATGGTATGCCACTTCTTGAGTTTCCATATGGGGGTGAGGTCTTGCCTTCAAAAGAGGAGAAGGAAGCAGCAATGGGAAAGCATTCCAGTGGAGAGAGTGCAGCTCGTGTATGCATTCCTAGAGAGTAAGCTCAAGGGAGTGAGTAGTGGAGTGTTTTTCTCGTGTGAGTTCATCTCAGCTTGTGAAGCATGTAGTGAGATGTGTGTATTTTCCTTTATCCAATTGCGTATGGGGACTCCTATGTAATCCTTCAAGTGCAATGAATCCATTTGAGTGCCTTGGACCTTTTTATTTCTCTCTGTGATGGATTTTAATTTCAATTTGTGTTTCTGCTGGTTGTTCTGTTCTTGAGGTTTAGATGAGAATTTTTGTTTGATTCCTGCCATTTTGGTTTGCTCTGTGATGGGAGAATACACAAGGCCATTTGGCCATTCCATTCCCAAGAGCAAATGGAAGAATCATTGATTTCTTTGCTTTCTTAGTCCTTCGCAAGATTTCCTCTGTACTCAGGAATTTAGGGTTTGGAGACAGAGCTCCTTGGTGATTCTTGTTTTCCCTCAGAAGGTGGCTTGAGAGTTGTGCTACCATGTCCTAAGGTTATTGCTGAGCTGAACACAAAGTTTCATGGAGAAAGAACTAAAGAATCTCACAAAATTGGCACTTTATCACTCTTGCAGTATGTTTTTCAGAATTTAGCTCAAAAGATGATTTCTTGCTCTTTTGATTGTATCCTTTGTTTCCTAAGGCCCTCTTGCTATCTAGACTAAAGTCTACTTCAGTGAGTCTGAAAAGAACCAAAGAATTTCTTCAATTTCTCTGTAATTTGAAGTTGTGCAAAATTCTGTTCAGTTTTCAGCCGAGAAGTCTGAAACTAGGGTTTGGACTGGTCTGTGCATGGCGGTCAGACAGGCCAGGCAACACCGGTCAGACCGACGGCACCAATGCGGTCAGACCGGTCGGCAATGGGCGGTCAGACCGGCAGTCAATGGGCGGTCAGACCGGCGGCTTAAGAGCGATCTGACCGGCCCTTGACTTGCGGTCAGATCGGTCCCATGCAAGCTGTGCTGTCTCTTGTCTTTTCTGCTGTTTGTTTGCCTTTGGTTTTTCCCTATGCTTCTTTCTCTGTTAGTGTAGATTTCCAGAGAACTTGAACCTTCGACTTCATAGCTTTTATAGCTATCAGAGAGAAGTGTTCTTTGTGTGGATACTTTTGGGGGCATTTTTAAAAGAGGCACCATTCGCCCCCTCTGTTGCCATATCCGATCCTACAGAATTGTATGCTTTAGTGCGTGTACTTGATACTTTGCAACATTATCTTTGGCCTAAAGAATTTGTTATCCACTCTGATCATGAAGCTTTGAAATATTTAAAGAGCTAAGCTAAACTGAACCGTAGACATGCTAAGTAGGTGGATTTCATTGAAACTTTTCTATATGTCATTAGGTACAAGAAAGGAAAAGAGAAGGTGGTAGCGGATGCTTTATCTAGAAAGAATGTGCTCTTAGCTCAATTGGAAGTAAAAGTTTCTAGTTTAGAGAGCTTGAAATATTTATATACTTCTTACCATGAATTCTTCAAACCATATTCTAACTGCAAATATGGAAAAGGATGGGACAAGTTTCATGTTCATGATGGGTTCTTATTTCGTGCTAACAAATTATGTGTTCCAGATTCGGCTGTGCGTTTGCTTCTATTATATGAATCTCATACGAGAGGATTGATGGGACACTTTGGGAAAGAAAAGACCTTCATGATACTGAGCGATCACTTTTATTGGCCTAAAATGTGATGAGACGTTGAAAGGTTTGTACAACGATGTGTGACATGCTACAAAGAGATATCTAAGCTTAATCCACATGGTTTATACACTCCACTTTCAGTTCCTAGTGCTCCTGATATTAGTATGGACTTTGTTTTAGCATTGTCTAGGACTAAGAGGGGAACATATTTAGTTTTTGTAGTGGTAGATAGATTGTCCAAAATGGCACATTTCATTCCTTGTCACAAAAGCGACGACGCGTCGCATGTAGCTGACTTGTTTTTCAGAGAAATTGTGAGATTGCATGGTATGCCAAGGACAATTATTTTAGATCGAGACATCAAATTTATGAGCTACTTTTGGAAGACTCTGTGGGCAAAACTTGGGACAAAGTTGCTCTTTTCGACAAATTGTCACTCACAAACGGATAGGCAAACGGAGGTGGTGAATCATACACTCTCAATGCTATTGCGGGCAATGATAAAAAAGAATATGAAAAAGTGGAAAGATTGTCTACCGCATGTTGAGTTTGCATATAATAGGGCCATACATTCTACTACTCAAATGTGTCCATTTGAGGTGGTGTATGGTTTCAAGCCGATCACGCCACTTGATTTGTTGTCACTGCCAAATTAAAAAGAGAACATTTGGCTTAAACGGACTCGGCTGAAAAAAAAGACTAAACCGATCTCAACTGAAATCTGCAAAAGGAATCAGAAATTATAAAACAGAAACAGCAAGCAAACTGCAAAAGGAACTGAACTACACTCGGCTGAAATCTGCAAAAGGACCGACCGAACTTGGCTGAAAACAAACTGAGGCAAAGATGGAATTGAAAACGGAAAGTGGAGGCACAATAAGTATAGATGAAATGCTGAAAGCAGAAGCTGCAGTAGACCAAAACCTGATGGCTGTGCAGAAACTGCAGCAGACCGAAACCTGAAGGCATAAAGAAAACATCAAAGAAAACACAAATATTGAGCCAGAGACAAGAAACATCACACAGGCTGCCGACTGAACTCTAAAAAGACAGGAACTAAAAACAGAGACAACAACTAAAAGGGAAAAGTAAAGCAAAAAGGAAAGCAGTCAGAGGAAGAACGGATAGCAGCTGAAAAGAACGGGCACAGTAAATACTAAATAGCACAAGAAAAACAGAACAACAGTTGATTGATTGCTGCTCTCCTTGGGACAATAGATTGGAACTTCAAACTAAATAGCAAAACGACCTCAGAAACACTTACAAGATCGTGACTCGAACTTATCTAGGTTCCCATAGTTCAAAATAAAACACTTGCAACCAAACACGCGAAAATGAGGGACGCTGGGCTTTCGCCCATATCTCAACTCATAAGAAGTGTGATGCAAGTGTGCCCTCAGAAAAACTCTGTTTGAAACATGGCACGTGGTGGCTATCGCCTCAGCCCAAAATTTCCTAGGTGTAGAGTATTCATCAAGCATCGTCTTGGCCATCTCGACCAAGGTACGGTTCTTACTCTCCACAATGCCATTTTGCTGGGGGACATGTGGAGAAGAGAACTGGTGCTCTACACCTATCTCATCGCAAAACCTCTCAAAGTAGGAATTCTTGAACTCCGTGCCATTGTCACTGCGGATCACTCGTAGGGCACCCAGAAGCTCAACAGAAAGGCTACTAAAAAGACCCCAAAAATAGGTAAATGTCTCATCCTTCGAAGCTAAGAAAAATATCCAAGAGAACCTCGAGAAGTCATCGACCACAACAAGAACGTATCACTTCCCTCCTGCTGACTGCACTCTAGCCGGACCAACTGTGTCCATGTGGAGCAGCTGTCCTGATGCATTAGTCATAGTCACTGTGACCGGAGGATGAGAAGCGGCAACCATCTTGCCGTGCTGGCAAGGAGCGCAAACTAGATATTTGACCATCTTGAGTTTAGGCAGACCACGAATGCGATCGTGGCCGCTAACTCAAGTCAAATAGTCAAATCCAATATGACCAAATCTACTATGCCAGAAAGTGAGGTCACGAGACTCAGAAGCAACTAAACATCTGAGGGGATCACCTGAAGACTCAACAAAATCAGCACGAAAGATCCTCCCATATCTAGAAATCCCGCAAACCAGACTCCCCGAAGAATCAAGAATTTTGTGGGCATTTTTCTTAAAGCTCATTTCGAAACCGTCATCGGTAAGCTGGGAAACCGAGAGAAAATTGTATTGCAGCTTACTCACTAAGGCAACATCTTTTAAAATGAAAGAATCATTAACGCGTATAATACCTTTGGCAATTGGATGCTTCCTAACATTCTGAAGGAAATCATATCCTAAACCCTGATTGAACTTGCAAATCTTGGATTGGTCTAGAATAAGATTCAGCTTCTTCTTGCCTCCAACAAATCTCTCAAGAGTGTTCATAAGATACTGACACTCCTGAAAGAGAGAGGTGCAAAAAGAGCAGGGGAAGAAGAGACAGCAGAAGGAGAGGAAGAGGAACCAATAGCAGAAGAATGAATGGCATGTGCACGCACAGCCACCTCAACTTTGAGGTCTTCTCAAGGAACAGGAGGGACAATCCTACTTCTAGCTGTTTGGTCCTCGTTGCTAAGCATCTCTACCATATCCTTAGGCTTTTCCCCCATCACAGCGCATGCATCACAACAAGATTGTGGCTTTTCTAGTAGGTCCTTAGTTAGCTTCACACATTTATCATCCAAAGCAACGAGTTGAAGTTTTAGTTTTTCACAACTATTGCATGGTGAGCTAACAGGGTCCTTAGTCGCATACTGAGCTAATTTGTTGTTGTGGTCAATCATTTCTTGAAACTGTTTTGAGACAGATTCAAGTTCAGCAATTAATTTGGGACAATTGGTGCAAGAAACAATGGGCTCTAGCAAGGAAGCATGCAATTCAGCAATTTTATGATCTGCCTTCTTTAAGTTCATTTTCAAGTTTTTTGGATCGAAATCGGCAACAGAAGGGGGGGGGGGGTGAATGTTGCTTTTTAAAAATCGCCCCGAGTATTCGCACCTCTTTCTTCTCCGATAGCTATGAAAGCTATGAAGACAGAAGACATTCGCTTGTTGGAAGCTAAAAATAATTTTACCGATGACCAAAGATACTCACAAAAGATGCAAGGCTTAGACCGGCAATAATTTCAGAAAATAGACTTCACTAACAAACCAAGGAAATGGATTCTTTGCTGCTGTAATTGAGCCAAAACGCAGAGAAATCAGCAAGTACTGAAAATGGATTGCGGCTGTAAAGTCTCAAAGTTAACAGTTCTTGCTGCCAAGAAAAAGGTACAGCCGAGAGCAATAAATGAGCAGCCCACTATATGCAGTAATACATTCTATTTTTACTACTGTCCATTAGCTGGATTAAAGAGGAGAAATCATGTTTGAAGTATTAATCCGTGAGCTACTAAAGGACTAAAGAGGAAACTTGAGCACTGCCAAAGCAAAAATAAAGGGGGAAGCAAAAACAGAAAACAATAAATCTGTCCCACCCGAACTACCAAAGCAAAAGATAGTTTGCCAAGAAAGAACAGCACGGTAGAGAAAAAGAAACTGTAGGAAATCAGTACTATCGGCAGCTTGTGAAATGAAGCTATTCTTGCATGCCAAAAGCAGAAAGTACTAGCAGCCGAGAACAGTAATCAGCCAAGAACAACAAAAGGAACCGGGCTGCAAACCAAAAAATAGAGAACTACAGCCGAAGAGCTCAAATGAAATAGATGACTAAAACAAACAATAAAAGGAGCAAATCAAACATCAGAAGAAGAACACAGAGAGATACATATGAACATAATAACTCAGAACAGATGGTATCTTCATATTGAAAGAAGGATTACAAGATAGATCACTATCAATACAACCCCATACGCCTGGAGAGCATAAAGAGAAACTCACACCTTCTCTCTTTCTCTCTTTCTCAACAAACAAAGGCTAGAAGTAAAAACCCTAATCCATCTCACAAGCCATCTCTCTACAAACACACTCTCATATCTCATCTCATTTTTCATACACTCATTTCATGGAGAGAACCAAATAAAACCCTAACTCTTACACCCACTCTCTCATTTTTCTCCACTAGAGAGCATCCTCTATTTATAGCCTCCACTAATGGGTTTACTACACACTTTACCCATTAGCTATCAACAACTCATGGCGCTTTATCCACAATCCACTTCCTTTAGTGCAACTTTGCGTATTCACCAAAATGCCCCTCGCGCACCTTCCAGGAAGCTTCCTCATTCCTTGCCCTCCAAGCCACGTAGCCACCTCGAGTCCTCGTCGTCTTCGGCACACCTCGACCGTTCTGACCTCGGCACCGCCCGCGCCTAGTCCGGTCATCCCGTGCCTCGCCACGACTCCACCTCGACATCCTGCAGCAATCACAGACAAGAAACAAATCACATAGCACCGCTCGAAATATTGTAACCATACATTAGCATCAGAAGACATACTCAAAGCCCAAACCGATCGAAACGAAAAATAAACGACTTAAGCACGTTCGACCTAGTTCGACAAGGTCCGACCGAAACCGATTGCAACGCGCAACAACATGGCCCGAACCACACAAACCAAACTCGACTTTCCTAAAATAGATGTCAATTACTCATCACACAACCAGGGTCACCTCCACATGGTCTATCAATCTCCCTCTTGATGAGTATATTGACAAACCCAGAAAAAGCGTAAAGTTGAGTTTGTTTGAAATTGAAAAAAAGAGAGTCAAACATGGTCCAAAAGAAATCAAAGAAGCTTATGACCATGTCGACAAAAGGAGCAAAAGAAAGAGTAAATTTTCCTCAAAGCTCCAAAAACCCATGAAAATAGCTTTTTCTCTGCTATTCTCCCCCTTTTGGCAATAAAATCATCAAGATGCACGGAAGACAAACAAACATGAGTATGAGTGAAATGGCTGAATATTATTCATTTTAAGCATCATGAGCCATGAAGATTATCCAAAATGACCGTGAAGTATTACACCAAGCCATAACATATAAGAATGCTATCAAGATCATGACAATACATGTATAAACAAGCTAAGCCAAATAAGTCATAATCTAAGAATTAGTCGAATTTCTTAGCATATCAAGTCAATCATGATTATAGTCTAGCTAAAGGTATCCAAGGATGATACAAGCCATGTCAATAATCTAAGTGGAACCATGAAGCTAGTATTGAGTCAATTTAGAGTGCTACAAACTCAAGAATGAGACATTTGTTTAAGTACTTGATCTTTGTATAATTAAGCAAATTTAGCACAATTGACATATTTTTCTTTAAAATCTCATGATTGTTTCCAACCAGATTTTTTTGTTTAGTCATGTGCTAGATCTCAAGTCTTATGCGACCACTTCAAGCAATAAGCTTAAGAAGATGATCTTGGTCATTCAAAACTCCCCTAGGTTCATGCCTAGTGCAATGGCAAGCCGTCTCATGAGAAAGAATTGGTGAGATCAGTTTTTTCGCACAAAAGAGATCTTTTTGCTTGCTTAAAAAATTGTACCAACTCATGCTTCATGCAGGGATCAGGGTACGTGGGACCGATCGCTCGGAGGTTGCTCAGGATCTTGTGAAACCTCACAAAGCACTCATTCAAGGACTCTCCAGCGAGCATTTCAAACTTGTTGTAATCTCGCTTGTACTGGTCCTGTCGTACCGTCTTGATTTGGGTGGTGCCCTCATGGTAAGCATCGAGGGTCACCCAAATGTCATAGGCCGACGTAAGATGAGAAATGCGATCAAATTCGCTTCGGCTTAGTCCTTGGATTATGATGTTCCTTGCCTTAGCATTTGCCTCAACATCAGGCATGTTTTCCACATTGATGTTCTCATCGGCAAGAACAAGAAAATGAGTTTTGACTTTCTGCCAGATCGCATAGCCCTGCGCCTATATGTAAGACTCCATCCTACTCTTCCAGAAGGGATAGTCGATCCCATCGAAGATAGGGGGCTTGGTGGAATACTTGTCTGTCGCCATGGCTTAAGAGATTGTTTAAGATCTACAAGGAAGAGCTAACCGGCTCTGATACCAATTGTAGAATCGAAATGGCAACAGAGGGGGGGGGGGTTGAATGGTGCCTTCAAAATCGCCCCTAAGTATTCTCACAATTCTTCTTCTCCGATAGCTATAATAGCTATGAAGACAAAAGATCGCTCACTGGAAACCGAAAACCAGATCAACAACCAAGCAGAATCAAAGCAGAGAACATAGTAACAGGCTGACAAAAGAACAAGCAATACATAAAGGCACAACAGAGCTGGCAAATTAAAAAGAGAACTAACCGAAAATGGCTTAAACGGACTCGATTGAAAAAAGACTAAACCGATCTCAACTGAAATCTGCAAAAGAAACTACACTCGGCTGTAATTTGCAAAAGGAATCAGAAATTATAAAACAGAAACAGCAAGCAAACTGCAAAAGGAACTGAACTACACTTGGCTGAAATCCGCAAAAGGACTGAACCAAACTCGGCTGAAAACAAACTGAGGCAAAGATGGAACCGAAAACTGAAAATGGAGGCACAATAAGTACAGATGAAATGCTGAAAGCAGAAGCTGCAGTAGACCAAAACCTGATGGCTATGCAGAAACTGCAGCAGACCAAAACCTGAAGGCATAAAGAATACAACAAAGAAAACACAAAGACTGAGCCGGAGACAAGAAACAGCACACAGGCTGCCGACTGAACTCTGAAAAGACAGGAACTACAAACAGAGACAGCAACTAAAAGGGAAAAGTAAAGCAAAAAGAAAAACAGTCAAAGGAAGAACAGATAGCAGCTGAAAAGAACGGGCACAGTAAATACTGAATAGCACAAGAAAAACAGAACAACAGTTGATTGATTGCTGCTCTCCTTGGGACAATAGATTGGAACTTCAAACTAAATAGCAAAACGACCTCAGAAACAAGAAAAAGCCAACAAAAGGCGATTCGGCTGAAGAAAGACATCAAATAGAGCAGAAACTATAACTGAAAACTGAGCCAAAAGCTAAACTGCAGAACAGAGAATGATGCTGAAATCCGAATAGCTTGTGTTCTTGAATCGTTTGAACAAGAGCCTTTAGATCACAAAGGAAATAAGCTCAGGAGAAGAAAACACAAAGGCTAATTCAATTTTCTGCTAGAAAATTCAGAAAATGAGATTGCTCTGCTCATGATGAACGTAAACCCTAAATATCCTGTGAACAGAGGAAATCCGTAGAGAGTCATCTGAGGCAAAAACATTGATTCAGATCTTTTCTCTCGGGAATATGCTAGCCAAGGATGCTTTGAGGAGATTCCAAGTTTAGAGAGAAGATGATTTTGTAGCTACTTCAAACAGAGCACTCCATTCAACTGAAAAGAAAAGAAAAGAAGAACAGAGACCAGAGAACAGAAAACAAAGCACAGGAAGAGACTGGAAATTGAAACAACTTAGGACATCTTAAATTCATACAGAGACATGAATGATTACAAGCAAGTGTTCATACCTAGTTCATGCCATCTCTCACAGAGACCAACACATGCAAAAGAAAAAGAACTACAGCTGCCTCCTCTCCTCACATCAGAATAGAGACAGAAGGAACCCACACCCACATGGAGAGAAACTCAAAACCCTCTAACTCTCTCACTTGGCACAAGAGAACACCCTCTCTTTTTATAGCCATCCACTACCGGGTTCACTTCTCGCTTTACCTAATATCTTCAACAACTCTGCGCTTTACCCGTTTACTCCATCCGAACCCGCTTCCTCAAGCCTGAGTCAATTTTACCAAATTGCCCCTCACGCTTTTTCTCGGAAGCTTCCTCTTTTCTTGCTGTCCACGCCTCGCAACCACCTTGAGCCCTCGCCATCTTCGGCATCTCCCGACCGCTTTGACCTCAGCACCGCCTGTGCCTAGTCCGGCCATCTCATGCCTCGCCACGACTCCGCCTCTAAGTCCTGCAACTATCACAGACAAGAAAACATCACATAGCACCGCTCGAGATAATGTAATCAACATTTTCACTAATAGAAAGTACTTACGCACAAAATAGCCCAATGACTGGTCGAAAAGAAAAACAGCCGTCCCAAGCACGTTCGACCATACTCTACTAAATCCGACCGCAGCTGACTGCGCTACGCTATGACTTGGCCCGAACCAACCAAATCAAACTCAAACTTTCAGAACATGCGTTAATTACTCATCACAAACATGGGGTCACATCCACAGTCTCTCAGAAGAAGATTCATGTCAAGACTAAAGAAGAAATTGTAAAAAGTTATGTTACTGTGCTGAGAAGGTGAACAAGTGAAGAAACAAGATGTTATTTGAACCAGGTGATTTGGGTTGGATGCATCTACGCAAAGAACGCTTTCTAGACAAACGTAAGTCAAAGTTAATGCCTCGGGGAGATGGTCTATTCAGAGTGCTTGAGAATATCAATGACAATGCCTACAAGATCGAGCTTTCGGGTGATAATTATGCTGTGAGTTCTACATTCAATGTTGCTGATTTATCACCATTCTTGGGTGCGGGAGAATTGGAATCGAGGATGACTCCTTTCCAAGAGGGGAGGACGATGATGACATCTCGAAGACACCAATTGGACCGATTACATGAGCACGAGCTAAACAAATTAATCAACAGGTGAATTCGCTCCTAATTTGATTTGGTTATAACATACGTAAGAACTGGATACTATCCCATTCCAATGTGCTATGCGTTCTTAGGTTTGAACGATGTGAAGCTTTTGGAATTGGAGCCATGGAGGAGCTGATGGAGAAGAAATACTTGGAGTCAACCAAGGGAAGACCTGTTCAAGTCCTCATTGTCACACCGGATCGACCTTAGATGTGTTCAGGACCATTCGTCCACATCAGGTGCTTGCAAGACCTTTAGAACGTTCAGACCACTCCGAATGGTTTCGACTGTTCGAGCCATTCGATTAGTGTTGGACACTCAGATGCTTCAGAGATGTTCGGACCGCTCCGAACGATCGCGCCATCCAATCTTTCATGGGCTGCCTGATCACCTTGGAAACGTTTGGCCCACTCCAAATGTGTCGTATCGTTCGATCTTCAACGGACCGCTTGAGTGCGTTGGAGACATTCGGATCGCTCCGAACATTCGTTCATTCTGCGACGTTCGATCAAGTTTTGACTATGAAGGTAACAACACTACCTACAACTTACGACCACTGCATCGCTACGACTACGACTTACGACCGCTGTGTCACTACGACTTTGACTTATGACCTTCTAATCCTCTTGTAGCTCGAATGACTATGAAGGTAACAACTGCTACTCGTGATCGAAACCAATATCGACAAAAGATGTGCGGTCATAAAGAGGGTATGGTCGTAGTCGAAACCAAACCTCAACGTGGTTGTAACGAGTTACAACGCAGACTGGAAGGGATTTCTTGTGATTAAAGGACAACAACTTTATCATACAGAGTCCGATTGAGGTGCTCTTGAATTTATTGGAAAGCTTATTTCAAGGACTACGTAACGGACAAGGACTTATCTTCAGATTCATTCGGGATAAAAGATTTTAGTTTCCTTTGTAGGGGTTCGAGTCTAATACGATAAAAGATTGAGTTGTACATGATTAGGGGGTCCTATGGACTATGCCTAGGGCTATATAAGCCTTGTAATACGTAGCCTTTGGGGCAGACCGGGTTCAAGTCTAATACGATAAAAGATTGAGTTGTACATGATTAGAGGGTCCTATGGACTGTGCTTAGGGCTATATAAGCCTTGTAATACGTAGCCTTTGGTGCAAACCACATTAATTTCAAGATAGCTAATATTGCTTATTCTCGGGTTTATGCTACGCACTGCCTTTGGGGAATTGGGCGATTTTCTTGTGAGTACCTCCGTTGTTCTTGTGCTTCCTTGTGGTTTGCGGGAGCAGCGATACGTCTGCTTGTGGTCAGGGAGACGGGATCACGAGCGTGTGGTTGGGTCAATTCTCTTGTCGTAGGTTGCTGTTCTAATAGTGGTTGGTGCCATCGGTTCGTCAGGTTGCACGTATCAAAATTTATCCTTGATCCTATGTCGTGAAGATCAGGCACCCTGCATCAGGATGGTTGACGAGGAAGAGCATAGGGGATCTCTAGAGTAGGTTGCGGGCTATGAGCCAAATCAGATTGCTGATGAGGAGTGAAGAATCCACTAAGTTGGGGTCCCACTTGCGCCATGTGAGTAACCATGTGACTTAGGTAGACTTTCTACATACCCCTTATGCCACCAAGCACCCACTATCTAACCATTTGCCTAAGTCTAAATCATGCTTTTATTTTATTTTTAAACATTTCATAAACCTCCTTGACACTTAACGAGGAAATAATAATCCTCAATTTACTATTTATCCATATTTAGTATTAATATGTCATCCTAGTCTTAGATATACCGCTTAATATCCTTAAGAGAGATCTAGCTATGTGATCGTAAGTCTTTTTATGACCACACCATAGTCGTGAGCCTTTCTACAACCGCTTTATGGTCGTGAGTCTTTCTACAACCACCTTAATGTCGTAAGTCCTTCTACAAACATGACCTAGTTGTTTCCGACGACAACAGGATCCTAAAGACAAAATCAATTCTAGATTACCTTTAGGCGTTCCTCCCTCTCCTTCGAGGATACATCCACTAGGATTTGAGGAGCCACTACATCAAGTGACGGAGTCTTCTCACAAAGAAGTTTGACCCGGATGTCAATCTTCGCTAGTGGAAGATTTGCATAAACAGGTGAAGTGATCAACAATCAAGTTTGAAATTAACCAAAAAATGAATTTTTATTCACCTTTCTTGTAGTCCCTGGTCATATCTTTAGCCCCTGAGTACCTCCACATCGGATGAGCTCATTTCTTTAGGGGCTAATGCGACGCGTGATGAAACTTTCACCACGTGCCATTTGGTAAGCCCCTTAACTTTACAGTCTCTTATGGTTTGAATGTAGGAGGTAATCTGATTGAGATTCTTGGGAGTCAAATCACAGGAAGAAGTCTTCTCTGCAGCCTTTCTCGCGAAAAAAGGGATGTCTTCACTGGTCATTTCCTAGTAGAACCACTTCTTTTTCCATCCCAGCCATGACGACTAGGTGAACATTGGATGTATTCCTTCGCCTTTCCATCATGGAGCTTTAGACCACAGCACCAGGTGATCCCAGTCTGTCTGCTCATTCCATAGTAGTATTGGAAGAGCTTTAGATTTGGAGAAATCCCCAAATAGGCCTCACACAAGTACATGAACACACTTAACATTGTGATGGAATTGGGAACGAGATTCACCAGCTCCACTCCAAAGTGCTTGAGTATGAGTGTAAGGAAGGGATGAGCGGGTAATCTGAGGCCACACTCACAGTAAGCTTGAAATATTGGAATTTGCCTGATTTCCCTTGACGTCCAATGTTGCCTAGCAGCTTCGATCCACTTCACGGATTCCCTTTGAGGGATCTTTTTGGCGACAACAAAAGTCTTCATCTTTGCAGCATCCATCTTTGATATTGCCCAATTAGAAGAGGCCTCAGCCATTCTCTAAGGCAGGTTGGTTTGGATTTGGAAGAGATGAGGAGAAAGAAGCGATTTGGTTGGCAGCGGAGAAAGCAAAAGCTCGAAGAACAGTTGAAGCGAATGGGGAAAGTAAGAACCTAAAAGTTACCCCTGCAGTAATTTTTTATAGTCACACGTTTGAGTTAAAGATTGTGGAAACTCAACAGTTACCACCTTTTCGAGAACTATTCCAACAGATAAATTTGTGAGTCACTTATTCTTAAATTTGCTTGTTCGAGGAAAAACCAGTGTGTCTTTACAACTCAAGCAAAATTACCTTCTTGACTAAGTCTATTTCTGGTGAAATGAAATAATAATAAAAAAGCTTTGCTTTTGATTACTACTGTTCTATGACTCCTTTTCAAGAAAGTTATTTTAACTTGAAAATCAGGGGCTAGATGATGAGGAAATAATAATCCTCAATTTATTGTTTATCTATATTTAGTATTAATATGTCATCCTAGTCTTAAATATACCGCTTAATATCCTTACGGGAGAGATCTAGCTATGTGGTCGTGAGCCTTTCCACAACCACGTCATAGCTGTGAACCTTTCCACAACCGCTTTATGATCGTGAGCCTTTCCATGACCACCTTAAGGTTGTAAGTCCTTCTACAAATATGACCTAGTCGTAAGTCATCCTACGACCACCTTACGATCGTAAAATCTTTTACGACTAGTTGACTTCGACCAGATTATCTATGACAACTTGTTATAGTTAGTATACGCAGTTATTCTCTAGGATAACCACTTGTTTTTTCCTTTCTATCTTTAGTGATAATCGCCTGGCGATGAGCCATTACGTCGCTGACAATAACCTCCACAAGACGGTTTCTCATTTGAAGCATTAGTCTTTCTCTTGATGTAATAAGTACACTCAATATAGCCACATAGAAGTAGGGTTGTTACTCTCTCTAGAGAAGGCCTGAACTTGTATAAAATTCCTCTGTCTTTCTTTATGTAGTCAGGTTTTTGAGAGATCATCCGAACCAAATAATCATACGTAAGATTGGTATTAAAACACTAACAACACTTCAATGTCAAGGATACATTTTAATAAACAACATTTCATGTGAAAAGGTATCGCAAACCTTGGATCATTTCTAGCATGTGTAAGCTTTGCTATAAAGTTTCTCGCCAATACTAGTGTATTAACCAGAGTTTTAGTTTAGAGTGACAAGGTATGCAAGGTTCAATGTCAAATATGGCTATACACAAGGAA
This sequence comes from Dendrocalamus latiflorus, assembly GCA_017311315.1. Classification (NCBI taxonomy): domain Eukaryota; kingdom Viridiplantae; phylum Streptophyta; class Magnoliopsida; order Poales; family Poaceae; genus Dendrocalamus; species Dendrocalamus latiflorus. Next base: position 51,808,411 of record CM029642.1, on the reverse strand, counting down.
TTGGGAATTAATTAAAGTTTAAACTAGAATTTAAACTAAGCTTGAATAAAAATAAGCACGTATAATAATTTAGAACAAAATATAAATGATTTAAAATATTAGGTTCAATATGATCAACGGTGTAACTTACCTTACTCAGTGGTCTGGTGGTGAGTTGTCGACAAAGTAGAACTCGGAAACACCGCTGTAACACCCTGGCTTAATAAAAACCCAAGATGTCACGTTCAACTACTATCGTTACCAATTTTAATTAATAAACAAGCATTACCAATAACTAGGCTTCAAGAATAAACATTTAACATAATATTAAACATAAATTTCAGCAACACTGTAAACCATAAATTGAACCAAGATAAAACCATATAGTTACCAAGATGAATCATAGTAAGTCTAAACCAAGGAACCCATCAAATAGCATCATTAGAAACCAAAAAGAATTTAGGGAATCTATAAGTTATCAAATTAATGCTATGGAAATTACTAAATTATTCATGATCATAAATGATGAATTGCTAGGTAGAGTGAGGAGCTACAAAAGTGTAATAATTCATGTTTTACTTCCACCCATATATGTTGCCTTCAATGTTCACTTAAAAACAACAAATAAGTAAGGGTGAATCCATAACTCAGTAAGTACAAAGCAAAACAATAAATGAATTCACATCATTTTAACAATTTATATCTATTTACCATTAACATTTTAACAAAGAAGTACAAAGCCAACTTGTGGTGATGCACCATTGGCAACAGTGTCCACAGGCGACACCCGGGAGTGGCTGCAGGCGATGGCAAGCACGGACGTGTGGCTAGCGTACGGCAGAATGCGAAAGTACGTGAATGGAACGGTGATGCTGGCGTGTGGCGTGGTGTTATTGCACCGACGCAACGGCAAAGGGACTTCCATGGCTGGTGAAGGCAAATGGATTTTCGGCAGTGCGGATGACCACGGGCAATGGCGGCTAGGAAAAAAACTAGGGTTTTCTTCTGGGATTTAGGTTTTCTTTCTCCACGTCACCTTTTAACATGGCAAGAATACGATTGGGCCTCCAACTTTCTCCTACGACTCGCCCTAGGAACTGAATCCCTCTCTAAAAAAATCCAACACATCTCATTTTTCCATATCCCTTTTCTTCTATTTACGTATAGATCCTTAGGAGGGTTATTTTTGAGATACTATAGTCGCAATCTACATGCAAAAATAGTCAAAAATCAAATAAAAATAAACTCCAAAAATTAAAAATGAGGATAGAATTGGGTAGATAAGGATTTTAGACAAATTTAGAAAAAAAGAATGGGTTCAATTGGAGCTACAATGGAAGAGAGCAGGTTCTCAGAAGATTTAAATCTAGGAAAAAGAGAAGGAAAATATACTATTTCAAAATTTCTGATTTTTTGGATTTAGTTTTTAAAGGAAATTGTATTAATGACATAAGCATGGAATAAAGAATTTTGGCCGAATTATTTTTCTAAAGAAAAAGGCTCTTGGTCACTAACATGTGGGTCCGGGTATATAGACCGGATCCACAAGAACTTGGCCTGGTCCACGATGGACCAGGCACAAGGGCTAACACGGCAAGGCCACATGGTTGGCTGACTGAGCTCGGGCACAGACATGGCGCACGTGTGGGGTTGACGTGGCGTCGACGTAATGGTGACACTCGGGACCCTATGGTCGTAGGCGGATAGCGGTGCGGCTGGGGTCAGCGAGGGGCACAATAGAGAAGGCGTGATGATGCTATTTTACCTTATTGCGGAGCACAAGGACAAATGGAGGTGGCTGATGGCGAGAAGAGAGAGGCGTTGGTGTCTTTGCATGGCGGAGGGGCAAGGGAGGTTCATGGAGGCGCATCAAGGCTAATGGTGACAACGGTGAGGTTTGAGGATGCTTGCGTTGCCAGGGATTGCTCGCCAGAGTTGGAAGCTAAAGCTTGGAGAGAGAGCACAATGTTGGGGTGCTAGAGCTCACTAGGGCGCAAATGGGAGGGGCTCAGTGTGGTGATGTTTGGGGGTGCTCGGGGAGGGCTTAAATAGGCTCAAGGTGGGCGCACAATGGAGGAATTCCTCGCCGAAGATTGCAGTAGAGAGGAATCAGAAAGGAGAGAAAAATGAATGGGAGGGGCGATGGAAGGAAAGAGAACGCAAGAATTGTGGACCTATGTCCCGAGCGGTTGTAAGATCAACGAGGCCGACTAGGTGGTGAATAGTCGTTTCTAAAAATTCTCTTCTTATTTATTTTCTTTCTACTTGGCTAAAACCAAGTATACAATGCGGAAGCTTAAATCAATTTGGTTCAGCACAAATAAGAACTAAATCAACTAAGTTCACCTAAGTGCACCAATACCCTAAGTCTATGTTAAGGTTTGCAATCCTAGGATGACAAACAATTAATTTAATTCTATGAATATAAATTGCTTGAAAGTAAATTGAGCACAAGAAAACAAAACACAATTGACATGGTTACTTTTTACTGTGGTGTTCGGAGACTTGCTAGTCTTCCCTAGTCCACGTTGAGGTTAGCCCAAATGAATTGGACCGGCTCGACGAATTAAGCCGAAATATCTCAATCCACTAGTGGTAGCTCTTTCCCGCTCTGGGTAGGTGAGCTACAATCTTCACATTTCGTCGGGTCTTCTCACAACCTTCTTTGAGAAGATTACCGTGCATGAGCAAACTCTAAGAGTAATAAGTCAAGCCTCTCGCTTAACTCTCACCATGTGCAACAAATGCACAAGCTCGAATAGATACGCAACTCAACTCTAGATGCAACACATGCAATCTATATACCACCCTCCTTGCCGACAAGGTGTAACACATGCACAGTTGAGAGGAGAGGCTCACACTAGCTCAAGAGAGCTCAATTGAATGAAGCAACAACCTCTTCAACCAGTCACAAGGGAGTATTTATACCCCATACAAGAAAACTAGCCGTTGGAGCCAAACCCCTGAAGAATCAAGAAAATTGGAAGTATTGCAGGCAAAAAGCCGGTACTTCTGCTCTCCTCGCAACGGTCAGGAAACAAGCCGTTACTTAGCGAATTCGGAAGTACCGCCACACGAAGTCCGTTACTACCGATCATCAGAAGTACCATTGTTCAAATCTCGGTACTTCTGATTTCTAGGAGATGAAGTGTTTTCAGCGGGTGCTCTCTAGAAAAAATGTACCGCTGGAAAATCCAGAACTTCTAAAGTCCGATAGTACCGGTACTTCCGCCTTCTGGTAGTATCGCTCACACAAAGCCGGTACTTCTATCGGCCGATCAGACCGCTCACACAGAGCCGTTCGGACCACTAGTCTAGTAGTACCGTGCAACACATACCAGTACTTCCGATGTCTGGTAGTACCGCTCACACAAAGCCGGCACTTCCGACCTCCGGTAGTACCGCTACATACACAACGGTAGTTCTGATTTTCCTAACAAGTGCTGATACTTCAATAAATTTTGCAAAACATATTTGCAAGCTATAGTATCATGTACACATGGATTAAACATGATTCCGAATAAGTTACAAACACATTTGCACACTTGTACAATCATGACACAAGGAATAGGTACATTGACTCTTCTCGTTTGCAAAACATATTCATAAATCTAAGTCACATGTTGCAGGGATTGTGTATGAGCTTCAACCATTTGCAAAACACATTTGCAAATATAAGCCTCATACTACAAGGAATAGGAAACATAGACTTCAAACACTTGCAAAACACATTCACAATGTATAGTCCCATGTTACAAGGGTTTCACACATGAGCTTCAACTATTTGTATAACACATTCGCAAGTATAAGCATTATGCTAAAGAGAGCTAGAGCAAGTGAGATTGAGCTATCAACACATAATGAGACTCAAGCTATTAGATATGACCCCTCTTAATAGTATGGCAACCTATACTAATAACCCGGTCTTCCAACCAAACACTAAGACAAGTAAAAGACTAGGAATACATCCTTAGCCCTAGCTAGTTATACTTTTGTCTTGAGCATCCTCTTGAAGTTTGATGACACACATCATTGCTTCAAGTCCGGGTCATCGTCTTGACATGCATCAACACATGATGCATCCACTTCTTGAACTCCATCAACATATGATGGGTTTTCACTTGACTTGATGATCAATACAAGATTATCTCCTCTTGGATATGCATCAACTTATGATATATCTTCTTCTTGATGGCTTTCAACACATGAAGCCATCTTCCATTTAGATTTCATGATCTTCAACACATGAAGTCATCCTAAGTCATCGTTATTTGTGGAACCTAACTTATTCATTCAACTCATGAAAAATGTTAGTTCATAAATCAATTACCATCAATTACCAAACTTCACTATTAACATATAATGGAGGGATTAGATTCTACAATCTTCCCTTTTTGGTAATTCATGATAATCTTAACAAATAATGAGATAAAGATTATATTTGTGAATATGCAATATGTATACAACACTTGTATACTCTAACATAAGCTTTAAGCAAAGCTTACTTATCTGGTTGTCATTGACCATTAACACATAATAGACAAGCTAGATGACAACCTGATTGTAAATGAGTATATATGAACTACATAAGCTATATATATACTCAAGGGATATGTTTCAAAGTAAAGATTCTAATATGTGTATTGAAGGAAACATGGATCAATACTTACGAAACCTCAAAACATAGAGTGAACTATCCCTAAATGTGTGCATACAAGTATGTGTAATAAAGACATATTCACATATTCATTTTAGTCTTTATGGTGGGGTTCAATCTATAGTTTGGATCCAAGAAATGGACTAATATATAAGAATGGGATTTCGATTATATACCTCTTTGATTTTACCTTTTCATCCAAATGAGACTAAGTAATAATATACTCAAATAAGCACATTAGTCTCACATATAGATTTGTCATTTAATCATATATTTGGATGTGAGGAATGCAACAAGATTATAAGAAAGATATCAAATGCATACCTCAATGATTTCATATTTTTATCTATATGAGACTAAGTAATATCATAATCAATAAATAAGGTTAGTCTCACTATTGCATTTGTCATTATCACCAAAACTTCATAATTGTATTTGTCATTAGCACCAAAACTAACTTAATGGAGCTTGATCTTTTAGCGGTGCACGTGGAGAAAAATTTCTGTCGGGGCGGAGGGCAAGAGGAAGGCTAGGAAGAGTCTTAGTTGGAGTCGGTGGCACGGGTACGAGGAAGAACAAAGGAAAGGAGGAATAAGGCGGCTGACATGTGGGACACGCATGTCAATGAGAGGTGCAGGCACGGTAGGTGGCTTGGCACGTGGCATGAGCCGTGGGCGCACGCAGGGAAAAAGGGATGGGCCACGGGGAAGTGGGCTAGAGGGAAATGGGTTTCGGCCCGAAGGTGTTTTGAAGTTTTTAAATTCTTTTTGAATTATATAAAGGTTGGAAAATGCTAAAAGGAAAAGAAAATAGCAAATGAAGGCCAAAAATCAAAAAAAAAATCGCAAAAATACTACAAAAGCAAGGGAAACTTAGGAAAAATAAAATTAACTCCACTTGTCTTACAAATAAACAAATAAATCTTTTTTCTCTAGGCTGAACTTAAATGAAAAAGAACAAAGAAAAAGAAAATCCTGAAAAACTTAACTAAATCCAAATAAATAAAAACTAGAATTTTGGGATGTTACACGGGTTAGCTCATGTAAGTGGATGGAACCCAACTAGAGGGCTGGTTAGGGTTTCTTGTAATCCTCCACTATAAAAGGAGGTGAGTTGAGAGAGTTAGGGTTAACTCTCTAGGAAGCCAAGTGGAGGAGAGTTAGGGTTCTTATAGAGAACCTTTGAGAGATGAGTTATGACTCTTTGTCTTGAGCTTTTTATCATTCTTTGGCTTTGTGGTTGGTTAGGGAGTGTATGTAAACATTCATCTCCAAGTATCAATAGATATCAAAATTTGTCTAAGTCTTTATCCTATTTGCTCAAGTATTGGAATATTGATTTATCTTGGTTTTTGGTATTTCCTTCTCCCCTCTTGGTCTTCCTATGATCCATGGTGAGTAAGAGGTAAAAGATGATTTTAGTTGATCAATCTTCACCCATCTAAATTACTCATATAACAAGACTCGAGATCAAGCCCGATTTTGCTTGTTCTTGGCTAAAATTTGTGTTTTTATAGTCAAGATAGTTTTATCCTGAATCCATGCCTAGATTAGCTTGCTATAACATGTAGGAGTAGTTCTGGATCATCTTCTTCATTAGAAACTCCTCGAGTAATAACTAATTTGGATTTTAGGGTTTTGGGTATTATTGAGACCTAGATTTGATTTTCTTCAAATTAGTGAACCTAAGCTTAAGAACCTTGTGATTCTTGATTGGTTTAGGTTCATAATGCCTTGAACAAGTCTCATGCAAAATTTGGGGTTGTTTGGATGAGATTTGAGCTAGTTCTTGAGATTTGATTTTTGACCCTATAAGTCTTTTTGGTATGGGAACAGGGGACCAGTCAGACTGGCCCCAGACCTGAGATAGACTGGCTCTAGACTAGCGATTAGATTGCCCAACCCAGTCAGACCAGTCCAATGAGGTCAGATTAGCCCACAGGTTTTGACTGTTCATTGTGTCTTCTATTCTAAACCCTAAACCCTAAAGGTTTTGGCCTTCTCGTTGTGTCTTCTATTCTCTTGGTTTGTTGGCTCTTAATTTGTTCCAGTTTCTACTATGCATCTGATCTTATTAGCTTCTCATAGCTAATTGAGTGAAGAAACAAAAGGGGGTTGATTTTATTGAAGTTGAAAAGAGGCAAAGATTATTCACCTTCTCTGATCTCTACCAGCTATCATACATTCTGCATAGGGCAAACACTTACCTCAACTGGTGCTATTATGAGCTAAAGCACAAGCTCTCAACATAATTTCCAAAATCTGATTAACTCTTTCAGTCTATCCATCAATTTGAGGGTTGAAGGACCATGTGAGAAGTTCCAAGATATTGTTGTGATGAACCATTGTTAAGTTTATGGAGTAGAAATTTGAAATTTGCAAAGTTTGCATTTTTGTCAAAGTTGTTGTTAGTAAATCCAGTATGACTGCTAGCTAACAGCCGGTCTGATTGCTGGCTTGTTGTTGATTAGACCTTCAATATGTTGCTGTCAGATTGCACTGGGCGGTATGACTGCGGTGGCCAGACTGAAAGCTAGTATGACTGGAGTTTTGTTACCGATAGCAATTTTCCAAAGCGCATAGTTTTTGCACTGTGTGACCGGTCCGATTGGCCTCTAGTTGGCAATCAGACTAGCCCTAAAAAATTGAGGTTGTGATTTTGGGAAATCAATTTTTGGATATGGTTAGTGCATTAATGTTGCATGATGTATGTTTTAGCTAATGTGGGTCAAGTTGTGAAAAACTTATGCACATAAATGATTTCTTTGTCTTTGGATGTGTAGGAAGTTTTGGAATCAACCATGATCAATGGTGAGGATAGGTGCTACGCTCATGATGGAGTCGAGGCCCAGAATGGTTAAGGATACTAGGTGAGACGGTTGAGCTCAAGTATGGCAACAAGAAGGCGGGACATGTGATCATGCAAAACTACACACCCGCAAGTGTACGGGCTGCCGCTAAGATAGCAGCAAAAGTCGTGTTCTCCACAGGGACTAAATTACTGGTGACATTACCCTTAACCAAAGCTAAGTCGCACGAACAACGAATAAAAGGGATTAAATGCCTAACTGAGGAACCAATACTAACTAAAAGCTATTGAACAAATCTGCAAAAAAGGTGATAAGGGAGAGGAAGAACTAAGGGAACTGAGATTAAGAGTGTCTGACTGAAGAAGTGAAAAGAAGAGAAGGACCAGAGAATCTAACTCTACTGAGTAAGAGTGTCTGACTGAAGAAGTGAAAAGAAGAGAAGGACCAGAGAATCTAACTCTACTGAGAGAAAGACAGAAGGAAGGCTAGCCAGAAATAGAAGAGGGAAAGTTGAGGGGAAGAGAGAGAGAGAGAGGGAACAGAAATAAAAAAAATATGGCTGAAAGACGGCTAGAACTAGCAAATGAGTTGAATAACAGAAGTCTACTGGAGGAGTGATTAAATCTAAATAAGAAGAGAGAAAAAACTAGAGAAGAAAGAAAACAAGAACTAGAAGGGAAGAGAGAAAAGATCTGAGGGGAAAGATAGATGAATGAGAGGTAAGAATAAGAAAAGACCAGAGAAGGAGATTAACTATCTGAAGAACATAAGAGGAGAGGCAGAAATCTGAAGAAAGACGGGAAAAGAAAGAGAGGAAGTAATGAAGGAAAGAGATCTAAGGGCTAGAAGGGAATAAAGTTAAATGGAGAAAAGGGACCGCAGAGCTCGTACTACAGAGGATAGGAAGGAAGAACTAGCTAGGCAGAAAAGAGAGTCTACCGAGAAGAAATAGAACTGAGGGAAGAGGCGAATGCTGGAAGGAGCCTAATAGGAGGAGTTAACTGCTACTGCTATAACTAACATATCACAGCCATTAACACATAAGCACTGAAAGAAAGCTTAAATCTAACAATGCACAAAATAAGCAAACTGAGCTACTGCATATAATAAGCGAAATGGATCTAGCATAATAACAGCAAGAGAACTTAACAGATCTAAACTATTATATATATTTTTTTATTTTTCATAACATAGACTACAGATCTGCATGTACAAATTTAATGCTAACAGAGGCATGGAATCTAAAACGACAGACAATACATCATCTTAACAGCAAGATATTAATCCTACAAGTAGAGACATAAAACTTCAGTATAACTTCTGACCGTCGTACAAAATCATGAATACTTAATAACCAGCAAGCGGGATCCTCATAACCAAGCACAAGAACATGCTGAACAATACTTAGACCAACATCCATTAAAGCATCACTCACACATCACAGATATGGAAAAGTAACTAACTCAAGGAAGGCACAGCAGTATTAAGACAAAAACTCATGAGATGATACAACCCAGATTATAAGCTGATGAAGTTGATGACAAGATCCGTAGAGGAAGCAGGAAGAGGGAAGCAGATCTGCCAGTAGAGGTAGTAGACGAAGCAGATCTGGGTCAAAGGGAGAAGCAGGGTTGCGGATGCCGAGCAAAGGAAGCAGATCCGGCAGAGACGAAGTAGATCCAGCCGTGGATGTTGCAGATCTAGCTCCGGTCTTCTTCCTCCTTCTTGCGGTTCAAGATTCGGCAGATGGGGACGAACAAAAGTGCGGTTTGACAGAGGGCGAAGAGGACTAGAAAGAGTGGGAGCAGGGGAAATGGAGCTCGTCGCCGGCTATGGCCGATCTCCGACGACGGCGGTGGGGAGATGAAAAGGCATATCGTTGCGGCAGATCTGAGATGGGAGGCGAATCGGCCCGGGTATTCGGGGGATGCAGCTAGGGTTTTCTGGATGTGGGGATGACCGGCTCACCAGGTGAAGCGTCGCCAGCGGCTTAAATAGGTGCGGCGCGAGCGCTAGGGTTTGATGTGGAGGCGCGGGCGGTTTAGGGTTTTCCAGTGGGCAGTGACGGCGCAGTGCACTGGTGTTTTGCATTTTTGTCCTCCTCCTATTTCTGTTTCGCAACCCTAGCTCCTCATGGTGATTTTTTTGTAGATTTTTGCGCCTAGTTCGCGCCGACCTGCAAGATAATTGCAACCACTGTAAACAGTCCCAAAAGGAGGGCAAAAGTATACATAATTGATGAAATTATGGCCAAATTAAGCTATTATCCACAAAATAATTATATGAAAATGTACTACAAATATGATGCACATCAACATGTTGAAGGAAAGGTTCGAGCGATGAGTTACACCAAGTGGCTTGGTCAGTCCAAGTGAGACATGGTCCGGTGGAACCACAATGCGAAAGACTTGCCGATATGTAGAAAGCCATTGGTGCACCTTTCAAGGGAAGATGGAGACCCTGTCAAGGGAAGGGTAGTTTGGTAATTCACCAAATACCAAAAATTGAGTTGGATCAAAATTACATAGCTTGAGTGATGCTTGGGAAAGCAGTTTAAGTCAAGGAGAAGCTGAGAAGATCAAGTGGATTAAAGTATGAAGACTTACCAGATTTGGGCTCATATGCTTTGAAAAGCATGCAAGCGTTGTGTGAGTAAAACCCATGCTATGTGGGATTAACAGGTTTTCAACAAATGTGCTAGTGAATAGTATCCATTAGGGTTAGATGTGGGCTGGTTGTCTCATCTATTTAACGGGTTGGGTTAGAGGCTTGCAAGTTAACCATATCATATTTCAACTTTGTGTTCTAGGGTTAGGTTTAGAAGAGTGAGTGCTGTGGCATGCTCTCTTGTCCTCCAGGTAGAGTGGCTATAAAACCTTCATGCTCAAGTCGCAATACATCAACTTTGTTAATCGCTCATGGTGTCTCCTTGTTTTGGTTGATTTGCTCTTGTTCTAGTTGGTTTTGATCTCTTCTCTTCCTTTCTTGATCTTTCTGTGTGCTAAGGATGTAAAAGTGATGAAGATGACTCATGGAGATCACATCCCATCCATCTAGGCACCAAGTCTTGAGAGATTTAGCTTGTTGTGATATGTTGTAATACATCTAGAGCATCATGGCCATTCTCTACACACTAGCAAGTCATATCTTGAGTTTTTGATTTTTTTGCTCAGTCTTGGTGCAACTTTGTATATTCTTGAGAAAAGTTTGAACTTTGACAAGGATTCAAGTGATCCTAAGCTAGGTGTGTGCAAAGTTTCATCTCATTTGGCTTTGGATTTTAGGAATTATACCAATAGTGGTTTGGATTCAAGATGATTTTCTATTCTGTGAATAGGGGAGCGGTCATATTGCTCCTAGGGCCTGGTTGTGCCACTCAGTGATTAGACTGCTCTCTTGCCATCGGTTAGACCGCCAAGGCACCACCGGTCCGATCGATGTGTAGCCACCGATCAAACCGCCCCTTATAGTCCAGTGCTGATTTTCTCTTCTCCTTGATTTTTGAGGTTGTTACTTTGGTCTAGGCTTTCAACTTTGATCTTCATTGCTCTATGGCTATTGAAGTGAAGAGTTTAAGAATACTTGGTGAAAAATTATTGTGAGACACTATTCACCCACCCTCTATTGCTATTACGGTCCTACAAGGTTGATAAGCAGTACTGAAGTTCAAATGGGTACCCATGGCTTCATGCATACTCTGCCAATATCATGAGATAAATTGAGTTCCTCTATATGATAGTCTTCTTTGGCACTCCATGCAAACTGACAATTTTTGACATATACAACTCTGCCAAGAGATCTCTCGTATAAGTGGTGTTCACCGAAATGAAATGAGCAACTTTGGTCAAGTGATCCACAATTACCCAAATAGAATCATATCCTGACCAAGTCCTGGGTAAACCAACAATAAATCCATGCCAATTTGCTCCCATTTCCACTCAGGAACCTTTATAGGTTGCAGTAAACATATTGGTTGTTGATGTTCTACCTCTACACTCTGGCACACATCACACAACGCAATGTACTTACCAATTTCATGCTTTGCACTAGGCCACCAAAATCTATCCTTAAGATCTTGATACATCTTAGTACTTTTGGGATGAATTGAGTACTTCAAATCGTGAGCCTCTTCAGTATCAACTTCTTTAACTCTTCCTTGTCAGGCACAAAAAATTGGTTCTTAAACCACATTGTTTCTTGTTCATCTTCCACAAAACACTATGCTTTACCATGTTTCTTGTTCGAATTTGATCCTCCAATGTGGGTTTCACCTCTATACTTGCCAAGAATCCTTTAGGGACTAATTCCAATCTTAACTTTTGTAATTCCTCATGAAGTTCTGGTCTATTCTCCTTAATCATCAGATTTTTGCATTAGCTCTTCCTACTTAGAGCATCTATTAAAACGTTGGCCTTGTCTAGGTGATAATGAATTCCAACATCATAATTCTTGATCAATTCTAACCATCTTTCTGCCTCATGTTTAGATCCGATTGGGTAAATACTTCATGATTTTATGATCTATATAGACTTCACATTGATTCCCAATGAGAAAATGACACCATATCTTTAAAGCATGCACAATGGAAACTGATTCCAAATCATGGGTATGATAGTTTTCCTCATGTGACCTTAATTGTTGGGAAGCATACTCTTGGCACGAGACTTATTGATATTTTACCCCCCAAAACCCGAAAAAAGGCACGATAAGGTGATGATTGAAACCCTGATCATGCTCATTTAGGCCATTATTTTCATATATTTTGCACGTCAACACATTGTGTAGGAAAATACATAAAAAGAGGAAAAACACTAGTGAGCCAGTCGGCCCAACCCTTGGCCTAGCAGCATGACGGCATGGGCTAGGAGGACCCATCGACTGGCCAAGCCCACCAGGCCAGCCAGCCGAGCTTTCCACCACCTGTGGCCCAAGCTGCCAACCGCCTTAACCAAGTCAAGGAGACTTGGCTGCCTGGCCAAGCCGGCTCCTCCATGGGCTATGCAGGTGCATGGACTCGGCTTCACGCCAAAAGGTGGAAATGTCGGCAACCCAATCTTGGCCAACTGGCCCATCTTCCCTCCCTGGCTAGCCACACATCTAGCTCTCCACTGACTTTCAGTCGACACCCACATGGATGACACCTGGCCAACTAGCCCAACTGAACTTGGCTGGCCGGCCAAGGGTACAAATAAGGGGTACCACCTCCTATTCAAGAACACACAACCAACCAATCCATATTAATCACTCCATCGCACCACTCCACTCTATAATAAGTCCTATGGTAGTATAGTGATGGTGAGTCACTAGTAGCCCTGTAGGGTAGTAGGAGAAGAGTTGGCCTGCCACCAATGGTTCTAGAGTTATCCTCTTCGGTATCCCAGTATGTGTTGAGCTCCATGTACCTACTTACCTTGTAAGAGGGAATTATTATTTCAATAAAGTGGTCATTATCTAGTATCTTGTTATATTTTCTATGGATTAATGTAGGACCGGACTTGTAGCACCGGTATGCCCTATAGTGGAAGGGCCGACCTACCCTTGGGCCCAAGGCATAGTGCCTTCATTGTATAGTTGCTTACGAGCCTTAGCGCTGGGGGCTATATACACTCCAGGCTTTGTTGGTAGCGCTTAATCCTGATTTGTCACTTTTAGTCATATGTGTGTGGAGCTTATACTCTTATAGTAGTGCAAGACTATAAAGTGTTATCTAGAGATCCTCTGAGATTAGTCCAGCCACATCCCTATGAGTTAGGCTAAGTTGGTGATAACACTTAGTCTAGCTTCCATAAAATGGTTAGTAGTGTGTTGTGTGTCGCTTCCACAGATAGATATCATTTTACTCTGCTTAGAAAAGAACAAGACTACTATTTAAGAACCACTTGTTCCTACCCTTACCAGCTACAGACTCATGGCTAGCTATCTACCGGTAGAACTTATCTAGAGTTGTTACTTATCATTTAACAATGCCCTGTTTCAAAGAATCGGGACATAAGTAGTTAAATAGTTAAGTTGATATCTCTGATCCATATAGCTTCCCAAGGACAAATACGATACCCTGGAATACTCCAAGGTGAAGTGCTACATGATGATTTCCATGTGGTTGCGGATAACTATTTGTAAGGCATAAGAATCACAAACAAGCATTTATGAAGCCATTGCTGGGGAAGCAATTGATCTAGAATATCAATCTTACCATTTAACTAATTATCAACCACGTTCCTTAATCCCTTATCCCATTCTTCTTTTGCTTTAATTTTCCTTGATCGAATAGGTCATTGCATGACTGGTTTCAACCTACCAGAAAACTTCTGAGATATTCAAAGATGTTAGAGACACAGATTACACAACTAGTGACCTTGGTCCCAACAATCCAGCTGGATGATTGCCAAGATAGTTGGAACCAAACCCTAAGGAACAAATCAATGTTGTCACCACTAGGTCTAGCAGGAAGCTACTATATAATCAGAGGCCCAAAGGAGACTGAGACTGAGAAGGAAAATGAGGTGGAGGACACTAGAATTCAAGAAAGCAGCTCGTGCGAATATATTAACACCAATTTATTGCCATTCCCTCCAAGGACACATAGGCCATCTTCCGACAAACAATTCAACAAGTTTGTTGAGGTAATCAGAAAATTATATGTCAATATCCCATTGTTTGACACAATGCAAGTACCCACCTATGCCAAATATGGGAAATTTTACTCAACAAACATTCAATTCCAAGTTTGGAGATGATCAAACTAACAGAGGAATGCAGTACTACTATTTTGAACATTGCCTCTGCTAAGAAGAAGGCTCTCGGTTGTCCAACCATCACATGCTTCGTTAGCCTGCAAAAATTTGAAATTGCACTTTACGATCTTAGAGCAAGTGTCAGCATCATGCCCAAAATAGTATTGAGAAAACTCAGCATTTCCAAAATTACCCCTACGACCATGTGATTGTAGTTTGCTGATCAAACCATCAGATATCCAGCTGGGATTGCTAAGGATGTTCCTGTGAAAATACAAGACTTTGTTATACCTAGGGATTTCAAAGTCCTTGAGATGGAAGTGGATTAGAAAACACCATTGATCTTGGGAAGGCCCTTCCTAAGTATTGCCAACGCAAAATTAATGTCAGTAAGGGAGAAATCCAGTTCATAATCAATGGAAGACAAAATGATTTATATTTGCTCACACGGAGAATTGCTCAAAAATATCACATCAGGCCACAAGCAACTACCTGCCACCACCAATGCGGAAAGAAGGCACCTGGGTCAGAAAGAAGACTATTGCTGCAACCTCGATGGCATCTTCGACATCTAGGGTTGGCACTAGAAATTGAAAGCACGAATAAGTTCAAGCTTACGACCTTAAACAAGCACTACTGGGAGGTAACCTAATTTCCCAATTTCCATAATTTAATTCTAAATTTCCTTTTTCAAAAAATATATATTCAAAAATTACAAAAATGATTTTATTCATGCAAATAAAAGTAGTTGCATATCAATAAAATTCTAGGATAAAATTCTCTCTCTCTCAAAATGTTCAAAATCAAACTATCGGTAGCTTCTCGTTGTATATTTGTTGAATTCTCATGTGACTAAATTTCACCACATGAACCCTCTTGCGGCCTGGCCAGAGCTGGGCCACACTGACCAACTAAGGGCATGGCAATCATTGTGGCCAGCTGACCAACACATCTACATAGGCCAGCCACCACCTCAACCACTGCCATCACTTCATGGAGAAGCCACCAAGGAGACACCCAACCACCCTTATCCACCAACTTGGCCTTTTTCATCCATTGTCAAAGCCTACAGCCTACAAAAATTGAAGGCTAGCAACATGGCTGACTGGCCTAGACACCCATACCGGCTGGCCAAGCCTATAAAAGGGCATGGAAGCCCCTCTTCCTCCTCACCACTTCTCCACACATCACACAACTTAAGTTGAGAGAGGGAGGTGTTTAGTTCTTAGAAGAAAGAACACATTCCTTCAAAATGAACGATCGTTCGGTCGGCAAGCGACGGATGTTCGGCCACTGTTTTCACTAACCAAATTTCAACTCAACCACAACAATGTCCACAACTCCAGAAGACTATTACATGAGTCACCTTCATCCATGATTCTTCATACATGTCATGTGAGGTAACGTTGCCTAAAATTTTCACCACATCATTTTTCAGCTAACCTTCGCATAGGGCACAATGCATAAGCTCTTCAAGAGAAATGATAAGAATGGGATGGGCACATCTATGTCTATCTAGCCGACCATCAACCCAAGCCTCTAGTCAAGCGTCATGCATGCCTTCACATGAAGAAGTGGATGACAATATCATCACATTGACAAACAAAATTGAGGAGGATCGGCATGGCCAACTGGTGAAGTGCACATTCCATTCCACAAAAATATGTGATGAGGAGATGCTGGACCTCATCGGAATTAAGCGCAACTTCACTCGATCATCGTGGCTGGGTTGGAAGAAGAGGTGGTTCCACTGGGAGACCACCAGTGAAGACAACCTCTCCTTTGTAGGGAAGGCTACGGAGAAGAACACGTCCTGGAACTCGATTCCTAGGGACATCACCAGGATAGCCTCCTACTTCTCAGCCATCAAAAAGTTGAGGGACAAGGGGCTCATAGGCTAGCACGTGGTGAAAGACTATATCACCCGTCGCATCAGCCCCTTGAAGAAACGAGCACATCCCATGTGGATGTACTCGGAAGCGGCTGATGCTACTAGAGACTATGAGAACGATAGGTTGCAATCGTACTCATAACCATAGATTTAAGTTTTGAATACTATAAATCGACTACCTGCTTGTTTGAACAGATCTCAATTTGGATGAGATCAACGCTCGGGTCAAGAACATTTGCGAGAAGACTCCATCACTAAATGTGGAGGCTCTTATTTTGGTGGATGTGTCTACTGAAGAAAAAGAAGAATGCCTAAAAGTAATCGATCAACCGATTTCGTCCTTTGGTCCAAGTAGTAATAGAGAACGACTAAATAGTGTTCTGCTTTTCCCCTACAGAGTATAGGCGTGATTGGCTGTCAGGATGACCAAGGGTTTGAATTGATGGTGATCGGAGAAGAGGAGGCGGAGAAGACTAAAGCTCCTCCAGCCAAGAAATGGCGGCTGACAAGAGCCATCGACAAGAAGAAAAAGAATAGTGATGCTATTCCCCTTGCTATTCTACCTCCCCCGGCTGCTCTGACTAGGCCTGTGCAGCAATTCCTTGCGGATACTCTTATCGCAAGTGAGATAAGGGCAGCCGTACTCAAGTAGTTGACTCGTAAGATCAAGTTACTCTTCTACCTCGACACCAAAACTTACTTAGTTGGCGCTTCTCAAGGCTTTATGAAGCAACTCGAAAAGGAAAACTAGAAGAGTTTCATGTCTTTTGTGAAGGAGATTGCTGCTTCAACAGAAACTATGATCAAGAAGGAGGTTGCCCTCCAGGTGGTCAAAACCAATCTCGACCGCTAGGAGGGACAGAAGGAACAAGGGGTGGTGCCCCTTGCTCAAGAGCTTCAACGAAATGTGGTCGAAGATGTCGTCATTCCTCCACGACTAGGCATGGTCAGAGAGGAGCAACCGAAGAAACTTTCAAGGAAGGTTTCTTCTAAGTTCAAGATTAAGGGTGCTACAACAAGGTATGTAAATGAAAACTTAAACATGGCTCTTTTACCTTCTATGTCTTATTGAATGTTGACTCACTCTAATGTTATCCAGTTCGGCATCTCCATTGGCCAAAGTCACTCCTGAAGAGAAGCCCCCTGCAGCTTTGCCTACAGTCGAAGAAAAAATGGAGATGGTGGTCGGGGGAACGACCACCGTAGCAACAGAGACTGCTGCCAAAGCTATAATGCCCACGACCACAGAGGTGGTCACAGGAATAGAGGGTCAAACAACCAAAAGTAGGGTTGAAATACCTTGTCATGATGTTGGCGGACCTTCCGAGCACCTCACCGAGAAGGAAGTCATTGAAGACACCCCTCCTCGAGTAGAAGAAGTTACGATCAGAGAAGAAGAAGAGAAGACCCAACTTCTTCTCAGCATATTTCAGTCCCACATTTATAGTGGTAACTCCCTCTAGCTGACCTCTGAGTGTTCTGCATCCCAAAGACCGTCTCGACATAGGATTGATCTTTGACGATGAACGTCTCGAGAAGGTTTGGTGGAACAAGGTCGATGAACTCGACAAGCTCAAAGACTTCGAAGGGGTACTTGCCAAGTTTGCCCAAAGAAACATGAATGTAAGTATTGAGAACTTAAACACTCATACCAGGTCTTTTCTGGTTTCTCACTCCCTTTTCATAATCAGAGAGCGTTGGAGAACATGGCAACTGTGGCAGAGTACCACAGGTAGATCATGCTCTTTCGACAAGCAAATGTTGAACTCACCAGGAAGGTGGAGGCATGATAAGTCACTGACACTCATAGTCACATTTTATTATGACCACTTGTTTAGTTTCTTATGTTGGTTTTTGAACTTTATCATTTTAGGAGCGACGAGAAATTCTTAGCCGTAGCACTCGAGAACAGGAGGCTCGAGACACAGAAGCTAAAGAAAGAGAACGTCGACCAGTCGATGAAGCTTGCAAATGCCATTGGCTCAATCAGAACATTAGAAGAAAGAATAAATAGTAAGTTCTAAACTTACGATCGCTTATTCAAAAAACTTCCTTGTCCTTTCTTTGACTGTCCTCCTTTGATAGAAAAAGAGGCCGACACAACTAGGCTCTGTATCGAGGTTGAACAGCAGGCCAAAGTGATCGGAGAGCTTAATCATATTAGCAAGGAAAAAGATGAGAAGAGAATGGCTGAAGTCGACAAGCTTGATGCTCGTCTAGCAAGTAAGAAAAAGCTTTTACCTTTCGACCAGTCCTTACTTGTAGATAGGAAATTGTCTGACCACTTTTACTCTACTTATAGAGGTCGTGATCAAAATAAAGAAACTATCCTAAGCCTCAACTCATAGTCAAGAGGAAATGGAGTTGTTGAAGACCATCCTTCAAGACAACATCGTCCTTCTCAACAATCTGTTCATTGGCTTTGGCGCTTAGAGGATGAATCCTTCAGAGGACACCATAATTGCTCGTACGAGCATGATCAGACTTCAAGTTGGAGCACTCGAGAAGCATTTGTGTAACAGCCCAGCTGTTTATTACAAAATATTTAAGAAAAAAATAAAATCAATTTAAAATAAAATCAAGTATTCTTTGGTTGCTTGACTTTTGGAGATTTTATTTGCCTGTTTTTAGCTTTTAAAAAGGCTTTTCTTAAAAGTAATGTAACTAAAAACTTAAAAATATTATTAAGTAAAAGATATTTTGAATTTTATAAAATTCTAGTTTAAATTAATTATTTTAAGTAATTGGCTTTTATTTGATTTTTCTGTGCTTTGCTAAATTTTAAAAATCAATTTTAAAGATAAAAAGTATTTTTGTAAAAATTAAAAGACCAACTTTAAGTTGAAAATATTTTTCTTAAGTCTAAAATATCTCCAGGGATTTCTGTGAATTTTTCTGGAACTTTTAGACTTTATTTTCTATTTTCTAAGTATTTTTAAAGCCTCCTTGTATTTTTGAAAATTAAAAATGAATTTTAAATCCTAAATAACCCCAAGCCGACACGTGTCACTCCTGGATCCAATCCATCACCGCCCGTTTTTATCCCGACCACCCAATCCCACTTACCCCTTCATTTCTTATCAACGGCTTTGATTTCATCCCCATCGCTCGATCTAATCTCCGCCGTCCCCTTCCACTTAAACACCTTCAATGGCCTGATTCCTTCTTTGCACCGCGCATCACATATCCGACCGTTCGCCGCTCCCTTCTCTCTTCTCTCTCGCCGACACGCGGGCCCCACTTGTCAGGCTCTTCTTCTCCCCACCCTTCTTCCTCCTCTCGCCGTCGCCATTGACGCCCCCACCCGAGCTTTTAATTCGGATGTTTCTCCTCTTTTAAGTCTTGAGCTAATGCACCGTTAGAAGTCCCCATCACTCCTCACTTACTCCCGCCCATTTCCCCCTCATCAAGCTCCATCGCCGCAGTTATGTGCCATTCATGGCCGCTTTTACCCCGTCGAGTAACCGCTGGCCATCCTCCCCTCCTCGCCCTATATAAAGCCCTCCCCGAGCACTCGTAAACCGCACCACACCTCGCCCCGCCTCCAATTTCCCCTTCTATGCGCCCGAGTGTCCTCGCACCGCTCCTTCTCCTTTCCAAACGCCGACGGAGCTCCGGTGAGAAATTGCTGGCGTACCAGACCACCTCACCCCTCGCCGCCACGCCTTCACCTTCACTAAGCCCGTACGAACGACCCCTGCACCTCCTCCGGTCGACGCCGCCACCGGAGAGCCATGCCGCCGAAGCCCTTGCACTGCCGCCTCTGCCTCTTCGTCGCTGGCCCATCTCCGAGCCCCTCAGACCACGTGCCAAGGGGAGCTCGCCTCCCCGCCTCTCCTTCTTGTCGTTGCACACCTCGGCCGCCGCCACCAGGCGCCGGCGAGCCCGAGCGCCGCCTCCGGCCAGCGCTACCACGTCAGTGCTCATACCTATGTGGCAGCCACGTGGCGCCACGGCCCGGCCATGTCAGCGCTTGGCTGCCACCTCACCTTATGTTGCCACGTTGGCAGTGGACCAAGTCCACAGTGAACCGAGCCGAACCGTGAACCCAGTTCACCGTAAACCCGGCCCCTCCTGTCAGTCAAATGAAATCATTTTCAATGTAAAAATAATTCGGCCAAAAAATAAATCCAATGCTGACGTCATAAATATCTTTTCCAGTACAAAAATAATTTCAGAAAATCAGTCCCGTATTTCTTCATTTTAACTCCGATTGGACCTATTCAAATTTCTAAGTTCTTCTAAAATTCTAGTCTATCCATTTTTACCATCACTTTGAATATTCGAAGTTTAGTTGGTAATCCAAAATTTTAAATTTTAAATTTCAAAACCCAGTTCTTTTTCCAAGTCTCAATTCCATTCCAAAGGTTCAATTCTCTTCCAAAACTCAAATTCGAATCTTCAAAAATTCAAAATATTCATAAAAATATTTGTTCTATTTTTCTAAGACCAGCTATCATCTTTTTTTGCTTGGCATTTATGTCTTATTCTAAAAATAAAAGGAGAAAAAGAAAACCGTTCCCCAGAAGTCACCCATCCAACATCTTCCCTATCAACAGCACGCTTAACATGTGATCCCAATCCACAGCTGCCACTTTTCCCTCTTTGTTCTTTTGAATGACTCATGTATTGCTAGCTTGTTATTCTCTACTCTACTATTCATCTTCCAACAGCCTTCCCTGCTTGTCTCTCTCCTGGTAGCCTCTTCAACCGAGCACACGAGCGAGCTATGCATGCAAAAACCATTTCCTGTCCATTAAAGACATTAAGGGCAGTAAGAAATGCCTTTAACTACTCCTAGAAATGAAATATTTAGCCATTACTTCAACCGTTTTCATCCACACCAATGCACAGTGAAGTCTCCAACTCAGAACCGTTGCCATCAATTTTTGTTTGGCTGATCAAATTCCTTCCCTCCTCTGAGGCTATAAATAGGAGCCAGGGATTGTGTCTCATCACTCATTCCATGCCTAAGATTTCTCCACTGCCTTGCTTTCAACCGAAGCCACTTCCATCACCGTTTTGTTTGTTTGCGCAGCAGCCACCACCGTGGACTATGACGGCCGGCGCCACATCCGGCCACCTCTTCCCCAGGCTTCCGTGGTTCCATTTTTGCCTCTCGCCATGCCACCCACTCCTCCCCTCGCCGACGAGCTGATGTGGCTTGACACTTTCTGTTTGAGGTCTTCGCCTTGCTACTTATCACTTCTGCACTCACGGTACACTTGTCATACTTCAATCGCTCACATTCTCATCAGTTTCTTTTATGCTCTGCTACTCTTTGTTGTGTAGGTCTTCTACCTCACTTTATATCTTTTACATTCTAAATGTTCTATACACAAATGTTTTACACACAGTACATCACAAACTTAACGTCTCTATCATGTATAAAATAGTCTTCATTCCACTTCACTATGAGGTTCACACTACTCTACTCCCTACGCACAGTCTCTTTCACTCTAGGCAAGTTTTATGCTACAAGCTATCTCAGAAATACGCTTGCGCTAAATACTGCGCACTCATTCACTTTTGTTTCCACTCATCATCTTTCTCTTTTAACACATATGGTATCATCGCCGACGAGCCGCCACTAGTCTGATCCCTCTATTTTTGCCCTAACCATTTTTTTCCTTGAGTTTGTATTACATGGGAACCATTGCTTAGTTTGTTATGAGAGGGAAGCAAGCGTTTAAACTCGAGACCTTAGGATCGAACCCCTTGAACCCCATTTTTTTCCCATAACCTTAAAATACTTTGCTTAGCCAATGGCAAGCGGGTCCAACTTGTTATAGACTATATAAAGAAAATATTCCAAAATTCCAACAAAAATCTGATTCCCAGGAATACTCCTCGTTTTACAAATTTCTGGAATTTGTTTTCCATTTCATTTTCCAATGACTCGTTCTCCGTCGCCCGAACTCCAAATCTGTTGTTTCTTTCTCCTAAATTCATCTAAAATCATAATCTATCTGCCAGTATATATTTCATAATTTTTGGATTTTATTTCAATTTATTTTGTTTCGTTCTTCGCGTGTAGACTACGACTATTCCGGAGAGTTTTACTTCGACGAATCGCAGCAGAACTTCAAGCAAGGCAAGTTACACCTTTGATCATGTTGCTCCCACTAATTTAAATTATTTATGTTGTTTTTAAAATTATTATGCATGCATACTTTTATTCAATCTAGTTTAAATTCGATTTAAATTCTAGTTATGCCCATCTCCTTTGTATATGGCCAAATTGGATATTGAACAAACATGCCTTGTCACCCTAGATGAAAACCTAGTTAGTACATTAGTATTAATTGGGAATTTTATAGAAATGCTTAGCCATGCTTAGAATGAATTAGGTTGGGATACCTTTTTCACATAAAATGATAACCTTTTGAAATGTATTTTTGACTTTGGTGAGTCAAGAATGATTATGAAATGTTTCAAAAAAATATAAAAACTTGATTTAGACTTAGGTAAATGGTTAGAGTGGTGGGTGCTTGCTGGCATGCATTGTTGTTTGGTGACACAATGTTGATTGCCAGGCACAAGGGGTATGTGGTTGGTGCCTAAGTCAAATTAAGGACCGGTCTATGAGCTACTATTACAAAGCCCTATCGTACTACCACAAGTCTGGTATGGGACAGACCTGGCCGAATAATTTGTGAAGTTCCAACTTGATCTCGCTATAGGCTAAATGTGAGCGTGGCGTAGGCCGTGAGAAGTCTCACGTGGCACAAGAGGGGGCTCCAACATGTGGATTCATGTTGTGGTGAAACCTTAGTGGCGGCGTGATTATGTTGACAACGGATCATTGTAAAAGCCTTGTCATGATCTCCTGGCCGCACACCTAAGGAAGTGTGTTAATCCGGTGGCAAAAAGGGATGATCATGTCTTGTGGGTAAAGCTATACAACCTCTGCAGAGAATAATCTATCCTGGATAGCCGTGCCCACGGTCATGGGCAAGCTGAGTAAAGTTTTTCACGGATTAGACTTTGCTTTTCAAAATGGTTTTACAAACTGCTTATGGATGGATGGAATCCATATGAGATCTTTTTGGAAAAGATGGTCCGGGTGGGATGCCCGTGGATAGGTTAGTGTTTGGTTGGAGCCTGCACTAACGATATTATTTTGTTAAAATCTTGTGTCTATTTATTGTATCAAATTTAGCTTTTGAATCTACTTACAGTATTTACTTCAATTTCGCTTTATGCTCAACTAACCTTACTATGTCTTCCTTTGTCAATCCATATGCATGCATTAACTCTGTTAAACCTCCTGGTGTAACTTGTGGAGTACTTTATGTACTCATGTTGCTCAATTCATCATTTTTCAGAGGACAGCTTCGACTTCGGTGAGGATCAGAACGTATAGGCCGCGTCTTACTGTCGTTTGCCTGTGGGCAGGCTCAGTGGGCTTCTTCCGCTTTGGATTATTTCTTCCGCTGCTTATATTTAATTTTTGGCTTATGTGCCATTGATGTAAACTTTGGCCATCAGGCCTATATTCAGTTAATAAAGTTGGTCATTGTGCTTGATATGTA
This sequence comes from Dendrocalamus latiflorus, assembly GCA_017311315.1. Classification (NCBI taxonomy): domain Eukaryota; kingdom Viridiplantae; phylum Streptophyta; class Magnoliopsida; order Poales; family Poaceae; genus Dendrocalamus; species Dendrocalamus latiflorus. Next base: position 51,784,806 of record CM029642.1, on the reverse strand, counting down.
TCCCTGTTATCACTGTGTGCGCTAGTTGATCCTGGACTAGTGCGATTTACACAGAGGGTTCTGGAGTTGTTGCTCCAGGTCCCGACAATTTGGCCACTCTGAAGACTGAGCAAGCCGACTCGATTCATGATGCGATAAAGGGGGTCGTGAGTTATGTCTTGGCAAAACTCAAGGCTAGCGGTCAAGGCATAAACCTTCATCTGATCGAACACGACTTCAGCTACTCAGAAGAAGATGCAGCCCGACTGGTCGAAGAACTTGAGCCAGTCGATCGTAAGGTTGCAGAAGAAATGCAACTCAAGTCAGAGTAGTTTGTAAATAAGACAGTGGTAAAGAACATACCTGTATCACTGAAAGTGAGCCTCCTTTTCCCGCCATCTATCTCATTGAGTAGTTAGTACTCGTAAGATGAAAAAAAAGAAAAAGAGAACAAATTTATGACTAAGAATAAGTTATACTGATAACTCTATCCTAGCCCTTGACTATTTACTTAGTTTATGTCAATAAACAAAGCAAATAGTACAAATAAAGTATGTAGAGAGCATAGCAACTTATCAGACCATCATTGTCAAATTCGATTGTCATGTCCTGGAAGCAAAAGTGAGTAATAAGTCAACACTAGGAAGTTCCTTCTAGTGGGTAGGACCACGCGCAGAGAGGAAAGGCTTCGACTAGGTGATGTTACCTCGTTTTGACCAGATTAATCAAATCAAAGACATGAATGATAACAAGACAAATACTCAGAATTTCTTCTCTTACATGCACTCGGCATCTTCATAGACAATGCAATCATTTTATGCTGATAGCAAGAGTTAGAAACAACATGGCACTAGGAAGCTCCTTCTAGTGGGCAGAACCACGTGCAGAGAGGAGGGACTTCAACTACTGGTGTTCCCTTCTTCGATCAGTAAAAAGATATTGGATAACCTAGAAGTGGTCGAGTAAACATAAAAAAGCTATACTGAACATACAACAATAAAGATTTGCACAAACTGAAAGCTTTATTGAAAAGAGTAGAAATGTTACACGTAAAATTTATGCAATTGGTCGATGTTCCAAGAGTTCAAGAGAATCTGGCCGTCCTCCATCGCAAGTCATACAGAGCCTAGACGTGTGACTTCGACCACAGTGTAAGGACCTTCCTACTTGGGGGGAAAGCTTGTTCCGATTAGACTGGAATTGGATTTTTCTCAATACCAAGTCACCTACAGTAATGCTACAAGGTTAGACCTTATGGTCATAGTACTTATGCATGGCTTGCTGATAGACTACTGAGCGGATTAAGGATTGATTCCTCTTCTCTTCGAATAGGTTGATGTCACCTGCTCGAAGTTGCTCCTGGTTGGAGTCAATGAAGTTCTTGCCCTTGTCGACCAGATCTTTAGTTCTAGAGGAAGCATAGTTTCGCCCTCAAAACCTAGAAAAAAGGAGTCTCCTACAAGAAATCCTTCTTTCTATGACAAAAATCCTCATGACGGGGCAAATTTTTGTCATATAATATATCATAATATGACGCAAAAGTCTGTAGCGTCATAAAATCAGGACAGCCAGAACTATTTATGATGAAGCTATTTTGTTTGTCACATAAAGGTACCAAGTGTCGTCACAAAATGCAAGTCGCCAGGAGCCGGTTGACGGTGGCGTTTTTATGACGATATGTGTTGTTTTATGTGACGGCTGTGGAGCGTCACTGTTTGTTATTTCAAACATGACGGCCCCCAACGTCAATATACCCCCAATAGGAGGGGGACCTTTGACCCCTCTCTGTTGACCAGTTTCATTCCCCATTTCCCCAACTGAAGACGGCGGCGAGCGGCGGGCGGAGCCAGCTCCCCATCTCCCCAACTGACGGCGCGGCGGCCTCTGGGCGGAGCCAGCTCCCCATCTCCCCAACTGACCGCACGGCGGCCTCTGGGCGGAGCCAGCGCGCAGATCCGCTGCAAGCCCGCCCGGCGGAGCGCGGATATCCGGTGACCGGTGGTGACTCCATCTCGTTGGTCGGTGGCGTGCTCCTAGTCCCCAAGTGCGCCATTGTGGCAGTGCCGCCCTCATCCCCCTCCCCGTTTTCGCTCCGTTGCCTTTCCCCGTCACTCACCTTCCCCCTTTCCAATTGATGTGTGAGGCCTAATCAATCCCCGCTCTCTCAAGTTCTCATGTCGCAGGCGTCGTCATCTACCGCTCGCACTCGGCGGTCAAGCGCAGCTAGGGTTTCTTGGCAACCCGCACCCCTTGCTGTTGTTGCTGCAGCGCCTCCGCCCACTGCTGTCGAGCTGCAGGCGCCGATTGATGATGTGACTGGGTTGCCGTTGATAATGTGCCCGGATTGCAAGGACGTGAGGGTGTTTGCTGCCACTACCACGCAGTCTGAGTATAACGTTGGAAGGAGATTTTTCAAGTGCCCCAGGAAGAACTATCAAAATGTCAGTGTTATAATCATTTTGCATTGCCCAAATTTCATTCTAGTTTGAATGGGCATGCCTGAGAATGGTAGTGGTTTTAGCATTCAGTGGCTGCACCATTGATGTTAATTTGCCTGTTGTTTTAATTTGGATGCAGGGGACATGTACTAGGTATTGGTTGGAGGAAGAATATGTGGTGTTCCTTCATGATAATGGTTATCTACTGTCAGCTTCCTCGACCATTGCAGCAGCTTCGACAACAGAAGTTCTTGAGCTGGTGGAAAAAATTGATAGCTTAGAGCAGAATCTGAACAAGGTGAAGGAAATGGTTGGCAAGAACAGGGAAGGCATGGGAAGCTGCATTTGTCTTGTGTGTGGCTGTCTGAATGTAACATTCCTGGTGTTGGCCATCCTTTTGGTTGTAACTGTAGTGTTGAAGTAGGCAATGATGATGAAGTAGGACGTGTTGTGAAGTAGGTTGGATATGTTGGCCACATTTGATATGCTTTTGGCTATGATGATGAAGTAGGCTAGGACATGTTGTATTGAACCTGTTATCCAGGATGTATTTGCAGTTGGTATGAAATATGTGCCTTTGTGCTGTTGGACATCTCTTGTGTGCATGGATATGTAACCTGTCTGTGTGATGAAATATGCGCCTTTCTGATGTATGTTGGAATTAAACATCCCTTTTGCTTTGATGTGTAACCTGTGTGTGATGAAATTTTGGCAGCATGTATGTAACTTCCAGCATATATATCATGACAGATCCTGTAATTTCCATGACACTGTCAGGTTGTCATAAAAACCCAGAATTTTTGTAGTATATATCATCTCAATGAATTCTGGGCAGCATATAACATATCTATGATATTTTGGCAGCATATAGCCTGTATGTAACTTCCAATAGGTTACATGTGCATAGAATAGAATTCATAAATCAAGTTTAACATTGAAACATAATCATTGCATACAAGGTCTTACAATTTCATAATTCAGATACAAATTTCAATAGCATAATTCAGATACAACAGAATCGCTAATAGAAGTCCATGGTTCACAAATAGCTCCAGAAATGCAAAGGTTAGTCATCATCACTGTCTTCTTCTGATATACTCGCTTCGTCTTGACTATGGTACTCAAGGAAGGTTTCATCTTCATCTTCGTCGTCTGTTTCATCACCTTGAGGTGTTTGTTGATGTCGACGGATGCTCTCGACAAGGTCTGCACTAATAGGGCTGCCTGGTTGATTATCCATGTGCAACAAATCCATATTAGGATAAATGTCTCCCACTGTACAATCTCCTGACGAAGTATTGTCCTCTTGGTATGCCTCCTGACATCTCATCTATACTTGTTCATGGATTGGTTGTTTTCCGTCGGACTCTTCAACATCAAATATATGTCGGTGGCCAAATTCTTGTACCACTCGCCAACATGGACCTAACTTTGTATCTTCCAAGAAAAATACTTGTGAAGCTTCTGTGGCTAGAATGAAAGGATCATTCTTATACCATCGACCTTCGATGTTAATGCTCTTGAAGTAACCATCATCTTTCATCTGGTATGTCCTTCCCTCAAGATTGTACCATTCACATCGTAATAAGATAACAGATCTATCTCCTTTGCTGTTCTTAGTGTAATTCAACTCAATAATGTCTGTGATTGTCCCATAGAAGTCAATAGTGTCATCATTGTGAGTACCTGCAGTCTTGATGGTGGAGTTTTGTGTTTTCCTGTGTGCCTCACGAGCCATAGTGTGGTACCGTACCCCATTGATTATACAGGCTGTGTATGATGGCACACGCCTATCCGGCCGACATGCGAGTGAGTACAGGTCTTCATCAACATTTGTTGTGCCTTCGTATTTCAATCTGGTAATCTGCAGGAAAACACAGAGAATTGGTGAGTTTGAAAATTTATTGTATCATAAATGATTCAGTCAGGTTGTAAAAGTTGCACGCACATGTTTCTCGAACCATGCAGCGAATTGTGTTGACATCATTTTTTCAATATTGTTGACCTGTTGTTGTTCCAATTCTGCCCTATACATGCTGCAAAGGAAGAAGTTAATTAGTTTATTGTGACACTAATATTGAATAAAGTTGGCAGAAATGAAATGACAGCAATTACTCACTCTTTGTATTCATCAAACTCTTCGCAATTATTTAGAACAAACCAAACCATGGAGTCATAGTCATTATCTTGGTAATGAAGTTTTGAAGCACCCAACAGGTTAATACCATGACCAAAAATAGAGTAATCATTGGGTGAGATGTTCTGTGCTCCATCTAAGTTTCTTTCAGGCCTAGTGAACTTAGTAATAATTTCACTAAAATATGTTGAGCATTGGGTCGTACACTCATAGGCAATGTATGCCTCTGCAACGGATCCTTCAGGTCTTGCTTTATTGCGGATGAAATGCTTAAAGGTGCCCAATCTTCTCTCAATGGGATACATCCATCCATACTGAACCGGTCCCCTAAGGAGTGCCTCGTCAGGTAAGTGTACTGCTAGGTGAACCATAACATCGAAGAATGCAGGAGGATAAATTTTCTCCAGTTTGCAAAGGATAATTACAATATCTTTCTTCAGCTGGTGTAATGCAATGAACCTTTAGAGTTTTCGAGCAAAGTTGTCTAAAAAACCTACCCAATTCAGCAATTACTTCATATACATCTTTGCGCACCAAATCGCGAAGGCCAGCTGGTAAAATACGCTGCAGCAGTATATGACAGTCATGTGTTTTCAGCCCATGCATTGTTCCTCCCTCCATATTGACACATCTTGATATATTAGAGGCATAGCCATCTGGAAATTTAACATTGCCAACAAACTGCAAGAACTTCTTCTTTGCTTCTGGCGTTAGAACGTAACAAGCTTTGGGCTTTGTGGACGAATTACCAGCTTCTTCCAGCAAATGAAGCTCTTTTCTTATACCTCTGTCTTCCAAATCTAGTCTAGCAGCGACTGTGTCCTTTGTCTTCTTCGGAATATTAAGTAGAGTTGACAAAATGTTTTCACATATGTTTTTCTCTATGTGCATAACATCTAGGTTGTACTGTAGCTTCAATTTTGACCAGTATGGCAAATCATACAAGCTAACCTTGAGATGCCATACTGGTTCTCCATTACGGCGTCGTTTTCTTGTTTTCTGCTTATCAGGATTCTTGCCTGGAACATAGGAAACTTCATCCAACCTTGCCATAACCTCATCTGCACTAAATTTCCTTGGCTGCTCTCTATTTTCATGGTGGCCACTGAAAGATCTGTTTTTCCTCCAGGGATGGTCATTTGGGAGGAAACGTCTATGGCCTATGAACCCAATTTTGTTTCTCAGACATTCGGAGCATGGATTCTCATCACAGTGCACACATGCGAACTAACCCCTAGTGGTTCTGCCTGACATGGTGCCTAATGCAGGGTAGTCATTGATTCCCCACAGAATCGCTGACTATTAGACTGCTCCTTTATTTCGTTTACAATTTCTCTACTGATCTGTTAGTTCTTTCTTCAACTTTTTTTATAGAAACTGAATCCAGTTTCTGCTCTTTTTGCGTTTCATCGTAATAAGTATTAGAAGAAATGCCAAAAAACAAGTATGCGCAGGAGAGGGACGAGAACGTTAAAAAGGTTCAGGATGTTTTTAAGTCTTTGGGTATTCCAGTGTTAGCACAGACTGTTAGGGATGTTTTTTCAAAAGGGAAAGAGGGCAAAGGGAAGAGACTAGTGTCTGACAAACCAGAATCTGACATTGAATATGATCCATCCTCTGACATTGATAACCAATCTGACAGTGATGATGACCTCAATACTGAGGTCAATACTGAGGTGAGATGGATTACTAGGCCAATTTACAAGTTTACATATCCGTCTATTTGAAACATATACTTCATTGTAGTTATTTAATCTATTGCTGTCTTCTTAATTTATAAGATGCATGTTTCTCTTGCCAGGTAAGACCGATGGTTCCAGGAACTCGCCCTCAACAGAAGAAGCAAAAGGCGGCTACAATGGCGGCTGCCAAGCAGCAGCCACCGCGCACGCCAACCAGATTCACCAGGGCCAGTGCAGCCATGTCTTCGCCTGGTGCAAACACTAGGACCACTGCGGGCCGTCCGCCACCTAGGCCAAGAGAGAACTTGCCTACTAGGAACAATTTGAAAGCCAACCCTAATACAAATACCATTTGCAGTAGCAGCCATTTGCAAGGCCACCTAACTACAAGCGCCAGGCAGACCACAGAAACTACAAACACAATGCCTAGTTCTCCTAGATTCACCAGGAACAGTGCAGCCATGTCTTCACCTGGTCCAAACACAGTGCCTAGTCCTCCTAGATTCACTAGGGCCAGTGCAGCCATGTCTTCGCCTAGTGCAAACACAATGCCTATTCCTACCAGACCCACTGCTAACCTGTCTCAGCAACCTACTCCCATAAACATTGTGAACCCAACAGTTTCTGCGGACAACTCGCCAGGTGGACAAAGCTCTAGGCAAAGCAATGACATCAATGAGTCGGCTGAGCAATTTGATGCTGCTAATTCAGAGGGTCATACAACTGAAGGAGAACCAGTCCATGACTCAGTTCTAGGTAAACAATATGTGTTTCCAAGCATTAGTTTCTCCATTCAATATCTACAATTGGTACTGCTATAATAAAACATTTCTATTATTATTTGCCAATGCAGCGCCCCCAAAGAATGTCCGCAAGAAAACTATGGGTCATGGCTTAGAGAAGATGATTAATAGAGGAAAGAAGCTGGCTATCGAGGTGGCTGAAGGGAAGAAAAGACCTGAGGTCCCAGTTCAAGCCGCGAAGCTGGCATCAGAATGTGGTGTTGCCCTTAGAGACAACATGCCTATCTACACATCTTGGAAAGAATATGATAATGAGCAGGGGCAGGTAGAAGTATCAAAAGTGCTTAGGAAAGTGGCGGTGAGACATCTATTTCATTCTTCCAAATATTTTCATGCATTACAATACTCCCATGTGAAAATTGTGTCTAATAATTCATTTGTGTGGCTTCAGTCAAGGTTGGATGTGGATGTTAGGAATGAGGGACCAAGCAAGGCTGCATGCACTGATATCATTAAGAGGGGAGTAAGGCAGCAGAGGTATCACCTTAAAAGGAAGTACTTCGACGACTCACTGACAAGAGAACAACTGTTGGCCAAAGAACCTCCACCTAAAATGAAGAAAGAGGAATGGATCCAGCTGGTTGAGTACTGGTGTGACCCAAAGAATCAGGTCCATGCCTGCATTATCTGCATTTGTTAATATGCAATGCAAACTGTGCATGTGAATGAAACCTCTGTATTGAATTTGTGGTGCAGGAGAAATGTGCTAAGAATAAGGTAAACCGAGGCCAAGTGCAGCTTCACCAAAGGACTGGATCTAGGTCCTATATTGCCCATCGATACAGCCTGGTACGGATACTATTACTTTCTATGTATTCCAATTATAAGGAACTGTGTGCCATTAATTAGTTCTTGCACTGATATGTGAAATGTTATGGAGACAAACCTGATTGTCTGATGTTTGTTTGGATCCAATATGTGTGCCATTAATTACTTAGGCTTGTGAAGCCTGACAAGTACTGAAGAACAACAGCATGTGGACATTGATGGCGTTCAGCCATATAAACTATCAGTAGATGTGTGCTTCATAGTTCAGTACAACCTGTTAGTATGTCTTTTGTATAATTAGCAGGAAAGATGGGACATTTGTAGCATAGTAATTAGCATGTGCTTTTGAAGTGTCAAGTTAGCACGTGCTGTATGATTTCTCATAATATTTGAAGTGTTAGAAAGGCGGCTTACTGTTTGTAGCCGATTGTGAGTTTGGCCCTCTGATTTCTGAGATGAGCTCCCATGTTCAGAATACATATTTTGTTGTTGCATTTGTTGTTGGCATAAAAAATCTGGAGGCAGATACTTGTATGATCTGTAGTGCATACATATTTTGGCATCTTGCTGTTGACATGTAAAAATAATTTATGGCTAATCTTATATCCCATGTTTGTCCAACCCTCTCTTTACCTTCACGGATATCATTGTAACCCAAATTTTTTGCATGCTACGGAGGCCTAAGTACAACAACATGGATCCAGATCCTGTTGATTTCTTTGGGGAATGTATGAATAGTCCGCAAAATGGTCGTACTCCTCTTGCAAATGAGATATATGTAAGTTACATAATTATTGGATATATGTACTGTACTCAAGTAAATGCCTGGTTGAACACTGTTGTATGGCCTTGTTAAGTGGATTCATTCTATGTAGGAACATATGGTTGCAGAGAAGGAAAGAGAACCAGAAGAAGGAGAAGCACAAAATTCTCCCTCCAAGATTGTTGCTGACAGTCTGAGCCAGATCAGCCGTTCATCCACCTTCCTTCCAAACATTGGTGTCGCTCGAGTGTTGAAGACTGCCTGGTCTACATCGACAGCCGCAGAAGCATGCCTGCAAGCTCAGTTTGAGGCAACACTCCAAGCAGAAAGAGAGGAAGCTGCTAGGAAGCAGGAACAGTTGGAAGCACAGCTTCTTGCTCAGCAGTCCTCACTTGAAGCCAACCAAGCAGCACTTGAAGAAAACCAAAATTTGCTGCGCCAGACCCAAGAAGAATTGAAGGGGATGCATACCAAGTTTGAAGAGACTAATGCACTGCTGCGAGCTGTGCTGAAACTTCAGAAAGATTGAGGTAGGTCTGAATGCAGTTTCGGTTGATGAAGCCTTTGCCTAAGCTTTTGCTGCCTTGCTAGAACACCAAACTTTCTCTGTTGTTGGAACTTTGTGCACTGTGTTGTCAGAACCTATGTCGAACTTATTTGCATCTGTGTGTATGTTTGAACCTGTGTGATGGAACCGTTTGAACCTGTGTGATGGAACCTGGAACTAGTGTGATGTGTTTGAACCTGCAAGCACTGTGTCTTATGCTCTGGAATGTATGTGGATGATGGCTTGGTTGAAATGTGTATGCTTTATGAGCTCTGATGAGAATGCTGGAAAGATCTGTCTGACATTGGTCATTGAATTGATACATATATTTGAGCCACGTTCGTCATCGAATGAAAGGAAAATTTATGACGACCTAGAGTCGTCTCAAGATGTCTCTAACTACCTTACATAACAAGACAATGAAAATGTCACAAAATCTGCATAATTATATATGACGCTACCGCATCGTCACAATAAGTTGTCTAAATCAGGGTTCCCAGGACACAATTTATGACGGTTGGCGTATTAGGTGACGAGTTCACCAACCAATATGTGACAGTCACAGTCGTCATTAAATGACAACAATATATGACGACACAACAAAACCGTCACAAAAGGTCATCACATTTTGTGACGGTTTCCATATTTTCGTCACAAGGTACATTTTGTGACGGTCGTTATATGACGACCTTCATGACGGTGGTTTTTTGTCATACCATTCATTTTGTGACAAATTCTGTACTTTCCATGACACTTTCATTTTGTTATAAAAGCCCAGATTTTTTGTAGTGCTCTCCTGTCACCCGGCTTGGAGTCATACAAATTGCCCCATAATACTGAAGGTAGCTTTTGTACCCAAGCCCCCAAGCGCTTTATGAGCTGATCGAACAATCTGAGTCTTGATTCTTTACATTATCTGGCCATTTGCATGCTCGACTGCCCCATTACTCTGAGGATGGGTGACCGAGGCATAGTAAAGTTTTGTAACCAACTCATCATAAAACTCTTGGAATTTTACACTCGAGAATTGCTTACCGCTATCTGTAATTATCCAACTTAGAACTCCAAATCAAGTAATCACGCTTCTCATCATGAATCTTTTCGCGGCCTCTATCGTTATCCCAGTTACAGGTTCGACCTCGATCCATTTTGTGAATGTATCAATAGCCACAAAAAGAAACTCGAAACCCCCTGGTGCCCTGGGAAATGGTCCTAGGATGTCAAGCCCCCAGGTCGCAAAAGGCCAAGATAGAGGAATTGTCTGAAGAGTTTGAGCTGGTTGGTGTATTTGTCGACTATGAAATTGGTATTGTACACAGTTCCTAACCAACTCTTTTGGCGCCATTGAGGGCTGTTGGCCAGTAAAAACCTTGTCGAAAGGCCTTTCTGACTAGTGTTCTGTAAGAAGCATGAGCCCCACAGATGCCCCCATGTATATCGGTAAGGAGTAATAATCCTTCTTTTTGCGATATGCATCACATGAAAACCCCTTGGATACTCTATTTGTAGAGTACTCCATCGACCAAAGCATACATTTTGGCTTTGTAGGCTAGACGATCTGCTTCGAGATCATCATCAGGTACTAAACTATTCTGAAGATACTCGTAGATGGGAGCCATCCAAGTATTCTCGTATTCTAGAGAGGCTGTCTCATTAGAAGTTGTCTCTGTTGCTTCAACCAAAGATGGCTTCTGGAGCTGCTCCAAAAAGACTCCTTATGGCACTTGTGATTGGGAAGAAGCTATTCGAGCTAACTGGTCTACGAGAAAGTTATCCTTTTGAGGGATATATTGTAACTCGAAACCAAAGAAGTGCTTCTCAAGCTTTCTGACTTTCGACGTATTGAGACATGGTCGAGTTAGAGCACTGGTACTCTTTTTTGACCTGATTCACGACTAATTGAGAGTCCCCTCTCATGAGTAGTCGATGAATCCTAAGTGCTTTCGTATCTCATATGCTAGCCAATAGACCTTCGTACTCAGCCACATTGTTAGTTACCAGAAGTGTAGTTGAATGACATACTTTAAGGTCTCTCATGCAGGAGATTCCAGGACCACCCTAGCCCCCGAGCCACTTAGCGTAAGCGACCCATCAAAGTACATTATCTACTGGTCATGGGAGTTTTACTGGGGATCCTGAATGGGTTCAGGATTTGTCCATTCAATGACAAAGTCTGCCAAGATATGAGATTTCACAGCCATTCGCGACACAAAATGGAGGTCAAACTCCCCAATTCTATCGACCATTTTGCTATGCGCCCATTGTTTCCCTGCTCTGGAAGACCTCTTCTAAGGGAAATTCAGATGGCACAATAATTTTATGCACCTAAAAATAATGCCTCAGTTTTCTCGAAGACATTACGAGGGCATATAAGAGTTTTTGGACCTAAGGGTAGCGCTCCTTAGGCCCATGTAAGACTTCACTTACATAATATACTTGTCATTGAATGTTTTCATTCTCTTCAACCAGTACAACACTTACTGTCTGTGGCGTGGTGGATAGATATACTAGAAGCATCTCGCCTGGTTTTGGAGAAACCAGAACAGGAGCACTCGCGAGATATCTCTTGACATCCTCAAAAGCATCATTAGCCTCTTTCGACCACTCGAAACCTTCATGTTTCCTTAGAAACTTAAAGAAAGGAAGTTCTTTCTCACCCAGTCTTGCAATGAAATGACTTTGAACCGCCATGCATTCGGTGAGCTTTCAAACCTCTTTCTTCATGGTCGGAGGGCGCATCTACTCAATGGCCTTGATCTTTTCAGGGTTGGCCTCTATACCTCTTGCTGAAATAAGGAATTCGAGCAACTTTCCTGATGAGACTCTGAATACATACTTCTATGGATTAAGTTTTAAGCGATGCTTTCTGAAATTGTTGAATGTCTCCTCCAGGTTCAAAATGTGCTTAAGCCATTTGATGCTTTTTATGACCAGATCATCAACATAGGCTTCCAAGTTACGACCCATTTGCTGAATAAGGGTCAATTGCATTAAATGCTGAAGAGTCAAACCAGCATTTTTTAGACCAAATGAAATCTTGACATAGCAAAATACTCCAAATGGGGTGATAAATTCGGTCTTCTCTTTATCTTCTGAAGACATATTGATTTGGTGGTAACAAGAGTATACAACTAGAAAACTTAACATCTCACAACCAGCAGTAGATTCAACTAATTGATCAATACGGGGAAGCGAAAAATCATCTTTTGGACAAACTTTATTCAAATTAGTATAGTCTATACTCATACGCCACTTACCATTAGACTTCTTTACCATTACAGGGTTAGCCAACCATTCTAATTGGTCGACTTCTCTTATAAAGCCTGCTTTTAGGAGCTTGTCTAATTCTGATCTGATGGCCTCCTGTCGATCTGGTGAAAATCTCCATAATTTATGTTTTGCAAGCTTCTTATCAGGTCATAGAGCTAGCCTGTGCTCGATCACTTCCCTGGGGACCCCGGGCATGTCAAATGGTTGCCACATGAACACATCTGTATTTGCCCAAAGGAAAGTGATGAGGGTGTCTTCCTATGCGGGTTCGGAAGTGACCCCGATGCGAACGGTCTTAAAAGGCTCGGACGTGACCTCCTTGACTTCCTCGTTCAACTTTGGCACAGCTTTAGGCTTTGAATGTTTACTCAAAGACTGGGCGTCTTGGTAACTTCTCGAGTTGACAACTAACTGACCATCTCGAGGGACTTACGGTCGCATGTAAGCACCATTTTCTTATCACAACGCACTTTGATTACTCCCTTAGGACCTGGCATCTTTAAACATTGATAGGCATAATGAGCAGCAATAAGAAAACATGCCAGAGTTGTTCGTTCGAGTATGGCGTTGTAAGCTATATCGAAGTCGACCACATCAAAGGAGATCTTCTCTGTTCTGAAATTGTTTGGGGGAACCAAATGTAACAGGTAGAGAGACTTGACCAATGGGCTTGGCCGAAGAGCTTGGTACGATACCATGAACTGAGTACCATACTGGCCTTATTCTAGTATGAGGGACATGCATCTCCAGTGCCCTTACAAATAAAATGTTTAAAGAACTTCTACCATCAATCAATACGCCATTCACTTGGTAATTGTTGATGGTGGGCTCAACTACGATTAGGAACTGACTTAGTCAAGTCGAGGGGACCAGGCAGTCCTCCTCGAAAGAGATGGTGACTTCCGACCACTTAGGAAGATTATTGACAAGAGGAAGTGTTGTGGCTACAGACCAAACAGAGAGAGAGATGGTAGTGGAGAGTAATGAAGATAAGTGTAATGGCCTGGGTCCTCCCCATGGCTTGTGCTCATATATATATACACATGAGGAGTGCTTTTACGGTTATACCCTTACATCTGGTTATCCCTCTTGGGGGTAGTTATGTCATTACACATGGCCTATTCTGGGCCTTATAATCTCCTACCAGGCCTGCTGGGTTTAGGTGGGGGCCACCCCTACGACAGGAGCCTCTCGTGGTGAAGGGCTTCATAGGGCCGAAGCCATGTCGTCGAGTCCTTTGGCCCCCTCCGTCCCCTGCGGCCTGTGAATTCCTCCAAGTTCGTGGTTGTGGATCCTGAAATTTGGGATGGTGGCAGCAGAGGGTGGCGCCAAGTCGAAGCAGAGGCGCGCGCTCCGTCCCCTATCCTTCGGAGTAGAGGCGCGCGCTCCGTCCCCTACCCTTCGAACGGGTGGCAGCGAAGCTGGCGCCCAAGTCGAAGTAGAGGCGCGCGCTCCGTCCCCTACCCTTCGAACGGGTGGCAGCGAAGCTGGCGCCCACGTCGAAGTAAAGGCGCGCGCTCCGTCCCCTACCCTTCGAACGGGTGGCAGCGAAGCTGGCGCCCACGTCGAAGTAGAGGCGCGCGCTCCGTCCCCTACCCTTCGAACGGGTGGCGGCGAAGCTGGCGCCCAAAGCCGAAGTAGAGGCGCGCGCTCCGTCCCCTACCCTTCGAACGGGTGGCGGCGAAGCTGGCGCCCAGGTCTAAGTAGAGGCGCGCGCTCCGTCCCCTACCCTTCGAACGGGTGGCAGCGAAGCTGGCGCTCATGTCGAAGTAGAGGCGCGCGCTCCGTCCCCTACCCTTCGAACGGGTGGCAGCGAAGCTGGCGCCCAAGTCAAAGTAGAGGCGCGCGCTCCGTCCCCTACCCTTCGAACGGGTCGCAGCGAAGCTGGCGCGCACGTCGAAGTAGAGGCGCGCGCTCCGTCCCCTACCCTTCGAACAGGTGGCAGCGAAGCTGGCGCCCACGTCGAAGTAGAGGCGCGCGCTCCGTCCCCTACCCTTCGAACGGGTGGCAGCGAAGCTGGCGCCCACGTCGAAGTAAAGGCGCGCGCTCCGTCCCCTACCCTTCGAACGGGTGGCAGCGAAGCTGGCGCCCACGTCGAAGTAGAGGCGCGCGCTCCGTCCCCTACCCTTCGAACGGGTGGCGGCGAAGCTGGCGCCCAAAGCCGAAGTAGAGGCGCGCGCTCCGTCCCCTACCCTTCGAACGGGTGGCGGCGAAGCTGGCGCCCAGGTCTAAGTAGAGGCGCGCGCTCCGTCCCCTACCCATCGAACGGGTGGCAGCGAAGCTGGCGCTCATGTCGAAGTAGAGGCGCGCGCTCCGTCCCCTACCCTTCGAACGGGTGGCAGCGAAGCTGGCGCCCAAGTCAAAGTAGAGGCGCGCGCTCCGTCCCCTACCCTTCGAACGGGTCGCAGCGAAGCTGGCACGCACGTCGAAGTAGAGGCGCGCGCTCCGTCCCCTACCCTTCGAACAGGTGGCAGCGAAGCTGGCGCCCACGTCGAAGTAGAGCCGCGCGCTCCGTCCCCTACCCTTCGAACGGGTGGCAGCGAAGCTGGCGCCCACGTCGAAGTAGAGGCGCGCGCTCCGTCCCCTACCCTTCGAACGGGTGGCGGCGAAGCTGGCGCCCAATGCCGAAGTAGAGGCGCGCGCTCCGTCCCCTACCCTTCGAACGGGTGGCGGCGAAGCTGGCGCCCAGGTCCAAGTAGAGGCGCGCGCTCCGTCCCCTACCCTTCGAAAGGGTGGCAGCGAAGCTGGCGCTCAAGTCAAAGTAGAGGCGCGCGCTCCGTCCCCTACCCTTCGAACGGGTGGCAGCGAAGCTGGCGCCCAAGCCGAAGTAGAGGCGCGCGCTCCGTCCCCTACCCTTCGAACGGGTGGCAGCGAAGCTGGCGCGCACGTCGAAGTAGGGCCGCGCGCTCCGTCCCCTACCCTTCGAGCGGGTGGCGGCGAAGCTGGCGCCCAAGTCGAAGTAGAGGCGCGCGCTCCGTCCCCTACCCTTCGAACGGGTGGCAGCGAAGCTGGCGCCCACGTCGAAGTAAAGGCGCGCGCTCCGTCCCCTACCCGTCGAACGGGTGGCAGCGAAGCTGGCGCCCAAGTCGAAGTAGAGGCGCGCGCTCCGTCCCCTACCCTTCGAACGGGTGGCAGCGAAGCTGGCGCCTAAGTCGAAGTAGAGGCGCGCGCTCCGTCCCCTACCCTTCGAACGGGTGGCAGCGAAGCTGGCGCCCACGTCGAAGTAAAGGCGCGCGCTCCGTCCCCTACCCTTCGAACGGGTGGCAGCGAAGCTGGCGCCCACGTCGAAGTAGAGGCGCGCGCTCCGTCCCCTACCCTTCGAACGGGTGGCAGCGAAGCTGGCGCCCAATGTCCGAAGTAGAGGCGCGCGCTCCGTCCCCTACCCTTCGAACGGGTGGCAGGCGAAGCTGGCGCCCAGGTCTAAGTAGAGGCGCGCGCTCCGTCCCGTACCCTTCGAACGGGTGGCAGCGAAGCTGGCGCTCACGTCGAAGTAGAGGCGCGCGCTCCGTCCCCTACCCTTCGAACGGGTGGCAGCGAAGCTGGTGCCCAAGTCGAAGTAGAGGCGCGCGCTCCGTCCCCTACCCTTCGAACGGGTGGCAGTGAAGCTGGCGCGCACGTCGAAGTAGAGGCGCGCGCTCCGTCCCCTACCCTTCGAACGGGTGGCAGCGAAGCTGGCGCCCACGTCGAAGTAGAGGCGCGCGCTCCGTCCCCTACCCTTCGAACGGGTGGCGGCGAAGCTGGCGCCCAATGCCGAAGTAGAGGCGCGCGCTCCGTCCCCTACCCTTTGAACGGGTGGCGGCGAAGCTGGCGCCCAGGTCTAAGTAGAGGCGCGCGCTCCATCCCCTACCCTTCGAACGGGTGGCAGCGAAGCTGGCGCGCAGGTCGAAGTAGAGGCGCGCGCTCCGTCCCCTACCCTTCGAACGGGTGGCAGCGAAGCTGGCGCCCAAGTCGAAGTAGAGGCGCGCGCTCCGTCCCCTACCCTTCGAACGGGTGGCAGCGAAGCTGGCGCGCACGTCGAAGTAGGGGCGCGCGCTCCGTCCCGTACCCTTCGAGTGGGTGGCGGCGAAGCTGGCGCCCAAGTCGAAGTAGAGGCGCGCGCTCCGTCCCCTACCCTTCGAACGGGTGGCGGCGAAGCTGGCGCCCAAGTCGAAGTAGAGGCGCGCGCTCCGTCCCCTACCCTTCGAACGGGTGGCAGCGAAGCTGGCGCCCAAGTCGAAGTAGAGGCGCGCGCTCCGGGGCTGTTACGACCTCGTAGCCTTGTAGTGCGCTTTTAATGGCGGCTGGAATTATGCCGACGCCTGGCCTGGCAGAAGTCAGGCTGTCGCGTCGTGCAGTCTGCCATGCTGCGGGTGGGGCACGTGGCGACTCACGACTGGTGCGTCGTGGGATGTGAGCGGTTGCGTGACCGCGGTCGTTCGCCTCGTCCCCCGAGAAGTTGGACGCGTGTTGAAGGGGTAGGGGCGTTGTGCGCTGCCTGGCCACCTACCAGGCGCGGCCTTCTAGGTCCGGGCGGTTCTTCTTTCCAAATCCTGGACAACCGAATCGCTGGGAATTTGATCCGTCTGTTCGTTGAGCCCCAGGGCAGGCGAGCGGCCTTTATAAGGCGCTAGTGTTGAGGTGGAGGCGCCCTTTCTCGTTTTGCTTTTTGATCTACCGCTTCGCTTGCACCCGTGCGAATTGTCACGCCAGTTGCTCCCTCGCCTGCTTCTTCTCCTTCCCCTGCCGTGAAGGGCAATGGCTAGCCACGACGATGGTAGCTACCACCCCCGCAGCGGTTCCTCGCCTAGCCCGGGCGAGGGGACTCATCCTTCCTCAGGGTACAAACTGGTGCCGCGGGGGAGCTCGCGCGCCAATAAATTGTGGAAAGCGATGGAGCATTCGGGAGGCTCCTGCTCCCGTGTGCTGGGGAAGAGCCGCATGACGGAGGGGACGCTGCAGCGGCTCGTGGACGAGGGGAAGATTGTATATCGCGACGGGGCTCGCTTACCCCGTCGGGACGAGACGGAGCCGAAGCCCGGGCCCCTAGAGGCAATTGTTTTTGTCGCCTTCTTCGATGCCGGCCTTCGGATGCCCTGTACGTTGTTTGTGGGCGAGGTCCTGCGGGCCTACCAGTTGGAGCTAGCCCAGCTGACGCCCCACGCGATACTCCGCCTAGCTGTCTTCACGTGGGCGATGCGGACCGAGGGGTGGCGCCCTAGTGCGAGCCTATTTGCCACCCTGCACGATGCACACTGTCGACCCAGGAAGGTTGGCGACGCGGTGTCCAACTTCGGTGGTGTGGACTTCATGCTCCGGGCGTCCTGCGCGATGCTGTTCCCTGTGCTAGCCTCGGCAGGGCAGTGGGCGTCCGGCTGGACGCGGTGGTGGTTCTACTACACCGTGACCGACAAGAGCAGGATGCAGTGCCGAGGTGGGCCAATCTCGTTCAACAGCACGCCGAGTCTGAAGGCAGAGATTGACGACACGTGAAAGCTACAGAGCCTCGTCGGTGTGGCTTGTCGCATGAGCGTGCGCGACCTGGTCGAGGAGTTCACGATGCATGGGGCGGCGCCACTGTCCTCCCGGGGGAAATATGTTGTGCCAAATGGCCCCCGCGGGGACGGGTTCGATCCGCCTGTGTCTCGGCTGCTTCCGCCCTCCGCACCTTGTAAGTTGCCCTGCGCGCCCTTGCATCTGCTTGTGTTCCGCCTGCCTGACGTGATTTCCTGCGCAGTGGCTCGGCTAGAAGATGCGGAGCGCACGGTTGCGGCGCTTCTCGGCCCGTACACACTTAAGGAGCATCGGGCTCGCGAGGCCGCGGTCCAGGTGGCTAAACAGGGGCGGATAAACCGCACCTGCGAGGCTATAGGCATTGCCGTGCCCGAGCGCATGGTGCCGGAAGAGCTCCCCGCCAGGACTCCCGGTGCCCAGGAAGGTGATAGCCCCGCAGGGGGGCTGTCTTCGCGACGCCGGGCCCGTTCCCCGGCTGTCGTATGCAACCCGGCAGCCCCCCCGGCGGCTAGCTCGGCTGAGGCGGAGCGTGCGACCGGCGGTGGGCCTGGCCACACTGCTTCGGAGGGGCGCGCCGCTGCGGATCCCCCGACACTTTCTGCCGCTGCCCACGAGCCCGTGCTCGGGCACGCGGCCACCGCTGAATTGGAACCCGTCGACCCGGGGGGTAGCGCCGTCCCCGGCGAACCCACCACGGGGGGCGGTGCGCTATCAACCGTAGCGGTCGACGAGGGCGCGCCCCCTACGGAGGAAGCCGCGGGGGCGGCAATGACTGGAGCTGGTTCTGCCGTGGAAGAATCGCCTGCGCCACCGCAGGCGAAGCGCCCTCGGACGCAGTCCCCCCTGCCAACGAGGGGTCGGTTCACTGTTGCGGGGCCTTGCCGCGGGATTACGGCGGCTGGCGCGGCCGAGACGACCTTCTCCCCAACTGTCGAGGCCCCCGCGTCCCCTTGGGTGGTCGACCCGGTGCCGCTTCCTGCCGTGGCGAGGGGCACAGGAGGTAGGTATGAGTCCCTTTCCTCCCTAGACTTCGCGAGACTTTCTCCGATCTGCTCGCTCATTCTGCCGACATCAGGCGAGACGACGTCTCCCGTGCGCGGCGAAGGATCGAGCAGCGGAGGTGTGCGCGAAGTCGGGAGCCGTGTGCAGGATGCGCCGCCGGTGCCCCTTGCTGGTGACGTGGCCGTGGCCGCGGTAAATCCTGGCGTGCTGGGGCCGGGGCTCGCTCGCTCGGACTTCCTCCCTCGCCCGGAGATATTTTGCGACCTCACCGCCGCCGCCGAGTGTGCCGACAACGGCCTCAACCGAGAGGTGCTGTCGTCATGCGCTGGGGACCTCCTGGCGCTCGCGTTGCAGGCCTCCGAGATGAAGGTAAGTACGTGCACTTCCGCTTGTACGGTACTGTTAACCGCCTGCTGATTCATTGTTCCTGTCAGATGCTTGCCCTCAGCCGGTCCTTTGACGAGGCCCGTGTTCGGGAGCAAAGGGCTCTGGAAGCCCACCTCCGCGTAGCAAATACTGCTATCGCCGCGAAGGATGGAGAACTTCGCGCGCTGGAGGACGCCCTGGTGGCCACACAGGTTGCAGCCACGGAAGCGCGGGACGCCGCGGCTGGGGAACGCGCCGCCTTCGTGCAGCAGATCTCCGTCCTAGAAGGGGAGAATGCCCAGCTGGCGGAGGCTGCTGCTGAGAACCGCCTTGCCTTGGAAAATGCGTCTATGTCGGCGTGGCGGGCCATGGAGTCTCTGAACCAGGCCCTTCGGGATCTGTGCGTCCGAGTGCCGGATACTACGCACAGGCCGGAGGCCCTGTCGGAGACGCTCGGGCTGATCGAGGAGGGGGCCGGCGTTGCTCTTCGTGGCGCCAGGACCTTTGGCGAGCACTGCAGCTATGTTGGTGCGTGCTTCGCCCTCGCCCTGCTTCATACTCGTGGGTGTAGGCATACCCATGAGCTAACGAATCCTCAACTGGATCTTTCCGACCAACCGGAGGTTATGTCGGACGCCATCCGCACCGTCGGGGCAGGCCTGCAGAACTTTCACCAACGGATCTGGGGCCGCTTCGGGGAAGGCGCAGCGAGAGTCGCCGTGCAGCAGACGTTGCATGGGGAGGGGGACCTCCTCCGATGGCTTGAAGGGGTCCTTCAGCGCCGTGGCAACGACGGCGCGGGCTCGTCCGCACCGCGCCAAGGCTGAGCGGTTGGTCGGGTGGTGCCGGGGGATGATGTACTGGTTCTTACGCATGTGACCATGTAACCCCTCTGCTTTTGCAATGGAACCAAGTAGTACTTTATGCTTGGTGTTACCTGTCGCTGGACGTGAAGGACAGGTGTATGCATCTCGTTTGTGCTCCGTGGAGCGGCGCGTGCGGATGCCATTCTCGACGCTACGCTTTCCTTTATAGTCCGGAGACTCGCGCGTGCGGAGCTAGGCTCGACGCTACGTCTTATTTAGAGTCCGTGGACTATTGCGTGTGGAGCTAGGCTCGACGCTACGTCTTCTTTATAGTCCGGAGACTCGCGTGTGCGGAGCTAGGCTCGACGCTACGTCTTATTTAGAGTCCGTGGACTATTGCGTGCGGAGCTAGGCTCGACGCTACGACTTCTTTATAGTCCGGAGACTCGCGCGTGCGGAGCTAGGCTCGACGCTACGTCTTATTTAGAGTCCGTGGACTATTGCGTGCGGAGCTAGGCTCGACGCTACGTCTTCTTTATAGTCCGGAGACTCGCGCGTGCGGAGCTAGGCTCGACGCTACGTCTTATTTAGAGTCCGTGGACTATTGCGTGCGGAGCTAGGCTCATACGCTACGTCTTCTTTATACTCCGTAGAGTGCGCGCGAAGGCGTCCCCCCGCTGCGTCTTATTTATACTCCGTAGAGTCCGTGCGGAGCTAGGCTCGACGCTACGTCTTATTTAGAGTCCGTAGACTATTGCGTGCGGAGCTAGGCTCGACGCTACGTCTTCTTTATAGTCCGGAGACTCGCGCGTGCGGAGCTAGGCTCGACGCTACGTCTTATTTAGAGTCCGTGGACTATTGCGTGCGGAGCTAGGCTCGACGCTACGTCTTCTTTATAGTCCGGAGACTCGCGCGTGCGGAGCTAGGCTCGACGCTACGTCTTATTTAGAGTCCGTGGACTATTGCGTGCGGAGCTAGGCTCGACGCTACGTCTTCTTTATAGTCCGGAGACTCGCGCGTGCGGAGCTAGGCTCGACGCTACGTCTTATTTAGAGTCCGTGGACTATTGCGTGCGGAGCTAGGCTCGACGCTACGTCTTCTTTATAGTCCGGAGACTCGCGCGTGCGGAGCTAGGCTCGACGCTACGTCTTATTTATAGTCCGGAGACTCGCGCGTGCGGAGCTAGGCTCGACGCTACGTCTTATTTATAGTCCGGAGACTCGCGCGTGCGGAGCTAGGCTCGACGCTACGTCTTCTTTATAGTCCGGAGACTCGCGCGTGCGGAGCTAGGCTCGACGCTACGTCTTATTTAGATTCCGTGGACTATGTTTTGCTTAGCGCGGTCAGGGGATGCTCTTGGAACGGCAACCTTTATTGAACTCCCGTTTGCGCGGGCAAGCATCGCCTAACAACGGGCCGGTGGCTCTACGCCTACCGTGCCGCTTCTAGGCGTAGTACCGCCGCAATCTGTCCGCGTTCCATGTGTGCCGGAAGGCTTGCCCTTCAAGCGTAGCGAGGCGGTACGCCCCTTTTGGCAATGCCTCCGTTACAATGTACGGGCCTTCCCACTTGGATTCCAGCTTGCCCACGGTTTCCGCCTGAAGCGCCACCCTGAGGACGAGATCCCCAGGCTTGAACCCCCGCGGGCATACAGAGCGGTCCCGAGTACGCGTTGTCTGCCGCGCGTACTTCTCGACGTGGTGGGCTGCGTCTGCCCGTATCCCGTCGAGGAGGTCCAGGGACACACGGCGCTCCTCTTCGGGTGCTTGGATGAGGACCCTTCGCGAGCCAGCCTTAATTTCTTCGGGCGTTACTGCTTCGTCGCCGAAGAGGAGCTTGAACGGCGTGAATCCCGTTGGGCGCGTTACCGTTGTGCGAAGCGACCATAAAACACTGTGAAGCTCGTCTGGCCACTTGCCTTTCGGCAATCCAACCAGGCGCTTTTTGATGGCGGCCGAGATGGCGCCATTCGCCCGTTCGACCGCCCCGTTGGACTGGGGATGCCCTACCGAGGCGAATCGGAGGGTGATGCCCATGCTGTCACAATAATCCTTGAACAGGGCGGCATCGAACTGCAGGCCATTGTCGACCGTGAGCTCCCGAGGTACCCCGAAGCGACATATGATGTTTTGCCATAGGAAGCGCTGTATGGCTGTAGAAGTTACTTTGGCCAGAGCGATCGCTTTCGGCCACCTGGAGAAATACTCCAGTGCGACCACCACGAACCGGAGGTCCCCTGGAGCTCGGGCGAGTGGTCCTACTATGTCAAGACCCCAGCGCGCCAGTGGCCACACCGGGGGGATTGGGTTAAGGCTTGTCGGGGGCCTGCGGATGATGCGCGCCATCCATTGGCACCCTTGGCACCGACGGACGAGGTCCTGGGCGTCGGTAATGGCAGTCGTCCAGTAGAAGCCTTGTCTGAATGCCTTGCCGACTAACGACCTTGGCGCCAGATGGGATCCGCATACGCCCGCGTGGATTTCCGCCAAGAGTTCCTTTCCTTCTTCAGCCGAGAGGCAGCGCAGGAGCGGCGCGCAAACCCCCTTCTTGTAAAGCGTCCCTTCAAACACCTGGAAGGACCGTGCGCGGTGCTGCAATCGTCGCAGCTCGGCAGGGTCCTCCGGCTCGGCGAGGCCTTGTAAGAATTTGAAAATGGGTTCCCGCCAATCTCCTGGCCGATCAATGCGGTGGACAAGTGCCGCGTCCCGGTTGTCCTGCGCGATGGCCGCCTTTGCTAACACCTCGTAGAATGCCCCCTCCGGGGGGGGCAGTTGTTGGCTGGCCGCCTTGGCGAGGGCATCTGCTTGCTCATTCTCCGCCCGAGGGATGGCCTTGACGGTGACACCCAAAAAGTGCCTTTCCCTCGCCCGTACCTCCGCGAGGTACTTGGCCAACTCAGGGTCCTTGGCTTGATATGACTTGTCCACATGGCCGGCCACCAAGCGCGAGTCGGTGCGGACCAACACCCGTCTCGCGCCGGCTGCCTTGAGCTTCGCCAGGTCGAAGAGCAGCGCCTCGTATTCGGCCGTGTTGTTGGTAGCGGGGAAGGCAAGGCGCGCCGAGTATAGCAAAGACTGTCCCTCGGGCGTGACGATCACCGCCCCTACGCCCGCACCGGCGACGCTGTAAGCTCCGTCGATTGTAAGCGTCCAGACGGGGTCGTCGTGCGCCCGACCGGGTTGGGCCGGCGGGGTCCATTCGGCGAGGAAATCCGCCAAGACTTGGGATTTAATTGCCGTTCGCGAAGCATACGTTAGGGAGAAGGGAGCGAGCTCGGCGGCCCATTTACCGATACGGCCTGTGGACTCCTTGTTGTGTAGCATCTCGGCCAGGGGGAATGAGGAAGGCACTGTGATCGGGTGAGCCAGAAAATAATGCTGAAGCTTCCGGGAGGCCATGACCAGCGCATAGGCGAGCTTCT
The DNA here is from genome assembly GCA_017311315.1 of Dendrocalamus latiflorus. Classification (NCBI taxonomy): domain Eukaryota; kingdom Viridiplantae; phylum Streptophyta; class Magnoliopsida; order Poales; family Poaceae; genus Dendrocalamus; species Dendrocalamus latiflorus. The sequence goes on along the minus strand of CM029642.1, from coordinate 51,761,334 downwards.
CCAGCTCCGTGTATCTTGTCTTGGCGCCTTGAAGGGCTTCGGAGACAAAGTAGACAGGCCGCTGCATGGCACCTTCCTCTAAGACGAGGACAGCACTGACCGCGGTGGCTGACGCAGCCAGATAGAGCAGGAGGGGAGCCTCTGGTGCTGGGGCGACCAGAGTGGGGAGGCTTGCCAGGTGCTGCTTGAGCTCGTTGAAGGCCTTCGCGCAGTCTCCGTCCCAACGAAACCCATCGCACCCGCGGAGTGTCTTGAAAAACGGCAAGCCCCGCTCCGCCGCCCTGGATAGGAAGCGGCTTAATGCTGCCATGCGGCCCGCTAGCCTCTGGACCTCCCTCGTTGTCTTGGGCGGCTCCATACCGAAAATAGCGTCTACTTTGTCGGGGTTCGCCTGGATGCCCCGTCCGGACACGAGGAAACCGAGGAGTTTGCCCGCCTGCACCCCGAAGACACATTTGTCGGGGTTGAGCTTGATACCCGCCTTCCGGAGGTTGTCGAAGGTCTCCTGGAGGTCCCGACCGTGTAGAGCGAGTTGCCGAGTTTTGACCACCACGTCATCGACATATGCCTCGACGTTCCTCCCGAGCTGGGCGGCCAGGGCAATGGCGACGAGGCGGGTGAAGGTAGCGCCTGCGTTCTTCAAGCCAAAGGGCATTCTGACAAAGCAGAACGTCCCAAGTGGCGTGATGAAACTGGTCTTCTCCTCGTCGTCTTCGGCCATGTATACCTGGTGGTAGCCAGAATAGGCGTCCAGGAAACTCATGAGTTCGCACCCAGCAGTGGCGTCAACCAGCTGATCGATGCGCGGCAAGGGGTAGTTGTCCTTCGGGCACGCCTTGTTGAGTGCCGTGAAGTCGATGCACATGCGCCAGGCCCCGCTGGCCTTTTTGACTAGCACCGGGTTAGCGAGCCATTCTAGATGGTGGACCTCGCGGATGACCCCGGCGCGAAGAAGCTTTGCCACCTCCGCTTTGGCCGCCTGCTGCCGATCCATCGACATACGCCGGAGCCTTTGCTTGACTGGTTTGGCGTCGGGGCGGACCGCCAAACGATGCTGGATTACCGCGCGATCCACGCCCTTGATGTCCTCCGGGGACCATGCGAAGACGTCCACGTTGTTCTGAAGCACCCGGAGCAGCTCCCGTTCGACCCCCGATGGGAGCCCCTCGCCAATGGAGACAAACTGCCCCTCCGCCTGGAGCGGCACCTTCTTGACGCCGCCTTCGGGCCGAGGCTTGGGCGTCCACCCGGGGGCGGAGGGCCCAGCACCGGGCGCGCCGGAGAGGGCATGCACCGGGTGATGCGAGACGCGGCTGCCGCCTTCGGCACGTCTTGCCAGGTCCTGGTCGCCGAAGATGGTGATGACACCCTCCGGGCCCGGGAGCTTTACACACAAGAAGGCGTGGTGCGGGATTTCCTCGAAAGAGTTGATGGCGGATCGCCCCAGTACGACGTTGTAGGGGTGCTGGATATCTACAACATCAAAGGTGACATGCTCGGTCCGGATGTTACCCTTGTTGCCCTCCTGACGGAAGGTGACAGGAAGGGAAATGTGCCCCAGGGCCTGCAGCGGTTGACCCCCGAAGCCTTGAAGTGGAGCTCCCGGCTGCTCCAGCTGGCCTCGGGGGATTGCCATGCGGTCGAGGGCGTCTGCGAATAAGATGTTCGCGGAGCTTCCCCCGTCGACAAGGACGCGTTTGACTTCGCAGCCTGCTATGTGGGCCTGGATGACTAGAGGGTCTTGATGAGGGTACTCCACACTCCTAGCGTCGTTCAAGTCGAAGGTGATGTTGCGGGGCGGCATCCACATCTGCGGCTGCTCCCCAGGGGCTTTTGAGGAAGAGCCTCCGGTGATGACGTTGACGGTGTGATGCTGCGCGCCTTCCGCTGCGGTGGCCCGTGTGGGGCTATCCCTTGGGTGCCCCACATGGGCTTCGGCGGGAGGCCGAGCAGGCGGAGACCGAGATCCGGCCGTCACCCTCCGCAGCTCCATCACCGCGATGCATGCCCTTGTGTGATGATCGCCGTAACCGTGTACCTCGCACCACTTACCATAGCGCGGAAGCTCCTGCTCTGCGCGGGGTTGGCTGGTGTAGTCAAATCCACCCTCCGATCCCCGGACTCCCCTCCACGAGGCGGGGTCGGGTCCTTGGCGGGTGCTCTCGGTGGTGAGGACGCGATGGGCCGTCTGCAATCGGCGCTGGCGGCGCCGAGGTTTGGGCCTACACCGTGATGAGCCTTCCTGTACTCCGTCCTCACTGCCTCGGGGCTTTCGGCTACGGCCCGGCTGCAAGAAGAGGCCGCCCGCCCCGACTTCGCGTGGGGGCTGCTCCTCACGGGCGAGCCCGAGAGCGGTGATGCTGCGTCTTCGCGCATCCTCCTCCGCCCGCGCGTACTCGTCCAGTTTGTCGAAGAGCTTGGCCACTGTCGTAATTGGCCTCCGCGCGTTGTATTCGGCCATCGGGCCTGGGCGGAGGCCCTGTATAGCTGCATTGATGACTGTGATTTCATTAACATCATGTACCTGGCTTCGAATCTTGGCGAAGCGCTTGAAGTAGTCCCGGAGCGTCTCCGAGGGTCCTTGCTTCACAGCGAAGAGTTGGTCCGCCTCGATTCGCTCGAGATGATACCCCTGAAAGTTGGAACGAAGCCGGTCGCGAAGCTGCTCCCACGCATAGATGGAGCCCGGCTCTATGGTAAAAAACCAAGAGAGCGCCGCTCCGTGCAGTGCGAGGGGGAGTCCCTTCGCCTTCGTGGTGTCGTCTCCGCCCGCGGCCTCGATCGCGGCTTCGTACACGCGCGCGAACTCGCGAGGATCCGTGTCGCCTTCATACGAGTCGATGGCGCTAGGGAACTTGAAGTTTTCGGGCCATGCCGCCTGCTGCAACCCCGCCGAGAGCGGGGACTCCGGATCCGCGCGTCGCAGCGGCACGCGGCTGGACGCGGGGGCTTCGCGACTGTCCGCCCCTTCCGGCGCGGGCTCGGACGCGGTTGCTGGCGCAGCCGGCTGACTCCGAGCCTCTTGTATATCTCTGACGGCTCCGCGAAGGTCCCCCAGCTCCCGCTGGAACGCGTTGAGGGCCGCCAGCAGGGCGCTTTCCATCCCCGGTGCGGTGGCGGCGGCGGGGTCGGCTGTCGTTGCGTCGGCGGGGTCGGTTGTCGCCGCACCCGTGTCGACGTCTCGGACCGCCGGGCCTGTCCTCGTGGCGCAAGCGGTGGGGTTGGTCATCGCCCCGCGAACGTCGACGTCTTCGGCCACCGCGACTGCATCGCCACCCGCGTCCGCCGCTGTGGCCGGCTTCTTTCCCCTCGCCGCGGCTGAGGAAGCTTTTTCCGGTGCCATCTTTTTCTTCGGTCTTCAGGCTTGTCTTCGTCCTCCCCACGGACGGCGCCAACTGTTGTGGCTACAGACCAAACAGAGAGAGAGATGGTAGTGGAGAGTAATGAAGATAAGTGTAATGGCCTGGGTCCTCCCCATGGCTTGTGCTCATATATATATACACATGAGGAGTGCTTTTACGGTTATACCCTTACATCTGGTTATCCCTCTTGGGGGTAGTTATGTCATTACACATGGCCTATTCTGGGCCTTATAATCTCCTACCAGGCCTGCTGGGTTTAGGTGGGGGCCACCCCTACGACAGGAAGGTCGATAGAATTTACCTCATGCTCAACAGCCTTGTACTGCCGCTTCGACTCGTATGCAGAGGATCCTCCGTAGATGTGTGCAATGGTATGCTTCGGATCCTGGAACAGCATATCCTCATCATCATCTTCTGATGGTTTCTGACCACACGACTGTCCTACCTCTGTGCAATTAGAATGCCTATTGGGGTTGCGTGCCTCTTTGTCGCCTACGACCAAGACTTCCTTCGAACTTGCGGCAATGAGACTTCTGCCTTTTCTCCTTGTTTTTGGACTTCTTGGCCTTTACTTTCCTCTTATTGCCCTCGCCTTTCTCCCTGGGACCTTGGCTGTCCTGATTGATGGTCATAGCCCATTCGACCGCTTCAAGGCAGTCGTGTAACGGTCAGCCATCTTAAAGAGCTCGACGGCGATGGTTGTAGGACGCAAGGCAACATCCTCGGTGATCCTCTTGTTGCAGACTCCCTGCTTTCATGCCCTTATGACAAAAACATTAGAGACCTCTGGAATTGAGTTACGAACCTGACTGAATCACCTGACGAATTGTCATAGGGTCTCATTACTTTTCTGCCGCATCTGATGAAGCTCATCCTCTTTCCCATGACGATTGTACGTGACCTAGAAATTGGCCAACAGAAGTTTGTAGAGATGTTGCCACGAGTGGATCGACTTGAGTGGTTGGTTGAGTAACCATGATCGAGTGGACCCTTCGAGCACAGTCGGTAGATAGTTTGCCATAACGTGCTCACCACCTCCAGCTGCCCGAACCATGGTCATGTAAATCTGAAGGCTTGGGATAGTTTCTTTATTTTGATCACATCCTCTATAAGCAGAGTAAAAGTGGTCAGACAATTTCCTATCTACAACTAAGTACCAATCAGAAGGTAAAAGCTTTTTCTTACCTGCTAGACGAGCATTAAGCTTGTCGACTTTGACCTTTCTCTTCTCGTCTTTTTCCTTGCTTATACGATTAAGCTCTCCGATCACCTTGGCCTTCTCTTCAACCTCGGTACGAAGCTTAGTCGTGTCGACCTCTTTTTCTATTAGAAGAGGACAGTCAAAGAAAGGACAAGGAAGTTATCTGAATTAGCGATCGTAAGTTTAGAACTTACTGTTTATTCTTTCTTCTAATGTTCTGATTGTGCCAATGGCGTTTGCAAGCTTCATCAACTGGTTGACGTTCTCTTTCCTTATCTTCTTTGTCTCGAGCCTCTTGTTCTCGAGTGTCGTGGCTAAGAATTTCTCGTCACTCCTAAAACAATAAAGTTTGAAAACCAGCGTAAGAAACTGAACAAGTGGTCGTAACAAAATGCGACTATGAGTGTCAGTGACTTACCATGCCTCCGCCTTCCTAGTGAGTTCAGCATTTGCTTCTCGAAGGAGCATGATTTACCTGTGGTACTCTACCACAGTTGCCATGTTCTCCAATGCTCTTTGATTATGAAAAAGGAGTGAGAAACTAGAAAAGACCAGGTATGAGTGTTTAAGTTCTCAATACTTATGTTCATGTTTCTTTAGGCAAACTTGACAAGTACCCCTCTGGAGTCTTTGAGCTTGTCGAGTTCATCGACCTTGTTCCACCAAACCTTCTCGAGACGCTCATCGTCGAAGATCAATCATCTATTGGGAAGATCTTTGGGATGCAGAACACTCATAGGTCAGCCAGAGGGAGTTACCACTATAAATGCGGGATTGAAATATGCAGAGAAGTTGGGTCCCTCTTCTTCTTCTTCTCTGATCATAATTTCTTTTGCTTGAGGTGGGGTGTCTTCAATGACTTCCTTCTCAGCGAGGCGCTCAGAAGGTCCGCCGACATCATGACAAGGTATTTCAACCCTACTTTCAGTTGTTTGACCCTCTGTTCCTGCGACCACCTCTGTGGTCGTGGGTACTACAGCTCTAGCAGTAGTCTCTGTTGCTGCGGTGGTTGTTCCCCTAACCACCATCTCCATTTTTCTTCGACTGCGGGCAAAGCTATAGGGGGCTTCTCTACAGGAGTGACTTTGGCCGATGGAGATGCCGAGTAGGATAACATAAGAGTGAGTCAACATTCAAGAAGACACAAAAGGTAAAAGTACCATGTTTAAGTTTTCATTTACATACCTTGTTATAGCACCCTTAATCTTGAACTTAAAAGAAACCTTCCCTGAAAGTTTCTTTGGTCGTTCTCTACGACTACACTTGGTCGTTCTCTACGACTACTTGGACCTAAGGAGGAAATTGGCTGATCGATTACCTTTAGGCGTTCTTCTTTTTCTTCAGTGGACACATCCGCCAAAATACGAGGAGCCTCCACATTTAGCGACGGAGTCTTCTCGTAAATGTGCTTGACTCAAGCGTTGATCTCATCCAAATCGAGATCTGTTCAAACAAATAGGTAGTCAATTTACAGTACTCAAAACTTAAATCTACAATTACAAGTACGATTGCTACCTACTGTTCTCATAGTCTCAAGTAGCATAAGCCACTCCTGAGTACATCCACATGGGTTGTGCTCGTTTCTTCAGGGGGCTGATGCGACAAGTGATATAGTCTTTCACCACGTGCCAGCTTGTGAGCCCCTTGTCCCTCAGCTCTTTGATGGCTGAGATGTAGGGGGCTATCCTGGTGATGTCCTTAGGAACCAAGTTCCAGGACATGTTCTTCTTTGTAGCCTTCCCCACAAAGGAGAGGCTGTCTTCGCTGGTGATCTCCCAGTAGAACCACCTCTTCTTCCAACCCGGCCACAACGACCGAGTGTACATCTAGATGTACATTTTTGTCTTGCCGTCATGGAGCTTCCGTCCGTAGCTCCCGGTGATTCCGATTTGTCAGCTCATCTCGTAGTAATACCGGAGGAGCTCGAGGTTCAGAGGTATTCCTAGGTACGCCTCACAGAGGTACAAGAATACGCTGAGCATGTGATCGAATTAGGAACCAAGTTCACCAATTCGACCCTGAAATACTCAAGTACCACTATGAGGAAGGGATGAGCTAGGAGTTGAAGGCCACACTCACAGTGAGCCTAGAAAACATGGAGGTATCCGACTTCTCCTGTCGGCCAATGCTCTCTGTTAGCTTTGATCCACTTGATGAAATTCCGCGGAGGAATCTTCTCAGCATCCTCCAATGCCTTCACCTTCGCTCTGTCCATCTCCGACACCATCCAATTGGATGAGGACTTAGTCATTTTCCCGATTAGATGGATTGGATTTGGAGAAAGTTTGAAGAAAGCTTGCTCGACGGCGGAAAGCACAAGAAAGATAGGAGCAATGGGGGAAAATAAAGAAGCCAAAAAGCTACCTGAGGCAATCTTTTATAACCGTGCATCGGTTACTCGTCTCGGGAACTGAATGGATATCTAGGGAGCTGTTCTGGCGGACAAAATTGTGAGAGTCAATTGGAATTCCTTTTGAAGTCCGTCTGTTTTCACAACTCAAGAAAAATTACCTTTCTAACCAAGCGCACTTCTAGTCATGTGAAATCGAAAAAGGCACTGCTTTCGATCACCTGTCATCTACGACTTCTTTTGCTCAAGTAAGTTATTTTCACTTGAAGTTGGGAGGCTAGATGACGAGGATAGAATAATCCTCAAATTATTATTTCATTATACTCTTTAAATATAGCCCTTACCAGTAAGGGAGAAAATTCATAGAGTGGTCATAAGTTCTTCGAAGACCATCTCATAGTCGTAAGCTGTCCTACAACTACCTGGTTCTAATTCTTCCATGACCATGTTATAGTCATAAGATCTTCTGTGACCATAGGTTGATGGTAAGTGGTCCTATGACCACCCTGTGGTCGTAGACCTTCCTGCAACCAGCGTCTCTTCAACTAGCCTATCCACAATGACTTGCCACGCAGCGCATCCATCTAACAAGGTAGTTAGAACGTGCGTTTACGCCCAATAACTGCACACGATCTCTCTCTCTGACAACAACCATCACACAGCGAACATCCAATCACATCTCTCTGACAATAATCTCCCTCTGGTGGTTATTTCTCGAAGCATCAAGACGTCTTCTGGCGCAGGACAATGACCGTCGTTTCACAGGCTATATAAGGGTTGATGTCAGAAGAAGGAGGCCTGGATCAGATCCAGTAGTGATAGGAAATACTACAAGACTTTTTCACATTACTCTATTGTAATCATTCTGTTTGAACAATAGTCACGCAGAATGTAGGGCTATTATTCTCCTAGGAGAAGGCCTAAACCTATATAAAAATTTCTATGTCCTCTGTGTACTCGTGGCCTGTCCCATGAGATAGCTTTCCCCCAAATCCAAATAGATCATACATAAGATCGATATTAAAACATCGACACCTCTAGAAACACATCCCAATATTCCCCATACTATGGGTACATCGTCCAAAGCAACAGTCTTAAGACTATTAACCACAAGTTGCCCATCGTGCAAGGCGATGGCTTGGAATCCAACTTTTACTCCCTTATCATTTTCCACTGTCATAGCTCTTTGGCCATAGTCTAGCACAACTTTATGTCTTGTTAATCAATCCATACCAAGTATGACATCCAATTTTTGTGTATCCAAAATAATTAGGTTGGCTAGAAAGTCTACCCATTTATTTGCAACTTCACTTTAACAACCCATCTTAGCTCTTAATTCTGAACCAGGTGATTGAACTAAAAGGGTATGAAAAAACTGACAAACAAATGAATGTGATGCTCTAGAGTCAAATAAAATTGTATCAGGTACTGAGTTAACAGCAACTTACCCAGTACAACGTCTAATGCTCCTTGTGCTCCTTCAGCTGTGATGTGGTGCATGCAGCCTTGCATCACTTACTATTGTGCTCCTCTAGGTTGTCCGAAAGCTTGGGGCACTCCTCGACTACTTCCTAGTGCTGGTGTCTTGGCAAGGGTTGATCAAAGATTGAACCAGACTAGCATAATAGTTCCCTTCTGAGGACAAGTATTGTCAAAATGTCCAAGCTCTCGACAGCTATAGCAAACCTTGATCTAAATAGGGATATTGCTACCTTGGTTGGTGTTGACTGAGTGTAGTTTGGAAGTTCTTATTGGAATGGTAGGGTGCAGGGGATGGTGTCTTGAATGAACCCTAAGTAGGATAACGAGTGAACTACTGGGGAACCACTCGAGCTCTCTACCGGTGCTGATGACCTCCCTGTTGTGCCATTCTATGCTTATAGTTGTCTTCCAACTCCTTGTGCTTGTATTCTAGAACAAGTGCCCTGTTCACTAACTCTTGAAAGTTGGGAAAAATGTGGGTGATTAGGCCAACTTGAAGTGTTGAATTCATTCCCTTCAAGAAACAACTATGCCTGGTGTTACCAGTTGCCACGTCTTCAGGGAGCATAACAGGCAAGCTAAGTGAACTTGTTGAGAAAGTCAGACACTGACATGCCTATTTGCTTCAAAGCACGAAATTCCTCCTTTATGTCCATGATTCCTTTTGGTACATGAAACTAGCGAAAAGCAGTGGAGAATTCTTCACAATTGATGGTCTATGGTGCCTGATGAGTAGTACGGTAGTTCTCCCACCATTCGGCAACGACTCCTTCCAGCTGGTGGCTAGCATACATAACTTTCTCGTTGTCATCACACTAGGTAATAATCAACTTCCTTTCATCCACATAAGCCCAATCATCAGCCTCTACTTGCGGAACATTCTTAGAGAAGGAAGGTGGTCTAGTCCTCATGAACTTTGCAAGTCTGGTCTGAGGGGTGCAACTTGAGGGGTAGAGGCAGTAGCTTGCTAGTTGTTTGGTGGGTTATTGACCACGTTCTACATCTACTACATCATCATCTAGGTCTAAGCAGCAAGAAAAGCTCCCAAGTTCTAGGGATCTAGTGCTAGCAGTTGCAGTGGATGTTGCTAGTGAGGCGGTGGTGGTGGCAAGTTAGATCCATTGTTATCATCGGTTCCATTGTTGCCACTATTGATGTTGTTAGCTCTGGTATGCACCATTTGCTTGTTGCTTCAAGGGATTAGACGAGAGGAAAAAAGCAAAGACAAGAAAACGAGACTAAGGTGGGGAAAACGCTAAACCTAACAAACTTGGAACACAAAACCACAAGCTTTTAAAACAACAACCAATTTATTACTTAGTTCTTCGCATGACTGTAAACAAGTGCCTAAAGGCCCTTGCAACTCATACTACACACACCGAAAACAAAGAACGAAACCTACTACAAAGACTAACGTCTAATGGTTCAAACTCTTAAACCTTATGAGGACCCGCCCTCATACCAAGAGTCTCAATTGACTATCTTTGGAAGCACTAGATCTTGCTCACTCGTTGAGGTAAACTCCATAGCCTTGTCGGACCCAGGAGTAATACCCCCAGATCCTCTGTGTCAATCGCACTAGTCTAGGAAAAGCTAATGCACACAATGGTAACAAAGATACACATCATCCATAATGACAATTATTGTTAAATAAACGAGTATGCGTCTTATGGCCAAGTTTTACTTTCCATAGCCCACAGACTAAACATATAAATAACAGTGGAAGATAAAATCGACATGAAGATGCCCATCTAGTTTGCCCATAGGCAAATGACTATGGGACGCGATCTACTCATCTTAGTCCTCACCGTAGTCAGTGTAGTCCTCCTCTAAGCAACAGTAATCAAGCAAGGGCGATTACAAAGTATACTTCCCAATTTACATCAATAACAGAATAAATGCATGCAAGGGTAATATCAAGGAAGGCAAAATATGATTATTTGAGCATAAAGCCAATTTGACAAGTAAATACAATAAATAGTTGTAAATTTCAGAATTTAATACAATAAGTAAATATCTTTTATTTATCCAAGTTTTTAAAAATAAAGTCACACCTTACTCAGCTTGCCCATGACTGTGGGCACGGCTATCTAGGATAGTTTATACACTCTACAGAGGTTATACAATTTTATCCACAAGAGATAATTAACTTATATTATCGGCCATAACATGTTTCCTTAGGCGTGTGACTAAGTGATTATTACAATGCCTTTACAACGCGCAATCCTCAACTTGGCCATGCCTCACTAAGGTCTCACCATAATATAGAATCCACTAAGTTGGGCCCCCTCTTGCGCCATGTGAGTTACTAGTGGCCTTGCTATACTCACATTGAACATGTGGCAAATTAGTTAGCCAGGTTTGTCCCGTACCATATTTGTGTTAGTATGAAGTGGCTTTTGTCAAACCCGGATTTTTCAATCTAGAATCCCTTGTGATTTACTGCACTATTCCCTGAATCAGTAGATAGTGCACACGGGTACATTACTGTATCAATTCATACATCGCATAAAACATAATATTGCATATCAGAGTTTAAATTACACCACGTCGAGCGATAGTTTACAAAAGGGCAAGCAGGCTAAATGTCGACATCATAAAATATCAATGGAAGCAAAAAGCAAAAGTAAGACCATCATCCATAGGCAAGCGACTGGGGGTAATGTGTGCAACATATAACATCTAATCCTAGATAATATATGTGCACACAATCTCCATCAAGCCTTCTTGTCTAGGACCCAAAAGCGTAGGAGTTGCCCTAATTTCCTTCGTTATTTCCACCATCAGCAGTTGGAGTATCTTCATGAGCATAGTGGTCCTGGATCCCTGTTTTTGATTTGGTAATGCGAGTGTGAGCACAAATCCACCGTGCTTAGCGAGCCAACAAACAATATGCAATAGATAATATGCATGGCTTATCAAGGAAAGGCTCGGGTTTATTTTGTTTTGCCATAAATTGCTTTTAAATACAATACTTAAAAATTCCTATGACTTAGCAGTTTGAACTCATGACTTAAATTTGTATGAAATAAGACCATAGTGTTAGCTATACAGATTCCATCCACCATTACATGGTATCCGCACCATATACTAGCGTTAGCGTTATATCCGCTTACCTTATCACTGGGACGACGCCCAGGGCAATTCAAACTAGAGCTTTCCGCTGCCCTCCACTTTTCCAATCCCACCCCTAAAGCCTTTTGAAATAGAACTATATCTAGTATGGTTCCCATGTCCGCCCTTAACCGTGGGCATGACTATTCGAATAGTTTCTACTCTGTAGAGTTTGCACACTTTACCCACAAGAGATAATCTACTCGTTGCCCCACATGATTCCTAGGCCATGCGGTTGAGTAGATCGTCACAAGGCTGTTACAATGCATTTTTCCTAGCAGAGTTACGTCCGCTAAGGTTTCACTCCCTTTGGGGTACGACCACCCTGCCAGGAGCCCCCTCTTGCGCCGTCACGTCAGATGATGTGGCCATCCTCTGCCCGCCTGTGGTCACACCGGCGCAACCCTTACTAAGTTGATGCAAATTAGTTATCCCTGCCTACAATTTGCCAGCTTGTGGTTGTAATTGTTTTATACAGGAGGTCATGACAAGATTCGGTCCTTAGGGTAATCTGGACGGTTCTACCACTATCCATTTTGTGCTTCCACTGCACCACTCACACCCCGAACCATCCACCCAAGTATTCAAGCAAGTTGGGGTTTTTAGGAATATAAAATAATCATACCAACATATACCAGTCATAACCACCATGACTTCCCAAACCAGTTTTCCATAATTGAAAGTGATGTTTTGGGGCATTTTTGATGCCTCGAATATCTAAGCAATACTAAGCATGGCGAACAATTCTAGACTTATTTTCGAAAGCTTTATCATTATAGTTTTCGCTAAGACGACAAGGCTCAGATATCTAAGGGTTTCAAATGAGAGTAATACTAGCAAGTGCAATAATGGGTGTATAACTAGCAACTTGAAATCGAACATAAATTAACATATAAAATAACAGCATGCAAGTTGATAATTTAAAACGGAAATAAATTTGCATAAACATAGGTTCAAATATGATCAAAGTATTGACTCTCCTTGGCCACCGGTGTCTTGTTCTTGGTCGTCGAAGTTTGCTTCGATTTCGGCTTCTACCTCCTGGGCCTCGTACGCTATTTTTACGATGTGCGAAAATTTGTATAAAAATTAGCAAACCAAACAAAATATCACCAAAAATTCAAATGAGCTTTAAAAATCATGGTTTTGGTTTCATTGGATAGATCTTGAATTTAGATGAATTTAGAAATTTGTTTCACTCAATTAGGAGTTAAAATGAACAAGTTATGCCCTTGTAAAGTTCTCAGTTCAATTAAATCTGAAAAATAATAAAACTCTGACAGGTGGGACCCACATTCGCTTTTTAAACTTTTCTTTTATTTTTTATTTCTTTCCTTCTGTGTCTATGACAGGTGGGGTCGGTTTGGCTATAATTAAAAGGGGCTGGGCCCAATGTTAGTGACTGATTTGCTTTAACTACTCACAGTTAACCATTAATAATTTTGTTAACCGTTATTACTGTTCGATTAACTCCTAATCGCCGCTACAGCGCCATCTCCCTCCGGTCGAGGGACGGCGAGCTCGCCACCAGCGGAGGGGGCGGTGGCCGAACGTGGGCACCTGCAAAATGCGTCGCTCATGCCCGCACCTACCCCTGGCCGAGGTCTCGCCGACCAATTTGGTCGGAGTGGTCGTCAGTGGCGATCATGGCGAGGCGGAACAGGGAGGAAGTGGCTAGGGCAATCTAGGGCATTAGAATCCAATTAACCGCTACGGAAGCATCTACTCATGGGTAGGAAGCTACCTTGGGGGTCAGGGCAGCTTGGGGAAGTCGGCGGTGAGCTGGCGGTGTGCGATGGCAACGACAGAAAGGGGGAAGTGTCGGCGACGATGAGGAGGTCGGGCTTTGGCCAGAAGGTTGTTGGGAGGTCCTAAGGAAGCTTCGGCTGGCGGCAATTGGAGTGGCGTGGCTCCAATCGGTCGGACTGTGTTCGGCCAGCGCTGGGGAAGAAGGGGACTTGCCGGTGAACTACGGGCATGAGAGCGCAATTGCTCGGGCTGGAAGGCAGAGATAGGGGTGGCAATGAGAATGGAAGGTCATGCGGCTTTTATAAGTGGCAGGGCAAGGCTAGCAACGAGCGAGCGACCGTGCGGTCACGTCGGTGGCAGCCGGCGGTGGCAGGGCAGTGACAGCGGCGGGATTTTGGGCTATTCGCGCGTGACCTCTCAGTGCAGGCACTTGCAGCTTTGCGCTGCGCCCGCTGGACGGCAAAGCTTTTGCGCCATGTGGCCAGGCGATGCAACAGGGCAGAGTAAAACGGTGGGCGATGGCGGTTTCTTGTGGATGCGCCCGCCGAGGTGATGTGACGGCACGGTGAAACTGTGGGCGGCTTTGAAGATCGTTGGCGACTGCGGTGTCCGACGGAGCCGGCAGGGGGCGGGGAGAGCAGAGGCGGGGGGTGACGGCGATCAGAGCTTCAGCTCTACCGAAGCAAAAGGAAGAAGAAGGAGTTGGGCTGGGCCGTTTGGGCCGGCCGGAAGCTCACTTCTATTCCATTTTTTATTTATTATCTACATTTTCACTTATGTATATGCATGCATTTTCATGTTCCTTTGCTTATTTTTCATACTTTAATTTCCCCATTGCTAAGCTCATCATGATATATGTTAGTATGTTGCATATTTTGTTATATATATACATATAGGCTCATTTATATATATATATATATATATATATATATATATATATATATATATATATATATATATATATATATATATATATATATATATATATATATACACATATTCCAAAATGGAATATTATATTTTAATTCAAGTTTCTCCCTCCTTTTTATGGATCATCTTATCAGATTCGGTTTTTTTGAAATTATAGATTTCCATATTTTCTTTATGGCTTATTAATGTTTGTTTTTATTTTTCATAACTTTCTCAAATATTGGAACCTCAACCAAAATTTAAAGAAACGCCACAAAAATTCCAAATTTCAAGAAATTACATTCCAAATAATTCAAAGGCTACATGTGTCCAAATTCAAATTTTTGGGATGTTACAGCTTTGCAGTGGTAGCTCACAGACCGGTCCTTAATTGACTTAGCAGACTTTCTACATACCCACCACCTAACCATTTGCCTAATTATAAAACAAGCTTTTATTTTATTTTGCTAAACATTTCATAAACCTCCTTGACACTCCAATGTCAAGGATACACTTTAATAAACAACATTTCATGTGAAAAGGTGTCCCAAACCTAGGATCATCTATAAGCATGTCTAAGCTTTTCTACAAATTTTCTAGCCAATACTAGTGTACTAACTAGAGTTTTATATATGATGACAAGGTATTGTGTTATCAATGTCAATTTTGGCCATATATAAGGAATTGAGAATTATCTAAAGTTTAAACCAGAATTTAAACTATACTTGAATACAAATAAGCATCCACACTAATTTAACATATAATGTAAATAATTTAAAATAAAGGGTTCAGTATGATCAACAGTGTAACTTGCCTTGCTCTACGGATTGGTGTTGATAATCATCGTCGAAGTCGGACTCCTCAAAAACATCATAGTCTACATGAGAAAACAGCCAAGACAAACAAAATTCAAATAAAATCCAAGTGCCTAAAGACCCTTGCAACTCATACTGCACACACCGAAAACAAACAACAAAACCAACTACAAAGACTAATGTCTAATGGTTCAAACTCTTAAACCTTATGAGGACCCCTCCTCATACCAAGAGTCTCAATTGACTATCTTTCGAAGCACTAGATCTAGCTCACTCATTGAGGTAAACTCCATAGCCTTGTTGGACCCAGGAGTAATACCTTCAGATCCCTTGTGTCAATCGCACTAGTCTAGGAAAAGCTAGTGCACACGATGGTAACAAAGATATACATCATCCATAATGACAATTATTGTTAAATAAACGAGTATGGGTCTTATGGCCAAGTTTTACTTTCCATGGCCCGCTGGCTAAACATATAAATAACAGTGGAAGATAAAATCGACATGAAGAAGCCCATCTAGGTTGCCCATGGGCAAATGACTGTGGGATACAATCTACTCATCTTGATCCTCACCATAGTCAGAGTAGTCCTCCTTTGAGCAACAGTAATCAAGCAAGGGTGATTACAATGTATACTTCGCAAGTTGCATCAATAACAGAATAAATGCATGCAAGGGTAATATCAAGGAAGGCAAAATATGGTTATTTGAGCGTAAATCCAATTTGTCAAGTAAATACAATAAATAGTTGTAAACTTCTGAATTTAATACAATAAGTAAATAACACAACATTTTAATTAAATATTAGATAACACAACACTTTAATCAAATATTACCGTTAGTGTAGGTCCAACCTAACACTACCTTATTCATGAGCATCCCACTCGGACCAAATTTTTCGAAAGATTTCCTCATCTTTCGTTTATCCAAGTTTTTGAAAAATAAAGTCACACTTACTCGGCTTAACCATGACTATGGGCACGGCTATCCAGGATAGTTTATACACTCTACAGATGTTATAGAATTTTATCCACAAGAGATAATTAACTTATATTGTTGCCCATAACATGTTTCCTTAGGCGTGTGACTAAGTGATTATTACAAGGCCTTTACAACGCGCAATCCTCAACTTGACCACGCCTCACTAAGGTTTCACCACAATATAGAATCCACTAAGTTCGGCCCCCTCTTGCGCCATGTGAGTTACTAGTGGCCCTACCATACTCACATTGAACCTGTGGCGAAACCAAGGTCGAGACATGCAAATTAGTTAGCCAGGTTTGTCCCATACCATATTTGTGTTAGTACGAAGTGGCTTTGTAGTAGTAGCTCACAGACCGGTCCTTAATTGACTTAGCAGACTTTCTACATACCCACCACCTAACCATTTGCCTAATTATAAAACACGCTTTTATTTTATTTTGCTAAACATTTCATAAACCTCCTTGACACTCCAAAGTCAAGGATACACTTTAATAAACAACATTTCAATGTGAAAAGGTGTCCCAAACCTAGGATCATCTATAAGCATGTCTAAGCTTCTCTACAAATTTTATAGCCAATACTAGTATACTAACTAGAGTTCTATCTATGATGACAAGGTATTGTGTTCTCAATGTCAATTTTGGCCATATATAAGGAATTGAGAATTATCTAAAGTTTAAACCATAATTTAAACTATACTTGAATACAAATAAGCATGCACAATAATTTAAAATATAATGTAAATAATTTAAAATATTGGGTTCAGTATGATCAAATGTGTAACTTGCTTTGCTCTGCAGATTGGTGTTGACAATCATCGTCGAAGTCGGACTCCTCAGCAACATCATAGTCTACATGAGAAAATAGCCAAGACAAACAAAATTAAAATAAAATCCAAGTGCCTAAAGGCCCTTGCAACTCATA
Organism: Dendrocalamus latiflorus; assembly: GCA_017311315.1. Lineage (NCBI taxonomy): Eukaryota > Viridiplantae > Streptophyta > Magnoliopsida > Poales > Poaceae > Dendrocalamus > Dendrocalamus latiflorus. Next base: position 51,744,445 of record CM029642.1, on the reverse strand, counting down.
CTGCACACACCGAAAACAAAGAACGAAACCTACTACAGAGACTAATGTCTAATGGTTCAAACTCTTAAACCTTATGAGTACCCCTCCTCATACGAAGAGTCTCAATTGACTATCTTTGGAAGCACTAGATCTAGCTCACTCGTTGAGGTAAACTCCATAGCCTTGTCGGACCCAGGAGTAATACCTCCAGATCCTCTATGTCAATCGCACTAGACTAGAAAAAGCTAGTGCACACAATGGTAGCAAAGATACACATCATCCATAATGACAATTATTGTTAAATAAATGAGTGTGGGTCTTATGGCCAAGTTTTACTTTCCATGGCCCACAGGCTAAACATATGAATAACAGTGGAAGATAAAATCGACATGAAGAAGCCCATCTAGTTTGCCCATAGGCAAATGACTGTGGGGCACGATCTACACATCTTGGTCCTCACCGTAGTCAAAGTAGTCCTCCTTTGAGCAACAGTAATCAAGCAAGGGTGATTACAAAGTATACTTCACAAGTTACATCAATAACAGAATAAATGCATGCAAGGGTAATATCAAGGAAGGCAAAATATGGTTATTTGAGCGTAAAGCCAATTTGACAAGAAAATACAATAAATAGTTGTAAATTTCTGGATATAATACAATAAGTAACAAACACAACATTTTAATCAAATATTACCATTAGTGTAGGTCCAACCTAACACTAACATATTCATGAGCATCCTACTCGGACCATATTTTCCGAAAGATTTCCTCATCTTTTATTTATCCAAGTTTTTGAAAAATAAAGTCACACCTTACTCGGCTTGCCCATGACTATGGGTACGGCTATTCAGGATAGTTTATACACTCGATAGAGGTTATACAATTTTATCCACAAGAGATAATTAACTTATATTGTCGGCCATAACATGTTTCCTTAGGCGTGTGGCTAAGTGATTATTACAAGGCCTTTACAACGTGCAATCCTCAACTTGGCCACGCCTCACTAAGGTTTCACCACAATATAGAATCCACTAAGTTGGGCCCCCTCTTGCGCCATGTGAGTTAATAGTGGCCCTACCATACTCGCATTGAACCTGTGGCGAAACCAAGGTTGAGACATGCAAATTAGTTAGCCAGGTTTGTCCCGTACCGTATTTGTGTTAGTACGAAGTGGCTTTGTAGTATTAGCTCACAGACCGGCCCTTAATTGACTTAGCAGACTTTCCACATACCCACCACCTAACCATTTGCCTAATTATAAAACAAGCTTTTTTTAATTTGCTAAACATTTCATAAACCTCCTTGACACTCCAATGTCAAGGATGCATTTTAATAAACAACATTTCATGTGAAAAGGTGTCCCAAACCTAGGATCATCTATAAGCATGTCTAAGCTTTTCTACAAATTTTCTAGCCAATACTAGTGTACTAACTAGAGTTTTATCTATGATGACAAGGTATTATGTTATCAATGTCAAATTTGGCCATATATAAGGAATTGAGAATTATCTAAAGTTTAAATCAGAATTTAAACTATACTTGAACACAAATAAGCATGCACAATAATTTAAAATATGATGTCAGTAATTTAAAATATTGGGTTCAGTATGATCAACAGTGTAACTTGCCTTGCTCTGCGGATTGGTGTTGATAACCATCGTCGAAGTCGGACTCCTCAGAAACATCATAGCCTACATGAGAAAATAGCCAAGACAAACAAAATTCAAATAAAATCAAAAATTTTAAAAAGAGGGAAGAAATGGGTATATTATGATTTTAGATGAATTTAGAAAAAGAATAGGGTCAATCATAGCTAGATTAGAGGAGAATGGGCTCTCGGAAGATTTAAATCTAAGAAAAAGATAAAGAAAACATTGTTTTCGGATTTTCCAGATTTACCCTACTTTTATTTCCAAAGGAAATTCAGGATTATGATGTCAGCAGGGATTTTGTATTATGGCCAAATTATTTTTCTAAAGAAAATGGGTTAAGGTTACTGACATGTGGGTTCAGGTCTTGTGGATCGGGTCCATGAAATAGGGTTTGGTCCACGATGGACCAAGCAAAAAAGCCAACTCGGCAGGCCACGTGTGCGGTGAGTGGGTGGCTCCGAACAGCGTGGTATCCATGCAATGCATGGCATGTCCGGTGGCGTGGCATTGGTGCTCCGGCGCACAACGGCGGTCAGTGATGGGCGAAAAAGAGAGAGGAGAGGCTGGGCAGTTGACCGGGTCATGCATGGTTACCAGGGAGTGATGGAGAATGGCCGGGGATGAGTTGTAGCGGTGGCGGCAGTGTGTCTCTGGTGATCTCAGGGTTCCAGTGCTGCTCTTTGGCAAAGGAGGGGTGGACAAGGTCGGTGGTGAGCCAGCGAAGCTCTAGGATGCATCGGGAAGGCTCGGCTCTGATCTCTTCATCGCGAAAAGCTTGCTAAAGAGCTCACGAAAGCTTGGAGAGAGAGGGATCCAGTGTTGGTGCCCTAGGGCTTGCGAGAGAGGGAGAAGGAAGCGAGGATGAGGTGGTGCAGGTTGATACGGTGCCTAGGGGTAGGTTTTATAGGAGCAAAGAGGGGACGTGGCACGGGGAATCAACGCCAAAGATCGTGGTGATGATAATGGCAGAGAGAAAAAAAGAAAGGTGTGGGCGCGAGATGGTCGAGATTGGGTCACATGGCATGTGAGGGGAGAACGGATAAAGAAAGTAAGGAGATCTGAGTGTCAACGCGGCTTCCTCCAGTGGGGCGTAGTGGCGGCGTCACCAGGAAGATGATGGTGGGGTGGAAGATGATGGCCTGATAGGCGGGCCCTGACTGTCAGCCAGAGGAGGGAAGGAGACGGCGAAGCGGACTGGCACGAGCAGTTGGGCCAAATGGGCTACCTTGGCACAAAGTAAAATGAACTGGGGAAAAGAAATGGGCCGGGAGGGAGAGGGAAATTCGGCCCATGAGCGTTTGGGGATTTTTAATTTATTTTGATTTTAGAAATTATGAGAAACACCAAATAAGCTTAAAATTAGTAAATAAAGTCCAACAATTCCAGGAAAATTTAAAGAAATTTTTGAGGCTATTTTGAACTTAGTAAAATTATTTCCAACTTAAATTTTGTTGTTACTTTTACATAGAAAATACTTTTTAATTTAGGAGGGCAAGAAAAACCTTTTTAAATTACATGAAGATAAGAAAGAACTTTTTGAAATTCAGGAAAACCAAATTAATTTTTAATTTAATTTAATTTTGAAACTCAGCAAAAACCTTTTTTATTTTTGGAATAAATACTACGACTGTGACAAACCTGGGCAGTCAACTTGACTAATGAAAGGATGGAAATGAAACCTTTTTTATTTTTGGAATAAATACTAGGACTGTGACAAACCTGGGCAGTCAACTTGACTAATGAAAGGATGGAAATGCAACTCCATGTCCTCCGAATCATGATAGCGAACACACTGTAGACGGTTTATTGCTAGACGTGATGTCTCTTGAATCCCATCATCAAAAGTAGCTCTCCTTGCATGGAAGTGCATTGGACGGTAGATGGTCAACTTGCAACGCATTCCTCGGTCTTGTCCATTCTCCGTCCAAGTGGTACCACGGTAGAGCGGACGATCATAGCCTTGCAACTGCAACATTGTCCTAAGCTCAGCAGCATACCCTTCGTCGATATGCTCTCCATGGTTCTGCAGCTTCGGCATCTATTTACAGAGATGAAATGTTGAGAGTCACTTTTAAACTTTGGAAGAGACCAAGAAAGACAAGATGAGAAGAGAAGCAGTTTATTCTTGCAAGTTAATTTTTATTTTAGAAAACAACTTTTGAAAATTTCTATAGTGGCCATTCAAGATAAGGTCAACTTCTACAACCAATATGGTTCTGATGCCATCTCTATCGCGACCCAAATATGTAAATTCGGACCCTTTGTGTATACTACACTGGTCCAAGATCACACTAGTGCATACAATAGCAACATTAATGTATTGTCATCCATACACAACATAAATAACTAAATAATGGGTTTTAACTAGAAATAGTGGTTTTGACCTTACGATCGAGTTTACATTTATTTACCCTTGTAGGGCTTAGACACTAAAGAAATAAACGGCAGCGGAACAAAAGATAACTCTGATGGAAAACCCATCTCATGCCATAGGAAATCGACTGAGGTACTCGACCTAGCGTTTAACCTTCCTTGTAGAACTCCTTGAAGATTGGCGATTATTCTTCTTCTCCAACAAATAAGTTGTGATGGCAGCAAGGGTGAGTATAAGGAGTACTCAACAAGTTGTGCATATGGAATGCAATGTATATATGCAAGGCTTATTACAAAGAAAGTGGCTATCATGGCTTGTTTTGCAGAAAGCCGAATTGACTTGTAAATATAATAAATAGATTGAAAGCAATAATAATAAATAAAAGGAATAAATCGTTCTTCCACATAGCTCATCCTTCAATTGCACATAGCTTTTCCTTCCTAGTTTTATTTTATGAAAATCTAATCATCATGTGAAATCCCTAAGCATATCCATGATTACGAATACGGCTATTCAAATAGATTGATTAAAACTATGCAAAGGTTGTACAATTTTCCCCACATGCTATGATCAACTGATCCCATCAACATTAACACGCTTTGTTTGTCGTACGACTAAGATGATTATAACAAAATCTTTTAGAAACTTCACCCCAATATTGAGCCATCCTATTAAGTTTGAACCTAGTAGCCTCACCCCTACGCATGCAAGTCAGCCTAGGACTCAACGTTGGATTTGTAAAAAGTAAACCATTCATAGGATGTAACTCAACAATTGAGACCACACCCTCCACCCTGGCACACAACTTAGCCTTGTTGAAAATATAAGCACATGTAGGTTCAATTTATTCCATAAATTAATCATGACATCATGCACGCACAATAACAGAACCATCACAGGCATAAAAGATCTAGACATGTAAACCAGGAAACTGTACATGAACAGATCTAATACGGAGAACATTACTGTTACGTACCGATGGTTCTGTTCTGATCGGTTTGCCGATGTAGACGCCGCAGGCACGGTGAGGATGACACGAAGTCGATGACGATTCGCCGAACCCGAACGACGAGGAAGACGAGCCAGAGCTACAGCGAGCAGTCGCGCAGAGCGCTTCCCAAAAACCTTATTCGCCCTCTCCCGGTGCAGGACTTCGAAGGCGACGGTTCCGGAGACCTGCTCTCCCGAACGACAGTGCACGCCGGCGGACGGGACGGAGTAGACTACGTGGGACGGCGCAGCACAATGGATGGAGGAGGCAAAACCCTAGATTGATTTTCGCATATTCTGTATGAAGGCGGCGGCTCCGTATTTATAGAAGACCAGGACGCGTGATTAAGACGCCTGCACGTTCTCCAAAACTCGTAACCGAACCGGATTAGCAACCGTAACCGATCCGGATTCACCGCCACTCAAAACAGCAAAATAAAACTGCAAAAGGAAGCCGCGTCTGCGCAAGCACCTGGAGCGGATTTTGGTAGACCATTCACGCAGGTGCCGTGCGCCCGCGCCGCCCGCCCAGCCCAGCCCAGCCCGGCCCGGCCCGGCGAGGCGAGGCGAGCGAGCGCGCGCGTGTTATCCTCTAGTTCTCTCCCACACATGCCTCAAGTGGCTAGGAGTGCACCATCCCTTTTAAGGTGGTCTTCCTCTCCTAGAACTAGCAATATGGTACTAAAGGTCACATGCATGCTTCCTTTGCATGAGTGGGCCTTTGATATTTAATAGGAATTATTCTTATTATATGGGCTTGGCCTACATATAATCCAACAATCCCCCACCAGATCTCAAAGTCCCACAGAGATTTGCCTGAATTCCAATGTACTGTTTATATATCAGTATTTCGATGGAGACCGATTAAGGTTGAACATCCACCTAGAACTCCAAGCTACACTTACTCACAACTTGAACAATGGACTATGCCTTGAATTGCAAGTTTGGTGCAAGCAAGCTTCACTTAAAGACTTAACTGATACTAGGCCGCCAGTAGGCTACCCCTCGGTTGGAGCGTATAAGTCATACTCCTTGGTCTCTTCATGAGCTTAGTAGGAGATTACCCAAGATCTCCATAGACTGCGACTAACAGTCGGGCTCATATAGGTGTGTTCTTTCAAGAACGCTCTGCAGGATAGCGTCTTCGCTTCTAAAAGCCAATGGAACACATTAAGACCTTAGTCAACCTGCCTTGCAGTTTCTGAGAGTATTGCATCTTCACATAGAGAGGGTTGAAATTACTCTCCTCCAGTTAACTAATGGCTTGTTTTTCCCAGATCCAAATTCACGGGATCTCCGATCACATAGGTTGGGTTACTACCATAGATAACTCACATGGGTCTCATACCCATCTCTTTCGATGCACTATCTATCACATTCCGTGATAGTCCCTTTGTAAAGGGATCTGCCAGGTTTTTATCTGTTTGGATGTAATCCAAGGTTATAACTCCGGAGTTTCTCAATTTCCTGACAGACTTCAATCGTCTCTTAACATGCCTAGACGATTTCATATTATCCTTAGAACTGTTCACTTTAGCGATAACGGTTTGATTATCACAGTTCATAAGGATAGCTGGCACTAGCTTTTCCACCGTAGGTAGATCCATCAATAGATCTCGTAGCCATTCTGCCTCAACAATAGCAGTGTCTAGTGCCGCAAGCTCTCCTTCCATGGTTGACCTCGTCAAAATGGTCTGTTTGCAAGACCTCCATAAAACAGCACCACCACCAATAGTGAAAACATATCCACTAGTGGCTTTGATCTCATCAGCATCAGAGATCCAGTTGGAATCACTGTAACCCTCCAGCACCGACGGGTACCCAGTATAGTGAAGTCCAAAGTTCGAGGTACCTTTCAGATAGCGCAACACTCGCTCAAGCGCCTTCCAGTGATCATCTCCTGGGTTAGGTGTAAACCGACTCAATTTGCTCACAGCAAAGGAGATGTCTGGCCTTGTTGCACTAGCTAGGTACATTAGTGAGCCAATTATCTGGGAGTATTCCAGCTGATTCCTAGCAATTTTCTTATTCTTACGAAGTAACACGCTAGGATCATAAGGTGTTGGAGAAGGCTTGCTGTCAGAAAAGCCAAAACGGCTCAAGACCTTTTCCACATAATGAGATTGCAAAAGTGTAATCCCATCCTCACCTCTAACCAATTTAATGTTTAGAATAACATCAGCCACTCCCAGATCTTTCATATCAAAGTTTTGAGACAAGTATGATTTGACCTCATTTATCACACTAATGTTTGTCCCAAAAATCAAGATGTCATCCACATACAAACATAGAATAACTCCCTCACCCCCACCATAACGATAGTATACACATTTATCTGCCTCATTGACAGCAAAGCCTGCAGATGTCAGTGTTCTATCGAACTTCTCATGCCACTGCTTAGGGGCTTGTTTCAGACCATACAAAGATTTCAACAGTTTTAACACCTTGCCTTTTTGACCTTCTACTACAAATCCATCAGGCTGTTCCATGTAAATTTCCTCATCCAGCTCTCCGTTAAGAAAAGTTGTCTTAACGTCCATTTGATGAACGAGAAGACCATGTGAGGCAGCCAAAGCAAGTAGTACTCGAATTGTGGTCAGTCTAGCAACAGGTGAGTAAGTGTCAAAGAAATCTTCGCCTTCTTTCTGAGTATAGCCCTTGGCAACAAGCCGAGCCTTATATTTTTCAATAGTACCATCAGGCCTAAGCTTCTTTTTGAACACCCACTTGCACCCTACAGGTTTGCACCCATAAGGTTTATCTGTCAGCTCCCAGGTTCCATTAGCGATAATGGAATCCATTTCACTACGGACAGCCTCCTTCCAGTAGTCTGCATCAGGGGATGCATACGCTTCTGAAATAGACTTGGGAGTGTCGTCCACAAGGTACACAGTGAAATCATCACCAAAGGATTTGAATATCCTTTGTCTCTTGCTCCTTCTAGGAGCTCCACTGTCATCCTCCTCATTGACAAGTTCATGTGTATGTTCAAAAGGTTCAGGTGATGTGATTGAACTGGGAATTATTTCAGAAGGTTGACTAGTAGTGTTATGTGTATCCTTCATAGGAAAAATATTCTTAAAGAATGTTGCATCTCGAGACTCCATAATTGTACCAACATGCATGTCAGGTACCTCAGTTTTAACTATCAAAAATCTATAGGCAATGCTATGATTAGCATATCCCAGAAAAACGCAGTCCACAGTTTTAGGTCCAAGCTTGCGTTTCTTAGTTATTGGCACATTAACTTTCGCCAAGCACCCCCATGTACGCAAGTAAGAAAGTGATGGTTTTCTCCCAATCCATACCTCGTATGGTGTTTTGTCCTTATTTCTATTAGGAACTCTATTTAATACGTGATTAGACGTTAGCAAAGCCTCCCCCCACCATGCCTTAGGTAATCCCGCAGTATCTAACATGGCATTCACCAAGTCAGTCAACGTGCGGTTTTTCCTTTCGGCAATCCCATTTGACTCGGGGGAATAAGGAGGCGTCCTCTCATGTATAATGCCATGTTCCTCACAAAATAAGTCAAATTCGTTTGAGAAATACTCTCCACCACGATCTGACCTAAGTCTTTTTATCTTTCTATTTAACTGGTTTTCAACTTCTGCCTTATAGATTTTAAAATAGTCTAAAGCCTCATCTTTCGTTTTCAATAAATACACATAACAGAACCTAGTTGCATCATCAATCAATGTCATGAAATATCGTTTTCCACCCTTCGTCAACACGCCATTCATCTCAGAAAGATCTGAATGCAGGAGTTCTAGTGGTGCCAAGTTTCTCTCCTCGGCAGCCTTGTGAGGCTTACGAGGTTGCTTTGATTGCACACAGCTATGGCATTTAGAACCTTTGGTGATGGAAACGTTTGGAATTAAATTCATACTGGAAAGCTGAGACATCAAACCAAAATTAATATGACATAGACGTGAGTGCCAAACATTAGCCTCATCATCCACACTGCCACAAATATGGTTTACAGTCTTATTGCAGAAATCTGATAGGGAAAAGCGGAACAAGCCTCCGCACTCATAGCCTTTACCAATAAAATGTCCATGTTTAGACACGACTACTTTATTAGACTCAAATACCAACTTAAGCCCGTCTCTACATAAACGGGAGCCACTAACGAGATTCTTGTCTATAGAAGGGACATGCTGCACGTTCTTCAGCTGCACGATCTTTCCCGAAGTAAACTTCAGATCTACCGTGCCAACACCACGAACAGTAGCATGTGACCCATTCCCCATTAGGACGGAGGAATCTCGGGCGACCTGATAAGAAGAAAACAACGAAATATCAGCACACACATGTACATTAGCTCCTGTATCAATCCACCAATTGGTAGATTGACTAACTGAAAGAACAGTAGGTAAATTACCATACCCAGTCTCATCTCCAGTCTTGCCAATGGTCACGTTGACAGACTTAGAAGTCTGTCCTGCAGGTGCCTTCTTTCCTTTGCGTTGTGGGCACTTCTTGGCCATGTGACCAGGCTCACCGCACACAAAGCAAGTTCTATCATCCTGATTGTTGTTGTTCTTCTTCTTCTTGAAGTTGGTTGTCTGTTGGGCTTTAAAAAATTTCCCTTTGTTCTTGCTTGAGGGTTTCTGTACTACATTGGCACTAGACTGTCCTCCATCACCCTTAGACACAGCGTCCTTTTCCCGAGCTTTCTCCTCAATTTCAAGAGACCCAATCAGATTCTCAACAGAGTATTCTTGTCTCTTGTGTTTGAGTGCTGTTCCGAAATTCCTCCATGAAGAAGGTAATTTCGCAATAATACATCCAGCCACAAACTTGTCGGGTAAGGCACACTTCAGGAGTTCGAGTTCCTTGGCAATGGCCTGTATCTCATGAGCCTGATCTACTACAGAACGGTTATCAACCATCTTGTAGTCATGAAATTGCTCCATGACATACATGTCATTGCTGGCATCAGTAGCACCGTATTTGGAATTCAGTGCATCCCATAACTCCTTCGCGTCTGTCATGTGCATATACACCTCGCACAGACGGTCAGCAAGAACACTAAGAATGCATCCAACAAAGAGAGTAGTGGCAGTCTCGAATTCTTTCTGCTTTTCAGCATCAAGAACACCTTCAGGCTTGCCATTACTAACCCAGAATACATTCATAGCAGTAAGCCACAGAGTGACCCTGATCTGCCATCTCTTAAAGTGCACACCGGAGAACTTATCCGGCCTCAGTGCATCGGCAAATCCAGCCATAGTAAAACCACAGTGCCTACAATAAGGTTTTTGGATTGTTGAAAATATAAGCACATGTAGGTTCAATTTATTCCATAAATTAATCATGACATCATGCACGCATAATAACAGAACCATCACAGGCATAAAAGATCTAGACATGTAAACCAGGAAACTGTACATGAACAGATCTAATACGGAGAACATTACTGTTACGTACCGATGGTTCTGTTCTGATCGGTTTGCCGATGTAGACGCCGCAGGCACGGTGAGGATGACACGAAGTCGATGACGATTCGCCGAAGCCGAACGACGAGGAAGACGAGCCAGAGCTACAGCGAGCAGTCGCGCAGAGCGCTTCCCAAAAACCTTATTCGCCCTCTCCCGGTGCAGGACTTCGAAGGCGACGGTTCCGGAGACCTGCTCTCCCGAACGACAGTGCACGCCGGCGGACGGGACGGAGTAGACTACGTGGGACGGCGCAGCACAATGGATGGAGGAGGCAAAACCCTAGATTGATTTTTGCATATTCTGTATGAAGGCGGCGGCTCCGTATTTATAGAAGACCAGGACGCGTGATCAAGACGCCTGCACGTTCTCCAAAACTCGTAACCGAACCGGATTAGCAACCGTAACCGATCCGGATTCACCGCCACTCAAAACAGCAAAATAAAACTGCAAAAGGAAGCCGCGTCTGCGCAAGCACCTGGAGCGGATTTTGGCAGACCATTCACGCAGGTGCCGTGCGCCCGCGCCGCCCGCCCAGCCCAGCCCGGCCCGGCCCGGCGAGGCGAGGCGAGCGAGCGCGCGCGTGTTATCCTCTAGTTCTCTCCCACACATGCCTCAAGTGGCTAGGAGTGCACCATCCCTTTTAAGGTGGTCTTCCTCTCCTAGAACTAGCAATATGGTACTAAAGGTCACATGCATGCCTCCTTTGCATGAGTGGGCCTTTGAGATTTAATAGGAATTATTCTTATTATATGGGCTTGGCCCACATATAATCCAACAATCCCCCACCAGATCTCAAAGTCCCACAGAGATTTGCCTGAATTCCAATGTACTGTTTATATATCAGTATTTCGATGGAGACCGATTAAGGTTGAACATCCACCTAGAACTCCAAGCTACACTTACTCACAACTTGAACAATGGACTATGCCTTGAATTGCAAGTTTGGTGCAAGCAAGCTTCACTTAAAGACTTAACTGATACTAGGCCGCCAGTAGGCTACCCCTCGGTTGGAGCGTATAAGTCATACTCCTTGGTCTCTTCATGAGCTTAGTAGGAGATTACCCAAGATCTCCATAGACTGCGACTAACAGTCGGGCTCATATAGGTGTGTTCTTTCAAGAACGCTCTGCAGGATAGCGTCTTCGCTTCTAAAAGCCAATGGAACACATTAAGACCTTAGTCAACCTGCCTTGCAGTTTCTGAGAGTATTGCATTTTCACATAGAGAGGGTTGAAATTACTCTCCTTCAGTTAACTAATGGCTTGTTTTTCCCAGATCCTAATTCAGGGGATCTCCGATCACATAGGTTGGGTTACTACCATAGATAACTCACATGGGTCTCATACCCATCTCCTTCGATGCACTATCTATCACATTCCGTGATAGTCCCTTTGTAAAGGGATCTGCCAGGTTTTTATCTGTTTGGATGTAATCCAAGGTTATAACTCCGGAGTTTCTCAATTTCCTGACAGACTTCAATCGTCTCTTAACATGCCTGGACGATTTCATATTATCCTTAGAACTGTTCACTTTAGCGATAACGGTTTGATTATCACAGTTCATAAGGATAGCTGGCACTGGCTTTTCCACCGTAGGTAGATCCATCAATAGATCTCGTAGCCATTCTGCCTCAACAATAGCAGTGTCTAGTGCCGCAAGCTCTGCTTCCATGGTTGACCTCGTCAAAATGGTCTGTTTGCAAGACCTCCATGAAACAGCACCACCACCAATAGTGAAAACATATCCACTAGTGGATTTGATCTCATCAGCATCAGAGATCCAGTTGGAATCACTGTAACCCTCCAACACCGACGGGTACCCAGTATAGTGAAGTCCAAAGTTCGAGATACCTTTCAGATAGCGCAACACTCGCTCAAGCGCCTTCCAGTGATCATCTCCTGGGTTAGATGTAAACCGACTCAATTTGCTCACAGCAAAGGAGATGTCTGGCCTTGTTGCACTAGCTAGGTACATTAGTGAGCCAATTATCTGGGAGTATTCCAGCTGATTCCTAGCAATTTTCTTATTCTTACAAAGTAACACGCTAGGATCATAAGGTGTTGGAGAAGGCTTGCTGTCAGAAAAGCCAAAACGGCTCGTCAAATTTTAAATGCTTTGGATATGTCTGTTTGGAATGTGTTAGTCACTACTATTAATCATTATGTTAACATGGAAACACTCACCTTGAATGATCTTTATTCCAAGATGAAAACACATGAGATTGATGTTTTGGCCAGGATAAACAAGACTAATTCTTTGGGCTTAGTGACTAACCAAGCTGACGGTTCTTCTAGTTCTTCTATTGTTTCTTTGTCTGCATTGTGCTCTATTTCAGATGAACAATTAGAGGAGATTCCAGAAGAGCAACTTGTACTTCTCTCCAATAGGGTAACCAAGGCAATTAACAATATCAGATTAAGGTGGAGAGGAGGTCCAATCAAATGCTATGAATGTGGTGAGTTAAACCATATTAAGATGAATTGTCCCAAATTGAGGAGCAAGGAGGTCAAAGATGACAAGGCATCAACTCATCGCTCTAAAATCAAGATTGATCCAAACAAGAAGCGCAATTATCGCAGAGCAGTCAACAAGATAATTTCAGCACTTGATGAGATTGTTTTGAGTGATGATGATTCTGAAAGCGATGATGAGGACAATGGCAAGAAGGCAAAGGAGGTGGACTTCACAGGGATGTGCTTTATGGCAAACAGTGAGGAGCTCGACAGTGATGATCTTTATAGTGATCCTGATGAGGTAAAACCTTCTTACACTGATTTATCTCGTGCTGTACTTAGATTGACAGATGAGCTTAAAAAGTATAAAAAGAAAATTAAAAATCATGATTTCATTGTTGAGGGCTTAAATTCTGAAATCAATAGACTTAGAGCTTTTATTTCTGATGATGAATCTTGTGAGTCTTGTCAAGTTTTACATACTGAGTTGGAATCCGCTAGAACCATTAATGCATCAAATTTAGTTCAACTTAGTGATGTAACTGCTAAACTTGATGAGTTGAGATTGGTACATGACTCTTGTGGTGAAAAGTTAAAACTTGCACATGATGAAATTGAAAAGCTCAAGTTTAGCTCTCCTACATGTTTAGAGTCAAGTATTTCAAATGCTCAATCTAAAACTTGCTTTAAATGTGAATTGCTAGAAGCTAAACTTAATTCATCACAAGAAACAATTCAACAGGTGCTTTATCATGAGATATCTTCTTTCTCTAATTGTCCTAAACTTAACACTGAAATAGAAGCTTTGACTAGACAACTTAATGATTTTGCTGAAAAAGAAAGATTGGCTCAGTCTAGTGCTTCTAAAAATCTTGTGAATGAACCTGCTAAATGCACAACTTGTCCCACTCTAGCTAAAGAGAATGAGTACCTGAAAGACACGTTAGAGAGATTTTCTTTTGGTAAGAAAAATTTGAATATGATTCTAGACAAGTCAAAAACAAGTGTGAAAAATAGTGGTCTAGGATTTAACTTTGTTGAGCATGCCAAGAATAATCCTCCTAAGGTTGTTAAGCTTCTTGAACCTGGAAAGATTGAAGTGAAACTTGAACCAAAACAAACTGTGTTTGAATCTGCTGGTTTGGTGCAAAGTTCATCGAATGATAATGTATGTGCTAGCTCATCATCTCAAAAGAATAGTGGTTATGTTAAATTTCAATGCACCTACTGTGGAAGGGATGGACACTTGAATGAATTTTGTTTTAGACGTGTCAAGAAAGAGAGAAAGGAAAGATTGAATGCTTTGAAACAAAAACATGCAATGTCTTTTGTTCCTAGAACTAATATGAACGCTCAGTTTTTTGAGAACTTTCATGATGGTTTTAAATCTGCTTCATATGCTAGATTGAGATTTAATTCAAATAATTCATGTCACCTACATGCACGTGATTTTGGTTCTAGCTTTGTTGCTCCTGTTTGTCGTGTGTCCCAGTACTGGATTCCTAGATCTTATTTCACTAACCCCAGTACTGTGAGACCGATGTTTCCTGTGATGTAAGAACAGTTGACAAGGATGGAGAATATGAGTTAAATTGGGTTCTGGTTATTTCATCATCACTTGATTGGAGCACTTGATGGTTCTTCATATATTTTTATGGCTTCCAAGAGATTTCACTTTCTGAGAGACCATGTGGAAAAGGTGAGGTTGTCTTACATCTTGTTAGATTCTCAAGTTGCTGATATTCGCATGAAATCGCTTGATACTTCCCGTTTTGCTTATTTGCGAAGTGAGTTGAGTGTATTACATTTTATGGGATTATTCTGAGGGGGAGCTTGTTATTTAAAGATCTTAGAAGCTCTATTTATTATACTTGTCAAATAAATCAACAAGTCAAAGCCATTGAAATTAAATGAGTTGTAGAGCTATCTTTGTCATATTTACTCATATGCTGTGTAGCTTTGGTCATGACTAGTTATAATTAATTTGCTATACTTGAACTAAAATATGACACGGCGGAATACTTTGACTAGATTAATTATAGATAGTACTTTACGATGTACATAAAAAAGGATTAGCTTGATTGTGAGTCTTATTTAAAATCTTGGCTATGAGGCTCGTATGTTTCATATTGCAACCTTTCTATAATCACTCAATTTGGCTTGTTATAAAAAAACAAGAGACAATTGAAAAGATGTATGCTTCAAGCATGCCTTGGTGAATAAAAAGAAAAAGCACAAAAGTGCACAAAATAAAAAGAAGTATGCTTCAAGCATGCCACCATCTAAAACAAAAATGCTACAAGCATTTTATTATGAAAAGAAGTATGCTACAAGCATGCCACATGCCTATGAATTGAGTGTGGAGCAATAGGTTGTTATATGAAACTGCTAGCTCGCCTGGTTTTAAAATTTGCTTCACTTTTAGGCTTTGACCTTTTGTTGTGATATCTCATTGTGCTCTTTATAATTGATTTGGTCATTGTTGAGATGCCTGTTATTAATATAAATTTTTTAATCATGCTCAAGACTGATTTTGATATTGCTATATGATATATGACTTTATATGATCTAGATAGCTCTACTCAAAAATATGGCTTGGTTCTTTTATTTAATCAATGCACAATGACTTGTATAATCTACTAAGCTTCTTGATTTTTACTCTCATTGCTCCTTCTTAGAATTGTTCCTTTTCTGAATTTTCTTGATGATTACATTGCCAAAGGGGGAGAGATTTGATGTGCTTTGTGAGAAATTGGAGACATTTGCTAAAATTACCTCTCTTGTGTTGAGGGGGAGAGATTTGAGATTTATGGATATTATTTTTTTTTTGCTTCAGTGCTTCACTTATATCTATTTGAAGCTAATTCATCATACAATCTTGTGGTGTTGTCAATGTATTCATCAAGGGGGAGATTGTTAGACCATGTGGCTAGGTCTAGAATATTATTGTGATGAATAATTGACAATGGTTATTTTGTGATGATGAATATTTGATGATTTTGTTTAGCGATGTTATGCGAGGTGTGTGGTGTGTGTGTGTGCGGATTGATGTTGGTCAAGTTTGGAAGAACTTGTGCTAGGAAAAAGTTCTTTGGTCTTTGCATGTGCAGGTTGAGCATGGAGACGATCATGGTCGGTGACGAGGTGGACCGGAACTAGGATGGCAAATCTGAGGTTCAGACGGTCAAGGATGTGATGGGATGATCGGGCTCATGCTTGGGGCGCATGGGGATCAAAGGTGGATGATGCGTGGAGAAGATACAGGAGGTGCGGTCCTGGAGGCTTCGACATGTGGAAGGCTGAGAAAATTGGAAGCGTAAAAAGAATTAAAAAACCCATGTTATGAAGGGTTTTTGGTTCCTTGAAAAGTAGTGGGCCAAAAAGCCTGGTGGAGGCAAAAAGGCCTAGGATGAGTTGTATTAGGATTTCAGTTCGTTTGTAAGTTGTTTTCGGATTTGTGGACACGCTATAAAAAGGTTAGGGCCGGCGGCCATGGGCTGTACGGTTTTTGGTGGCAGCACATCTTGCTTTTTCGCTAATGGATGAGAGCGACGGCGTATTCTAATTTTTTATTCTGAGGCGCAATCGGTTTTCGCCGTTTTCTTTTACTCGGCGCGTGGAGCAGGCGGCAGAGTCTACGTTTTGCTTTGCGTCGATCTCGATCTCGTGCGGCGTCTCCTCTCGTCGATCGCCGTGTGTATGCTCTGCCCGTGATCATCGCTCGTGCGCAGGCGTGACATCAAGTGGCTTTGCTTGCCGTGCGCCAGGCCGAGTGTAAGTCGACGCCAACTAGCCAAATTCATGGCCTTCTAATGCATGCAGTCACGAATCCAAGGCATGCAGTGAGTTTAATACTTTTTAATTCTCTCTCTCTCATGATTACTTGCTTCATAAGACTTGTTGGTTCATACGGCCAGCTAAGGTAATTAGTTATTGGTTTTGTTTTTAATTAGATGCTACAGTAACAAAAAGAATCATATATTATATATATTGCCGTCTTTCTATTTTTTGTGTGTGTTTCGAATGATTAGCAGGTTGAATAAAAACAGAGCACAATAGATTTTGGAAAAAGTTTCCGCTGTGCGCTGCAATCATTCTGTTGGATTATGTGGGCCAAGCCCATATAATAAGAATAATTCCTATTAAATCTCAAAGGCCCACTCATGCAAAGGAGGCATGCATGTGACCTTTAGTACCATATTGCTAGTTCTAGGAGAGGAAGACCACCTTAAAAGGGATGGTGCACTCCTAGTCACTTGAGGCATGTGTGGGAGAGAACTAGAGGATAACACGCGCGCGCTTGCTCGCCTCGCCTCGCCGGGCCGGGCTGGGCTGGGCTGGGCGGGCGGCGCGGGCGCACGGCACCTGCGTGAATGGTCCGCCAAAATCCGCTCCAGGTGCTTGCGCAGACGCGGCTTCCTTTTGCAGTTTTATCTTTTGCTGTTTTGTGTGGCGGTGAATCCGGATCGGTTACGCGACTAATCCGGTTCGGTTACGAGTTATGGAGAACGTGCAGGCGTCTTGATCACGCGTCCTGGTTTTCTATAAATACGGAGTCGCCGCCTCCATACAATATTACGCGAAAATCAATCTAGGGTTTTGCCTCCTCCATCCATTGTGCTGCGCCGTCCCACGTAGTCTACTCCGTCCCGTCCGCCGGCGTGCACTGTCGTTCGGGAGAGCAGGTCTCCGGAACCGTCGCCTTCGAAGTCCTGCACCGGGAGAGGGCGAATAAGGTTTTTGGGAAGCGCTCTGCGCGACTGCTTGCTGTAGCTCTGGCTCGTCTTCCTCGTCGTTCGGCTTCGGCGAATCGTCATCGACTTCGTGTCATCCTCACCGTGCCTGCGGCGTCTACATCGGCAAACCGATCAGAACAGAACCATCGGTACGTAACAGTCATGTTCTCCGTATTAGATCTGTTCATGTACAGTTTCCTGGTTTACATGTCTAGATCTTTTATGCCTGTGATGGTTCTGTTATTTTGCGTGCATGGTGTCATGATTTATTTATGGAATAAATTAAACCTACATGTGCTTATATATTCAACAATCCAAAAACCTTATTGTAGGCATTGTGGTTTTACTATGGCTGGATTTGCCGATGCACTGAGGCCGGATAAATTCTCCGGTGTGCACTTTAAGAGATGGCAGATCAGGGTCACTCTGTGGCTTACTGCTATGAATGTATTCTGGGTTAGTAATGGCAAGCCTGAAGGTGTTCTTGATGCTGAAAAGCAGAAAGAATTCGAGACTGCCACTACTCTCTTTGTTGGATGCATTCTTAGTGTTCTTGCTGACCGTCTGTGCGAGGTGTATATGCACATGACAGACGCGAAGGAGTTATGGGATGCACTGAATTCCAAATACGGTGCTACTGATGCCAGCAATGACATGTATGTCATGGAGCAATTTCATGACTACAAGATGGTTGATAACTGTTCTGTAGTAGATCAGGCTCATGAGATACAGGCCATTGCCAAGGAACTCGAACTCCTGAAGTGTGCCTTACCCGACAAGTTTGTGGCTGGATGTATTATTGCGAAATTACCTTCTTCATGGAGGAATTTCGGAACAGCACTCAAACACAAGAGACAAGAATACTCTGTTGAGAATCTGATTGGGTCTCTTGAAATTGAGGAGAAAGCTCGGGAAAAGGACGCTGTGTCTAAGGGTGATGGAGGGCAGTCTAGTGCCAATGTAGTACAGAAACCCTCAAGCAAGAACAAAGGGAAATTTGTTAAAGCCCAACAGACAACCAACTTCAAGAAGAAGAAGAACAACAACAATCAGGATGATAGAACTTGCTTTGTGTGCGGTGAGCCTGGTCACATGGCCAAGAAGTGCCCACAACGCAAAGGAAAGAAGGCACCTGCAGGACAGACTTCTAAGTCTGTCAACGTGACCATTGGCAAGACTGGAGATGGGACTGGGTATGGTAATTTACCTACTGTTCTTTCAGTTAGTCAATCTACCAATTGGTGGATTGATACAGGAGCTAATGTACACGTGTGTGCTGATATTTCGTTGTTTTCTTCTTATCAGGTCGCCCGAGATTCCTCCGTCCTAATGGGGAATGGGTCACATGCTACTGTTCATGGTGTTGGCACGGTAGATCTGAAGTTTACTTCGGGAAAGATCGTGCAGCTGAAGAACGTGCAGCATGTCCCTTCTATAGACAAGAATCTCGTTAGTGGCTCCCGTTTATGTAGAGACGGGCTTAAGTTGGTATTTGAGTCTAATAAAGTAGTCGTGTCTAAACATGGACATTTTATTGGTAAAGGCTATGAGTGCGGAGGCTTGTTCCGCTTTTCCCTATCAGATTTCTGCAATAAGACTGTAAACCATATTTGTGGCAGTGTGGATGATGAGGCTAATGTTTGGCACTCACGTCTATGTCATATTAATTTTGGTTTGATGTCTCGGCTTTCCAGTATGAATTTAATTCCAAACGTTTCCATCACCAAAGGTTCTAAATGCCATAGCTGTGTGCAATCAAAGCAACCTCGTAAGCCTCACAAGGCTGCCGAAGAGAGAAACTTGGCACCACTAGAACTCCTGCATTCAGATCTTTCCGAGATGAATGGCGTGTTGACGAAGGGTGGAAAACGATATTTCATGACATTGATTGATGATGCAACTAGGTTCTGTTATGTGTATTTATTGAAAACGAAAGATGAGGCTTTAGACTATTTTAAAATCTATAAGGCAGAAGTTGAAAATCAGTTAAATAGAAAGATAAAAAGACTTAGGTCAGATCGTGGTGGAGAGTATTTCTCAAACGAATTTGACTTATTTTGTGAGGAACATGGCATTATACATGAGAGGACGCCTCCTTATTCCCCCGAGTCAAATGGGATTGCCGAAAGGAAAAACCGCACGTTGACTGACTTGGTGAATGCCATGTTAGATACTGCGGGATTACCTAAGGCATGGTGGGGGGAGGCTTTGCTAACGTCTAATCACGTATTAAATAGAGTTCCTAACAGAAATAAGGACAAAACACCATACGAGGTATGGATTGGGAGAAAACCATCACTTTCTTACTTGCGTACATGGGGGTGCTTGGCGAAAGTTAATGTGCCAATAACTAAGAAATGCAAGCTTGGACCTAAAACTGTGGACTGCGTTTTTCTGGGATATGCTAATCATAGCATTGCCTATAGATTTTTGATAGTTAAAACTGAGGTACCTGACATGCATGTTGGTACAATTATGGAGTCTCGAGATGCAACATTCTTTGAGAATATTTTTCCTATGAAGGATACACATAACACTACTAGTCAACCTTCTGAAATAATTCCCAGTTCAATCACATCACCTGAACCTTTTGAACATACACATGAACTTGTCAATGAGGAGGATGACAGTGGAGCTCCTAGAAGGAGCAAGAGACAAAGGATATTCAAATCCTTTGGTGATGATTTCACTGTGTACCTTGTGGACGACACTCCCAAGTCTATTTCAGAAGCGTATGCATCCCCTGATGCAGACTACTGGAAGGAGGCTGTCCGTAGTGAAATGGATTCCATTATCGCTAATGGAACCTGGGAGCTGACAGATAAACCTTATGGGTGCAAACCTGTAGGGTGCAAGTGGGTGTTCAAAAAGAAGCTTAGGCCAGATGGTACTATTGAAAAATATAAGGCTCGGCTTGTTGCCAAGGGCTATACTCAGAAAGAAGGCGAAGATTTCTTTGACACTTACTCACCTGTTGCTAGACTGACCACAATTCGAGTACTACTTGCTTTGGCTGCCTCACATGGTCTTCTCGTTCATCAAATGGACGTTAAGACAGCTTTTCTTAACGGAGAGCTGGATGAGGAAATTTACATGGAACAGCCTGATGGATTTGTAGTAGAAGGTCAAAAAGGCAACGTGTTAAAACTGTTAAAATCTTTGTATGGTCTGAAACAAGCCCCTAAGCAGTGGCATGAGAAGTTCGATAGAACACTGACATCTGCAGGCTTTGCTGTCAATGAGGCAGATAAATGTGTATACTATCGTTATGGTGGGGGTGAGGGAGTTATTCTATGTTTGTATGTGGATGACATCTTGATTTTTGGGACAAACATTAGTGTGATAAATGAGGTCAAATCATACTTGTCTCAAAACTTTGATATGAAAGATCTGGGAGTGGCTGATGTTATTCTAAACATTAAATTGGTTAGAGGTGAGGATGGGATTACACTTTTGCAATCTCATTATGTGGAAAAGGTCTTGAGCCGTTTTGGCTTTTCGGACAGTAAGCCTTCTCAAACACCTTATGATCCTAGCGTGTTACTTCGTAAGAATAAGAAAATTGCTAGGAATCAGCTGGAATACTCCCAGATAATTGGCTCACTAATGTACCTAGCTAGTGCAACAAGGCCAGACATCTCCTTTGCTGTGAGCAAATTGAGTCGGTTTACATCTAACCCAGGAGATGATCACTGGAAGGCGCTTGAGCGAGTGTTGCGCTATCTGAAGGGTACCTCGAACTTTGGACTTCATTATACTGGGTACCCGTCGGTGCTGGAGGGTTATAGTGATTCCAACTGGATCTCTGATGCTGATGAGATCAAAGCCACTAGTGGATATGTTTTCACTATTGGTGGTGGTGCTGTTTCATGGAGGTCTTGCAAACAGACCATTTTGACGAGGTCAACCATGGAAGCAGAGCTTGCGGCACTAGACACTGCTATTGTTGAGGCAGAATGGCTACGAGATCTATTGATGGATCTACCTACGGTGGAAAAGCCAGTGCCAGCTATCCTTATGAACTGTGATAATCAAACCATTATCGCTAAAGTGAACAGTTCTAAGGATAATATGAAATCGTCCAGGCATGTTAAGAGACGATTGAAGTCTGTCAGGAAATTGAGAAACTCCGGAGTTATAACCTTGGATTACATCCAAACAGATAAAAACCTGGCAGATCCCTTTACAAAGGGACTATCACGGAATGTGATAGATAGTGCATCGAAGGAGATGGGTATGAGACCCATGTGAGTTATCTATGGTAGTAACCCAACCTATGTGATCGGAGATCCCGTGAATTAGGATCTGGGAAAAACAAGCCATTAGTTAACTGAAGGAGAGTAATTTCAACCCTCTCTATGTGAAGATGCAATACTCTCAGAAACTGCAAGGCAGGTTGACTAAGGTCTTAATGTGTTCCATTGGCTTTTAGAAGCGAAGACGCTATCCTGCAGAGCGTTCTTGAAAGAACACACCTATATGAGCCCGACTGTTAGTCGCAGTCTATGGAGATCTTGGGTAATCTCCTACTAAGCTCATGAAGAGACCAAGGAGTATGACTTATACGCTCCAACCGAGGGGTAGCCTACTGGCGGCCTAGTATCAGTTAAGTCTTTAAGTGAAGCTTGCTTGCACCAAACTTGCAATTCAAGGCATAGTCCATTGTTCAAGTTGTGAGTAAGTGTAGCTTGGAGTTCTAGGTGGATGTTCAACCTTAATCGGTCTCCATCGAAATACTGATATATAAACAGTACATTGGAATTCAAGCAAATCTCTGTGGGACTTTGAGATCTGGTGGGGGATTGTTGGATTATGTGGGCCAAGCCCATATAATAAGAATAATTCCTATTAAATCTCAAAGGCCCACTCATGCAAAGGAGGCATGCATGTGACCTTTAGTACCATATTGCTAGTTCTAGGAGAGGAAGACCACCTTAAAAGGGATGGTGCACTCCTAGTCACTTGAGGCATGTGTGGGAGAGAACTAGAGGATAACACGCGCGCGCTTGCTCGCCTCGCCTCGCCGGGCCGGGCTGGGCTGGGCTGGGCGGGCGGCGCGGGCGCACGGCACCTGCGTGAATGGTCCGCCAAAATCCGCTCCAGGTGCTTGCGCAGACGCGGCTTCCTTTTGCAGTTTTATCTTTTGCTGTTTTGTGTGGCGGTGAATCCGGATCGGTTACGCGACTAATCCGGTTCGGTTACGAGTTATGGAGAACGTGCAGGCGTCTTGATCACGCGTCCTGGTTTTCTATAAATACGGAGTCGCCGCCTCCATACAGTATTACGCGAAAATCAATCTAGGGTTTTGCCTCCTCCATCCATTGTGCTGCGCCGTCCCACGTAGTCTACTCCGTCCCGTCCGCCGGCGTGCACTGTCGTTCGGGAGAGCAGGTCTCCGGAACCGTCGCCTTCGAAGTCCTGCACCGGGAGAGGGCGAATAAGGTTTTTGGGAAGCGCTCTGCGCGACTGCTTGCTGTAGCTCTGGCTCGTCTTCCTCGTCGTTCGGCTTCGGCGAATCGTCATCGACTTCGTGTCATCCTCACCGTGCCTGCGGCGTCTACATCGGCAAACCGATCAGAACAGAACCATCGGTACGTAACAGTCATGTTCTCCGTATTAGATCTGTTCATGTACAGTTTCCTGGTTTACATGTCTAGATCTTTTATGCCTGTGATGGTTCTGTTATTTTGCGTGCATGGTGTCATGATTTATTTATGGAATAAATTAAACCTACATGTGCTTATATATTCAACACATTCACCCCCCTCTAATTACCATCGACGATCCTACATATATAGCATATTACAGAGAAATAGAACCGCAATAAAAGAAAAGGAAATAATCCTCGATCATGCACAAATGTTGAGTTTCGTTCTCACATTTGTAATATATTGCTCTAGTGACGAGTTGGTATTGACCCTCGCTTGCCCCGTTACAATCTCTAGTATTACAATACCCAAACTGAATACGTCAACGTTGGTTGTGATTTCACCTCTGTCGAGGTATTCTGGTGCCATATATCCTCTGCAGATCAACAGCATTAACGTTTAACTTTATTACGAGGTTAATGCGACTACAATGTTTTTGAGTACGAGGTTAATAATAAACCGTCTGTGATAATTAGTATCACAGACGGTTTTTGAGTAAAAACCGTCTGTGATAGCTGATAATCACAGACGGTTTGAAAACCGTCTGTGATGACCTTCGATTATCACTGACCCATAAATACAGACGGTTCACAAAACCGTCTGTGATGATGTTTTCGAACCGTCTGTGATGACCTTTTCTGTAGTAGTGCGACTACAATGTTGGTTGTTCACGAAGAACAAAAAGGCAATAAATTTCTTTGGAAGAATCAAACTTACTGTGTTCCCACGCGATGATTAGTGTAAGTTCGGGTTTTATCTGGACCAAAAAGCCTTGATAAACCAAAATCCGCAATTTTTGGTACCATGTTACCATCTAGCAAAATGTTGCTTGATTTGAGATCCACATGTATAATAGGACCATTTGACGTTTGCTCGTGAAGGTAATATAAACCCAAAGAAATTCCCTTAATTATTTCAAAATGTATGCCCCAATCAAATCCGCGAGAATGATCTGTCAAAGCAAAACAAGAGAGAATATACTAATATATAGTTATGCATGCAAAGTTGTAAACACCGATATTGTTCGCTCCTCAGTTCTCACACGTGAGAATTAATGCAGGGTGAGTTTCCGAATTTTGACAAAGCGTTGAACTTCAACATGTAAACAGCATATTCATTTTTTTCCCAAAGTAACAATCTTATATATTTAGTTGTACAAAAGTATCAGTCAACAAGATTTTATCTTGGTTGATGTGTCATGAGAAGTCCGCAGTTTGTATTAGAGGTGGGAGATGGGCCGTACTTTTTCGGGCTAGCCCGAAGCACGGCCGACCCGGCACGGCCCAAGCACAGCCCGGCACGACATGTGGCGGGCCGTGCCGGCCTAGCATGAATGGTGGGCTGGGCTGGGCCTGGATAGCCGGCATGATGGGCGGCACGGCACGGCCCGGCGTGGCATGCCATGCTTGGGTCGGCCCGGCCTAGTGAGCACAGTCGGCACGGGGGCACGCCCCGCCTAGTGAGCACCATCGGCACGGGGGCACGACTAGCGTCGGTGGCAGCCACGCCTTCGGCCTCCCGTCGGCCATGCACCCTGCGCCCCTGTGACACGCTGGAGAAGACATGGGTCTGGTGCCCTCGAAGACCAGAGTCTGGCTCCCCTCTTGTCTTTAGCCGACCGAACGGCCTTCGGCCTCTTGTCGCCCTCCCACCGTCCCACAGTCATCCCACAACACAAGCATAGATTTCTCAATCATCCCACAGCACAATCACAGAGCAGAGAGAGGGAGGAAGCAGAGGGGAAGGACCTCGACGGCTCGACCCCTAAGCTTGGTGGCCACCGTGGGAGCACGGGTCTGCGAGCACAAATGGCGCCGACGCCGCACACAACCCTGAGTAGGTGAGCCCAGATGAGTGCCCAGAGAAGAACCGGTTCACAGCCCCCGACGGCGCTGGTGCCACCGCCTCGCCACCACGGGTGACGGAGTCGGCGATGGCCTTCAGGAGTGAGCCCAGGTGCAGCCGTAGAGCGCTAGCCCCGCCCCTACCGATGGCGGCATCGCCCCGTGGTGCTGTGGTGTCAGGCGACGAAGCCGGCCCGGGGAAGTAGGGGGAGGAGGAGGCGCCGGCGGCGGGGGAGGTGGGGGAGGAGGCGATGGTGGCGGGGGGAGGTGGGGGAGGAGGCGACGGCGGCGGGGGTGGTGGGGAGAGGAGGAAGCGGCGGCAGGGGAGGTGGGGGAAGGAGGGAGGGGCCCGGGGAGGTAGGGGAAGGAGGAGGCGACAGTGGAGGAGGTGGGTGAAGGAGGGAGAGGCCCAAGGAGGTGGGGGGGAAGAGGAGGCGGCGGCAGGGGAGGTGGGGGAGGAGGTGGCGGTAACGGGGGAGGTGGGGGGGGGGGAAGGTGGTGATGGGGGAGGTGGGGGAGGAGGAGGCGGCGGTGGGGGAGGTGGGGAAGGAGGCGACGGTGGCGGGGGAGGTGAGGAGAGGAGGAGGCGGCGGCGGGGGAGGTGGGGGAATGAGGGAGAGGCCCGGGGAGGTGGGGGGAAGAGGAGGCGGCGGCAGGGGAGGTGGGGAAGGAGGCCGCGACGACGGGGGAGGTGGGGGGAGGAGGAGGTGGCGACGTGGGAGGTTGGGGAGGAGGTGGTTGTGGCGGGAGAGGTAGGGGAGGAGGCGATGGCGACGGGGGAGGTGGGAAGAGGAGGAGACGGCAGCAAGGGAGGTGGGGGAAGAAGGGAGGGGCCAGGGGAGGTGGGGGGAGGAGGGAAGGGCCATAGGAGGTAGGGGAGGAGGAGGCGGCAACGAGGGAGGTGGGGGAGGAGGCGACAGCGACGAGGGAGGTTGGGAGGAGGCAGCGACACCGGGGGAGGTGGGGGGAGGAGGGAGGGGCCCAGCGGCTAGGGAAGTGGGGAAGGAGGAGGCGGCGGTGGGGGAGGAGGAGGCGGGTGTGGAAGGGGGCGGGCCCCGGGCATGGCTGCGTCCGTGTGGGCGACTGGTGTGACTGCGCTGGGAGGAGGAAGAGGATCGAGGAGAAGGGATAAGGCCAGAGGGGGCACTCGAGCCGGCGTGGGCCATGTGGCTGCATCCAAGTGGGACGGCTGGACCGGGGGGTGGGGGAATCGGTAGGGGTAGGGTAGGTAGGCAGGGGCTAGGCTAGATATTGGGAGTAGGGAAAGGTGAGTTAGAGTGTGTTGATTTTTAGATAACGGTCATGCAGCAACGTTTAGATTTTAGAAGTAACGTTCGAAAGAGCAATGGCTCTCTTCTTTTACATATGAATTTGTAAGCTGACACTTCCCATTTCTTCATAACCTCATACTTCTCATTTCTTACTCCAACATTTCTGTACTCCCAAGTCATTTGACAAGTTCATACTTCTCATTTCTTAATTACTCCAACATTTCTGCACTCCCCAAGTCATTTGACAAGCTCATACTTCTCATTTCTTACTTCTTATTTCACAAGCTCATTTCTTGTTTTTGTACTCATCATTTATTTACTAATCACCATCCATCTACCATGTTACCAAGGAGCCGCAGTACCAAGGAGCTCTCAAGCAGTATGTAGAGGAGTCAAAACTCGAAAAGGGCAGCAGGATGACTTAGTGTAAGCTCTCGCCGCGCTCCCCTAGTTCTCCTCCGGCTACGACTCCTATTGATGCTCGTTGGCTCTCGCCAAGCATGGGAGACTATGGCATAGATGACCGTCATATGGATGGTACGGATGGCTACGAGGAGTATCAGGGCAGTCCGAAGCCAACGGGGATAACATAATTCTCTCCCCCGTCCACGGTCGCCAATGTTGGTGGGTCTAGACGAAGGGCGAATTGCTGGAAGCACATGACCTGGAGCTAGGAAATCTGAGATAGTGAAACGGTAGACATCGCAACTTGTAATTATTGCAATGCTAAATTAAGTGCTCGTACAGCTATAGGGACAGAGCACTTGAATCGGCACTACAAAGCATGCTTACGCAAGATGGCGGTACAGGGCTGAGGGCAAAGAGGAGTACAAACACAACTAAACTTCAAGGCCGATGGCTCTTTAAGTACTTGGGTATACAACCCGCTTTTTGCTCGTGAGGAAATTGCTAAATATATTATTTCAGAAGATCAACCAATTAGGATAGGTGAAAGTTGCGTGTTCGAAAGAATGATCCAACGTGGCTTTTGCCCACAGTACCATATATTAGTAGGAGAACTACTACATCCGATATTTTACGGATGTATCAAAAGGAACTGGTAGAGTTGAAAGAACTATTCCAACAAGTTCAATATTTTCTTGCCATAATCTCAGATATTTGGACATCATCACACCAAAGAAGTACCTACCTTAGTGTTGTACCCATTATTTAGACGATAATTATAAGCTAAACAAGAGAATTATAGGATTTAAAGTAATAAATGAATCATACACGGGAGAGGCCATTGCCGAGCGTATACTACACATACTTGGTGATTTTAAGATAGATAATAAAATTGCTTTTATAACTTTTGATAACGCATCGGCAAACACAACGGCTATGAACATTCTCACCCCAAGATTGTAAACATATATTGGTGGTTATGGCCTCACCAGAGATGTGTATGCCACATCTTGAATCATGTTGTTCAAAATGGTATGCAAGCAATTGGTCTATCTTTGAACAGTATCCGTGATGTCATTCGTTACCTCATAAGTTCCCCACAAGTGATAGCCAGGTTCGCGAAGTATTGCGCAGCCAATAGAAAAGAATCA
This sequence comes from Dendrocalamus latiflorus, assembly GCA_017311315.1. Taxonomy (NCBI): domain Eukaryota; kingdom Viridiplantae; phylum Streptophyta; class Magnoliopsida; order Poales; family Poaceae; genus Dendrocalamus; species Dendrocalamus latiflorus. The sequence continues at coordinate 51,716,499 of CM029642.1, read as the reverse complement.
AGAAAATTTGGTCTTGACATGAAGGTGAGGTGGAACTCAACATATATCATGTTAAAGAAGATACAAGGGTACGAACATGTTATATCTGTTTTTGTCAATGTTAACTCTCAAAATAATGAATTGGTAATTACTAATTCAGATTGGCAGATTGCTAGTCGTTTTCAAGAGTTTTTAAGACCTTTTTTATAAAGCAACAAAGGTTTTATTTGGTGTTTATTATCGTACCTCTTACTTAGTTATATAATTTATTTGGTTAATTGCAGACAAAATTGCCAAATCTAGGGAGAATCCTCTTTTAGGCCATGCCGTTGTAGCAATGGAGGAAAAATCTATTAAATATTTTGGTTCTATTTTCACACTTGCATTGCTATGCTATTATTTTCGATCCTACAAAAAAGTTAGCAGGTTTACAGATTGGCATAGAGGAAATAGGTGAATGCCTTGGCCTTGATTATTTGGAAGCTTTCGCACATGTCAAAGAGGAGCTTTTTCATATGTATCATGATAAGTTTGGCAGCAACGGAAGATCAGAGGCCTCACAGCAGATGCAACAAGGAAAGACAAACTTGACATCAAACTTATGGAAGAAGCTAAAGGGCAAGTCTACTTCTTCATCTTCTCAGTCTTAAGCGGCCTTCAAGTGGAATTCTGTCTCGGAGTTGAACCACTATTTGGAGCATGATTTTACAAATATTGATCCTGATCTTACTGGTGGAGGCAAGATAAACTTGCTCGAGTGGTGGAAGAACAACAAGCGGATATTTCCTATGCTATCACATTTCGCACGGGATGTTCTTCTGATGCCAGTGTCTACCGTCTCTTCAGAAGCGACTTTCAGCATGGTAGAGAGAATAATCGAAGAGAGAAGATCATCCCTTACGCTTAGGATGGTGGAGGCAATCACATGCACTAAAGACTAGGAATTAGCCAATGAGCGACAACAGCATCAACTAGAGGATCCCGAAATCGTACAGGCGTATGCTAACCTCGAACGCATGAACGACCTAGACATTGATAAGTAGATACTACGTACGCATGTTGTTATAGTTAGTATGTACATATATTGTTAATGTACTCTTTTCCTTAATTGGGGAACCCAACTCTGGGCGTAAGGTTTTTAACAAGGCAGTAACATTGTATTTTTAAAATATCAAAGAAATTCCAATTTTTCCGAAATATTTACGTCATTACGTGCCCATGGTTTTATGCAACTAATTCAATTTGAACTAGTTTTTAACGAGACGGGTACGAGAGAAAAGAAAATGACAACCGTTACCACCATCGTCGCTGCCGCCTTCGTTATAGTTATTTCGGGCTGGGCTTGGGCTGACACATGGCGGGCTTTGGGCCGTGCTTGGGCCTAGCTGGAGACGATATGGGCCGGCACGGCACGGTACAGTGAGATAACTGGACTGAGCCGACATAGCACAAAGCGGCACGAAGCACAATAAGTTCAGGCCGTACCGACACGACATGGTCCAACTCCCAGCTCTAATTTTAGTTTGTATGCTTGTTGTAGTACATTCCATTTTTATGTACAACAGGTAAAATTATGGAGTATAATTTTGACACATACCATAGGATCCACCCGTGGCATTTATTAGGATGGAAAATTTTGCCACTAGAGAACATACCCTGTAATTAGAAAAAGTACGGCTAGAGGTGTGTAGGTGTGTACTGAACTGGACATATGAAATGACGTTTGTTAATACTAGTGTAAAGTACAAACGTACATCACAGTCGTCACGAAAAACGTTACTAAAATGTGAAAGGACAGCATTAGCGGAGTACCCGATCTTACCTGATCATCTGTGCAACTGTGATAATCCATTAAAGCATGTCTTCCCGATATAGATATATAGATGGATGTAATTTCTCGGATTATTGAGGGTAGTTGTGTAATTTCTGCGCTCGTACTCTGTTTCTATTAATACATCATCAGAGGTTGGCCCTGATGTGATGGGGCCTCGAAAATTAACTACATACAACAACAAATCTATGCCTCTCCGGAGAATAAAAAAACTAATCTCGTCCTTGATAACTTTCTAATCTCGTCTATGGTATACACTAATCAATTTGTTTTTCAAATTTAGACTGGTGGGTGATGGAATAAACCACACCATGTGTTCGTGGCCGTTGTGTGTGTGCGTGTGTGAGCTTGCAGCGTGTACGATGGCGAGTTCGTGCTCGCGTCCGGGAAGAGTTCAGCACGTTGCGCGGTGGCTTTTTTGTTAGAAAGATGGCGGATGGCGGCAGTAGCGAAGGAGCACAAGCTGCAAGCTCTGGATCAGCACTGGAGACCGGTTCTCACGGGAGAGTTCGTGGCTCAGAACGTGGAGAGGGCCAGGTCGCCAGGAGAGTGTGGTCTCGCGCGTGAAATCCGTCGGAGTTTGTTTCGTGGGAGCTGCGTCGGGCAACTGCTATTTAAGATCTTGTAATCCTTGCGTGTATGGTGTGCTAAGTCCGTTTGAATAATAAAATAGCCAAGATTCAGGCCGTGTGGCGGCCGCGGCGTTCGGCGCAAACTCCTGTTCATCGTCTTCTACCTCCGTCCAGCGAGAAAGCTTGAGAGATCCCAGGGCTAGGTTCCTCGCGGTGTCTATCGAGATGCTGCTCGATCTGGACGCGATGACGATCGAGGAACTCGTCGGGAGACTCCGTGCGGCGGAGGATCGAGCCGGCGTGGAGGAGACCGCGGACCACACCGGGCAGCTGCTGCTCACCGAAGAGCAGTGGGAGGCGCGCCGACGTCAGCGTCGCGGGAAGGAGCGTGCGTGCAGCGGCGACGGCGACAGGAAGGGAAGCCGTAGCGGCGGCCATGAAGACGACGACGACGATGATGGGGGGAGCAGCGTCAGTTCGGGCGCAAGCAGGCGCCGACGCAACTCCGGCAAGGGCAAGTGCTACAACTGTGGCGTCCGCGGCCATTTCTCGAGGGAGTGCACCAAGCCAAGGAAGGAGGAGGCGTTGCTCGCCGGCGCCGACGAAGAGCCGGCGCTCATGTAGGGAAGGACGCACGGCGGTGTCATGGTTTAGGGGGAGATTGATGGAATAAACCACGCCATGTGTTCGTGGCCGTTGTGTGTGTGCGTGTGTGAGCCTGCAGCGTGTACGATGGCGAGTTCGTGCTCGCGTCCGGGAAGAGTTCAGCACGTTGCGCGGTGGCTTTTTTGTTAGAAAGATGGCGGATGGCGGCAGTAGCGAAGGAGCACAAGCTGCAAGCTCTGGATCAGCACTGGAGACCGGTTCTCACGGGAGAGTTCGTGGCTCAGAACGTGGAGAGGGCCAGGTCGCCAGGAGAGTGTGGTCTCGCGCGTGAAATCCGTCGGAGTTTGTTTCGTGGGAGCTGCGTCGGGCAACTGCTATTTAAGATCTTGTAATCCTTGCGTGTATGGTGTGCTGAGTCCGTTTAAATAATAAAATAGCCAAGATTCAGGCCGTGTGGCGGTCGCGGCGTTCGGCGCAAACTCCTGTTCATCGTCTTCTACCTCCGTCCAGCGAGAAAGCTTGAGAGATCCCAGGGCTAGGTTCCAACAGTGGGAAGGGTTTTTTTTTACAAGTTTATATTTAAAAAGGGAAAAAAGGCGAGCAAGATCGTACCCGAAAGTATCCTGTCAAGGCTTCCATTAGTGAGATACTCGAAGCAGAGCAACCTTTCTTCGACTTCAGAACAGATTATTCTGCCATCATCACGCTGGCACTGTCTGGTGTGTGCCTTGACAGTAACCCGTTAACCGTACTATATTCGTATATGCTCCAGCCCCATAAGGTTCCTAACCTCATTCGCGAACTGTCTGGCATCATTTCTGCTCACCTCATTCGCGAACTGTCTGGCATCATTTCTGCTCACCTCATTCGCGAGTGCATTGTTTTCTTAGTCCAAATCAAGATAAAAGGAAAGGTTCAATCCAAAACCAGCAAGCATTCATGATTCTTCAGCAGTTGTTTCTTTCAAGGAGTTGGTTATTTTGCATGAAGAAGAGATCCTACCTTTTTTTTTTCTTCTTTCTATTTTCCACAAAGAGAGTCTGTCTGCTATGCCACAAGAATGGCTGAATGTTTCCTTGGTCCAAAGTAACTTCAGGTCCGAATATTCACGTGGTTGAAGTTCCATGCAAATAATCGTATTCTAGCTTCTTCAGTATCCAAAGCATCCAGTTATTCAATTCCTAAAGTTTTCCGCATCATTCTTATCACTAATTTGAACAGGAGGAGGTTGCCCGACGAGAAGGGGCGAGGACATAACAAGTAAATGCACAACTAGTTGCAGAAATATAGTACAACAAAAGCATTTTGTGACGGCCACGGATCTAGAGCAATAATTCCAAATACAGAGAATACAGCCAGAACGGGTTAGAATGATTGACTCAGCCTCTTAAAAGATACAAAAATGATCGAGCACTAACATAAAAATAAAGAAACAAGTTGAGATAGACTTTCAATGTGCTGCTGATCAACAGGGAATAGTTGACATTGTAATTAAGGTGAAGACATACACGAGTTGCGTGGTCAATGATTAATGGTCTAATGGAGCCCAAATAATATATGTCGTTATCAAGTTTTCAACACTTTCACTCTCTTTTTTTAAGAAAATGCCTCTTAATTCGATGATGGGAAAAACTTCGATCCAGCTCCAGAAATCAAGTCCCACGTAAAACTCACAAATTTCACGTGTATACTAGTTAGAGACCCGTGCATTGCAATAAAATCATAAAATAGTGAGATAAAACTTACTGTCTGGCCAACTTCGCATATCAAATATTAGAGAGCAAGCGATAGAGAGAGAAGGGTGGCCGGAATGTACGAGGAGATGGAAAAAGTGGAGGGGGTGAGAGGTTGTATCTGAGAGAGAGAGGAAGAGAGAGACGAATAGTCCAGATTAAATCGGATGGCTGTATTGAGGGGAGAGAAGAACACACCGATGATCACCAACTTCTCTTTATATAATAGTAGAGATATAATTACTAGTCACAACTTTCCATCCATTTATCGAGATTCAGCGCAGTCCTAACACCTAACGTCGTTTTCTGCCCGTCCAAAAGCATACTGCACGCATTTAACTACGGTCGAGATTCGTAAATGGCAGCTCACTTTGGGTAGCAGAGACACCATTTATTGAAGCATGTAAGAGCAAGTTCAATAATGATCTTATAGCCAAGTTAGTCAGCATTTTTGCTGATGTGGAGGATAGAAGAGAGGAAAGAGATGAGAGCTTGGCTCTCATGCAAGCAACAAGCTGGGCACGGGAGCCTATGCAGTGGTGGGCTCAGATAATAAATGTATATGAGGAGGAATAGGAAAGAGAATGTGAGACATGGTACCACATAATAATAAAAAACCTTTTGTAGACAAATAGAAGACAAATTATTGTATAACTTGGCTCTTATAACTTGACTTATAGCCAAACACTTGACTCTATTATTGGACTTGCTCTAACAGTGATTGACCCAGCCTGCAACAGTTGTCGCAGAAGCGATAGAGCAGCATAAAATCTAATGAAAGGAAACAAGTTGAGTTACACTACCAGTGTACTGGTGATAAACAGGGAATAGTTGACATTATAATTAAGGTGAATATATACACTAGTTGCGTGGCCAATGATCAATGGAGCCCAAATTAATATCTATCGTTACGAGGAGTATACAACAATTTCTCTCTCTCTCTATATATATATACACATATATATACATATAGGGAGCATATTTAGTGCTAATACCTATTTAGGTGCTAACATGCTAACAAACACTTAAGACCGTCAGATCCTAGCCGGACAAGCAGAATCTAGGCGGGTGGAAACCACTGGATGACTTATGCTTATTTGCAAGAAACCCCCGCTGCTTCTTTGCCTTCAGTCACAACTCACGAGAGTTAGCTCCTCCCACCTCGAGCGCCGCCCTCCCCAAGCACCGCCCCTCCCCCGAGCTTCTTCCTCGGCGCCTCCCCTGGCTCCCTCCCCGGCGCCACCCCCTCCGGCCGCACCCCGGCCTCCCTCGACGTCCCCTGGCTTCTCCCGGCGCCGCCTCCTTTGAACTCCCTCGGCGCCGTTCCCTCCAGCCTCCCCCAGCACCACCCCTGGCCTCCCTCAGCGCTGCCCCCTCCAGCCTCCCCTAGCGCCCCCTCCATCCATGCCTCTTCCTCCCCTCTGGCGGCTGGCGCCTCCCCCCTCCCCAACCACAGCGGCTTCGACCACGGCAATTTCGACCATGGCGGCTTCGACCACGACTTCAACCACGGCGATTTCGACCACGACGGCTTCGACCACGGCTTTGACCAAGTGCTATGGTCGAAGCGTTGTGGTCAAAGCTGCCGTGGTCGAAGTAGTGCGAGATTAGGGAGGAGGAGGCGGAGGCGCAGATGGAGGAGGGGGCGGTGTCGGGGGAGGATGCGAGGAGATGCAGGTGAGTGGCCGGGAGGAGGAAGGAGGGAACCACATGTGGCAGAGAGGCCAGCAGGTCGGAGGGAGCTCTTCCATGGTGACGCCTTCGACATGGAAGAAGGGAATGATCAAAGGACATTTTCGCGATTGCAATCAACCAGGTGGGGGTATAAACGCAAAATGCATAAGTGAGGAATGACCTTCCACCCACATGAATCGTGACTGTTCACTCTAGATCAGAAGGCCAATGTTCGCATTAGTATGTTAGCACCCAAATAGTCGTTACCACTGAATATGCTGCCCGCCACACCTTAGGGATCTCCGCGACTACTGCCCACTACCGCACCCCTCTCCTCCCCTTCGGAGAAGATGGCTTGGGGAGCTCAAGATGGCTTTGATACCAAATGGGGACCCAGGCAGTGACTCAGGGATCTAGTTGCTACGATGTATGGTGGAGAATGGCTTAGGGTGAATGGAACGAGGATAGAGTGAGAGATGCAGGTTGGAAGCATGATATATGTTTATTTTTTTACTTTTAATTAATATTAAAAACATGAACAGAAATATCAAACAGTAAATAAGAACAAGAACATAAATAGTAAAGAACTGAAATTAAAACATATGCAACACAGAAAGAACTAAAAGATAAAAGAACATATGCAGAATGATAAATATAGAACAGAATGATTAGAACAGAAACTTAGAACATATATAATACAAAAGATAAAACATAAATTAGAAATAACATAAACTTAGAATAAAATAAACATAGAACATAAAGAACTTAAAGTAAAGAGAACTTAAAACATAACTAAAGGACAAAATATAAAGAAGATAAACAAAGAACAGAATAATAAGAACATAAGAAAAGGACACAATAAAAAGAACATTAGTAATGTAAAGAATAGAATGAACAAATATAAAGAGTTTAGGGAGAAATCATTCTAGCGTTCATTCATATACCTTGATAAACAGAAGGTGGATCCTTCTGTGTAGTACACCAGAAACTACATACAATTTCTTAGTTATACAAACCACACAAATATTTTACACACTTACACTTTTACAAACTTACACACTCTGACTTGAGGATCGAGTCTTTATTTAGGATAGATACTACTTATTTACACTAAGTCGTGGAATGGTAATGGAGATTTTGATGAAAGTGGTGGTAAAGGAAAAATGCCTTGCTATGTGATCGATCTCTGAGTTACTTCTGAGTGATGTTCAGAGTGGTATTCAGAGCGATGCTCTTGAAGCTTGCCTTCATGCCCTTTATATAGGGGTCGCCACCCCTAGGATAAGCATGGTAGAGATTCCCCATGATGACGCCTTTTGACTACCAATATTATTCTTCATGATGACGTTTTAGACTTCAGGGAGTCATGATGAAGCTTTAGACTTTCGTGGAGAATATTCACCATGATGACACTTTTGACTAGACTTTATTCTGTCTGCAATAGTTCAGATTCTATCTGCAATAGTAGATAGTACTCCATATAATTGTCCTTCAATTATTCTTGTTGTCGGGGATGATTCTTTAGCGAACAATTATTGTCATTCGCTATCGTCATCTACTATCATTGATGAAAAGGTTGTGTCTTCATCTGGTTAGAGTAATTCATACCAATCCAACAATTGACGATATTCCTTTCTGATTAAGGTGTCTTCGCCATAATTTGGTTTTATCAGACGTCCAACACCTTTATGTAAAAACCCATTATTTCCACCACACCATATGTTCATTATTTGATTATAGAAAATCATCTGGTATGTGGTGTCTAGATGAATACATTCTTCAATTTCCATGGCTTCTTTGAACCATCACCACTTATCATGATTTGTGTTCTGAGAGAAGAGTTCTCTTTGTTCTTCTGTCAGGACACCGGTCCTTCTCCTATTAAAGAAGTTGAAATATCATTTGAAAATATAGATATCATGCATTGCATGCCTTATTGGTAGTATGAACCTTGGAGGGGTAGAATAGAAGATAAGTTTATATCTTCCTTTGAAAGGTGCTAGTTTCTTGCATGCTTCTTTAATTGCTATTCCAAGGTCGGACTGAAGAATCTGATTCAGTGTCCCATAGATGACACAGACTAGACCCTGATCTATCATTTCTTGAAGAGAAATATTTTTGTGGGTTCGTGTTTGTAGGCCTTGGAAAAATTTGAGATCTATTTCTGCTCTAAGTATTATATATTTGTGGTGTGGTTGGAAAATCACTTGGTTGTCAAAATGGAGTGGAAATGTATGGATATTGATTGGATGCTAGGGTTAATTTCTCTCCCCTCAAATAGATCAATGAAGTATTCTTGGAATCTGAGAATACTCTCATTTGTCTCTCATGGTATTTTTCCCAAATTAATTCTAGAACATCTGGTCCTAAGCAAGACAGTGTTTGCTTGGTTTTAAAGCTTAATCTGGAAATAAGAATCTCATGGGAAGTATGGCTAAAGGGTTCCTTTAAAGCTATACTCTCTCTTCTTCATTTTTGTAGCTACAATTCTCTCTTCTCACTTGTCTTTTGTGGCTACATGCATTCTCATATTTGTTTCAATGCAATCTGATTTTGATAATGCCATGGTTCTTATACATGGGAATGCTATGAGAAGCTCTCTGATATCTATGCAAGTTGGAGATACAATTGTAGTAGATGCATATGTTTGTTTGTGGTTAGAACCATTGCCTGGTGAGCTTATAAATTTTTTATAAGCTACTTGGCATATATGATGACTCATATCATTGTAATAAATTGGGTGTTGATTAAACATCATTATCAAATAGTCACGGCTTATAATAAATCTATGAAGGCATCATCTAAAGGAGTGAGATACAACTCAAATAAAGGTTATAATTGGTTATACTATGCAATATCATGTTACATTCTTACCAAATTATTGATTGAAAGATATATGATCTATCATAACAAAGGTATAAGAAAGGTAATGTATGAAAAAATATTTCATGACTACAAACTAATCCAGTTAGTTGCCTTCTTGTCGCATTACAAGGAAATAATGTCCCAGCAAAGATATGAATGGTTCACACAGATGAACTCGTGGAAACTACCCCAACTATGGGAGGGGAATTCCGAGCGTTTCAATCTTAATTTTCCATCAACAGAATTGCAACAAGGCTTGCTCAATTTACTCTGGCAAGCAAAGAATGAAAAGGAAAAAGCTCATGCATTAAATGGGCTGGCCTACTATTTCAATTATATGATGCCTAAAGATACAAGGGCAAGATCATCAGATTATATGTCCTCAGAAGAGGCTTTTGTATCGAGATTTCGAGATATTCTTCCCAAAAAGGAAGAAAGCTCATCAAAAGTATTAAATCTAGGTGCTGGATCACCTGTCAATTCAAATATATTGGATCTGGATACCAGATCACAGGAATATTCAAGGATATCAGATCTGAATATCCGATCATCAAAAAATTTAAAGATAAGTCTCAATATGAGACCACCACAATATTCACAAATATTGGATCTGGGTGATATATCCCCAGATGATTCAAAGGTAACAGACCTGAATAATAAGTCACTATCAAAGTGACTCAAAAATATCAGATCTCTATAAGAGATTTCCAGAGTGCTCAAAGATATTGGATCTAGATGTTAGATCACAAGATATTTCAAAAGTATTGAGCTTGAGTACAAGCTCACCAGGCAATGGTTCTAACCACAAACAAACATATGCATCTACTACAATTGTATCTCCAACTTGCATAGATATCAGAGAGCTTCTCATAGCATTCCCACGTATAAGAACCACGGCATTATCAAAATCAGATTGCATTAATACAGAGATTGCATGTAGCCACAAAAGAAAAGTGAGAAGAGAGAGTTATTGCCATAAGAATTAAGTAAGTGAGATTATAGCCTCCAAAGAGCTCTTTAGCCCTACTATTCATGAGATTCTCATTTCTAGATTAAGTTTCAAAACCAAGCAAACACTAACTTGCCTAGGGACAGATTTTCTAGAACTCATCTGGAAAAAATACCATGAGAGACATATGAGAATATTCTCAGAGCTCCAAGCATTAACCTACATGAGGGGAGAGAAATTAATCCCAGTATAAGAATTAATGTCCATACATTTCCACTCCTTCATTTTGATGAGAGAATAATTATCCAGCCATACCATAAATACATAATATTGAGAGCAAAGATAGACCTTAAACTCCTCAAAGGCCTATAAACACAAACCCATAAAAACCTTTCTCTCCAAAGTATCATAGACCAAGGTCTAGTCTATGTCATTTATGGCACACTAGATCAGATTCTTCAATATGATCTTGGGATTGCAATAAAGGAAGCCTGCAAAAGATTGGCATTTCTCAGGGGAAGATATAAAATTATCTTCTATTCTACTCCTCCAAGGTTTACACCACCAGTCAGGCCGACAATGCATGATGTTTACATTGTCAAAGGATGTTTCATTTTTCCTGCCAGAAGAATTGGTATTCTGACTAAAGAACAAAAAGAACTCTTCTCTCAGGATACAAATCATGATAAGTGCAGGTGGTTTAAAGAAGCTATAGAAATTTAAGATAGCATCTATCTAGACACCACATGCCAGATGGTTTACCAAAACCAAATAATGAAGATATTCTGTGGTGGAAATGGTATTCTACACAAAGGTGTCGGGCGCCTAATAAAGTTTAATTATGGCGAAGACACGTTGATTCGAAAAGAATATCAGAAAATGCTGAGTTGGTATGAATCACTCCAACCAGATGAAATTGAAGGCACAACCTCTGCACCAATGATCGTAGATGATGACAGCGAATGACAATAATTGTTCGCTGAGAATCTTCTCCGACAAAAAGAATAATTGCAAGGACAATTATGTGAGTACTATCTACTATTGTAGATGAAATCTGGACTATTGCAGACAGAATAAAGTCTGGTCAAAAGTGTCATCATGGCAAATATTCTTCACAGAAGTCTAAAGCTTCATCATGACTCCCTGAAGTCTAAAGCATCATCATGAAGAATAATATTGGCGGTCAAAAGGCGTCATCATGGGGAATCTCTACCCATGCTTATCCCAGGGGTGGTGACCCCTATATAAAGGGCGCGAAGGCAAGCTTCAAGGGCATCGCTCTGAATACCACTCTGAACATCACTCAGATCGATCATATATCAAGGCATTTTGCCTCTACCACCACTTCCATCAAAGTCTCCACTACCACTCCACGACTTAGTGTAAATAAGTAGTATCTATCCTAAATAAAGACTCGATCCTCGAGTCAGAATGTGTAAGTTTGTAAAAGTGTAAGTGTGTAAAATATATGTGTGGTTTGTATAACTAAGAAATTGTATCCTAAATTAAATGGAGTATGGATGTCCGAGTATGCATACTGTATTCACTTTATGAAGTATGTGCACATTTTTTATAAATGGGAGTATCTGCGTGGAGGGGAGTATGTGCACATAATGCGTTTGTGGAGTATGTGAACATTTTTTATAAATGGGAATATCTGCTTTTATGAAGTATGTGCACATTTTTTTTATAATGCGTTTATGGAGTATGTGCACATTTTTTATAAATGGGAGTATCTGCGTGGAGGGGAGTATCTGCACAGAGTATATCTTCATATATATTTGGATGGAGTGTGTATACCACTTATTTTGGTAGTATTCGTCATTATGGTTGTATCAAGTGTGTATCCATTTTTATATCTAAAAATACAGAAAATTAATGTATGTATTAGCTAATTAAATTCAAGGTCAATTCTAAGTCCTCTTTGTACTTTGTAAAACTTAATAGTACATATATGAGTTACACAAAAGACATATGTACTTTAGAAGTGGTATTGTCACATACATGACAAGTGGTATCAAATACTGATATTGACACGTATGTACATCTAAAGCATACTACATTAGAAGACAACAAGAATGGATGACGGGGAGGGCATCTAACACGTCATCGATGAGACGCCGGTGGAGTGTACTAACGCCCCTGTCCTACGCTTGCATGGAGCTAGGGTCTGCAATCACGTACTCCCTCCATGACCATACATTGAAATGCTCTCAAAACGCCAAACATGCGTGGATTAGGTGACCCTGCATGGTTATAATATGAGGTTCAGAAACTAGAAGTGAAGTGTGTTATCCCAAAGGTAGATATTACCTAAGATTATATGGGATTAGTAGAACACACTGCTGCTTGGCTCGGTAGTGATCACTCTAGAAAACAATTTTCAGATCAGCCCTGAATCAAGATGCACAACTATTCCGTACTGCCGAGGCTCTACCTACGATGACCCAAAGCTAGGATCTTGCCGTGGCGACGTCCATCCGCACATGATATCAATTCCAACGGCCGTCCAGAAATCTAGTATCACCTTGCCTTGCCAATGATTTAATTTATCCTGCCAAGGTATACCAATCCTTGCACCGATCAATAGTTCTTCCATCATAACGAGTGCTCCTTGGTGCCTGGACACCATAGTCTAAAATAGATACTGTGTATATCCCACGTGGATATAGAGGCCGGATTTTATATCCTTTATCTAAAAAAAGGTATGTATCGTATGCAAATTTTTTTTTAAATTTCTTAGATGTCAAGTTTAACTTGTTTAATTACTAGTTCAAACAAGTTTGAACTAAATTTTGAATTGTAGTTGCCTTTTTTATGATAGTTTGATTATAGGTATATGCTAATTACAGCAAAGTATGTGATCTAAATTCGTTCAAAACTTTGAGTTTGAGTATATTTTTTCAAACTTATACGTTTCATTTGAATTGTTATAGATGGGTATATACCTTAAAACTGATATTTGCAAAAAAATACCTGAATTTAGATGAAATTGATGTATTTGCATTTGAAATCATGGTATACATACATACATACATACATACATACATACATACATACATACATACATACATACATACATACATACATACATACATACATACATACATACATACATACATACATACATATATAGGGATGAAAACGGAACGGAAATATCCCGTACCGAACCGCATCGTTTTCTACATTTGACCCGATCGAATTCGTATTTTCGGACAAATTCAAATTCGGTTCGAAATACGGAATACCAAATTCGAAAACGGAGCGAAAACGGTTTAGACATTTTCCGACCGTTTTCTACTTTTCTACATTTTATTCGGAATATACCGTATTGTAAATATGGTTTAAACCGTATTTGGCCCACTAGTCTAAAAACCCAGGTCTCACCGCCCGGCCCAGGCGCCCAGCGCCCCAGCCCAGTCCCGCCGCACGCCCGCGCTGGCCCCTAAATGAAATCCCTAACCCTAATCCCCTTACCCCTAGCACGCGACGCCGCACCCCGCACGCGACGCCCAGTTCCGCCGCACGCCGGCACCCCGCACCCGCACGCGACGCGGTGCGCGACTCCAGCAGCGCCGCCGCCCCCCCGGCCGCCCGCGTGCCATCCCGGCGGCCGCTCGCGTCCCACCCCGGCAGCTCCGCCGCCCCGCCAGCTCCGCCGAAAATTTCGCATTAGTCATCCCACTGGGCTCCCCCGTAACCCTACTGTTTGCCCATTCTTGTCATCTAGCTCCTCTCTCCGGCCTCCCATCCTTGCCGCCGCCGCATTCTCCACAGATCCCATCTCCGGCCGCCGGCGCGGCTTCCGCGTCTCGTCCCCGGCGGGCCTCCCCGGTCGCCGACGCGGCCTCCGAGCCTCGCATCGTCGCCTCGCGTCCCCGGCCGCCGACGCGTCGTCCTCCTCCCATCCGCCGCCGGCGACGCCTCGTCCTCCTTCTCCCATCCCCGGCCACCCCCTCGCCCTCCTCCTCCCATCCGCCTGCACCGACGCCTTGGAATCACTCAGTATCAGAATACCATGTGTATGAGTTCTTTAAGGTGATTTGAAGCCCTGCCTTCCTAAAAAATTTTGAAGTCCTGCAATTTGTTCTCATTGAGCAGTGACATTTTCTATTGAGTTCTTCTAGCAGAATATTTAGCCCACCAGGTAGTTCTTACGTCTGTTTGCAAAATTCTATGCAGATATGGAACTGTTCTCGAGAAAGAGGTCTGTCTTGATAATACCTATCTTGATTTGTCTTGATACTACTTATCTTCATTTCATCTTGGAACTTACAAATTTTGGTGTTTTGAATTACTATGCACTGTATGAAATCAAGCACTCTTCTAAAATCCTGCAGCTAATATTCTTGTGCATGAGTTCTTTACAACACATTTCTTCCAAGACGGTATACATCCTATCCCAGGTGCTCGAGATGCTGTCCAAAATCTTTCGTCTTTCTGTAGCTTATCTGTAGTAACGTAAGTCGGATCATTTGATTTTAGAGACATAGTCAATTTATATTTCGTTAGAAGATGTTTGCCTAATGATACCCTTCCTTTTTAAAGATCTCGGCAGGATGCAATTAAAAACCACACATTAGAGTGGATCGAGAAGTACTATCCAGGCTTATTTGAGCAGATCCATTTCGGGAACCATTTTGCTTTGCAAGGTCAATCAAGGCCAAAATCAGAGATTTGTAGGTAAGACTGTAAGGGGAATGCTATTCTAGTCTTTCCAGTCATGTTATAAGAGTGCACCTGCACTGTGACTTGGTCTACCATACACTAAAGCATAATAATGTTTAAAACTGTTGTTTGATTATCTTTTTTTGTGTGTTTTAAACAGTTATGATAATGTTCTCAGTGTTCCTGCACATAATATTAACTTGTTCGCTATGAAATTCCTCGCTGCAGATCTTTTGGTGCTCAGGTTTTAATCGATGACAACCCGAGATATGCTTTAGAATGTGCTGAGTTTGGCATTAGGGTCCTGCTCTTTGATTATGATAATTCGTACCCTTGGTGCAAAACTGGTGTGGATCAATCACATCCTCTGGTGACCAAGGTTCATAGTTGGCAAGAAGTTGAGCAAAAGCTTCTTTCTTGGGTAGTACCTGAGAAGCACAATTGATATCAGCAAATGCTTCCGAAGAGCTTAATTTCTGAAGAAACATGTTGGATCCATTCCAGTATGTTAATACATGAATATATCAGAGTAAAATAGGATATTGCGTATTTTTTGAAAGACTGGAGAATGAATATTGCTTCATTGCCACATGCTGGATGTAGGCATGGACCCTGGAAGACAACCAGTTTAGTGTTGTCCTAGATGATTCAAGATCGATACGCAGTTTCCATGTGACAGATCAAATTCTTTTTCAGCCTTT
Organism: Dendrocalamus latiflorus; assembly: GCA_017311315.1. Classification (NCBI taxonomy): domain Eukaryota; kingdom Viridiplantae; phylum Streptophyta; class Magnoliopsida; order Poales; family Poaceae; genus Dendrocalamus; species Dendrocalamus latiflorus. Next base: position 51,700,921 of record CM029642.1, on the reverse strand, counting down.
TACCCTGTGGGGTGATGGGATGTTTTTTCATGTTAGATGTGCCTGCCATATTCTCAATTTGGTTGCTAGAGATGGGTTGAAAGTCATTTCTGGAACAATCAGCAAAGTCAAATCACTTGTACTAGCTGTGAAATGGTCTTCATTGCAGTGGGAAGAGCTTATTATATGCACTTGAACTTGATCATGCACTTGGTAATTGTTATGTACTTGGTCACTTGTTAATTGTTATGCACTTGGTCCTACAGGTCGGTATTCCGTATTGAATTTTCGTATACCGACCGTGTTCGACATAATTCCGCTCGAATTGGTTCGTTTTCGAAATTCTCGATATTCCGTAAGTTCGCGTTCGTTTTCGTGTCCGGCTTTACCGCTTTCGCTTTCGTTTTCGTATTCAAATGTAGAAGTAGAAAACGGTTGAGGAGTTTTCCGACCGTTTTCATCCCTATACATATATGTGTTTATGTATACACACACACAAAGACTTAAGAAAGAGCTAGTCTTTGCCTTCAGCTACCAGTCTTCGCCAATTTGTGGTGTCAAATCACCTCTTGCAGAAGGACGCTAGCTGATGTAGATCTGCATGGTAATTTTCTCGACTACTAAAGCCAACGACCGTCCTCATGTGTCAATTTTGGGTCCGCTCCATGGTACGTGAAGCGATCGTTCAGTGCGTCAGTGCCACATTCGTGCTCAAGGAAGAAATACACTTTCATGCGAACAAGGTGATGTTGAATATATAAGCACATGTAGGTTTAATTTATTCCATAAATAAATCATGACATCATGCACGCAAAATAACAGAACCATCACAGGCATAAAAGATCTAGACATGTAAACCACGAAACTGTACATGAACAGATCTAATACGGAGAACATGACTGTTACGTACCGATGGTTCTGTTCTGATCGGTTTGCCGATGTAGACGCCGCAGGCACGGTGAGAATGACACGAAGTCGATGACGATTCGCCGAAGCCGAACGACGAGGAAGACGAGCCAGAGCTACAGCGAGCAGTCGCGCAGAGCGCTTCCCAAAAACCTTATTCGCCCTCTCCCGGTGCAGGACTTCGAAAGCGACGGTTCCGGAGACCTGCTCTCCCGAACGACAGTGCACGCCGGCGGACGGGACGGAGTAGACTACGTGGGACGGCGCAGCACAATGGATGGAGGAGGCAAAACCCTAGATTGATTTTCGCGTAATGCTGTATGGAGGCGGCGACTCCGTATTTATAGAAAACCAGGACGCGTGATCAAGACGCCTGCACGTTCTCCATAACTCGTAACCGAACCGGATTAGTCGCGTAACCGATTCGGATTCACCGCCACACAAAACAGCAAAAGATAAAACTGCAAAAGGAAGCCGCGTCTGCGCAAGCACCTGGAGCGGATTTTGGCGGACCATTCACGCAGGTGCCGTGCGCCCGCGCCGCCCACCCAGCCCAGCCCAGCCCGGCCCGGCCCGGCCCGGCCCGGCCCGGCGAGGCGAGGCGAGGCGAGCGAGCGCGCGCGTGTTATCCTCTAGTTCTCTCCCACACATGCCTCAAGTGACTAGGAGTGCACCATCCCTTTTAAGGTGGTCTTCCTCTCCTAGAACTAGCAATATGGTACTAAAGGTCACATGCATGCCTCCTTTGCATGAGTGGGCCTTTGAGATTTAATAGGAATTATTCTTATTATATGGGCTTGGCCCACATAATCCAACAATCCCCCACCAGATCTCAAAGTCCCACAGAGATTTGCCTGAATTCCAATGTACTGTTTATATATCAGTATTTCGATGGAGACCGATTAAGGTTGAACATCCACCTAGAACTCCAAGCTACACTTACTCACAACTTGAACAATGGACTATGCCTTGAATTGCAAGTTTGGTGCAAGCAAGCTTCACTTAAAGACTTAACTGATACTAGGCCGCCAGTAGGCTACCCCTCGGTTGGAGCGTATAAGTCATACTCCTTGGTCTCTTCATGAGCTTAGTAGGAGATTACCCAAGATCTCCATAGACTGCGACTAACAGTCGGGCTCATATAGGTGTGTTCTTTCAAGAACGCTCTGCAGGATAGCGTCTTCGCTTCTAAAAGCCAATGGAACACATTAAGACCTTAGTCAACCTGCCTTGCAGTTTCTGAGAGTATTGCATTTTCACATAGAGAGGGTTGAAATTACTCTCCTTCAGTTAACTAATGGCTTGTTTTTCCCAGATCCTAATTCACGGGATCTCCGATCACATAGGTTGGGTTACTACCATAGATAACTCACATGGGTCTCATACCCATCTCCTTCGATGCACTATCTATCACATTCCGTGATAGTCCCTTTGTAAAGGGATCTGCCAGGTTTTTATCTGTTTGGATGTAATCCAAGGTTATAACTCCGGAGTTTCTCAATTTCCTGACAGACTTCAATCGTCTCTTAACATGCCTGGACGATTTCATATTATCCTTAGAACTGTTCACTTTAGCGATAACGGTTTGATTATCACAGTTCATAAGGATAGCTGGCACTGGCTTTTCCACCGTAGGTAGATCCATCAATAGATCTCGTAGCCATTCTGCCTCAACAATAGCAGTGTCTAGTGCCGCAAGCTCTGCTTCCATGGTTGACCTCGTCAAAATGGTCTGTTTGCAAGACCTCCATGAAACAGCACCACCACCAATAGTGAAAACATATCCACTAGTGGCTTTGATCTCATCAGCATCAGAGATCCAGTTGGAATCACTATAACCCTCCAGCACCGACGGGTACCCAGTATAATGAAGTCCAAAGTTCGAGGTACCTTTCAGATAGCGCAACACTCGCTCAAGCGCCTTCCAGTGATCATCTCCTGGGTTAGATGTAAACCGACTCAATTTGCTCACAGCAAAGGAGATGTCTGGCCTTGTTGCACTAGCTAGGTACATTAGTGAGCCAATTATCTGGGAGTATTCCAGCTGATTCCTAGCAATTTTCTTATTCTTACGAAGTAACACGCTAGGATCATAAGGTGTTGGAGAAGGCTTGCTGTCAGAAAAGCCAAAACGGCTCAAGACCTTTTCCACATAATGAGATTGCAAAAGTGTAATCCCATCCTCACCTCTAACCAATTTAATGTTTAGAATAACATCAGCCACTCCCAGATCTTTCATATCAAAGTTTTGAGACAAGTATGATTTGACCTCATTTATCACACTAATGCTTGTCCCAAAAATCAAGATGTCATCCACATACAAACATAGAATAACTCCCTCACCCCCACCATAACGATAGTATACACATTTATCTGCCTCATTGACAGCAAAGCCTGCAGATGTCAGTGTTCTATCGAACTTCTCATGCCACTGCTTAGGGGCTTGTTTCAGACCATACAAAGATTTCAACAGTTTTAACACCTTGCCTTTTTGACCTTCTACTACAAATCCATCAGGCTGTTCCATGTAAATTTCCTCATCCAGCTCTCCGTTAAGAAAAGCTGTCTTAACGTCCATTTGATGAACGAGAAGACCATGTGAGGCAGCCAAAGCAAGTAGTACTCGAATTGTGGTCAGTCTAGCAACAGGTGAGTAAGTGTCAAAGAAATCTTCGCCTTCTTTCTGAGTATAGCCCTTGGCAACAAGCCGAGCCTTATATTTTTCAATAGTACCATCTGGCCTAAGCTTCTTTTTGAACACCCACTTGCACCCTACAGGTTTGCACCCATAAGGTTTATCTGTCAGCTCCCAGGTTCCATTAGCGATAATGGAATCCATTTCACTACGGACAGCCTCCTTCCAGTAGTCTGCATCAGGGGATGCATACGCTTCTGAAATAGACTTGGGAGTGTCGTCCACAAGGTACACAGTGAAATCATCACCAAAGGATTTGAATATCCTTTGTCTCTTGCTCCTTCTAGGAGCTCCACTGTCATCCTCCTCATTGACAAGTTCATGTGTATGTTCAAAAGGTTCAGGTGATGTGATTGAACTGGGAATTATTTCAGAAGGTTGACAAGTAGTGTTATGTGTATCCTTCATAGGAAAAATATTCTCAAAGAATGTTGCATCTCGAGACTCCATAATTGTACCAACATGCATGTCAGGTACCTCAGTTTTAACTATCAAAAATCTATAGGCAATGCTATGATTAGCATATCCCAGAAAAACGCAGTCCACAGTTTTAGGTCCAAGCTTGCGTTTCTTAGTTATTGGCACATTAACTTTCGCCAAGCACCCCCATGTACGCAAGTAAGAAAGTGATGGTTTTCTCCCAATCCATACCTCGTATGGTGTTTTGTCCTTATTTCTGTTAGGAACTCTATTTAATACGTGATTAGACGTTAGCAAAGCCTCCCCCCACCATGCCTTAGGTAATCCCGCAGTATCTAACATGGCATTCACCAAGTCAGTCAACGTGCGGTTTTTCCTTTCGGCAATCCCATTTGACTCGGGGGAATAAGGAGGCGTCCTCTCATGTATAATGCCATGTTCCTCACAAAATAAGTCAAATTCGTTTGAGAAATACTCTCCACCACGATCTGACCTAAGTCTTTTTATCTTTCTATTTAACTGGTTTTCAACTTCTGCCTTATAGATTTTAAAATAGTCTAAAGCCTCATCTTTCGTTTTCAATAAATACACATAACAGAACCTAGTTGCATCATCAATCAATGTCATGAAATATCGTTTTCCACCCTTCGTCAACACGCCATTCATCTCAGAAAGATCTGAATGCAGGAGTTCTAGTGGTGCCAAGTTTCTCTCCTCGGCAGCCTTGTGAGGCTTACGAGGTTGCTTTGATTGCACACAGCTATGGCATTTAGAACCTTTGGTGATGGAAACGTTTGGAATTAAACTCATACTGGAAAGCCGAGACATCAAACCAAAATTAATATGACATAGACGTGAGTGCCAAACATTAGCCTCATCATCCACACTGCCACAAATATGGTTTACAGTCTTATTGCAGAAATCTGAAAGGGAAAAGCGGAACAAGCCTCCGCACTCATAGCCTTTACCAATAAAATGTCCATGTTTAGACACGACTACTTTATTAGACTCAAATACCAACTTAAGCCCGTCTCTACATAAACGGGAGCCACTAACGAGATTCTTGTCTATAGAAGGGACATGCTGCACGTTCTTCAGCTGCACGATCTTTCCCGAAGTAAACTTCAGATCTACCGTGCCAACACCATGAACAGTAGCATGTGACCCATTCCCCATTAGGACGGAGGAATCTCGGGCGACCTGATAAGAAGAAAACAACGAAATATCAGCACACACATGTACATTAGCTCCTGTATCAATCCACCAATTGGTAGATTGACTAACTGAAAGAACAGTAGGTAAATTACCATACCCAGTCCCATCTCCAGTCTTGCCAATGGTCACGTTGACAGACTTAGAAGTCTGTCCTGCAGGTGCCTTCTTTCCTTTGCGTTGTGGGCACTTCTTGGCCATGTGACCAGGCTCACCGCACACAAAGCAAGTTCTATCATCCTGATTGTTGTTGTTCTTCTTCTTCTTGAAGTTGGTGACATGCGTCATTTTTACATGCATTTTACCGTCATTTTACCCTCATATTTTTCGCATTTTGGGACCATTGATCATCATTTACACGCTTTTCTAAAATTAATTGCTCAAATTGGACCCTTTTACATTTTTTATGCTTTTCCACAGGCCGGCGCGATCGAGGCGCATAAACGACAAAATTTGCATTCTGCGGCTGCTCCGTACAAATGTGCGCATCGACACGAATCCGTAGGATCAAACCGCGCTGAAATCGGACTCCCGGAGGGCCAGAACAGAAGAAGTTGAATGGGAGAAGGACCTTTTTGCAAACCCTAAATTCCTTGAGGACTAAATCAGAAAATGGCCGAAAACCCCAATCCCCTTCTCCACCCGTGCGCCGCCGGTGGGGAGACTTGAGCCCGGTTTCCTTCTACCTCTGCCCCCGTTTGCTTCCTCCCCCGATTCTCCTCCTCCACTCCGGCCGCCCCACTTCTCCGGCCATCTCTTCACCTCCACGCGCCACCCTTTCCCCTCTTCTCCACTGCCTCCCCCTTTCCTTCGCTTCCTCCACCGCGCCGCCCCGGCGCGCCACCCTCTCCTTTCCACTCGAGCGCAGCCCCCTGCTACTCCCTCCGGCCACCACTTCTCCATCCACCGCACACCTCACCACCAAGCACCGCCACCTTCTCCTCCTTCTCCGCCGCCTTCCCCCTTCCCCCTTCTCAACTCTCTCCTCCCTCCTTCTCCACATCCGGCCATCCCTTCCTCTTCTCCACCCGTCGTTCTTCCAATCCGCTCCGGATTCCCCATCCGCGCCGCCATCGCCATCTCTCTCCGCCGCCTCTTCCTCTCCTCAGTTCGGCCGCCACCGTCTCTTCTCCACCGTCGCAGCCTCTCCGCCTCCCTTCACCGACCGCCGCCTCTCTACGGCCACAGAGCTGCGCCATCCACTGCTCCGGCAACTACATCCATCGCCGAGATCCCCCTCCGCCGGCTGCATCGCCTCTCCACCGCAACCGATGGCATGAATTCACTTCACCGACGGACCTCGGCGCCGCCTTCCACTTCAACGCCGGCGGCCCCCTCACGTCCTCGACAGCATCGACCTCACTGCCACCACTCCGGTGGCACCTCCTTCCTCGGCTCACTTCACCGACGGTCTCCACCTCTGCTGCCCTCGGCTTCTCCTTCTACGGTCCATTCCAGTTCCTCTTGATTTTCTTCTAATTCTCAATTACTGTTCATCTATTTTCTTCTTTGTTGATCATGTATGCACTATGATTGTGAGATGAGAACTGTGAATGTTAAACTGTGCTTGTCTTGTGATCTGTGATGTGTGCCTGAGATCAGTGATGTTATTGTGCTCTGTTTTATCATTGTGATATAGGCTCTGTGACAATTGTGCAAATTTGTGTCCAGTTAGTAGTATTTTCAGTAGTGCAGTAGTGCTAATTATCATTTGTGGTGGTCAGTTTGTATTCAGTACTTGTGTAGGCTTGTTTATTTGTGATCAGTTTTGTGTAGGGTCTGTTCTGTGCTTGTCCTGTTGTTCGTTAGTATATGTGTGTGTTTGTGTTGCACGAATTAGTTAGCCGGCGACCGTCTCCTTTCCCTCTTGCTATCTCAATCCCCCTCCTTGCTTCTCGACCTCCCTGTTTTCTCTCCCTTCCGCGGTCGTTAGTTAGTTAAGTCGTGCGTTCGTTAGTAGTTCTGTGTTTAGTGCTCTACCGTCGTCGTCTATTTAGCTATCGTCCTTCTTCTACCTTGTTCTCTCTCGACTCCTCCAGTGCTGCTCGACTCTCCCTTTCTTTCTCGCGGTCGGTAGTTAGATAGGTCGTAGGTCGGTGGTCATGTCGTTCGTTCTCGTAGTCGTTGTAGTTCGTGCGTCTGTGTTGTTCGTGCGTTAGTTGTTGTTGTAGTTCGTTCGGTCGTACGACGTTCATTCGTACGGTCGTTCGTTCTGTCGTCTTTCGATTGTTTAGTCCGTCCGTTGGTTAATTTAGTAGTCGTTTTAGGTTCAGTTATCCCCTGTTTCGATTGACCTAGCTTTAGCCGAGCACCGGTAGCCTCAGTCTAGTCCCTGTGGAGAACACGACACTCGCCGCTATTTCAGTGGCAGCCCGTGCACTTGCGGGTGTGCAGTTTTGCACGATCAAGCATTTTGGCGCCGTTGCCGGGGATTAGCTTAGAGCGACAGTGTTAGGCTATAGACTAGGTCGTTGTTTGTTTTCTTTTGTTTGCTTTGTGTTTGTGCTGACCTGTCTTTCATTTAGTCATTGTTCATATTTGTGATTTATCGCTAACCCCTAACCATTTTCCTAGCTATTTCTTCTTCTTTTTGTTGTTTTCCTCATCTTTTCCCGTAGGTTGATCGTTAGAGATATATATTGAGGATATGACATTAGTTCATGATCTTTGGGCTCCGAGTAGTCAAAGTGCTATGTCAGGGCCGGTTTTGCCAGCATTTGAGGTCGATGATTTTGAGTTGAGACCGGGTCTGATTGCCTTGGTTCAGGAGACCCGTTTTGGAGGATTACCCAGTGAGGACCCTTATGAGCATATTCGCAGATTCTTGGAGTATTGTGATACGGTCAAATATCATGGGGTTTCTCAGGACACTATCAGATGCAGATTATTCATATTCTCTCTTCGAGATGGTGCTCGTACCTGGTTTTATTCTTTGCCATCGAGGTCATTCACTTGGGATCAGCTGTCATGTGCTTTCTTGGAGAGATACTCTCCGCTATCCAGGCAGTTTGAGATCCGTGATCAGATCTTCAGTTTTGCTCAGCTTGATGGAGAGAGTTTGTATGATTCTTGGGAGCGATACAAGGCTTTGCTCAGGAGATGTCCGCACCATGGTCTTGAGAGATGGCTTGTTCTGCAGATCTTCTACAGAGGCTTGACATGTGCCACACGATCTTTACTTGATGCAGCAGCTGGTGGAGCAATCACAAACAAGACACTTGATGATGCATTCACTCTTATTGAGAACATGGCTTCCCATCAATTCCAGTGGTACAATGAGAAGCCTTGTTCGGATTCTTTGACAGCCAAAGTGCATGCGCTTGAGCATCATATGGATCAGTACAGTTTGAGCTCTAGTCAGCCGCAGCCTTCTCTGTCATCACACCAGCATAGTTTTCATTCTACTCCTACACCTCAGCAGCAGTTACCTACTCTTCATCATGATCAGATTTATAGTCCCGAGCTGTCTGTTTTGCATACATCTCATCTGGAGTCACAGTTATGTGGTGTGAGGACTTTGCTGACCCAATTGCATGATCTTAGAGAGGCTATGCGCACTTTGATCTCCCGTTGTGATAGTTTGGCATCCTCACAGTCTTATCCGAGTTCCCTAGCTCACTACCAATCTGTCACCACGGAGAGAGATATGACTTCGACTGTGTCTACTCCACCAGTGCTTCAGCACAGTCAGCCTACAGTTTCTAGACATCCTCCACGTCATCACCATAAGATGCCATCTACTCAGTCTCCTAGTCAGTGCTACAGGATAGATGAGATTGATGAGCTTGTGCTAGAGACATTTTTTAGTACCGTTGATACACACCTCTCAGAGTCAGATTCTATGTGTGACATGGTTGAGCTTCAGCGGATTATCTTTGATGATGATATCATTCCCATGGTGCATATGGTAGCTCACACTGATGCCGTCCTGCCAGACTCAGTACTTCAGATTGATGATTTTTTCATGGATGAGCCTAAGTTAGAGATTGTTAGCTTTGATTTGGAGGACTCTCATTGCTTTGACACTGATCATTTACTTCTTGAGACCGATATGGAGAGATTCACCTTTGAGGATGTGGGACACTTAGATGATTATTTGATCTTTGAGCCTGAGATAGAGATATTCATTCTTGATGATGAGGGGGCTGCTTCTGATGTTGAGGAGGAGCATATTTCTATTGATCCACCACCAGCTACTCTCTCGGTCGACATCACCCCTTTGGAGGTTTCTACTACTGTACATTCTGCTTCACCTACACTTCAGGTAGTTTGGAAACTCTTCTCCGATTATCTCAGGTTTGACTTCTTTGGCTTAAACGAGACATATTCTATTGACGATGTTGTTCCTACCTCCTATGTTGAGACCTGTAGTCTTCATGATATACCTTATCGATATGCTTGTGTGATTGGATATTCTATTGATAACTTCAAGGGCATCAATCCTATCATATATACTTGCCATGTCCTTGAGTTTGTTTGTAGGCTTACACTTTTGGACCATCGACTACGAGCGGACATGGTTCGAGTCGATATTCCTTGGGATCCAGGTGGATTTTGAGGCATGCCGCTTCGTGAGGAGGGCGGACATGTGCTTTTTCCATGTCCCGTCCTTGGCCCTCCTCCCGCTACATCCAAATGAGCTTCTCTTTTTCCTTTTATTTCCATTTTGTTTGTTGGTTTTTCTTCTTTTCTTTCTTTTTTATTTCAGGTCCCGTGCTAGATCCTCATCCTTATATATGCGAGAAGCCACGGGATGAATTGTCTACTTTCACTACATCATATATACCCGGTGAGCTGTTTCTTACCCCTTTAGGCGCATTCATGATACATTGCTCAATTTAAGCTTGGGGGAGGACTTGTATGTGTATGGATGATGTTCTAGCATGTTTGTTTATATTTGTGAGCATTTGAGCTTATTGTCGTGTAGTTGATGATATGTGGTCATTCTTATGCTTCATATGATGCTTATGTTGATGATATATGGCCTTTATTATTGCTCTCATGTTATGCTTGATTGTATATTTTGGTCATGTGAGCCCATGCTATGATTAAACAAGAAAGGTCATGCCGAAATTTTCATTGAGCTATATTGTCATTAGTTCCTTGTATGTCTTAAGTCACTTGGCATCATATAGGGTTGAGTTTTGGTTATTATCCTTGATGAGCTTAGAATCCTTGTGATCCTATAGCATTTGATTCATTGCGAGTTACGCATGTGTTTTGACCATTTGCGGATTGAATTGGTTCTAGTCATAGCCTCTTGAATGATTATATCTTAGTTTCAAGCTTTGGCATATGTTATTTTAGATATTGATACTTTGCTTGATTGTAAAATTTGTGAAAGGGGTAGTCCTATCTTGAGCCAATAACATGGTTGATTTATCTAGGTATCCATGTCTCGAGACACGTGTTACTTAGCTTAATGAAAACCGGTTAAAGATGCTTAATCAAAACTGAAAAAAAGAAAAAAATATTTGTGTGTGTGTGTGTGGAATAAGTGACTATGTCACATTGGTTTGGAAATGTGTTGAATAAGTGGCAAGTCTTGCCCAAGTGAAGTGTGAGTGTGAATAAGTGGCTAGCTAGCCCAAGGGTTGGAATAAGTGGCACTTGTGCCCAATGTATGTTTTAAATTTGCTAAAAATCAACAAAAATTAGGTATCATGGCTCAAGTGTGGGCTTTTTCATAAATTTCATGCAAGTATTAGTCTCTTTGTCTCAAATAGTATATGCCTTAGTACGACTCTTTGCTATGCTCATTCTTGATGTTATACCTAGTTCCGATGCTTTACAATTTTGGTTGGATTCATGTGATTACTTGAGTGTATAACTTGATTTGGTCGAATGCTATAGTTATCACTTTGACATCCATGCTTGAATGTTTCATTCTCATCTTGGATGGTCCTCAAAACTCTAGTTAGATAATGTCGTTTTACACTGTTGTATGCCTCATGACTTATTACATGCATTTAACTAGACTTTTACCTCATGATTACTTGTTGTCCGGGTTCGATAATATCATGCCATTTACTTGAGGACAAGTAAACGTTTAAAGCTTGGGGGTATGACATGCGTCATTTTTACATGCATTTTACCGTCATTTTACCCTCATATTTTTCGCATTTTGGGACCATTGATCATCATTTACACGCTTTTCTAAAATTAATTGCTCAAATTGGACCCTTTTACATTTTTTATGCTTTTCCACAGGCCGGCGCGATCGAGGCGCATAAACGACAAAATTTGCATTCTGCGGCTGCTCCGTACAAATGTGCGCATCGACACGAATCCGTAGGATCAAACCGCGCTGAAATCGGACTCCCGGAGGGCCAGAACAGAAGAAGTTGAATGGGAGAAGGACCTTTTTGCAAACCCTAAATTCCTTGAGGACTAAATCAGAAAATGGCCGAAAACCCCAATCCCCTTCTCCACCCGTGCGCCGCCGGTGGGGAGACTTGAGCCCGGTTTCCTTCTACCTCTGCCCCCGTTTGCTTCCTCCCCCGATTCTCCTCCTCCACTCCGGCCGCCCCACTTCTCCGGCCATCTCTTCACCTCCACGCGCCACCCTTTCCCCTCTTCTCCACTGCCTCCCCCTTTCCTTCGCTTCCTCCACCGCGCCGCCCCGGCGCGCCACCCTCTCCTTTCCACTCGAGCGCAGCCCCCTGCTACTCCCTCCGGCCACCACTTCTCCATCCACCGCACACCTCACCACCAAGCACCGCCACCTTCTCCTCCTTCTCCGCCGCCTTCCCCCTTCCCCCTTCTCAACTCTCTCCTCCCTCCTTCTCCACATCCGGCCATCCCTTCCTCTTCTCCACCCGTCGTTCTTCCAATCCGCTCCGGATTCCCCATCCGCGCCGCCATCGCCATCTCTCTCCGCCGCCTCTTCCTCTCCTCAGTTCGGCCGCCACCGTCTCTTCTCCACCGTCGCAGCCTCTCCGCCTCCCTTCACCGACCGCCGCCTCTCTACGGCCACAGAGCTGCGCCATCCACTGCTCCGGCAACTACATCCATCGCCGAGATCCCCCTCCGCCGGCTGCATCGCCTCTCCACCGCAACCGATGGCATGAATTCACTTCACCGACGGACCTCGGCGCCGCCTTCCACTTCAACGCCGGCGGCCCCCTCACGTCCTCGACAGCATCGACCTCACTGCCACCACTCCGGTGGCACCTCCTTCCTCGGCTCACTTCACCGACGGTCTCCACCTCTGCTGCCCTCGGCTTCTCCTTCTACGGTCCATTCCAGTTCCTCTTGATTTTCTTCTAATTCTCAATTACTGTTCATCTATTTTCTTCTTTGTTGATCATGTATGCACTATGATTGTGAGATGAGAACTGTGAATGTTAAACTGTGCTTGTCTTGTGATCTGTGATGTGTGCCTGAGATCAGTGATGTTATTGTGCTCTGTTTTATCATTGTGATATAGGCTCTGTGACAATTGTGCAAATTTGTGTCCAGTTAGTAGTATTTTCAGTAGTGCAGTAGTGCTAATTATCATTTGTGGTGGTCAGTTTGTATTCAGTACTTGTGTAGGCTTGTTTATTTGTGATCAGTTTTGTGTAGGGTCTGTTCTGTGCTTGTCCTGTTGTTCGTTAGTATATGTGTGTGTTTGTGTTGCACGAATTAGTTAGCCGGCGACCGTCTCCTTTCCCTCTTGCTATCTCAATCCCCCTCCTTGCTTCTCGACCTCCCTGTTTTCTCTCCCTTCCGCGGTCGTTAGTTAGTTAAGTCGTGCGTTCGTTAGTAGTTCTGTGTTTAGTGCTCTACCGTCGTCGTCTATTTAGCTATCGTCCTTCTTCTACCTTGTTCTCTCTCGACTCCTCCAGTGCTGCTCGACTCTCCCTTTCTTTCTCGCGGTCGGTAGTTAGATAGGTCGTAGGTCGGTGGTCATGTCGTTCGTTCTCGTAGTCGTTGTAGTTCGTGCGTCTGTGTTGTTCGTGCGTTAGTTGTTGTTGTAGTTCGTTCGGTCGTACGACGTTCATTCGTACGGTCGTTCGTTCTGTCGTCTTTCGATTGTTTAGTCCGTCCGTTGGTTAATTTAGTAGTCGTTTTAGGTTCAGTTATCCCCTGTTTCGATTGACCTAGCTTTAGCCGAGCACCGGTAGCCTCAGTCTAGTCCCTGTGGAGAACACGACACTCGCCGCTATTTCAGTGGCAGCCCGTGCACTTGCGGGTGTGCAGTTTTGCACGATCAAGCAGTTGGTTGTCTGTTGGGCTTTAACAAATTTCCCTTTGTTCTTGTTTGAGGGTTTCTGTACCACATTGGCACTAGACTGCCCTCCATCACCCTTAGACACAGCGTCCTTTTCCCGAGCTTTCTCCTCAATTTCAAGAGACCCAATCAGATTCTCAACAGAGTACTCTTGTCTCTTGTGTTTGAGTGCTGTTCCGAAATTCCTCCATGAAGAAGGTAATTTCGCAATAATACATCCAGCCACAAACTTGTCGGGTAAGGCACACTTCAGGAGTTCGAGTTCCTTGGCAATGGCCTGTATCTCATGAGCCTGATCGACTACAGAACGGTTATCAACCATCTTGTAGTCATGAAATTGCTCCATGACATACATGTCATTGCTGGCATCAGTAGCACCGTATTTGGAATTCAGTGCATCCCATAACTCCTTCGCGTCTGTCATGTGCATATACACCTCGCACAGACGGTCAGCAAGAACACTAAGAATGCATCCAACAAAGAGAGTAGTGGCAGTCTCGAATTCTTTCTGCTTTTCAGCATCAAGAACACCTTCAGGCTTGCCATTACTAACCCAGAATACATTCATAGCAGTAAGCCACAGAGTGACCCTAATCTGCCATCTCTTAAAGTGCACACCGGAGAATTTATCCGGCCTCAGTGCATCGGCAAATCCAGCCATAGTAAAACCACAATGCCTACAATAAGGTTTTTGGATTGTTGAATATATAAGCACATGTAGGTTTAATTTATTCCATAAATAAATCATGACATCATGCACGCAAAATAACAGAACCATCACAGGCATAAAAGATCTAGACATGTAAACCAGGAAACTGTACATGAACAGATCTAATACGGAGAACATGACTGTTACGTACTCGAAGAGAACATGATTTTCGCGTAATGCTGTATGGAGGCGGCGACTCCGTATTTATAGAAAACCAGGACGCGTGATCAAGACGCCTGCACGTTCTCCATAACTCGTAACCGAACCGGATTAGTCGCGTAACCGATTCGGATTCACCGCCACACAAAACAGCAAAAGATAAAACTGCAAAAGGAAGCCGCGTCTGCGCAAGCACCTGGAGCGGATTTTGGCGGACCATTCACGCAGGTGCCGTGCGCCCGCGCCCGCGCCAGCCCAGCCCAGCCCAGCCCAGCCCGGCCCGGCCCGGCGAGGCGAGCGAGCGCGCGCGTGTTATCCTCTAGTTCTCTCCCACACATGCCTCAAGTGACTAGGAGTGCACCATCCCTTTTAAGGTGGTCTTCCTCTCCTAGAACTAGCAATATGGTACTAAAGGTCACATGCATGCCTCCTTTGCATGAGTGGGCCTTTGAGATTTAATAGGAATTATTCTTATTATATGGGCTTGGCCCACATAATCCAACAGGTGATACAAGCACGAACGTGCTCTGCAGAGAATTAATTCATTTACCACCTTTAGTTACCTAAAAAAACAGAGAGAAGGAATTCATATATTCTCTTCGAGCTCGGGCTTTGTGTACATTTTTTAGACGACTTTGTGTACTGGAAAGCATAAAAAGCAAGGCGATGCTTTCCTTCCAGCAGTGTGGATGTATCTGGTGACAAGAAATTGCCAGCTTCTGTTCACAAGACTATGCATCTTTAATCATGCACTTGCGCTGTAATAAAGCTCGCTCGAATAGCTCGTAAATCTCGAGATTTTTTTATAGATTATCATATATACCAACTCTTATCGAGCTTACTCGAGAAGAGTTTGACCTTTTCTATTATTGAAAATTAGTATATGTTGAATTATTTTCTACTATTATCGAGGTTACTTGAGCGAGCTCGAATTTAAGTTTTTCTTATTGTTAAAAATTAGTACATATTAAATTATTTTAACTATTATCAAGCTTATTCGAGCCGAAATCGGGTCGAGCTCAAGCTTGGCCCGAGCCGAACTCCAGGCTCGGACCCCAATTCCAGTCATTAAGAAAAGCAATCTTAACATCCATTTGAAAAAGTGTAAAGCCCTTAGACACCATAAATGCTAGCAATATATGAATGGTTTCTAATCTAACTATAGGTACAAAGATCTCTTCAAATTTTAAGGCTAGCCTTATTGTCAACTACCAACCCATCCTCACTTTGCTTTTTTTTAAATCTCATTTTGTTCTAATTACATTATAATTAGGTGGAGATTCAACTAAGATTCAGACTTAGTTTCTTTCAAAATTTCAAACTCTTCATGCATGGTATTGACTCAAGAGGAATTAGATAAAGCATGGATGATATCTTAGGGTTCAAAAGACGCAAGAAAAGCAGAATATGCATAAGAATCTGGAGAGATAAACCTAGAGCGAGTAACTCACTCATAAAGATCCCCAATCATCTACTCTGGAGAGTATCATCGTTGAATATGAAGAGAAGGTCTTGGTGCAGACGCAGCCTCTACCTCACGGGTTATGGAGGTAGGAGCAGATCTATTCAAAGCACTAGTGAAGATGGGAGGAGGCTACTTTGTTGAAGTTGGAGAAGTAGAAGTATACTCTCCAACCAACTCAGGAGTGACTAGAGGATGGATTGTGTCCTCTATGTTAGAGTTGTCGTCAATGAAGATGCTCCCCTGATCATCGTGTACGTATGTACCTACACCGTCGGGTCTAGTACTAGGATTAGCCTCATCAAAAGTGACTTCACAAGTCTCAACAATTTTATTAGTATATATAAATTAAATACACAATAACCACGAGAATGAACAGGATATCTAAGGAAAATATCATCATAACATCTTGATTAAAATTTATCTAGGTTGTCATATTTAAAGAGTGCTATTCTCATCTAGCATGGTCTTAGCCATCTCTATAAGGGTTTTGTTCTCTCTCTCTCTACAACCCCATTCTGTTAGAGGACTTTAAGTGAGGAGAACCGGTGCTATAATCCTAGTCTAAGGGCCAACTCTCTAAAGCAGCCAAATATCTCATCCTTAGAAACTAGAAAATACACCTAAGAATATCTAGAGTAGTTATCTACAATGACAAGTACATACTACTTTCCTCCAGAAGACTGGACTTTAAAAGAACAAACTTATATCTAAGTGAAGAAGCTGCCCATGTTCATCAGTCATCACTAAAGTTAGGGGTGGATGAGAAGTAGAAACCATCTTACCATGTCTATAGGGTGTGCACACTAGGTCTATAGCACTCTTAAGCCTAGAAAATCCACTAATTAGGTTCTTGTTACTAACTCTAGTCAAGTGGTCGAAGCTTATGTATCCAAGCCTACAATGCCACAACACTAAGTCATACGAGTCAAAAGCCACAAGACACCTAGAGGTAGAGGTAGAATAGATACTAAAATTAGCACTAACAATCATCTCAAACCTAGATATCCCAAAGATATACTCACCTGAGAAGTCTAGAACTTTACACTCACCACTCTTGAACCTCACTTTTAGACCTTCATTAGCAATCTAGGAGATAGGTAGCAGATTTATATCTCAACTCATTTACCAAAGCGACATCCTTAAGCAATAAGTTGTTGTTGACATGCACTGTACTCTTTGTTGTCACGGTCCTAGCAGAAAGCATTCCTAAATATGATCAACTTGTTGCTAGATGCATATGTAAGGGAGGGGAACTATCTAGAATCTTAGGTCATGTGAACACCCGGAGTCAACAAGCCACACGCCGTCCTTCCTCACACGTCGTACCTATAGGGCATAATTAAGCAGGAAACATCTGTGCCTTAGTACTGGGGTTAATGATAAAAGACTTGGGAAATCTAGGAATAGCAGTAGAAGCAGCAATAAAATGGTTAGAAATACAGTCATGAGAATCACCTAGACCTCTCTAAATCATCCTACCAAAAAGACCCATACTCCCCCTATCTAGACACTACCCGTGATTTATCCTTATGATATCCTAACCCAAAGGGCTGCCTAGAGCCAACAAAAGAGTTACAGAAGTCATCGACAAGCCTAGGCCTATGTCTAGAAGAAAAGACGGGCTGTCCGGCTCTAGATACACTCACAGATGAAGAAACTCCTCGAATGGACCTCAAAACGTACACTCTCTTTCCTCTCACTCTTGGCTCTATGGAAACAGAACTCAACTATTTGGCCATCCTTCTTACAGAAGATGCAATAGTACTTGACCTTTTGAGTGGTCTGACCTACTGAAATAGAAGCACTTGCCTTGCTAGAAAGGATTTAGGCAAAACTTGCATACCTAAAGATAGTCTTGGATGGCTCAAGGGTTTTACCTCAAACTTGCCACTATCAACATCTCCCACAACCTTACGTGGGTAGTTCTTAGAATTCTCTAAGGAATCAAATCCTAAGCCTCTTTTCTTCACACTCCCTTAAATTTATCAATGATCATGTTGAACTTCTTCTTCTTCCCATTAGAAAATCTCTCAAAAGTCTTTTTGAGGTAGTCATTTTCTTGGGCTAGGTGCTCACATGTGGCACACCCATTTGCCTTCGTTGCCCTAGCATATCTCTCTTTATGAATTGTTATGTAAAGCTTCAAAGCCTCATAAGACACACCGGAAAATTTTCTAACCCTAGCCAATTGCTCCTTATATTTGACCCTAAAAGCTTTATGCATCGCATCTAAATCAGCCTCAATTTCAGCACAAAATGCATAAAAATAGAATCAATAATCTTCTTAGATGCAGTCTTGGACATGGATTTTTCAATTTCAAATTTATCCTCTAGTGTCTTGTTAAGAGCACCATTCTCAATTGTGAGTTTAGAGCAGTTTTCACAAGAACCAGTCCTAGAATGAAGAACCATTTCAACCGTGTCCTTCAATTTAATTTTACTATCCTCACAATGAGAACAAGTAAAATCAGGATTAAATTTATGTAATTTCTCAGTAGCACTATCCAATTTTAATTCAAGCAAGGTGCAATTTGAACAAGACGAATGGATAGCATCAACAGGAATCGCATCTAAATCAATAGCATCCAAGCAAACATGATCATGACTAGATTTGAGATATTCTAGTTCATCTAAAGCATTCTTGAGTTGATCAACAACAATGGAATAAGCAGATTTTAGATTTGACAATTTATCATGCAAGCACAAGTAAGATTCACAATTATCATCGTGATTAATTAATTTGAGCATAACAACTTCAACGTTCAAGTTGTCAATCGTAATATCATGATTCCTAATCATTTTAGCTTGTCTTTTTTTGGTGACAACAAGAGCACACTTGGACATACCTTGTTGGGATCACTGTAAGTCTCATCGGAGAAGGAGTCAATGGTGGTGCTGCTCTTGGCCATGAAGCATATACCAGTGAAGTTCTAGGCCTTCTTCTTGCCATTGGAGTCATCCTCGTTGTCCTCCTTCCCCATGTCCACATTGTCATGTTGATGTTCTCAAGAGCAGTAAAGACTCGGTTGATGAACTTCTGATAGTTGGGCATCTTGGCCTTTGCGTCTCGAGTATGAGGACGCATCCAGAAGTCCTTCTCCTCTTTGCCCATCAGCTTGGGACAATTAGCCTGAATGTAGTTTGGCTCACACTACAACATAAACCCCATGTAGAGACACATTTTTAATATAATAGAGGTATTTTTTTTCATGCCTCTACACTATTGTAGAGACATTTTTTAAAATGCCTCATAAATGCCTTCCTATGTATCACCACTATAAACATAGAGACATATTATTAAAAAGCTTCTATATCCTTTCTGACATTTTATAGAGATGCTTATTATGTCTCTAAGAGAATAAAGGCATTTTATAGCGGCGTTAAATTATGCTACTAGTTGTTGGATCGAAATGGTCGACAGAGGGGGGTGAATGTCGTTTTTTTAAATCGCCCCCAAGTAACCACATCAATTTCTTCTCCGGAAGATCACACAACACACTGACAATGGACTGCAAATCAACTGAGAAATAATCAAATAAATTTACTGCTGCAAATCCCTTCCACCAAAGGCTAAAGAGGGCACAAAAGACTACAATCAAAGAGACAAAAAGATGGACTAAAGGCTGTCCTTCTCAGCATGCAGATTGGCAAAGAAAAGGACTAGTTGGAATGCAAAAACTGCACTCAAATGCTGCTGTTCGGACAGCACTTGCTGCTGATTGCTTGCTGTCCAAAGCTGAGAGGAAACCAACTAAAGAGCCCCTTTTTACTGCATGCCGATCAGCACAAAAGAAGGATTAAAGTGCTGCCACCCGAACTGAAGTAAAGCAAGAAATCAGCAGTTGTTCACTGCATGCTGCGCTAAAACAATGTCCAAAAAGAGAGCATGCATGCAGCCAGCAAGAAGTTCCAAGCTACCGAAACAAGAAATGCTGCTGCTGTTTATTTTGGCCGAACACTTAAAGGAAACAAGGAAATGTAGGAGCAGTACCAACTCTTAGTGCTGGCCAAAAACAGATAAAAGCATAGAGAACAATCACAACAAAAACTAGAGCAAAAAACTAAAGTAAACAAGAGCCAAGTTTATGAGTGCTGCCCTTCTCAGAAGATTGAACCTTAAAGCTAAGTGCAGCTTGATCCTTTGATGGCACAAGAGAACTCAAGTAGAGATGAAAGATAGAGAATAAAAGACTAAGAGAAGCTCAAAACCAAACAGCTCAAACACATAAAATCTTGAACAACAAGACGGAGACATACATGATTGAAAGAAGTGTTTACATTCAGCTCACTACTCTCTCTCTTTCTCTCAAATTTCATACATGGAGAGAACCAAATAAAACCCTAACTCTTACACCCACTCTCTCAATTTCAGCACAACCTCTCCCTCTCCTTTTATAGCCTCCCACTAATGGGTTTGCACATACTTTACCCATTAGGTCACCACCTACTCGATGCTTTATCCAAACCCGCTTCCTTTAGTGCAGCTTTGCGTTTTAACAGAAACGCCCCTCGCGCACCTTCCAGGAAGCTTCCTCCTTTCTTGCCTTGCAAGCGTCGCAGCCACCTCGAGCCCTCGCCGTCTTCGACACCTCCCAACCGTTCTGACCTCAGTGCCACCTGCACCTAGTCCGGTCCACCGTGTCTCACCACGACTTCGCCTCGATGTCCTGCAGCCATCACAGACAAGAAACAAATCAAATAGCACCGCTCAATATATGAAAGTGTAAATAGCATCATACTTACTCATGATAAAGTCCAAACCTGTCGAAACATTAGAATATGCATTCTAAGCCCATACGACCAAGTTTGACTAAACCGACCGAGCCCGTTGCACCACGCAACGGCATGGTCCAAACCACCCAAACCAAACTCGACTATCCTAAACTGATGTCAATTACTCATCACTCTCATGGGGTCACGACCACATGGTCTCTCAATCTCCCCCTTGATGAGTATATTGACAAACTCAGAAAAAGCATGAAGTTGAGTTTGATTTGAAGAGTCCAACATGGTCCAAAGGAAGAAAATGAAGCTAATGACCATGTCGACAGAAGGAACACTAGAGCAACAAGGAAAGAGCAAATTGTTCTCCAAAACTCTAAAATGTTCCCAAATGACTTTTTCTCCTTTAATCTCCCCCTTTTGGCAATAAACACATCAAGGATGCAAAAGAGAGAATAGTTATGCATATGGATGAAATGGCTGAAGTTTATTTATTCAAAGCATTTAGAGCCATGAGAATTATCCATAATGACCATAATGAAGTACACCAAGCCATAACTCAATAAAAAACTATCTAGATCATGACAAGATATGTATATCCTAGCTAGAACAGATAGATGACAATCTGAAAATGTAGTGCATTTAGTGAGTATGTCAAGTCATCAATAAGCAAAGTCTAGCTAGAGATATCCAAGGATGATGCAGGCCATGTCAATAAGCTAAGCGGAAACAAGAAGCTAGTGTTGAGTCAACTAGAGTGCTACAAGCTCAAGAGTGTATCAATTGTTTAAGCACGTTTCATTTTTAGATGATTAAGCAAATTTTGCAGAATTGACATATTTTCTTTTTAAAGCTTATGGTTGTTTCCAACCAAAAATTTTATCATGTGCCAGATCTCAAGCCTTATGCGACTACTCTAAGCGAGAAGCTTAAGAAGATAGTCTAGGTCATCCAAAACCCCCCCTGAGTTCATGCCTAGTGCAATGGCAAGCCATCTCATGAAAAAGAATTGATGAAATCAGTTTTTTCGCACATAAAAAGAGATCTTTTTGCCTTTTTTTTAACAGATTGTGCTAACTCATGATGTATCAAGATGCTAAAATAGCTCAATCTGAGATTCAACCTAGATTCAAGACTCAACTCAGCCTATTTGACATGGCATGAATCATAAAAGAATAGCTCAAGAAAGACTAGACTCAAATGCTAGCATGACAAGTTTTAATTCCAGTTAAGCAATTTTAAGTATCTTATCACGGCAAAAGCTAGTCTACATATATGAAGTCATGATAAATCTAGCAAATAAGCACAAGTCATGGCAAGGTGTAAAGCATTTAAAGCATGTCATACAGGATAATAATCAAGGCTTCATGTAGTTTATATTACAATGCAGAATGCTAGAAATGCAGAAAATCCAGCTCCCTCTCAACATGTGATGCAACTTTTAGTTCAAGTTGAGTTATGTCAATATTAAGCTCCAGAAGCTCCCAAATGAACTCCCCCTGAACCAAGGCAATAAATCGAGAAGCTGACAAGAAAACAGAAAAGGCAGTCCTTAAAGCGTAGATAAGAAATAGAGGATACTATGACTCAGACTGACTCTCATCTACCCCATATGACTCCAGGACTATCAGCTGACCATAAAACACACACTAGAGAGCAAACACGTACCCTGTCTACCCGAGGGTGGCCCAACCCTCGCTAGAACCTATAAGAAGTGAGTGAGCTCAACCTAGTGAGATAAGAAATAGCTAATATGAATCATCCTGGAAGCACAAGATGAGAGTAAGAAGTCCAAGCAACTAGGCAAGAGAAGCACTCTAACCTATACTAGAAGGACTAAACCCAATGCACTCCAAGTGCAAAGCAACAGAAATGAGACAGAAGCATAAGCAATATAGTGAAGCAGTAAAGCCCAAAGCTCCCCCTCACTACAGTCCATAAGGACAAACCACCCCAAGCTCTCCCCGCAGAGCTAAAAACCTAGAGCTATCCAATGGCTTGGTAAAGATGTCAGCCAACTGGTGGTCACTTGTCGGAACCCGGAGCAACGACTCCTGGATCCTCTGTGTAAATCGCACTAGTCCAGGAACAGCTAGCGCACACAGTAACAACAAAGATAAATACCAAGCACAAATGACTGATTATATTAAATAAAAGGGTACGGCCTTATGGCCAAGTCTTACATCAATGCCCATTGGCAAAATAAATAAAGAAAATAACTGCGGAAGCAAACTGATAAAAAGCGAAGCCCAAGCCTGCCCACAGGCAAACGATAGTAAGACGCGGCCTAATCGTCCAGATCTTCACCGTAGTTGACGTCTTCCTTCTCTGTGTGGAAAAAGCAAGGTGAGTACAAACTTGTACTCCGCAAATCACCCGGGAAAATGCAACATAATGTTAAAGGCTTCAATGGAAGGCTTATAGGGTTAGTTTGCATAAAACAGCATTTAGAAATACAGTAAGTAGATTGAAAATGCTGAATTTAATACAGTAAGTAAAAACATTACTTGTAGCAGAAAGTAATACCGTCGGTGCAGGTTCCGACCATACACCAACCTATCAACGGGCATCCCACCCGGACCATCTTTTCCAAAAGATCACGTATGGATTCCATCCATCCACACGCTTTCACTGCGCAACTCTGATGAATTCCATCCATTCACCAGATTTCAATTTCTCACGGATTCCATCCATCCGCAAGGTTTTCATCTCTCGTGGATTCCATCCATCCACAAGGTTTTCAAAAACATTTTGAAAAGCAAAGTCTAATCCATGAAAAACTTTTACTCAGCATGCCCATGACCGTGGGCACGGCTATCCAGGATAGATTATACACTCTGCAGAGGTTGTACAGCTTTACCCACAAGACACGATCATCCTTTTGTGCCACGCGAGTTACACACTTCCTTAGGTGTGCGGCAAGGAGTCGTGACAAGGCCTTTACAATGCAAAGCCTTCAACCTGGTCGAGCCAACTCTAAGGTTTCACCCCAGTAAGGAATCCACCAGACCGGGACCCCCTCTTGAGCCTAGACGAGACTTCTCATGGCTTAACCACGCTCGCCCAAGTGAGACTTCACATGGCACCAACCACGCTCACTTTCAACCTACGACTCGACTCAGATTGGGACTTCACAAATTATTCAGCCAGGGCTGTCCCATACCAGCCATGTGGTAGTACGATTAGGGCTTTGCAACAGTAGCTCACAGACCGGTCCTTAATTGACTCAGGCCCAACCACATACCCCCGTGCACGACAATCAACCACTGCGGCTCCAACCAACAGGGCATGCCTGCACCCACCACTCTAACCAATTGCCTAAGTCTAAACCAGTTTTATATTTGTTTTCAAAATATTTCATAAACCTCCTTAACTCACCAAAGTCAAGAGCATATCATTTTATGTAAACAGGGTCATCATTTTATGTGAAAGACATCCCAAAACAAAATTATACGATTAAGCAGGGCTAAGCATTTGATTAAACTCTCTAGCCAGCACTAATGTATTAACTAGAGTTTGAATCTAGGGTGACAAGGTATAAGGGATTCAATAACAATGGAGGAATTAACAAGTAGGCAATAACTAAATTTAAAACTGAATTGAAATACGTTGAATAAACATATGCATGCAATATAATTTGAATCAACATAATTTTATTTTGAAATCTGGGATCAACATGATCAAGGAGGGTGACTTGCCTTGCTCTTCAAATTGGCTTGAATCTTCGTCGAGGAAATTTCCCGAATCGTCGAAGTCTACACGTCAAAATAACCCACCAAATTCAAATAAATTCAAATAAATTCAAATTGAACTCAAATATTTGAATTGAGGCTAAAAATGGATAGAGGGAAATTTTTGATGAATTTAGAAATTTGAATGGGCCAAAACGGAGTTAAAACGAGGAAGAACGGGCTCCGGGAAATTTGAAAAGAGAGAAAATGGAAAAAGGGGATTTCTGGAATTATTTTCCTAAAGGAAAATGGGATTTATTGCGTCAGCGGGAATTTAATATTCGGCCGAATTATTTTTCTACGGGAAAAGGGACTTATGACGCCAGCATGACGTCATCCCGAGAGGTGGCCGACTGACCGGTGGGCCCTTGGTCCATGGACCAAGTCCACTGAGAGGGGGAGGCGCTGAGGTGGCACGGGTGGCGGGACGGGCTGGCGTGGCGCCGACAGGGCACGGGGAGCCGAGGTGGCCGGCGCGTGGCGCCTGCGTGGCGACCACGTCGGCTGCCATGTCAGCACGGCAGGCCGGCCGGAGGGTGCACAGGAACGGCGGCGACGGCGGTGCTCCGGCGAGCGGCGGCCGGCGGCGAGTGGCTCAGGAGGGAGAGGGAGCTGCGGGGAGTCCGGGGAAGGGGCGCGGGCTCACCGGGGTGGCCGGAGGTGGGCCGGCGACGAGGGAAGGCGGCGGCGGCTCGGGAGCTTCGGCGGCGAGGGGGTTCTGGCGGCGGGGAGGGGCGGCCGAGAGGTCCCCGAGGTGCGCGCGGGCACGTCGAAGCTCGCAGAGGCGACGGCGGGGCCTGGGGAGCTCCGAGGCGGCGGCGATTCTTCGCCGGAGTCGTAGGAGGCGGCGGAGGCGATGGCGCACGTTGCCGAGGCGCTCGACTCACGGGGAAGAGAAGCGGAGGGCGGAGCGGTGTGGGGCGGAGTGAGGCGGAGCTCGGGGTGGGTATTTATAGGGCCGAGGGGGTGGAGGCGCGGCGGGATTCCTCGCCGGAAAGATCGGGAGGTGGGCGGTGGTTGCGGCCGAGAATGGGGGAGGAGGTGGGCCCCGAGGGTGGGAGACGTGGGCGAGGGGCACGGGTCGTGCGGGAGGGGAGTGGCGACGCGCTCGGGACGAGGAGGCGTGGCCGGGTAGGGCGGGAGCGGCGCAACGGCCTGGCGGCGGCGCGGGAGGAAGGAGGAGGCGGGGTGGAAGACGGAGCTGACCGGTGGGCTCCACGCGCAGCGAGAGAGAGGCGCTGACGGGCGGGACCCAGTTGGCAGAGAGAGAAGAGGGAGAAGAGGGCGCCGACAGGTGGGGCCATACGGCCAGAGAGAGGAGGCGGGCGGACGGCTCGGATGGGGCGGGCTGTACACGTGGCGAGCAGGGAAGGGAGGAAGGCGGGATGGGGGTGGATGGCCGGGATGGGGCGAGGAGGGTGGACGTGGGCGGCATCTAGCCGTCCACGTGGCGGCCGGAGGAGAGGGAAGGGAAATTTATTTTTATTTTTGATTTCTGGATTTTCAGAAAAGCCTGGAAATTCCATTAAGCCTCAGAAAAATATGAAATAAATTCCACAAATCTCAGAAAAATTCAGAGAATCTCCTGGAGACATTTGGAACTTAATAAATTATTTCCAACTAATGTTGGTATTTAATTTTCATATTTTAAAATACTTTTTAATTTCACAAATACATTTTCAAACTCAGAAAAATCCAGGGAACCAAATAAACTCCAAATAACTCCAAATTTTTAATTTGACATAGAATTTTTATATAAATTCAAAATATCTTTTTAATTTAAGGTTTTTCTGAAAATGCTTTTCAAATCCAGTTTTTTTTCAAAAACAGAAATTCTGGGCAAATCCAAAAACAAATCTTAGGCACAAGAACACTTATTTTAATTTAAATTTTATTTCATTCCATTTTTATTATTTATTTTTATTTTAGCAAAAATTTGGGATGTTACAAATCTACCCCCCTTAAAAAGAATCTCGTCCCCGAGATTCGGGTTGGCTAGCAAGAATTGGGTTTGGATCTTACTCTGCTTGGCTTGAGCGGATATCTGATTCAGGCGTCCCTTGAAAAACTTCTTTGGTCCTCGATTGGCTGCATGCAGGTGGTTGGCAGTCGGTGCTCCTGGGGTACCATTCTTCATTGCCTGCTGCTTCTCGGGGCAATTGCTGGCGTAATGTCCCATCTCATGGCAGTTAAAACAAGTGACTCCTGCTGCAGGGTTTGAGTCTTTCAAGACCTTGTTCTCTTCAGTGTTGGGGGAGGGGTCCATGGGAACTAGCTCTCCTGTCGATGACGAAGGCTGGTATCTGTTGGCCTGTGGTGGAACTCTTCTGGTCCTGGTGAAGCTTCCTGTGTTCATATGCTGACCATGCATTCGTCTCTTCCGGCTCTCAATCTCCTGATGCTTGGACTCCTGGCGAATCGCCTTGCTGACCAGCTGGTGGAAGTCAGCGTAATCATTGGACAGGAGTTGGACCGATATGTCATCATTGAGTCCTTCGAGGAACCTTTCTTGCTTGGCTTCATCGGTGGCGACGTCTTCAGGTGCATAGCGTGCCAACTGGTTGAACTTCTGCAAGTACTCATTGACGGAGCGGCTTCCTTGACGCAGCGCTCGAAATTCCTGTTTCTTCAGAGTGACGGTGCCAGTGGGAACATGAGCTTTGCGGAAGTTCTTCATGAACTCATTCCAAGTGATTTCTTGAGCATTGGCATGAGCGGCAGTATAAGTATCCCACCATTCTGATGCCGGTCCATGCAGCTGGTGTGAAGCAAATAGAACTTTTTCCCGATCAGTGCATTGGATAATGTCCAGCTTCTTTCCGATTGCTCTCAGCCAATCGCCCGCGTCCATGGGTTCAGTGCTGCTGGAGAAGGTCGGAGGACGCAAGCGCATAAACTCCGATAGCCTTGATTGAGGAGCTCGAGCTGGCACAAGTAGAGCTGGTTGTGCAGGGTTGTTGATGGTCTGCGTTAGAAGTTGAATGAGTTGAGTCTGGTTTGCCATCATTTGAGCCCAATCAGGTTCATTTGCTGGTGGAGGGACGGACTGACTTCCTGGTTCTCCATTCATGTTACTGTTGCTGTTGTTCCTCGTGTTCACCTTCTGCTGGTTGCTTTTAAGAATTAAGAGAGAAGGGACTCAAGGCAAAGGAGGAATAGGGGATATTTTGTGCAACCCAAGCAAAACTTCAACTTAATTAAAACCTTTATTATTCTCATAATAAGTAATGGTTATGGCTGCCGGCAAAAAGAGAAAACTTGACAACTCATAACAACGTTTTATTAACTAGCCTAACAACTTATCCTAAAGGGGTAAGGGTCGTCTTGGTGTCATCCTTCGCGGCTCTCTAGGTATGAAACATGATCCTTCGAGGCGAAGATTGAAGTGGCAACAGGGTCGAAGAATTCCAGCTGTTTCCTTCTATAGTCGTTTTGGAACAAGGGAAGACGAAGAAATAGGTTTTTTTTTTCAAAAAGACAAGAAAGAATTGAGATAAGGATAAGCAAAGATTAAGGGGTAAGATAAGCAAACTTTTGAAATTACTGGTTTAGTAAAATAAGCCTTAGGGTCAAACCATTCTATTCTACCTACGGTCACGTCTTAGTATCGTCATGGCTCTGATACCACCTTTGTCGGAACCCGGAGCAACGACTCCTGGATCCTCTGTGTAAATCGCACTAGTCCAGGAACAGCTAGCGCACACAGTAACAACAAAGATAAATACCAAGCACAAATGACTGATTATATTAAATAAAAGGGTACGGCCTTATGGCCAAGTCTTACATCAATGCCCATTGGCAAAATAAATAAAGAAAATAACTGCGGAAGCAAACTGATAAAAAGCGAAGCCCAAGCCTGCCCACAGGCAAACGATAGTAAGACGCGGCCTAATCGTCCAGATCTTCACCGTAGTTGACGTCTTCCTTCTCTGTGTGGAAAAAGCAAGGTGAGTACAAACTTGTACTCCGCAAATCACCCGGGAAAATGCAACATAATGTTAAAGGCTTCAATGGAAGGCTTATAGGGTTAGTTTGCATAAAACAGCATTTAGAAATACAGTAAGTAGATTGAAAATGCTGAATTTAATACAGTAAGTAAAAACATTACTTGTAGCAGAAAGTAATACCGTCGGTGCAGGTTCCGACCATACACCAACCTATCAACGGGCATCCCACCCGGACCATCTTTTCCAAAAGATCACGTATGGATTCCATCCATCCACACGCTTTCACTGCGCAACTCTGATGAATTCCATCCATTCACCAGATTTCAATTTCTCACGGATTCCATCCATCCGCAAGGTTTTCATCTCTCGTGGATTCCATCCATCCACAAGGTTTTCAAAAACATTTTGAAAAGCAAAGTCTAATCCATGAAAAACTTTTACTCAGCATGCCCATGACCGTGGGCACGGCTATCCAGGATAGATTATACACTCTGCAGAGGTTGTACAGCTTTACCCACAAGACACGATCATCCTTTTGTGCCACGCGAGTTACACACTTCCTTAGGTGTGCGGCAAGGAGTCGTGACAAGGCCTTTACAATGCAAAGCCTTCAACCTGGTCGAGCCAACTCTAAGGTTTCACCCCAGTAAGGAATCCACCAGACCGGGACCCCCTCTTGAGCCTAGACGAGACTTCTCATGGCTTAACCACGCTCGCCCAAGTGAGACTTCACATGGCACCAACCACGCTCACTTTCAACCTACGACTCGACTCAGATTGGGACTTCACAAATTATTCAGCCAGGGCTGTCCCATACCAGCCATGTGGTAGTACGATTAGGGCTTTGCAACAGTAGCTCACAGACCGGTCCTTAATTGACTCAGGCCCAACCACATACCCCCGTGCACGACAATCAACCACTGCGGCTCCAACCAACAGGGCATGCCTGCACCCACCACTCTAACCAATTGCCTAAGTCTAAACCAGTTTTATATTTGTTTTCAAAATATTTCATAAACCTCCTTAACTCACCAAAGTCAAGAGCATATCATTTTATGTAAACAGGGTCATCATTTTATGTGAAAGACATCCCAAAACAAAATTATACGATTAAGCAGGGCTAAGCATTTGATTAAACTCTCTAGCCAGCACTAATGTATTAACTAGAGTTTGAATCTAGGGTGACAAGGTATAAGGGATTCAATAACAATGGAGGAATTAACAAGTAGGCAATAACTAAATTTAAAACTGAATTGAAATACGTTGAATAAACATATGCATGCAATATAATTTGAATCAACATAATTTTATTTTGAAATCTGGGATCAACATGATCAAGGAGGGTGACTTGCCTTGCTCTTCAAATTGGCTTGAATCTTCGTCGAGGAAATTTCCCGAATCGTCGAAGTCTACACGTCAAAATAACCCACCAAATTCAAATAAATTCAAATAAATTCAAATTGAACTCAAATATTTGAATTGAGGCTAAAAATGGATAGAGGGAAATTTTTGATGAATTTAGAAATTTGAATGGGCCAAAACGGAGTTAAAACGAGGAAGAACGGGCTCCGGGAAATTTGAAAAGAGAGAAAATGGAAAAAGGGGATTTCTGGAATTATTTTCCTAAAGGAAAATGGGATTTATTGCGTCAGCGGGAATTTAATATTCGGCCGAATTATTTTTCTACGGGAAAAGGGACTTATGACGCCAGCATGACGTCATCCCGAGAGGTGGCCGACTGACCGGTGGGCCCTTGGTCCATGGACCAAGTCCACTGAGAGGGGGAGGCGCTGAGGTGGCACGGGTGGCGGGACGGGCTGGCGTGGCGCCGACAGGGCACGGGGAGCCGAGGTGGCCGGCGCGTGGCGCCTGCGTGGCGACCACGTCGGCTGCCATGTCAGCACGGCAGGCCGGCCGGAGGGTGCACAGGAACGGCGGCGACGGCGGTGCTCCGGCGAGCGGCGGCCGGCGGCGAGTGGCTCAGGAGGGAGAGGGAGCTGCGGGGAGTCCGGGGAAGGGGCGCGGGCTCACCGGGGTGGCCGGAGGTGGGCCGGCGACGAGGGAAGGCGGCGGCGGCTCGGGAGCTTCGGCGGCGAGGGGGTTCTGGCGGCGGGGAGGGGCGGCCGAGAGGTCCCCGAGGTGCGCGCGGGCACGTCGAAGCTCGCAGAGGCGACGGCGGGGCCTGGGGAGCTCCGAGGCGGCGGCGATTCTTCGCCGGAGTCGTAGGAGGCGGCGGAGGCGATGGTGCACGTTGCCGAGGCGCTCGACTCACGGGGAAGAGAAGCGGAGGGCGGAGCGGTGTGGGGCGGAGTGAGGCGGAGCTCGGGGTGGGTATTTATAGGGCCGAGGGGGTGGAGGCGCGGCGGGATTCCTCGCCGGAAAGATCGGGAGGTGGGCGGTGGTTGCGGCCGAGAATGGGGGAGGAGGTGGGCGCCGAGGGTGGGAGACGTGGGCGAGGGGCGCGGGTCGTGCGGGAGGGGAGTGGCGACGCGCTCGGGACGAGGAGGCGTGGCCGGGTAGGGCGGGAGCGGCGCAACGGCCTGGCGGCGGCGCGGGAGGAAGGAGGAGGCGGGGTGGAAGACGGAGCTGACCGGTGGGCTCCACGCGCAGCGAGAGAGAGGCGCTGACGGGCGGGACCCAGTTGGCAGAGAGAGAAGAGGGAGAAGAGGGCGCCGACAGGTGGGGCCATACGGCCAGAGAGAGGAGGCGGGCGGACGGCTCGGATGGGGCGGGCTGTACACGTGGCGAGCAGGGAAGGGAGGAAGGCGGGATGGGGGTGGATGGCCGGGATGGGGCGAGGAGGGTGGACGTGGGCGGCATCTAGCCGTCCACGTGGCGGCCGGAGGAGAGGGAAGGGAAATTTATTTTTATTTTTGATTTCTGGATTTTCAGAAAAGCCTGGAAATTCCATTAAGCCTCAGAAAAATATGAAATAAATTCCAAAAATCTCAGAAAAATTCAGAGAATCTCCTGGAGACATTTGGAACTTAATAAATTATTTCCAACTAATGTTGGTATTTAATTTTCATATTTTAAAATACTTTTTAATTTCACAAATACATTTTCAAACTCAGAAAAATCCAGGGAACCAAATAAACTCTAAATAACTCCAAATTTTTAATTTGACATAGAATTTTTATATAAATTCAAAATATCTTTTTAATTTAAGGTTTTTCTGAAAATGCTTTTCAAATCCAGTTTTTTTTCAAAAACAGAAATTCTGGGCAAATCCAAAAACAAATCTTAGGCACAAGAACACTTATTTTAATTTAAATTTTATTTCATTCCATTTTTATTATTTATTTTTATTTTAGCAAAAATTTGGGATGTTACATCACTCTCCACAAACTGGAGCACTATATCACCCTTCTCTACATGGTCTCTAAGGAAGTGATAGCGAATATCAATATGCTTGGTCCGGGAGTGTTGCACTGGGTTCTTAGCAATGTTAATCGCCGAAGTGTTATCACAGAAGAGTGGAACACTGTCGATGGCTAACCCAAAGTCCCACAGGGTCGAAACCATCCAAAGTACCTGACTGCATCAGCTGGCTGCAGCAATGTACTCGGCCTCTGCGGTGGACTGTGCAACACCGGACTGCTTCCTGGAAGACCAAGAGACAAGAGAAGTGCCAATGAATTAGCAGGTGCCAGAAGTGCTCTTCCTATCTATCCTACAGCCAGCGAAGTCTGCATCCGAGAAGGCTCTCAAGGAAAGACAGGATGAGGAAGAGTACCAGATACCATAGTCGATGGTAGCTCGAAGGTACCGAAAGATGCGCTTCACCGCCTGGCGGTGAGATACGCGAGGAGAAGGCTGAAACTGAGCACACAGACACATGGAGAAGTGTATGTCCGGTCTCGAGGTAGTGAGGTAAAGAAGGGAGCCGATCATACTTCTGTACTCTTTCTGATCAACGGGCTCGCCATCCTCATCTCGGTCAAGATAGGCCGTAGAAGCCATCGGAGTTGACACCAGCTTACCATCACTCATGTCGAAGTGCCTCAGAAGGTCGCGAGTGTACTTACCCTGATGCAGAAAAGTACCCTCTCGAGTCTGCTTGATTTGGAAACCAAGGAAGAAGGTCAACTCACCCATCATGCTCATCTCAAACTCGGTGCTCATGACATCCGAGAACTGTGAAACAAGAGCATGGGAAGAGCCGCCAAAGATGATGTCGTCCACATAGATCTGGACGAGCAGAAGGTCTTTGCCATGACGACGGATGAACAAGGTCTTATCTACTTTACCCATCTCAAAATCATGACTCAACAAGTAAGACTTAAGCCTCTCATACCAAGCTCTAGGGGCCTGCTTAAGTCCATACAAAGCTTTGGAAAGCTTGAAGACATGGTTAGGGTATTTGGGGTTCTCGAAACCAGGAGGCTGTCTCACATAGACTTCTTCCTCAATGAACCCATTAAGGAAGACACTCTTGACGTCCATCTGGTAAAGCTTGAAACCTTTAGAAACTGCAAAGGCAAGCAGAATTCTAATGGCCTCAAGTCTAGCTACAGGGGCAAAGGTCTCCTCAAAATCAAGAACCTCAACCTGAGAAAAGCCCTGAGCTACCAGTCTAGCCTTGTTTCGAATAACCACCCCATCCTCGCTCTGCTTGTTCTTGAACACCCACTTGGTCCCAATGACATTGTGACCTCGCGGGGGTTCAACAAGCGACTAGACCTTGTTTCTCTCAAAATTTTCTAATTTCTCATGCATGGCATTGACCCAAGACTCATCGGAAAGAGCATGAGAAACATCTTTGGGCTCAAAGGAGGCAATGAAAGCAGAATGGAGACAGAATTGAGATAAGCCAGACTTTGAGCGGGTCACACGCTCGAAAAGGTCTCCAATAATCTGCTTTGAAGGATGAGCTTTCTGAATATGTCTAGGAGGTCCAGGATGAGATGAAGAAGTGGCCTCTACCTCATGAGCTGACGAGGCAGGAACAGAGCCACTAGCTCCAGAAGAAGCAGAAGGCACAGGCTGATCACCTCGAGGTGCGGTGGAAGAAGGCATCTTGAGAGGTGGATGAGAGACTGGATCAGGTAGACAACCCTCATCTCCATCGTCCTCATAATCCACAAAGATGGGCTCGGACTGCTCTAAAGAACCTGAGATATCGGGCCTAGTCCCCGGACTGGCCTCATCGAAGGTCACCTCACAGGTCTCTACCATTTTACTAGACTCGCAGTTCCAAACCCGATAAGCCCGCGAAGAAGTCGAATAATCTAGAAAGATACTATCACAAGAACGTGACTCAAACTTGTCTAGTTTCTCGGACTTCGAAATAAAACACTTGCAACCAAACACGCGAAAATGCAAGACACTGGGCTTTCACCCATATCTCAACTCATAAGAAGTGCGATGCAAGTGTGCCCGAAGAAAAACTCAATTTGAGGCATGGCACGCAGTGGCTATAGCCTCAGCCCAAAACTTCCGCGGTGTAGAGTACTCATCGAGCATCGTCCTGGCCATCTCGACCAAGGTACGGTTCTTCCTCTCCACGACGCCATTTTGTTGTGGGACGTGCGGAGAAGAGAACTGGTGCTCTACACCTGTCTCACCACAGAAACTCTCAAAGTAGGAATTCTTGAACTCCGTGCCATTGTCACTACGGATCACTCGTAAATCACCTGGGAGCTCAACAGAAAGCCTACTGAAAAGACCTCGAAAATGTGAAAACGTCTCATCCTTCGGGGCTAAGAAAAACACCCAAGAGTACCTCGAGAAGTCATTGACCACGACAAGAACATACCACTTCCCTCCTGTTGACTGCACTCGAGCTGGTCCAACTGTGTCCATGTGGAGCAGCTGTCCCGGTGCATCGGTCATAGTAACTGTGACCGGAGGGTGAGAAGCGGCAACCATCTTGCTGTGCCGCCAAGGAGCACAAACTAGATCTTTGACCATCTTGATTTTAGGCAGACCACGAATAAGGTCGTGGCCGCTAACTCGGGTCAAATGGTCAAATCCGATGTGACCAAGTCTCCTATGCCAGAACGAGAGGTCGCGGGACTCAGAAGCAACTAAACACCTAAGAGGATCACCAGAAGACTCAGAAAAATCAGCACGAAAGATCCTCCCAAAACAAGAAATCCCGCAAACCAGACTACCCGAAGAATCAAGAATTTTACAAGTGTTTTTCTTAAAGCTCACCTCGAAACCGTCATCGGTAAGCTGAGAAACAGAAAGCAAATTATACTGCAGCTTACTAACCAAAGCAACATCTTTCAAAATGAAAGAGTCATTTACGCGCACTGTACCTTTGGCGATGACGCGCCCAGATGAAGCATCTCCGAAGGTGATCGTCTCATCACCTGGAGCACGGGCAAGGGAAGAAAACCAACGGGAGTCTCCGGTCATGTGTCGTGAACACCCGGAGTCTACGAGCCAAACCTTTCCCTTCCCTGCCCGACGAACCTGAGTCAAACAGAGAGTAAAGTCTCAGTACTAGGGTAAATCAAGAGTGATTTTGGCACCCAATACTGAGTAACACGTCGAGCAGCAGAAGCAGTCAAGCACGACTGACCTCTAACTACCCTACGCTCTCCATGACTCAAAGAAGCAGAAGGTCTGTGAGCAGACCTGAAGCTGTTGCTGGGTCCGACTGCTACGGGAGAGCGAGTCGGAGCACCGGCAACATGCTGGACATGCCGCGAGTAGCCATCTCGATGGGGAAAGCGAGATCTACCCTCAGAACGGTAGAAGTCACGACCAAGAGCAGCATGAGGACGAAAAACAGAACACTCAGAAAAACCAAGTCCTCGATACTGCCCAAATCCATCAGAAGAAACAAACCTAGACCTCGTGCTGGTCTTAGGTGCACTCAGGGTCTGGGGCTGACCCTGAATACGCCTAAGTACCTCAGCACGGTCTCTACGCACAATCTTGGCGCGTCTGAAGCATCGATTGACTGAGTGTCCATCCTTCTGACAGAAGGTGCAGTGATACTTCACCTTCTGAGAGGTAGAAGTAGCACGGAGAGGCTTCGCCTTCTGAGAGGCCGAAGCAGCAGGTGGAATCACCTTGCTGTCAGAAATCCCTTGGACAAAGCCCGCTGACTTGAATTGGACTTTCTAAGTCCTGGGCTCAGTCTCAATCACACCTGCGGCTAAGGGTCTGAGCACAACAGGTGGATGCTTCCTAATGTCCTCATGAAAATCATATCCTAGACCTTGATTGAACTTGCAAATCTTGGACTGGTCTAAAATAAGATTAAGCTTCTTCTTGCCACCTACAAATCTCTCGAGAGTGTTCATAAGATACTGACACTCCCAAAAGAGAGAGGTGCAAGAGGAGCAGGGGGAAGAAGAGACAGTAGGAGGTAAGGGAGCAGAAGAAGAACCAACAGTAGAGGAAAGAATGGCTTGTGCACGCACAGCCGACTCTGAGGGAACAGTCCTACTATTAGCCAGTTGGTTCACGTCGCTAAGCGTCTCTACCTTACCCTGGGGCTTCTCCCCCTTCTCCGCAATCACATTACAAGCACAAAGGTGGCTTCTCTAGAAGGTCCTTAGTTAGCTTCACACATTTCTCATCCAAAGCATTCAAATCAGATTTTAGTTTGTTACAATTAATGCATGGTGAGCTAATAGGGTCCTTAGAAGCAGTTTGAACCAATCTATTGTTGTCATCAACTAATTCTTGAAACTGTTTGGAGACAGCTTCAAGCTCAGCAGTAAGCTTGGGACAATTCACACATGAAGCAATCGGCTCAAGAAGGAACGCTTGTAATTCAGCAATTTTATGATCTGCCCATTTTAGGTTCATCTTCAGATTATTGCAATTTTCACAAGACTCGAGCAGATCCAAAAGCATGGTATAAAGACCTCTAACAGCGTTGTCCTTATCCTCACATGAGGTGCATGCAATAGTCTCGACAGAAGTAGATGAAATAGGCGCTACTCTACTCATCTCAAGCTCAGCAAGAAGACTAATGTTCTCCACCTTAACAATATCAAGTTTAGAGGACATACTATCATGCGAGGTCCTTAATTTCTCCATGTCATCCAACAGAGCACAGCAAGTATCACAATCATCACTAGAGGGAGCAGATGTAAGAGCAATAATCTCTAGTGACAATCTATCTACTTCCTTCTCTAACTCAGTACACCTAGCCCTAGCTCTAGCATGAAATCCACCTAGCTTAAGAAAAGCATGATTGAGCTGGTCGTAGGTGGGGCATACCTCGTCCGAGTCGGAGTACAGCTCGCTGTCGCTCAGTTCGCCCTCGAGGGCCATGAAGCACATGCTGGAGAAGTCGTCGCCGCCCTTGGGTTTTTGGTCACTCGTCCCGTCGTCGTCGCTCCATCCCTCCACCTCGCTGAGGTCGAGGTCGTCGAAGGCGGTGAGGACGCGGTGGAACAGCTTCTTGGCTTTGCCAAGGTTGCGGAACTTCTTCTTGCCATGTGTAGGAGCTGGAGGCTTCTTGTTGCGGTTCTTGTCGGTGTAGTCGATCTTGCCCGAACTGCCGTAGTCGTTCTTGCTCTTCTCCAGCTTGGGGCAGTTTGCCCGAATGTGGTTGGGGCCACCACACTCAAAGCAAATAACGGGTCCCCCTCTCTTTCTGTCCCTCCTCTTGTAAGCATGGGAAAACTTCCGAGCTAGGAGGGCCAACTGTTCATCCTCAAGCTGCTCTAACTGATCATCAGTTACGTCACAGCGAGCAGCGAGGGAGAATCCGTAAAGAGAATCAGAAGAGGAACCGGAAGCAGCACTGGGATTAGTGACTAGAGCCATCGACTGTGACTTCGACTTGCGAGAGACAATGTCAATCTCGTGAGTCTTGAGGCGTGAGTACAGCGCATCAAGAGTCAAAGTCGAGAGGTCCGTGGTGTCCTTGATGGTCGTCACTTTCATCTCCCAAACACGAAGGTCGAGTGCAGCAAGCATCTGTCGAGCATTATCCGAGTCGGGGTATGTGAGACCGACCGCTCGGAGGTTGCTCAAGATCTTGTGAAAACACGCAAAACACTCATCAAGGGACTCGCCAGCGAGCATTTCAAACTTGTTGTAATCTCGCTTGAACTGGTCATGTCGCACCGTCTTTATTTGGGTGGTGCCCTCATGGTAAGCATCGAGGGTCTCCCAAATATCGAAGGCGGACAAAAGATGAGATATGCGATCAAACTCGCTACGACTCAGGCCCTGGATTATGATGTTCCTTGCCTTAGCGTTTGCCTCAACATCACGCATATTTCCAGCATTGATGTTCTCATCGGCAGGAACAACAAACCGGACCTTGACCTTGCGCCAGATGGCGTACCCCTGGGCCTGGATGTATGTCTCCATTCGGCTTTTCCAGAAGGGGTAATCGATGCCATCAAAGACGGGCGGCTTGGTGGAATACTTGTCTGTCGCCATGGCTCTTGAGACCGGTTAAGATCTATTGAAAAGAGCTAACCGGCTCTGATACCAATTGTTGAATCGAAATGGTCGACAGAGGGGGGGTGAATATCGTTTTTTTAAATCGCCCCCAAGTAACCACATCAATTTCTTCTCCGGAAGATCACACAACACACTGACAATGGACTGCAAATCAACTGAGAAATAATCAAATAAATTTACTGCTGCAAATCCCTTCCACCAAAGGCTAAAGAGGGCACAAAAGACTACAATCAAAGAGACAAAAAGATGGATTAAAGGCTGTCCTTCTCAGCATGCAGATTGGCAAAGAAAAGGACTAGTTGGAATGCAAAAACTGCACTCAAATGCTGCTGTTCGGACAGCACTTGCTGCTAATTGCTTGTTGTCCAAAGCTGAGAGGAAACCAACTAAAGAGCCCCTTTTTACTGCATGCCGATCAGCACAAAAGAAGGATTAAAGTGCTGCCACCCGAACTGAAGTAAAGCAAGAAATCAGCAGTTGTTCACTGCATGCTGGGCTAGAACACTGTCCAAAAAGAGAGCATGCATGCAGCCAGCAAGAAGTTCCAAGCTACCGAAACAAGAAATGCTGCTGCTGTTTATTTTGGCCGAACACTTAAAGGAAACAAGGAAATGTAGGAGCAGTACCAACTCTTAGTGCTGGCCAAAAACAGATAAAAGCATAGAGAACAATCACAACAAAAACTAGAGCAAAAAACTAAAGTAAACAAGAGCCAAGTTTATGAGTGTTGCCCTTCTCAGAAGATTGAACCTTAAAGCTAAGTGCAGCTTGATCCTTTGATGGCACAAGAGAACTCAAGTAGAGATGAAAGATAGAGAATAAAAGACTAAGAGAAGCTCAAAACCAAACAGCTCAAACACATAAATCTTGAACAACAAGACGGAGACATACATGATTGAAAGAAGTGTTTACATTCAGCTCACCACTCTCTCTCTCTTTCTCTCAAATTTCATACATGGAGAGAACCAAATAAAACCCTAACTCTTACACCCACTCTCTCAATTTCAGCACAACCTCTCCCTCTCCTTTTATAGCCTCCCACTAATGGGTTTGCACATGCTTTACCCATTAGGTCACCACCTACTTGATGCTTTATCCAAACCTGCTTCCTTTAGTGCAGCTTTGCATTTTTACCGAAACGCCCCTGGCGCACCTTCCAGGAAGCTTCCTCCTTTCTTGCCTTGCAAGCCTCGCAGCCACCTCGAGCCCTCGCCGTCTTCGACACCTCCCGACCGTTCTGACCTCAGCGCCACCTGCGCCTAGTCCGGTCCACCGTGTCTCGCCACGACTCCGCCTCGATGTCCTGCAGCCATCACAGACAAGAAACAAATCAAATAGCACCGCTCGATATATGAAAGCGTAAATAGCATCATACTTACTCATGATGAAGTCAAAACATGTCGAAACATTAGAATATGCATCCTAAGCACATACGACCAAGTTTGACTAAACCGACCGAGCCCGTTGCACCACACAACGACATGGTCCAAACCACCCAAACCAAACTTGACTATCCTAAACTGATGTCAATTACTCATCACTCTCATGGGGTCACGACCACATGGTCTCTCACTAGTATAGTGTACCATAGAAAATAAAATTTGAAAAATGTGTGGACTCTGGCTAATGTTGGTACTTGAACTCGCAACCTCATGGGAATAGTACTTCTCTTGGACATGTTGCACTAGCCACTTCAACTTCACTGCTTCACATGTATAGTTGTGGCTTGCAATATTTATATGTAGGTCATTTAACACATCTAAACCACTAAAAAATGACATGGGCATCACTCCTCTTGTTCCTTACTTTGTTATAGGCTTTTATAAATTTTTTGGATAGGAGGGCTAAATCATCCTCAGGTAGTTTCTCTAGCTTGTCATTGCTCAAGGAGTGCAAGACGAACAAGGAAAATCTAGATGAGCTAAAATCTTAAAGAATTAGAAGAGCTACTCTAAGAAGGGTCAACCTCTCGAGTAGAGGTTATCTATGCAAGACTTCCAACAAGAGAATTGACTCCATAAAAACTAGGTGACTTGGTAGAATACTTGTTTGATGCCACGGCTCTTAGGACCGGTTAAGATATATGAAAAAATTAACCAGGCTCTAATACCCCTTGCAGGACCGGTATGGCAATACTAGGGAGAGGTGAATGGTGCCTTCAAATTTTTTCCTAAATATTCGTCAATTCTTTACTCCAATAGCTATAAGAAGCTATGAAGATCAAGAACCCAAAATTTTGAAAACACTCGATGCTACAGTAATTTCAACCCCATGAATAGTAAATTCAACACTATTTAAAAAATAAAAATCCATGAACTTTCGAGCCGTCGATCTAAAGGACTTGACACTTGAACAAAGAGTAGATCACGACCTTAAGAACCTATTCCAACAAAAATCTTGAAAGATCCTAAAAGAGTTTGGAACTTTTGGTTCGTGAAGTTTTGCTACACCAAAACAGAGACAAAATCTATAATTAAGCTAACTCTCAAATCAAATCTTCAATCACTTAAAATTTGGTATGCACCATATCTCGGATGTTAGGAACCTATTCTAATTAACGATTAAGAAAATCATTGCCAAAGTTTTGACTTTTTTCATTTAAAAGAAGGTCGCATAAAAATGGGTTAAAAACAAAAAATAGTAAATATAACTTGTTCATGGGTAAATGATAGCCAAGATGGCTTTAGATATATTCTAACATATCACAGCAAGCTCAAAAACCAAGGAAATTGAGGTAGAAATAGCTGAATCAAGAAATCACTCGAAGAGGCTAAAAGAGCAAAAACCAGGTTTTCTCATATACTTACCATGTAAGTGTCTAAATGAATGGAGATTAATTTTCAGAAGTTATATTTATCTCTTATACGTTCTTGGCATAGCAAGATCAAGAAGGGGACAAAGAGGAGGAAAAAATCAACCAAATCAAGAGTAAATCAAACACAAGAGAGATTCATGGAGATAAATAAAGATTGATATATTGCTACTTAAGGATAAAGGTTTTACAACCACTCCACCTGAAAGACAAAAGAGCACACCACAACACTCAACTTCTCTCAACACTAACCCTAGAACTCATGAACATTTAGTCCCAAGAGAGGATGGTTGGATGGTTAATTACATGTCTCCATCCCAACCTTTTAAATAAATGGGCTAGCAAACCCCATCTAACCCTTAGCATATACTATCCACTTAGCATATATAGGAGAAACCCGATTACCCCACACACATAAGTTTTAACTTACACATTACACTTATGTATGATTTTCAAAGCGCACAAACTCGGATCCACTAAGTCCTTAGTCTTAATCCAACTTGATCATCTCCACCTTTTCCTTGACCC
Source organism: Dendrocalamus latiflorus (assembly GCA_017311315.1). Taxonomy (NCBI): domain Eukaryota; kingdom Viridiplantae; phylum Streptophyta; class Magnoliopsida; order Poales; family Poaceae; genus Dendrocalamus; species Dendrocalamus latiflorus. The sequence continues at coordinate 51,660,031 of CM029642.1, read as the reverse complement.
AAACCACTCTCGGATTTCCTCCAATGTAGTTCTCGGTATTTTGATCAAACTACCAAAATATCATTTCTTGACCTAGTCGTCTCCTTCTATTATAAGAAATCGCTATGCTTGCCACTTGTAGGTACACCACTGGTTTACCACATATCGGCAAGTTGCTCCCATTTCAGTTCCACTAGATCATGCTTCGATTGGATCGACCAAGCCACATAGTGTAACCCATCGCTCAAACTTTCCTTCAACATTTCCCATCTTCCTTGTGTCATGTTTGAGCTCATCTATCTCACCTAACATCCTTGATCATTCTGGGACTCGGCTTCTCCATGAGCGTAGCTCCGATCCTTACCGTTGACTATGGTTGACTCCAAGTAACCTTGTACATCCAAACACAAAAAATTATTTTCAGACACAAGTTCTTTACAGGTTAACCCAGAATAGTTATAACATATCTCATGCAATCTATAACCACTGACGTAGGTCACCAAATCATTCCATGACTCAAATTTTCCAAAATAATATATTTCTATAAGCTGTCAAGAAAATCTATAAATTTACAAATTCCAAATTTTCACTCTTCGAAAATAACAATGGTTTATCACAACAAAATCTTAGACCTTCTCACATGATCCTTCACACTACGGGTGGATCCAAAGAGAAGTGTGGGGATGAATAGGACACTGGGTCCAATTTTGTTTTCCTATTGTATAGCCTGTATAAATTTACATGTGAACCCCTTAGCCCAAATCGAAAGATACCTGGCTAGCACAAAGATTGAAGCTCTCGGCCTCCCGGCTCCCACTATTCCACTTGCTACTCCCACATTTAGGCGCAAGATGACACAAATCGAGGCCTAGGACACGCAGCCTAGCATACGCACGTGCAGCCCAACTAATAGAAGTATAGCCCAAGGCGCTCAGCTAGCCAAACCAATATACAGAGGGAAGATAGCAGGTAGAGACTGCACCGTATGCGCATCACATTGCGCCAGTCACTCGCGTCTTGTTCGCTCCCTCCATTTGTCCCGCCTCGTGCGAAAGCAAAATCTACCCTCACATTTGGTCGTAGGCTCGCAGCCACCGGTTGCCGAAGCCCAAAAGCCTAGACTTCAGCCCGCCAGCTGTTGCATCTCCTGATTATCATCACCCGTTGATCGTCTCGTCGAGCACTTGGCAGCATGGAATAAGTTCTGCATCAATTTATGGTATTGTTAAATTTCTCCCAATTCTTTTGATCTTTTTAAATAAATGGACTGAATTTATGAGTTATGATTTGAATGTTATGATTATTTGTTGGGTTTTTTTGTTAAATTGTAGTGTTTAGAATTAATGTTTCAATTTGAGTTTTTGGAAATTAGAGTACCTACCTAATTCGTTGTAAATCAGAGAAAAAATTATACATGTAATTATATATATGGTAAAATAGTAAGCCTTGATCATTTTTATTCTTGTTCTGCCCGTGCTTCACACCATGATTTGTATAAATCGGGTTGATCTCTTGTCCACACATACATGTCGCACGAAAACAAACGAACTACGTATATTCAGCTACATTAGCACTTGCCTGTGGGCTGCACTCTGAGCAACCGCCGGCTGCCCGCGGCGTGCCATTCAGGTGGCCCGGTCGCGTTCTCAGGCGCATGGCCCTGAACGCACTTAGATAGAAGTTTGCGATGCTATATTTGTGCAATGTTAATCCTATTTCTTTTATTATTTATTATACTTATTTTTAAGTAATTATATTGTGAAATCATGGTTAAGATAATATTATTTAAAACATAAAGAAGTTTTTAAATTGTAAAGAAAAAAGTAGTGGCATTCTTGACTTATTGTTGGGCCAGGTTGTTACAGGTCCACTGTTTTCTATAGATGTAGTGGCCCATAATTAATAATTAACCAAATTCTAGTAGGGATGAAAACGAATCGGATACAATTGAATAGTCTCAAATACAAGTACGAATCTATATTTTTAAAACGAATACAAATACGAATTTGAATATTCTCAAATATGAATACGAATAAAATGTTGTAACGAATACGAATTCGAATCGAATATGTATTTAATTCGGTCGAATACGAATATTTTCCTACAACTTCTGTAACAAATCTTAATAGAACAAATTTATGTAATATGATTACATGACTACACCATCTACACTACACATCTATATAGGAAATTGATCGAATACAAATCGAATAGTCTCGAATACGAATACGAACATTCTCAAATCAGAATATGAATATTGTCGAATACGGACATTTTTAATATGAATTTTTCTTACCATATTTTTGTTTTCTCGAATACAAATATCGAATAAAATAGATTATCCATTACCTGTAATACCACTCAATTGCAAAAGAGAGAATAAAGGAAATAAAGAAAAGTTTTGCCGTCAGACCCATCGGCTTTTAGAATGCCGAATAAGTAACGCTCGCAGAGGTTCCCATACCACCTAGGGACGGTCGGCACCGTCTAGAAAGCCAAATAAAAGTAGTGCTCTCAGAGGTTCCCAGACTGTCCAGGGGCGGTCAGCACCGTCTCGTGTTATGGGTTTCATCATTCGGCAAGAAATTCTATTCTTACCTTTTACCGACTTACCTGCCGCAGTAGAAAAGCACCAAACAGTGTAGGGCTGCCATTGGACCAAAAAGTCCATAATGCCCATAACCAGCCAAGGCAAAAGGGGAAGGGCAAAAGCTACATTTCACTGGGAGAGTCATGGTATGCCTCTTAAGTAGACAAGACAACACAAAGCCATTTCACCTACTCCACTATTCTACCACAGCCACAAAAGCCGAGCAAGCACCATTTCGTTTCCCCAGCCGAGAGCACAACCAGAAGCATAAGCCTCAGTCCAAAGCCATCAATCACCTCCTCCTTCCCCATTCTAGTCGGAGCCACCAAGGCACCAGCTGAAGCCAACACAGAGAGCAAGGAGGAGAAGGGCAAGGAGGAGAGGAGATCCCAAGGAGCTCAGAAGGCCGAGGCATGAGGGCTTCGTCGCCGACAACGGAGGACATCGACGATCGTCGAATCAACGCCAAGCCAACCCGTTAGTTCATCCACCATCCCCTCCACAACCCCATAGCACAGCACAATATCATGCAAAAGGTAGAAGAAGAGCACATAGAGTTAGGGGCAAACCGTCCTGGTAGTGGGGGCGGTCGGCCGGCTGCAAGCCATGGCCGACGAGCTCAAGCTCTTGAGTAAATCCTACTTCGGTAGGCCTCCACGAGAGTGGAGAGATCCCCGTGCTGAAATGGACGAGCCTAATATTTTGGGTGAACATCGACGGGTGTTCACTTGGCAATATCGGTATTTGCAATGTGATGAGCAAATGTGCATGTAGAGCAATGTTGCATTGCATTGATGATGTGGAAATGTTGGAACGTGAAAATGCATGTGGAGTATGTATGGTCAATGTGGAACCATGAGAATGATGATATGAGCATGACAATACATGCGGAATATGTTATAGTTGGTTAAATTGCCTACATATTTTTGTAGTGTTTAACGTCTTATTTATGTATTTACTGAGTCTTTGGACTCACTCTTGCTTTGTTGCTTTATTTCTAGGTGACCATTGAGGACGTCATGTACGGACGGGTGTAGCACATGAATAACTCCGCATCCTTGCTGCACTTCGAATATCTAGCTTTTGTAGTAGGTTTAACTCCACTAGTAAGTTAGAATAGTTGTTTAGAAATAGTATGGTGTAAGTGGTCGCTGTTTCATGAGTAAAATAGAGTTTGCTCGAAAAGATTAGCAGATGTTTAAAAATAGTATTGTAATGTAATGATGGTAATACTTTAGACCTAGAGAATGAACGGGGTGTTACATTACCATTCTCATCCCTAAATTCTAGTCATGTAGACCAAATTTACAGCACGATGACCAAGTCAGTCACGCCAAAAACAAATATTACGCTCGTGTGTATAAACGGAATTCATAATATAGTCTACTGAACTTATTAAACTCCTACTATATTTTTTAGGCACTTTGGGCGTGAAGTTGTTTGCACGGTCACAACTCACAAACCCAAAGTTAAATGCGTTCAGTACGTTTTTGGACGGGCAGCAAACGGCGTTAGGACTGCGTTGAATCTCGATAGATCGACGGAAGGTTGTGATATGGGTGACGCGGAGACAGCACGAACGATTATTTTTATTCCGTAAAATAACATCTATATGTTTCTGTTTTTTCTAATATATTGTCCCAGCAATTGCTAGCTTTCAAAAAAAAAGTATGTCATTACGTAGTCACTAGTAATTATATATACACGTGAAATTTGCGAGTTTTACGTGGGACTTGATTTCTGGGAGCTAGATCGAGGCTTTTCTTCCCATCATCGAATTAAGAGGCCTTTTCTTAAGAAAATGAAGAGTGAAAGTGTTGACAAGTTGATGTATAACGACATATTATTTGAGCTCCATTAGGCCATTAATCATTTATCACGCAACTCGTATATGTCTTCACCTTAATTACAATGTCAACTATTCCCTGCTTGTCGGCGGCACATTGATAGTCTGTCTCAACTTGTTTCATTTCCTTCGACTTTATGTTAATGCTCGATCGCTTTTGCAACAATTGTTGCCAGGCTCAGTCAATCGTTCCAACTAACCCGTTCTGGCTGTGTTCTCTGTATTTGGCATTATTGTTCAAGATCTGTGGTCGTCACAAAATGCTTTTGTTGTACTATATTTCTGCAACTAGTTGTGCATCCACTGATTCAAATTAGTGATAAGAATGGTGCAGGAAGCTTTAGGAATTGGACAACCGGATGCTTTGGATACCCGAGCAGCTAGACTCCGATTATTTGCATGGTACTTCAACCACGTGAATATTCGGACCTGAACTTACTTGTGGCATTCCCGTACTATTGCAAACAGACTATCTTTGTGGAAAATAGAAAGAAGAAAAAAAAAGGTAGGGTCTCTTCTTCATGCAAAATAACCTACTCCTTGAAAGAAACAACTGCTGAAGAATCATGAATGCTTGCTGGTTTTGGATTGAACCTTTCCTTTTGTCTTGATTTGGACTAAGAAAACAATGCATTGCATTCCATGTGCCCAATAGTTTAAGTCAGCTTGTTTTATTTTTCTTGTCGCGTTCTCAATTTGCAAACATGGAGACTTTTGAATTAAATCATTCCAGCTAAATTAAACATTATATATTTTGAGATAAATTCAACGCTATTGATTGTATTCCATGAGCATGTGCAGCGTGGTACTTTGGTGAAAAGACGAGGTCATACACAGCAGAGCAGCTATACACTACCGGAAAGCTCCTATATGCCGAGTGTCCTTAATTTTGCCGAGTGCCATCCATCGGGCACTCGGTAAACAACCACTTTGCCGAGTGCCTTAGTGGGGACACTCGGCGAAAATAAAACACTCGGCAAAAATATCGTTGCCGAGTGCTGAAGATTAGACACTCGGCAAACTAAGCTCTTTGCCGAGTGCTAACACGAGAACACTCGGCAACAATAAAACACTCGGCACCAACCGCCATCCGTTAGATGTTAGCCGCCGCCGTTAGACCTTTGCCGAGTGTCTGGAGCTGACACTCGGCAAAGAGCTTTTTGCCGAGTGTTTTGTTTGCGGCACTCGGCAAAGAAATAAAAACCTTTTCCTCTCCTACCCTTCAAACTTTTTCTACTCTCCACATACAAAATATGGTACTCCATGTTAAAATTTGGTATATTTTTGTATTTGTTTGGTATATTTAATTAATTAATTGCATTTCAAGCAATTTTTTGAATCAAGTCAAATTTGAACTGCAAGTGATTCAAATAATAAGAAAAAATGAGTAGAAAAATGATATTCATGTTATTCAGCCCGGTTTGAGGCCTTACCTGTTAAATGAAAAGGAATTTCGAACATCTTGTTCAGGAAACACGACCACAAACGTGTGGCCGAATGGTTTTTAAATTTAAAAAAAAGCAAACGAAGTCTGAAAATCATGAAATTTGTCAAGATGTCATGATATTCTACGTGGAGGCTGTGGTAAAAAATTGATAAGATTTCGCATAAGTTGTCACGTACGATGCTTACAAACTGAATCAATTATGATGAAGAAGCGTAGTGTTGAGACGGATCCGGTAAGATTTGGAGTCAAAGTGACGGTCGAATTGTGGTTTGACTACAAAACTTTTTGTACAGGCAATAGACAACAGAGATTGTTTCATGTGAAATTTTGGTAATTTTTCGGATCCATTTGATAATTTTAATTTTTAAACTGCAACTGCAATTATAGAATTTTACTTGATATAAATTGAATTTGAGCTATAACTGCATGAAATAATTGTCTAATATTCGTAGAAGCATCGAATATGCATTGTTGAGTGAATTTGACAAGGCATTTTCGAAGTACATTCGAACAAATTTGTAAAACACACTATGGAAAAGATAGGGAGGAAATTTATTTAAAAAAAATCTTTGCCGAGTGTCTTGTGAGCGACACTCGGCAAAGTAGAGGTTTGCCGAGTGCATTGTGGGAGGCACTCGGCAAAGAGGAGGGGTTTGCCGAGTGCCCGATCGGGGGCACTCGGCAAAGAGGAGGGGTTTGCCGAGTGCCCGATCGGGGGCACTCGGCAAACAATACAAACATAAAACTTAATAGTTTCCCCGCGGCCGCGCTCACACACGCAACACCCGCGCCCCGCACGCCCGCCGCCGCCCCGCCCCCGCGCGCCCCGCACACCCGCCGCCGCGCCCGCGCCCGCCGCCGCGCCGCACGCCCGCCGCCGCCCCGTCCCGCCCCCGCGCGCCCCGCCCGCCCGCCGCCCCGCCCCCGCGCGCCCCGCACACCCGCCGCCGCGCCCGTGCCCGCCCGCCCCGGACGCCCGCCGCCGCCCCGCCCCGCCTCCCTCCGCCCGTCGCCTCCTGCCGCCTCCGCCTCGCCGGCCGCCTCACGCCCTCACCTTCGCGCGCCACCTCGCCCGCTGCCTCGCCCGCCGCCTCGCCCGTCGCCGTGCCTCGCCTCCGCCCGTCGCCTCCGCCACGCCTCTGGTGGTCTCCTCCGGCCGTCGCCTCCCGCCGCGCCTCCGGTGGTCTCCTCCGCTCGTCGCCTCCGCTGCGCCTTCGGTGGTCTCCTCCGGCCGTCACCTCCGCCGCGCCTCCGGTTGAAGTATATATGTTCTTGAGCAAATATAGATTGAAGTACATATTCTAGCTGTTCACTGTGCTGAAAGTGTCCCACATAGCAAATTTAGATTAAGATCATTAGGGAAATAACTGCCAATGGGACTTAATCACCTATCTGATCAGTTCATATATATGTACACACAGACAGTGATTAGCATTCTTATTAAGACAATATACACATTCTTCATTTGATTGCAATTGAAGAATTTGTGTTAATGCGAGTAGACAATTGAAAGCCACACTGTTGTTTGTTTCTTACAGAAAATTGCAAATTAGTTCAGTTATTAAGATAGACAACATTTGATATATATGTTATGCCAGCTAACACCTCGAATAAAGAAAATTATAAATGAGACGATTAAGCCATCAAATGACACGTTTCATTTGAATAGTTTGAACTGCATAGAATTTAAATAGTTGTACGAATGGAACCTACAAGTATATGATATGATGTTGGGGTAGGCAAGGGACAGGAGAGAGAAGAGATAGGCTGTCGTAGACACAGATAAAAGGACTAGAGTGAGGAGGGATAGTCAGCTAAAAATTAAGGCCATCTGTTGTAAACAAACATAGAAGTAAATAGTTACTATTGAGTAAGGATTGTTGCTAGCTTTGACAGTTAGAATCTATTGGTTTCGTAGAAGTTAAAACTGCATAATGATTTATGAAAGTTCATTTACCTTCATCTTGTTGAATATGTTAATAGGTAGTTAGTTAAGTTGTTTTTTTTTTGTCTCTAGCATGACATAGTTGTGAAATGCCTAAGCTGCTGACCACTTTAGTTACCCTTTTCCTTGCTCGGTTTACAGTTCAGCTATTTATTCATGTTTATAGATTACGAAACCTAGTTAGGCGTCTCCCGTTCGAAAGAGATACGGTTGGAAATATGCAGATCTTTGCATATCTATAACCGTATCTGTTTCGAATTGTCCACGTTTTTTGGACAGCCCGAGGATGCGTAGATGGGGTTAGTTTCCATGGTCTACTCCGATCCATGACAGAGTTTCGACAGCATCTCCCTGTTGTTCTCCGGATACACAATCTCCCTGCCAGGACGTGTATTTGGAGAACAGCGGGGAGGTGCTGCCGAAATTCTGTCTCGGATAGGAGTAGAGCATGGAAACTAACCTCATCTACGCATCCTCGGGTGGGATTAGGACCAATCTTCACCTATTATATAGGAGAAAGATCGTGTAGATGCATTTGATTCTTATATTACTCCCTGATATGTTAGAGGATGGATGACCGTGAGTGGATGTACACGGGCCGCTCAAGTCAGGGTTCGTTGTCCAATGAATGGATTGAGAAGACCGATGCTTTCTTGGAACTAGCATTTGCGAAGGTTAAAGGAGCGCGTGCCACTTGGTGTCCCTGCAGCAGATGTGCAAACACGCGTCGACAAACAAAGGAGGTCATGGGTAAACATCTTTGCAAGTTTGGATTTACGGCAGACTATACCCGGTGGATCTACCACGGTGAATCCGATCGTATGAGAGAGGAGGTCGTGAGACCACGCGTCGAGGATTATGATGCTGATGGCGGGGTAGGAGACATGTTAAATGACTATCATGAAGCACACTTCGCTGAAGGACGTAGGGAGGAGGAGCCAGAGGCAACCGCAAAGGCGTATTACGACATGTTGTCTGCGGCACAGAAACCCCTTCACGGCCAGACGAAGGTTTCTCAACTAGATGGCATTGGACGCGTAATGGCCTTGAAGTCCCAGTTTAGCTTGAGTCGAGACGCCTTCGATGCTATGTTGACAGTTTTTGGCAGCATGCTTCCGGAGGGTCACATTCTGCCAAAGAGCATGTACGAGTCAAAGAAACTCCTTCGTGCACTTAAGATGCCATATGAGCAGATACATGCTTGTCCGAAGGGGTGCATCCTATTTAGGAAAGAACACGCGGAAGCAAAGTACTGTGGAAAGTGTGGATCCTCTAGGTTCCTGGAGGTGGACTCTGGTGATGGTCAGAAGAGGCAGCTTGCGATCCCCGTGAAAATCCTACGGTACCTTGGGTGTGTTCATGGAGCCTGTGATTGATGAATTGGTCCGTGCTTGGGAGGAAGGGGTATGGACATACGACCGAGCTACAAAGAGAAACTTCAAAATGCATGTTTGGTACCACTACTCCCTGCATGACTTCCCGGCGTATGGGATATTTTGCGGCTGGTGTGTTCACGGGAAGTTCCCATGCCCAGTATGCAAGGCAGCTCTGAAGTTCATTTGGTTGCTGAAGGGTGGCAAGTATTCTTCGTTCGACAAACATCGACAATTCCTCCCTCTTGACCATGCATTCAGACGAGACATCAAGAACTTTACGAAAGGTGTCGTAGTTATAGACCCTGCACCGCAGATGATGACCGGTGCCGCGGTTCGTGCTCAGATAGATGCTCTCGAGGTCAATCAAGAAGAAGGTGGTTTTGTGGGATATGGTGAGCAACATGCATGGACTCATAAGTCGGGCTTGTTGAGGCTCCCCTATTTTGATGACGTTCTTCTTCCACATAACATTGATGTAATGCACACTGAAAAGAATGTCGCCGAGGCACTTTGGGCAACAATCATGGATATTCCTGATAAGACAAAGGACAACATTAAGGCTAGAGTGGATCTGGCAACGTTATGCGATAGACCAAAGCAAGAAATGAAGCCTCCTAGAGGCGGCAAGACATGGAGAAAGCCTAAGGCCGAATTCGTCTTGACCAGACCCCAAAGGAGGGAAGTACTAGAATGGTTCCAAACGTTATTATTCCCTGATGGGTATGCAGCGAATCTGAGGAGGGGAGTGAACTTATCTACTATGCGAATCAATGGGCTCAAGAGTCATGACTACCACATATGGCTTGAGCGGCTTCTTCCGGTGATGGTTCGAGGCTATGTCCCTGAGCATGTCTGGCTAGTGCTGGCAGAGTTGAGCAATTTCTTCCGCCAGCTTTGTGCCAAGGAGATATCTCGGACCGTGATTGCAGACTTGGAAAGAATGGCACCTATGTTGCTCTGTAAGTTGGAGAAGATCTTTCCACCCGGCTTCTTCAATCCGATGCAGCATTTGATTTTGCACCTCCCGTATGAGGCACGAATGGGGGGGCCCGTGCAGGGCCGTTGGTGCTATCCAATTGAGAGATGTCTAAAGGTTCATCGAACTAAATGTAAAAATAAATGCAAAATTGAGGCTTCCGTTGCAGAGGCATACATTTTGGAGGAGGTGTCAAACTTCACAACAACGTACTATGGTGACAACCTTCCTAGCGTGCACAATCCACCCCCTCGTTACAATGCTGGCGAAAATGAATCGAACCTCAGCATTTTCCGAGGGCAACTCGGAAGTGCAAGTGATGCAACCCCCAAGACCTTGAAACATGAAGAGTGGCGCACTATCATGCTATATGTGTTGAACAACCTTTCCGAAGTGGAGCCGTACATGCGGTAAGTTGTCAACAAACTTGTTCTCGAGTAGTCACTATTCTGCATCCAACCCCCTTGTTTCTCGTTGGTGCAGGGAATTTCATCATCAATTCTGGCGTGAATCAAGGGAACCTACCCCGCAGGAAGCTGAGACCCTTCTTAGACAGGGTGCGGGAAATGGAATGCCCGATTTCATTTCTTGGTTCAAACAGAAGGTATTGTCCAATTTAGCTCGTACTTAGTTTGACATTACAAGTTGCTCGTACGGGCGAATAATATAACGAACTATCCTGCTTGAGCTTGCAGGGCCAAACCGATGCGTCTATGAGTGCCGAGTTGAGACAGGTTGCCGATGGCTGTGCCTATAGGGTAAGCTCATTTACCGGTTATGACGTGAATGGATATCGCTTTCACACAACAAGACATGAGCAGAGTCGGCCCAATCGAAGAACCACAAATACCGGAGTTTTTACGCCTGGCCTTGATGGGGTCGAGTATTATGGAAGAATTGAAGAAATATACGAACTCACGTTTCATGGTTGCAAACCTCTTAATCCTGTCATATTCAAATGCCATTGGTTTGATCCTGAAGTAACGAGACGGACCCCTAATCTTGGGCTAGTCGAAATTCGACAGTCATCCGTCTTACCAGGAGACGATGTGTATATTGTGGCTCAACAGGCCACGCAAGTTTATTATCTCTCATACCCGTGCCAAAAAGACGACCGTCTTAAGGGTTGGGATGTTGTGTACAAGGTATCGCCACGAGGTAAACTACCTGTCCCAAACAATGAAGATTACAACTTTGACCCAAACACATATGACGGAGAGTTCTTTCAAGAAGAGGGGCTAGAAGGGAGTTTTGAGATAGACTTAACCGAAGCGATCGGAATGGAAGTAGACAATGAAAGGGTTGTTGACGAGAACGCTGGAGATGAGGTTCAAAATGTGAAGGACTTAGAATTACTTCAGCGATTACATTTAGGCAATGACAGTGATGACAACATTGCTCTTTCGAATAGTGTTGATTATATGGACATGGCTGATAGTGATGATGAGACTTATGATCCAGCTAATCCCGACAATGATGATTATTTCTAATACATGTAATACTTTGTTATTTTCTAATAATGTTTTGTTTATTTTGCATCTCTTTCTAAAGTACGTGATTGTTTTTAATTGCAGGTGATTGAACAAAGATGGTGGGCGGTATGAGGAACGTAAAGTCGCTTTACCAAAGACGGCATGATGCAGCTGAGCAGTCGGGGAGCAGGAGTAGGAGGAGCGGGAGGAGCAGCAGGAGGAGCAGGAGCACTCTTGAGAGGGAGCGGGAGGAGGAGCGGGAGGAGGAGCGGGAGCGGGAGGGGGAGGAGGAGCAGGAGCGGGAGGAGGAGCAGGAGCGGGAGGAGGAGGAGGAGCAGGAGGAGGAGGAGGAGCAGGAGGTGCCGGAGGAGGAGGCGGCAGGGGGGTCCGCTTCCTCTGGTTCGTCGGGTGTCTGGTTGCGAGGTCCCTCGACCCTCCCGAGGCGACCGATACCTCGTGAGAGACGCCCGCTGATTCAACCCACTGGGGCTAGGTAAGTAACTTTAGATGTTATCACTACTTTTTCATTTGATATGTTGAAAATCACAATAGAAACTAATAATTTATCTTAATCACTTGGGCAGGGGTTGGACGCTTGTGGCTGCAGGAGATCACAAACGCCATGTCAATGGCATCCTGGGTCTTTTGTGCAGGCTACACTTCCCTGGCCTGGTTGCGTTTGGCGGAGGGCAGGAGCCAGCCTACACGTGGGACCACTACGTCGCCTTCCCCGATTTACCAGATCGGGATGGCAGGGTATTCGCCAACAAGGCGGCGCGGGTGACGACCGAGTTGTGGGTAAGTTTTCCTCGCACTACATTGCTCAATACTATGCCGTCATTGGACTTTCTTGAAATAATGACTGGATACATCGCGTCTATATGCAGGATTTCTTCAGATGCCAGGAGGGATATGAGGCCAAGGCGGCTAGTGTGGCTCACAAAGCCTGTTATAAACTCGTGAAGGACATGCATTACGAGGCGCGCGTCCAGGCCATCGTAACATACAACGCTACCTACCTTGGAGTGAAGATCAACAAAACTGAAGCAAGAAACATGAGGCTGACCCGGGAAGACTACATGCAGGTAAATATAGAACATTAATACTGATTTTTTCTGAGATTAAGTACGCTTAATTTGATCTTCTTATATGTTATATACTTGATGACGTGTAGGTGCCTCCGTGGTGGTGCGCCCAGCATCTCCAGTGCTGGGCACAGATGGTGGACAAGTGGTGCGCCGCCGAGTGGGAGGAGACGCACAACGCTTGCCGGGAGCGGCGTTTGATGATGCCAGGTGCACCACACCATCAAGGCAACCGTAGCCTCGACGAATTCGCAGCTACATGGGTACGCGAATTCATTTCTTTATTATAACGCTCAATTCTGCATAATTTCTAATCATCTTGCTGTTTTTTTCGCAGTCGTCGTCACATGGTGGCCAGCCTTGCTCCCAGTTCAAGGCATGGGCTTTGGCCCACAAGGGCAAGGCGACGTCCGACGTCGACTACAACCCGGAGGACCCGCCCTCGGTGTACAGCAATGCGACCGTCCACAACCGCCTCAGTGAGTACACATCGATGGCAAGGGCGGTCCATGGGCCAGAGTACGATCCGAGCACCCAGGACCTTGATGGAGAAGTCGTCATGAGGGTGGGAGGAGGCAAGAAGCATGGGCGGTACTGGATTGGCGACAGCACACTCGACACGGCCACTACTCCCACTCTCACCCAGATTCGAGCGAGGAGCACGAGCTCAAGCCCGGCCATACGCCCACGGCCGGACACTGCACACTCCCGGATGGAGGCACTCCAGGTTATTTCTGTTTTATTCGTCGTTCATTAATTTTTACATACCTTTGCTTTCCATTGTAACATTGGGGTGAAATATTGTAGGCCCAGCTGGAAGAAGAGAAGAGGCTACGGGAGGAGATGGCGGCGAGGATGGAGGCCGATCGGCAGAGGAATGAGGCCGAGCGGCAGAGGATGACGCAGATGTTTCAGTGGATGCAAAATCTTGGCGAGAGGATGGGTCAACCTCTGCCACCGGAGCTATTCCCTCCACCTCCTCCTGCAGCTACTCCTGTGAGTTTCTAGTGGAGTATGAATGTTTAAGTTTGTATGTTCATACCTTAAATCTTGTCTCACACATGCAATCTCTTCTCCTTTGTGCAGAATCAATCGGCGGCTTCGAATAACTTGCCTCATGACCCACCACATCAGTCGGGGTGACGTGCTTTGTGGATGATACTTGTGGTTGATGTTTATGTGAATATTGTGGTTGATACTTGGTTTATGTTTATGTGATACTTTGTGACTTGTTTGATATACTTGTGGATGATATATTGTGGTTCTACTTGGTGAATGATTGTGAATGACTATATGTGATATATTGTTGATATACTGCGGTATATTGCGACTTGTTTGAGTGGGGTGCAATAAACAATTAAAATTCTGGGCATTCTGGGCTACTTTGCCGAGTGTTACACTCGGCAAAGGTATGCTTTGCCGAGTGTCATGGTAAAAACACTCGGCAAAGTAACGTTTCTGGGCATTCTGGAACGTATTATGCCGAGTGTTGTGAGTTTGCCGAGTGTCATGGTAAAAACACTCGGCAAAGTAACGTTTCTGGGCATTCTGGAACGTACTATGCCGAGTGTATTCACCATGACACTCGGCAAAGGTTAAATCTTTGCCGAGTGTCTTCACCATGACACTCGGCAAAGGTTAAATTTTTGCCGAGTGTCTTCACCATGACACTCGGCAAAGGTTAAATCTTTGCCGAGTGTCTTCACGATGACACTCGGCAAAGGTTAAATCTTTGCCGAGTGCCATTCCGTCCTGGCACTCGGCAAACGACGCCGTCACCGTGTTCTCGCCGTCCACTCTCCTTTGTTTGCCGAGAGTGGTTTAGGCACTCGGCAAAGACTTTGCCGAGTGCTCGAAAAAAAGCTCTCGGCAAAGATTTTTTTGCCGTCAGAAACTATGGCGTGTGAGATATGCCGTGGGTGGCACTCGGCAAAGACTTTGCCGAGTGTTTCTCGTGCTTTGCCGAGTGCCACCGGCACTCGGCAAAGCTGCTGAACCCGGTAGTGATATATACAGTTGTACATTGTTGTTTCATGGAAAATCATTCGTTGCATTGTTGTTTCGACTCAGCTGGCCACCGCTCATTTCTTCGCTTCCAATCCTGAGACTAGCTAGCTTAAGAGTATGTTTCCTATCTGACATAATTCTTGTAAGGATATTCTATTCTACACAAATGCTTAATTGCTTGGTGTGGTAGCCAATCTTATGTTTAGTTTTGACATTTGAGAATATTAGGGTACAAAAAAGGGGTAGCCCGAAGTTTTTATTACGCTATTGAGCTACTTCCAAATTAATTAGGACCCACAAGATCGAGCGATATATACTTTCTTGACATTCTTTTAGAAAAACTCTCTCTCTCTCTCTCTCTCTCTCTCTAGAATGTTTACACTAGGAGTCACTATTTTTTGAATTCACATAAATTATCAATCGACTGTTATATAGAAATTCTGTATATAACATATTTGGACCCTTTTATATGCTTGTGGTTATTTCACTTATTTGATTCCTTATAATTTGTGAATTTTTGACCATTTTCTTATGTTAAGATGAGCTTAATAGCGTTGCACTAGGTTTTTTTTTTCGACGAAAGAGCAACGTCGCACTAAGGTTGGAAATACTACATTTTCCCTCAAAACACATGATCTATTTGGCCTCTCTTTCCCCCCTTTCTTTACACCAATAACGAGAGATATGTGATATGTTTTTCCTTTCCTACGGATTTCGATCGATTCTCTGGGTACAATACATTCTGTAGTAAACTAATGTATACACGCTAATACGCACTTGATCTCATGTAAGACTTCGCAAGTGACCAGAAATGGGATGCATAATTAGCAAGCAGAATAATGTCCAAGAGAATACCGTAGAGCCTTCACATGTGGAAGAGGTACCGCATGTCCAAGATGATAACATAGAGCCTTCACGTGTGGAAAAGGTACCGCATATCCAAGATGTTAACATAGAGCCTCCACGTATGGAAGAGTTACTGCATGTCCAAGGGGATAACATGCTGACTCCACGTGTGGAAGAGGGGAATTACACGTTACAACATCTCATAAATATCACGAATACTTTCACCGAGGACAGAGAAATTGGTCGTGGTGGGTTTGGAGTGGTCTATAAGGTATGGCGTTTCCTTTCCTTCATTAATTAACATAATCAACATAAGGAGAACTGACGGAGAACGCGTGTGACCATATCCACATTAATTAACTAAACAGGGAACACTTCCAGATGGGGGTGCCGTTGCTGTGAAAAGGCTTGAGAACAGTGTGAGCATACATAATTCCAGACAGTTCGCGAATGAGGTTAGGAACCTTATTGGGCTGGAGCATACGAATATAGTACAGTTAATGGGTTACTGTCATGGCACACGGCTGAGAGAGATGCAGCGTCGTGATGATGGCAGGCGTGTCTATTCTGAAGTCGAAGAAAGGTTGCTCTGCTTTGAGTATCTCTCTAATGGAAGCCTTGACAGGATACTTTCGGGTACGTATGGATATACATACTAGATTGCCTTTGTTTCTCTTTTTAAATACCCTAAATTATGAAAAAAAAAACCCACCTATCACTCTGAATTTGAAAAAAAAAAGTTCACAACTTATTTTTTGGCATTTACATCTCTCTATGTTTCCTCGGTACGAAGAATCCACCTAACAAAATTTCCAATTTAGCATGGTAGATCATGAATTACAATGTTTTCTAGTGGCAAAAAAAATTCATGGGCGGATACAAGGAGGCCTTTGGAAAAAAAGGATTTTTGGAGACATTTCGCAGGAATTGAATCGTACGGAAACTTTTTCTATGTGGCCTTTCAGAACAAAGGAATGGAGTGGATTCCTATTACAAATCCTATAGAATGGCTTGTTCTAGAAAAAATTTGGAGAAAAACTAACATAAAGGTCCAAACTCATGAAAATTTTCTTTTCTCTTGAGTACGTTAACCTATCTCTAAATTCCTGCACTTCTCCCTATGAAACATCTAAAAAACCATTTGAAACAATTCATCTGTTTTATTTTCCTATGGGATTTTATGAGACATATATACCAGCTCAATTCCTACAGTTTTTCTATTCATGTGTTTTACAATTCATGCATTCCAACCAAGACCTGTCATACATAAAGGAATATATTACAAAACTCGGTCGTTGTTTGGGGGGACGACCAAGCATGGATACATACTGCGGACTTCTCATGACTCATCAAGTTACGAGATCTGAGGGTTTTTTTTTTAAAAAAAGGACAAGTTACAATATCCTGTTGTCTAGATACTTTTGTACAAATAAGTAAACAAAATTGTTACTTTAAGCACACAAAATGAATATGTTGTTTACAGATTGAAGTTCAACATTTTGTCAAAATTCGGTAACTCACCCTACATTAATTCTCATTTGTGAGGACTAGCAAACACTTCCGGCGTTGACAACTTTACATGCCTAACCATGTATTAGTATTCTCTCTTGGTTTGCTTTGACAGATCAATCTCGCGGATTTGTGTGGGGCATGCATTTGGAAATAATTAAGGGGATTTCATTAGGTTTAAGTTACCTTCACGAGCAAAGGCAAAATGGTCCTATTATACATTTGGATCTGAAACCAGCCAACATTTTGCTAGATGGTAACATGGTACCAAAAATTGCCGATTTTGGTCTATCGAGGCTGTTCGGTCCAGATAAAACCCGAACAATAACTCAACATGTCGTGGGATCAATGTAAGTTTGATTCTTCCAAAGAAATTTATTGCCCTTTTGTTCTTTGTGAACAACCAACATTGTAGTCGCAGTAACCTCGTAATAAAGTCAAACGTTAATATGTTGTTGATCTGCAGAGGATATATGGCACCAGAATACCTCGACAGAGGTGAAATCTCAACCAAGGTTGACGTATTCAGTTTGGGTATTGTAATACTAGAGATTGTAACGGGGCAAGCGAACCCCAGCCGGGTCAATACCAAGTCGTCACTAGAGCAATATATTACAAATGTGAGAACGAAACTCAACACTTGTGCTGATTCTTTCCTTTTCCTCTCCTCTTTTCAAACATTGATTCTACTCTATATAATCAGTGTGTCCTTGAGGCTATCTGTTTCACCCATTATTCATGATTCCAGTTCTGTGTTCCAATTCAATAGGTACGCCAAAATTGGGCAACATTTGCACAAGTTATATCGAGGTATCCATCACTGGAACTTGATTGCCTCAAGGAGGTAACAGGGTGCATTGAAATAGGGATAACATGTGTGGATATCAATCCCAGAAGAAGACCAACTGCGGGGCAAATAAACTACATGCTTAGTAAAGTACAGCAGTTGAACGATGGCCAGGTAAGACATGTGCTCCCCTGATGCTCTCCTCTCAGTTGAATATTGTTAGGAGCACTTCTATACGTACAAAATTTTGGGTAGTAACAATATACAAAATTTTGGGCAAAACCATAGATCTTGTTAGTGGCAAATCTGGGACTCGTTTGTTCAATCCAATGGACAGATTAATTTGTGATGATGTGGCATATTCTCATATCAGATTTAGTGCATTGATTGAAGTTAGTAGGAACACTTGTAAGAGGACGTAGAGTTTGGTTTGAATAGTGTAGACCACGGGTGGTTCGTGTATACCATAGACGAGAATAGTGTAGAAAGTTATCAGGCGACTGAAATTTTTTTATCTTTCAGTCATCTAAAATTACACTCTGAATCACCTGAAGTTACATGTGTTGTTTTGGAGGGGACTACAAGTTTAATTGATTGAAAGTGCAATTTTAGGTGACTGGAAGATAAAAAAATTTCAATCACATGTGCAATAGCAAAACAGTTAACTAGCCTCATAGGCGCGGCGACACGCCGCGCCAGCCACCGTGTGTACCGAAGTAAAAGAGGCGATAATCCGTGAGGAGTTTGTAAAAAAATATTAAAAAAATCGAGGGCACATGTGTATTTTTGAAAAAGTCAAAGGGTTTTTTCGGAAAAAATCGAGGGCCTGTACGTAATAAATGGGAAAGCCAAAGGATTTTTTTGTAAAAAACCGAGGGTCTGTACGTAATAAACGAGGACTCGCACGTAATTTAGAAATCCGCGGGGCGCTATCCTGCAAAAATTTGGGTGAAAAAAAATTACCAGGGACCTTTTCGCGAGAAAAAAGGACCTTTACGTAATTTTCGAAAAATATGAGGAAATCACCTCGGCCGGCCGTACCGAAATTCCCCCGCCACGCGCCGGCCGGCCGCGCGGGCGGGGGCGACGTGGATGCCCTGGGGGCCGGAATCCCCCAGGTTTAGTATCTGTATGATTTTCGAGGCCCCATCAGGGCCACCTCTGATGTATTAATAGAAACCGAGTACAACACAGAAATTACATAACTACCCTCAATAACACGAGAAATTACATCCAACTATCTATATCGGGAAGATATCTACTGTACAAGCATCATTGGGTGCACAAGTGCACAAACCTTTAGTTTGGGTATCAAATTAGTGTAAAACATTCTGAAAAATATACAGATGTGCTTCTGAAATTACTCTAGTTATATATAAATTTTCAAGTTCAAACTTATTCCACGTTGATAATAATAAACATGTGAAATTTCTGACAAATGATAAATAAAAAACAGAAGAAAAAATGAAAATGATAAGTGTTACTATTCACACAAACTTATCTATTTTTGTTTCTTCTAATTTTTTTTAGTTTCAACTTCAAGTTTTAAAGGGTAATACAACACACCATAGGTTACATTTAAAAATGTTTTTGAATTTTATTGTGATTTGATGTACAAATCAAAACTTTATGCACATATGCACCAAATAAATGCATGTAGGGATGTATAGCTAAACAAGCATGCAAGTAGGGGATAGTTATTAGGAACATACTGATCCTTCTAGAAAATGGTAGGTTCTAACTAAATATTAGGTGCTATAATTAACTAAATATATATATGAAGAAAATATTAAAAGTTAGAGGTTGTCATATTAATCAAAGCAATTATTAACCCCCCCTAAAAAGAGTTGTTACTTAAATATTTTTACTAACTTAATATTAGGTTCTATGATTAACTCTATATATATATATCAATAACATGGGCACCATGGTGCTCAGGCTTCATAGTTGAGACTTTACATCCATGATTAATTCAGCATGCTAAATTAATAATTTCCTTTCTAAATTGATGTCTTTTTGAATTAATGAATGTTAACGGATTTGCCTGATATATTATAGGGAAAATTTGTTCAGTAGCACTGAAAGATCACTGATTTCGGAAAATACCACCGAAAAAACCGGGCTCTGGAAATTACCACTAAAAGATGCAATTTTCTTCGGAATTTAGCATTTTGGACCAAAATACCCTTACCCCCATTCCCCCTCCCTCTTCCTCTTCTCCCTGCCCCTCTCCCTCTTCAGTCTTCTCCGTCCGCCTCCCTCTTCCGCGCCACCTCCCCACCTCTTCGCCGCCGGCCTCCCCGCCTCCTTCCTCTCCGCGCCTGCCATGCGCCCTCCCTCACATCCCCCTCTGCTCCTCCTCCTCCACCCCCATCTCCCTGTTGGGGCAAAACAGAGGGCACAGGCGGCACAACTGGGCTGCGGCGGCGCCGGCAAGGGGTGGCCGGGGAGGCTGGGCAGGCCGGCAAAATGGAACCGTGAGGGGGCAGGGATGCTAGTGGGAAGGTGGCGCGGCCCGGAACGGCGGCGAGGCAGGCGGGCGACAGTCTGAAGCAGCCGGCGGCGAGGTACGCTCGGGGCGGCGGCGCCGGAGAGGGAGAAGGAGGGATTTTGTGTGGGCACGAGCTAGAGACAGTTAGGTGGGTGCTTACCACACTGTCTATTGAGCCGGAGGAGGCCCGAGGTCGGTCGGCGACGGAGGCCATGGGCGGCGCAGGGGAGCTTCACAGTGCCGGCGAGCTAGGGTGGAGGAGGAGCTCCGGCGTCAGTCGGAGGAGGTCCGAGGCGGTGAGAACATTCTCCCCAGGCGAGGAATTGAAGGGAGACTCGCCGAGGAGGGAGCGGCGACGGCGGACGCGCGTTCGGCCGGCGGTGAGGAAGATGGGCTGTGCGGCGAGTCGGAGGCACCGGGGTTCGATTAAGTGAGGGAGGGGGTAGAGGAGAGGCACAGGCACACCGTGACGCAGGTGGTTTGCGGAGGAGATGGCCGGAGCGACCTGGGCGGCATGAGGCGGCGGTGGCTGCGTACGGGCGGAAGAGACTTGGCGCGCGGGGAAGAAATGGAGGGGCGCCGGATGTGAGGGAGGGCGCATGGCAGGCGCGGAGAGGGAGGAGGCGAGCGACGTGAGGAGGGAGGAGGCGGGGAGGCCGGCGGCGAAGAGGTGGGGAGGTGGCGCAGAAGAGGGAGGCGGACGGAGAGACTGAAGAGGGAGAGGGGCAGGGAGAAGAGGAAGAGGGAGGGGAATGGGGATAAGGGTATTTTGGTCCAAAATGCTAAATTCCGAATAAAATTGCATCTTTTAGTGGTAATTTCCGGAGCCCGGTTTTTTCGATGGTATTTTCCGAAATCAGTGATCTTTCAGTGCTACTGAACAAATTTTCCCTATATTATATATCATTACACCTGCACGCATCTAAAAGCAATCCAAAGGCAGAGAGGTATGGTGTCCAAACACTATGGTGCCCTATTTCAACATCCTCACTCTCTCTCTCTCTCTCTCTCTCTAAATGTTAGAGGTTAGCATATTGATAAAAGAATGCTGAAAGTTCTGTATTAATCCGAGAAAATGAGAAAACAGAGCATATATTTATCCATAAAAATAATAGGAATCCATTTTACAAAGCTAGATATCCACGCACCATCCAAATCAAAGCACAGCTTGGTCAAGTAGATGCATACGAATAGGAATAAGAGATCTGAAAGGGCTTTTTGTTGTTGATAAGAGAAAACTTCGATTGTATATCGAAAGTGGCAACTATTTCTATCTAATCTATCTTATGAACTTCATGATTGTATGAAAAGATAGTTAGAAATTTGCAAATTTTTCCTCACAACAAAAGTTTTTTCTTGCAAAATTTATGAACTCTCGACCAGCCCTTATAATGGCTTGCATAAAATCTATCTTTGAAAGATTGTTGTATCCAAATATAAATAAATCAAAAACATGTATTAGTATGGTATCTCAATATATGTAAATCCCACATGTAGTCACACAATTGTGATAAAAAAAGTGAAAAGAATTGAACATTTTCACTTTTTAATTTTGAAAATTTAAAGCATCGAACAATTCAAAATTACATCCCAAAAAGTGTTTTGCTATCCAAATATATATAAATTAAGAAGTATATCAGACGGGTTGATGACTAGTTGAGACCAAATAGAAAGACACGTCTTGGAAAGCTCTCGAGGAAGTTCTGCTTTTAGTGAAATGCTTGAAGTATACGACCGAGTCATTTACTTTTATTAACCACTAGTTATTGTTCTTTGTATTGTACAATGTTGCTAATATCAACAATTCCAAAATACATCTTTCACTACTATGTTTTATAATTAGTCCCACAATTCCGTAATATAGGGTATTGCAAATCTTCAGGTCGATTAAAAACTGTAAAAATCTAGGCGCCCAAGAGAAAAAGATATACAAGTTTTTGAATATTTTTTCGTAAGTACTTTGAAATCCTTTTATCTAAGTAGGCAGCCCAACCTATTTCTATGCTCTGATTTCTTAGGGCTCAAACTGCCTTTTGATTGAACTAGTTTTTTTTTCGGGAGATTACTAATTGAAATAGCTAAGTGGCCAGTGCAGTTTAGGCTGGATCGGCCCAAGTTCAGGCCAGTAAAGAAAGTTGAAAATCAGATAAATGGAAATGAAGTACAGATGGACTGTTTAGGTTATTCCGATCCAGAATGAAAGAACTAACGAAAAGAGTTGGGCTCAGCCCAACAACAGTAGATGTAGGCCCAATAGTTTTCAAATACGAATTTCAATTTGTAAACTCCAATCAAAATTCATGCTTTATACAATGTGAGGAAATTATTCAAAAAGGTAACAAAATATAATAAGCTTCACAAACATATTATCAAATTCTGCAACGATGCCTTTATTTCATATAAGTGTTACAAAAGACATAAAAAATACTATTTAATTTGGCAAACACTATAAACTCATACGAATAGAGGTAAAACTATAAAACATTGTATAACATGTTGTAAAGTTTATGAATGATATTCTTTAAACGGAAAATTATAAACTAAACATTAAAAGCATAAGAAGTAAAAGTAAATATTAATAAAATGTCGTAACAATCCCCTGGATATAGTAAAGTTAAGGAATAATGCTTTTAAAGCTAGAAAATTACAATGCCACACCAGACACTACCGTACGTCCCTCGGGACCGGAATTTGTTAAGAGGAGAAGCAACCGAGGAAGACCCCGAGTACTATATTTGAGTCGTTCGGTTAGTTAGACCACTCGAGTTCTTTGATGCATATTATTATTTAACTCAATTTCAACTAAAAATAAACATATTTTAAATCTAGCTATAATTATCACCTGCATAAAAACCACTTTTCAAAACTAAATATACTAATTGATTGCATTCAAGCAATAACGTCTAATTGGAGAGAAGCCACTGCTTATATTGCTAGCATTGTGGAGCAGAGATAGCTCTGATAAACTTACCATGGTTTTTGGCCTCTAGTGCGCAGGGGTATTATACTATTATATAAGGTTACTAACAAACTAACAAACTTTTTTTTTAGATAAAGGATAGTAATATCCGGCTTCATCTATCAACCGATAGAATCAGGCCAATTATTACAAAAGGTAGCCCATAGGCTGGCACACGAGCTGTAAAAGGTTCCAACTTTACAGCAAAACAAATGGATAAACAAAACGCATGTAAGGTTTTGACTAAGAAAGGCCAATAAATCTTGTTGATAACCATCCATTGGAACCGAAGAATTGCAAAGCTGACGACTCAAGATGTTGCCCAGCTAAGACCAAGTGATCCCGTAGATCATCACGCCGCTGCAACTTTGCCCACTGTCGGAGCCAGTGAGTTCCTCTGAATAGTACCTGCAAAAAAGATTTTGGTCTACATTTGTCAAAAACCACCTCGTTTCTTGTTATCCAAACTGCCCAACAAAGTGCCGATTCTGCTGTCAATAACAATGCGTTTTGTTTCTTATTACCCTTCTTTGACCACCCAATAAAAAAGTCATCTATACTCTGTGGAGGTGTTAGTCCGAACAGTAAATGTACCGCTCGCCACAAAAACTTAGCATAAAAACAGTCCAGAAAAAGGTGTTGAATAGTTTCTAGAGAATGACAGAAGCAGCACTTCGTGTCACCGTTCCAGTTACGCCTAACTAGGTTATCCTTAGTTAAAGTCACCCCCTTTTTAAGGTACCACAAAAATATTTTTATTTTTGAAGGAACCTTAATTTGCCAAATATCTTGTGACACTCGCACTCCATTGTTAATTAACGCAGCATACATGGATTTGACAGAGAAAATTCCTGATGAATGTAACGCCCACACAAAAACATCCCCTTCTTCACGTAAGTTCACATCCTGTAAAGAGGCAACAATTCTGTGCCAATCCCTTAGGTTTGTGCCCACTAAATTACGACGGAATGAAATATTTAGTGGGGATGAACTAAGGATTTGTGCCACAGTGTCTTGTTTCCTTCTTACGATATTGAACAACGATGGAAATCTATCTTTTAGTGGTTTGCTCTCCAACCAAGTGTCAAACCAGAATCGGATTTGCGACCCGTCTTTCACTTTGAAGGAACCAAAACCCATGAAGGTGTCTTTTACATTCATCAAGCTTTTCCAAAAATGAGAATCTGTTGGTTTTTTAACGCAGCTCCCTAGTGTCTTATCTTTTATGTATTTATTCCTCAAAAGTTCCTGCCACATGCCATCCTCATTTAACAATTTAAATAGCCATTTACTCAACAAGCATTTGTTCTGAATGTCCAAATTTTGTATGCCTAAACCACCTTGTATTTTCGGTTGGCACAAGATTTCCCATTTGGCTAGTCTATATTTTCTCTTGTGTTGGTCGTTTTGCCAATAAAATCTTGATGTAAAACAATCGATTTTTTCTAACACTCCCCTTGGGATCTCAAAAAAAGACATCATAAACATCGGTAAACTAGAGAGCACCGAGTTTATTAAGACCAATCGACCCCCAACCGAAAGCATTTTACCTTTCCACCCGCTGAGCCTCTTTTCAATTCGGTTCTCAATCATTTGCCAATCTTTATTGTTTAGTTTCCTAGTATTCATTGGTAGACCAAGATAGCGAAAGGGGTACTTCCCCACTTTACAACCAAACAACTGCGAATAGTACACTACATGATCTTGTGCTTTCCCAAAACAAAAGATCTCACTTTTATGAAAGTTTATTTTGAGCCCTGATAGTTGTTCAAAAGTACTAAGTATTAATTTCATATTTATCGCTTTCTCAACATCATGACTCATAAAAATCACCGTGTCATCCGCATACTGGAGAATAGATAATCCATCTTGAATAAGATGAGGAATAACCCCTTCAACTCGCCCTGCTTCCTTGGCTCTAGCAATCAGTATGTCCAGCATGTCAGCCACTATATTAAATAGTATTGGCGACATTGGGTCACCCTGCCTTAAGCCTTTTCTTGTTTGGAAGTATGAACCTAGTTGGTCATTAACCTTAATATTAACATTTCCTCCTTGCGTGAACTTCTCCACCCATTTACACCAATTTTGTGAAAACCCTTTCATCCTTAGTGTTTGTTGTAAAAAACTCCATTTTACCTTGTCGTATGCCTTTTCAAAATCAATTTTGAAAATAACCCCATCCTGCTTCTTCGAGTGAAGTTCATGTATCGTCTCATGGAGTATTACCACACCCTCCATGATATTTCTGCCAGGAAGAAAGGCTGTTTGTGTTGGTCTAATAATCTTTTGGGCTACGGTAGATAATCTATTAGTTGCCACCTTGGTGAAGATTTTAAAAGAGACATTCAACAGACATATTGGTCTGTATTGTTGAATCACTTTCGCATCCTTCTGCTTAGGTAGCAAAATTATTGTTCCGAAGTTAAGACTGTTTAGTGGCAAGGATCCCTGATGGAAATCCGTAAACAGAGCCATCAGATCATCTTTAATTAAAGTCCAGAAGACCTGATAAAACTCTGGAGGGAAACCATCCGGACCTGGTGCCTTATTATGTTCCATTTGGAAGATTGCAGCCCTTACTTCATCTTCTGTAAAGTCAGCTGTTAAAAACTCATTTTCCAGTGCAGAAACTTGAGGAATATCCTCGGTTTGTAACTCATCCAAAGAGATGGTAGAGTTATCCGATGGGCCAAATAGTGTTTTATAATAATTGGTAATATGCTTTTTAAGTTGAGCATCACCACTTATTATATCATTCCCTTCTTCCAACTGGAAAATTCGAGTTTTCCTATGCCGACCATTTGCCAACAAATGATAGTATTTCGTATTTGCATCACCCTCTAATAGATGTTTTACCTTAGCCCTTTGGTACCATTTTATTTCCTCTTCACGAAGTAATTCCGCTAGCCTTTCATTTAACACATGTTTTAAGTTCAATTCCATTTCATTGAGCATTGAGCTCTCTGCCTTCTTGTCCAGTTCGTCTAGTTTATTTAAAATTGTCATTTTTTCTTTCTTATAAGCACCACTCACGTTTTTTGCCCAACCTCTGAGATATTGGCGTAGCCTTCTGATCTTAGCCTGCCACCTCTCTAAGGGAGTACCTTCAGCATGTACGCTCTGCCACACATCTCTTACTATGTCACAGAAACCATCTCTCAGCAACCAACCCAATTCAAATTTAAATTGGGGTTGATAAGATGAGGATGCATTGTTTGTGCAACATAACAGCGGAGTGTGGTCAGAAATCTCTCTAGACAGTGCATTTACAGTGGTATGTGGATATTTGGACTCAAAATCCGTACAGACCAGAATCCTATCCAACTTTTCGAAGGTTTGGTTTTGCAAACGATTAGCCCAAGTAAATATTCTTCCTGACAATTCTAATTCTCTAAGATTTAAAGTGTCAATAACTGCATTAAACATGAAAGGCCATCTGTCATTATAGTTGTCATTACTTATCTCATCAGGGCTACGAATAATGTTAAAATCGCCACCTATAATAATAGGTAAAGCTTCTTTTGAGCATACTCGCACTACTTCTGATAAGAACTTTGATTTCTGATCTACCTGAGCTGGCCCATATACTGAAATCAAATTAAACTTAAAGTCATCTTCCTTATGACGAACTTTAAAACGAATAAAAAAATCCCCTTCTTCAATCTCACCAATGTCAAAGGTTGACAAGTTTATACCTAGGATCATGCCACCAGACCGCCCCCGTGGAGCCATGCAATGCCAAAGAAAATCTCTGCCAGCGCAGATATTATTCAAAGTCGATTGCGGAAAATTGGCTCTACCCGTTTCTGATAAGGCAATAAAATCTAGGTTCTTTTCTTTTGTTAGGTCAGATATGAATCTATATTTTTTAGGGTCAGCAAACCCATTGCAATTCCAAAAAATACCTTTCATGTAGACCGTATTTTTTATTTTTTCTTGTTCCTAGAACGTGACCTTTTGTTTTGTGATAAAGGAGTCTGTAGACACAAAGGGTCACAACCCCCATCACCAAGGCCTTCTGAGATTTCTAAACAAATAAGATTCAAGGCTTCTAAATCTATATTATCTTCTATGGAACAAACAGCAGAGGCATCATCTAACTTGTCCTCCTCTACCCTAACAATTTCATTCACCCTGTGAGCTTCTATAGCTTTTAAAGAATTTAAAGAAAGCGACACTGTTTGTTCATTATTCCCAAGAATAACCCCTATCGAATTAGTTGTAGCTAACAAAAAGGAATCATGTAAAGTATGGAATGAGCTTGGATGAGTTCCAATACCTTTGTCTGAAGAGGAGTCCAGATTTTTGCGAGCTTTCAATTTCGACGCCTTCTCCAAAGAGTCCTGATCTGAAGTCGCCGCATTTCTTTTACTGGATCTTATAGGAGACACTATCCCACCATTATACACGCTCATTTTATTGGATAAGCCAGAGTCATTTTGGGAAGCCATCAAACTAGCCTTCCATTGGCCAGTTCCATCTGTTGTTAACCCCTGAGTAAGCACTACCACTGGTTTGTTGTTCGCTTTAACACCTGCTGGTTCAGGCTTCGCACCTGCCTCCTTGTTCGGCTGAATCCCAGAACCATCACCCATATCCTCCTGCTGGACTGCACCACCATTGTGCTTTCCGGAGCCGGGTATCTGGTCACCATTTGCATTATCCTTTGCTAACTCCTCTTCTTTTTTACCATCCTCATCCATAGGATCTCCCTTTTTTTCCCCATTTTTTTTATCTTCATCTATGGTAGAGTCCATGTCAAGGACCTGAGGCTCACCATCAGATATATCATGCTCAACACGGAACTGTAGCTCATAAACAAAATCCCCAATCACTATATCCACCAGGTCCGGGATAAGATTGGGATCTAGCACGGCTACCTCATCCTGGCACGACCAAACTTTTTAGTGAACTTTGTGTCTACAGCTCTGGGAACACCTAAAATGGAACCAATCGCCCAAATAATAGGAAATTCCCGAAACTCCTTTGGTAGACCACGGAACTGAACCCAAACTTTATCAATTTCAAACTTATAGACCTCATTCTCAACCCCTTTCTCAAAACGTATTTTACCTTTCACTGACTTTGTGTCCATAGGACCCCAGTTCACCACCCAATCCAGTAGCTCAGAGGATGGGAAATTAGTGATAAAGGCATCAGTACCTTTCTCCTCAATCACCCACTTGTTTTTTCCAGGTAGTAGTTTGTCAAGTTCCACTGCTAACTGATCAGCAGTAAGAGAACCTTCCAAAACACGTACCACAGATGATTTTTCCTCTAAATTCACCTTGGGATTTTCAGCAACTGGAATAAAATAAAAGCCCAAGCCTTCGACCGCATAACCACAAGGAATAGCAGTAATATTCATTTTTTTATATTTGGGCAAATTTTTGTGACATGATCTCCATAACAAATTTCACAACACAAAATCACAGTGCACTCTGCCATAGTATGACCTTTAGTGTGACAGCGATAACAAAATGGTTTACCCTTGCTTTTCGGCTTTCCCTGGTGAGATGACTCTGGCGTTTCATTTGTCACAATTGAGGCATTGGTGTTTGGTAGGACAGCGCTCTTGGGGGCCTCGGGTGCTGCCGGTGTCGTGGTCGTAGATGCCTGCGGACCAGCTCTGCCATGAGGGTGCTGTCCCGCCAAGACCTCCATCTCCCCTCGCCCTGCTTCACCACCGCCACCAACGACCACTTGTGCGCCACCACCGCCAGCAATTGCTTGCGCGCCGTCACTGCCAGCGGCTGCGAGCGCGCCACCGGCACCAGCCGCTTGTGGCCCACCGACATGAGTTGACGGGATCGCGGCCATCTTAGCCCCGAACGTGCCACCCGCCTGGAAGGGAGGCGGATGTCCTCCTTGTCCCGGTGCCGAGGACGGCTGGTAGTACAGCCGGCCATGGTTTTGCCAGTTACCACGGCCACGCCCTCCTCCATATGCCCCGCCATAGGGACGTCCACCACGGCTACCGCCGTTGTATTCGTTGTTGTAGCCATTGAAGCCCGGACCGCCGTATCCTCCTTGGCCGCGACCGCGACCACGGGAAGGGACTAAGTTGCGGCCCCTGCCCCGTCCCCCGTGACCCAGATTGAATCCCGGGTGGAAGCCAGGGTCGTAGCCCGCCGCCCTTCCCCCTCCTCTGCGGCCAAAATTCCCGCCCGAGCCCTGAGCCGCCATGGTCGCCCCAACCCGCACCACGTCCGCGTATGAACGCGATGGCGCGATGGAAGACGATGATGAGGCGATGGATGGCTTGGACGGCGGCTTCGATAGGGTTTTTGTGATTTTCCTGATTCCTGTCCTTGTGAATAGAGCACAAAGGCCTTTGGTGGGCCGGAAAATTTTTCCAGGCCCAATGATCTTCAGAGAAGCTCGAACCGAACTCCCCGTGTCTACGCACGCGGTCAAGTCGACCGGTAGCTTCGCGGGTGACAACGGAGGAAATTCCGGATCGCAGCACTGAAGATTCTGATTTTCAAATTTTTTGAATTCTGTTCGTCACTTGCCGTTAGTGACCGCACCGGCGATGGCCAGGATCCGCGAACATCAGCACCGACTCCGTCGTGCCGTTCCGCCGGCGATCTTGGCCGTCTAGACGACGCCAAGGCGCCATGAGAGCCGGCACTGAGGTTTGTTGCCTTTGCAACACAATCGCTGAGAGTCCTCGGAGGAGAAACTCTAGGAGATGGCAAGGGCCCTTTCCATGGCGCCCCGGCCAATTTTCCTTGAACCAACTTAGCAACAATTGAATTAGGAAGGAGACGATCTGCGGAGGATTGAACTTTACCTGGCGCTAGAGCTTTCTCGGCTCTAGCCAATTGATCCACCGTGAACCCTGCGTCCAGGGCCTCCACGATGAACTCCGGCGTCGATGGGCTCTTCATCTCCACCAGTGCTACATCGTCGGAGTCGTCATCCGCACCTTGTGCCCAGAATTTCGACGGGATCGCCAGAGCCGGTGAATCCTCGCCGACCCATTGGCCATGGACTGGCTTCGTCCACCGGCAAGCGTCCGCAGCCAGCGCCACCGCCCTCGAAAGAGCCTCGCGGCCCTTCCTGCGACGCCAGTCCTCAACTCCATCCGCATCACCTTCACCGTCGTCGGTCTTAGCCGTGCACGCCGACCGAATCGCCCTGCTGGCCGCCGGGGCGAGGGTCAGTCGCCTGCCTCTCGCTTGCTTGCTCATCTCCACGTCATAGCAAACCTCTTATAGATCAAACTAACAAACTTCATTCTTAAACATTTTTTAAAAACTAACAAACTTTTAAAAAATGTTTAAGAATGACAGATCAGTAATATAAAATATGATAGGAGATAAGAATGACACGTTATTTG
Organism: Dendrocalamus latiflorus; assembly: GCA_017311315.1. Lineage (NCBI taxonomy): Eukaryota > Viridiplantae > Streptophyta > Magnoliopsida > Poales > Poaceae > Dendrocalamus > Dendrocalamus latiflorus. The sequence goes on along the minus strand of CM029642.1, from coordinate 51,629,368 downwards.
GAGTTTTGTCTTGAAATTTACGTCGTTTGGGAGATGTGTTTTTTTTCTGGTCCTTTTGCGATTTTTGGCAGAAGAATAGGGGTTGTGGTAGACGAAAGCTGAATGCTCTGGTGAACAGATGACAATAATCCTTTGTTCATAAAGTAGATATAGGATCTTGCACATAATGCAAGGCATGTTTTTAAAAACCATATTATCCTTATTAAAGCCTTCAGTAGGTTACTTTACTCATCGGATGATGTGTGTTATAGTCTGGACCACAATATTAAATTACCTTATAAATAAACATGAATAAGGAGAGGAGGGGTATTCATGAAAAAATGGTAAAAAGGTCATCTTAGAATCATAGAATGACATATATTTGAGAACAAAATTTAAAATGTAGAATAACATGTACATGGGAACAGTGTGAGTAGCTTAGTATGGAGTATGTGATATGAAATCGAGGTTATTGCTATATGTATAGACACAAAACAATAGTTACGAATCCTTAAAACTTGGGTGAATTTAATTATATAACATATCTATATAACTTCCACGTAATTACGAAAAGACAGGTGCCTTTTGGAAAAGGGGATGTGGGAGCACTTTGGTTGCGTGGATTCCTTCCCCTGTAGGAGGGTTAATACATAACATGTAATTTTTTAAGGAGAAGTGCTATGGAGTACTTAAGTATTTTTTTGAGATTAAAAGTACTTAGATTTTAGGATATTAGATCTTTATTCAACAGATCCTCCATACCCTTTCTCCTCAAAAAAATAAATCTGGAACGTTAGATCTCCATCTAATGGATCCTCCGTACCTGTTGCTCCGAATCTAGGGCGTTAGATGGAGATCTAACACTTAAGAAAATTTGAGTGCTCCTAACTCCAAAATCACTTGAATGCTCCTTACACTTTTTTTTTAAAAGAGTAAGGCACCAATGAATATAAATATATTTGTGTTTTTTGGTTGCTTCTGCAGATCTTTATCGTGGACGAGATAAGCAGAAACATAGGCTACGTGTTGTCAGGAAGGGTACTCGACGTGACGTGGTCGAACGATACCCGTTACTGGATCTGGCGTCCGGTTCCCAGCTCAAGGTCTCGCACAATTAATTTGCTCTAAACATGTCATTTATTTTTTCGCGAATGTTAATTTCCCAGCATGCACGTGTTCGTTTCATTGCGCTTATGCTGCTTCTCCGTCCGATTGAGCGTGGAAGGCGCCATTTGGCGCGTAGAAACTATTCACAATTTATACACTACCCAGGACACCTGTCTGCCCTGATTGACTGCCCGCCCACTAACCACGCCCGGAGCGCTGTGGTTAGCCCAAATCTTTCTACCATAATATTCCTATTACTATTATGATTCCACTCCATGTGGTACAAGTCCACTGCTTTCCTGTCATAGATCCTATTTTTTTTACTATGACTAATAGATTTTAGCTATATTTTTTGAGACGACAGAGACGTTAATGCGGACGACAAATGCATGACGAGTTTAAAAAGCCAATTAAAAAAGCGACTTTAAGAAACCATTTAAAAAAGCTAATCCATTTACTTCAGTTTTTAGAGAAGCCGAAACCAAAATCCCAAAAGAATTACTCTCTCCATCCCCAAATGTAGGTTGTTTTTTTACCTTTTACAGTCTCCAATACAAAACTTTTATTATGATTTATTATAATAATATACTAGCAAAAATAATATATATATATTATGAAAGAATTTTATAAGATAAATCCAATGTATAATTTTTATATAGTTAATTTATATAATTTAATGCTTTAAAAGTGAAAACTTAAAAATTTTGATTGTACGGAATTTACAACAACCTATATTTTGGAACTACATTTTGAGACATAGGGAGTATAGTTCATAGAGCAACCAATGCACGAACCCACTTATTGTGTTACCAACATATGTTGTGCCCCCCTTGGCCGGTCATCGCGCTTCTCCTCTTGCTCCAGCGAGCGCACCTTCGCCGTAACGGCCCACGACCTTGCCGTCGGCTGCCTAAGATCTTTCAATTTAGGAAACCAAACAATTTCAATTTGAGAACCCAACTTTCAGCCCGAAACAAATTCAACTTTCAGTTCAAAATAATTCGAACTTTCAACTCGAAAATTCCAAAAACTTGCAAGTTAAAATTGGGAAAAGTTTCGACTTATCAAACCCCTACTTACTTGCAAGTTCCCCTCGCTGGGTCACCGGAACATTGGAGGATGCACCGTCGACGCGCCTCCTAGGCATGCAGTGGATCCTAGTGTCGCTTGATTAGGGTTTTGGCGGGAGGTTGCCTGATGTTTGCTTCGCCCGAATGCGATTCGGCAACAACCGTGGTGATAGTGACAACAGACCGCGAGCCAGGTTGCGTTAGCAATTAGAAAGAGAACTCAAAAGCGTTAATTGTGGCGTGTTATCTTGTTGAAAAAAGTAGCTGAATACCACCACAAAGAGAGTTTAGTGTCATTTTCCATTCAGTAGTAATATATATTTCTAATGGTGTACATCGTTAATTAATTATTTGTTCACTGTCCATACGTACTTGAATTCATGGAACACACGTATCAAAAAAGATAGTCTGTTTACAACTCTTACGATTTAAGTTTATGATTCCGAAATGAAACGACCGAATGTGCCCGATTTTGATCAACTGCAACAAAATTTTCATTCCTGTTTTCCCCCCTCACTGTAGGTTTGCAGAATGCCTAGTTCTGCGAGAAGTGTGTTGGTTCCACGTCATTGGCGAGATCCCAACCAGAGATATTTTTGCAGATACAACCTACGGGGCATACCTCGTGTACAGGTTAAGAAGAGAGGCCGCCGGCTTCCAAGGTGATCAGCAGGAGTCGTCGATCAGGCTCCCAGGAGGCAGAGTTCTGTCAACCAGCATGGTATGCCTGGACCCCGCTGGAGACCGTTCCCATGATGACGATGTGACTTACCCGGTTAAGAGGAGCGATGGCTGGTTGGAGCTCAAGCTGGGGGAGTTTGTGAACAATAACGAGCTACAGGAAGAGGAAGCGGTGATTGCCGATGTCCGCGAGACGAGCGACACCATCTGGAAGGAAGGGCTCATCATTGAGGGCATGGAGTTCAGGCCCAAGAGCTAGGCGATCGAACACCACCTGCAAGTACGTACGTAGAGTGCTGCTGCTCTTTACTTGAAACGAAATAATCTCGTGCCTGCTGCTCCTTCATACGCATGTACGAACATTTATATTTAATTGTTGTGTGCTTTCCTTGCTTTGCCGCTCTGGTTGATCAGTGCGCATGCGTGCATGTAGCACGTAAGTTTGGGTTGATTTGACGTTTCCAATGTAATAATCAGGATCTGGCTTGAGATGAACCCCATCATATATATAGCAGCTACTAGCTAGGCTTTTGCTACTAATTGCTGTGCGGAGATAAACTCGTCAGATTCTACCATGTGCAATCCACGTATTCTTTAATTTATTTGGGAATTGCTATTTTCCTTTGTCCTTCTCATTCGTACCTGCTGGCCTTAGGGCTAGTGTTTGCCTCTTTTCAACAACTATTTCAAATATGATCACACATGCATACTCATATATTTCGCACGAATCCATGTACAGTGCAAACAATTCTGTAAATGCTGCCAAGTTGGGCCCACTTGCACACTTGCATATAAAGCCAAACAACTTGTCTTCCAAAAACCTTGGAAACTTCAGACTTAATTCTCTCGCAATAACATCATAATAACTAACTAGGTACCCTATCATCATTCAACATGCTGTTCATAACTGCATATGCACACATTTAAGTGGCCACGAATTAATGCAACCATGTACGTTACCAACTTGTAATGCACGTTGTTAAAATGTGTTCTGAATTCGTCATCATGTTCGTGCCATGTGCGGCACTAGAAGTGACTGTTAAAGAATGTATCACTTACACTATATCTCCTTTGTAATCTGGACTCTAGAGTTAGTTATTGAGTCATGCTTGTAATCTGTTTTGTATTCTATCTCCTTCGCTGCTTATAGATAAGAGCTAGGACTTGTAATCTCTGTAAATACTACTCACCATCATATATAAGAGAAGGTCGGGTCACCGTTTTCGGTTGAGCCTGAGCAATCCCAAACCAATCATCTCCGAACTCTGTTTTTACATGGTTATCAGAGCCTCCTCCACTACCACATCAATCTAATAATGTTTTCTTCATCCTCTAGCATGTCGGCCTCCCTCACGTCAACCACATCGTCAGCGATCTCCTCTTCAGCAGGGTTACTTCCATCACTATGTTTTGGCCATCTGGCCAACATCCGATTGGGCCAAGAGAATTATCTTCTCTGGAAAGCTCAAATCTTGCCGTATCTTCATTGATGGAACAAAAGATTGTTCACTGGTATTGATCACACAATCTAGCGAAGGAGCACAGCAAGTCCCCAATCTAGTGTTTCAAGCATGGATTCAGCAGGAGCTACTTGTTCTCAGCTCGCTCCTATCGACCTTGTCACCAGAAGTTCTTGCGCAAGTTATTTCCATGTTCTCTGCAGCTGATGTCTAGAGTTTCCATGTTCTCTGCAGCTGATGTCTAGAGGGCTTTAGAGAGCATGTTCGCATCTCAATCTAGAGCTCAAATCATGCAAGTCCTCATGCAATTGGCGAGTACAAACAAGAACAATCTCACATGTGCTGAGTAGTTCAGCAAGATGAAGGCATTAGGAGATACTATGTCATGTGCTAGTGCATCTCTCCAAGATGATGAATTGATCTCCTATATTCTTGCAGGATTAGATGTTGAATACAATCCTCTAGTGGCCTCAATCACGACTAGGGTGGATTCCATCTCCCTCAATGATCTGTATGCACACCTTTTGAGTTTTAAGATGCGGCTTGACTTTCAAAATTCAATATTGCCGTTTGGAAGTTTCTTAGCAAACATGCGTCCAAGAGTAACCGTGGTGGTCGTGGACACGGTCGAGGAGCATGAGTTAATCAAATTGGCAATAACAGGGGGACAGAACAACAGCAACCAAAACACCAGCAACACTAGGCCGGTTTGTCAAGTAAGTTTGTGGTAAAGTTGGCCATGTCGCCCTCAGGTGTTACCACTACTCCGATCACTCCGATCAGGCTAATGAACCTCTAGTAGCTGCTGTTGCATCCATGAACAACTACAACCTTGACATCGATTGGTACACATATTTCGGTGCTACAGATCATCTCACCAGTGATCTTGAAAGGCTTACTGTGCATTAGAAATATCATGGCAAAGATCATGTGCAGACGGCCAATGGCACAGGTATGTTTATTAGTCATGTTGGACACTCAAAAATTAGGACTTCTAGTCGAGATTTGCATTTTAAGGACATCCTTCATGTTCTAATACATCTAAATATCTCCTTTGTATTCATAGTCTGGCATCTGACAATGACATCTTCCTTGAATTTCATCCTGATTACCTTCTTATTAAGGATCAAGCAACAAAGAAAACTCTTCTTTGCAGCAAGTGTGAGGGCGGCCTCTATCCTCTCCAATCAGATCTTAGTCGACATAAAAAAGTTCTCTCGGCTATCAAGATCACACAAGAACAATGGCATGAGCATTTAGGACACCCTTCATTTTCAGTCATTCAACAAGTTCTTAAATCAAATAATCTTGCTTGTTTAGGTTTGTCTAGCAGAGAGTTTGTTTGTGATGCTTGTCAACAAGACAAAAGACATCAGCTACCCTATCCTATCTCTAGTAGTATGTCATTTTGTTCTTTGGAGCTTGTATTTTCTAATGTATGGGGGACTACCCCTCTTTCTATTGGAGGATACAAATATTATCTAAGCTTCATTGATGACTTTAGCAAGTTTACTTGGATATGTCTCTTAAAAAGTAAAGCTGATATTTTGCGTGTCTTTGTTGAGTTTCAAAAACGTGATGAATGACTCCTTGATACAAAAATTATTCATATGCAAACTGATTAGGGAGGTGAGTATAAAAAATTACACACTTTCTTTAATCAAGTTGGCATTGTTCATCTTGTTTCTTATCCTTATGCTCATCAACAAAATGGTGCAGTTGAACATAAACACCGTCACATAGTTGAAGTTGGATTATCCCTTTTAACTCATGCTCATATGTCGCTCAAGTTTTGGGATGATGCTTTCTTAATAGTAACCTTGTAACATCCTATTTTTTAGAGTTTATTTGAAGCTTTTAAAATAAAATTCACTATTTGGGATATTTCTGGAATTAATTAAAACTTAAATATAATTTTTATTAATTAAAAGGATTTAATATGACTAAAGTAAACTTCAATTATATTTGGAAGTATTTTATTTGAGTTCCCTGTACTTCAATGAATTTTTTGAAATTTGTTGAGATTTTTTCGAGTTTATTTACTATTTTCTAGAGCTCAATTAGTTTTCTTTCAATTTCTGAAATTGGAAAAGCCTCAAAAATCCCAAAAGCAATTGGGTCAAAGCCCAACTAGCCCAGCCGTTCGGCTCGGTCCGCCCCGCCTTGCCACGCGGCGGATGCCATTCGTGTTGGCCACGTGTTGGCCATCCGTGTTGGCCACGTGCCGAGCCGGTGGATGAGCGCCACGTGTTGGCCATCCGTGTCATTCGCCTCGCCTGCGCGCATCTGGCTGTCCCTTCTCCCTTCTCGCCAACAGGTGGGTCCCACCGGTCAAGCATCATCTCTAGGTGGGACTTCGTCTCTGTGTCCGTTTGGGACATTGTAGCATCACCGTTTGCCATGTCTGCCTTGGACTCTTTGGCATCTGTGCATAAAAGCCACACCACCCCCTTGTTTTTCGCATTCCGTAGCCGCTCGCTCTTGTCGAGTTCGCCCGTGCGCTGCCGTCATCCGTGCTAAGCCCACCGTCGAGTTTGTTGTTCGATCGCCACCACCGTCTTCGTCTCCGACCTTGGTCGCCGCAGTCGACCGTCGCTCCACTGAGTCCGCCGTCTTTGGCCGTTTCTCTCTCACCACCGGTGGGTCACCGTTCAAGACTTTGTCATCTTTTTCCCCCAGTCAGTCGCCACTGGTCACTCTCACCGCCTTGTCCCGTCCCCATAGTTCGCGCACCGTGCGCCACTGCCCGCACCCATTCGCTCATGCCATGAACCTTAGTTCATGCGGGATAAACACCACCAAGATGGCCGGATGGCATCGGCGTAGAGAGAGAGAGAGAGACTTTAGAGGAGGGAGACTATAATATTTCTCTGATTCCTCTCAATAGCACGTGGTAGCCCTCTTTATATAGATGTGCTCCTCTTAACAGATAGAGTCTAATTCCAATCCTATCTCTAATAATATAGAAACTCATATCATATCTCTAATTATATCTCTAACAAGGGAAACTAATCTCTAACTCAAATAGAAACCGATCTCTAACTCCTAATAATAACTCGACTGGCCCAAGGCCCACGTCTATGACATTACACCCCTCCTGGACATACAGCTCGTCCTCGAGCTGCTAGGCGGCGGTCATGCCGCCAATGGAAGACCTCTGATGCCGGTGTAGAAGACGAACGATGGCGGGGTCCTGCAGTGGATGGAGACGGCCGGCCCGATCCAAGCGGGACAGGGCTAAATGATGCCTGCAAAATAAAATTTTTTGATTGATTTTTTTTGCTTTTCTCTCTTTTTGTTTTTAATCCGGTCGGTCAACCGGTACAAAAACTCCACCCCGAACCGATCCCACACATGCAACCAGCGGAGGCGGAGGTCCCCCCCCGGTCGGCATCGACGGCGGCGGCCGGCGGAAGCAGGACGACTCTGGCAGATCCGGTGGTGGCAGCGTCTCCAGGCGGCCCACGGCGGCGGCGGCGGCAGCTCTCGTGTGCGAGCTCGCGCTCGGCAGCCGTGAGGCGCGTGGAGGAGCAGCTTCAGCGGGCTGGCGACGACGGCTTCGGCGGAGCAGCGGCCTGGGGGTTGACGGCGAAAAGCAGTGGCTCGGGCGAATGCGGAAGCAGGATGGCTCCGACGGTCTTGGGAGCTCAGTGACGTCGCCACCTGTGACGGCTTCACCGGAAAGGCGACTGGCGACGGCTCGAAAGCGGCGGCCTGGCGGTCGACAGCGACAAGCGCGACGGCCTGCGGGGCGACAGCTGATGGGGCGTCCGGGCGAAGCAGCAGGCGGATCTGGAGCGGCGGCGGTCGGGGGCCAAGGCGGGCGACGGGGGAGCCAAACGGCTGCCTGCAACTTCGACGGCGGCTTGGATCCGGAGCTGCGACCGACGGTGGAGGAAGATGGTGATGGCACGGCGATGTTGGCGCAGATACCGTGCCGGCGCCGGTCGAATCTGGCGGCGGCGGCGAGCGGGCAGAGGCGAGGACGGCGGCCTGGACACCCGCGCTCTCGGCGGCAGAGAGCTCGCCGAGGAGCTGGACCCCGCGCTCGGCGACGCCCTCGACGGAGGAAGACGGGGATGGCCCGGCGATGAGCGCCTCTTCCCTTCCTTCCTTGGTTCATCTCTCTCCCGCAAGCCCTCCAATCTGCTGTTTGCGATGGTTGCAGGAGACGGACGAGTGGCGGGGCTGGGTCTGAGGTGGAGGGTGGGGAAGATGCTGCAGCGATGGACGGGGAAGACGCCGGAGAAGATGCTGATGAGGCCGGTGGGGCGTAGCCGGTGGCTAAACTCCCCCCGTATTTAAGTGCTGCAATCCTGGCATCGATTGTGATGCTCTGCCACATCAAATCTGCAATCTTGGACTTCATCTCGACATTCTGCTGCATGATCCCAGCCATCTGCTCTTGGATTGCTTTAAACATTGCTCTCACGGAACTGGCCTCCTCGCCGGAAACCATGGTAGCAGAAGTCGTGGGAAGAGATCGACTGCTCTAATACCAAGTTGTCATGAACCTTAGTTCATGCGGGATAAACACCACCAAGATGGCCGGATGGCATCGGCGTAGAGAGAGAGAGACTCTAGAGGAGGAAGACTATAATATTTCTCTGATTCCTCTCAATTGCATGTGGTAGCCCTCTTTATATAGATGGGCTCCCCCTAACAGATAGAGTCTAATTCCAATCCTATCTCTAATAATATAGAAACGCATATCATATCTCTAATTATATCTCTAACAAGGGAAACTAATCTCTAACTCAAATAGAAACCGATCTCTAATTCCTAATAATAACTCGACTGGCCCAAGGCCCACGTCTATGACAGCTCACCTGAAGAGTCGTCCCGAGCCGTGCGCCATTGACGTCAGCCGAGTGATGTCACCCGCACCCACGCCCGGTGTCGATTCAGATTCTCCGTAGGCTGAGTCTACATGCACCGAGCTGGGTCCCACTCGTCAGTGTCCACTATGCTGTAGACCCTTGAGCCAAGCCACGTCATCACCCACGTCACCGAGCCACATCAGCCCCTAATCCTACATGTCCACATGTGTTCACCACATCAACACCCGAGCCGTCCACATGCCACATCAGCATGCCACGTGTCATGCCACCTTAGCATTCATGTCAACCCTAAGTGCCACGTGTCATGCCAATCAGTCCTAGAAGCCTAGTTAGCCACCACAACATCAGATGACATCATAATTTCTATTTTTTTTTAGAAAAATAATTTAGTCAAAATTAAATTAGTTGCTGACATCATAGTTAGGATTTTTCCTTTAGAAAAATTAATCCAGTGTATAATATTTTCCTTTTTCTTTCGATTTAAATATTCCGAGAGCTCGTTCTTCTCCGTCCTAGCTCCAATTTGACCCAATTTAGAAGTTTGGTTCTTGTTTTTGCTTTCATCGTACTATTAAGAGAGGTTCAAAGCTAGTAACTTGAGCTTAGTTAGGTTAAGTAACTAGTTGTGATGCACACTACATTGTCTAGCTGATAATCTAGTCAGAGATTGCCAAGGATTGAGTTCTGGTTGAGTTTCTCAAGTTTTGGCTCCTAAAATCAACAGAGGTAGATTATTCGACTTAGGCGTATCATCCATCCAGAGAGGTTCTTTACCGTGCTCCTAATATTTTCTACACAGGCGGATTATTCGGGCAAAGGCAGACTATTGACCTAGCGCATTGATCCAGAGAGTTCCAATGTTGGAGAAGTGGGAAGGCGGATGATCCGGGTCCATGCGGAGTATTGAGGCGGACCATTGAAAAGAAAGTTTCCAAGCGATGTCCTATTATCAGATCCACACAAGCACAATCATGTAATATTCAAATGAACCAAAACCATAACAAGACAATCAAACCAACACCAAGCCAAAAACCAAACCAAATTGCAAAATCTCAAGTTAAATATCACCTAAGCAATTCAACGCAAGCCAATTCAACACAACCATGTGGTTCAACATAACAAAAACCATAACATGGCAATCAAATGGCAAAGTCAAACAGCCATAGCAAAATTGCACATAAAAAAGTGATCAATGAATTTTACTCATCATGTAACAAAATCAAATCCATGTGTCAAACCATACAAGCACAATCATGTAGTTCAATCGAACCAATACCATAATAGGAAAATCAAATTCATACCAGGCCAAACCACATTCCACAACTTCATGTAAAATGGCATTTCTATGAGTCAAAATCAATTCCATGTATTGAGACGATATCACCATAGAGGCATAACCACATGGTTCATTAGAACCAAAAACCATACCAGACATCAAATCAACCGGTAAAATAAACAAATCAAATCTATGCATCATAAGTGGATTAAGTTAATCAAATATCACCTTACAAGCACAACCATGTGTCCAATTGAACCAAAACAATAATTGAACAAGTAGATTCATGCCAAACCAAACCAATCGACAAGCAAGTCAAATCCCAATAGTACATCAAGTTTCACTATATAAGCCTAGTCATTTGGTCACAATAGAACCATAAATACAAGGCACTAAACCACACAACAAAAAGAAACAAACCAAAAGGTTAAAAATTAATGAAATCTCAATAGCAAGAGTTTAAGATACACACCTCTGACCCTAACCGCAAGCACACGTACGAATTATCAATACAATTTGGAATCTAACCGAAAGGAAACTAAAAAACACATCCATCAAACGACATCTCTTCCACACAAGCACACACATTTTTTTAGGGAGAAGTACAACCACAGTATCCAATCAAACGAGATCAAACCAGGCCAAAAATGACTGCAACGCCACAAGCATAAGCATAGAGAGTAGGGACGAATCAGAACCCACCCAACCAAACCCAAACAGTACCATCAAACTCTCATAGTCATAGCTTCAAGTAAAAGTAGAATTATCAAACCCAACAGAGCTACAAGAGAGATGAGGTGGTAACAAAGGAGTCAGTCCTATCACAAGGCAGCCTAAGTGCCTAACCTCACTATTGTGCCCATTGGCCAAATACCCAGAGAAAATGGGCACTAAGAGATGTCAAGATCGACCAGGAAGCTCAAAAAATACTTTACATTCCATGTTAGTAGCAACAACTTCTTTGGTACCTTCAAATGACATTATCTTGGTTGTTACTACAAGGATAAAATATTGGAATGGTTTTGTTCACCTAATTTCTTGAAAGGGGACTGATCAAATTTGATATAGTAAAAAAAAAAAAAGATGCAGCCTAAACATGTTGTGGTATAGTCTACAGCATCAAATGATCATCTCTAGTCAACTTAAAGAGAGATAAGGTGAAGAAAGATTGTACTTTGAAGGATATTAATATGGACCAGAAAGTTCAGCAACTTGGAACACTACTTTCTTCTTCTAGCAGCAATGACTCCACTTTTAAGCATGAAATGAAAGGTGGTCTGAAAAGCTTCATGGTAGTAATCAATTTGTGTGGATTGGACCTGCTATTTTCTGGATTTCCTGAAACCGGGCTAATAAATTTAGAGATAGTAAAATCCAAAAAGAGAGCCAAAATGATAATGAAAATGAAATATTTTCATAAAAGAACAAGTTTAAGTGTAGTTCACCCAAACTAACCCCATTTGTTGAAATCAATTAAATCAAGAAGCAATGATATTTTAGTGGAAGTGAAGAGAATTCTTTTTAACATCAAGTAAAAAATGATGTATAAATTATGTAAACAATTTTGTTGTTGACCTACAGGGTCTCATATACTTATCAGCTACACCATTAGCACATTATGAATGAGAATCTAAGGCATGTTATTTTTCAGTATTTTATTCCTTGTTTTTATATGGATACTTTTCAGTATTGTATGCCAACTTTTTACAAGATTAGCAGCCAACTGATGTTCTTCTCCAAAAAGTTTATAACAAAAAAGAAACCTAAAAATGAAGCGTGCGTATTAAATCTATACAGCACCTCTGTAAATGTATAAATTGTAAAATACCCAGAATTAGTATCTTGCAATAGAAGAGAGATTGGGGAGTTCTTAGTGTCCATAAAGTGGTGAGCAGTCAGGACTTCACTCTGAGCTCAGTAGTTAATATCATCTTGTCTTTGTATTGTTTTCCTCAAAAAAGTTGTCTAATAGAGAATACATTTTCTAGTGACAGCATTAGTATATCACATCCTAAGTTAAGATAGTTGGAGTTGCCATTTCTCTTTACTAACCAAGAGCAGAAAAAGAACAATAAAATGGAGAAATAAAAATAGTCTTAACAAAATTATGTGACAGGATTTTCCCCCAATAGCATATGCAGTATACCTGGTCAACATCCTTGGGAACATGTTTTTTTCCTAGTTTCATAACAGCGTGAAAACATAATTAACAACAGAAGGAATCTCTCATCGAAGATCATACCTCAAACCAATAATGAAGAATGATCATCTCAATTCAACTCATGACTAAATGCTACAGAACACACTAGAAAGTTTAGGATAGCAAAGTGTTTGCGCATGTAACACTAAATGTGGTAATGTATCCCACCATTGAAACATGTCAAGGAGTGAGAAGTGCAAAAGTCTTGGTAGCTTCAAATGAATGGAGTAACATATCATGGTTGTTAGCTTGTTGCTCACTACAAATTAAGGTCAGGAACTGAACTAATTGTTCACTTAAATTGGACTGATTAAATAGAGCTATTAAAACCCAAAAGAACCAAAATGTGGAGCGAAAACGAAGTACTTTGGTAAGACGGTCAGCTACCATAGGACAGAAGGCACATCTAGAAGTACAACAAGCATGCAGAATCAGCTGAAACAATTGTAAACAAGAACAGATAAACAATCAAATGTACAGAATATCAAGCTGACAACCTAGAAAATTACGCTCTTTCATGAAGCAATTAAGATAAGGCCAATTAAATGTTCTCCATGTTATGAATATTGTGTATATAGATATGACCCAAAAGGGCCATATATATAGGAGAGTACAAGAGGATATGCCACATAGAGATAAGGCATATATGGAATAGAATACAAACTCTATATCCTAATACAACTCTATCTCCTTAACACCCCCCTCAAATGCAAGGCGTATGCAATAGCATTGCATTTGAAAAAGGGCTAATACTAAAACATGAATCCGAAGTCCGAGTCTTGATGATGTCGTCATTGCGTGCAGTTTTTGAATAAACTGTCAAATCAAGCCGCAGAGGAATAGATAGATGCATGACGGCGCAGATCAAAACCCAAGAGGTGGCGGCGCAGTGCACAGAGGACGCGCGGCGGCCTTTGAAGCTCGGGGCGGCGGCTAGAGAAGCGGCGGCATCATAACAACTTCTACGATCTGCACGCGGCTCAGAGAAGTAGAGCGGCGGCTGCTGACATGCAAAATAAAATTCCTACACTTCTATGACTGACAATAAATTTGTGGACTCGCACGGCTTGAACGAACTAAAAATTAGAAACTACGGATTTTGGATGGACACAACGGAAGACTCACGAAATAAAAACTAAAGACCGAAGACTCAAAACGCAACTAATACTTAGCGGCGGACGGATGCAGTGGAACAAAATCGCAACCTCCGATGTCGTATCCCTCCCTCGCCATTCTCGTCACGACTCCCCGTCACCGTCGCACTCCCGCATCTCCTCCCTTGCTTCCTCCCTCGAGCTCCCTTTACCCGCCGCATCTCCCCCCACTCGGAGAGCGCAGAGACGAGGCGGCAGCTGGTGGAGCGGCGCGGGCGCGCCGGGCGTGGAGACGACGCGGGCGTGGAGGCTCGGGCGGGGAGGCGCGGACACGGCGGCCGAAGGAGGCGGCGGCTGGATCGAGCTCCGAGCCGAGTGGCGCGACGGCGGCCGGATCCAGGCAGGGCGAGGCCAGATCCGAACTCGGCAGCGGCAAAGACGGCCGGATCTGGCCCGGAGGCGGTCGGATCCGGACTTGGCGGCGTCGGAGGTGGCCAGATCCGGCGGCGGCGCGGCGGCCTCGGGCAACAACGGCAACGGCATCACCAGCGCGAGGCGGCGTCGGATCTGGCGACGGCGTCTCGAGATGACCCGAGCGGCGGCGACGGCGGGCGCCGGATCCGGCGTGGAGGCGGCCATCTGCATGGCGATGACCGCCGTGGGGGAGCCGGACCGTCGGCATCGGCCAGGAGGCGGCAGACGGCGTCAGCGCGCGGCGACGAGGAAGCTGACGGATCCAGTGACGACGGCGAACCGGAGACGAGGAGGCGGCGGGTCGCGCAGCCCAACAAGGTGGCCGCCCCCGGGAGAGGAGATCGATCCTCCCGGGGGCAGCAACAACAGCGGAAGTAGATGATGTTAGGGTTTCAACCTAAGCTCTGATACCATGTTATGAATATTGTGTATATTGATATGAGACCCAAAGGGCCATATATATAGGAGAGTACAAGAGAATATGCCACATAGAAATAAGGCATATATGGAATAGAATACAAACTCTATATCGTAATACAACTTTATCTCCTTAACACTCCACACCAATAAACAGTAGCTTCCAACAACAACAAAGCCTTTTGTCACAAATAAGTTGGGGTAGGCAAACAGTAGCTCCCAAAATAAAGAAAAAAGTATAACTAAACCACACTACATGAGCGCAAAACCAAATGCTCAAAATATAGTAATCCTAATAAGCTCAAGAACACACACACACAAATCAAAAATAAACTGAGCAAGCTACTCAATCTCTTCAAACAATATTTATCCACCCACTCTAACGCACAACTACTTAAAAACAAGAGCAAAAACAAAACTATTTGATCAAGCTAAAATGTTCAAGCCACTAGATCAAATTCACTACACAAATCGCATTCTCCCATAAGCACTGTAATACCCTAGGGCCCAAAATCACTAAAGCCTGTCCCCAAGTGGAACAGGCATAAGCACGCATAGCAATAACGCCTTTTATCCTTGCTTTGACAAAAATGGTTAACCACCCAATAAAAAAATGGTTTCCTATGTGGGACTAACTCACCAATATTACACACATGCGCCACACGGGCCGCATCCAAATTGGGCTAGGGTGTTACATGCACAAAAATAACAGAAAATCAAACCGGAACACAAAACCAAATCAAGTCATACTCATCATGGTAATAAATCCAATTCCATACGTGGAACTTTGTTGTACAATCATAATCATATCGATAATTAAATCCATGAGTCAAACAACCGATCAAATCCACACGATAAAAGGCACTCACCAAAATGCACTCATCAAAAAATACAATTAAATTCATGAGTCAAACAATGTCAACTTCACTTGTCGTATATTACCATACAAGTATAACCATTTGGTCCAATCAAACCAAAACCATATTGAATAATCTAATCCACATCAAACCAAAGAAAAAATTTAATCCACACATCACAGTGCACTGCATGTGCACACTGGCACATTGCAATTAAACCAAAACAACCTAATCCACACATCACAGTGCACTGCATGTGCACACTGGCACATTGCAATTAAACCAAAACAACCACATACAAGTTAAATTTATTGAAGACCTCCCCCACAACAAGCATTTGGATGAACTAAACTCAAGCACGCCAAACTACGTTGCCCTCCCAAACACAGAGGTACAAAACAATCCAAATATATTCGCATATTGTATAGCTTTGCACAAGCACAAACATGTGGTCTACTTAAACCAAAACCACAATAGGACAAATCAAGTCAAATCAAACAAATTCACCCAACAAGCAGAGCTCCCCAATAAACACAACAACAAGTCCAAAGTAAATCAGCTCCTTCATGACAACTCAGCATTTATAGTAGACCCAACAACACAAAACAAAATCCATAATAGACAGCAGTACTCCCAAAAACCGTAAGTGCGATTGAGTGAAATGAAACTAAACCAAACGCTGAATAAACTACTCCAAAGCGATCTTAACGCAAGAGAGGTGCAATGCAGTTGTCATGAACCGGGGTAAACACCACCAAGAAGATGGCCGGATGGAGTCGGCGTAGAAGGAGAGAGAGAGAGACTATGGACAAGGAAGACTTTGGTATTTCTCTGATTGCTTACAATAGCATGTGGTAGCCCCTGGCTCCCCTAACAGATAGAATCTAATCCTAATTATATCTCTAACAAATATAGTAACTAATATCATATCACTAACTATATCTCTAACACAAGGAAACTAATCTCTAACTCAAATAGAAACCAATCCCTAATTCCTAATAATAACCCGGTTGGCCCAAGGCCCATGTCTATGACATAGCAATGAAATGGAACTACAGTGCTACGTCAATCTCACCAGTTTGGAGACAGCTGTGCAGTGGTTAGTCCGATGATGACTAGCTATGACAGCTATAGAATGCAACCCTCACTAAAAATAAAAAATATATATATACATACCTGCTATTTGAGTGCCAAGCATTTCTTTGATATATCTCCCTTGTAAAAGGCCTTATCTAGTACCTATCTTCTCCATTGGAGGCATTAGCAAATGTTAAGAGTATTTAGGACTTTTCCTGTTTTCTTGGGTTTGTGTCCATTCTACTATATAAGCCCCATGGGCTATTGCAATAGATTTGAGCTTAAAGCTTTCTTACATGGTATCTAGCCACCATGCGCCGCCGCCGGTCACCGCTGACCGCCACCGCCACCCCTGGGAGGACTGTGCTCCACTCCCGAGGGCGGTCAAATCCCGGCTATCATTGCGCGCCACCGTCGCCCACGCTCTCATCTGCGTTGTGCCACCGCTAGAAGGCCTCCCCACCGCCACCAACCCTGGATCCGGCCGCCGTAGCCCTTACCCCGCCCGGATTTGAGCATGGAGGTGCTCAGATCCGGCCGAGCTCTCCCGCGCCGAGCCACCGCCGCTCGGATTCAGGCTCCCCGCCACTGGATCTAGGCTCCACAGCGCTGAATCCGAGCTTCCCGCCACCACCAACCCCGGATCCAGCCGTCGCTACCCTTGCCCCACCCAGACCCGACTAAGCTCGCCGCGGGCCGCCGCCACTCGGATCCGGCTGTGCCTCCTTCGCACTGTCGCGAATCCAGCCGCCCCCACTCCAAATCCAGCCGTCTCCACCACCGGCCTAAATGTGCCACATCTGGCCGCCGCTGCTGTCGCCTTTCGGCCACCGCCGCTGCTCTTGGGGCTGCCGCCGCCTTGGATCGGGTGACCTCTGCCACGGATCTGACCGCCGTGCCTTCTGGCCGCCAGCACACACCTCCGGCCTCGCCTCATCGCCGAGCCGCCTCCAAGTCGTCGGCCCCACGCTCTCTCGGTCGGCTCGATCACCTCCTCGGTCAGGATGTTGCCAGCGTCGTCGCCGACGAGGGCGCTGCCTCCCTATCGGCCTTTGGCTCCCGGCGCATCTGCACCCGGCCGCCTCCAAGTCACCGGTCTCTCTGGCTCCCTACGGCGAGCAACAGAGTAAATGGGGTTGGATCCGGTGATTGCTTGTGGATTCCTGAGCAATCAAGTCTCTCAAAAGTGTTTTCCTTTTGAGTCTTTCTTTAGTCTTCCGTTGCGTCCATCCAAATCTGTAGTACCTATCTTTGAGTTTGTCAAAACCGTGTGAGTCCACAAAATCCTTGTGCCGATTGCTTTGCTAGCTACAGTTCATCCTATCAGATGAGTGTGGTCATCTCCTTCCTTTTGCATAGCCGCAGCTGCCGCTCCTCTTTTAGCCGATGCAGATCATAGAAGTCTTCATGATGCTGCTGCTTCTCTTTGAGCCGTCGCTGCGCTTTCCTGCACTGTGCCTCCGTTGCGCTTCTTGTGCACAACGCCACCGCCGTCTCGGGTTTCAATCTGTACCGCTATACTTCTATCTCCCTCTTCAACTTGGTTTGACAGCTCTCTACTTGTGTCACCTTCAACATCCTCTTCATCGTGTTACCGCGGTCGACTTTGTTTCCGCTTACCTCTACTTTCTCAACCCCCGCACTTTGTGCTTTATGGGCTGTTGCACGATTTCGGATGGGACGTGATCTTTTCGACACAATTTTCTAAGAGCTGCACTCTTTGACGACATTTTCAAGGCACATATTTTGGATTTTCCCTATTTTAGTGTCAACCAAGGTTATTAAGGCGGTAAGACGAGGCGACCCACCCCCCTCACACCTTTTAAGCGGTAAGGCACGAGGCGAGGCGACGCCTTATACACATCCTAAGGCGCTAAGGCAGCAAATAAATGAGCATTTTAGCAGCACATATGTACCTTGTCACCAATTCTTGAGCCCATGTAGCATACATCCCCTTTCCAATTGCTCCTCCCATATAGCATACATCCCCCTTGGTCCCTTACAAGTTTCAGCCACTGCATAAAAGAGTGCATTATCAGAGTAACATACAGTCACAATAAAGAATTTTAGATTGGGGAATGAATAAAACTTAGACTGTGGCAGAAAAGCTAACTAGCGAATAGTTGCTTTGGTTCTGGTTCCAACGCCATTATCCATCCCCCTCTCCATTATCCGTCCGACCGTCCCCCTCTCCATCATCCCTCTCCATTCCCAACGCCTCCACCCTCCAGTCCAGACTCCAACGACCTCTCCTCTCCTCCGCCTCTGTCACCTCACCGTCGATGGCAATGTGCTCACTCCATCTCTTCGTTGCCGCCTTCGCCACCTTGCCGTCGCCCGCTACGAGCCATCGAGGGAGCACTCCTCTCCTCCGCCTTCACACCGTACTGGTTACAAGCCATCAAGAGAGGA
The DNA here is from genome assembly GCA_017311315.1 of Dendrocalamus latiflorus. Taxonomy (NCBI): domain Eukaryota; kingdom Viridiplantae; phylum Streptophyta; class Magnoliopsida; order Poales; family Poaceae; genus Dendrocalamus; species Dendrocalamus latiflorus. The sequence continues at coordinate 51,610,423 of CM029642.1, read as the reverse complement.
GGGGGCAGGAGGGGAGAGGTGGGGGATGGAGGGGGAGGCTGGGCCGCCACCGGGAGGGGGATGCGGGGAGAAGGGAGCGAGGTGTAGGCTGTTATGAATCTTGTGTGTATTGATATGAGACCCAAAGGGTCATATATATATGAGAGTACAAGAGAGATATAAGTAAACAAATAAGAGTCATATTCTATCTCTAATACCCTTAACACCCCCCACAAATGCAAGGCGTATGCAATAGCATTGCATTTGAAAAAGGGTTAAGACTAAAACAAGAAATATCCGAAGTCCGAGTCTTGATGATGTCGTCGTTGCGTGCGGTCGTCGAATAAACTGTCAAATCAAGCCGAAGAGGAATATATAAAAGTATGACGGCGCAGATCGAAGCCCGAGATGGCAGCGGCGCAATGCACAAGAAGCGCAACGGAGGCGCAGTGCAAAAGAAGCGCGGCGGCTTTAGAAACTCGGGGCGGCGGCTTAAAGAGAAGCGGCGGCATCATGAAGACTTCTACGATCTGCACGCGGCTCAGAGAATAGAGCGGCGGTCGCTGCCATGCAAAAGAAAATTCCTACACTTCTATGACTGACAATAAATTTGTGGACTCGCACGGCTTGGACGAATGAAAGATTCTACTACAGACTTGGATAGACGCGACATAAGACTCACGAAAAATAACCTAAGACTGACTAAAAGAAATCAGCAGGAGAAAATCCCCTCACCCCTCTCTCTCCCCCACTCCCTCAAAACCTCTCCCATCTCTCTCTCTCCTCACACCCTGATCCCTCCCACGCCTCACCCCATCTCCTCACTCCCGCATCCTGCCTCTCATCTCGCGACAGAAGAAGCTGCATCCACGACGGCCGGGAGACGGCGACATGAGGCGCGAGCGCGGCGGCCAAAGGCGGCAGCGCGGGCGCGGAGGCGCGCAGACGGCGTCGCGGGCGCGGAGGCGCGCAGGTGGCTGCGCGGGCACGGAGGCACGGGGGGCGGCATCCGAAGGTGGCGGCGATCCAGGAAGAGGATGGCGTCGACGTGGGAGCAGAGGCGCGGGCGCGGCGGTGTCCGAAGGCGGCGGCGCGGACGCAGAGGCGCGGAGATGGCGGCGGAGGCGGCGGTGAATCCGAGCCGGGGAGAGGACGGATCTGGGCTTGCCAGCGGTTGAGATAGCCGGATCCGGCCCGGAGGCGGTCGGATCCGGACTTGGCAGCGTCGGAGGTGGCCAGATCCGGTGCCGGAGAGGCCGGATCCGAGGCGGCGCCGGCCGGTTCCGGGGGAGAGTCGGCCTGGAGCAGCGGCGGCTGGCGGCAGGAGATGGTCGCCCGAGGCGGACGCGGGGGCGCCAGGAGACACGGACGCAGATCCGGGAGCACCGTGGCGCGGGCGGCAAGGAGATGGCCGCCCCTAGGAGCAGAGATGGATCCTCCCAGGGGCAGCGGCAGCGGAAGACAAACAGAGGCTAGGTTAGGGTTTTAACCTAAGCTCTGATACCATGTTATGAATCTTGTGTGTATTGATATGAGACCCAAATGGTCATATATATAGGAGAGTACAAGAGAGATATAAGTAAACAAATAAGAGTCATATTCTATCTCTAATACCCTTAACATAGGCCAGCAGGGAGGAGATCAAGAGGAAGGGGAGCAGGGGAGGGGGAGGAGATGGAGCCATGGAGGCCGAGAGGGGGGAGGCGGGGAGAAGGGAGGGAGGTAGAGGCCAGCAGGGAGGGGGAGTTGGGGATAGGGGGAGGAGGTGGAGGCCGGGAGGGGATGGGGCATACCTGGAGTGGAGAGGGCAACGGGGATGGAGGCGGGACGGAGACAAGGTAGAGGAAAGCTATGAAAGGAGAGAAATGGATAAAGAGTCAGAGACAACTAGGAGATTGTCTCAATTGTGGAAGTAGGATGAGGAGCTGAATCTCGATAGAAGAAAGGTCGAGATTCATCAAAAACGTCTCGTGAGATCCTAATCTGTCAAGCAGAAGGATTATAGCAGCGATAACCCTTATGTTCAGAACTGTACCCAAGAAAAACACACTCAACTGACTGGGCTGGCAGTTTGGTGCGCTCAAGAGGCTATAGCAGGACAAAACTGGTGTAGCCAAAAACACGAAGGTGACTGTACTGGGGGGCTCTAGAGTAGAGACGCTCTATAGGACTGATATCCTTAAGAGCAATGGAAGGCTGAATATTGATGATATGCAGCCGTAGAAACAGCCTCCTCCCAGAATTGTGGTGGAACACAAGAAAGAAGAGTGCGAGCAGTCTCAAGCAGATGACGATGCTCGCATTCAGCAACCCCATTCTGAGCATGGGCACCAGGACAAGACTGGTAAAGAGTGCCCTACTCAGAAAGAAATTGTCTAAAAACACTAGAACTACTCTCCAGCAGAATCACAGCGAAAAGTACGAATAGAGAACTCAAACTAAGTACAAACCATCGTGGCAAAGCTACGATAGATCGCAAGCAACTGACCACGATTAGACATAGGAAAAAGCCAAGTGAAACGAGAATAATTATCAATGAAAATTACACAGAATTTATGCCTGCCTTTTGAGATAATAGGCGCAGGTTCCTATACATCTAAATGTTGGACCGAAATGGCGACAGAGGGGGGGTGAATGACGCTCTCAAAAAATTAAATTTGCCCCTCAAGAATCCACACTTATGCTTCTTCTCCAATAGCTATGGAAGCTATGAAGAAAGAAGATAGGCACTACTAGAAGTCACAGCAACAAGGCTAAACCAGATCCAGAAAAAACAGTCAAGAAAAATAATTTCAGAGCAGGTCTGACTGCAAGCGGTAGTACCGCTGAGACGAGCGGTAGTACTGCTGAGCCGAGCGGTAGTACCTCTTGAGGAGCGGTAGTACCTCTAAGCGGTAGTACCTCTCAAGGAGCGGTAGTACTGCACGAAGAAATCAGCAAACAGAGCAGGCTGACAGAAGTTCTGAAACTTCGAATTTTTGGCTAAATCAAGGAAACGAAAGGAAAACTTCTGATCTTTTCAGAGAGATACATCAAAGGGACTATTCTAAAACCCTTTAGGGCCTCAAACAACATGGGAACTAAGCAAGAACACAAGAAATTCAGAGATTAGCCAAGAACTTGAAAAATACAGAGAGCTACCCAAAAACTCAAATTCCCATCTAACCATTGATCCTTTGGCCACGAAACTTTGAGGATAGCTAATTAATAGTCATAAGACTCTGCATGCCAAGTTTCACCTTTTCTCATGAAGGGAAACATGAAAATCATCAAAACCCTAGAAGAGGAAATGAAGAACAGCGAAGTCCCAAACATGAAATCTGAGATTAAACCAAGTTTGCTCTTGGGAAACTTGATCAAATGATCTTGAGGCATCATCCCAACATAGAGCAACTCATTTTGGGCCTTCCCAGCAAGAAAGAACTTCAAATCACAAAAAGAGGAAAATCACCCAAAGGGAGAAAACAAAGAACAGAGAGGCTACACGGGAGAAAAATTTCAGATTTTCATTCATTGAACCAAAAGGAATACAGAGGAGTCCCGATACGCATGGACATTCGTACAAGAGGTGTGAATATAAGACTCTCAATCCATCCTCTCCCCCTCAATCCTCAAGAACACCAAGAGCTACATATGCTTCTTGGGAGGAACACACAAAGAGAAGGGAGACACTACGAAGGAGACATCCTCTGTCTCTCTCACCAACCCTCAACCACTAAAGAGCAAAGGCAAAACCACCTCCTAAAGACTCTTTTGACCAATGGAAACCCTAACTCTCTCCCAAAGCCATGTGGAGGCATGCAGCCCCTCCAACCTATTTATAGCCCTTTGCTAACGGGTCTCCAACCCGTTACGCCGACTAAACCCGAACGGAACTATCTCCCGCCTGTGCAGCCTCGCGAAATTCCCAATTCACCCCTCCTGCACCTTCCGGGAAGCTTCCGCGCTCCTTGTCGTCCACGACTCGCAACCACATCGAATCTCCGCCGTCTTCGACACATCCGACTGTTCTGACCTCGACACCGCCTGTGTCTAGTCCAGTCACCTCGTGTCTCACCACGACTCTGCCTCGATGTCCTGCAGCCAACACAGACAAGAAACACATCAAATAGCACCGCTCGATACATGTAAGCATAAATGCATTAATGAGATAGCCCAAACCCGACAAGTCGACATAATATGCATCCTAACCATTTTGACCAGATTTGACCAAGTCCGACCGAGCCCGATTGCACCACGCAACGTCAAGGGCCGAACCAACCAAAACAAACTCAACTTCCCTAAACCGATGTCAATTACTCATCACACACATGGGATGACCTCCACATGGTCTCTCACTAAATGAACTAAATCAAAAGGACGAGAAGACATAGACTCACCAGAATGATAAGTTCTAGCTGCTTGCCCAACTTACAACCCTGACAAAACATTGACGTGTCAACAGTAACATGTCCAAGAACACCCTGACGAACTAATGAAGAAAGACAAAACCCACACAGGTGTCCTAAATGGTGAAGCCACTGCGCAAAAGCTCCAGAGGTGGTGGCGGCAGTGGCGGTAGAGGCAGGCGCAGTAGGAGCAACTGGAGTGGACGGAAAATGAAGGCGGTTAAGAATGTAGAGACCCTAACGATCCCTATGGCGTCGGCCAGTCCCAAGAACCGTCCCTGTCTGTCGATCCTAGACGAAACAGGTGTGAGTCAAAAACAACCCTACAACCAAGATCAGTGAGATATCCCACCGAAAGAAGTTACATGGTAAGCTGGAGAACATAAGAAACAGCTAGAACAGAAAAGTCAGTGGACAAAAGAATGCTGTCAGCTGTCTGAACAGAGATAGGAAAATCAGGTCCTACTAAAGTAAGAGATGTGGAGTCCGAAGTCATGTGAAAAGAGGCACCAAAATCTAGAACCCAAGAGGTACCTGGAGAATACGTCCAAGCTGAACTGGCAGAACCCGCTGAGCTATGAGAGAGCTGCTAAAGTAGAGCTTGGCAGAGCTACTGAACAGAGTCACCTTTCTGAGTAGAACTTGATGAGCTGGTCTGTCCTCCTGTGAAGGGGCCTCCCTACCCCCCCTTTGGTCGCCCACCCTCACGTGTCTTGTTCCGCTTCTTTCGCACCGCACAACTCTGATACTCGTGCCCGACGATCTTGTACTAGTTGCACTGAACTTCAGTTGGTGTGAAAACAGAAGCGGAGACAGGCACCTGGGGAGAGGTCGTAGTTGAAGCAGATATAATTGTCGTAGTCAAAGAAGAGGCAACATGCACAGTCGGAACAGACTGTGCTGCTGACTCGAGACGAATCTCTTCAGCTCAAAGTGTCGAAAGGGCCTCTGTAACGGTCGGCCTGGAGAGCGGCTCTGCAGCTGAGCTCTGACAGGCTCAAACTCTGGGCGAAGGCAGCAGACGAAGTTATAAAGGTGAAAGTGATCATGATCCGCCTTCTGCACTTTGTGACACTCCTGACAAAGTGGAGAGGCTAGCTCATCTAGCTGCGCCAGAGACTTGCAAGGGCCCGAAAGAAGTCATCAACAGAAGTATCTCCCTAGTGAAGCGTCTCCAACTCACGCTAAAGCGAAAAGAACTAAGCATCACATCTCTACTGGTATCGCTCACGCAAGTTCTCCCAGATCTATCGAGTAGACCGTAAACCAACAATGTCTGGCTAGATGGAGTCGTCGACGCTGACCACCAAGATGGCATGAACACGGACCTCGTCAGCACACCAATGCTCGAAAGCGTCAATAGCATATTGAAAAGCCTCATCAACAGCGTTAACAGCATCAGCATCAGCCTTTGCCTCCTTGGCAGCCTCATCTGTTGCAAGAGGTGCAAAAGTAGACTGCCTAGAAGGGGCTGAACCGACGGTAGCGGAGAAGGGCGTGCACCGGTGACATGTCCCCAAAGGCGGGGACCATCAAGCGTGATCTCCATGAGAGAAGACCATAACGTGTAGTTCGTTCCATCGAGCTTTATTCCCGAGAATGGGATCGCGGCAAATAGAATGGAAGCCATCAATAGGCGGTTGGACGACGCGGTGACCAAGGCAACGAAGTCTAACAGGCGGCGCTAGACGGTGCGGTGGTTAGATCAACGTTATATATATTCTTTTTTCTTTGTTTTACAAAACTACAAAACTAAAAAAAGTGCTTCGCTTCGGCCGAAGAGATGGCCGACTCGCTCGGGCGACAGGGCGGACGGCAGAGCGACAGCCGGCGAAGCAGCTACCTGAAGCGACGACTAGCAGTGTCGACTGGTAGCTCAGGGGCTGTCGGCAAAGTGACGGCCGGTTGCGATCGAGCGGATCGAGTGGAGACAACGGTGGCGGTGACGGCGATGATGGATTCGTCGGATCTGGCGAGCGGCACCAAATCGAGCGAGGTAGCGACAGATCTGGCGACGGCGGCTGCTCGAGCGACGGTGGCCCAAGCGGCGGTGGCGGCTCAGGCAACACCGGATTTGGCAGCGGCTCGGGCGATGGTGGCTCAGGCGGCGGCGGCTCGGGTGACGGTGGCCTGGGTGGTAGCGGTGGTTCGGGCGGAGACGACCTAGGCGACGGCGATGGCTAGGGCGACGGTGGCCCGGGCAACAGCGGCGGCTCGGGCGGAGACAGCCCGGGCGACGACCGTAGCTTGGGCGAAGGTGGCCTATGCGGCAACGGCGGCTCAGGCAGAGACGGCCCAGGCGGCGTCGGAGGTAGCGAAAGAACAAGTCGTACCCCAGGAGTTTGCTTGCCCATTGATGTTGTGGAATGGTAGACAAGCGTTGATCCAATAAGAACTCAAGACTATATTGGTACGTGCGGATCAGAAACGAGAGCCCCCATAAGTAGGGCCCGCCAATGGCAGACTGCTTGGACCAATCCAATCAAGTCCCGCTCATAAGCGACTAGCTTGGAGTGGCGTGCAGCAATGGGGTGACTGAAGAAAGTGATTGGGCCAACGCTTTGGTGGAGCACCGCCCCAAAGCCTGAGCCAGAGGCGTCGCATTCGACGATGAAGGGAAGATAGACATCGAAACTCACCAACGGTATGTAATAAAAATCCATGGCGAATGGTTCTGCCCCGACATGGAGAGGGAGTTGTCGACACATGCCTCCGCTTGTGAGATGGTCGCTGTTAGCCACAGCGACGCGTAGACCATGCTAAGCCGACTACAAGGGCAGGCTCAAACGAGCCTAAACTACTTCATTGATGAAGTTATGAGTTGATCCAGAGTCCACCAAGGCGACGAGATGCTGGTTAGCCAACATGATGTCCACGCGCATGGTCTGGCCCGAACTGACCTCGGTAATGGCGTGAAGGGATATTTTCGGGTCAGTCCTTGCTGGCTTGGCGCCCCACCTACTGATGTGTCCAGTGTCAGCTCTATGGAGAAGAGTTGTTTGCAGACATGTTGCAGTGTAAATTTGTCGTCACAATTGTAGCAAAGTCCCTTGCGATGACATTCCTCCATCTGGGCATGTCAATTTGCGAATATAGCGCTAGTTAGACCCGCTGGTCGTGCCCACCGGTGGATCCTGCTTGCCGCCAAGGAAGGGCGCCGGTGATGGAACCAGTGTGGTTGAAGGCGCTGTTGGCCGGCTGGCGAACCCTCCCTTTTGTGGGTGGCCTAGACTTGAGGCTGGCCCAGGCTATGTCAATGGCCACCTAAGCGCGGTGTTCGTACACATGAGCCAAGCTGTGGGGCGCCTCAAGCTCCACGTCGCTGTGTAATAGTTCGGAGAGGCTTGTGGTGAATATGTTTATTTGATGTTCCAGGCTCAGGTTCACATGATTTAACAGGGCCAAAATTTTAGTTTGATATCCAGCTAGTGTGTACGTCTGCCAAAGATGCATGAGCTCGCCGAGGGTGTTGTGCTGGAGGGGCGGTTTGAAACGCATATGCACCAACTCGATGTCCCCTCCTCTCGTTCGATGCGAAGGTACCACTATTGGGCGACATCGGTCATGTGATATGACGCGAGCCACCCCTTCTCTTTGAGCGTGCGTTGCCCCTGGAAGAATTGCTCGCAACGATTGAGGCACAGCAATGTATCGTCTTCTCCGTTGAACACCGAGAACTCCAAGCGATGAAAGCGCGGGAGCTTGACATTAGGTGTTGGTGCAGTTCGCAAGGGTAGGGGAGGCGCATGTGGATGTTTGGCCACATTGCTGGTGCCTTGCGCCCCCTCCATCAATGCGAGCCGTGGCGATCGAGTCGGCTTGTTAGGGTCACCAGCTGAGCGATGATCTGATCGAGCTTCTTGTCGGTGGAGGTGGTCTCTTCACCACCGTCGGACATGGCGTCAAGGGCAGCGATGGGCACTGATACAAAGTTGTTATAGCTTAATGTGGAGTGGTGTAGGTGGTAGGAGTGTCACAGCTGGACAGGACCTGAAGGGCTGGTGGCGAGGAGGCGCCAGCCAGCGAAGTAGCCCTGTTCGCCTGGAGGCGCATCAGGACCTGGATGGAAGAGGAAGAAAGGTAAATTACTTCTTAATTTTTCCAAAGGATGCGTCAGTCCCTAATATATGAGACCACCCCTAACAATCGACTACTAATAGCATATCTAAACTGACACGGAAACCAACTCTATCTTATATGTATTACTAATCAAACTAGGAAAGTAAATCTCATTTATTTGGAAGACTTCCGAAACAGCAAACTATTCCAAGTTTGCGCTAGCATCTGGCTGTAGCACGTCCGGCACGTTTGCCACTGACGTGCGCATGCCTGGGCCTGGCTGCTCTACTGCTGTTTGGTCGCAGCACCAGCACATGTAGTGGCGTCCGACCATAACAATTCTCCCATAAGCACTGTAACACCCTAGGGCCCAAAATCACTAAAGCCTGTCCCCAGGTGGAATAGGCAATAACCTTACTCTTATCCTTGCTTTGACAAAAATGATTAACCTCCCAATAAAAAAATGGTTAACCTGGTTGTGCTATGTTGATAACACTTCCTATGTGGGACTAACTCACCAATATTACACACATGCGCCACACAGGCCACATCCAAATTGGGCTGGGTGTAACATGCACAAAAATAACAGCAAATCAAACCGGAACATAAAGCCAAATCAAGTCGTACTCATCATGGTAATAAAGCCAATTCCATACGTAGAGCTTTGTTGTACAATCATAATCATATGGATAATTAAATCCATGAGTCAAACAACCGATCAAATCCACACGATAAAAGGCACTCACCAAAATGCACTCATCAAAAAGTACAATTAAATTCATGAGTCAAACAATGTCAACTTCACTTGTTATATATTACCATACAAGTATAACCATTTGGTCCAATCAAACCAAAACCATATTGAATAATCTAATCCACATCAAACCAAAGAAAAAAATTAATCCACACATCACAGTGCACTTCATGTGCACACTGGCACATTGCAATTAAACCAAAACAACCACATATAAGTTAAATTTATTGAAGACCTCCCCCACAACAAGCATTTGGATGAACTAAACTCAAGCACGCCAAACTACGTTGCCCTCCCAAACACACAGGTACAAAACAATCCAAATATATTCGCATATTGTATAGCTTTGCACAAGCACAAACATGTGGTCTACTTAAACCAAAACCACAATAGGACAAATCAAGTCAAATCAAACAAATTCACCCAACAAGCAGAGCTCCCCAATAAACACAACAAGTCCAAAGTAAATCAGCTCCTTCATGACAACTCAGCATTTATAGTAGACCCAACAACGCAAACAAAATCCATAATAGATAGCAGTACTCCCAAAAACCGTAAGCGCGATTGAGTGAAATGAAACTAAACCAAACGCTGAATAAACTACTCCAAAACGATCTTAAAGCAAGAGAGGTGCAATGCAATGAAATGGAACTACATTGCTAGGTCAATCTCACCAGTTTGGAGACAGCTGTGTAGTGGTTAGTCCAATGCTGAGCAACAACTATGACAGCTACAGAATACAACCCTCACTAAAAATGACAAAATATACATACCTGCTATTTGAATGCCAAGCATTGCCACCAGTTTGGAGACAGCTGTGTAGTGGTTAGTCCAATGCTGAGCAACAACTATGACAGCTACAGAATACAACCCTCACTAAAAATGACAAAATATACATACCTGCTATTTGAATGCCAAGCATTGCCTTGATATATCTCCCTTGTAAAAGGCCTTATCTGCTGCCTATCTTTCTCGACTGAAGGCCGTAGCAGAAAGCCAAAAACGAATTCAAATCATGGGTGCATTTCTCCACAGTATTCACTTGCATTTGTGTACATGTAAAAATGACCGAGGTGAGGGGTGCAAATTTTGCTAAACTTTATAGACATTTTGATTGTACAAAAGCCTTTCCTTATTAGCCTACTTTTAACATTTCGATTTAGAATGAGGTCCTTCTGCAGCATTTAATCTCTTGCAATACTTATCAAGAAAAAAACCAATCAAGGCAGTATGGAATCATAGTATGCATTACAGGTTTAGTTTGGTACACATATCACTTTCAAATTGCATAAATCAAGTCGAGATAGAGTGCAAACTGCAAAATAGTATGAATGTTGGACCATTTAGATACCTTATACAAAGACAGGAACATACCTGTAATGTAGGGATAAGAACAATCATTAGACAAAACCGCAATGTATGTGAACTTACATGTAAAATCACTAGATACGAATCTACAGTAAATAAATACTTACCTTCTATGTTCAACAAAGCGGTTTGGCCATTAGAGGGATAATCTCATCAACTACATCATCACAATCAGCAGCCTGTGAATTGAAATTAAAGGTGGCATTGTTAGAAAAACTAGTCACTAGTCAGCAACCCAATGCGTGGGAACATGGGAAAACCTTAAAATATGTTTATTCATAGATATAAATGCAATTAGCACATTAACATTGTCTGAGAAATAGATTGGTAAAGTGCATATATTATATGGTATTTTACCGAGGCTGTGGGAAATCCTAAGGGGGTTTCAAGCTTTAGGTCACCCAAATCATGTGTTTTACATGAGTTTACTGAAGACCAGAGTTTGCTTTGTCCACCGGTATGGTACAATAGCATCTCTCTTGTGAAAAAAAAACTCCAGCATAAGAGAAAAAGGATGCAGGAACTATCATATATTGTTGACAAAAGAACTTATTCTGCTGTAGTGCTATACTGGTACTGGAAGAGAGATCTATAATCAAACATCAAACAGAGACCTCACAATTGTTTTTTGTTCAAAGGTACAGAGAGTGGGAGAGGAAGACTCACTGGATATTACTTCTAAGAATGAACACGGTGCTTTTTGGAATTGCAATAAATCACAAAAAAATTAGTGAAGATGGGAAGAAAATTGAGAAAATGATTTCCCATGCAGCTAAGATAACATCTACAGAATATGTAAATGTTAAGGCCGCTAGATATTATGACTTCTGCTTTGTGCTCTTAATCAGAGAAGTAAATTTCATTCGAAGAAAAACAGAGAGACTAACTGAACCATGTAACAGAGAATTATATAGATAGATCATATATCTACTTGTTGAGCTGGCACACACTCACCAATAGCTCGAATGCTATTTTGATGGTTAAAATACTTGATCTTCTCATTTCTATCCAAAAATCAATTACCAGGCACATGTGAAACAAAACTGGTAACTGAGCCCAGGGAAGTTGCTGTTTTAACCAAATGAATCCAAAATTCCCAATTGAACGTGGAAAGGAAAATGTTGAACATGGAACAAAAAAAAAACTAGACCTTAGGGGGGGTTAGACGACCCCCCGGGCATTTTTGCTTAAGAGAAGATCCTCTCACGCAGATCTAGAAAACCCTTGAACCCCTGCTCCACCCTTACACAGGGGCACCGTTGCCTGGGTGAGAACGACCAACGACCGGGCCAGGCCTTGACCCATGCTTTGGTGTGGTAGCAGGCGAGGGGATTTTTTTACCCCCAGACCTGAAATTCGCCCTGAGGGATTCGAACCCAGGACCTGGGGGGTGCTACTGAGGCGCTCTAACCGCTAGGCTAGAGACCCTTTCGCTAGGAACAGATACAATATGATAAAACAATGGCATAGTCTTGGTGTCTTGGATAACTAAAATTCTGGCCTGCAACTCTGTTTAGGTGTAAACAGGTAAAGGGATTCAATACTGTTACTTTGCATTTCTAAGAATTTCGCAACTAATATGAGAGTTCCAATATCAGTACGCACATTCTTAGAAAAAGTATAACCATGTCTCTACAGCCTGGAAGAACAGAATGTATATGCTCCCTCCAGTCAATAAAATGTAACTTTTTTTCAGAGAAATATTCCCACTAACTCCTCCAGTTCCAAAATAAAGTTCTGATAATTAATGGAAGTAGATTATTTGAGAACAACACTAACCAGCATAGCAGAACATGCGGTTTTTAGTTTTGGGGATGGAAGAATCCTATATGAGGAACATGCAGGAGAAGAAGAGGGGGGGGGGGGGGGGGAGTGGTGGCGCTTTGAGAGAAGAGAGAGAGAGAGGAGAGGGGCGACGCGAGGGGTATGCCGTCAGGATGCTTCCCGACGGCATACCGTGCCGTAGTCGCTCTCTTTGTTGTAGATTGGGCAGGAAAGAAATTTATAGAAAACATTAACAATCATGATCAGGAAAAATTACAGATTATGTAAAAAATTGTTTAACCCCTATTGTTATGTCCTCATCAGCTAGACACACACAAAATGATGAAACCAAGTCAAAGAAACACCAAGAATTACTTGCAAACTCCCACATAAAATTTCTCCATTGCTCTGAACCATAGAGGCGACCAAACCGATGCAGCTAAGTCAAAAAGTGACTCGCACTAACTTCTTAAACATACACCATATTGTAAGTAAAAGTAGTCAATAACAAGTTCTTAATCTCTCCTCTTTTTCAGCTAAGACTCAAGAGTCTTAGCAGTGGCATGGCTAGTCATTCAAGGGCGAATGTCTTACCCTCGGTCATTGAACCCGTACCCAACCAACCCATACCACAACAATTACAAAGGATTGCTCAAATAGTAGGTGCAATTATAATTTGTAAAATACATTACAACATTGACATATAATTGTACTCAAAATGTGTTATCCATTAATAAATAATAATAATAAAACAAGAAATTGGGAAACCAGCTAAAAAAATTAATAAAACAAGAAACAGGGAAACCAGCTAACTTGTTTTCTCAGAGTTGTACAATCTGCAAAACTAGCTTGAAAGGTTTAGGCTGTCAGGAGTGAGGGCATTGAGGGCAAGCATCAAAATCATAACTTTAGAACCAATTTGAGTTGCATCTCTCCAATGTTTTCAAGAGGTCATTTTCAAATATTTTTTAGTGGGATAAAGTTGATTGCGACATCTCAGAATGGCATAAATAGTTAAAAATACAAAGGCAGAAAAAAGGAAGACTTCATACTGAGTACAAACTAGTAATCTAGTGTAGAGGCATACCTTCTCAACATCCTATTGAATAGCACATTTTCATGACAGCAAGGATGCCAGTTGAAGAAGAATATGTTGGCTGCAAGATCAAGAAGTCATGTGATACATCACTGGAACAAAAAAAATCTATTTGTCCCTATGATTTAAAGCATACCATAATCTAATGTTGGCCATGGTTATCTCTAGTCAACTCAAGGTCAAATGCTACACAGCATGATAGAGAAGTTAGGACAATAAAGAATGCACTTCAAACTATGAATGTGAGCATACATTCCATCAATCAACAAAGACTAAGAAGTGTTCTTTTTTGAATTACCTTCTTTTCGTAGTAGCAGTGACTCCTTTGTTAGCATCAAATGAAAGTAGTTCTGACTTCTGACATTGTCTCAATTGCTACCCAACTCAATCAGTAATTAAGGTCAAAAACTGGATGTGTTTACTTAATTTCGACAAATGTACTGATTAAATAAAGTTGGTAAAAAAACCAAAGAAACCTGAAGGGAGAGTGGAAACAAAGCACTTTGATAATGAGCTAATTCATAAGCTCACCTCCACAAACTAATTATTAGCTGATTCATAAGAAGCAATGATATCTTAAAGGAAGTAATGGAACCTTAATGACTGTGAATAGCAAGTAAAAAACTGATGAACTACAGGTTGTGTAAAATAATAATTAATAAAGTTGTTTTAACTCCTACAGTTATCTACTCACAACTTCACAAGATAAATCATTGGCAGAAGAGTACAGAGAGGTCAAACCAAAACCTATAAAACCAAGTAAAAGAAACACTGAGAACTACTTGCGCACTCCGCACGATACTTCACCACTCACTCTGAATGACTGAATCATAGAAGCATAGAATTGCATGTGCTACCAACCAATTCATTTGCAGCAAGAAATTCCACGCACAACCAAACCAACCAAGTTATGCTAGAAGTGATGCCAGCTCACTTCCAAAAATATACACCTTGCTGAAGTACTTGGACAAATCAACCCGAAAATCTAAAAGAGAATCAAACTCACCACTTAAATTGTGTCCCTAACTACTACAACTTCAAGTAACCCTGTAGTTCAAAGTTCAAACCCAAGGCATATCAGATTTTGGCACTATAATTGCACTCTGCTCTAAGCACAAAAGTATAGGTAGAACAAACCAACACAAACCCAAAATCAAGCTGCACAAATTATCATAAGTAAGCTCAGCCACACATCACACACCTTCAATTAACTAAAAGCATATCACATCAACTGCTCACGTCACTCTCCTCACTATAAGTGGAACTGTTATAGCATATTAAGTTATCCAACACAAAAAAAATGAACCAGTGGATTTAATTACATAGCTTGCTGCAAGGAGGAGAACGCCACTCAAATGAAACGAGGAGTAAAACCAACTCCAATGACAATTTGCCCTAAGGAACAAGCACACGACAAATAGAATCAAATCCACCAACATATCCATGGCTTAGATCGCACTCCCAATTCCGTCAGTAAGCTAGCACACATGCATGGACGAACATAAACAAACAAAAGCCACATCACGACACACGCCTAAACAGAACAAGGAGACCAACTAGATCTCACTACCCTCCTCCCTGCCTGAGCATAGAACAAACACAAATTGAAGCAGACCAGCATCGGATTTAACCAAAACCATACCAAAAGGAAACCAAATGCACTCATCAAATCTTGCTACCTCACCAAGTCACCATAAGTTTGCACCTTCACATTCAGACCAATTAAGGCACTCGTATTACGCACAAAAGCCTCCAAAACCAAAACTAAAAAAAAGTCTAATTGCACTACTCATCATAAGGGACAGGAACATGTCACACATAATGCCATTTACACTAGAAAGCAAATCAAATTTAACCACCCACGTCACTCTTCTCACCATGTACAGAAATATTCAGGTAGATTATTGCAAACATAACAATTCACACACACCAAGCCAATTACACTAGAAGCAAATAAAATTAACCACTCACTCATGTCAAGTCTCCACACCATAACCTTTTCGTACGGAACAATTTATCCAAACCGAAAGCAAATCAGATAAGCAGCATTACACTCCTCCCAGAAAGGACAAAAGAATCAAAACTATCACATGCTCGCTTCGTCCTAACACCCAAGAAGCAAGGAACAAATCGGACACAACAAAAGCTATTCAGAACAAACTAAACAACCCAATCGACCATTCAGGATGCGAGTCTACAAATTCGGCTACTAATCGCACGTGAGTGAATGAACCGATAAAAACGAACAGAAGCTAACCCAGTCACTGTCACCTCGCCCTAGGCACAACAAACCCACGACGAACAGAGACAATAAAAAATCAAAACGCTAAACTAAACATAATTAAACGATGCCAGCGCAAGCGCGAGCACACGAACGAATCGAAGCAAACCAGCACTAAACCATACCAGAAAGGAAACAGGCAAACATACCATACCAGACAGGAAACAACCCAACCCAAACAACAGCATCTAACCCTCCCAACATCGACTAAGACAAAGAAGAATCGTCAAAAATGGGCAATGAGGAAGGAGACGAGACGGCGCCCAGACGTCGTCGGGGAAGCCTCGCTACCGCCGGAGACGAGGCGCCGCAGCCAGCGTCGTCGCGCGCTGCCTCGAGTCCGGCGTGCCGCCAAGCCCACCTCTCCGCCTCAGGGCGCCGTGCAGCGCCCCTACGCCACCGGCTCCGCATTCGCGACGTCGAGGGGGAAGCAGCCGGACTCGCCGTCGCCGTCGAGGGAGGCCAGCATCGTCTCCGCGGTGCCGCCTCCACCGCAGCTCGGCACCGCGCCCACCGTCTCTGCGTCCAGCCACAAATGTAGCGCGCGCCGCGCCGAAGGCTCCGCCTCCAATTGCGGACGCGCCGCCGCGCCCTCCAGTTGCGCTTCCGGCCGCAATGCCGCTCCACCGCCGCACCCCGAGTATTCCGCCTCCGCCGCAACGCATCTCCAGCGCTCCGCCACCTCTTCTAAATGGATGGATGGGGCGGCGTCTAGGGTTTTGGTGGGCTATAAGAGGAGCTCGGAATTCGGATGTGAGGGGGAAAGAAAAGGAAAGCCTCAGCTCGGATTCGAAATCGGGAGCCCAACGGTCAAATCGCGGAGCCTAACAACGTCAAGCAACTCGAACCAACGCTGCGCTTTAAGGATCCTTGGGGAGAGGCGGTGGACTAGAAGCTGCGGCGCGGTATGGCTGGATCCTTGAGGAGGCGTCGTGGGAAAGGAAAGGAAAGGAAAGGAAAGAAGCATGGGAGAGGGAGGAAAATACAGTGAGGAAGGAAGGGGAGGTGCTCGCTCGTGGGGCCCGCGGGTAAGAGAGAGGTACGTCATAAGTGCCGTTTGACCCTTGGTAAGGGCGCTGCTGCTTCCTTAGAGCAACTCCAGCAGGGTCCCTACTTGAGCTCTCAAACCTCATATTTGAGAGTCAGAGCAAAAAACTAAACTCCAACAAGGCCCCTACTTGGCTCTCAAAAATAGGAGGCCTCTCAAATGAGGCCTCCAAGCCCTCATTCCTAGGGGCTCCCTACTCCGGCTCTCATTTTTCAGCTTTCTCGGTTTTTGTGGAACATTTGTGCTTTCAATTTAAATTCGGAACAAATTTGAATATTCGTATTTGAATTCGTATTTGAATTCATATTTGAATTCGGAACAAATTTGAATTTAAATTTGAATGTTATGTGATGAACTTTGTGCTTTCAATTTAAATTTGGAACAAATTTGAATTTAAATTTGAATATTCGTATTTGAATATTCGTATTTGAATTCGGAACAAATTTGAATTTAAATTTGAATGTTATGTGATGAACTTTGTGCTTTCAATTTAAATTCGGAACAAATTTGAATTTAAATTTGAATATTCGTATTTCAATTCGTATTTGAATATTCGTATTTGAATTCAAAACAAATTTGAATTTAAATTTGAATGTTATGTGATGAACTTTGTGCTTTCAATTTAAATTCAGAACAAATTTGAATTTAAATTTGAATATTCGTATTTGAATTCATATTTGTGCTTTCAATTTAAATTCGGAATAAATTTGAATTTAAATTTGAATATTCGTATTTGAATTTGTATTTGAATTCATATTTGAATTCGGAACAAATTTGAATGTTATGTGATGAACTTTGTGCTTTCAATTTAAATTCAGAACAAATTGAATTTAAATTTGAATATTCGTATTTGAATTCATATATTTAAATATTGTCCCTCATTGTGAAATCATAAATATTTTATTGTGTATTGTACTTTTGTCCCATACATATGCATATAGTGTGTGAAGAAATAGAGGGAATTGAGAAGTAGAGGCCCTGTTTTGAGGGCTCCTGCTGGAGTGCAGCCCAGAAAACAGGGCCCTCAAAAATAGGGGGAGCCCTCAAATGAAAAGTAGGGGGCCTGTTTTGAGGGCTACTGCTGGAGTTGCTCAGTTTGCCTCTGGTTGTTTGTGGTTTAAGCATACTAGTAGCTGAGTTCAAAAAAAAAGTATACTAGTATAGCTTAACCAGAATTCTTATGGTATAGTGTACCAGCGTAAGTTGGATTCTTAACAAACATACGAAAGTAGGGAAAACCCCATGGGAAACTAAGGAAGATAGACAGTACATACGGGCTTGGTAAATAAAACTGAGAAACATAAATAAGATACCTTGTAAAAGAAATAATTACCCCAATAAAGGGTAACCAAATTGCTAGATGAAGGAAAGTAGGATAGACCGAAGAGGAATAGAAACCTTAAGGCCATAGTTAAGGCACGAATGTTTGATAGCACAATCTAGCAGACTATCTGATGACCGTCTTGGGCAGAAAAGGAAATAGCAAAAATTGTGAGCACGAACTGGACACAACATGATTTTAGTGAAGCACACGAAGCGCATTCATAGCGAATACAGAGCTGTAACCATGGGCATATACAATGCACTGAAACAAGAAAGAAATGGACCATAATCTACAGGCATTCCCGCAAGGGCAACCCCCATCGATCGGACCACAGATAAACCTGTAACAGACGAGGCTCACTTCTGAGCCTCCTGGTAGCACGGCCCAAGCCGCGGTACCAGGAAGGAAACAATGGTAATCGAAGGGAGAATAAAATCCAACCCAACCCAAACAGAAACAAAATCGACAACGGAGAACAAAATCCAAATAGGAACAAAATCGACAACGGAGAACAGACAGGAAACAATCCAACCCAAGGAACTCCCACCGTTGAGACCAAGCAGATCACAAAGGATAGCAAGCAGATCGAAAACGGGGAACGGAGGGTACAAAATTACGTCCAGCAGAAGGCTCCACTGCCGTAGATCGAGGCGCGCACAAAGCAGGGCCTGTTTGGCAAGCAACAAGCCGGCCAGCTTTTGGCTTTTGCTACAGTACCTAACTTTCAAACGGAGTATTTTTTCAAAACGGGGTCTACAAGTTAAACGTTGTACATGTTAAAAGCCCAATATCCGTACCAGCCAAAATTGTAAATGAGTATCGGTCTCTCCGTAATCTGTACCGTAAACAACCAAAATTCAAAAAATTTAGCCAAAAACCATAAGCCGCAGCCAAAACAAACAGCCCCGCAGAAGCGTAGCAAAACGTAGCACAGCCGAGACGCGCGAACCGAGCCAAAGACCATCACCCAAAATGCACGAAGAAGTGAGGCCCGGTCCGCTGCATGAAGCCAAACACGCACTAGCACTGGAAGTGACCAATGAAATGCATCCACACTCCCAGCAGCGGATTCATCCAGAAGCCAAATCACATGGGCAAGGGGACAAACCAAGCGAGAATGGCAAACACATGGGCCAAAGAGAGCACAGGCTCACGCGGAGAGCTCGCGTTGTCTGGGTACCTAGAGGATGGCCCATCAACCGGTGAGCAGGAGCGGTGATAACACGCGCACACCAGTTCGGTGAATCGAAGCTAGGATCCACATGAACTGAAGCACTGGGCAGCCATTCCCTCATGTTTAATAGGCAGAGTATTTAGGACATATTCGTATTTATTTCTAAAAACTATTTTTCTATAATAAATAATTTTTTATAGTATCTATCTTTTAAATAAAGTGTTTTTAAGGCGATGACTATTAGTTAATTGTAGTATATACTATAGTAATTTTATTTATATCGGTCAAAATCACATATAGGTGTCTCTCTACAAGTTGTTACTATATAAGTTAAAAGCCAATACGAAGGGATCCTTAAATTTGAAATGTCACGGGTGCTTCTTTCTTTTTATTCTAAGGTTTCCAAATTCAATGACGATGGCATGATATCGGACCTCTTTGGTTCCTTAGGGGAAAAAAAGGGAAAACGTTGCATTTGAGTTCCTATACATTTGATTACTGTAGCACCGTTCGATAAGTAGGAATGAAACAAAGGAAAAACGCAGGAAATTTTCCTTTGCATTCGATTCCAAAAGAAAAACATAAGAAAATTAACATTTGCCGAAAGTGTTTTTTTTCCTACGCGTTGGATCTGAGGCAAACATACACTACGACCCCGTTTAGCATAGCTCAGCTTCACTAGTGAAGCTGTTTTTTTTTGTTTCAGCTTCACGAGCAGCTTCACCGGTGAAGCTAAAACTGTTTTGGAAAACTGTTTGGCAAAACAGCTTCACCAACAGCTTCATGCATGGCTGAAAGAGGGCAATTGTCCAAGATGCCCCTGTCTACCTGACTTGTTCTAACATTTGGAGTTGTATGTTTGTATATGGTCATATGAATTAAAAAATAATATATTTGAATGAGTATGGATTAAAAAATTAAAATAAAAAAAATTAAAATTATTAGAGAAGTGCGAACGGTAGAGAAGTGCGAACGGGAGGAGAGGAAACAGGCGTGGGGACCCAGTGGTAAAGTGCTGTAATTTCTGTCAACTATAAGGGCAGTGGGTTCCTAGAACTGCGAGCCTGAGGGAGAGAGCTGTGAAAAGCTACTATTTTCAGCTTCACCCCACCCCATTCTCTTGTGAGAGCATGATTTAAGGAGCTTCATCTATGAAGCTGTTTGCAAAAAGGGTGTTTGGCAAAAAATAGCTCACAACAGCTCAGGAAGCTGTTGATGAAGCTGTACCAAACAGGGCCTACATGTGCCCCACGTAATTAGCACTCTATTACCGAAGTGTTGGATTCCTGTGTTCTTAGATTTTTCACGTTCCCAACAACTAATGTCGTAGTTTTCCTATGCTTTTGAATCCTCTATTTGCACCCGCAATTCTATTATATTTAAAAAAAATCGAGGACGCATGCGCAATTTCAGAAAAACCAAAGGGCTTTTTCGCAAAAAAACCAAGGATCTACAAGGACCTGTACGTAACTAAACAAAGACCTATATATAATTTTGGAAACCGCAGGTTGCTATCGGTGAAGTGGATGGTGCTTTCCCGAAAAAAAAACCTGACAAGGACCTATTTGCGAGAAACAGGACCTATTTGCGAGAATGAAGGACCTCTATGTGATTTCACAAAATGTAGGGGCTTTTTTGCAACAAAAAAAGTGACGTGGCATAGCTCTCTCACCGGAGAGTCCCCCAACTTTAATATACGGAGTATTCCTGTTTTTTTTCTTATTTTTATGTTTTTTCATTCCTGTGAATCAAAGAGACACGTAGTGTTTTGCACGTAGCTCTTCCTTGCATGTGTTACAAGAACCTTTTTTTTGTAGTTTTAATTTCACTTACCATAAATTTCTCCTCTTCTCATGGAACACTGGGTTTTCTTCTCTACAAACCATGATGCCTGAGAGGCTGAGAAATATTAAGCTCAATTTGTGAGTGGTCCGCCTAATTGCACATTTAGTTCTACCACGCTCAATTTATCTTGAGTTGACTACGGAATATTATCTTACTCCAAATGTTATATATGGTAGTCTTTTATAGACATATTATATTTTAATACCTAGATAGTAGTGCAATGGTTGGCATGTAACCCAAATATAAAATTAGTTTTCAAGTCATTTGCAAGTTCATAGTACACAAGTCATTTGCAAGTTCATAGTACACACAAATTTGCTTATAGTACCTCATGGCTCCGCTTTTTGTTTTGTGACCAGGGCATGTAGATACGGATGTTGATCTGTAACTTGTTGGGCCCAAATTTGGGTCATGTTCAAATACTGGTTTGTGCTTGCTCGGTTTCTTGTTGATGAGTCCCGTGCATGGCTCAACTACTTCAATTGCATGGCTTGCGGCACCATTTTCTCTTGAATGTACGAACTACACTTCTCCAACAGCTTCTATAATATCTACTACTTAAAAATAGGAGTTTATGGTACGTACATTCATTCTTCTGCTCCTCCCTTTGCAAAATGCGCGAGCCAACGGGTAGGCAACCAACCCTGTTGCGCCATTCACCTCCTAGGTATGCCGTCTCTCCCGAATCCTGCACCCGTCTCCTCCGAACTCGGCACCTCCTCCTCCTCTTCCCTCCCCACCCCACATCGCCTCCTCCTCCCCATCCCACACCGCCTCCTCTTCCTTCCCTTCCCTCTTCCGTAGACACAACCTTCTCCTCCGTTCATCCCCTCCGTCCCCTCGCCTCCCCACTCCAAATCCACCCACCCACGCATCCACCTCCCCGCGCCACCACAGTGATGGACGCCGCCGATGCATTGGACCTCTAGGCACGGCTCGCCATGGCCGTGCACATGCTCAACCATGGCGCGTACCCCTCCGCCCACCTCGCCGCCAACTAGTGCCCCTCGGCTTGCAGCGCTCACCACAGGCATGGGCGCTGGTGACCTCGCTGCTCACGTCCTCGGACCCCACCTTGCCCGCCGACCTCCTCTTCTTCATTGCCTAGATGTTCCACCGGAAGATCCAGTCCCCTGGCGCGCCGCGTTCCCACCCCAGCGCATCCCTCCTCGACGAGCTGTTCCTCGCCACGCATCGGTTCTGCATGGGACCCCTACGACTACTCACATAGATCTGCCTAGCCCTCGTGGCGCTCATGCTCCACGCTGAGGGCAGCGTGTACAGGCTCTTTGTGTGGATGCGGCACCTGCCCAACCCCGTTGTGTTGGAGCTACTCACCATGCTACCTGAGGAGGTGATGAGGACCCGAGCAGTGACATGTGGGTTGACGTTGCCGCACAGTGTAGGTTCATGCATGAGTTGCTCGCGTCCGTGCCACCGTGCTTGAGTTCCTCCTCGCTAGTTCGAGAAGGTGGCCATGGATAGCGGGGTCCCCCTCCACTGGCGCAACTGCAGGATCTTGCGATGTGGATCTAGGCTAGTAAGCATCGATGGCAAGCACAGTGAAGTCCTTGAACTGCAGGGGATTTTCCAACAATGGCCAATAACACATTTTGGAAGATAGTTTAAAGGGAAATATCATGGATCTAGGATGCCATTGAAACAGTCATTCTTGTTGGTTTTGCTGGAAAGAAGGCTGCAATGAAAACTTGAGTTGGGCTAACAATTTTTTGCAAGCAGATGTGGAGACTGATGAAGTGTACGCAAATGACACTACATCCGCTGAACCCAATAAGGCACCGGGGGTTGATTCACACTACTTTGCTTCTAATGGTTTGATGATATGAATTTTTATGGAGTCTTGATGGTTTTGGCTGTGTTTATTTGTGCAACAAGAGCCAAGAGCAGAACGATATGTATCTGCCTGTGGATATGGGATCATGAGTTTATCTGTTTCAATAATTACCACAAATGTGACCACCATCATTCTCATGCTCATATGTAACCTTATGTTTTCTAACCTTTATGTTTTACCTGTACAAGTATTGTGTTGGCTATACTTAAAGAACATTGGCTGTATTGTGTTGGTGATACCTAAAAGAATATTGACTTAACTGGATCTATTTTGCTATCAAATGTATACGAAATTAGGTGCAGCTTTGTTTGAGATCCACGAGATATTGGAGTACTAACTGATAAGGGGATTTTGACCCAATCTTCCGATGAGAACGAGATATGACGTTGACGATGAGGCTACTTGACTGAGACGACCAAGTCCATCTTGCAATTGCTACACCACACCCTTGTCATTATCAATCGTGCTAAGAATGTGGTTGACCTGAACACGAGGTTCAATTCCTGTAAGCAATCGAAGAACAAGCAAGAACAAGATAAAGAGCAATCTAAATATTGCGAATATCAATGAGGAACACAAAGAGTTGAGGCCTACAATCACAGTTGTTGGTCTAGTCGACACAAGAACACATAACGAAGTTTCATGGTGGAAAACTAATCTAAACAAGCCTGAGAACATGGCCAATTGAGCCTCTATTTATGGGGGCACGCAGGCCCTTGTCACATGGAAACTTTTCAACACATGGAAACTAATCAAATCATATCTGATTCTATCTCTATTTCTAAAACTGAAAGATTGTTTTGCTGATTCTGATGCGCACAGAAGGAATTTTGGGATGCGGTTAGATCCATTGGAAAGAGGGAAAGATAAGCTTTCCATGCTATACTCACATGTTCCAAACGAACTCTCGATGTGAATTCTATGAGCATTTGAAGTTGAGCCTGTTAGGCCAAATCAGCACCAGATTGTTTTAGAGATTGCGATGCACACCGAATGATTTTGGGGATGGGGCTGGATCCATTAGAAAGTGTACAAGTCATGCTTTCTATCCTATATTCGCACACCTCAAATGGATTTTATATGCAAATCCTATGCATGTTTGAATTGGTGCTATCTCAAGAGGCCGAATTGCATTGCAGAACTTGTCCCAGTCGAACTGTTGCTTGAGCTGGCACCAAAGTGATGCGGTGACTTTTGTACCCTGCTTGCACATGCTTCTCTTCATTTTGTACTCCTCCATGCGCTTGATCATCTCCTAAGTTCCTGAGTAAAAGAACATTACATGCGTTAGGTAGCGGTCTATTCTCTATTACACAGTTATGCATTCCTAGGAAAGAGTTCACCTGATAATTTAGTTGTCATGCATGTGCCCTTGTAATTGGCCCTTGCATTGCTTTAGGTTGAGAAGTCTTTCTACCATAATATCATTAATTTAGGTTTCAATGATTCATGATTGAAATGAATAATAAATTTTTCTACCATAAATAATGTTGCCATGTTTCAAGTGTACGAACAAGAGCATATAATTTTTTAATCATAAGTTGAATAATTCATAATTGGCCCATTCAATTTCTCACTAAAGTAAGCAACATGTTTACTTTCTTGAAGTAACACGCCGCCAATTCCAAGTCCACTAGCATCGCACTCAAGTTTAAAAGTCTTACCGAAATTAGGAAGTTGGAGCGATGGTGCATTTGTGAGCTTTGCTTTGAAAAGGTTGAAAGCTTCTTCTGTGCTTATCTCCATTTGAAAGGAACATCTTTCTTCGTCAATTCATTAAGTGGTGTGGCGATGGTGCTGAAATCTTTCATAAAGCGACGATAGTATCCCACAAGTTCATGAAAACTCTGCACTTGTGTGACTGTTTGTGATGTCGGCCAACTCTTTATAGCTTCAATCTTGACTTTATCTACCTCAATTCCCTGTGGAGTAACAACATAGCTAAGAAAACAAACTCGATCGGTGCAAATGGTGCACTTTTCGAGGTTACCAAACAAACGTGCATCTCTTAAAGTAATAAAGACAACACGTAAGTGTTCAAGATGTGTCACATCCCAAAAATTTGCTTTCTGAAAAATTTAAATTCAAATTAATTATTTTAAAGTATTTGAGTTTTATTTGGATTTGCCCTGAATTTCTGTTTTTGAAAAGCTAGATTTGAAAAGTATTTTAAGTAAAACCTAAAATTATTGTTAAATAAAAATATATTTTGAATTTATATAAAAATCCTAATTCAAATTAATTATTTGGAGTTTTTTGGCTTTTATTTGGTTTCCTGGATTTTTTGGAGTTTAAAAATGTATTTTTGAAATTAAAAAGTATTTTAAGTATGAAAATTAAAATACCAACTTGAGTTGAAAATATTTTATTTAAGTCCAAAACTTATCCAGGAACTTCTGTGAATTTTTCTGGAATTTTTGGAAGTTATTTGGTATCTGTCTGAGCTTATTTGAATTTTCTAGCCTTTTCTGAAAATCTGGAAATCAAAAACAAAAATAAAAACCCAGCCTCCTCCCCGCGGGCGACACGTGGATGGCCCAGATCTGCCCACGTCGCCGCCGCGCTCCACCCCGCCTCCCTCTCGGGCCGACACGTGGTCGGGCCCGATTCTGTCCACGCAGCCTCGCCCGGCCCATCCCGGTCGCTCGCTCCTCTCTCCCACCGCCAAGCGGGCCGGCCTGTCAGCCTCCGTCCGCCCTCGCTCCCTCTCGGCCGTCCGATCTACCCCGGCCGATCTCCTCCACCCGTCGCCACTTAAAGTTCCCGCCCGTCCGATCCACGCGCCTCCACGTGGCCTCAATCTCCGCCGTCCGCGCCCCGCGCCCCACTCCATCTCTCTCCGCGCCCCGGCCCCACCCGGCAGCCGCTCTCTGCACGCCGGGCCCGCCTGTCGGGGCCGTCTCCCACCTCCGGCCGCCTCCTTCCTTTCTTCTTCTCCCTCCTTTCCTTTTTCCGGCCGCCGACCAAATCCCCGCCGCATCCGGCCTTTCCCCTCCGCTCTCTCCCCGGTTTTGGAAACCGCTCGCACCTCCGCGCCCGAATCCCCCAAACCCCGCGCTCTCCTTCCTTCTCTGCCCCCCCTCTTTCCTTTCTCCCTCCGCCGTGTCCGCGCCGGTCAAGGAATCGGCGAGCAATCCTCGCCGATTGCCCCCTCCCCGAGCCCTATAAATTCCACCCCGAGCGTCGCCTCTCCTCGCCCCACCTCGCTCTGTCCTCGCCCGCTCCTCCCGAGCTCTTCCCTCCCTCCGCTCCGTGCAGCGTCTCCCCGAGCGCCGGCGAAAGCAACGGCGAGGAATCGCCGCCGCCTCCGGCGTCCTCGCGCCACGCCGTCACCTCCCTCGGCCTCCCCGCCTCCGTGCGCATCTTCCCCGGCCCTTCCCCGTTGTGAAAGGCCGCCGGAGTGTCGTCCCCGCCGGAAGACCCGAGCGCCTCCGCCGCCTTCTCGCCGTCGGCCGCCTCCACGCACGCCGAACATCCGCCTGCAGGTGAGGAGGACCCCCCCCGCGTCTCCCTCTCTCTATTGCGCCCATCGCCGCTCGCCGCCGGCCACCGGAGCGCCGGCGAGCTCGCCGTGCCCGTGCGCCACTCAGCCGACCTGGCCACGTCAGCAGCCGGGCTGACGTGTAGGGTGAGGTGGCGCTGCGTCAGTGCCACGTCGACGCCACCTGGCCGCTCCTGCCCCGTCAGCGCCACGTGCGCGCAGTCAACCCCACCCCGCCACCTCACCACTCCTCCAGGTCCGTGGGCTCGGTCCATGGACCAAGGGCCCACTTGTCAGCCCCTCAGCCCCAATTTCCAGTGTAAAAATAAATCGGCCAAAAAGAAAATCCTTCGCTGACGCAATGCTGACGTCATAAATTCTTTTCCTTTAGAAAAATAATTCCAGCAAATCCCTTTTTCCATTTTCTTTGAATTTAATCTTCCCGGAGCCCATTCTTCTTCGTCCTAACTCCGATTTAGCCCATTCAAATTTCTAAATTCATAAAAAATTCCAAACTATCCATTTCTTCCATCCTTTCAAATATTTGAAATTTATTTGATATTTCAAAATTTAAATTTCAAATTCCAATGCCTAGTTTAATTTCAAAGCCTTAGTTGCATTCCAAATTTTCTGTGCACTTTCAAAATTCAAATTCAAATCTTGTCAAATCTCCATAAAATCCATTCTATCTTTCTTGGTCCAAATATTGTCTCAGTAATTTCATTTCCCAACAAATCTTCCAGATATCCGTTCTCCCTCGTGTGAACCCCAAATCCGCTGAATCTTTCTCCTAAATTCATCTAAAATCATAATCTATCCAAATATGGCCTCTATTTGAGTTTTTGAGTTTATTTGAATTTTTGTTTGTATTTATTTGCTTTGTTTGCTTCGTCTTTTCTCGCGTAGATTCCAACGTTGTCGACGATCTCTCCACTTCGCAGCAGGAAGACCCAGAGAGCCTACAAGAAGGCAAGTCTCCTTTGATCATCTTGAACCTATGCTTTTGAAATATTTTAAATATTTTAAATTATGTGCATTGCTATTTATATAAAATCACTAGTTCAAATCTTTAGGAATTAGTTATTCCAACTTTGTTATGCCCTCATTTGACATTGATTGCCATGTACTTTGTCACCCTAGAACTTCCTTTGTCTTAATAATGAGATTACTATTAATCTTTGTGAATATTAGAATGGTAGAATAGTGCTTAGTCATGCTATCTATTACCTCTGGAAAAATCTTGCAAATGGGAAATTATGATTGAACCCTTGTGTTTATAAATGTAGTGGTAATTGGAGTTGCCGCTGATCTTTCAAAATAAACTAAAATGTGAAAGTTGGTTTAGATTAGGGTGGATGGTTGGTTTGGATTGGTGCAAGAAGCACGAGATCTTGTAAAGTGTATGTTCCACTCTAGTCAATTAAGGACCGACACTTGTGTTTGTCCAGACTGAGCATTAACCGTACAACCACAAGTCTATATGGGTACGACCTAGCTGACTAACTTATGATAGTCTAGTTTAGGTGCCACTAGTGGAAAGTGGGTGCCAGGGATGGACTGGTTATTCACAGTGAGGGACAGGGATTTACTGTACTCATATGGCGCAAGAGGGGGCTTCGGTTCGGGCAGTTAGCCTACCTGCGGTGAAACCTCAGCGGGTGGTATCTAGCTAGATTAGAGTAAGGTAAAGGCTTTGTGATATTTTATCTGGGTCTCATGCCAAAGGAAGTGTGTTGACTTTTAGGATAAATTATCTCTTGTGGGTAAAGTTGTACAACCTCTGCAGAGTGTAAAACTATTCGAATAGCCGTGCCCACGGTCAAGGGCGGGCAAGGAATGCATTCACATGGTAGATTTCTGGTTTCATTTTAAAATCAAAAGTTTTGTATTCCGAGAGTGGAGGGAACTCTCGGAAGGGTATCCTGGCGGATGGAGCCAGAGAGGGTGGATGTAACCCGCAGTAAGTAACTTGATCAAATTGATTAATCTAGTGTTGGTAGATGGAACCTTCACTAGGGAATAATTGTTAGTTCTGTTAAAATCACTTACTTCATTAAATTGATGCCTTCAAAAATAATTAGTAATAATTGAATTTAAAATATTGCTTTGGGCAAAAGAACCATATGGCCTTCCTTTGTCAAGCCTTGCATCTATGCATTTTTCCCAAGACATGCGGAGTACTTTATGTACTCACATGCTACACTTAAAAATAAATCTCAGAGGAAGTTGAAGCTCAAGAAGGTGACTACGACTACTGCTTCGCTTGTGGCTGTGACGGATTCTTCCCGGAGGACTAGGTCGCGCTTCCCCAGTCAATTGCCTGTGGCGAATTGATGGGTCGTCCTCGAGTTATCTTTGCTTCCGCTTTATCTCTTGTGTGCGAGGTCTTAAACCTCCAATGTAATAATGAGACCCTGTGGTCAGTACTCTTATTTATTGTAATAAACCGTTGATGGTGATGTTTTCCGTTCTGTTTGACTGTGTGCACTAGCTTTGATCTGGGACTAGTGCTGTAAAACACAGAGGGTCCGGGTTTGGTAATCCGGGGGCCCGACAAGATGTTCATCAAGTGATTTGCTATAAATTAATATATCATCAAAATAAACAATCACAAATTTACCTATGAAAGCATGTAAAACTTTGTTCATTAATCTCATGAAAGTGCTAGGTGCATTAGTTAAATCAAAATGCATCACTAACCACTCATATAATCTGAACTTAGTTTTAAAAGCAATTTTTCATTCATTTCCAAGTTTCATTCTAATTTGGTGATATCCACTTCGCAAGTCAACTTTAGAGAAAACGGTCAAGCCACCAAATTCATCAAGCATATCATCTAACCTAGGAATAGGATGACAATCAACACACATTCGCCAAGATCTATCTTTTTTAGGAACTAAAATTACAGGAACAACACATGGACTAAGGCTTTCACGTGCATACCCCTTGTCAAGCAAGTCTTGCACTTGATGTTGAATTTCCTTAGTCTCCTCTAGATTAGTCCTATACGGTGCACGGTTTGGCAAAGAAGCTCCCGGGATCAAGTCAATTTGATGCTCAATTCCTTTAATAAGTGGCAGTCCCGGGGTATTTCAAATGGAAACACATCATTAAACTCTTGCAAAATGTTAGTGACAGTAGGAGGCAAAGATGCTGGCAAATCCTCAAATAAAAATAAAGCATCTTTGCAAAGTAAGGCATAGCAAATAGAAATTTCCACTTCCAAGTCATTGAAATCAGATTTAGTAGCTAATAGAACACCACCTTTCAATTTAATTTCATTCTTTCTAGCATTTGATTCTTTTGCTTCTTTCATTTAGGTGGAAAGCATTCTTTAGCTACTGTTTGATCCTCACTTTTAACATTCTCCTTTTTCTCATGTTCAGATTGCTTAATTTGATCTTTAATAATGGCTTCGAGAGACATTGGATGTAAAATAATTTTCTTGCCCTTGTGCATGAGAGTATGTTGATTAGTTCTTCCATGATGAGTGGAATTCTTATCAAACTGCCATGGTCTACCTAAAAGCAAGGAGCATGTTTGCATAGGAACGACATCGCAATCAAATTATCATCATATGAACCAAGCAAAAATTGTACTCTCATAGTTTTGATTACCTTCAACTTGCTACATGAGTTAAACCAGTGGATGTAGTAAGGACGTGGGTGAGGACTTGTGGTCAAGCCAAACTTCATGACCATCTCCAAGCTAGCCAAATTGTTGCAACTTCCACCATCGATGATGACATGACATGAACATTCCTTGATTACGAACTTGGTTTGAAACAAATTATGTCGTTGGTTCTGTTCAGCACTCTCTATTTGTGCACTAAGCACACGATTCACTATAAAAGCTCATGCACTCATTTGAAGCTTCAGCACTCAAGTGTTCTTCTTGTTCATCACTAGTGTCAATCTCATCACCTGTATAGTCATTTGCAACAAGTGTATATTCTTCATCAATTTCACTAGCTAAAGTGTACTTACCATCTTCTCTCACAATGAGAGCTCGCTAACTTGGGCACTCTCTCGTGAAGTGCCCGAATCCTTTGCACTTGTGACATTGGATGTCCCTTGTACGTCCAGTGGAAGCAACTGAAGATGCACTCTTTGTTAGAGCAGATTTGGTGGGAGCTTGAGCGGTTGTAATCTTGCTTGCTTCGGGTACATGTGAGGGTATGGTAGTAGAAGTAGAGCGCCCTCGGCTTGGCGTAGATGGAAGGGTGCCCTTGCGGTTCTGGCACTTTGTTTGGAGGAAGAAGAACATCCAAAATGGCTCCTTGTTCTCATGTGTCGTCCCTATACTTCCCTTTCAGCTTTGCAAGCAAGATGAAACAAACTAGTGATAGAATTGTATTCCTTATAGTCAAGTATGTCCTGAATTTCCCGGTTAAGCCCTCCCAAAATTCTAGCCATTTTAGCTTTTTCAGTTTCTTCCAAACCACAATGCAATAAACCAATTTGCAATTCTTGGTAGTATTCCTCTACAGATCTATTGCCTTATTTTAAGCATTGCAATTTATTTAACATGTCACGTGAAAAATATAAAGGCATAAATCTAGCTCTCATGACTCTCTTCAAAGCATCCCAAGTCCTAAGTACATGTGGTAGTCTACATTGTTCACTCTACCAAATTGATGCAAAATCAGTGAATTCACTAGTAGCAGCCCTAACTCTTTTATTGTCAGGAAAATCATGGCGTGCAAATTTTTGATCTAATAGTAATTCCCAAACAAGATAAGCTTCAGGGTCATACCTACCAGCAAATGGAGGAATTGTAGACTTGACTTTAGTTACTACATCATTATCATGTACCTCTCTCTGCATCTTGCCCATACCTCATCGGTTTTGCCAGAGTCGATGACGGTCGTGGTCATCGGGGCCCTCAACTTCAGTGTCAGCATTGCAGTTATTCTCTTCAACATCGTCATGCTCATTCGCTGAAGAGTAAGGGGAATACAAAGCACGTCGAGTAGCTGGGAGTGGACATTGCTCAAGGTTCTCAACTCTGTTGTTGATGGTGATGAGGGTGTCCTTGAGTCGATCCAACACGTTGTAGATCTGCTCCATTCTCTTGTTGACCTCACAGTTGAAGTGTTGCACAAGCATCTGGGTGCGTTGAGTGAGTGGTCCAACACTCTCAAGTTCAGAAGGTGGACCATCATCCTTGCCACCATGTTTCAAATTTTGTAATCCTGCCATTGTTAGTAGAAATAAGAAACTTACAAGAAAGATGTTAGTTTCCTGTCGCTATTAGGTGCTAGAGGTTTACAAACATCATACACACTCAAGCTCTTACCAAATTCTTACAAAAGTAAACAGGTGGTGCAACCGGTGGCTGGTTCATGATAATCTTGACTTGAGTGATAAGTATAGCGATTACCGATAGGTCGAGACCTATAATGGTTAGTAGTAGGTGTGTAGCTTGGAAGACTCTAGATATGTAGCAATGGAGAACAATCGGTTAATTTCAGAAATTGCATAGAATTGAATTATAGTTTGTATCTAGCACTTAGCCTTGTGTTGCTGATCAACAAAAGATCGATGAAGGCCAAACCAAGTGTATAACAAAGTATAGGAGTGGTAGACATAAGATAATTCAACTGAATGCAATTTGGAGGGAAAAGCACAAGTATTGACCCAAATGTGAGAATGGCAGATTTCTGCTCACTGGAAAAGACATCGGTATTTTGGTCATAACTTTTTGTCAATTGCCTCTTTTTCAATGATTCTTTTTGTTTTTTGACAACTTGTTCTACAATTTTTCTTTTGAGGACAACTTTTGGAAACTGACAAATAAATTTGCACAAAAATCATAAGTGCTGACTATTGCAGACTGAAACCAGAAATTTGTGTCAACTTTCACCATAGATATCTTTTAACTCCCTTACTGTAATGAAGCAATATTTTATAGGCTAATAAAGAATGTGTTGGACCGAAATGGCGACAGAGGGGGGGGGGGGGTGAATGTCGATCTCTAAAAATCGCCCCCAACAAATATCTTCTTCTCCAATAGGTATGGGAGCTATGAAGGTAGAAGATATGCACTACTGGAAGTCAAGGCAACAAGGAAAAACCAGATCCAGAAAGAAGCAGCCAAGAAAAATAAATTCAGAGCAAGTCTGACTGCAAGCGGTAGTACCGCTGAGACGAGTGGTAGTACCTCTCGAGGAGCGGTAGTACCTCTGAGCGGTAGTACCTCTCGAGGAGCGGTAGTACCGCACGAAGATCGGACTTGTCCGAACGTTTCTTCGCTGCCGATCAGACTGGTCCGAACAAAACCGGTAGTACCGCTAGGACAAGCGGTAGTACCTCTGAGCGGTAGTACCTCTCGAGGAGCGGTAGTACCTCTCGAGAAAATCAGCAAACAGGATTTTCAGGCTGGAACTTTGAGACTTCGGATTTTTGGCTAAAAAGAAGGTTTGCTCTCAAACTTTTCGATCCAAGACCTTACTACAACATACTAAATAGTAAGGGGACCTTGGGAAACAAGAGAATCAAACCAAGAAGCAAGAATTTCAGATTATGGGTAAAAATCTGAATTTTTGCACAACCCGAGCCAAAAATCAAATTGCTTCCAAACCTTTGATCCTATGGCTAAGAGACTTTGCAGATATGTTAGCAATAGCCATATGACTCTCCATGCCAAAACTCAGCCCATCTTGCAAAGGGAAACAAGAAATGCTCAAAAACCCTAGAAGAGCTAAAGAAGAACAGAGCAACCCAAAATGCCAAATCTGAGATTAAAAGAGCTTTGCTCTTGGGAAACTTGATCAAATGAACTTGAGGCACTATCCCATCAAAGAGCAACCCATTTTGGGCCTTCCCAGTAAGCAAGAACTCAAAAAACAAAAATCAAGAAATCATGCAAATGAAGAACGAAGAACAGACAGAGCACGGGAAGCAAACTTCAGATTTCATTCAACTATTGAGGGATTACAACTGAGCTACGTCCCCATACCCCGAATGATACAAGAGGAATGATTACAAGACTCTCAACTCATCCTCTCCCTCTCCCTAAGCCAAGAACACACCCATACATGCTTGGGAAGGATGAACTCACATAGAAACCATCGATGGAGTACAGAGGGAGCACACTCTGCCGCTCCACCCACTCTCACCAACTAAAGCCTAAAGCCAAAACAACCTCTAAAGCCTATTTTGACTAAAGGAAACCCTAAAATCCATTCAAGTGCTCAAGTGGGCATGCAGCCCCTCCTCTCCTTTTATAGCGCTTGGCTAACGGGTCTCCGCCCCGTTACGCCCGCTACGTCCAACAGAGCCTGCTCCCGCTTGTGCAGCCTTGCGAATTTCCCGATTCGCCCCTCCTGCACCTTCCGGGAAGCTTCCGCGCTCCTTGCCTCGCACGCCTCGCAACCACCTCGAGTCCACGTCGTCTTCGACACATCCCGACCATTCTGACTTCAGCGCCACCTGCGCCTAGTCCAGTCCACCGTGTCTCGCCACGACTCCAACTCGACGTCCTGCAGTCACACAGACAAGAAAACACGTCAAATAGCACCGCTCGACACATGAAAGCGTAAATACCATCACACTTACCACAGACGAAGTCCAAACCTGTCGAAACATTAGAATATACATCCTAAGCCCAAATGACCAAGTTTGACCAAAGTCCGACCGAGCCCGATTGCGCCACGCAACGGCTCGACTCCGAACCACTCAAACCAAACTCGACTATCCTAAACCTTTGTCAATTACTCATCATTCACATGGAGTCACGACCACCTGGTCTCTCAATCTCCCCCTTGATGAGTATATTGACAAACTCAGAAAAAAGCATGAAGTTGAGTTTGATTTTGAAGAATCCAACATGGTCCAAAGAAGAGAATGAAGCTAATGACCATGTCGACAGAAGGAATACTAGAGCAACAACTGAAAGAGCAAATTGATCTCCAAAGCTCTAAACTGTTCCCAACAGACTTTTTCTTCTCTATTCTCCCCCTTTTGGCAATAAACATATCAAGATGCAATAGAGAGAATATGACATGTCAATGGATGAATATGGCTGAAGTTTGTTTATTTAAGCATTTAGAGCCATGAGAATTATCCATATTGACCATAATGTAATACACCAAGCCATAACTAAAAAAAATGCTATCTAGATCATGACAACATATATATATACCAGCTAGAGCACAAAGATGACAATCTGAAATGTAATGCATTTAGTGAGCAAGTCAAGTCATCAATGAGCAAAGTCTAACTAGAGATATCTAAGGATGACTCAGGCCATGTCAATAAGCTAAGCGGAATAAGAAGCTAGTGTTGAGTCAATTAGAGTGCTACAAGCTCAAGAGTTTATCATTTGGTTAAGCACTTTTCATCTTTAGATGATTAAGCAAATCTTGCACATTTGACATATTTTCTTTTAAAGGTTATAGCTGTTTCCAACCAAAAATTTTATCATGTGCTAGATCTCAAGCCTTATGCGACTACTCCAAGCGAGAAGCTTAAGAAGATAGTCCAGGTCATCCAAAACTCCCCCTGAGTTCATGCCTAGTGCAATGGCAAGCCGTCTCATGAGAAAGAATTGGTGAAATCAGTTTTTTCGCACATAAAAAGAGATCCTTTTGCTTTTTAACAGATTGTGCTAACTCATGATGTATCAA
Organism: Dendrocalamus latiflorus; assembly: GCA_017311315.1. Lineage (NCBI taxonomy): Eukaryota > Viridiplantae > Streptophyta > Magnoliopsida > Poales > Poaceae > Dendrocalamus > Dendrocalamus latiflorus. The sequence continues at coordinate 51,575,378 of CM029642.1, read as the reverse complement.
GATGCTAAAATAGCTCAATCTAAGATTCAACCTAGATTCAAGACTCAACTCAGCCTATTTGACATGGCATGAATCATAAAGGGATAGCTCAAGCAAGACTAATCTCAAGTGCTAACATGACAAGTTTTAATTTAAGTTGAGCAATTTTAATTAACTTATCATGGAAAAAAGCTAGTCTACACATATGAAGTCATGATAAATCTAGCAAGCTAAGCACAAGTCATGGCAAGGTGTAAAGCATTGAAGCATGTCATAACAGGATAATAATCAAGGCTCAATGCAGATTGATTATAATGCTAGAATGCTGAAAATGCAACAAAGTCCAACTCCCCCTCAACATTAGATGCAACTTTTAGTTCAAGTTGAGTTATGTCAAAATTAAGCTTCAGAAGTTCCCAAATGAACTCCCCCTGAACCAAAGCAATAAAATCGAGAAGCTGGCAAAGAAAACCAAACAAGCAGTCCTTAAAGCATAGAAAAGATATAGAAGCAACTATGGCTTAAACTGACTCTCATCAACCCCAAATGACTCCAGGACTAATAGCTGATCGTCGAACACACACTAGAGAGCAAACACGTACCCTGTCTACCCGAGGGTGGCCCAACCCTCGCTAGAACCTACAAGAAGTGAGTGAGCTCAACCTAGTGAGATAAGAAATAGCTAATCCTGGAAGCACAAGATAAGAGTAAGAAGTCTAAGCAACTCAACACAAAAAACACTCTAACCTATGCTAGAAGGACTTAACCCAATGCACCCGCAAATGCAATGCAACAGAAATGAGACAGAAGCATAATTAATATAATAAATCAGTAAAGCCCAAGCTCCCCCTCACTACAGTCCGTAAGGACAAACCACCCCAAGCTCTCCCCGCAGAGCTGAAAACCTCGAACTGTCCAAAGGCTTGGTGAAGATATCAGCCAACTGGTGGACACTCTCCACAAACTGGAGCACTATGTCACCCTTCTCTACATGGTCTCTAAGGAGAGAAAATTGATGATTTGCCATCTTCAAGAATGGGCTTCGCACTTTTGCCACTCTCAACGTTGGCTTCGCAAAAATGCCATGTAGTACATGAGTCTCTTGATTAGTATGACATTTCATCCCTTTAATTCATTTCCTTTTTCTTTTTCTAATTTTAGGGACTGGAAATGACCCTTTTACCCTTGGCTAATTTCTCACATTGCATGGAGGGATGATACACGTACGCGCGCGCAGGAACACCGAAGAGACTCCGCGGGAAAATGACGTGATTCCCTTTTGCTTCCCGCAATCTTCCTCCCCACAATCTTTCAAATGGTGACACGCAATGCTAAACGTGACACCCAATGGCTGCACCAAATGGCAACAAAGATGGTGATTTTCTCAGACCATTGGAGCTCCAAACACTTCTTGCTTAATAGCTAGCTTTGTTGCTAAGTTTCATTTTGCAAAAAAAAAAGGACAGTAACAGTTCATCATTTTTGCGGAGTCTCTTCAGTGTTCCTGCGCGCGCGTACGTGTATCATCCCTCCATGCATGTGAGAAATTAGCCAGGGGTAGAAGGGTCATTTCCAGTCCCTGAAATTAGAAAAAGAAAAAGGAAATGAATTAAAGGGATGAAATGGCATACTAATCAAGGGACTCATGTACTACATGGCATTTTTGCGAAGCCAACGTTGAGAGTGGCAAAAGTGCGAAGCCCATTCTTGAAGATGGCAAATCATCGATTTTCTCCTCTAAGGAAGTGGAAGCGAATAGCAATATGCTTGGTCCGAGAGTGCTGCACTGGGTTCTTAGCAATGTTGATAGCAGACGTGTTATCACAAAAGAGTGGAACACTGTCTAAGGCTAACCTAAAGTCCCGCAGGGTCGAAACCATCCAAAGTACCTGGCTGCAGCAACTGGCAGCAGCAACGTACTCGGCCTCTGCAGTGAACTGTGCAACACCGGACTACTTCCTCGAAGACCAGGAAACGAGAGAAGTGCCAATGAACTGGCAGATGCCGGAAGTGCTCTTCCTATCTATCCTACAGTCAGCAAAGTCTGCATCCGAAAAGGCTCTCAAGGAAAGACAGGATGAGGAAGAGTACCAGATACCATAGTCAATGGTAGCTCGAAGGTACCGAAAGATGCGCTTCACCGCCTGGCGGTGAGATACGCGAGGAGAAGCCTGAAAACGAGCACACAGACACACGGAGAAGTGTATGTCTGGTCTCGAGGCAGTGAGGTAAAGAAGGGAGCCGATCATACTTCTGAACTCTTTCTGATCAACTGGCTCGCCATCCTCATCTGGGTCAAGATAGGTGTAGAAGCCATGGGAGTCGACACAGGCTTACCATCGCTCATGTCGAAGCGTCTCAGGAGGTCACGAGTGTACTTTCCTTGATGAAGAAATGTACCCTCCCGAGACTGCTTGATTTGGAAGCCAAGGAAGAAGGTCAACTCCCCCATCATACTCATCTCAAACTCGGTGCTCATGACATCCGAGAACTGTGAAACCAGAGTATGGGAAGAGCCGCCAAAGATAATGTCATCGACATAGATTTGGACGAGCAGAAAGTCAGTGCCATGCCGGCGGATGAACAAGGTCTTGTCAACTTTACCCATCTCAAAACCATGACTTAACAAGTAGGACTTAAGCCTCTCATACCAAGCTCTAGGGGCTTGCTTAAGTCCATACAAAGTTTTGGAAAGCTTGAAGACATGGTTTGGGTATTTGGGGTTTTCGAAACCAGGAGGCTGTCGGACGTAGACCTCTTCCTTAATAAAGCCATTGAGAAAGGCACTCTTGACGTCCATCTGGTAAAGCTTGAAACCTTTAGAAGCTGCAAAGGCAAGCAGGATTCTAATGGCTTCAAGTCTAGCTACAGGGGCAAAGGTATCCTCGAAATCTAGACCCTCAATCTGGGAGAACCCCTGAGCTACCAGTCTAGCCTTGTTTCGAATAACCACTCCATCCACGCTCTGCTTGTTCTTGAACACCCACTTAGTCCCAATAATATTGTGACCTCGCGGGGGCTCGACAAGCGACCAGACCTTGTTCCTCTCGAAGTTTTCTAGCTCCTCATGCATGGCATTGACCCAAGACTCATCAGATAAAGCATGAGAAACATCTTTGGGCTCAAAGGAGGCAATGAAAGCAGAATGGAGACAGAATTGAGATAAGCCAGATTTTGAGCGGGTCACACGCTCGAAAAGGTCTCCAATAATCTGCTCGGAGGGATGAGCTTTCTGAATGTGTCTAGGATGTCCTGGATGAGATGAAGAAGTGACCTCTACCTCATGAGCAGAAGAGGTAGGAACAGAGCCACTAGCTCCAGAAGAAGCGGAAGGCAGAGGCTGATCACCTCGAGGTGCGGTGGAAGACGGCACCTCAAGGGGTGGATGAAGGACTGGATCGGGTAGAGAACCCTCATCTCCATCATCCTCATCATCCACGAAGATGGGCTCAGACTGCTCTAAAGAACCTGAGATATCGGGCCTAGTCCCTGGACTGGCCTCATCGATAGTAACCTCACAGGTCTCTACCATCTTACTAGACTCGCAGTTCCAAACCCGATAAGCCCGCGAAGAAGGCGAGTAACCTAGAAAGATCCCATCACAAGAGCGTGACTCGAACTTGTCTAGGTTCCCGGACTTCAAAATAAAACACTTGCAACCAAATACGCGAAAATGAGAAACACTGGGCTTTCGCCCGTATCTCAACTCATAAGAAGTGCGGTGCAAGTGTGCCCTAAGAAATACTCGATTTGAGACATGGCACGCAGTGGCTATAGCCTCAGCCCAAAACTTCCGCGGTGTAGAGTACTCATCAAGCATCGTCCTGGCCATCTCGACCAAGGTACGGTTCTTCCTCTCCACAACGCCATTTTGTTGTGGGACGTGCGGAGAAGAGAACTGATGCTCTACACCTGTCTCACCACAGAAACTCTCGAAGTAGGAATTCTTGAACTCCGTGTCATTATCACTGCGGATCGCTCGTAAGGCACCCGGGAGCTCAACAGAAAGCCTACCGAAAAGACCTCGGAAATGTGAAAATGTCTCATCCTTCGAGGCTAAGAAAAACACCCAAGAATACCTCGAGAAGTCATCGACCACGACAAGAACATACCACTTCCCTCCTGCTGACTGCACTCGAGTTGGTCCAACAGTGTCCATATGGAGCAGCTGTCCCGGTGCATCGGTCATAGTAACTGTGACCGGAGGGTGAGAAGCGGCAACCATCTTACCGTGCCGGCATGAAGCACAGACTAGATCTTTGACCATCTTGAGCTTCGGCAGACCACGAATGAGGTCGTGGCCGCTAACTCGGGTCAAATGGTCAAATCCGATATGACCAAGTCTCCTATGCCAGAAAGAGAGGTCGCGGGACTCAGAAGCAACTACTCAGAAAAATTAGCACGAAAGATCCTCCCAAAACGAGAAATCCCGCAAACCAGACTACCCGAAGAATCGAGAATTTTGCAATTATTTTTCTTGAAGCTCACCTCGAAACCGTCATCGGTAAGCTGAGAAACGGAAAGCAAATTGTACTACAGCTTACTAACCAAGGCAACATCCTTAAGAATAAAGGAGGCATTGATACGCACAGTACCTTTGGCAATGACGCGCCCAAACGAAGCGTCTCCGAAGGTGATCGTCTCATCACCTGGAGCGCGGGCTAGGGAGGAGAACCAACGGGAGTCTCCGGTCATATGACGAGAACAACCGGAGTCTACAAGCCAAACCTTCTCCTTCCCTACCCGGCGAACCTGAGTCAAACAGAGAGTAAAGTCTCAGTACTGGGGTAAATCAAGAGTGATTTTGGCACCCAATACTGAGTAACACGTGGAGCAGATGAAGTAGTCAAGCACGACTAACCTCTATCTACCCTACGCTCTCCGTGACTCAAAGAAGCAGAAGGTCTGTGAGCAGACCTGAACCTGTTGCGGGGTCCGACTGCTACGGGAGAGCGAGTCGGAACACCGGCAACACGCAGATCACGCCGAGGGTAACTGTCTCGACGGGGGAAGCGAGATGTACCATCAGGACGGCGGAAGTCACGACCCCGAGCAGCACGAGGACGAAAACCAGAAGACTCAGAAAAACCAAGTCCTCGATGCTGCCCAAACCTGTCAGAAGCAAACCTGGACCTTGTGCTAGTCTTAGGTGCACTCAGGATCTGGTGCTGACCCTGAATACGCCTAAGTGCCTCTGCACAATCTCTACGCGCAATCCTGGCGCGCCTGAAGCATCTCTCGATCGAGTGCCCATCCTTCTGACAGAAGGTACAGTGGTACTTCACCATCTGAGAGGTGGAAGTAGCACGAAGAGGCTTCGCCTTCTGAGAGGCCGAAGCAACAGGTGGAATCACCTTACTGTCAGAGATCCCTTGGACAAAACCCGCTGATTTGAATTTGACCTCATCAGATCTGGGCTCGACCTCGATCACACCTCCCACTATGGGTCTGAGAATAGCAGGAGGATGCTTCCTCATATCCTCATAGAAGTCATATCCTAGACCTTGATTGAACTTACAAATCTTGGATTGGTCTAGAATAAGATTAAGCTTCTTCTTGCCTCCTACAAATCTCTCGAGAGTGTTCATAAGATACTGACACTCCCGAAAGAGAGAGGTGCAAGAAGAGCAGGGGGAAGAGGGAACAGCAGGAGGTAAGGAAGTAGATGAAGAACCAATAGCAGAGGAACGAATGGCTTGCGCACGCACAGCCGACTCAGATTGGACAGTCCTACTGCTAGCAGGTTGGTTCACGTCGCTAAGCGTCTCAACCTTACCCTGGGGCTTCTCCCCCTCCTCAACAATCACATCACAATGAGCTGATGGCTTCTCTAGTAAATCCTTAGTTAGCTTCACACATTTTTCTTCTAATGTAATCAAGTCAGATTTTAGTTTGTTACACTTAAAGCATGGTGAGCTAACAGGGTCTTTAGAAGCAAATTGAGCCAATCTATTGTTGTCATCAACTAGTTCTTGAAACTATTTTGAGACAGATTCAAGTTCAGCAGTTAATTTAGGACAGTTTGAACATAAAGCAACTGGCTCACACAACCAAGCATACAACTCAGAAATTTTATAATCTGCCTTCTTTAGATTCAACTTCAAATTATTGCAATTTTCACATGATTCAGGCAGATCAAGAAGCATGGTATAATGACCTCTAAAAGCATTGTCCTTATCCTCACATGAGGTGCAAGAAGTAGTCTCAACAACGGTAGATGAAATAGGCGTTACTCTACTCATCTCAAGCTCAGCAAGTAGACTAACATTCTCCACCTTAACAATATCGAGTTCAGAGGACAAACTATCATGCGAGGTCCTTAATTTCTCCATATCAACCAGCAAAGCAGAGCATGTATCACAATCATCACTAGAGGGAGCAGATGTAAGAGCAATAATCTCTAGTGACAGTCTATCTATTTCCTTCTCTAACTCAGCACACCTAGCCTTAGCTCTAGCATGAAAACCTCCTAGCTTAAGAAAAGCATGATTGAGCTGGTCGTAGGTGGGACATACCTTGTCCGAGTCGGAGTACAGCTCGCTGTCGCTGAGTTCGCCCTCGAGGGCCATGAAGCACATGCCGGAGAAGTCGTCGCCGCCATCCTTGGGCTCTTGGTCACCCGTCCCGTCGTCGTCGCTCCATCCCTCCACCTCGCTGAGGTCGAGGTCGTCGAAGGCGGTGAGGACGCGGTGGAAGAGCTTCTTGGCCTTCCCGAAGTTGCGGAACTTCTTCTTTCCCGGAGCAGGTGCTGAAGGCTTCGTGTTGCGGTTCTTGTCGGTGTAGTCGTTCTTGCCCGAACCGCCGTAGTCACCTTTACCCTTCCCAAGCTTGGGGCAGTTTGCTCGGATGTGGTTGGGGCCACCACACTCGAAGCAGATGACTGGTCCTCCCCTCTTTCTGTCTCTCCTACCTTGTAGGCATGGGAAAACCTTCGGGCTAGGAGGGCCAGCTGATCATCGGCAAGCTGCTCTAACTGATCATCAGTTATGTCACAGAGAGCAGCAAGGGAGAAACCGCAAGAAGACTCAGAAGAGAGACGAGAAGCTGAACTGGGATCGGTGACCAAAGCCATCGACTGTGACTTCGACCTACGAGAGACAATGTCAATCTCGTGAGTCTTGAGGCACGAGTACAGCGCGTCAAGAGTCAAGGTCGAGAGGTCTGTCGTGTCTTTGATGGTGGTCACTTTCATCTCCCACACACGCAGATCGAGTGCCGCGAGCATCTGACGAGCGTTGTCCGAGTCGGGGTATGTGAGACCGACCGCTCGGAGGTTGCTCAAGATTTTGTGAAATCGCGAAAAGCACTCGTCCAGGGACTCACCAGCAAGCATCTCGAATTTGTTGTATTCGCGCTTGAACTGGTCTTGTCGAACCGTCTTAATCTGGGTGGTGCCCTTATGGTATGCGTCGAGGGTCACCCAGATATCGTAGGCGGACGACAGGTGAGAGATGCGATCGAATTCGCTTCTGCTTAAGCCCTGGATAATGATGTTCCTTGCCTTCGCATTTGCCTCAACATTGGGCATGTTTGCCACGTTGATGTTCTCATCGGCAGGAACAACATATCGCACCTTCACCTTCCGTTAGATGGCGTACCCCTGAGCCTGGATGTATGTCTCCATTCGGCTCTTCCAGAAGGGGTAATCGATGCCATCGAAAACGGGCGGCTTGGTGGAGTACTTGTCCGTCGCCATGGCTCTTGAGACCGGTTAAGATCTATGGATTAGAGCTAACCGGCTCTGATACCAATTGTTGGACCGAAATGGCGACAGAGGGGAGGAAGAAGAACATCCAAAATGGCTCCTTGTTCTCATGTGTCGTCCCTATACTTCCCTTTCAGCTTTGCAAGCAAGATGAAACAAACTAGTGATAGAATTGTATTCCTTATAGTCAAGTATGTCCTGAATTTCCCGGTTAAGCCCTCCCAAAATTCTAGCCATTTTAGCTTTTTCAGTTTCTTCCAAACCACAATGCAATAAACCAATTTGCAATTCTTGGTAGTATTCCTCTACAGATCTATTGCCTTATTTTAAGCATTGCAATTTATTTAACATGTCACGTGAAAAATATAAAGGCATAAATCTAGCTCTCATGACTCTCTTCAAAGCATCCCAAGTCCTAAGTACATGTGGTAGTCTACATTGTTCACTCTACCAAATTGATGCAAAATCAGTGAATTCACTAGTAGCAGCCCTAACTCTTTTATTGTCAGGAAAATCATGGCGTGCAAATTTTTGATCTAATAGTAATTCCCAATCAAGATAAGCTTCAGGGTCATACCTACCAGCAAATGGAGGAATTGTAGACTTGACTTTAGTTACTACATCGTTATCATGTACCTCTCTCTGAATCTTGCCCATACCTCATCGGTTTTGCCAGAGTCGATGACGGTCGTGGTCATCGGGGCCCTCAACTTCAGTGTCAGCATTGCAGTTATTCTCTTCAACATCGTCATGCTCATTCGCTGAAGAGTAAGGGGAATACAAAGCACGTCGAGTAGCTGGGAGTGGACATTGCTCAAGGTTCTCAACTCTGTTGTTGATGGTGATGAGGGTGTCCTTGAGTCGATCCAACACGTTGTAGATCTGCTCCATTCTCTTGTTGACCTCACAGTTGAAGTGTTGCACAAGCATCTGGGTGCGTTGAGTGAGTGGTCCAACACTCTCAAGTTCAGAAGGTGGACCATCATCCTTGCCACCATGTTTCAAATTTTGTAATCCTGCCATTGTTAGTAGAAATAAGAAACTTACAAGAAAGATGTTAGTTTCCTGTCGCTATTAGGTGCTAGAGGTTTACAAACATCATACACACTCAAGCTCTTACCAAATTCTTACAAAAGTAAACAGGTGGTGCAACCGGTGGCTGGTTCATGATAATCTTGACTTGAGTGATAAGTATAGCGATTACCGATAGGTCGAGACCTATAATGGTTAGTAGTAGGTGTGTAGCTTGGAAGACTCTAGATATGTAGCAATGGAGAACAATCGGTTAATTTCAGAAATTGCATAGAATTGAATTATAGTTTGTATCTAGCACTTAGCCTTGTGTTGCTGATCAACAAAAGATCGATGAAGGCCAAACCAAGTGTATAACAAAGTATAGGAGTGGTAGACATAAGATAATTCAACTGAATGCAATTTGGAGGGAAAAGCACAAGTATTGACCCAAATGTGAGAATGGCAGATTTCTGTTCACTGGAAAAGACATCGGTATTTTGGTCATAACTTTTTGTCAATTGCCTCTTTTTCAATGATTCTTTTTGTTTTTTGACAACTTGTTCTACAATTTTTCTTTTGAGGACAACTTCTGGAAACTGACAAATAAATTTGCACAAAAATCATAAGTGCTGACTATTGCAGATTGAAACCAGAAATTTGTGTCAACTTTCACCATAGATATCTTTTAACTCCCTTACTGTAATGAAGCAATATTTTATAGGCTAATAAAGAATGTGTTGGACCAAAATGACGACAGAGGGGGGGGGGGGTGAATGTCGATCTCTAAAAATCGCCCCCAACAAATATCTTCTTCTCCAATAGCTATGGGAGCTATGAAGGTAGAAGATATGCACTACTGGAAGTCAAGGCAACAAGGAAAAACCAGATCCAGAAAGAAGCAGCCAAGAAAAATAAATTCAGAGCAAGTCTGACTGCAAGCGGTAGTACCGCTGAGACGAGTGGTAGTACCTCTCGAGGAGCGGTAGTACCTCTGAGCGGTAGTACCTCTAAGCGGTAGTACCTCTCGAGGAGCGGTAGTACCGCACGAAGATCGGACTTGTCCGAACGTTTCTTCGCTGCCGATCAGACTGGTCCGAACAAAACCGGTAGTACCAAGCGGTAGTACCTCTGAGCGGTAGTACCTCTCGAGGAGCGGTAGTACCTCTGAGCGGTAGTACCTCTCGAGGAGCGGTAGTACCTCTCGAGAAAATCAGCAAACAGGATTTTCAGGCTGGAACTTTGAGACTTCGGATTTTTGGCTAAAAAGAAGGTTTGCTCTCAAACTTTTCGATCCAAGACCTTACTACAACATACTAAATAGTAAGGGGACCTTGGGAAACAAGAGAATCAAACCAAGAAGCAAGAATTTCAGATTATAGATAAAAATCTGAATTTTTGCATAACCCGAGCCAAAAATCAAATTGCTTCCAAACCTTTGATCCTATGGCTAAGAGACTTTGCAGATATGTTAGCAATAGCCATAGGACTCTCCATGCCAAAACTCAGCCCATCTTGCAAAGGGAAACAAGAAATGCTCAAAAACCCTAGAAGAGCTAAAGAAGAACAGAGCAACCCAAAATGCCAATTCTGAGATTAAAAGAGGTTTGCTCTTGGGAAACTTGATCAAATGATCTTGAGGCACTATCCCATCAAAGAGCAACCCATTTTGGGCCTTCCCAGCAAGCAAGAACTCAAAAAACGAAAATAAAGAAATCATGCAAATGAAGAACGAAGAACAGACAGAGCACGGGAAGCAAACTTCAGATTTCATTCAACTATTGAGGGATTACAACTGAGCTACGTCCCCATACCCTGAATGATACAAGAGGAATGATTACAAGACTCTCAACTCATCCTCTCCATCTCCCTAAGCCAAGAACACACCCATACATGCTTGGGAAGGATGAACTCACATAGAAACCATCGATGGAGTACAGAGGGAGCACACTCTGCCTCTCCACCCACTCTCACCAACTAAAGCCTAAAGCCAAAACAAACTCTAAAGCCTATTTTGACTAAAGGAAACCCTAAAATCCATTCAAGTGCTCAAGTGGGCATGCAGCCCCTCCTCTCCTTTTATAGCGCTTGGCTAACGGGTCTCCGCCCCGTTACGCCCGCTACGTCCAACGGAGCCCGCTCCCGCTTGTGCAGCCTTGCGAATTTCCCGATTCGCCCCTCCTGCACCTTCCGGGAAGCTTCCGCGCTCCTTGCCTCGCACGCCTCGCAACCACCTCGAGTCCACGTCGTCTTCGACACATCCCGACCATTCTGACCTCAGCGCCACCTGCGCCTAGTCCGGTCCACCGTGTCTCGCCACGACTCCAACTCAACGTCCTGCAGTCACACAGACAAGAAAACACGTCAAATAGCACCGCTCGACACATGAAAGCGTAAATACCATCACACTTACCACAAACGAAGTCCAAACCTGTCGAAACATTAGAATATACATCCTAAGCCCAAATGACCAAGTTTGACCAAAGTCCGACCGAGCCCGATTGCGCCACGCAACGGCTCGACTCCGAACCACTCAAACCAAACTCGACTATCCTAAACCTTTGTCAATTACTCATCATTCACATGGAGTCATGACCACCTGGTCTCTCAGAATGGATTTATGAATCTAATGGCAGTGGTCTCACTAAAAAAGATCATGAAATCAAAAGTTATGAGATTTTTTGTGCAGCTGCAGAAGAGGGAGTCTTCTGACCGAAATTAGGAATTAGGGTTTTAGTGGGTTCTTGAGGGTTTTGGACGTGAGATTTTTCTTTTGGAGTTTTATGGGACCAAAGATATGACTGCAACTAGACAAAGCTAAAACGGGCACAAATTCAATTTAGAAAACCAAAACTAACAAATTGAAAGGCACAACGGGGTTTAGACAGCGGAAATTAACTCTTCTTGTAGGGTTATTTTCTGGTTATAGGTATAAAAACAAATCTAAAAATAAAACCTCACTGGGCAATCTATGCTTTGATACTAATAGATAAGGGGATTTTGGCCCAATCTTTCGATGAGAACGATAACTCGATTAATTGATATGACATTGATGATAAGATAACTTGATCGAAATGACCAAGTCCATCCTACAATCACTACACCACACCCTTGTCGTTATCAACCATGCCAAGAACGCTGTTGACCTGAACATGAGATTCAATTCCTGCAAGCAATCGAAGAACAAGCAATAACAAGATAAAGAGATATCTGAATATTGCGAATATCAATGAGGAACACAAAGAGTTGAGGCCTGCAATCGCAATTGTCAGTCTAGTCGACACAAGAACACACAATGAAGTTTCACGGTGGAAAACTAATCTAAACAAGCCTAAGTTACATGGCCAATTGAGCCTCTATTTATAGGGGCATGTAGGTCCTTGCCATATAGAAACTTTTCAACACAAGAAAACTAATCAAATCATATCTGATTCTATCTTTATTTCTAAAATCGAAAGATTGTTTTGCTGATTTTGATGTGCACAGAAGGAATTTTGGGATGGGGTTAGATCCGTTGGAAAGAGGGTAAGATAGGCTTTCCATGCTATACTCACACGTTCCAAACGGACTCTTGATGTGAATTCTATGGTGTTTGAAGTTGGTCCTGTCAGGCTAAATCAACACCAAATTATTTTAGAGAATGCGGTGCACACCGAACAAATTTGGAGATGGGACTGGATCCATTGGAAAATGGACGAGTCATGCTTTCTATCCTGTGTTCGCACACCTCAAACGGATTTCATATGCAAATTATATGCATGTTTGAATTGGTGCTATCTCCGGAGGCCGAATTGAATTGCAGAACTTGTCCCAGTTGATCTGTTGCTTGAGCTAGCAACAAAGTGATGTGGTGACTTTTGTACCTTGCTTGCACATGCTTGTCTTCATTTTGTACTCCTCCATGCGTTTGATCATCTCCTAAGTTCCTGAGTAAAAAAAACATTACATGCGTTAGGTAGCAGTCTATTCTCCATTAGACAGTTATATATTCCTAGGAAAGAGTTCACCTGATAATTTAGTTGTCATACACGTGCCCTTGTAATTGGCCCTTGCATTGCTTCAGGTTGAGAAGTCTTGTTTGTATCCAAAAGTTTGATGTCCTCATCACTAAGCAAGTCCACTGCTATTGTCATAATAAAACCAAATGTTTTTTTTCTTTTGATGTCGTTTATATTCTGATCAGTTCATGAATACCAAAAAGTTAAGGCAGTAATATTTCTCTATGCCTGATTGGCATATAATTTTCTATCTATTGTACTTGTTTATGTTGAATGCCATGCGGATTCTGCAATCTATACTTGAAAAATTTCAGCTGTAGTAAGTTTCTGTGCTAATGTACTATCTTTGTTGACGGTCAAGGCAGAAGGCAAAAGCAGATCTGCAAAAGGCGGAAAAGGAACAAGTAAGCATTTACATTATGTTATGGGCACTGCATTTAGTGCGCCAGATATAAGTTCTTTCTGTTTGCCATTCTTTCCCTTTTTTTGGACTCGGATGGTGCTAATTCTTTATTTCTCTTCTATGTGGTACAACTTGCAAAGTTAACTGATGTTTTTGGAATACCAGAGACCCAACTAAAGGTAATAATTGAAGCTTGGTCACAGGTTTGATATCATAGCATTATGTCATGGTCTAAATGGGCTTCGTACTTTACAAATCATCCTACATCTTATGCATGCACTGCTCCACTGTATGGCAGATTATAGAATGCAGGCGAGTGCTGAAATGGACATATGTTTATGGCTATTATCTGGATGATAAGGTCAAGAGTGATTTTTTCAAGTATCTGCAAGGTTGTTATTTCATTGCATTCCAAAAGTATATCCTAAATTTTATCATGTGCTTGCCAAAAATCCTGGATCATTTATAAGTCATAAATCTTTTATAGGTGAAGCTGAGTCTGATTTGGAGCAGCTTCATCGATGTGCTGAGAAAGACCTGCTAGCATTTTTGCCTTCTTCGAAACCTGATAGTACTGAATCTCTGCCTTCATTGGCTGACAAGGTATTACAATCATCATATCTCATATTGTTTTGTTGCACATTTACTCTACATACTTTTAGTCCATTGTGTGGTAAGCTTTCGTCCTTAATTTTTTTCTTAATTCTATTTTTTTGTGAGCACAATGTCTCCTTGAAAGTTGAATTGTGACTTAATTAATCATGTTAGTGTTCAAATATGAAGCAAGAATTTTAGAAGCCGGAGTTTGTATGATACTGATCTCAGCACTTATCCCATCAATTCTCTTGGTGATGATTTAGTACTAGTCTTATCTTAACGAATAACATAGTCAAAGTTAACCGAAGTGGTGCTGCACAAAAGCACTTGGAGTTAATACGGCATATTGTTTGGAATGAAATTACACATGGGTTTCAATTTACTAGGACTGTAATTTACTTGTGAGGTTGGAAATGTTGTATGGATTCCTGTCAATAATATTCTCTTGCTTCTTCAAGCTTTAGCATTAATATGACCTCTTTTATCTGTTGTAACTTTCCATTATATACTATTCTTGCAAGATAGCTGGTACTCTAGTGTATTTTATCTTGGAAAGAGGATGGCTTTCAAGTTCTAACTACGACATGAGTTTCTTTGTCCTCATCAATTAGTTTCCTTGCCCTGGTGCGTTTGATCTGTTCTTGATCCATGTTGTTCGTGTGGTTATACCAAGGATGGGCTCTATAAAAAAGATTTCGGATTTAGGTGTTTAGTTAGTTGAGCTATTCAGCTCATTCTAGACATACATTTGATTGTATGTTATATTAAAGGTAGGTCATATAGTTAAGCATAAACAAACATCTTTCTTTTGAGCAACAATATATAACTGTAGTATAATAGTTACTCATAAATTTTATTTTTCATTGCAACGCACTAGCATTTGACTAGTTATCTTTAATTGATTAGTGTGATGTACAGGAAATCACCATCATCAAGGCTGCATCGATGGAGTCAGGCACCACAAATTTTATTGATTTACTATCTGATCCTAGGTATGTAGATGTTACTGATATCGGCCATCACCATGTGTGACATGCTTGCTATGATTGGTGTGCACACATGTTCCATCTTTTTTTTGAAATGAGTACAACAAAGACACATTCACAACCACACATCCAACACCACACACACACACTAATACACCCACGTAGGTGCATCCAACGCACATGTATAGACAGGACAGCGACCCTAGAGTCTCGCGGAGTGTGGGCACATGCTTTAACCACTGAACACACCCACATGCACATGTACTTAGAGGGCACTATTTATATAAACAGTATCCAGGAGAGTACTATTTATATGAACAGTACCCCCTCGGGAAAAATGAGGCACCACAGGCTTGAGCCCGAGCGGGCTGCTGCTCAACTGGTAGCCTTACCAACTGATCTAAGCTCAGTCCTTCACACATGTTCCATCTTGTTGTTACACGTATGCACGTATTCTTGTTATATCTCTTTATGTTTTCTGTGAGAAGCGTGTGGGTGTACACCCAGCTATGAGAAAGCACGGGGATGGAGTGAGTGGAGGAGCAAAGGCGCAAGAGGAGAAGAGCGGTGTGCCGGATTGACATCTTCAAAGTCTTTCCCATTTCTTGTGGGGTGGCTGTTTCCCCCGTGGGGCAGGGCACCATGGGGAATTTCCCTATTAGAGGCAGAGGCCGATCTCCCCCACGTGAGAACCGGGTGGGGCTCTACTATGCTAGCGAGGTGTGGACGGGGTCGCCCTCCCCCGTGGGGCCATGGAGACATGGTAAAATAAAAATATAAATACTTTTACAATAGATTATAATTTTTTAAATATGGAATATTGTATTCTTTTCTTATATATTTGGACTAAAACTTAAATTTATATGTTAAAATACATATTTTGAAGCTATATTTTAAAAAAAACAAATTATGCCTAAATAATTATAAAATAATAAATAAAGTCACATTATTATTTTTAAAAACTAATTTAGCTTTTTTAAATCTCTGCAGGGTTCCCTATGGGGGTCGGGTCCCCACGGGGAACAGGGATTGGGGGTGATATCCCCCGTTTAGCCTAACAAGGTCGGGGCAGGGGCAGGATAATGAGGATCAGGGTGGGGCCACAAGGGCATCCCCCAGGACCCCTTGGCACCGTTGCCACCCCTAATCACTCCAATAGGCAAGTGTAATGATTTAAATTTAATTTTTTTATTCTTCATATGCATCCCTCTCCAGGGCAGAGCATAGTTGGCCCGCCTGGTGTCACGGGGCATTAGGTCTAAATTTTTTTATTGGGATCAATACCTCTAGTCCATGTGTGAATCCCCAATCTAAACTCAATGGACCCGATCCCTTCCTTGAAGTCCAACGAAGGGAAACTAGTAGCCTAAATTCTCAGTAGCTAGTAGCAGTCTACCATGAGCCTCCGCTGTCTCTCAGCCTATAAGGCAATTGCAACAGGTTGAGCCAGCCTAAGCGGGAGGATCACAATAGGCCATGACATCCATTTGATCGATCCCGAAGTGTGTCACCTTGCAACAACCCTCTATGCTTATTCATCTCGTATGGTTGGCTAGGAGATGTACACCCCCACTGGACATATTTTTTTATTCTGTTGCTTTTGAACTATTGAACATACAAATATCTAATTAACCTTTTCAATTAATTTGTGATGATTTCATGAACCATAGGCTTATTTGCTATGTGGTAAAATTAAAATAGAAGAAAATTACAATGATATTGTCGTTCGTCACTTTATGTCCTTGAAAAGAACGTAAATACTAAAAAGTAATGCATTTACTTACATTTGATCATTCTGCTACTATTTTTAGTGAAAACTTTGAGTAATTTTGTTATCTTTTATATGTCATTGAGGTTGGATAGTGTATTTTATCAATACCAACTAACTTTTGTCTGTGATTTTGCCTTTGGTTCCTTCAGTTTGCTGCAACTAACCGATAATATTATCTGGTCTCTTAATTTTGATAAGCATTTCTGTCACTACTTCTTTATCACCATACACTGCTATCGGTTATATTGAAGTATTTATGCTAAAAATTATTGACGCATTACTATTTAGCATAATATCATTTAAAATTTATAAATATTGTTATATATATGATGTAGTAAACATCATCATTTTTGTTTCACTTGTGTCGCTGGCCTCTAGTCGTTTCTGTGGGTGCTGCACAAACGGTCAAGTGCCTCAGAATAGAATGCCAACCTGCTCGGGTTCACATGGTGAACGCGGCATAAACCAACTTTCTTACGATCACACATGCATGCAGCATTCAAGCCTGTCGTCTTTGCAAAGTCTCAAAATGGCGAATCGTGTGCGCAAATCAAAAGAAGGTTTAACCTGATGAAACATTTATGAGTTTTTGGAATATATAGCACTGTTTGCACTTATATTTACAAAAATAGTAGTACATGTGCCGTATTGACAAAAATGACATTATATATATATATATATATATATATATATATATATATATATATATATATATATATATATATATAGGAAAAATATTTTTTACTCCCGGGTGTAATTACTCCCACCTCTAATATACCACCTAAATAAACTTGAAATACTCCTTTAGCATTTTAGGTATACTCGTATACTAATTATAAGATACTCCAATGTGAATCACACGAAAAAATTGCAAAGAAGTCTATAGTTTTTAGCGTATTTTGTAAATACCTTCATATACACATATAAAAAGGAGTATGTCTAAAAAAAATATACATACCACCTCTGAAAAATTGTACATACCACCTAGATGGTCTTAAATACTCGTATACTACACGTACATACCCTCCGTTACGCGAGATACTCCTTATGTTATGAGATACGACATAGGGAGTAATTACACCCGGGAGTAGAAAAGAGGTTTCGGAGTTAGGACGAAGAAGAACGGGCCCTGAGGTGGGCCGGCTGACAGTGGGCCCTTGGTCCACAGACCGGGTCCACGGGCCATTTGGAGAGCTGAGGTGGCACGGGAGAGGGTGGGTGCGCACGTGGCGCTGACGGGGCAGGAAGGGGCCAACGCGGCTGCCACTTGGCGGCCACGTGGCGTCCACGCTGGCACAAGCGGCAGCTCCGGCCGGCGCACGGGGACCGGGACCTCGCCGGCGAGTGGCGGCGCGGCTGACGGCGGCGAGGGCGAGAGCGGGGAGAGGAGGCCAAGGGGATTGCGGCGGTGGGTGCGGCCTTACCGGCGGCGACAGCGGCAAGCTGGCGGCGGCCGAGGCGGTGGCGCGCTCGGGTCCAACGGCGCGGCGGCGCTCCGGTGGCTGGGGAGCACGGTGGAGAGGCGGAGGGGCTTCGCGGCGAGGCGAGGAAGCCGAGGGAGGCGACGGCGTGGCGCGGGGAGGCCGGAGAAGGCGGCGATTGCTCACCGTTGCTTTCGCCAGCGCTCGGGGAGATGCCGCACGGCGCGAGCGCTCTCGGGTGGCAGAGGAGGAACGGGGAGCGGAGGGGGAAGTGGAGCGAGGAGAGGCGGCGCTCGGGGCGGGTTTTATAGGGGTCGGGGAGGGGAGGTCCGGCGAGAATTTCTCGTGGGAGGGCGGTGGTTACGGGCGGCGGTTGCGGGGGATCGGGGGAGGAAGTGGGCGCCGAGAGTGGGGGACGTGGGCGCGAGGCACGGGTCGTGCGGGAGGGGGGTGGCGGCGCGCTCGGGAGGAGGAGGCGTGGCCGGGTAGGGCGGGAGCGGCACAACGGCCGGCGGCGGCGCGGCCGGAAAAGAAGGGCGCGCGGGGAAGACGGAGCTGACAGATGGGGCCCGCGGGGCAGAGAGAGAAGCAGGGGAAAGGCGCGGGCGGCGGGGATGGTGACGCGCGACATGGAGCGGATCGGGCGGCCGAGGGAGGCGCGTGGGGCGGACGGGGCGGATGAATTAGGGGGTGACGTGGCGGCCATCGGGAGAGGGTAGGCGGGGTGGATCGAAGGGTGGAGATGGCCCGGGGAGAGGCGACGTGGGCGGTCATCTGGCCGTCCACATGGCGGCTGGAGTGGAAGGAGGGGATTTTGAATTTCATTTTCTGATTTAATTTTTCAGCAAAGCCTAGAATATTCAATAAGCCTCAGAAAAATATAAAATAAACTCTAAAAATTCCAGAAAAATTCAGATAATCTCCTGGGGACATTTTGGACTTAATAAAATTATTTCCAACTAATGTTGGTATTTAATTTTCATACTAAAAATACTTTTTAATTTCAAAAATAGATTTTTTTAAACTCCAGAAAATCCAGGAAACCAAATAAGAGCCAAATAAATCCAGATAATTAATTTGACATAAGATTTTTATGTAAAATCAAAATATCATTTTATTTAATAATAATTTTAGGTTTTTCTGAAAATACTTTTCAAATGCAACTTTTCAAAAACAGAAAATCCAGGGCAAAACCAAAAAGAAATTTTAGGCACAAAAATACTTATTTAATCTAAGATTTTATATTAATAAATTTTTAATTATTTAGTTATTTATTTTTATTTTCATAAAAACCCGGGCTGTTACAATATCAGAGATGGTTTGCGCCATTAAACCGCCTATGATAGTTCCTCTTACCAGTTTTTTTGTCTAGCCTTAGGAAATGCTGCTCATGTCCTCTGAAAACAAGCAAGCAAATACAATCACAGATGTAATTATTTATAAATTACTGAATCAATTACAATAGAATAATTCGTTAATTACATACCGAGTTTATTAGTTACATTGGAATAATTTCCCAATAGGTGTTTACCGTGTGGGATCATTCCACTTAGCTATTTTTCTTTTCAATAAAGCCCCTCATAATGATCGACACACATATAGCTTGCTTCATCCCTTGGTTCTTCCTCGAGCCTGATACCATCTATGAATGGAAGCAACTCGTTAAATTGATTGTACTCTTCCTCATCTACGATATTCTCAACTCCGACAATCCTTCTTTTTTCATGAAGAACTATGTGGCGTTTTTTATTTGCCGAGTCGATTCCATAAAAAAACTTGAACAACTTGCCTTGCGAGTACAAATGATTCATCTTTGTAGCCTACATGTTCGAGATCCATAGTAGTGATACCATACTCATCAACCTTTACACTCTGTGGGAGTTGGACCCAACGGCACAGAAAAAGAGGAATATTGAAAATTGCGTAGTCGAGATCCAAAATCTCCTCTATAAGCCCTTAGTAGGAGCTTGGGCCAGTGGTACTGTACTACTCATGAAATATATCTATGCGGACACCTGAATTCTAGACTGTGCTCTTTCTATTCTGATTTGTTGCATAATATATGTACCCATTAATGCCGTAACCTTACTATGCCACAATTGTAAATTTTGTATCTTTTGCCAACCGTTGCAGTGTTTCACTTGACGACCTCCGAGTGAATCGTAGCCTCAACCATTCATTGGACCGATGGTTGTGCTATCTTGTGATCCAATCCTCCGACCGGCCTGAATTCTCTTGGCACAGCATGCCCTTGTGCTCTTCAATATATAGGGATATTTCAGTCATGTGTTGCAAGACCATGAAATGGGCTTGTGAGTACATATGCAGATCAGGAGTTATTTATTTCCTTTCGATGATCCCGTTACCCTCTAACCTCCCCTCGTGACAAGATATAGACACACCTATCGGTTCGATCTGAGCCATGTAATTGATGTAGAACTCAATAATCTCTTCGATTGCATAACCTTCGATGATGCTGCCCTCTGGCCGAGATCGATTGCATACATAGGACTTGAGAATTCTTATGTGCCTCATGATTGTCACTCGAATCTTGTCCGGCAAAATACTTCTAATTGCAATAGCAAGCAATTGTGACATTAACACATGACAGCTATGAGACTTCATGCCAATTAATTTCAAATCTTCTATAGAAACAAGTTTCTTCATACTGACAGAGTGACCGGACGAAACTTTCACACCATACAAGCAATGATACAGTTCAGTTCTCTCGGACTTAGACAGAGTGTAGCAAGTTAGGGGAAGGTACGTGCGGCTTTTATTAGTCACTATCGGTGCTAACTCGGTCCTGATGTTCATAGCGACCAAGTCACGCTGTGCACTGATAACATCATTTGTTTTGTCACGAATGTTCTATAAGAGACCAATCAAACTATCACATATATTCTTCTCTACTTGCATGATATCGATGCAATTACAAACTTCTAAGTGCTTCCAATAAGACAAGTCCCAAAATATTGACATCCTCTTCCACATGTTCTTCTGACGGGTCCTCAACTTACGTCCCTTTCTAAGCACAACAGCTATATCCTTGACCACATCGTAGACCTATTTCCCACTAAAAGGCCTTGGTGCTAAGTCATCCACTTTATTTCCATCAAATTGTTTCTTCATCTTGCGATATGGGTGATACCTTAAAAGGAACCTACGGTGGCACATGTATACAGTTTTGTACGAGTTGTTCAACCACACACTCTCGGTATAATCTAAGTAGTGTGTACAGGCTTTGACTCCTTTCGTACTCAACACAAATAGGTTACTAAGGGCAGGAAAATCATTGATGGTGCAGAATAACATGGCGTCCAGACTGTAGTTCTCTCATTTGTCTGCATCCCATATCTGTATCCCTTCGTTCCACAATATCACAAGATCTTCCACCATTGGTGCTAAGTACACATCAATATCGTTGTCAGGTTGTTTCGGCCCTTGGATAAGTAGTGACATCAAAATGTACTACCGCTTCATTCACAGCTAAGGAGAAAGGTTGTATATTCATACATTCACAGGTCAGGTGCTATGTCGGCTGCTCATGTTATCAAAAGTATTCATTCTATATGTACTCAACCCAAATCTTATATTTTCTCGATTCCACACCAAAGTCTGCAAATATCGTAGTGATATTCCTCCACTGGACACAATCAGTAACATGTCTTAGCATTCCATCTTTCTTACGCTCCTCTTAGTGCCAATGCAGTAATCTTGCATCCTTTTGGTTCGCAAATAAACGCTTCAAATGGGAAATTACAAGCATATAACACAACATCTTAGCAATAGGTTCTTGCTTCACCTTGATGCTCTCGCCGTCATCGGAGTGATTCTTACGCTTGTATTGAGATGCTTTGCACACCGGACAAATATGTAATTTTGCATACTCTTTACGGTAGAGAATACAATTATTCGGACATGCATGTATTCTTTCTACTTCCATTCCCAATAGACAAAGAAACTTCTTGGTTTGGTAGGTGGTTCTCGGCAACACATTTCGTTTTGGAAGGTATGCACCGTGTAGATTCACACCAAAATAAACCACGTAGTGGGTTGGGAAATTAGCATCGCTAACTCTAGTGCGTTGCTCGCTTGCTCCTCTCTTTTGAGGGGTGGGACCCACAATCAAACAAGGCCTTTTTTATTTTTTTAGTTGGTTTTTAGGTTCGATTCCTCTTAGCGATCGCTATTTATTATATTAATAAATCACACTGAAAAACCGTAGCCTAAAAAATAAACAAAAAATCACTCTCTCATTTATTTCTCCCTCGATCTATGTGTATAGAATTATGTATAGCATGACACCGCTAGAATGACTCCACTGAGAATGGACGTCGCCACTTCACTTGCACGGGTCCCTGTCATCTTTGCCGAGAATGACACGGTTAGAACTAGAGAAAATTGGTTGGTTGTCCACAGCTATTTGTCAGCTGAAAATATCCCATAAGGCAGGCACAACATTCTGATTTCGGTCAAGGAGACGAGTGAACGAACGGACACATTCGGTTCAGTGGCGGCTAGAAAATTTTTATTAAATATGTACCATTGGTGCTTTAAGATGAGATAAAAGATAATTGTTGAGTTATTATCGGTTGATAGAATGGTAGTGTTGGATAAACCATGCATACTTAATATTTCTATATAATTAGTTGAGTTTTCTTTCTAATTAATTGGCCACTTTACACATTTAATTGTGAAACCAACTTATTTTACGGAGTGATAACAATAACAAATAAAAATATTTTAAATATGTATGAACATGTTATTACAAATATATATATATATATATATATATATATATATATATATATATATATATATATATATATATATATATATATATATCCATTTCACCATTTTAATTAGTACGCCAGGCCCTTCATATCAGTTCACGTACCCTACCACCCGTGAAATATATACAGTATTTAGTACACCTATACTTAGTAGGCTAGTATTAGTGTCTATTTATGTCACATATTGCTTCAAAATTTGTAAGTAAAATGTCTCGTATAAGATAATGTTAGTTTTGAATTATTGCACTCATTGTAATGGTCATAACAGTGCAACCAGATAGAGAATCAGGTTGACATTTCATTTTTTTTAGTTAGAAACTAAAGAATTTCCAAAGACCTAAATAAAATAAGCACTTTCATGCTATTCACATACTACTATATAGGTAGAGGAAAAAGATATATGAATGTCTATAAAATCTGAACAACAACATAAAATATAATTTACATCTAATTCTCTTAAGTATATAAAATTAAAATATATAGCTAGCAAAGATATATATATATATATATATATATATATATATATATATATATATATATATATATATATATATATATATATATATATATAATTTTTAAAAAAATTGAAGGTGTCCGTGCGTACCGGACACACTAGCCGGCTCCACCCATGATTCGGTCGGTCGTCTGCGACGGTGGTTCTTCACGCGTGTTCCGGCTTTGCGTGTAGAACGGTGTTACAGGTCAATCCACAACTGTATTGGTCCCATGGAAGCGATGACTTAGGCACATACGGCACCCGCACACAAGCGGGCGTCACGCCGGCAACGGCGGAAATCGCCTAGTTTTCTTCGTGTAGGACGATGTAGGTTTCCGTGCAAAAACTCACAGGCTGCAGGGGCAGTCCATGAAGGGAACATTCGGGCATCTCACGTATGGCAAGCGGCAGCTCGCTTGGTAATGAAACAGAGTTCAGAGTGCGCAAGGCCAACCATCGCAATGAACACATGTTCTCACCATAGTTCAAAAGAATTGACATGTTCTTAGTATGGAATTATGAATTTGTACCAACAAAAAGCGCCTATTCTTCATGCAAAAGTTTGGCATGAACGGAAGCCGTCCATTGACAGAGCCTAGGGCCATCATATGGTAATGCACTGCCTCGTGGAGGTAGGCGCTCAATTCGCGCACCAACGGACAAACAACTCCAGCCAGTCCAGGTGCATGCGTTCAAACAATGCTGCCTCTGACCAAACAATCCACATCAACACCAAAAGCTTCAAGGGACCCATCGTCCCTCAAGTAGACAGGCCAAAAAAATTTTAACAACCCTCAATTTTAACAATACTCTGACTTCATTGACTTGCCTCTGACCAACCAACCCTCAAGTAGACAGGCCAAAAAAATTCTCCAACATGCCCTGCAGGATTACAATGCCACGCTAACAACAACTCAATACGCCGAGATCGGTCTGGCACCGGCAGCCAAGTTACCAATTCTGCAAATTTTAATCTGACTGGACTAGAGCAAGAAAATGAAGCACACGCTCTTACAGTTTAGAGGACTATAATAATCTACCAGGAACTAGGATATCTTTAGTGTTCAAACAACCACAACAGCGATAACTTAAGAATGATAACTTAAGGCGGCAAGCCACAGGAGTGTCAATTACGGCAGATAATATATTAGACTTAAGGCAGAGGGGTGGGGCTATTTACGGTGGTGATCGTGTTGGGTTGAGCTTCTAGCTTTCAGCTTATTTTTCACTATTTATAAATTTCGTCTTTTTCTGAACTTTTGGTTTTTTGTTGAGCTTTTTTGCCGGTTCTTTTTTTCCCGTATTTGTTTGTATTATACATAATGGGCTAACATAGTTTTCATATTTTTAAATTTTTGTAAAATTTAATTATGCTAAATAAGCCTCTGTCAGTTACAGTGTTTTTTTTCAGCTAGCTACAGTGCTTTTCAGCTATAAGCCACTCAAAAAAAGCCTAAATGATCACCACACCTAGGTTTAGTGTGCTTGGTTGGCCTGAAAAATAGTGGCTTATAGCTGAAATTGCATTGTAGCTGACTGAAATTATATTATAGCTAAAGTTGGCTTATTTAACGTAATTAAATTTAAAAAATTTAAAAATAGAAAAAATAACTCTTCAGTTCACAGTAAAAGTCAAACATGTCATCCAGCTCAGCGATCAACTCCTCATAGCCATTAAACTTTGTAAGATCGACAGACCTGCCAAAAGTGCAATTCCCTGCTTGTGGACCTGAAATGTACATTTTCTATCAATCATCATGTTGGACAACAGGGAAGCTATAAAAAGTAATTAAATAGGACATGTCAGTATAATTTAAGTAGTGTGGATAGACTTTAGCTCCTTTCATACTCAATCCTGATAGGTTACCAGGGGTAAAAAAAATATTGATGGTGTAGAACAACATAGTATGCAGAGTGTAATTCTCTCATTTGTCTGCATCCTATACCTGTATCCCTTCGTTCCACAGTATCACAAGATCTTCCATTATTGGTGTTAAGTATACATCAATATCGTTCCTAAGTTGTTTCGGCTCTTGGATAAGTAGTGACATCAAAATATACTGCCGCTTCATTCACAACCAAGGAGAAAAGGATGTATATCCATACATTCACGGGTCAGGTGCTATGTTGGTTGTTCATGTTACCAAAAGTATTTATTTCATCTGTACTCAACCCAAACCTTATATTCCTCGATTCCACACCAACGTCTGCAAATATCGTAGTGATGTTTCTCTACTGGGCAAAATCCACAACGTATCTTAGCATTCCATCTTTCTTACACTCCTCCAAGTGCCAACGCAGTAATCTTGCATCCTTTTGTTATCTCCCTCGAGATGTTAAAACTACCTTCTTGTATAATCTTCTCTTTACTGTGATTGGTCCAACATATATACCCCTTTTTAAAATCCTTTCGAATCAAGTGAGCTTCAATCTGTGATGAGTTGGTAAACATTTTCAGATTATCACAATCAATGTATGGACAATACACATATTTCATTTCCTTCTTCAACATGTCCTACTCGGTTGTCTAAAGTAGACATGCTATTAATGTACTCTTCACTCACACGGTTCTCAAGTACATCCAGTTTCGGTCTATCTACGCTACGCATGTATCATATTAGTGTCAAATTGGATTATTAATGCTACTATAGCTAGCCAGCCTAATACTTATACATAATTGACATTCACCTTATAATAAATTATCCATATCTAAATTATAGCTAGCTATGTACTATTCATTATGCAATGTATATATCAAGTAAGAATATATTGAAGTAAACTAGGAATAGTAACCCATTTTTAAATTGGAGCAAACTATCAATTATGCTAGATCTATACCTAGCTATCACCACTTTTTATCACAAGGCATATAATTAGAAGCAAATATTAACCTCCAATCACCAAGAATAAATAGATCTATAAGCTAGATCTACAAGTAGTATGTTTTCACCAAACTCTCCAAAGCGGCCGCCTCATTCAATGCAGCGCAATGAAGCAGATCTGTCAAGACCCCGGTGGCTAGGCATTTAATAATCCAACATATCCCAGACACGTCCAACCGTGGCCCGTCTATGATCTGCCACTATCACAGACGGTTCTACTTAAGAATCATCTATGAATTATCACAAACAATTATTAATGATGATCGTTTTTGATAATGGGAGATATCACAAACAGTTATTATTACGAGCCGTCTATGATAATTACTTATCACAAACATTCGTATTAATAATTGTATGTGAATATATATATATATATATATATATATATATATATATATATATATATATATATATATATATATATATATATATCACAGACGGTTCTAAAGTAGATCCGTCTGCAATAAATACGGTTCTAAATTCAACATAAATTCACATTCAGTAATAACTCAGAAGTAAATTATATTAATTAGTTGCTTTTTATTGGTCAGTAATGCCATCATGTCGTTATACCGAGACTGTCTACATATGTAAAAGAGAGTAAATACAAGTTCAACTACTTGATTTTACATATATATATCTATATATATATATATATATATATATATATATATATATATATATGTATATATGTATATATATATATATGTGGCGTCTAAACAGCGTGCCCAATCGTTTCTTACAAAAGATAATAAAAAAGTAGAAACCTAACAGTTTCAAAGTTATTTCTAGTGGTGGAGGTAGCATGCAATTTCTGTCTTCAAAACATCATAGGCGACATGGTCGGCATTAGACGGTTCGAAATCATCAGCGAATGAAGCCCGAAATGTGTCCACTCACTGATGTTCTTATTCGAGTGTCTCTTGAACACCCTCCGACTACACAATCAAGTCGAATTGAGCCCATAGGCTCTCTTCTCTTTCTTGAGGGGTCTTGGCAAGATTGACTCGGTTGCCCACCACCACATCAAATAAGCACTCCAAACGATAGCATGCCTCCTGGAGACATGCAATGTCGTTGTGCAGGATCATGTTGATGGCGAGGTTAGCTTCCCGGAAGTGGGAGACCAACCGGAAAACACAGCAGAGGAGGATGTCAAGACGACGGAAGATGGGCTTCAACTGCTTTGGCAAGTCCTCGGACATAAGAGGGAGGACACTATTGGCAAAGTGTCCTTCCGCTTGCCAATAGTGTCCTTCCGCAGCATCCGCTTGCGTACGACCGGCGAGGTGCTCGTCCAGGATAGTTAGGTTGGCAATTAATGTTGGTGGCAAAGAAAAATAGGGAGCCATTTATTTGTGCTTGAGAGTCAAGGAAAACAAAGAAGATAACCGGGCGACAAGGTGCTTGTACAGGATATATCAGTTATATGGGGATTAATCTCCTATGACAGTCATCATTTTTATACAACAAGGAATGCATCCAGTGTGTGAGATGAAGAGACGCATATAGGGGAGCCGAAATGATCGAAGGGTGCATCGATCGAGGAGATGAGTGCGCACCATTCATGATACATATCACTGACAGTCCAATCATGAGCCATCTGTGATACTCAACTACCGCAGACGGTTCATATTAATGTCGTCTGTGAGCTATCACATACGGTTCTAATTAAAAACCATATGTGATATTGCAATCGGTACAGATGGTTCATATTAATAATCATCTGTGAACTATCACAGATTGTTATTGATAAGAACCGTCTGTGATAGTAGCGTATCACAGACGGTACATGGGCCACGATTGTAAAACCATCTATAATAATTACAGGAAATCGTTTATGATGAGGTGTCCAATATAACTTTTTTTTAGTAGTGTGAGGTCCTCCGCCATACACCGATTCCCCTTGTAGTAGTGTGAGGCCTTTCCCCATACACGGATTCTCCGGTTCTCCACGCTGGATTAGTTCTATATAGGCAAAGAAAAGATAAAGATGAAGGGATGTCTTGTCAGTAAGGTGATTTACACTTGTAAGTACAAATTATATTTCTGAACCATTCACACAGCCTAGAAATAATCTAATAACAAAAAACAGGCGACTTACAGGTGGCAACAAAAAATAACAATAATTCCCTATGCAATACAAGAGGAGAACACAGTGTCTACTCGGACTAGCTACATGTCTACATCTATATATACTCCTACCTAGGCCTAGCCAGCATGTCATACCATGCACAAACAGTTCGAAGTCCGAAAAATGGCAGCCATGGTAGTTCTCCTCATGCTCATGGTCTCCTTCCTTCACGCCGCTCCTCCAGCCTACTCCGAACGCCGGGCCTTTCGCGCCACCATGATCCGCCGCGAAACGACCATCAACTTCACGCGGGCCGCGCAGCAGTCACAGGAGCGGCTGTCCATGCTGACCGCCCGGCTCGACGCAGCCGCAGGCCGCGTGAGCACGCAGACGCCGCTGCGGATGGAAGGCGCGGGCGGGGCCTACGACATGGAGCTCTCCATCGGCACGCCGCCGCTGCAGCTGTCGGCCCTCGCCGACACCGGGAGCGACCTCATCTGGACCAAGTGCGGCGCGTGCAAGTCCTGCACGCCGGCGGGCTCCCCTTCCTACTACCCCGACAAGTCGTCCTCTTTCTCCAAGCTGCCGTGCTCCGACCGGCTCTGCCAAGCGCTGAAGAAGCGTGCGACATGCGGAGCCGGTGGTGCAGAGTGCGACTACCGCTACCTTTACGGCCTGACCGCTGATTCCCATCATTACACCCAGGGTTATCTCGGCAGCGAGACCTTCACACTCGGCGGTGACGCCGTGCCGGGCGTGGGCTTCGGCTGCACCAACAGGTCGGAGGGCGGCTACGGCACGGGCTCCGGCCTGGTCGGGCTCGGCCGCGGGCCGCTGTCCCTCGTCTCGCAGCTCAACGTCGGCGCTTTCTCGTACTGTCTCACTCCTGACACCTCCAAGGCGAGCCCTCTCCTGTTCGGCTCCCTCGCCACCCTGACGGGCGCCGGCGTCCAGTCCACGCCGCTTCTTGCGAACAATACGTTCTACGCCGTGAATCTGCAGAGCATCTCGATCGGCGTGGCAGACACGCCCGGGCCTGGAGCCGGCGGCGTGGTCTTCGACTCCGGCACGACACTGACATACCTCGCGGAGCCGGCCTACACAGCGGCGAAGGTGGCGGTCCTGTCGCAGACGGCGCTCCCGCGGGCGGCCAACAGAGACGGGTGGGAGGCGTGCTTCCAGATCGCCTCCGGCAACGGCAGCTCGGACGGCTTCCCGCGGATGGTGCTGCACTTCGACGGCGGGGCTGACATGGCCTTGCCGACGGCGAACTACTTTGTGCCAGTGAACGACGGCGTAGCTTGTTGGATCGTGCAGAGGTCGCCCAGGATGTCCATCATCGGCAACATCATGCAGATGGACTACCACATACGGCACGACGTCAAGAAGTCGCTGCTGTCCTTCCTGCCGGCCAACTGCGGCAGCCTCTGAAATTACGTGTCAATTATTCAGAATAAAAAATGCACGAGATTAATAAGTAGCTACAGTAATCACTACAGTACCAAAATGTATTAAAGTTATCAAATTTGGATTCAGTATACGTAAGTCGAGACCAAAATTAATTCGGTTTTACTATTACCCTTTTGAAGTTGCACTCTTAGTCACCTAAAGTTACGGTATAAAAAAGTAACTGAAGATGAAGCGAAAAAACAGTCGTCTGTACAATAGTCACTCCCAAATTAACTACCAACTAGAACGGTGGTAGTGCGCAGACATGAGTCTTCAAGCCATATAAATGTGATAGATAACAAAAGAATTACTTTAAAAACAAAATGTTATAGATTATATGAAAGTATTCAAATATTAAAATTTTTAGAACGTTATCGATTTGATTTAATTTTCATGTTTGTAGAATTTGTTTTATTTGTGATATTAATGTATAAGTAGTATATATTAAAACAAAGAGTATAGATTATATCTTTGGGAGGAAATTATTGTTCTTTATAATTTTTAATCTACATCTTCAATAATGGAGACAATAGTTGTATCCATATTAATACAATTGAAAGAATACAAAATATAATGGATACTGTAAGCAATTTCGTGTTTATGCGTGGATCGCTTGATTTCAATTCTATCTCTGGCATCGCGTGTCTTAATTTCATACAAAAGTTTTTCAACTATACATGCATTCATACAATCATACCACGGTGCAAATTATCTTCATGCACACTTCCATATATCAAGAAAAATCATTGGTTATAATTTGTTAATCATAAGAAGGGTCAATCTAATTAAGAGCTAGATGTTTTTTGCAAGAATTTCTAGCAATTATTCTCATTTATCAGGTAACATCCATCGGTTATGGATGGCTAAACATAATTAGGGTCCACAAAATTAAGGGGCATATTTTTTTTATTTTTGGGAATTTCTACAATATTTCTGTTTTTGTATTAGTTTACAAATCAAATATCTAATCATTCTTTAATTTTAATTCCAAATTTGAATTTTTGGATCGTATTTGCCGTTGATTTCTTTTTAGGTTTAGGCTAGAATTCATTAAAAACAATTTCCTTTTTAATTATTATTCCTAATTTAGTTTTCTTAGTGGTTTTGTAATACTCTAGAATTAGTCTTGAGGACTTATGGTAATTGTAGGAAAAAGGAATACAGGAAAGGAGATGTATGATATTTTAGAGGGGAGTTGATTTCGTGGAGCGAATCATACGGAGAGTTAAGGATGAGCTAGTATTGTATTGTGTTCTAAGAACCGTGGGAAGATGTAAACAAGAAAACCCTAAAACCTCCGTTTTATTTGTGCGCCGCACCCGGGCAAGTCCTACCACCACTGCGCAGGAAAGGAAGGGAAAAACATCTTCTAGTTGCTGTCGCCGACGCAGGCGTGAAGTCTTGGCTGCAGTCTTGGTGTTGCTCGGTTAGGCTGAAATAAGTTAGCTTATGGCTGAAATTGTACTGTAGCTAGCTGAAATTACACCGTAGTTGATGGTAGTTTATTTAGCGTAACAAAATTTCAAAACATTAAAAATGAAAAAGCAGATTAGCCCATCACGGACAACACAAACGTATACGAAAAAAAGAACCGGGAAAAAACTAAAAAAAAAAGCTAAAAAGATAGAAAAGGATGAAATTTGTAAAAGATATCATTGGGTTTCAGTAGAATTTTTGTTCATGGCAATTGGATGAGTAGATTGTGAGATATGAATTTTATAATTCTGTTGCCTGGTGAAATTGTTGTGTTTTGGCAGTGTGTAATAATTAGTAAATTAAAAATAGTAAATGAACTAATTTGAGAATTTGGTCAACATGAACATTACAGGTAATTTCTTAAGTTTTTTAGAAAGTCTAATAATATAATTTTTAGATAAGTAGATTGGAAGACATGAATTTTGGGAGGTTGCTGTCTAGTATCAGGTTGCTGTTGGACGTAGCTTTAGAAAAATATTAATTTGACTAACATAATACCAGAATTAAATTTTAGGAACACTAGAAAGTGATAAAATTATTTTGTAGATTTTATAAATGTCAATGATTAATGTAGGACCAAGCAGACAATAGAGAGGGTGAATGGAGCCTTTAAATCTCCCCAAGTGTTCACTTAATCCTTTTCTCCGATAGCTACAAAGCTATGAAGATTGGGGTTGAAATCCCACTAGAAAACTGAAGAAACAGAGTTGAATAGCAGGAAAATAATGTGCTGGAAGATTGACAACGTGGTCAAAAGCTGACAACTTGGTCATAAATTCTATTACTAGTCAAAAGTTCAACGTGGTCAAAAATTGATTGCCAAACGGAAATCACTATAGTCGAGAACTTACAGTATATCAGAAACCAATGTGGTTGGAAATCGCCTCCCACAGTTGACGACTAGGGAGTGGTCAAAAACCAGTGTAGTCGATAACCACCGAGACCAAAATCAACGTGATCAAAAATCAACGTGGTCGTAACCAACATGGTCAGACGCCAACGAGTGGTCGAACAATTAACATGGTCATAATCAACGTGGTCGTAAACAACGTGGTCGGACGCAAACGAGTGGTCGAACAACCAATGTGATCGTAACCAGTCGGCAACCAAAGTGATCGAGAATAAACGTGGTCGTAAGCCAACAAGTGGTCAAACAACCACTATGATAAGAAGCCAATGAGTGATCTGTAACCGACGTTGTCGATTTAGCTCAAAACACCAACCAGTGAAATCGACGATCAGTAAGCGATCGAAAATCTCACGTGGTAGGGAAAACACGAATCAGTCGAAAGACTCAACGTGATCGAAAAACCGATGCAATGCGGGACTTGACCGTGGTTGAAACCAATGTGGTCGTAAGACAGGCCGACATTCCCAACAGAGTCCGCACCAAGTATTTCAGCTCAGATTCAAAACAAAAATAGATGGAACTTTTGTTCCGTAGATCCAAATAGTGTAAAACTTTGTAGATATCATCTCTAGGGTATTGTGAACCTATTCCAACAAATGATCATAAAAATCATGGCCGACATTTTTCAGTTTGTTGGAAGGTCGCATCAAAACTGAGTCAAAATCAAAATCGGTGAATATAATTATCTTGTGGGAGGATGATGAACAAGATAAGTTTAGATGTATTCTCACATGTCACGACAAGTTAGAACACCAAAGAAATTGACTCAAAAACCCTTGGACCAAGAAATGACACTTTGAGGCCAAATCAAGAGCAAAACAACCAAATTAAGATGAATCCATGAAATTATGCAAAGATTGATGTGTTGCTCACTTGAGAAGATTGAGTTTGCAGCCACTCCACCTTGGAGGACAAAGAACACACCATGTGCTCCACTTTCAAACCCTAACCCTAAACAAGAAAACACATGAGAGAGGAATTGGATGGTTAACCCAATATGTCTCCATCCCAACCCCTTTTATAGGTGGGCAACCAGCCACCTAACCCCTAAATGGATCCTATCCACTGTTACAATGGGAGAAACCCGTTAACCCCACACACTTGAGTTTGCTGCGTGTAGGTACACCACGCTTTGCAAGCAATCCTTTGCAAGTAATCGCCATGTTTGCCGCATGTAGGTACACCACTAGCTTGCCACATGCCACCAAGTTCTCTCCCATCTCGTTTCCACCGAATCACAGCTCACTTGGTCTGTGCAAGCCACCTGGCGTCATCTCGACGTTCGAACTCACCTTTAATATTCCCACCTTTCTCGTGCTATACTTGAGCTCACCGTCTCACTCAGTATCCTTGATTGTTCTGGGCCTCAACTCCTTTATGAGCCTAGCCCCAATCATCGTTGTTGACCACAATTGACTCTAAGCGATTCTGCACATCCAAAGACAAAGAATTCATTTTCAGGCACAAGTTCTTCACAACTTGAGCTACATTAGCCAAGACATGCATCATGCAACCTTAATCCAACAACTCAGGTCAACCTTACTAAATCCATAACTCAAATCCCAAAATCCTCAATTTCCGCCCAAACCAATCCTGACAGAATGCAATCTTTGCAAAGCTAATTGAACACTCCACAAACATTGCAATGGTTCATCACAATCTTAACCTGGACCAACTCACATGACCCATCAATCTCCCCCTTGATGAACCCATTAGCAATACTTAAAAATGCAAATTAGACGTGGTTTTAGAAGAGAGCTCTAGAATTTTGCAAAGAGAGCTCTAAAATGGTCACAAGAGGAATACAATGATTGCAAATTACCATATGAAACAGAAATGAAGTGAAACCACTAAAAATAACAAATTTTCCACAAAAGGTTCAAATTCACTAGGCGAGTCAGGAAATTTCACTCTAGGTCCATATGAAAGAGCAATTATTCGATTTGACCTTGATCATGGTGAGAATAAATCAATTGCATAAAAACTCCAAAACATGCTCTAGAAATGCATTTTTTATCAATCTTTCTCCCTATTTGACAATGAAGTCATCAAGATGTATGGAAGAAGATAGAGCATAAATGAAATGAAGTGGTTGCAATTTATTCATTTGAAGCATTAGGAGCCATAAAGATTATCCAAAATGACTTTCCAGCTATTACACTAAGCATTAAAAACTAAAAGTCTATTCAGGTCATGTCAACCTATGTATAGTCAAGTTAAAACCAAACAAGCCATAATCTAAAATTTAATGGATTGTTTAACGTGCCATGTCACTCAAGATCATAGTCTAGTTAAAGGTATCCAAAAATGAGTCAAGCCATGTCAATATTCTAAGTGGAACCAAGAATCTATAATTAAGTCAATTTAAAGTGCTACAAATTCAAATTTTAGACATTTTGTTCAAGCACTTGATATCACTTTTAATTGAGCAAATTTAGCACATTTGATATTTTTCAGAAATTCATGGTTGGCTTCAACCATTTTTCACAAGATTTTGTTTTCTTTGCCATGTGCTAGATCTCAATTCTGATGCGACCACTCCAAGCAACAAGCTTAAGAAAGTGATCTTAATCATCCAATACTTCCCCTGAGTTCATGCCTAGTGCATGGCAAGCCGTCTCATGATAAAGAATTGTTGAGATAAGTTTTTTCGCACAAAAAAGATCTTTTTTTGCATTTTTTTGACTTAGTTCAAGAATAAAGAGTTAATAGTAACTCACACTAATAAACTAGCATAGCTCAATATAAAGCTCAATGCAAATTCAAGACTCAACTTAGCTTATTTGATATGGCAAGAATCGTAAGAGGATCAGTAGAGCCACACTAGTCATAAGATTCAACAAGACATGATTTAATTCAAGTTGTTTACATTTAATAAAGCTAGCATAGCAAAAACTAAGCTACACATAGAAGGACATGATAAATATAGCAACCTAGTACAAATCATGGTAAGATGTAAAGTAGTCTTACCATGTCATATAGGGATAATGATCAGGGCTCCATGTATTTACATTACAATGCACATTGTTGAATTTAAATGCAATATGATGCAATAAAAAGAAATTCCAACTTCCCCTCAGCAAGAGAGTCAATGTTAGAAGCATTTTGATTCAAGTTGAGTTATGTCATCATTAAGTTCTAGAAAATCTCAAATGAACTCCCCCTGAACCAAAGTAATAAGCAAGAGGGAAGAAACTTGGACAGAAAGAAGAAATGGCAATCGTTATAGCATAGATAAGATAGAAGAAATACTATGGCTCAGACTTGCTCTCATCTACCCTATATGACTTTAGGACTATCAGCTGGTTATCTAAAACACTAAGGAGTAACATGTTCTCTGTCTACCCAAGGGGGCCCAAACCTCTTTAGACTTAAAAGAAGTGAGTGAACTCACACTACTACAGACAGTGCTATCACATACGGTTCAAAACCGTCATCACAGACGGTTTCTGAACCATCTGTGTTTATGTGTCAGTGATAATTAATGGTTACCACAAATGGCTCCCACACCGTCTATAATAACTTACAACATAGACGATTTTTCAGAAAAATCGTATGTGATAATCGACTATCACAGACGTTTTTGTATTGACCGTATATGATATCATGCTTATCACAGATGGTTCAGTGTTCCAAACCGTCTAAGATATATATATCGCAAACGGTTTGGAACACCGAACCGTCTATGATAGCTATTTCAACAATGACTTTGTATGCTCTTTTTTAGTTACCCTCAAGATATGCTAGCCATGCCCTCTGAAAATAAGCAAGATCATGCATATATAGCACAGGATAATCATTACATAAATCACACAAATGAATGAAACAACACAAGTAGATCACAAATATAGCATGACAATCATTACACAGATCTCACAAATGAATTAAATTGAATGAATTATTTGATTAAGCACAATTGAGTGATTACAATTGAATCCAATGTTTCAATATCTAATCACCATTGTCGGGGTGGAACTCTTTAGTCTTATTTATGACCTCTGCTAGCAAGAATTAGGAGAGGTTTCCTCGAATTTTGACGAGTTTGTCAAGATCAAATACACTTTCGTCGAAGTTCACACGTTGTTGCTAGGAGCAATGTTAAGTCATTAATTAGCATGTGTGTGTCTATACATATATATAATTAGAAAATAATAATTATTGGAAGGTTGACAAACCTTTAGATCATTCGTCTTAGTGTCCACGATTTCCTTCATATGGCCGCAAACGTAGAATCCACATATGTTGCCTTGTAGCTACTGGTGGCCCTGCAAAAATAGAAGTACATATATAGATATTGTCAATTCTAGAGGCATTATAATAAAGTGTGATATAGGATTGTTGTGTTGTAGCAGGTACCGAAAATTGTGTCCTGTGTCATAATGTGTCGCTGGATTTCTTGTGTCTCCCTCCCTGGGCAACATAAGTGGTAAATGACCTATGTGATTCTAAAAAAGTTAGCCTTGGCCATTGCAAACGAAGGAAAGATTACAATAGAGTTATGTATGGAGGAAATGAGTTTACCTATCAATTGCTTGTTGCACACGAGTGAAGTCGTGGTTGCTCCACTTTGGTACAATCACAATTAGAATCCAGTGAAACCTAGTCATGTGTGTTGCCATAGTGATTAATCCTAAGTTCCTGTTGCATATAAAATACAAATGAAACTTGTGTAGAAACTAGTCAAGTACTTACCCTTGGTTGAAAGGTACCATGATGTACTCCTTATCATTGTGAGCAATCAATCTGCTCGTTATGTAATCTTGGACGAAGGATGCATTTTCATTGATTGATTGCTTAGAGTCCAAGTATGGGTCGAGTAAACCTATCGGTTGTCGCCGTTTCCGAACTTGTTGGATCATGTATATATACAAAGCAAAGAGTAATGACATTTATCGGTATGACGTGAATGTAGAACTTTATTGTACAGTACACTTACAGTGTCCAGTACACTTACACTTCCTCAATATACCCATTAAAGAAGGCACTCTTGACATCCATCTGATATAGTTTGAAGCCCATAGATGCTGTGAATGCAAGCAAAATCCTAATGGCCTGTAGCCTAGCTACAAGCGCAAAGGTCTCCTCAAAATCTAAACCCTCAACCTGGGAGAAACCCTAAGCTACCAGTTTAGCCTTGTTTTGAATGACTACCCATCCTTACTCTGCTTGTTTTTGAAGACCCACTTGATTCCTGTGATATTATGACCACTAGGGGGCTCAATAAGTGACCAGAACTTGTTCCTATCAAAATTTTCTAACTCATCATGTATGGCATTGACCTAAGACTTATTTGTGAGTGCATGACAAACATCCTTAGGCTTGAAAGAGGTGACAAAGGCATAATGAAGATAGAAATGAGATAAGCTAGATTTTGAACGTGTGACACGCTTAAGAACTCCTATGATTTGCTCTGGAGGATGACATCGCTGAATGTGACGCGGAGGTCTTGGATGAGAAGAAGTGGCC
The DNA here is from genome assembly GCA_017311315.1 of Dendrocalamus latiflorus. Lineage (NCBI taxonomy): Eukaryota > Viridiplantae > Streptophyta > Magnoliopsida > Poales > Poaceae > Dendrocalamus > Dendrocalamus latiflorus. The sequence continues at coordinate 51,537,958 of CM029642.1, read as the reverse complement.
TCTACCTCATGAGCTGTGAAGACAGGAGCAGAGCCACTAGTTCCAGAAGAACTGGAAGGTAAGGGCTAATCTCTCTAAGGTGCAGTGGTAGAAGTAGGCACCTTAAGGGAAGGATGGACTGGATAAGGTAAAGAACCTTTATCTCCATCCTTCTCATCATCTATGAAGATGGTCTCGGACTGTAGTACTGGAATTGAGATATCGAGCCTAGTGTTAGGACTAGCCTCATCGAAAGTCACCTCATAGGTCTCTATAATCCTGCTAGACTCACAGTTCCAAACCCTATAACCTCACGAAAAAGTCGAGTAACCCAAAAAAATACCATCAGATGAGCATGACTCGAACTTATCTAGGTCCTAGACTTCAAAATAAAATACTTGCAACCAAACAATAAAACACTTGCAATCAAACACACGAAAATGCGAGACATCGGACTTTCGCCCATACCTCAACTCATAAGAAGTGTGATGCAAGTGTGTCCTCAGAAAAGCTCTGTTTGAAACATGGCACGCGGTGGCTATAGGCTCAGCCAAAAACTTCCTAGGTGTAGCATACTTATTTAGCATCGTCCTAGCCATCTCGACAAGAGTATGGTTCTTCCTCTCCACAACGCCATTTTGCTGAGGGATGTGCGGAGAAAAGAACTAATGCTCTACACTTGTCTCATCACAGAAGCTCTCAAAGTAGGAGTTCTTGAACTCCATGCCATTGTCACTATAGATCGCTCATAAGGCACCAGGGAGCTCAATAGACAACCTACCAAACAAAGCCCGAAAATGACTAAAAGTCTCATCCTTCGAAGCTAAGAAAACACCCAAGAGAATCTCGAGAAGTCATTAACCACAATAAGAACATACCACTTCCCACCGACCGATTGCACTCTAGCTAGACTAACAGTGTCCATATAAAGAAGCTATCCTGGTGCATTCGTCATAGTCACAGTGACTAAGAGATGAGAAGTAACAACCATCTTACCATGCCTGCAACGAGTACAAACTATGTATTTGACCATCTTGAGCTTGGGCAGACCACGTATGAGACCGTGGCTGCTAACTTGGATCAAATGTTCAAAGCTAATGCGACCAAGTCTTCTATGCTAAAAAGAGAGATCATAGGACTCTGAAGCAACTAAGCACCTCAGAGAATCACCAGATGACTAAACAAAATCAGCACGAAAGATCTTCCCAAATCTAGAAATCCTGCAAACTAGACTCCCTGAATAATCAAGAAATTTGCAAGCATTTTTCTTGAAACTTACCTCGAAATCATCATCAGTAAGCTGAGAAACAAATAGCAAATTATAACGTAGCTTACTCACTAAAGCAGTATCCTTAAGAATGAAATAATTATTAATGCGCACAGTACCTTTAGTGATGACTCGACTAGAAGAAACATCTCCAAAGGTGATTGTCTCATCACCTAGAGTTCGGACTAGGGAAGAGAACTAACGAGTGTCTCCGGTCACGTGTCAAGAACAACCGAAGTCATCTAGCCAAACCTCTCCTTTCCTAGCCCCACGAACCTGAGTCAGTGAGAAGACATCATCCGTGGCTTTGTACTGGGGTAAATAAGAACAGATTTAGGAACCCAATACTGAGTCATGTGATGAGCAGAAGATGCAGTCTTAGAAACAAACGACTAACCTCCAGCTACCCTACGCTCTTCGCCTCTCGTAGAATCAAAAGGTCCAGGTGTAGACCTCAAGCCTATACTAGGTTCAATCGCTATTGAAGAGTGGGCCTGACCTACAGCAGTATGCTGATCATGCCACGGATAGCTATCTCAATAGAGAAATTGAGATCTATCCTTAGGACAGCGGATACCCTAACTAGAGGCAACTCGAGAACCAAAAACAGAAATAGCCTAAAAACCAAGTCCTTGACGCTACCTAGAACCAAACACCTCAAAAGAGCAATCTACAACTTTGGACCTCGTGTTGGTCTTAAGAGCACTCTGAGTCTGGGGCTGACCCTAAATAACCCTAAGAGCACGAACACAATCTCTTCGCACAATCTTGGCACGCCTAAAGTAGATCTCAATCACATGTCTATCCTTCTGACAGAAGGTACAATGAGATTACACATTTTTAGAGGTCGAAGTAGCATTATGAGGCTTCGCCTTCTAAGAGGTCGAAGCAGCAGATGGCACAATGTTACTGTCAAAAATCTCCTGGACAGAGCTCACAAACTTAAACTCAATTTTCTTAGGCTCGGGCATAACTTCGATCACGCCTGTCTAGAATAATATTGAGCCTTTTCTTATCTCCAACAAATTTTTCAAGAGTATTCATGAGGTACTCACACTTCCGAAAAAGAGAGGCACATAAAGAATAGGAAGGAGAGGATGTGGAACCAGAAGGAGAGGAAGAAGAACTAGAAGCAGAAGATCAAATAGCATGTGTATATCTCTCCTTGTTCACGGCCACCTCAACCTTGAGGGCTTCGCAAGACACACAAGGGGCAGCCCTTATCCTAGCTATCTGGTTCTCATAACTCTTCCTAAAATCCTCTAGCATTTTCTTATATTTCTCCCATACTTTAGCACAGAAAGAGCAAGCAGATTGTGACTTCTCTAATAGATTCTTAATTAGCTTTACATATTTTTCATCCAATGTAATAAATTCAGATTTTAGTTTTTTATAATTATTATATGATAAGCTAACAGATGCCTTGGAAGCATTTTGAGTGGCAGGTTTGGAAAACGATTCGATGGCTCCCAGTGGTGTGTATGGCCGTAGAAGGGGAGGTCGAGCTATGCAGGTAATATCAAGGAAGAAAGGGATTTCTGTTGCACTGAGCTCGATATGTGTATGTGTTACTGCTGGCCAAAGTTGCAGAAATGGCACCTGTTAAGAAATCTATAAAGGTATTTAATCCTCCAAGATCCTTTGTCCATTTTGTACTCTTACTTCAGAGAAAGCATGCTGTCCTGTGTTAATATATACCTGTGGATCTGTCTGCAGAGTGAAGATGGTGATATCATTGACTGCGTTGATATCAACAAACATCCTGCTCTTGTGATCACCCCCTTCTCAAAAATCACGTGATTCAGGTAGTGCTAGCTTTTAATGTAATTCTAATCCAAATAAATCTCATGTTGAGTTCTAATCCAAATAAATCTCGTTTTGAGTTTATAACTCCCCCTAAAATTTTCGGGAAATAACACATGTTTTCACAATTCGTTATTTTCTTGCATACTTGTTATTTTCCAATTTTATGCCAGATGCAACCGGCCAATTTTGCTTTGACCAAGAGAGCCAATGCGACCACTAGCACTGTGGTTCATCAAGTGTGGCACAAGAGTGGGAAATGTCCCATTAAATGGAACTATACCTATCAGAAGGACTAAAGTAATAAAGCTGAGCACAACAAAAGACGAACAGTCCACTGGATGCTCAGGCATGCGGGAGGTCTACTTGATAACTACTACCTGCGATCCCATTCCATTTTTATTGAAATTTTAATCTTAGTATCGATATTATATGAATTTTGATGTGATTTTGTACTTCGTTTAATTAGTATGCAGGAGTTCAGGCATATGAATATGTACTTGGAGCTAGAGCGGATATTAACACGTGTGGAATACATGTTGAAGAGAATGACTGGAGCTTGAGCTCGATTAAAATCATTAATTAGTAGACTGGATTCTTTCATTCAATAAGGTTGGATGGTAAGCATATAACTTCCTCTCGGCCAGCATGCCATATTTCTTTCAATATTTGATATGTTCTGGCTTACCTCGCTCATTTTTTTTTGGTTAAGTACGTAGTTTGGTTGTGTACGTATCCCACATATGCTTGCAAATTACTTTACGATCTTACTTTTCTTGAAAATATTTGTATTTCTCTTCCACGAAAGAATTATTTCTTATATATGTTAATGGTTATCACCTTAGTTGTCTATTAAATAAGTATATTGCTCAATATCATGGCAAAGATCACTTTGTTGGAAAATATCATCCAATGTGTGTTACATGTCAGTGAGGATGGTAATATTTTTTCTAGTTTATGATGGCACTGAGTTAACTTACTCTTCCAATAAAGATGAAGACTAATGCTAGCTTATTCATTTTGTTTCAGGCAAGCCCTGTTCTATACGATGACGATGGTAAAACAAGGCTTTTTGTTCGCTTGGTGGTATGACATCAATAGTACACTTCTGTTCACTACTTTGAGAGAAAAAGGATTGATTGTATACAATCTGTTTTTTTTTGTTTTTGGTGAGGGAGTATATAGTATTGTTCTGAATATATAGGAAACCGGAAATTGATCATGGAAATAATCCGTCTACGCAGGACAAACGTAGTCGTCGTGATTGCTTCAGCTTGATGTGCCCTGGCTTTGTTCAGGTTTCGGACCAACTAGCACTTGGCGCAACCCTTGCGCCCTTGTCAGAGTACGGTGGGATGCAGTACGATATTTCATTCGAAATATACAAGGTAATCAAACATTAGTTAGAGCACTAGAACACTGAATTTACCCGGATAAATGTGTTTCTTCAGCAATTTAGACCAAACCAGAAATACCATATGATGTGTTTGCGTGCTGATTAACTGACGTGATGGGGGCAGGATGACACGACGGGGAGGTGGTGGGCGCTGTACAACGGGGCCGCGCTGGGGTACTGGCCGCCGGAGCTGATGGCGCCGGTGTTTCGCGGCCTGGTATATTACATTTTATACTTTGTTTCGACGCTCTCTCAAGTTTTGGAAGCGGTGAATTACAGCATCGTTGGTAATTCTCCCCATTTTATGTTTCTCCACATAGAAATAAGGCTATCACGCAAGAAGTCATCGTCAATGCGATTGCGCAAATATGTTTTCATAACTTTTATAGCTGAAAAACATCTCTCAACAGTAGCAGTGGCAACAGGTCAAACTAGTGCTAGCTTCAAAAGGCGATAAACCAAAGGATAGCAAATATATTTCCTTGTCTCCACCATATTTTAAGAAAGCTCACTAATAGTCTCTATGTTAGAGAATATGTCATCCACTTGCACATCGGCAACATAGAGGCGAAGCTGATGGCTAAGGTCCCTCAATTCTCTATCATCAAAATCATTGGAATAAAGTTTAGCTAGACTCATCAAATGCTCTAAATTGAAATCGCGAAATGATTCTCTTGGAATCAAAGTAGCCGAGCAAAAGAGCAATTCAAAGCTCTTCTCATTGAAGCGACTATGGAACTCTTGAAGTAGCCAATTAAGAACATCATTAAAACAATTCACTTCATAATTATGCTTGTTGGTAATTCCAGATTTTTTTGGCGTGGCTTATTTGGATTCACATATGCTTCTCCCATTTCCAGTTTGGAAATGAATATAATATACTGAGCTATTTTCTCTTATAACCAATGATTGCAATCCATTGAACTCACCTCACATATTGCTTGCACCATCATATCCTTGGCCTCTAACTTGTTTCAAGCTTAGCTTATATTTTGCAAATAAAGAATCAATAGATGATTTGAGGTACGAAGAAGTTGTCTCTTTCACATGAACAAGGCCAACAATCTCTCTTTAATAATTCCACATTTATCAACATATCTCGAAACCACTGCCATTTGCTCTTTGCAAGCCACATCTCTGGACTCATCAACTAGCAAGCAAAACACATCATGTCTAATTTCTTCAAAAATAGAATGCAATATTTCCTTTGCAAAACAATGTACTATGTCCTTTTGAATGTTGGAGACACCATAAGATTATTACCAGGAGCATTGCTGCCCACAACCTTGCCTACAGATGGATTCTGTTATGTTGTATAAGCATGAAATTCCTTAAAATTTCCTTTATTGGAGGACTCAGACTCATCATGGCCCCAAAAGGGCAATCCTTGTTTCAATAATACTCTAGCAACATCAATTGAGGTGTTTAGTCGAGTATAATAAGCAGTCTTAGCAGCATTACTTTGGTTATTCAAGGCAACATAAATGTGTTGGTCTTGTGTCAACAAAGCATCACAATGTTTCTTTGCTTGGTTGTGAACACTATTGACATCTCCTATATGCTCCTTTAGTCTAAATTTTTTGTTCCAACTAGACCAACCGGTTGACACAAATGCATCATGCACAGCTTTCTTCTTGTTGCGGCCTCTAAATAAGAAACAACAAAAACAATATGCTTTATCTTTGGACTCAATATACTCAAGCCAACTCCCAAACTCATCAAAACTTTTAGGATTAAATCTTCTATTTTTACCGCCAATCGATGTATATGGAAAATCAAAAGTGTGAGGTTGGCAAGGCCCATTATCCAAGTACTTTCTTCTTACCACATCCTTTTGATTAGGAAGGTATTCCTCTATTCTTTTTCTTTTGCCTGGATCGGATTGAATCTGCTCTTCCCAATTGATCTCTTATGGTGAATTCCCTGCATTAGTGACATCATTCTGTTCATGCAATGGGGCATTATTATCCTCCTACGGTGGTGCTTTCCTTTTAATAAACCTTTCCATAAATTTGCCTGTCATTTTCCAATTATTGAATATCCCATTAGATATTTGTACTACTAAATAATAGATGCACACATGATAGATACATAATTATCTTCATCAACAATTTCGAATTGCAAGGCTTACTTGACATTGTTCTCAAATAATCAGTTGGTCACATAGATCACTCATGAGTTGCAATTTCGCCTCCAATTTATCACTGGGGAATTCCTAATACTACCATAATTGAAAGCCCTAACCCTATAATTTGGGAACATTTAACTAAGTATCAACAAATTGAATTTCTAAAACACAAAATTAGTTACTGGACTTGAGATAAATCAGAATTATTTGGAGAAATCGTACTCACCGAGGACTGCTTGGTGCCTGCGTTCAGGACTTCAAGGTTCAGGTGAAGCGATGAACAGTCACGAGACAAAACGAACCGATGAGGTGACGAGGCATCAGGCGAAGCGATGAAGAGAATAAAGAAAAGTAGAAAATGTGATGTGGGCCATGTGGCTTGTGCTATGCGTGATAACGTGATGGACATGGATTGATGGTGCTGTGCATGACAACGTGATTGGCTTGTGGCAGGCTACGCTCGACTAGGCCTGGGCCTCGGCAAATTGGCTGGCGCTGTGGATTGAGGAGTTGGGGTGTCCCCTCGTGTTGGATTAGGAGAGTATATATATATATATATATATATATATATATATATATATATATATATATATATATATATATATATATATATATATATATATATATATATATATATATATATATATATGAGTAATGCTATCTGGAGCGTTAGATCTTCATCCAACGGATCCACCCATACAAGCCCCCTCCAAAAAAATGACATCCTCCAAAAAAATGATCTAGGGCGTTGGATCTCCATCTAACGGCTCAAAATCTGACTATTTTTGCCCTCAAAAACAGTCGAATGTTGTATAGACACTCTCTATATATATACACATCATTATTTTAAAGAAAAATGATTTTTGGACCTGGTGTCCTGTGTACCCTGCTAAGCTACAGTAGATACACCCGTGGCGTATACAATATGAAATTAGCGCAAAAGAGATATCAATAACTCCAGTCGAAGATGACCCCACAACAACAGAAGATCCTTTTAGATCACCAGCGACAGGCAATAATCTATTTGTAAAAGGGGCGCAACAGTAATCCATAGAACAAAACTTAAAAACGAATCAAATCTTTGATGGCACTAATTAGACACGTGTTTTGTGCTTTTGATCCTTTTACAAACTATCCAATTCCCAAGGCACAGAAAGGTTCACATATCCTGTGAAATAGCCAGCTTGTTCAAGCCGAAACCCATGCACCTGCGGCAGCCATCCTGCGCTAGAACCACCCAACGGCGGCTTCGATCTGTGCCCTAACACAGGCCTTCGATGGGCTCACAAGGAAAGAGAACTCGAGCAAGGAAGAAGGTTGAGTTCGAGCAAGGAAGAAGCTAGGCTGAGTTCCTTTGCACTTTGAGCTTTTGGCTTATATATGGATAAACAGTAACTGATTTAAAATCGATGCGTTTTTAAGGTGTAGTCTATAGAAAAATTATAGTACAAACTGTAACGAGTTCAATTGTACCAACCAAAATCACATACGAGTATTTACCCCTGCATACTACCTCTTACGAACAGCTTAGAATTCAAAAAGCATAGGGATAAATCATAAGCCACAGCTAAAAAAACCCACCCGAAAGGGAACTCAAGTGGACACTCCGCATGCAGCTACCACCATTTGTGAAGATGTTTCCTGAGAAGACTGTCTATAATGAGCAAAATCAGATGACAGAGCAGACTCAGCAGAGAGGCTCGCCAGAGTAGGCTGCTGTCTATAATGAGCCAAATTAGTTGGTTGATGAGGAAGAGCATAGGGGATCCCCGGAGCAGACTTCTGGCTGTGAGCCAAATCAGATTGCTGATGAGGCAGAGCGAAGGAGGGCCAATTTTGCGAGGTTAGTGTTTCATTACACCTATCATTCATTAATCATTAGGACTTTATAGATCCACTTGTTGCTTCTGCTTCAACTCTTTGTTGCTTGTTGGTATTCCAGTATGTACTACTCATGTAATCGTGTATAATGACTATTGCCATTCAAATAACAATGCAAAAATGTTGCTTTTCAAAGATGCAAAAACCAATACAGATACACTCTTGGACGGTGCAGGACCAGTGAACTTAATACACTGAAGAAGCATCTAGAGTTAGTGAGACCATTCAGGTTCTCACACGGTGTGATGTCTCCATGTGTATATGTTTTGCTGCCAAAGAGGGTGGCTCACATTCTACATTTCAGGCTAACTATATATGTACTTGTGTGTGTCGACTTCTAAGTGCGTTAATTTGGTGCTTTTCATAGACAGAATATGATTGGCATATGCCTATATGATGCATAGTAACTTTCTGTGTTTTCAATTTAGGTGGTAAGATGACACTACTACAGAAAGCCTAATACTAGACGCCAAATCACAGACGGTTTTGTGAAACCGTCTGTGACGTACACTATCACAGACGGTTTTAATTTGGAGGCCGTCTGTGGTGTTTGTGGTTGAAAAAAGGAGTATCACAGACGGTTCTTACTGCTGAACCGTCTGTGATAATGGAATATCACAGGCGGTTTTTATTATAAAACCGTCTGTGATATTCCAAATTATCACAGACGGTTTTTAAACATAAACCGTCTATGATACTCCTTTTTCCAGCCACAAACACCACAGACGACCTCCAAATTAAAAGTCCGACAAACATAGATTCCCAGATTTTAATTCAAGACAGATTTAATTCATTACAAAAGTTCGACAAACAGAGATTCCCATATTTTAATTCAAGGCAAATTTAATTTATTACAAATCTAAGAGAAAAAGAGATTCCCAGATTTTAATCTTCTGGGCTTCATATGCTTCTTCTTCAACTTCTGGAGTTGGAGGATCAGCCGTTGAGTTCTCGAATGTCGTGAAGATTGTCCTTGCCCTCTCCACTTCCTCCTCTACCCTGGGTAAATCATTAGCATGGCCCATAATCTCAAAGAGGATGCCATGATAAACTTGAACAGAATCAGCCGATTCTGCTTGATCGGAAAGGTTATCTATCACACTCTGCACTTCCGCAAGGGCTTCCTCCGCTTTGTGGACATTGTAGAGAAGAACAAGGCTGAGGGCGGTTTCCTTTTCATGAGCAGCAACGAGACACCTCCGTCGATGGCGGATGATGAGGTCTAGTTGACGGACGATATTGGAAGCGAGTCGAGGAAGGAGAGCAGGGCGTGAGCGGAGGAGCTGCTCCAGACGTAAATTGTTGGCCGCCTGTGTAAGGTTGCGGTCGAACAACTCATGATGGATAGATGAGAGGAAGGAGATGAACAAAATTTTAGATGTCATTGTTGAGAAATGTGGTGATGATCGAAGAAGATGAGGGAGAGGACAGTTTAGATCGAAGAAATGGAATAGTGCGTGCAAATATAAACATTATCACAAACGGTTCATATTCGAAACCACCAGTGACGCTTCGTATATAACCGCCGTCTCTTACATTAATATCACAGACCGTGACGCTTCATATATAACCACCATCTCATACATTAATATCACAGACTGTTCGTAAACTGCCTTATCACAGACGGTTCTGAGTTTAGAACCGTCTGAGATAGTAGGCTTATCACAGACGGTTCTAAACTTAGAACTGTCTGTGATAATCCCCTATATATACCCTCTGGCTAGGGTTTTCTGTGTATTCTGCAGTTATTCTATATCTAAATCCCGATCTGCCTCCCCGAGCCCTCGCCGCCGCCTCCCTCGAGCCCTCGCCGGTCGCCTCCCTGGGCCGTCGCCGCCGCCTCCCCGGGCCGTCGCCTCCCCGAGCCCGTCGTCACTGCCTCCCCGGGCCCGTCACCTCCCCTAGCCCGTCATCTCCCCGAGCCCGTCGCCGCCGCCGCCCCGGGCCGTCGCCTCCCCGAGCCTGTCGTCGCCGCCGCCTCCCCGAGTCCGTCGTCGTCGCCACCTCCCCGAGCCCGTCGCAGCCGCCTCCCCGAGCCCGTCGTCGCCGCCGCCGCCTCCCCGGGCCGTCGCCTCCCCGAACCCTCGCCGCCGCCTCCCCTAGCCCCTGTTCTTCTGGTGATTTCGAATATCACCTGTCTTGTGAGTGAGTCTGTGATTTTTGTATGCAATCTGTGTGGGCTGTGCACTGGGAGACATAGATTGCTTGTGGGATTGGTTGTTGCTCGATGATGATATAAATCATATACTGAGATTGGTTAAATTAGTCTTTGAGCTCTAATTACTGTCAACTCTGTTATCACAATTAAGTTTGTACTCTGGAAGACATTCTCTAGACATTGATATATTGTTCTTGTGCCATTCGGTTCTTGCTGTTATCATATTATAGCAAATCCATATACTGATATGTTAGGAATTAATTTTGACAAGTTAAAGACTAATTCATTGAGTGAAAGTTAACTTGTATTTGGATGGATTTGCTTCATTAAATACTGCTGTCTGAATATATGCATGCTGGATATATTGATCTTGAGATTGTAGAGTTTGTATCTAGAGCTCAAATGACTGAATTCATTATTTGGCATAACCAATCAAGGAAGAGTATATGATTTAGTAGCGGGACGGCCAAGATTAATCTTGTGCAACCCTACAATTTGAGAGCACAAATTAATCAATTAAAACTTGAGCTTGTTGCTAGTCTTAATTGATACATGCCTTTTACATTGTCATACATATTCATGTTTAGAATGTTATTGATTCTATTATTGATGCTTGTTGCTTCATATTGCTACAGACGGTTTTTACCTAAAAACCATCTGTGATAATCACCTATCACAGATGGTTTTTAAGTTAAAAACTGTCTGTGATAAGCAGCTATCACAGACGGTTCGATAACCGTCTGTGATAACCTTCGATTATCACTGACCCATAAATTCAGACGGTTCAGAAAATCGTCTGTGATGACGTTTCCGAACCGTCTGTGATGACCTTTTCTGTAGTAGTGTGAACTTTTGGACTTCACGTGTCATTGCCATAGTAATCAATTTTGAACTGTTTGGTACTTGTAATGAACTTGTTTCGTTCCAATAATTGAAGCCGGGGTGTGCCCCTCCTAGAGGGAGGTGACATAGGAGGAGTGGAGCAGTGGACGGAGGCCGTGGGCTGGAGGTGCTAGATGGCTCAGGTCGGGCGAATGGCGAAGCGAGCTAGGGTCTCACCGGTGTTGGAGGAAGGGAGCCGACGCAATGCTGGATGTGGAACCATCAGCTGTGGAGCCATGGAGGGAGGCTGGAGGCGCTGGTCGTGCCTCGCTAGAGTCACTAGAGCCAATTTGTTATATTACACATGTTTCTTTAGACATGCAGATTAAGAAGATCACTATAAGGCTTTTACAATACATTTTTTCAATGAGTCTACACCAACTAAGGTTTCACCGTTGTGGGGTTCTATCCACCCTCTCCAGAGGCCCCCCTTGCACTACAATACATGGTGGCTTATACCAGCAATATGACTTGTGTTCATCTGGATGGCGCAAGCCACACTGGATTGATGCAAATTAATTAGCCATATCGTACTCATTATAGACTTGTGATTGCACTATTTTACATTGGAATGTCGTCGTAAGATTCCGTTCTTAACTGGGTGGTTCTAACACAAACTACAGTCTCATGCAACCATGCTCCCTCCACACCAACCCCACTTACCATCCACCCAGAAATAAAGCAGGTTTAGAGTTTTGGGTTTCCAAAATGCCATTTTCTAGTTTAACATACTAGCCATTTTCATCCGATGGCTACTTAAATCCAAGTTTTCATATTTGAAATGATGTCAGGGCAAATTAATGCACTATGTATCTAAACAACGCTAAAAATGTCACTTAGGTATAGACTTATAACTAGTATGTATTCCATTAGTTCTAAGGCGACAAGGATTCATATTCAAAGCCATGAAATAGGGTATAATAGCACAATTATTATTTGGGACTTAACTATGAACTTAACGTAAATATAGCTTAAATGATAAATTAAAGCATGCAATTTAATAATTTAAATCAACATAATTACTATTTGAATTTTGGTTTTAGATTTGAAATTTGAATTCAAAATTTAATTTCGTGTTTGCCAAAAAATTTATTTGCTCTCAAAGATCATCTTAATTCCACAAATTTCAAAAATCCACAAAATGGGGTGTTACACAATGTAAAATTGGCTATATGGCATTGTAAAATGTTGGCATTTGCTCTAGGATATTCCAAAATTGTGGTTTGGCTAGAAGATACTCTAAAATTTTGGCCATTTTCCACCACACACTGTGACTATTAAAACAATATTATCTCAGCAAGCATGAGGGAAACGGTGCGCAAAATATCTAATTTACCCTTCTTAATTGAGATTCAAACATTGATGGCCACGATTTGTCCTTAATTATATCCAATGGTAGATCATTGACCGTGATGTCCTATGGGTTGAGTGTTACATCGGTTCGTCGTAGTCTGATGTGCTACTAGTGGGAAAGCATGAAATCTTGTCACTGGGCAAAGATTATTTTACATTGCATATTTTGTGCCTGGTGGCCTTTTTGGTTCACATGTCATGCTTTTGAACCTAACGATCTCGTTGGTCTTTTTGCGTCAACTCTTTGTTAAATGTTGGTTTCCAGTATATGTACTACTCATGTAATCGTGTATAATGACTATTGCCATTCAAATAACGATGCAAAACTGTTGCCGTTCAAAGATGCAAAACCAATATAGATACACTCTTGGACGGTGCAGAACCACTGAACTTAGGCCCCGTTTGATACAGCTCTAGCTCCGAGATCTATGCTGAATCTGTAGTTTGTTAACTAAATTAAAGTGATTTAAATATTTTTATTTAATATATAATATAAATGAAATGAGTCATGTAAATGCACTTAACATGCCTGCAACTCTAGATCCAGGATTTCCTAGAGCTACAGATGATCAGCTCTAAGAAATCTACAGATTTCCTAGAGCTAAAGCTCTGCCAAATGGGGCCTTAATACACTGAAGAAGTATCTGGAGTTAGTGAGACCATTCAGATGTCTCACACGGTGTGATGTTTCCTTGTGTATATGTTTAATTAGCTACCAAAGAGGGTGACACACATCATAAATTTCAGGCTAACTATATATGTACTTGCGTGTGTCGACTTTTAAGTGCATTAATTTGGTGCTTTTCATAGACAGAATATGATTGGCGTATACCTATATATATGATGCACAGCAACTTTCTGTGTTTTCAATTTAGGCGGTAAGATGAACTTTTGGACTTCACGTGTCATTGCCATAGTAATCAGTTCTGAACTGTTTAGTACTTGTAATGAACTAGTTTCGTTCCAATAATTGAAGCCGGGGTGTGCCCCTCCTAGCTCTTAAAAAATCGGTTCTGAACTGGTTTATTCGGGTGAAGTATATGTTCTTATTCAGGGAATGCTTGATCCAGTCTCATTATTCTTACCAGTTTCATATGAAAAATTGTACACGTATGGTGTTTTCTTTGGTGGAATCCGTAGGTCGCAGCGAGTACATCAATTGTTTATTATCCATGATTCCCTTGCAAGTATGAATCGAATTTCTGTAATTAACTACCTCAAGATGAATTGAACCACAAAATGCTCCAAGCATGACCGAACCGAAAGAAGCTCTCTCTACGATGGAGAAACCATTTGCAAGGTTTGCTGGAGGAATGCTGATAGGTTTCGACCATGTCTCACCAGAGGATATGGTACGTAAGGATGTGGCTGCCTAGGGCCAGAGTTGCAACGCGTGCACAAATGTACAAGTAGTGACAAAGAAAACAATAGCAGTTTGTGCCGAGTTCGTACTGCTCACTATTGACGAGATCCATGTCGTGCATGCTACTGCCACCAACATCGTTTTCATAAAGGGAACTTGAAAGGATATAAACCATGTCTGTCACTGTGATGGAATTAATGTATTTGTACTGCTGTTTGGATGGCGGGTTAATTGGAGGATACTAGCCAATTGCTACGTTCTCTCAAAAGAATAATGTCACTTTCATGCATGTCTGTACTAGCCAAACTTTTCGAACCTTATAATCATTGATATGTATGCACGCAGAATAATGAGCATGGTCATCGCCAAAAGTAGCTTTTATGGTACGATGATTTTATAACTTCTCTAGTAAACAACAAGGTCAACGGCGAAATTATGTTTTAAGTTGGAGAGGAGGTTCATGGCCAAGGGGAAAGACGTTAGAATCAGAGTTATTTTGGAATGTATACTACGACAAGCTGAAAAACAACATTCTTCTTGGACTAAAGGAGGAATTTTTTTGACACCCTCTTGTTGTGTATGCTAGGCGCCAAGGCGGGACATTACTTCAAGCGTGGAAATTCCATGCAGGAGTTGCAATCAAAATTTATTGTGAAAAAACCTTGTCATGTGAGGCGGGAGATAGACTCAGATGCTTGCACGCAGGAATCACAATCACTCATTTGTCATTTCACAATCACACATAAGTGTCATTTTGGACATTCACATGGTCTATTAAACATAACTTTGATGGCCAATGTGTTTTGTGAAAGCTAATAATGTATAATATTTTGAAAGTAATTTTTGACACAAATATCTCTACTACTTAAAAGAGAGTTAGTTGTGGTGGTTCATCTGCCCCTTTCAACTCCCTCTTGTACTCCCTAAAAAAATCTCTAACAAAAATAGGAAATATATTCTAACAAAAAACAAATTCCACCACCCTACAAAAAAAAGCTCTACTGGGTGCGTGGTAAAACCGAGGGCACAAAGGCACGATGTGGCCAAGCGCAGAGGTGGAGCCGATGGCGTAGGTTGGGCAGGATAATCCTGAAATGTTGACTCGACATATTAGGGTAATATAATTTTTTATTCGTAGTAAAGCATTGACATTCAACTAGTACTTATATCATTTTCGTATGGTCGATTGAAAATTTTATAAAGATATCATTAGTCAAAGTTAAAATAATTTGATTTCACACATTCTAGAATTTACTTATTTTTAACTTAAGTGAGTAGTAAATTGCTCTTTGGGGGAAGTTGTCTTTTTAATTAGACATTTTACTAATGATATATCAATTCTTTACATAATAAGTCGAGCTCGCGTACCAAGGGCTAGCTTGTCTGGAACGCATGAATTGAAAAGATGAGAGCAAGAGAGTTCACGAAATCGAGGGTAAACATTGAATTGGAAAACGTGGGGGCAAAAAAATTACAAGAATGATTGTTTGGATGAGGTGGTAGAAAGAAAACACACGAATTTGGAGGAGTAGTCGCGTACAGAGGCCAAGGCTCCACTTAGCATTGCAATGGATTTTTAAAATCACTTGTTTTCTCCACTTTTGGGTATAACAATTAGTTGAAAACATCCTTTTGGAGGCATGACAAAAGTTTTTACAGTTTTACTAGAGTTATTAAAGATTTCCATGACTAACTAGATTGCACACTATTGTACAACACATGCGTATTGTCTCTTAAACCTCATATACTGTTTTTTTCAGCTTCTAAAAGCTGCTTTTTAGACTAGCTTTTAAACGGAGTATTTTTTCAAGACAGAGTCTACTAGTTAATTGTAGTATATGCTTTACCAACTTCATTTATATAGGCAAAAAGTGTACATGAGTTTCTGTTACTCTGCAATCTCTCGCACAAACAGCCCAAAAGTCACAAGTCGCAGCTAAAAGCCACAAGCCACAGCCAAAAAGAACAGACCCTATAGTTATATTTCCTCCCAAGTCCAAATAGTTCCTTTTTCTAACAAAAATAAAACTTGTCATATCGTTCCGATGACTGGTACTTTGCTGAGTGGCTCATATTGTCCTATTTCCTCCCAAAGTCCAAATAGTTTCCTTCTTCTAAAAAAATAAAACTTGCCATATCGTTCCGAGGACTGGTGATGAGCGGAGAGGTTAAATAGTTACCCTACCACCTGAACATTAGCTGGTTCCCCAAGAAAGGAATTCTATGGGGAGGGTCTGACCGTATGCTGCCACATGTCGAGGTCTCCAGTTCCCCACGCTGGACAATTCTATATAGGCGAAAAAAGAAGGGATGTCTTTCAGGAAGGTGATTTATGCTTTTGTAAGTACAAATTATGTTTTCTGAACCATTAGGTTAACTAGTATGGTGGCCCACGCACCTACGTGGGTATTATTCTTAGAGTACATCTAATTAGTTTAGCGGTATATATGTAATGATAATAAAGGAACTATATCCAAAAAAAAAATAAAGAGTTACAAATCATATGAAAGAATTAAAATATTAGCATTTTAGAGCATTATGAATTTGATTTAATTTTCATATTTATATAATTGGTTTTATTTATGATATTAATGTATAGTAGTACATGTTAAAACAAAGCGTATAAATTATATCTTTAGGAGGAAATACTTGTTCTTTATAATTTGTAATCGGCATCTCTAATAATAGATACAATAGTTGTATCAATATTAATATAATTAAAATAATATAAATTATAATGAATATTATAGGCAAGTTTGTTCCTGTGCGTGAATCGTTTAAGTTCAATTCTATCTCTAGCATCTCACGTCTTAATATCATACAAGAGTTCCCCCAACGATACATGTATGCATATCATGGTGCAAATCAATTTCATGTGCACATTCATAGATCAAGAAAAATTATTAGTTATGATTTGTTAATTATAAGAATGGTCCACCTAATTAAGTGCTAGATACTTTTTTAGAATTTCTAGCATTTTTTCTTATTTATTAGGTAACATCCATTAGTTATGGATTGCTACACATAATTAGAGTACATCAAATTAAAGGCAAAATGTATCTTTTTATTTTTTAGACAATTTCTACAATTTTCTCTTTTCAATTAGCTGATGTAAGCAACCATCCTATACTTTTATTGTATGATAAATATCACCCAATGGTTGATACAGTTCAACTTGAATTCAAATCTACCATATCGATGATGATTCTAGAAATAAATCAAAGTTGTGAAACACACATTATTGGTAAGTATGCATGTAGAATAGATGTTGCCTTTTTTATTTCTCTTTTTTCTTGCCGAGTGCCACTTTTTATTATTTTTATGCATGGCTTTTACTCATTTATTTTGCACATTAATATCCTTCTTTTCCTCCTATATGTGAATTTTAGTGCGGGTCATCTAGGATTATTTTTATTTATTAGGTTCATCTAGAATCTATAATGAGTAGTCTTGTCTTATAAGATTTCTTATTTTATTTAAGACATCCGTTGATGAGCATTTACTGACATAATAAGGGTCCACTAAATTGAAGAATGAATATTTTTCTTTTTTATTATTTCTAGTTTATTTCTCCTTTTTAGCAAATCTAAAACTCATGTGATCGACTTTTAGTATATAATAGATATATTTTGTTTTTTCAAGGATTTACTTTGGAATTCATATGGAAATCAAATGGCTAGTTTTTGTTTTCTTTCCCAAATTTTAGTTATTGTGGATTATACTTGACATGGTTACTTTTTTAAATTGCTAATTTTATTATTCTTTGGCAAGATTTATTCTACATGTACACTTACCAACAATGTGTGTTTTATAACTTTGATTTTTTTCTAGAATCGCCATCGATGTTTACATGCAGGTGATCAATCAAGATCAGCTTATCCCTTTTAATTTATTCGAGTAAACATGCATGCATGCAAATAGAAATCTTCATGTGCATGTGGCTTCCCTAATTCCTTGCTTATTGATTTCCTCTTACATATGCATATATGTTGGACCTTTGATCATGCATGAAGATGGAATAGCATTTAGCCTCGATCTTCGTTGCATTTATACGTACAAGAGTTGAATCGTTCGCATGCATAGCTCGACAGCAAGAAGTTTCGAGTGGTCTTCATATGCTTAGGCTATGAATTATGTCTCACATGTCAATACAGGTTCTGTGCTGGCAAGAGTGTGTCTGGGGGGAGGTGAACTGAGACGCGTCGGGTGACTCTCAGACGGCGTTTGGCGTTGCATGGGGTGGTGGTCGCGGTTGAGTTTGGATTTTACTTGACATGGACTCTTTCTTTTAATCTAAGCCGTTATGACTTGGGTCCACTAAATTAAGGGCCAGGGGTTTTATATTTTTGTGAGAATTTCTAGTATATTTCTCTTTTTCTTAGCAACTCTAAATGACTAGTCATTATTTTTTCATTTGGATAGTGTCCATCTCTCTTAATGAAATAATATTTTTAAGAGTTTTTTCAGAAACCATGTTTTCCCATATTGTTTTTAGTGGTAGGGGTCTACCATAAACCTCATTTTCCAAGACTATTCAAACATCACCTAACAAAGGCACCGATGAAGCTACGTAGATATTCAGAGTTATTAACCTAACAAAAGTACTTTCACCTTGGACTGTTACTCCTGAATCACCACCTGAGAGTAACTACCTCTTCAAGTATTCAACATTGCTAGTAATATGTACAGAAAATAGTGCTTATATCCATATTTACCATGTTTACCGTAACATCTGAACTTTTCTATTCAACATGTAAAAAAGTTCAATTTTTTTGGATGTGACTAGGTATCATTTGGATGCTTTCTTTCTAGCAATCATCTAAATTTGGGATGGCCCTTTTTTTTTGGAGAGGGAGATTTTTTTTTGGAGGGGAGAGAATTCGTGGCCGTTGGATCTCTAATCCAACAGTCACAAATCTAGATGATAGTTAAGAAGTAAATATCCAAGTGATATTTATGGAGACCCATTATCCAAGTGATATTTATGGAGACCCATTTTTTCTCCTCCTTGTGATCTTTGCTTCTACAAACAACTGAGATGCTCTGTTGCTGCCCTGCACTTGCTCGGCTTCCCCCTTGACCTGCCCCTCCCGAACACGGCCAGCCTCGCAAAGACGTGCATGATCCTACTGGTGCACCGCCGCTGCGAGCCCCACCGCATGGAGCCAGTGCAGCTGCCGGACCCCGGGGCTCGCTGCTTAACCGCCACTGGTGCGGCCGTGTCCGCTGCGAACCGAGCCCTTCACGGTGTTGTGCCACTGCAGCGTGTACTTCAACAAGTGGATCTCGTGCTCCAGCGCCTGGATCCTGAAGCTGGCCGTCTCGTAGTCCGACGTGTCGACGCGGGCGCGGAGCTTACCGCCCCATCTGACGTGGCTGTGGGTGTGGGTGCCCGTATCCGTGCTGCTGGTGCTGAGAGTCTGGCTGGTGGGGACGGGGTGGTGATCACGGTTGAGTTTAGATTATATTTAACGTAGACTCTTTTTTTAATATGAACCGTTATAATTTTGGTCTACTAAATTAAAGGTTAGATATTTTATTTTTTATGAGAATTTCTAGCATATTTTTTCTTAACAACTCTAAAAGACTTATCATTGACTTTTAGTAATAAATAGATAGATTCATATATATGTGCGCACGCATCCTAGAAATAATCCAATAACAAAAAACAGACGACTTACAAGTAGCAACAAAAAAACAGGCGATGATGTTTATCAATACCCCAAAAAATAACAATAATTCCCTATGTAATACAAGAGGAGAACACAGTGTCTACTCGGACTTGCTACATGCCTACATCTATATATACTCGTACCTAGGCCTAGCCAGCATATCATACCATGCACAAACACTTCCAAGTCCGAAAAATGGCAGCCATGGTAGTTCTCCTCATGCTCATGATCTCCTTCCTTGACGCCGCTCCTCCAGCCTACTCCGAACGCCGGGGCTTCCGCGTCACCATGATCCGCCGCGAAACGGCCATCAACTTCACGCGGGCCGCGCAGCAGTCGCAGGAGCGGCTGTCCATGCTGACCGCCCGGCTCGACGCAGCCGCAGGCCGCGTGAGCACGCAGACGCCGCTGCGGAAGGAAGACGGCGTCGGGGCCTACGACATGGAGTTCTCCATCGGCACGCCGCCACTGCAGCTGTCGGCCCTCGCCGACACCGGAAGCGACCTCATCTGGACCAAATGCGGCGCGTGCAAGTCCTGCACGCCGACGGGTTCCCCTTCCTACTACCCCGACAAGTCGTCCTCTTTCTCCAAGCTGCCGTGCTCCGACCGGCTCTGCCAAGCGCTGGAGAAGCGTGCGACATGCGGAGCCGGTGGTGCAGAGTGCGACTACCGCTACTTTTACGGCCTGACCGCTGATTCCCATCATTACACCCAGGGTTATCTCGGCAGCGAGACCTTCACACTCGGCGGTGACGCCGTGCCGGGAGTGGGCTTCGGCTGCACCAACAGGTCGGAGGGCGGCTTCGGCACGGGCTCCGGCCTGGTCGGGCTCGGCCGCGGGCCGCTGTCCCTCGTCTCGCAGCTCAACGTCGGCGCTTTCTCGTACTGTCTCACTCCTGACACCTCCAAGGCGAGCCCTCTCCTGTTCGGCTCCCTCGCCACCCTGACGGGCGCCGGCGTCCAGTCCACGCCGCTTCTTGCGAACAATACGTTCTACGCCGTGAATCTGCAGAGCATCTCGATCGGCGTGGCAGACACGCCCGGGCCTGGAACCGGCGGCGTGGTCTTCGACTCCGGCACGACACTGACATACCTCGCGGAGCCGGCCTACACAGCGGCGAAGTCGGCGATCCTGTCGCAGACGGCGCTCCCGCGGGCGGCCGACAGAGACGGGTGGGAGGCGTGCTTCCAGATCGCCTCCGGCAACGGCAGCTCGGACGTCTTCCCGCCGATGGTGCTGCACTTCGATGGCGAGGCTGACATGGCCTTGCCGACGGCGAACTACTTTGCGGAAGTGGACGACGGCGTAGCTTGCTGGATCGTGCAGAGTTCGCCCAGGTTGTCCATCATCGGCAACATCATGCAGATGGACTACCATATACGGCACGACGTCGAGAAGTCGCTGCTGTCCTTCCTGCCGGCCAACTGCGGCAGCCTCTGAAATTACGTGTGAAGATATGGGTACCCTGAAGATATATAGGCAGATAGCAGCAGAGGATCCTCCGGTGTCAACTGAAGAAGTTGTTGGGATTGCTGCTGTCTTGTCATAAGTTATTCAGAATAAAAAAATGCACGAGATTAAGAGCAAGTTTAATAGTATAGATAGCTGCTACCTACATTTCCATGTCATCAAAAAGTAAGATGCAGCCAACTCATACAATAAGCTGGCTATAAGTTGTCTCTACAAGAGCTCTCAATCATTTAATACATACATGGTATTGGTCATTTAATACATGCATGGTATAGCAGTTAGTTCTATTGGTACATGCATGGATAACGCCTCTTTTCCTGTGCTATAGCCTGACTCTTACATGGGAGCCGGCTTGGCTCTCTCTCTCTCCTTTTCTCTCCCCTCCACATAGGATTATGCGCTGACATGGATTCTCTTATAGCTAGCACAGTCAGCCTTATTAAACTTGCTCTAATCAGTAGCTACAGTAATCGCTACAACACTAAAATGTATTAAAGTTATCAACAACGTATGCATGTGTTTTCGTGCTTAATTTGGATTCAGTATACGTGAGTCGTGACCAAAATTAATTGCCAATTAGCACGGTGGTAGGTGCGCAGACATCAGTCTTCAAGCCATACAAATGTGATAGATAACAAAAGAATTACATGTAAAAAATAAAATGTTATAAATTATATGAAAGTATTTAAATATTAAAATTTATAGGACGTTATCAATTTGATTTAATTTCCATGTTTATAGAATTGGTTTTATTTGTGATATTAATGTATAGTAGTATATATTAAAATAAAGAATATAGATTATATCTATGGGAGGAAATTCTTGTTCTTTGTAATTTTTAATCCACATCTTTAATAATAGAGAAAATAGTTGTATCTATATTAATACAATTGAAAGAATGCAAATTATAATGGATACCACAGGCAATTTCATTTTTATGCGTGGATCGCTTGAGTTCAATTCTATCTCTGGCATCTCGTGTCTTAATTTCATACAAAAGTTTTCCAACTATACATGCATTCATACGATCATACCACGGTGCAAATTAACTTCATGCGCACTTTCATAGATCAAGAAAAATCATTGGTTATAATTTGCTAATCATAAGAAGAGTCAATCTAATTAAGAGCTAGATGTTTTTGCGAGAATTTCTAGCAATTATTCTCATTTATCAGGTAACATCCACTAGTTATGGATTGCTAAACATAATTAGGATCCACTAAATTAAGGGATAGATTTTTTATTTTTGGGAATTTCTACAATATTTATGTTTTTGTATTAGTTTACAAATCAAATATCTAATCATCCTTTAATTTTAATTGCAAATTTGAATTTTTGGGTTGTATTTGCCATTGATTTCTTTTTTAGTTTTAGGCTAGAATTCATTAAAAACAATTTCTTTTTTAATTATTATTCCTAATTTAGTTTTCTTAGTGGTTTTGTAATACCCTAGAATTAGTCTTGAGGACTTATGGGTAATTGTAGAAAAAGGAATACATGAAAAGGAGATGTATGATATCAGTGGCGGATCCAGGAAAAAATTTTGGAGGGGCTGAAGTACCTTCAGCTCGACCTCAGCCCCTTCTACATTATACATCCATGGCTAAAAATTTAGAGGGGCTCCAGGAGGGCTCCAAGGGTCCGGTAACTGTAGGGGGGGCTCGAGCCCCCCCCCCCCGCCCCACCGCTGGATCCGCCCCTGTATGATATTTTAGAGAGGAGTTGATTTCGTGGAGCGAGTCATACGGAGAGTTAAGGATGAGCTAGTATTGTATTGTGTTCTAAGAACCGTGGGAAGAGGTAAACAAGAAAACCCTAAAGCTCCGTTTTATTTGTGCGCCGCGCCCGGGCAAGTCCTTCCACCGCCGCACACGAAAGGAAGGGGAAAAACAAATCACCTTCTGGTTGCTGTCGCCGACGCAGGCGTGAAGTCTCGGCTGCGGTCCTTGGCTCCTCGCCGCAACTGTTGCCGCCGACAAGACCTGCCGTCGGTTGTTGTTCCCGCGCGTTGGCCAGCTATTCCCGCTGCCTCAGACTAGAAGTTGTGCTGCATGTTTTGCATGGGTTTCATCGCGTAATAGTGTGCTACAGTACCTTGAGGTGGAGACAGAACCGAGATGCAGTCTAGAGAGAGAAGCATCGGGAAAGAAAGAAGAAAAAAATTGTGACGAAGGGATGGCAATTTTTAACGTACTCCGCTGGATAACAATCGTGCTTTCTCTCTATATTATTTAATTAATTAGATAATAATAATTGAGTTTAGAGAGAGAGAGAGGTAGCAATAATTTGGGGAATCGCGTAGTAGATCAGTTTGATCTACGGTACTGCTATATTATTTTTATGAGTATTCTGTGGGTATAATTTAAAAATCTCTTGTACTGGAAAGTTGTAAAAGATATCGCTGGATTTCTGTAAAATTTTTGTTCATGGCAATTAGATGAATAGATTGTGAGATATGAATTTTACTATCCGGTGAAATTGTTATGTTTTGGCAATGTGTAATAATTAGTAAATTAAAAATAGCAAATGAACTAATCTGGGAATTTTGTCAACATGAACATTACAGATAATTTCTTAAGTTTTTCAGAAAGTCTAATAACATAATTTTTAGATAAGTAGATTGGAAGACATGAATTTCGAGAGGCTGTTGTCTAGTATCAGGTTGTTGCTGGATGCAGCCATAGGAAAATATTAATTTAACCACCTTAATACCGGAATTAAATTTTAGGAATAACTAGAAAGTGATAAAAATTTTCTGTAAATTTTATAAATGTCATTGCTTAATATATTTGAGCATATAAATTAAAAGATATTAAATTAATAAGTCTGTTGTTCAGAAGATGACAGATCTGTCTTCTGGGTTAAAGATGGGGGTTTAAATGATTTAATTTGAAAATTTGACCAACTAAGAAAAAGTAGGCAATTTTGTATAGATTCTAGAACTGATATAATTTGCAATTTTACGACATGGGAATTGAGAGTTATGATATTTTTAGTACAGTGACAACAAGGGGGGCTATCTGGTAAAGGGGAATAGTGAATTTGAGAAGCGTATAGATGCGTTGTTAATTAGAAGTTGTCTTTTATTGCAAAGGCTGGTATTGAGATTGAATATTTACTGTAGGAAGAGTAGTTTCGGGTGTGTTGTCACCTTCAAATCATTTCGGTCATTACAACTAAGAAAAAGGCAAGTGCATGGTAGAATGGTATTCAAGTGTTTGAACTTATTGTTTGTTTAATCAATTACTTTCCATGATAATTCATATGATGATACTTGTTCGTAGATTATTCAAATTATTATGGTTATAATAATGATTATGTCAATTGATTAATGTTGTTGATTAACTATCTAAAAGAGATAGTAGAGCATCAGTGTTGTAGAGACCTATGTGGTAGGCACTCCACAGAAGTAGAGGTGAGACCCTATGTGAAAAAGGACAAGGCTACGCTGTATGGAAAAGGATAGGGTGAGAGTCCGAGTTGTAACCCTGTGTGAAAAAGGATAGAGCGACCCTATATAAAAAAGGATAGGACAAGGGTGTCATCAACGAGTGAACACTCAAATATATCGGTATATGCAGGAGAGGAATTGAGTTTGTGTATGGAATTCATGGAAAGAGATATATGTATGTAACTTGTTGATAGTGAGCATGTGATAATGGGATAATGGTGAATTAAGATGACATATTAAAATTATACTTACCTTGCTTATTATTCTGCTTTGCACTTTCTAAGTCGTGGACCCACCTTTACTTATTTGTTATTTTTAGGTGAACGTTGAAGGTGATATGCATGGAGAATGTAGGACATGGAATGTTACACTTTATAGCTCTTCACTTCATCTAGCAATACCTCACTTTTGGTCATGAATAATTTAGTATCATTCATTGTAATAATGGGATAATTTATTATTTTTCCTTAGTTCCTTATGGTTTGTAATATTGTTAGATCATGCATTTCTTAGTTTAGACTTAATTATGATGCTTTGGGTAATTATTTAGTTCATACTGAGTTAAATCTATGGTCTATCATGTTGCTGAAATTATATTTAATTTCACATGGAATGCTGATTACTGATATGTATATGTCATTAATACTTGGTTATTGGTTTAAAATTGATAGCGGTAGTGGTTGTAGGTGGCATCTTTGGCTTTTGATAAGTCGGGGTGTTATAGTTGGTATCAGAGTAGGCATTAGGTCCGTTGTGAATAATTTAATAACTTATTTCTTGAACCAACTAAAATTTTGACATAGATTTGGAAAATTAATGAAACTAATAACCCTAATAATAACATGACTTAGGAAAAACTTAATGCTCAAATTTGACTTAGGATAATTAAATTAGAACTGAAACTTGATACACTATTGCACAGTAGGATAGGATTGGGTCGTCATTGCATTTGCGCTTCCATTAGTTTATTACTAATGAAAGTTGAGATGTTGATTGATTGAGTATGGTATGATTGATATTGATGTGCTTATGCTGAGTTGCTAGTTGTTCTTTCTGGTGGTCAGTGATGGAGAGAGGTAGAGGCTGTGGACAAGGTAGAGGCCACAGTTGTAGTTGTGGGCATGGTCCAGTGATGCCACCACCCCCCGACTGAGGAGGTCATTGGAGAGGCGTGTGAGGAGCAGGTTGCTTCGGCTTCTTCGACATTTAGAGAGAAATTCAACTCTTCAACAGCAAGTGCGGGCAGCTCCTGCTGCTGTAGGAGCACCTGTTGTTGACCCTGGTGTTGCATTGGCTCAACCAAAGGCTAGGATGAGCCTTCGTGAGTGGATGTCACTTTGTTTAGACACTTTTGATGGAGCGGGCACATCACTCTAAGCAATCTATTGGCTTTGCTATATGGAGAGGCAATTTGGAGCTCTGAAGATGATCTATTAGCAGAAGGCTCGCTTTATGGCCTTTTAGCTGAAGGGTCAGGCGAACATCTGGTGGTAGGGGGTTCTGTTAGCTAAGATCCCTACTCAAGGATCGATCACTTAAGAGGATTTTGTCGAGTAGTTCATAGCTAAGTTTTACCCAGAATCCTTCCTAGAGAGGATGGAGCACTCCTTGTCGACCTTTATCTAGGGAAAGATGTTCATTGCAGAGTACAAGGCGGGGTTTAATAACCCATTTTGCTTCATGCCAACCGTGGATAGCAATGATCGAGAGAATGCTAAGAGGTTCTAGAGGGTACTCAACCAGGAGTATTGTCACGTCCTGTGGGTGACAGGTCAATGCAACTTCAACTATGTGTTCGATCAGGCCAAGGGTATGGAGTTCGACAGGGAGCTCACTAGGGAGAGTCAGGCTTCTGGTGATTCCACTCCTTCTGTTGGTTCTAGTGGTGGCTAGAAGAGGAGCTTTGGTGGTGAGGGTGCGTCTTCTCATCAATTCATTCCCAACGGGTTCCAGGGGCCAATGTCCTCCGTTGCTGACTCGGCCTTTTCAGCAGTGGGTGTCTTCTTCTTCAGCGCCACACCCTCCTTCAGCTTCCTAGCCATTGCACCCCTATTCTTGGATCGGGCATGATCTACTTCAAGTGCGGTGATGGACATCGTACTTCAGAGTGCTCTTGGTTTGGGAGCAGTCGTTGTTGTGGCCAAGCGGGCCACAAGGCATTGGTGTGCAAGCATATTCCCACTAGCATCATCAAGTGGGAGCCAGTTCCTACGATGCCTTTGGTTGCATCTTCTCAGGGTTCAGTTCAGATACAAGCAGCTGCTTCAGTGCTGCAGTACCCTCCAACTTGGGCTCCTCCTACGGCGTTTCCTTCGGCGCCTCCTGTTGGGTTCTACTGGAACCCTGCACTGTCTACGCCACTCAGATCACAACACCTCGAGCAGCCCTTGTGCTTCCACCACTGAGTGTCAAGGCTTCCGCAACCCTGATGCTATCTGGAGTCTATGCCATGCCTACACTTGACATAGTAGGCCGCCCTGATGTGGTGACAAATACTTTATTTGTGGATTCTAATGAGGCCTTTGTTCTTTTTGATTTTAGTGCTACCTACTTGTTTGTGTCACTAAAGTTTCACTACTACGAAAAGGGTCATCACAGACGGTTTCTGAACCGTCTAAATTTATGTATCTGTGATAACAGGTGGTTATCACAAACAGTTTTCAAATCGTCAGTGATAAGTTACAACACGAACGATTTTTCAATAAAACCATATGTGATATATCAGATATCAAAAACAGTTTTATTGAAAAATTATTTGTGTTATTTTAGATATCACAGATGGTTCTTAAACATAGCTGTTGTGGTTACAGACCAAACAGAGAGAGATGTGGTAGTGGAGAGTAGGAGAATGACCGTAATGGCCTAGGTCTTCCCCATGGCCTGTATTCCATATATATATATACATGGGGAGTGCTTTTACAATTACACCCTTACATCTGAGTATCCCCTTCAGGGGCACTTATGTCATTACACATGGCCTATTCTGGGCTTTATAACCTTCTACCAGGCCTGCTGGGTTTAGGTGGGGGCCACCCCTACAACAGGAGCCTCTCATGGTAAAGGGCTTCACAGGGCCGAAGCCATGTTGCCGAGTCCTTTGGCCCCCTCCGTCCCTGCGGCCTGTGAACTTTTGCGGACTTGACCGAAGGCTGGGGCCGTAGCCGAACCTGACGCCTTGATCAGTGGTCGAAGTAGCGCGGCCCGTGTCGATGCCGATGTCGGGGCTAAGTCCCACCGTCTGGGAGTTGGTACCAGGGTCCTGTGCGTGGAGGCGATCGTGGCCTCGCGGTCCGGTAGTGCGCTTTTAATGGCGCCTGGAACCGCGCTGGCCCCTGACTTGTCAGGGGTCAGCCCGTTGCGCCGTACAGCCCGCCCTGGGCACACGGTGGCTTGTGATTGGCGCGTCGTGGGATGTGAGCGGTTGCGTGCCCGCGGCCGTTCGCCTTTTTCCTAGGGAAGTGGGATGCGTGGCGGACGCGTGCTGGTACGTCATACTGCCTGGGCACCTACCGGGCGCGCACCTCCAGGTTCTGGCGGTTCTTTTCAAGTCGTGTGCAGCCGAACCGGCGGGGTCTTAACTTGGTTAGAAGGTGGGCGGGCCTTATAAGGGTTTAGGGTTGCGATGGGGGCGCTTGGTCTTGCCTGTCGCTTAGCCTTGCTTCTTCCGTGTTGATCGTAACGCAACCCACTGCTGCCTTGATCCCTGTTGCCCTGATCTTGGAGAGGAATGGCCGGCCGTGGCGATGCCTCCCATCATCTCGGCGGCGGCTCGCCTTCCAGTCAGGAGGAGTTGTCTGTCCCTTCTGGGGAGTACGAGCTGGAGCCATGGAGCACTCGGGGGGGGGGGGGGGCGCTGTTCCCGTGTGCTGGGGAGAAGTCGCATAACCGAGGAGATGCTGCGGCGGCTCGTCCGGGAGAGGAAGATCGAGGAACGCGATGGGGCTCGCCTACCCCACCATGACGAAACAGAGCCGAGCCCCCAGGAGACGGAGGCAATCATCTTCGTCGCGTTCTTCAACGTCGGCCTTCGGATGCCCTCGACGATGTTTGTGGGCGAAGTCCTGCGGGCCTACGGGTTGGAGTTGGCACAGCTAACGCCCAATGCAATAGTCCGTCTGGCCGTTTTCACGTGGGCGACGCAAATAGAGGGCCGGCGTCCCAGCGCGAGCCTGTTCGCTACCTTGCACAACGCGTGCTGTCGACCCAGGAAAGTTGGGGAGGGGGCTGTGTCCAACTTCGGCAGCGTGGACTTCGTGTTGCGGAAGTCGTGTACGACCCTGTTCCCTGCGCCGGCTGCCCCGTGGAAGTGGGAGTCCGGCTGGACGCGCCGGTGGTTTTACTACGTCGTGACCAGCCGGAGCGGCCTGCTATGCCGAGGCGGGCCAATCTCGTTCAACAGCTCACCAACTGTGAGGTCGGAGGCTGACGACCCACGGAGGCTGTGGAGGCTTGTCGGAGGCTGGACGGGCTGCGCCGGTGGGGTCCATTCTGCAAGGAAATCGGCGAGAACTTGAGACTTGATTGCCGTCTGCGAGGCGTACGTCAGGGAGAATGGGGCGAGCTCCGCAGCCCACTTGCCGATACGCCCTGTGGATTCCTTATTGTGCAACATCTCCGCCAAGGGGAATGAGGAAGGCACCGTGATCGGGTGGGCCAGAAAATAATACCGGAGCTTCCTGGAAGCCATGACCAGCGCATAAGCGAGCTTTTCAAGCTCCGTATACCTCGTCTTGGCGCCTTGGAGGGCTTCGGAGATGAAGTACACGGGTCGCTGTACAGCTCCCTCTTCCAAGACGAGAGCGGCGCTGACCGCCGTGGCTGACGCGGCCAGGTAGAGCAAGAGGGGAGCCTCTGGCGCTGGGGCGATTAGAGTGGGGAGAGTCGCCAGATGTTTCTTGAGCTCGTTGAAGGCTTCCACACAATGATTGTCCCACCGAAATCCGTCGCACCCGCGGAGTGTCTTGAAGAACGGCAGGCCCCGCTCCGCCGCCCGAGACAGGAAATGGCTAAGGGCTGCCATGCGGCCCACCAGCCTCTGGACCTCCCGTGTCGTCTTCGGCGGCTCCATATCCAGGATGGCCTCGACCTTATCAGGATTCGCCTGGATGCCCCGTCCGGATACGAGGAAACCCAGGAGTTTGCCCGCCTGCACACCAAAGACACATTTGTCGGGGTTGAGCTTGATGCCTGCCTTCCTGAGGTTGTCGAAGGTCTCCTGGAGGTCCCGGCCGTGCAAGGCGAGCTGGCGGGTTTTGACTACCACGTCGTCGACGTAGGCTTCCACATTCCTCCCAAGCTGGGCAGCCAGGGAAAGCGCGATGAGTTGAGTAAAGGTAGCACCTGCATTCTTCAAACCGAAAGGCATCCTGACAAAGCTGAAAGTTCCAATCGGCGTAATGAAACTAGTCTTGTCCTCGTCATCTTCGGCCATGTATACCTGATGGTATCCAGAGTAGGCATCCAAGAAGCTCATCAGCTCGCACCCGGCGGTAGCGTCAACCAACTGATCGATGCGCGGCAAGGGGTAGTTGTCTTTTGGGCACGCCTTGTTGAGTGCCGTAAAGTCAATGCACATACGCCAGGCCCCACTGGCTTTCTTGACCAACACTGGGTTAGCGAGCCACGCCGGGTGATGGGCTTCGCGAATGACTCCGGCCCGGAGAAGCTTCGTCACCTCTACCTTGGCCGCCTGTTGCCGATCTATGGACATACGGCGGAGATTTTGCTTGACCGGCTTCGCGTCGGGGCGGATCGCCAGGCGATGCTCGATTATTGCACGATCTACACCCTTGATGTGCTCCGGCGACCATGCAAAAACGTCGGCATCGCTCTAAAGCACGCGGAGTAAGTCGCGTTCGACCTCCGACGGGAGCCCCTCGCCAATGGACACAAATTGCCCCTCCGCCTGAAGCGGCACCTTCTTGACCCCGTCCTCGGGGGGCGGCTTAGGTGTCCATCCCGGGGCGGAGGGCGCGTCACCGGCCGTGTCCGCGAGGGCGTGCACCATACGAGGTGGATCTCGGCTGCTGACTTCGGTGCGCCTGGCAAGGTCCTGGTCGCCGAAGATGGTGATAACACCCTCCGGACCTGGGAGCTTCATGCATAGGAAGGCATGGTGCGGGATCGCCCCGAAGGAGTTGATGGCGGGCCGCCCCAATATGACGTTGTAGGGGTGCGGAATGTCCACGACGTCGAAGATGATATGCTTGCTTCGGCTGTTCCCCTCCTGGAGGAGTGTAACTGGGAGGGACACATTCCCCAGGGCCTCCAGGGGCTGGCCTCCGAAGCCTTGAAGCGGAGCTCCCGGCTGCCCTAGACGATTCCAGGAAATCCCCATACGATCGAGGGCCCCTACGAACAAAATGTTCGCGGAGCTTCCCCCATCAACGAAGATGCGCCTGACATCGCAGCCTGCGATGTGGGCCTGTATGACCAAGGGATCTCGATGAGGGAACTCCACGCCCCTGGCGTCATTCGAGGTGAAGGTGATGTTGCAAGGCGACATCCACGGCTCCGGCTGCTCCAAGGGAGCCCCGGATGGGGAACCTCCGGTGATGACGCTTACGGCGTGGTTCCACGCGCTGTCCCCGTCGGAGACTCGCAGGGGGCTGTCCTTTGGGAGCCGTACACGAGTTCGGCAGGAGGCCGAAGGGATGAGGCCCGCGGTTTGGGCATGACCCGTCGCAACTCCATGACCGCAATGCATGCGTTCGTGTAGTGATCACCGTAACCATGCACCTCGCACCACTTGCCGCGATCTAGAATTTCTTGTTCCGCACGGGGTCGCTCGTGGCAGCTCGGCCCGGCCTCCCACCCCCGCGAGCCGGGAGTAGGTCCTTGGGGGACGCTCTCGTCGCCAGGGACGTGGCGGGCTTTTTGTGGCCTGCGCTGGTGACGCCGGGGCCTGCGCCTGCTCCTAGAAGTGCCTTCCTGTTCCCTAGTATCGTTACCGCCAGGGACAGCTTCCCGAGGCCCCTGGCCTCGGTCTTACTTCGGGGAGTCCTCTCTCGCCTCCCCTTCGCACGGTGGATACTTCGCTTGAACAGGGCCGAGGGTGTCCGCGCCGCGTCTCCGCGCATCTTCCTCCGCCCGTGCGTACTCCTCCATTTTGTCGAAGAGCTTGGCCACCGTCTTGATCGGCTTCCGCGCGTTAAACTCAGCCATCGGCCCCGGGCGAAGGCCCTGTATGGCTGCATTGACGACGGTGGTTTCGTTGACGTCTTTGACTTGGCAACGTACCTTCGCGAAGCGCTTGAAGTAGTCCCTGAGCTTCTCCGAAGTCTTCTGCTTTACCACGAACAGCTGGTCTGCGTCGATTCTCTCGACATCGTTCCCTTGGAAGTTGTTATAAAGGCGGTCACGGACCTGCTCCCACGTGTAAACGGAGTTTGGCTCTATGGTAAAAAAACCAGGATAGCCACTCCTTGCAGCGCGAGGGGGAGTCCCTTCGCCTTTGTAGTGTCGTCTCCTCCTGCGGCTTCGATTGCAGTTTCGTACACACGCACGAACTCCGAGGGTCCGTGTCGCCTTTGTACGGCTCGATGACGCTGGGAAACTTGAAGTCTTCAGGCCAAGCCGCCTGCTGCAGGCCCGCCGAGAGTGGGGACTCTGGATCGACACGCCGCAGCTGCACGCGGCTGGACGTGGGGGCGTCGCGGCTGTCTGCCTTCTCTGGCGTGGGCTCTGGTGCGACCGCGGGCGCGGTCTGCTGGCTCCGAGCCTCCTGCAGATCTCGGACAACCCCGCGAAGATCCCCTAACTCCCGTCGGAATGCGTTAATGGCCGCCAGCAAGGCACCTTCCACCGCAGGTGCGGTCGGAGCCGTCGGCGCGCCTAGCGGACGGGTCGACATGGCGATGGCTACCTCCCGAGCTCCCGAGTTGCCGGCTACTCCCCCGTGGCTAGCTCCGGCCACGCGGTCCGCGCCACCATCGGTCGCTGCGGCAAGTGTGGCGGGGTCGGTTGTCGTCGTGGCGGTGGCGGGGTCGGTCGTCGTCGTGGCGGTGGCAGGGTCGGTTGTCGTCGTGGCGGTGGCGGGGTCGGTCGTCGCAGCGCGAACGCCGACGTCCACGGCTGCCGCGCCCGCGTCGTCACCCGCGACCGCGACAGCCGACGCTGCAGCCCTGGTACCGACGCGACGCCCCGCTCCGGCCGTCTTCTTCCCCTTCAGTGCCGACGCCGATGAAGCTTTTTTCGGTGCCATCCTTCGGATTTCAGGCTTGCTCCTGTCCTCCCCACGGACGGCGCCAACTGTTGTGGTTACAGACCAAACAGAGAGAGATTTGGTAGTGGAGAGTAGGAGAATGACCGTAATGGCCTAGGTCTTCCCCATGGCCTGTATTCCATATATATATATATATATACATGGGGAGTGCTTTTACAATTACACCCTTACATCTGAGTATCCCCTTCAGGGGCACTTATGTCATTACACATGGCCTATTCTGGGCTTTATAACCTTCTCCCAGGCCTGCTGGGTTTAGGTGGGGGCCACCCCTACAACAGGCAATATGGGATATCTCACATATCACCGACGGCTAATACTAAAAACTGTCTGTGATATAATAGATATCACAAATGGTTCTTAAACATAGCTGTCTATGATATCTGATATACCATAGATGGCTAATATCAGAAACTGTCTATGATATGTAAGATATCACAAACGGTTAAAATAAAAAATCGTCTGTGATATATAATATATGACAGACAATTTGTTGTTACAAACCGTCTGTGATAGCTATTTTAATAGCTAAATTATTTCCTGTTTTTTGGCTAGCCTCAAGAAATGCTAGCCATGCCCTCTGAAAATATGCAAACATATCACATATATAACACATGACAATCATTATATAGATCTCACAAATGAATTAAACAACTGAAGTAAGTACAATTGAATGAATTGTTTGATTAAGTACAATTGAGTGATTACAATTGTATCAAATATTTTAACATCTAATCATCATCACCAGTGCGGAACTTTCCATTCTTGTGTTTGACCTTCGCCATCAAGAATTCGGAGAGCTGTCCTCGAACTTCAGCGAGTTTGTCAAGATTGAATGTACTTTCATCGAATTTCACACGTTGTCGCTAGCAGTGTTAAGGTCATTAGCGCGCGCGCACACACACACACACACATATATATATATTGATAATCTTGAAACATTTATTGGTAGGTTGACAAACCTCTGAATCAATCATCTTAGCATCCATAATTTCCTCCATATGGCGGCAAATGTAGAATTCACATACGTTGCCCTGTAGCTGCTGGTGGCACTGCAAAAATAGAATTACATACATAGGTATTGTCAGTTCTAGAAGCATTATTACGAAGTGTGATATAGCAGGATTGTTGTGTTGTAGTGGGTACCAGAAATCGCGTCCAGTGTCGCAGTGTAGCGCTAGATTCCTTATGTCTCGCTCCTCGAGCAACATAAGCGCTAAACGACCTACATGATTCCAAAAAGTTAGCCTCAGCTGTTACAAACGAAGGGAAGACTACAATTATTTGTTGCATGCGGGTGGAGTCGTGGTTGCTCCTAAGTAGGGAATCAAGATATATTACCTTGCCCCACTTTGGTACAATCACAATCAGAACCCAATGAGACCTAGTTATGTGTGTCGCCCTAGTGGTTAATCCTACATTCATGTTCCATGTAAAAGTACAAATGAAATTTGTATGGCAACTAGCGAAGCATTTACCCTTGGTTGAAGGGAACTAGTATGTACTTCTTGTCAGTGTGAGCAAGCAATCCCGTCGTTATGTATTCTTCGACGAAGGATACATTTGAGTTGATGGATTGCTTAGAGACCAAGTGTGGGTCGAGGAAACCCACCAGTTATCACCATCGTCATCGCCGAACTTGTTACATCATGGATCTATACATAAGCAATGAGTTATGATATTTATCAATATTACATGAATGTAGAATTTCATTGTACAGTACACTTATAGTGTCCAGCATCGTAGAAGTGAGACATCGAGTTCGTTGAGGTTGAATAGTAAAAATAAGTCTTCGAAGGTCATGACGATGTAGCCCGAGTTGTGGAGGAAATATGCCCCGTATATATCACGGTGAATCCACTTCGCCGGTTTGGCTTCCTGTTGGACCTCTACATGTACTAGGTATGCAAAGACCTAAAAGCCAGTCCAAGGCTGTGTAATTGTGACTCGGGGACCAACGACAGTCTGAGCTAGCACTTCCAGGATTTGAGAGGTGGCCTTAGCACCTCACTTGCGATAAATCTTAAGCGCCGTCTCCACGGGAGCTGATGCGATAGACTTCTGAAGCAGAGCTTGTAGTGGATTCATAGAGGGTTCTGTTTCATAGGCATGGTGGTGTGGAGGTTACGTCACGAAAGGGTCCAGGGTGATGTCCCTCTTGAGCCATTGGATGAATGTGTGGATGGCATCCCCTAGTGTCATAATTTCTCCATTTAGGGGCCTCTCCAGTGAGACAGCCTTAAAAACGTCATTAGTCCTGTCCACCTGGACCTTCGCAAAACCTGTCTCTAGCTGGGCACCATGCACCAATGTCCTTGGTAGGCATGGATACACCAACCCTCGCCCAGCATCAACGGGAATGGAGCCAATAACCCTAATTCTGAGGATGCACGGCGTGGCCTCCTACATAATGATGCACGATGAGCTAAGGCATTCACCAGATCTATCTTTATAGCATTCTAGAGATGTACATTATCTGGATACCATTGATAGGTAAGTGAGTGTTGCTATGTTTAGAAAATGGTGCGGACATGCAGTTACTTTGATGTTGAGTGGTACTGGGTACCGCAATAACGGTGCGGCTTGCGACTAGTTGCGGACTTCTTTCAGTTCTTCCCTTATGCATCTATCTCTCCTCGAAGGGAGGCAGTTATATCCTCAAGTTTTCCATCAAAGTCCCATTTCATACATTCTCCGCGCTCGGCCTTGGATATCTTTCTACTCCTATACACCTCGGAGTCGTTTAGGAATCCGTGCCTCCAAGATACATAAACCCCAAGGTCTCATGTGCGACCTGGGTGCTCCTTGTTTTCCAGGGCCGTGGACAGTATATCCCACTCCCTGACTGCTTGAAGGAGCCTTCGGAAGATTTGGTAGTCAATGTTTGCTACAAGAGACAATCATGTTATTTTAAACCCTATGAAGTTATGGACCTTTTAACGATTAGATAGTTTAACATATCTTACCAGCCATTGAGACACTTCCTTGTATGTAGAATTTTTGAGAGAGGCGACGTCCGAAGATGTGGCTGATGACCTCGCTCTTAACCAATTTCGGGTACGCTCGTG
The DNA here is from genome assembly GCA_017311315.1 of Dendrocalamus latiflorus. Taxonomy (NCBI): domain Eukaryota; kingdom Viridiplantae; phylum Streptophyta; class Magnoliopsida; order Poales; family Poaceae; genus Dendrocalamus; species Dendrocalamus latiflorus. Next base: position 51,501,860 of record CM029642.1, on the reverse strand, counting down.
GAGAGGCCTCCGATCAGATTGAGGCCTCTGATCGGATTGCGACCTCGTCCTCCATCCTCTATTACAGGATTTTACCCACGTACCTAGCGGTGCCGAGTCTGTGTGGATGAGTGTTTTGTGCCTAGAGAGCCTTGTACGCCATACTTTTCTATTGAAATTCGGTCGTTGTCTTCATCCGCACAAAGGCCTCCCATGTTTCCGATGACACGGAAGGATATCTCGTGAAGGGCGTGCGATTCTTGGTCACGTACTTCGTGATAAGTGTGCTCTTGAAGGTCTTCTATACTTTTCCCATCGTGAGGAGCACCTACCATCGCATGAGTCCCTGGACTTCGGCTGGGATCTCGAACATGTTTGAAATTTCTATCCACAGTGCACATTTCTTGTCTCTTGTCAAACATTTCCAGTTTGCAATGATGATGAGGACCCGTTTCCTTCCAATTATCCCACAGGTTGTCCGAAATATTGCCACTGCTTTCTTCGGTTGCAGAAGGATCCCATCCAGAGATACCTCCGTGATGGTCATTTAGGTCGCTGGCATTTTCGATAGTCATCTGCCATGCTTAGTTCACCCGACCTTCGGAGCGTGAGACACGTTCGATGATGTTAATGATGATGATGACATCATCTCTCTTACAAGAAAAAACTAATTACAGTGAGTTGTGAGCATAAACATTGGCACATGGTTAATCTTACAAAAAAGAACATTCGGCGATGTATATTATTGCTACAAGATCTCTTTACAATACTAACATCCCAAATCACACAGCCCAGTGTCTCAGCTGTGAAGGGACATGTATTTCTCAACAACTACAAGACGAACATCAAAGCACCATAAATTTGTGTTTCAAATGGTATGAAGCAAATTAATTTGTTTCATGCCCTTTCAATCATAGGTGTATAGTGCTGTAATGTTCCCTTTGTACAACTACTATTCTGACCCCTAGTGTTCATGCTTTTTTTACTTGAACCAGCAGTGCACCCATAGAAGTATTAATTTGCTTCAGCCCTTTTCAACCCCAAGTGTATGGTGCTTTAATGTTTGTCTTGTTGTTGTTGAGAAATACATAACCCCCACTTCGACTCTCATTTCCTCTTGTACAACTACTACTCCGACGCACAGTGTTTGATGCCCTTTTTTTTCTTTGAACTAGCAACCCACCAATCGAAATAAGAAGAGAAGAGTCGGAGGTGGGTAGACAAGAACTTAGTGGAAGGTGAAGGAGAGCATAGACCACCGAACATCTAGAAGGCCGACCATGAGGACAACATGTAGATGACATTTTTGGCAACGACAAAGGACCACCATCCACGTCTTCATTCATGTGAAGACTACACTGAGACCACCCCCAACAACCTTATCACTTTTAGCTTGACACAAGTTGGCCCACCTTCCCTCCTACATCCATTTCCTCAATTCCTTTTTGGGTTCCACATAAAAAAGACACTAATAGATATGGACAAATGTAACACACATGAAAGCGGGATTTGGGATCCATACCTTTGGGAGGAGGGTGATAGGGAAAACAAAACTCATGAACACATATTTACATATATGGATGGATCTCTCACACATGAGGTAAAAAAGTGGGATATGGGTTCCATACCTTCAGGAGGAGAGGCGGCATCAGGATAGTGGCGACAGGAAGGGCGGCTCCTCAGGAGGAGAGGTGATGGGGCCACCACGCAGGGTGAGGAAGGAGAGGATGGAGAGAGTGGGGGGACGAGGAGACGGAGGGGTGTGCGAGTGACAAATAAGAGCACAAAACCTAGCAGGGGCTGTATTTATAGAAGAACTATCATAGACGGTTCTATTGAATAATCGTCTGTGGTATTAATATCACAGACTATTCTATTATGTAACCATCTATGATGTGTAGCATATCATAGACGGTTCTAATATGAAACCGTTTGCAATGTTGTAATTATCACAGACGGTTATATAATGGAATCGTCTGTGATATTGATCCTTATCACAGACGGTTATATTATGGAACCGTCTGTGATGTGTAGAATATCACAGATAGTTATATGATACATATATCACATGTGGTTTATGCCATTAAACCGCCTGTGATAGTTCCTTTTACCATGTTTTTCGACTAGCCTCAGGAAATGCTAGCCATGCCCTCTGAAAAAAGCAAGCAGATACAATCGTAGATGTAATTATTTCTAAATTACTGAATCAATTACAATGGAATAATTCCTTAATTACATGCTAAGATTATTAATTATATTGGAATAATTTCCAAATTGGTGTTCATCGTGTTTGATCATTCCACTTGGCTATTTTTCTTTTAAATAAATCCCTTCATAATGATCGATATGCATATAGCTTGCTTCATCTTTTGGTTCTTCTTTGAGCATGATGCCATCTCCGAATGAAAGCAACTCATCAAATTGATTGTACTCTTCCTCATCCACGACATTCTTAACTCTGACAATTCTTGTTTTTCCATGAAGATCTATGTGGCACTTCTTATTTACCGGGTCAGTTACATGAAAACTTGAACAACTTGCCTCGCGAGTACAAATAATTCATCTTTGTATCGTACATGTTCAAGGCCCACAGTAGTGATGCCATAGCTATCGACTTTTACACCCTGTGGGAGTTGGACCCAACGTCACCAAAAGAGAGGAATCTTGAAAATTATGTAGTCAAGCATGCAAATCTCCTCTACAAACCCGTAGTAGGAGCTTGGGGCAGCGGTTCTGGACTGCTCATGAAATGCGTCTATGCAGACACCTGAGTTCTGGACAATGCTCTTTCTATCCTAATTTGTTGTATAAAATATGTACCCATTAATGTCGTATCCTTACTATGTCATAATTGTAAATTTTGGCTCTCTTGCCAACCATTGTACCATTTCACTTGATGACCTCCCAGTGAATCACATCCTCAACCATTCGTTGAACCGATGGTTGTGTTGTCTCATGATCCAATCCTCCGACTAGCCTGGATTCTCTTGGCATAGCATGCCCTTATGCTCTTCAATATACGGGGACACTTCAGTCATGTGTTGCAAGACCATGGAAGGGACTTGAGTGTACGTATTATGTAGATCGGGAGTTATTGATTTCCTTTCGATGGTCCCGATATCCTCTAGCATCCCCTCACGACGAGATAGAGGCGCACTTATCAGTTCGACCTGAGCCATGTAATTAATGCAAAACTCAATGACCCCTTTGGTTACATAACCATTGATGATGCTACCCTCCTGCCAAGAACGATTGCATACATAGGACTTGAGAATTTCCATGTACCTCTTGAACGGATATATATGACGTAGAAACATGGGGCTATATATCTTTATCTCTTTCACAAGATGGACAATGAGATAGACCATGATATCAAAAAACGACGGAGGGAAATACATCTCATGATGACATAGAGTCGACACCACCTCGGTCTACAGAGCATCTAGTCCATCGGGATCAATGACCTTCTAGGCAATTGTGTTAAACAAATAATATAGCCTCATGATTGTCACTCGAACCTTGTTCGGTAATATACTTATAATTGCAACAGGAAGCAATTGCGTCATTAGCACATGATAGTTATGAGACTTCATTCCAATTAATTTCAAATCTTTCATGGAAACAAGATTTTTTATACTGGCGGAGTGACCAGATGAAACTTTCATACCATGCAAGCACTAACATAGTTCAGTTCTCTCAGACATAGACAGAGTGTAGCAAGTTGGGAGAAGGTACGTGCAGCCTTTATCGGTCTCTATCGGTGCTAACTCGGTCCTGATATTCATAGCAACCAAGTCACGCCGTGCATTGGCGTCATCCTTTGTTTTGTTACGAATGTTTAGTAAGAGACTAATCAAACTATCGCATACATTCTTCTCCATATACATGACATTGATGCAATTGCGAACTTCTAAGTGCTCCCAATAAGGCAAGTCCCAAAATACTGACCTCTTCTTCCACACGTTCTTCTGACGGGTCCTCAACTTACGTCCCTTTCCTAGCACAACATCGATATTCTTAACCATATCGGAGACCTCTTTCCCATTAAAATGCCTTTGTGCTGAGTCATTCTCTTTATTTCCATCAAATTATTTATTTATTTTGCGGTATGAGTGATACCTTGGAAGTAAGCTACGATGACGTATGTATACAGTTTTGCTCGAGTTATTTAATCACACACTCTTGGCATAATTAAAATAGTGCAGACAGGCTTCGGATCTTTCCGCACTCAACCCCGATAGGTTACCAAGGGCAGAAAAATTATTGATGGTACAGAAAAATATAGCGCGCGGAGTGAAGTTCTCTCGTTTGTCTGTATCCCATACCTGTACTCATTCGTTCCACAGTGTTACAAGATTTTCCACAAATGGTGTTAAGTACATATCAGTATTGTTCCCATATTGCTTTGACCCTTGGATAAGTAGTGATGTCAAAATTTACTTCTGCTTCATATACAGTTAAGGAGAAAGGTTGTACATGCATAAATTCACGAACCATCGTATCGATGTTCCTCTATTGGGCAGAATCAGTAACGTGTCTTAGCATTCTATCTTTCTTACGTTCCTCCAAGTCCAACGTAGCAATCTTGCATTCTTTTGATTTGCTAATAAATACTTCAAATGAGGAATTATAGGAATATACTACAATATTTTAACAGGAGGTCCTTGTTTCAGCTTGATGGCTTCGTCTCGGCCTTGTACGTCCCCACGATGGCGTCGCGGTAGGCAGGCCTCACCGGCCGCTCCGCGTCGCTCCAGACGCCACACGTGAACGCCACGCACGGCCTGCCGGACCCGAACCGGTCCGTGAGCGTGTGCCCCGCCATGCGGCCGACGAACTCCGCGAGCTCGTCGCGTGACCGCGCGCCAAGAACGTGGAGGACCTCGTCCAGGGTGCGACCGCGGGCGCCGGCGGCCACGAGGGACAGGGCGGAGTAGATGGACAGCGGCGAGAAGACGAGGTTGCTGCAGGCGTTCGTGCCGGCTAACTGCTTGGTGAGGCGCACGACGAGCGACGTCAGGTCGGAAGCGCACTGCCAAGCCATAGGAAGCTTTCGGGTACAGAACCCCAATAATTTGAAACAGAGAAGAGGTTTTGTGGAAAACTTCTGGATTTTTATTGATAGATCTTTGGGCATTGATTTTGTATAGTTTTCCAAACGTTGTGCAATCTATAGGTGACATGCATCATCGTGCAAGGCATTTTGTATCGCCAAAAGAAATTCCATGGCCATCTTAAATGGTAGAATATATATTACTTGTGAATGTCTCGGCTTTCAGTTATTTATTCTCAGTGCCTGATTTAACTAGGAAGGTATATATTGGTCGATAATCCTGTCTAAGGAAGGTATATTATTCGTTATTCTATGTTGACCAAAGATCAGAACTATTCCCTGTGAAAACTATGGAAATCCAAATCCTGTTAACTTGAGCTAATAGGGAGGGTAAGAGATCAATTCAAAGCACTAATTTCGCGTTATCTGATACGTTTCACCAAGAGCAAGAGAAAAACAACAACAATCTACAGCTAGCTACCGAGCTAATTAAAGAGGCATTAGGGACAACACCAATGGCGGCGTCCATGTCAACTAAGGCTACCATTCTGCTGCTCTTGGTTGGCGCTCTTCTCTGTCATATCCATGGAGGTATTGATACAATGTTGATATTTATAGTTAAATTTTCGTGGACGCCCAACGTACTTGAACTTAATTCATTACTGCACATGAACGAATGGATGAATGTAGGTGATGCGGGTGATGAGAGGGAGCCGTGCCAGCCGTCCGACATACACATCTCGACGGTGGCGACTGGGAGGGTCGTCGGCGGCCAGCCGGAGCACGAGGTGACGGTGGACAACCAGTGCTCGTGCCCGCAGGCGGACGTGGTGGTCTTCTGCCCGGACGGCCTGCCGATAGGCGCCGGGGCCGTGGACAGGAGCAAGATCCGTCTGGTGGACATCAAGGGGCACCTGTGCCTCGTCGACAATGGCTGGCAGATCGCCAAGGGCTCGCCGGTGACCTTCACGTACGCGTCCAGCACGGCGCTCGAGTTCACCTTCTATGACGCCACACCGCGGTGTTGATCCGTCTTGATCCTTATCTAGCTAGTTAGGGTAGGCACGTGCGGATCAATATTGGTGTGCTGGATGGAAAAATAAATTAATTATTTTAGTGGTATGTTAACACCTTGAAACCATGGATTGATGCCATGCTGGCGGCCGTATGTTAATTGATCTACGATATAAATTCCAAGGGTCCAAACAAGCTCGCCATTTCTATTACTGTAACGTACGTAGTGTGACAGACATGCCTACATAAACCTCCTTTCGAAGACGGACTAAAAGCCACTTTTGCTATATTTTATACTCGTATTTACAAAAATATCGGTAGTCATGAATTAATTATAAAAATATCACTTCTACTGTACGGTGATCGTCCAACAGCCCTAGGAAGACAACATGTGGCCCTTGCCGCACGGCCACCGTGCGGCAGAGCGAAGAACGCACGGTACATGCGGCTACCCTCAAGGCCGCACACCCACCATGCTGCAGGTAAATAATCCGACTAATTAGCCGATTTAATTACCTGTCTTAATTATCGGTTTACGTATATTGTTTGTTTAAATTTTTAAATATAACAAATAAGCTTTAAAATTATGAAATTTTATGTGCAACCTCCCATATAGTGTACTTAATTATGTAATTTTTTTATGATTTTATCTATTTTGAATTTCACTGAATATTCATACAAATAGTCAATTTAAATGAATGTGGCGACGAGGTGTGCGACAGGCAGAATGGCGGCGCCCGGTGCCACACGACGACGATGATGGGGAGCAGGTGCTTCCACGTCGAAGGCTGGGGCAAGAGCGCCTACGTCCACGATATGCAGGTGGTGAACAGCAGCCGGATGTGGACGAGGCCAGGGACGCGGACGACACGCTTCAACCGGAACTCCATGTCTTGTTATACGCTTGAGACGTAGGGTGCATGCTTCAGTCTTGTAACAGAGCAACCGGCGGCCGATCCCCCGTGCGCTATCACACGAGTCATGAGGGTAAGTTCCCACCTATCGGATTCCCCTTCGCTCAAAATCGTTTGATGGATTGAACTGCCGCAAGCCGCCGCCTCCTCCCTCTCGATCTCCCAGCTCCCATCTGACGCAAGACAAGGAAGCGCGTCGGATGCCACCGCCCCGGTTGCTTGGTGCCTAGCCACCGCCGCCACTGCGTTTAGCCAAGCAAGCGAACGAGCTGCCTGGAACGACTGTCGCTTTTGAGTTGAAAGTTGGGTTTTCGATTTGAAAGTTTTGTACTTCAAGTCGAAGCTTTTTGAATTTTAATGTTACAAGTTTGAAATTGCGAGTCGAGAGATGATTTATGGAGTCGTTGAGAGTTGAACGGGATCTGGTAAAAGTTTGTTTTTCACTCTTGAGTTGGAAGTTGGGGAGCGGTGGGGAAGTTTGTTTTTCACTCTTGATTTATTGGGCTTGTTTCAGAACCCATCTAGTGCACGCAGAATGCTATTTTCCAGTTCAGTTAGCATAGTTTTTCAGGCCTACTAGGTGCACTTCCACCGGCCCAGCAGGCTCCTACATAGCAATGCTTGGCAGCAGCTCACCTGAGTGTTCCCATGGGATCGGCCCATGCGTTGACAGCAAAATACTACAGCTATTCAGGGTTAATTCCATGTTGCAGCAGCACGGAGCGAATGCACAACATTTTGAGGGAGCAATTGGACCAGCTAAATGCATGTCTTCTTTGCGTGGTACCTGCATCCGCTTCATCCATTATGTAAGAATTGCTATACATCATTCATGATAATTTTTGTGCAAATCATTCGAATTTCTGACATAGCAATTGGCTTGGAGATTCATACTCCCACCCATGAGGTCATCTTCTCCGGTGTGCTTATCGTCTTCCTCTCTGGCGCTGTCGTCTCCCGCCATCGCTGAGTTAGGGTTAGAGTTCATGGTTCGGGTTTTGGGTTCACCAAAACCTCCGAACTTAAGAGGGAGGCCAGGGTAGGGGAGGATTGATGGTAGATGGTGAGGCGGAGGCACTACCGCTTGGGGGTCGAAGGAGGGCAGTGGGTTGCAGGGCAACGGGAAGACGAACAATTAGGAGGCGATGGATGGTGGTGGTAAATTCGACGATGGTAGCGGCTGAAACGAGGAAAAAGGGGTGGGACGGAGGAGGAGGAGGCAGACGATGGGGAAGGGCCTCGCCGCCATCAGTGGTGATGCCTTGTGGTAGTGGGGTGACGGCGGGGCTGGTGGGAGATGGCTGAAAGGATAGGGTTTGGCACTGGTGGCATCGTGGGCTTCTAAAGCAACTTGAGAGAGGACCTAAGCCGATAGATCTTGATCAAACGATCCAAAAATCGAATGTGGTTTGGTCCCAGAAAACATTCGAATGATGGGTAGCTATCCCAAAATGCACGGTACGACGTTGATGTAGGCGGTTGTCCATGCAAACCGGCGAGCTTGACGCAGTCGCGGGCCACGTGAGCACACCAGCCGTACTGCTGAAGGGCGGCGGCGGGGACTACATCACGGAGGTCGACATCGACACACCACCGCTCCGGCTGTCGGCCTTCGCCGACACCGGCAGCGACCTCATCTGGACCAAGTGCGATGCGTGCGTGTTCTGCACGCTGCGGGGCTTGCCATCCTACTACCCAACATGTCCTCCACTTTCTCCAAGGTGTCGTGCTCTGATCGTCTCTGCCACGCTTTGCATGCAGGCTCCGTGTAACTATCGGTACTCCTACTGCCTAGCGGCCGATCCCCACCTCTACACCCAGGGATACCTCGGCAGCGATACCTTCACGGTTGGTGATGACGCCGTGCAGGTCATTGGCTTCGGCTACACCACCATGTCAAGGGAAATTTTACCATCCTTGAGGGGGAAGAGGTACCAAATTTGAGCCGTTGATCACACTGATCGAACGGTTGAGATTTGGCAGTACCTAGTGGTACCGGACGCGAGGTACCAAGAGGTACAAGGTACCAAGAGGTACCAAATTTTGAGCCGTTGATCACACTGATTGAACGGCTAGATCTAATTTGGTACCTCTTGGTACCTTGTACCTCTTGGTACCTCCTCAACGATAGGAAAACTGCTCCCATGTCAAAGGGCAACTACGGTGCAACCTCCGGTACTGTCGGCCTCGGGCGAGGGTCGCTGTCTCTCATCTCGCAACTCGGCATCGGCACCTTCTCATACTGCCTCACCTCCAAGACCTCTAGTTCTTCTTGCTCCTCGCATCCTCAGACCTTAAGTGCGCTCCTCTCTGATCCTCCTCTCAATTGCATTGATCGGTATCGGGTGGTGACTGTCGAATTCGGGTGGATTGGATGTGCGGCCTTGTGTAGTTGCCCCTCGGGCTTTGTGGCCTTTTGGGCCTCACCTCTTCTAGTCTTCCTCTCCTCTTCCTCTTTTTGGGCAGCTTCCAGGCCACAGCTTTACGAAGCCCCTTCGGTGAGTTCGGCCGTGGGCAGTCATTAGTTCATCACAGCGCCTTGGGTTTGTAACAGGCAGTCTGCTGCTCTGCCACAAGGCCAACTTGCAACCACGAACAAAACCACGACACCTCTCCATGATGAGCCATTGCCCGAGCCCTGAGCATTGTCGCTTGCTCTCAAAGATCTGGTTTGGTTATTGGTAAAGAAGGTGATCGGTGGCGGTGCTTGATGTCCATGGCGTTGGGGGGGGGGGGGGGGGGGGGTGTTGGGATTGTGTATTGTTTGAGAGACAGAGAGAGCAGGAATCAAAAGCAAAGTGAACGGTGGGATTAGTGGCGGCAGGAAGAGAGGTGGACTTTGGTGGTCAGTCCTGTGGGGCTAGGGTTTATTAAATGAATGATTGGATTTTTTTTTCACTCCAATTCAATAAGAGAAACAGAAATTAGTCTTGGGGGCCTCAGGATACTTTAATATATTCATTGTTAGAAAATAGTTGAGATATAGAATTAAGATAATAAATAGTTAGCTACATATTTTTATTCTGGGAAAAAGAAACCGGAATGATTGGGTACCTGAATGTTCTATTCCAATAGCCAAACCGGAATGCCTTTGGAATTGTAAGCCTGTGTTTGTGTGCGCGGACGGTTTTGTGGATGGTTTAGTGCAAGTGCAACTATCGACTAGTAAGATTTAATCTTATGTCCAAGTAACATCAAGAAGTTTGTCAACAGAACAAGGAATTTTAGCCTTTCTGGGTGATACAACTGTATGTTAAATCTTTTCCAGGGAAACAGAACAATTTTCCCTGAAATGGATGGTGGAAGACAAGATTATTTGAAGAATCTGTTAGAAATTTCAATTGCAATGCCAACAAAATGGTCGTTACAACATTTGCGTGACATCACAAATGATTTCTCTTCTGAGCGAGAACTTGGTAAGGTTGGTCGGGTGTTGTTTATAAGGTATGATCAAAACCTTACCAGTTTCAGGTTTATATGCTCAACTAATTGGAAAGCCTTCATCCATATTAAAAAGTTAAACAGGGAACACTTCATGATGGTCAAACGATAGCTGTAAAAGGGCTTCGGATAATACCAGGAATACAACATAAGCAGAGGCCCCGGTCCAAACAGCTTTTGGCTTCTAACTTCAGAAGCCAAAAGCCATTTGAAATGTGTTGGTTTTTTAACGTAATTTTTTCTGTTTTCCTCTGTTTTTCTCTTTTTTCCTTTGTATTATCTATGGAGATAGAATTGTGTTTTTATTTTTCCTAATTTTTATTTATTTCCTTTTAATTAAATGCACCTAAAAAAGCTAACGGCCGCTACAGTATCATTTTGGCCAGCCAAAAGACACAACACTTTTGAAGGTTACCCATCTTATGATGCTCAAGCACAAAAATATAGTACAGTTAATAGGGTACTGTGATGGAAGTATATATAGAGACTTATATATGATAAGGACCAAGCAAAATATATTTGTGCTGAAATGCAAGAAAGGATGCTCTGCGACGAATATCTGCCTAATGGAAACCTTGAGGAGCTACTTTCTGGTATAATGAAAGATGGTTTGTATCCCCCATTTTGTCATTTTGATATTGAAGCTTAGATGATTTAAACATCACTCATACACTTGTATTTCATTATTTTTCAACAGCCGTACTCCTATGTTTTGTGGATCTAAATAAATACCATTAAAAAAGACTATCCATTGGCTATCTCAAAACATATCTGGTTGTAAAAGAGAAATGAACAAGTGTACATATCATAACATGAATGAGCTATCGCACAGATTAGTATTGTGCAAAGATATAAGATTTTAAAGTTTTGCTTGTCAAGTCCTTGGTTTGCTGATGCAGATGAATATTACATGCTTGGTTGGCACATATTAGTGATATGTCTTACAGACAATCATAAAGATGATTGTATCAGTTCGACGTTTACGATCTTTTGAATAATATGTTATTTTATCCCTTAAATAATTTTATCATATTGATCAACAAGTTTATGACTTGTTTGTGGAACTCTTTATGTTTTGATGTTATTTTAAATTATCCCTGATATTATGTCATTTTGTAGGATAATTAAGATTTATAGATCAACACATATATTAATTGATAATCATATTTCATATATCATGGATATGAAAATATCAAATCAATAATGTAGATACATGTTAGAGAACATGGTTTTAGGTTGGTCCACCTTTAGATATTGTTGACATTATTATATTTTTATATGTTATCAGTTGGTCTCAAGTAATGATGATGCATAATTCTTATAACTGAGAATAGCATAATTTTCTATATGTGTAATAGCGTACTTAAGGGTTACTAAATGCTACTCTGTAACTGGATAGTTATAAGTATATCTTTCAGGTATGCTATGAAACATGCAAAAAAATGTGACTGGTTGAATATGGGATTTGCCCCTCCTATATAATAGGAGATATATCTCTAGACCCCTCAAATATGGTCGGATAAAAAATGCATGGCCGTACCATGAGTGATTGAAGAGTCAACCACATGAAATTATCCACCATTAGATCATGAAAAAATTGAATGGCCTATGGATGACATGTTTCTCACCTAGAGTTCGAGCGGGTATCATGAGGTAAAAGGAGAATACACAAATAGGTCGTTTAGTCCAACTAGATATGAACTGGTTGTATAGGCATATTACTGGTCATGAGCTAATCGGATATATCACAAACTAGTCTGCAAACTAGTCATATGAGGATACAGACTGGCCGTAACCAGACACAAACTATTTTGTAAAGAGTTATGAATTGATCGTGAATGACTAAGATCTGGTTACATATCACACTGTATAAGATTCGTTCAGATTGATTTTTGTGTAAATTTAGGGGTCGATATGTCCTACTAGGGACCACTGCCAACCAGTGATTGGAAAGGTGTTTTCAAGTTACTACCAAGTATACATGAACCTATAGCCAACAAGGGTCTGGATGATAGACTCTATATCAAATACGATCTCTGCTCGTATTGAATAAGGATCTGGTTGAAGGCTCTCCGGGTGAAATACGATCTCTACTCATGTTGGAAAAGGATCTAGACGAAGCCTCTATATAAAGGGCAGTGGGTTATGGAAAAGAGAGAGAGAGAGAGAGACATTGCATTGCTCACCGAAACCCTAGCTCCTTCTAAAACCCTTGTTGTGCGAGCTGGTGCTATCCGTCACCTATCGCGCTCGGCATCGGGGTAGTAACCTATCACGCCTGGCACAAGGGGCATGTCTCTGCCGTGCCTAGTGCTCAGAAGGAGGCTATATTTATAAATTATGCTAGAGGAGAGCTAGTTCTACAAATGAAGATTTCCACGGGCCCAAAAAAAATCTCCATGTTCGCCACATAGCGCACAGTCCCGTGTGTTTCACTTGCTTTCAGTAGCATAGCAGGGATCAGCTTGTGATGAACAGGAAGAAGGACGCAGCCCATCCGCAATATCAGTATCTTTTGTTGTTTGCAGCAGGGTCAAGACTCATGAGCCAAAACTCACCGAAAATCGGTGAAAATAATTTCTATTGGACACCTGGTTAGAGTATAAATTAGTCTTAAATATTTTGTTTTGCTTCGATGTTGCTCCGATTTTACACCAATTTAGACTGATTTTTATTTTTATTTGAATTTCATTTAAAATATTCTGTTTGAAAATTATCGAAATTTTTCTAAAAACCGGTGTTACTGGTCCTACCACACCCCTCCGGTAAAAAAAAAAATCAAAACCGTTTTGATAACCCTGGTTTGCAACAGTACAGCAAAGAAAGCAGCTTTTGAGGTTGTCGCATCATCTATCAAAGCATTACTTTGATCTTCTGGGGCAAAAAAAAAAGATAGTGGCAGTGAGAACTTTAAATTCGTATTTGAAAACTTTCTATTTGAATTTGAACTCAACTAAGAACTTTCAACCGAGAACTTTCGAACTTTCAAAGAGCTTGCGAATCAGAATGAAACACTTCTAATTGAAAATTTTAAAACGGCATTGGAAGCTGTTAATTCAGAGTAAAAAAAACTTTTGGCTCTGTTCATATTAATTCTAAAAACTAGTTTTCTACAATAAATAGCTTTTCTGTAGTTTCTAGCTTTCAAACGAATGGTCTTTTAAGACTAGTCGATCGTAGTACACACTGTAGTTACTTCATTTATATCAGTCAAAATTGTACGCGAGTTTATCTCTCCATATAACTCTTTATAAAAGGTTATTATTTATAAACTAAAAGCAAAAGATATCAATAAAAACTAATATGAACGGGACTTAATTGTTGCAAAACCGGATGCGAAGATCGTATGCTGTATGCGACTGTGCAAGCAGTCCCACTGTTGCATCTAACATGGCTTTCAAGCCGGTTCTCCTGAGTCCATGGTTTGCTATATGGTTTGATACTTGGCCACGGAAGATCTCCTTGGTTTTTGACGCACTTTAGCTTTCACCATCGTGAGGCTTGCCAAACCGCATCAGACCAATCGTGTTAAACCGACGGCAGCACGCCGGCACTGACCGGAAGCGGAGGCCCGCAATGCAGTGCGCGTCCGTAAAATACGATGAGCATGTAGATTGTCCTAGACAAAAGAAAGGAAGACTTGTGCATTAGAGGGTGTTTGGTTTCCGCCCAAACCAATCCTGCTAAAAATTGATTAGCCCTAATAGTTTGGTCTTTGTTTGAATGGTTGCCAAAATTTTGACAAGTCTATAGTTCTATGGTTCAATGTCCTATGTATTTATTGCTAATTTTTGGTTAAATTATGAGCAACCAAAACCTTGGCCAAACTTTTGGCAGGGTTAGTTTGGCCCCAACCACACACACCATTCTTTCCCCCACGTCTTCTCGTTGCTTTCCATAAAAAAAACCGTTGAGGAATTGTCGTTGACGATCAGTCCGATCGATTCCTCTACTTAATATGAAACGAAATCAATCTCAGAAGACAGAATAATAGATTGAAAACATACAGAGAGGTAGAGAGAACTCCTGGTCTTTCTTTATTGCTTTTGATTGCATGAGTACAAATTCTATCTCTACGGTTCCCTATTTATAGTTTATCAATGAGGTGTCCACCATGAACCAGGGCTGCTCGCTCAGGACCAGATTTCCTAACAAAAACCGCATTGACAACGCTGGAAATTCGATGTTGCAACAGCTCGGACTAATACAACCGCCTGGAAAGAGGCTTCATCGCTGTGCAACGAAACAGACCGAGTATGCTTTGGACGCTGGAGTTTAACCCAATGCTCTAATCGGAGGTTGTAGTTTAACTGGATTAATTACAAACATTAAGCATCACCTCATCTGTTGTCAGTTACAGATTCCGAAACACTCTGCGTGCTTTACGGATTCAATATGCATGCTTTACGGATTCTAAAACAATGTGCACGCTTTACGGATTCCAAAACAATGTGCATGCTATAATTGGCCTCGTACATAACAGCGTGAAAGTGAAAAGACATGCTACCACCACGGAACCACCTCTTGGCACTGATTTTTTTTTAATTTGGTTCGTTGCGCTATTTTAACTTTAAAATTAGCTATATATGATATAAAAGTATAAATATAATCTTTTTATTAAGTACGAAAGAACTAGCTGTCGATACGTGACTCCTACTACACGACCCAACTTTAGCAGCATTTAGCAGCATGACAGCACCCCCAACACAACATAATTTGATCGGATGTGGTAGGTGATGGGATCCACAAAGGCGTCGTGCCACCTGACCACAACAGATGTGCCACACTGAGGTTCCGTGGCACCCGAGCTTCCCCGTGGTATTAATTAACCACCATCTAAATTAACAAGAATGCCATCTCAAAGGGCTGTTTGGTTGGCGATCCGATATGTAGACGATTCGAGTTGGCTACGTTGTCGCTCCCCCGGGAGACTTGACTCGGCCAGGTCATCTAGATTTGGATATGAGCTACTACTATACTACTCAACCAAGAATTTTGGTAAAAAATAGCACTGTTGATCATCAGAATACCAAATCTAACCCCCAAACTAGCGCAATCCCATTTTTAGCCCCCTCCCCCACCGCGGGATTTTCGGATGCCGACACGTGTGAATCGTGCGGTCGTGTGGTCCCCGACCGCACAACCACTGTTCACCTGAAATCGTGCGGTCGGGGACCACACGACTACTATTCATGCCCGAGTCATGCGGTCCCTGACCACACGACCATTGTGCCCTGTCGCGTCCACCTGTCGAAAGCCGTATTTTCGTCGCTACGTGCCTGGCTTTTGGGGTATAGGTGCTGGCTTTTTGCATGTTTGATGCCGCCCGTTCGTTCCCCTTTTCTCTTTTTCTTGTAGCACATGCACACGCGCCAGCACGTTGCATGCATTGGCCGTCCTCTACTACGTTGTCTGCATTTGACTGAGCTGAGATGCACGATAAAATGCTTCGAATGGCCTGCGTTTGGGAGCCTTGAGTGACCTTGCATGCATAGACATAGCAAGAAAATTGCAGAGCAAGAGAAGGAGCGAAGTGAAGGAAGTAAAGACTGCAAACACGGGATTTGGAGTAATTTCCGTTTGGGATCAGAAGTTTTTGCAATTGTGAAAGTTGTAGATTGCCTCGTGAGTTTCAAGAAAAAGTAAATATCATCCCCATGCGATTATAATCTTATCGTAGTGATTATGCTGTAATTAGCGTAAACATTATTTACGGAAGTTACTACATGTCAATTTTTGATTAAATGTTTGTTCATGCGTAACCCTCCATATATGAAGCATGGTGTATTGTATTTTTATTTTTTGTGAACACATTTTTTTTTTACTTTTGTAGTGATTGCAGGTCGTGTAAGCATTAAAAAAAGTAGTATTTAAGTAATTGTATTTTTATTTGTATGTGGTAGCAGGAGTAGCCGGATTAGAAACAAAAAAGTCACAGTAGTCGGATTAAGAAAAGAGTGGACACCATTGTTGGGTGCTAGAAATAAAGAGCAACTAACTGTGAATGAGTAGAATAAAATTACATTGGAAAAATTGTAATGTAATTTCTATGTGAATTCGATTGCTAGTTCCGTAAATAACAGATTGAAAAAATAGTTATTTGATTACATAAAAATTCATAAGAAAAAATGAAGAAAAATTAGTAGTTGGATTTGTGAATTAATTCGAACAATAATAATACAAATTAGGAGTGAAAATAAATGAAAATTTGTAATTTAATTTTCATTGAAATTCTGAAGTAAGATCTTTAAATAAGAGAATTGAAAAAAATACATTACATTAATAATTTGATTTATATAGGAATTTGTTAGTACATTCCATAAATAAATAAAAAATTAGAATTACAAATAAACAAAAATTACAAATTGTATTTGTAGGTGATAGGCAGAACAACGAAATCAAGATGGAAATCTTACAGTGCGGTAGCTGCTGTATGCTGGTACACTTATTGCATGTTATATACTAAGAGGGTTCAGTATGCACTTTTGTTTGGTACGCCATGGGTGACATTCAAAACTTGTTCGTGTTCCACGGAAGTGGTCTCATACGCGATGGGTCGTACGGGGTAGACTTGTCAAATTGTGACTGGATCGTGACCGGGCACCCAATTTGAACGCCATGAGCCTGTCTGAGCTACGGAGATGTGTGCGTTCCGCATTCGATCGTGATACCGCAAGGAATAAATTATGGATCGAGGCAGTGTATGCTTCAGTGATAGGTGCTACAAGGGAGACCATGTGGCAACTTCTGAAGGTGACTAGTGACGCTTCGTGGGCCAACTACATGGAGGTCATGTGCAACCCTGCTACAGCAATATATGCCATGCCAATGGTGTATGTTCACTTCATGGAGAGGACATAATCATTCGCCACGGGTGGTTCTGGTGGCACTGGCGGAGATGCAGTGCCTGGGTTAGTCTCTAGCGCTCATGAAGATGCTGGTGTAGGAGAAGATGACAGCGAGTAATGGGCGATGGAGACCTGAGGAGGCATGTGGAGAACTTTCAAGCAAATGAAGGTGCGGAGAGGTGGTGGGCCGCCCATGTTGATTGTCACGAGTACCTTGCGGACCAGGTGGAAGAAGTGCACATCAAGGAGGAGGATGTGGAAATAGCAAGTTCAGGAGAGGACGAAGATGGCGAAGCTACAGCGGGAGGTGTGTTAGGTGGTATTGTGACCACCGACGTTGCGTACGTGTCATCCAGACTGGACAACGTCGCAGTAGAATCCCTAGTCTGCCACGAGCGGAGGAGGTAGAGTAGGGGTTCAACAAGGGCACACTCCTTTTAGGGCAGTGCTTTCGTTACAAGAGTGCTACCCAGCAAGATATTGGTAGATACACCGTCAATATTAGCCGGACATATCGGGTGAACAGGTCCAACCCGAACACCTACATCGTCAAGTGTGTCGACGGCTCCTGTCCTGGCAAGGTCCATGCGCAGTGGTTCGGGGCGCTGGCACGAACTTTCGAATAATAGTGCTGAAGGATCACAGTTGCGAGCTTGCGGCGCCACTACATAGGCACCGCAACATGATGTCATCGTACGTTGCGGAGCTGATAAGCCACCTCATGGTGGCAGATGTGTCTATTTCTCTGAAGCTTCTGTTGGCGGATGTAGCGAATATGGTGGGGTTCGATGTCAGCTACAAGAAGGTGTGGCGGGCAAAACGAAAGGTGCTGCAGCGTATGTTCAGGATGTATGAGGAGGCGTACGAACTGGTCCCAAGAATGTTGCATCAAATCGCAGAATCAAACCTAGGCACATACATTAACAGGAAGGAGCGGGTTCATCCTACACAAGGCCTTTGCACATCCTTTTCTATATTACAAAATTGTTGCAGGCTCCACACAAAAATAAATTACACATGAAAATTCGTAAACCTCATTACAAGCAGACAAACGCATGCACCAGCTGAACCAAAAAAACATTGTGCATATGCAGGTCGTGCGGTCGGGGACTGCATGACTACTATAGACATGCAAGTCTTGCGGTCCTCGACCGCACGACGCATGATTCACACGTGTCGGCGTCTGGAAATCCCACGGTAGGGGAGGGGGCAAAAATGGGATTGCACTAGTTTGGGGGCTAAATCTGCTATTCTGATGATCAACAGTGTTATTTTTGACCAAATGTCCTTAACCGAGGCCTCTGGATAGCTGAAAAAAAAGTTGACAAGCTCACTACTGGCATTCTCAAAGGAATCGAAAGAGATGGGGATCCACTACAAAATTTGTTAGAATAAGAAAGCCGTTAAGACTCGAATATGTAAATCCAGATTCTCTATGTATTCTGCACTAGTTTAGGACCATGCTAGTGCACACAGTAAAAATATAGATGAAATATCAACTATGATCATGTTTATTAAGATTAGACTCAAATATTATCAATTATTGGAGTTTGGACCCTTTTTCAAGTTTACAAATAATAGCCTAAAGTGCTTAAGAAACTAGCAGCGGAGAACAACAATAAACGAAGTGGCCATTTGACATGCCCACAAGCAAGCGAGGTCCTAATCCGAGAAGTCGTCAAAGTATTATCCTTCAAGTACCTCCGGTTGATATGGCTCTTCTTCAGCAACTAAGCAAATGTGGATATAACTGTGAGTACATAAGTACTCAATAAGTCGTTTGTAACAAGATACAATATAATTATGCAAGGTTTACCAAATGATAATTGAGTGGTTATTTTATAGAAAACATTAATTTGAAGTAAATACAGTAAATAGATAGATTGAAAATGCAGTTATGGAAATGACGTAATTAAGTAAGTAATAAACCAAGGAATAAGTAAACCACAAGTGCACTGACCCTTCACTTCCCATCCAACTTACTTTTTAACCAAACCAAATTACCAAGTATTATCCATAACTGGGGACACAACTATTTGAATACTTTTATACTCTGTGGAGATTATACAACTTTACCCATATGATATGACATTCTTATAGTGTTACTAATATAACATGCTTTCTTTGATGTGCTGACCAAGAAGATCACAACAAAGTCTTTACAATGATCAATCTTAACCTGATCTCACCTGCTAAGATTTCGCTGCTGAGTAAACTAACCATATGTCGGAAAAGCCCCCTCTTACGCCCCGTGGAAATGTCTAGTTGACACCCACTAACATCTCAATGGCGAACCAAAATTGAAACATCATAAATTAATCAGTCAATGGTGCACAAAGTTAAGTTCTTAGACAGTACCCTGGTGAGACATCCACATCCCAAAAAGTGCTTCAAAAGGCATTCAAATTACCAAGGTAGAATTAATCAAGTTGGGCAATACCTAACAGATACAAATGTTTATATTAAATTAGTAATACATGATAATTTAAAACAAAATAATAAATAGCTGGATTTAAAAACTAGGTTCAACATAATCAGAGGACATGCCTTGCCTTGGGCTTACTTAGTTATCAACTCTTGATCTTCAGGTCCTGCTTCTGCTCCTTTGAAGATGTTATCTAACAAGAGAGAAAGCGAATGGAACAAAAATAAAATCAAATAAAGTACACATAAACTCAAAAAAAATACAAAACTAGAACCAAAAGATAGAAATTTTAGATGAATTTAGGAATTAGAATCAGGTCAATTGGTGCTAAGACGGAGAAAAACAGGCTCTTGAAAAAGTTTTCAAAAAAATTCCTGAAAATTTGAGAAAGCTACTATGTTGTAGACCAGGTCTATGGAATAATGCAGATCTACAGTGAGCTTGGATAACGGAATAGTGAATATGGACGGCTCGGATGATGTGGCATTAGGGCTGACATGGTAAGACACGTAGACTTTGGGCTAACGTGGCTGTTGAGGTGGCGGTGACGTGGTAGGATGACACAGCTATTGAAGTGGCACAACTTATGGTCTACGGAATAGTGTTACTAACATAGAGACCCCACATGTTAGATACTCAGCACACATGGACGTCTACGGAGAAGCCAAAGAGGCGTCAGTGCAGGATGGCGTTAGCACTGACGTCGGCTGGAGTGCGAACTGAAGTGTCGCTTTGGTGACTGAACGGGCGACGTAGGACACAAGGTGACGGAGCAGGCGAGGTATCGGTGCATGGTGGAGCGAGGTGAGGCGGCGAGTGCTAGACGGTGGAGCGGCTGATCGGTGACTTACCAATGGCGAGGGTGCACAGTGGAGCGGCTAGCCAACGACAAGGGACTATGTGACAGTAGCAATAATGAAGACGACAACGTTAGCACGAAATCGGCAAGGACAGCGGGGGAAGATGACAGCAAGGGCTTCGGACGGCTCGGGATCCGAAAAATGGGAGGCAAGGCTCGACTTTTATACACAAACGTTGAAGAGGCCAAGCTGGACACGAGACGTAGATCGGTTTAGACACGGCAGTGGCTTCCAAATGAAGATGATGAACAGTGCGTCCATGCTGTGATGGACGACGCGTGGCACTAAAGGGGATCAGACGGCCGGCGCGGGTGGTGGCCCAGATGACCGACACGTCAACAGCGCAGGTAAAGCGGGTTGGTGGGTTGGGCTGAGAAAAAGAATTAGCTGGGCCATAGGGTTTCGGCCCAAGGGGCCTTTAAAGATTTTTAGCATTTCGCATTTTCAGAAATTGATAGAAATTCAATTGAGTTCTAGAAAATAGCAAATAAATCCAAAAAATCCTAGAAAATTCAAAACATTCCTTTCATCACAAGGAATCCAAACAAAAAATTTTTGGGGTTAATTGAAGTTTAAATTAGTCACATTAAATATTTTAAATTTCTAAAAAATTAAATTAAGTTTTAATTAATTCTAGAAAAATCCAAATAGTGAATTTTATTTTAAAAGCTTCAAAAGGCTCCGAAAAACAGGATGTTACAAAATATATTGTGATTTGTTAATCCTCGATTTATATTATTAAGAAAGGAGTTTTTTCATTCATGGCCCTAGCCTCATTTGTATGTATATTCCCTATATTAAACCTGGGGAATGCTGAAGCAATGCCCCTCATTCACGTGTCTTGGCTTGTTACTGTAGCTCTGCTCTACTCCCCATAATTAGTGCACTCCATTAGAGCAAGTATAATAAAAGGCTGTTAGTAGGCTGTATGCTGAGGTGGAGGAGAGAGAGGAGGAGAGAGAAGAGAGGTGGGCTGTAAGTTTACAGCCAGCTGAAGCACAAGAACCAAGAAACTTTGTGAGAGAAAGGGGTGTGTCATACAGTCTTCAGTTGGCTGTAAACTACTATATGAATAGGCTGATAAGTGGATTGTAAGTGTCCATACAGCCAGCTGAAGGCTGTATTATTAGCCTTGCTCTTAGTGTAGCGCTGCTCCACAATTATTAGTGCACACAATTACCATTAAACATGCTGATTAGCACTAACAGTAATTGCTTAGTGCTAATCAAAGTACTAAACTAAGGCACTGTTACTGTAGCACTAGTGTGCACGATAATTTATTGCACTCATATTTAATTAGTGCTTTAGTTATTGCTAATTAAAATTACAAGTCTTTCGCGACATAAAATTCAGAATTTACAAGCGAGCATTTTTTTTGTTAGAATAAGCTAAAAATTCCATACAAAACTTTCACTCGAACCGCTAATGTACCATAGAAATTTGCTGCTTGAATTCATTCCGTATTGCGTAACAAAAATAATCGAAGCCAATGCACTCATTTTTTCCTACGCTATTCATCTCCGCAAACCATACCAATGAGCATTTGTTATCCAAATAAGTTGAAAATTTCATGCAAGACTTTCACTCGAACCGCTTACATGGCATAGAAATTCACCGCTGGAATTCATTCCGTATTACGCAAAAAAATGAAACTCAACACATGTGTTTTTTCCTACACCATTTGTCTCCGCCTACTTGCAGCACCTAACCTTTTGAGCTACGGTGGCATGGCGGATAACAAATGTCGTCTATCACACCTTTCGAGCTTGAAGAATGATTCATTTTTGAAAAATGAGTGATTAGTGTCTTTTTTTTTAAAAAAAAGGCATCTATAGGTTACATATATAAACAATCCGTACTTTTATTTTAATCTATATGATAACTAGTATAGTGTGGCGTCGCGCTTCCGTTGCTAAAATAAGTGATGGAGGGAGATCTCGCCCCGACCTGGAGCGTTAACGTACCTATCTGGCTATCTCATTGGGAATTTCCAGATGTGCTTGTTTTCACCGTATACGTCACCTTGTACTCTTCCTTATCTTAATAACATCTTATCATGATGTAGCATGATGCACTAAACCTAAATAATTCCTCATTATCATAGACGGTTATTAATACAAACCGTATGTGATGTCTCTCATTATCACAGATGGTTCGTATAACAAACCATCTCTGATAATGCCACGACACCGATTCGTGGCATCTCCCTCAGGAATCTGATCTCACCCGTTCATTCTCTCTGCATCAAACGGTAGGCACCGGTTCCTCCCACCTCTCACCCCTTATTTATTACTCCCCTCTCTCTTTCACTCTGAGATAAGTTCTACCGGCTACTCTTAGCTAGTTCATCCCCTCCTAGTTTGTTCCTCGACAACATCGACTACCGTCATGATCTAGTGCCTCCGTTGTGACACCACAGTCAACTGCACAACACACTCTTTGTCGTAAGTGTCGTAAAAGTATCTTATGCAGTCTCACCATTGTGACACAAAGATGACGCTACAGCCGCCTCTCCTTCGCTGCAAGGCGCCACAGAAATAGCTAGCTACCAAGACGGTGCTCAAGTCAACGTCAAGAACATCTAGCTCGTGCACTACTAGGATCTCTCCTTCTGCTATGTTTTTGCTGTGGGTTCGTAGGATTAGGATGTGTTCTTGCCATGTTCTTGCCATGTTCTTGCTACGTTAGATTGGTAACCTGCTCATTATCTTGTGATGCAGTAATGGTGGTTTCTAATAGAATATGCTGCTGTGTTTGCTGCTGTACTTGCTTATTTCCAAAGGG
This sequence comes from Dendrocalamus latiflorus, assembly GCA_017311315.1. NCBI lineage: Eukaryota > Viridiplantae > Streptophyta > Magnoliopsida > Poales > Poaceae > Dendrocalamus > Dendrocalamus latiflorus. Next base: position 51,478,542 of record CM029642.1, on the reverse strand, counting down.
CATAGCTAACATTATTTCTTGAGGCTAGCCAAAAAACAGGAAAAAAAATTTAGGTATAGAATGAACTATCACAGACGATTTGTGTTATAAACCATCTATGAAGGACTATCGTAGACGGTTCTATATACCAACTGTGTGTGATACTCGCCAATCACAGACGGTTGGTAACTAGAACCGTCTATGATGTGTGAGTATCACAGACAGTTTTTGGTTCAAATCGTCTGTAATAGTTTTCTTCACAGACGATTCTAGTTACAAACCGTCCGTGTTGTTTTTACCATAGATAGCTTACAAACCATCTATGATAACATCCGACTATCGCTGACACATAATTCCAGATGGTTTAGAAAACCGTCTGTGATGACAATTTTGAACCGTCTGTGATGATCCTTTTTGTAGTAGTACTTCCTCTTCGCCGGCGACCGCTTCTTCCTCCTTTCCGGCGACTTGAGAGGAAAATCCCACCCCCCACGTCTAGTGTTCACCGTTCCCCCAGGCACAAATAGAGGCCGAGGGCGATGGCTCGGCAGTGGGCAGGGTAGGAGGGTGATAGGCTGTGCCGGAGGGCGGCAGCGACAGAAGGCACTGTCTATTAGATTGGGCAGGGATGGAATGGTGGGGAGGGATGGGGGCAGTAATACGGGGTGGTGGGGGCGCCGCTGGGCACGGTGGTGGAGGAGGGTGCGGGGGTGGCGGGGGGAGGTGCGTGGAACTGCTCTGGCGAGAAGATGGGGTGGCGCCGATGACAAGGAGGGGGTGGTATGGAGGGCAATGGGGAGGGGGCGGGGTCAGGACGGTTAGGGTTAGGGGCTATATAGTAAGGGAAAAAGGTGAGGACCATTGGATCTTAATCTGAGAGTCACAAATTTGGATGATTGTTTGAAAAAAATATCTGGATGATTACTAGACACACCCAAGATGATGTAACAAGCATGCTTCACTTGGCTTTAGACATCCTAACTGGTATATAAAAAGTGCTAGTGGAGAGGATGACAAGTATCTGATGCAACAAGCAATACAAGTTCACGTGCTTCATTTTAGGAACTGCACTCCCGATATATCCTACGTCAGTAAGGTCTATAACATTAATTAATCTATCAAGTAAAATTAATGTTGAGGTAGAGAGAGAATTAAAGAAGAGAAGGGAAGCAGTGTCTTATGCAAGACACTGGTTAGGCATAAAATCCAACCCGCAAGAAACTACAAAAACTTACATTGAAAGGAGATTAGTGTATATCAACAATAATTGTTTCATTGGAAGGAGATTACATATTTATTATATAGGTCCATCAGTAAAAACTATGCACTAGAGTTGTAGTATCTATTGTAGTGTCTATATGATATGAAGGTTATAGATATTATTGTGCAATGTCTACCATTGGAAATACCCTAAATAACCTCCCATGCCTGCTCCCATGGCTTCTACTAGATGTGTCCTATACAGAATGTCTACCGCTGGAAATACGCTAAGGTGCCACCCATGCCTACTCCCATGGCGTCTGCTAGATATGGGTCCTGCACATAGGATCATTTTAGTCCAGCAGGTTAATTAATACCACCAAGGGTACTAATACCACGGGGGAGCTTGAGTGCCGCGGAACCCAGTGCGACACCTTCACTCCATGGTCCCACCGTCTGTCGCGCCTGGCCAAACTGTGCTCCACTGGGGGTGTTGCCACGCTGCTGGATTCTGCTACGGTTGAGTGGCGCGGTAGGAGGCTAGCCGCTGGTTCTTCCGCTTTGGACAAGTGGGCTAGATTTATAATTTTATACTACATGAGGCTAATTTTAAAATTAAGATAGCATAATGGGGCCAAATAAAAAAGTTAGAGAGCAGTGGGTGTATAATTTTTTTTTCTTCAGAATTCAAATGCTGCTATCCATCCTTTTACACACGAGTGTAACTCAATAGGTTTTTTGCGAGGTCGCATATTTATCTCTAATCTATGTATTTTTAGATGTGTGCTAAGGAGACTGGAGTCGTGGCATGCGTAGCGTGTACGTGTGCATGCCTATTTATAATAATAAAAAGATATGCTAAATATTGAGACTACACATCGGCAGATGGATATTAAGGCTCTATTAAAAAATACTGTGACTTTTGATTTTTAGCTTATTGTAAAAGTGATTGAGAGAGTAAAGAACACTCGTGTTGAGAAACTACTTTGTTTAAAGCAGCTCTTGCAGTGACTCCAACAAATGACTTATAAAAACCATCTTGAAAAGTCATTTCGTTTAAAAATAGGTTTTTAAAAACTAAAAGCTAAGAATTATTTGAAATGAAGCCTAAGTATGGGCTATCAATTGGTGGTGGCCACGCGGGTCTACGTATGTGTGATGTATATTGCTGCATCTTGAATATTGTGACTACACATTGACGGATGGATATTAAGGAACCTCCGGTCAGTATAACGTGGATTATTACGGGAGCTTACGAAAGAGTTTCCGATTAGTGTAGGCGTAGATAAAAAATAGTATAATGGAATGAGTCGTACCGAATTAAGATGTCATCTTGTTGTTAGTTGTTGTAACACAGTCACCCTACTGTTAATCACAGCTTAATTTCCTATTATCGTCACGTTCTGCAAGACGGTCCCGCTGCCACAACAGCACAGCTGGATTGGATATTGATGTATATTCACAGCGTGCACCGTTTTCTACTCTCATGATAGTGATGTTCGAAGTAGTAAAGTCAAATTTTATACAAGGAACCTTTGAAACAAGGCTGGATTTCAGTCCAGTCGCTTTGCGTGTGATGACTTAGCTTGTGAGCACTATCTCCCAGTGCCATGGTCATCAATCAACGGAGCATCGTAGACTCAAGACGACTCACGTCAACATATATGCGTCCAGCCATCGCTCACCTTGCATACGTAAAACGCCGCGGTGCCATATACCACCATAGCCATGGCGCTCCTCCCGCGCTTTGCCGCAGCAGCTCTGATAGTTGAGGTACTAGTGGCCATCTCATTTGCACACGCGGCCGCCTCGGCCTCGCCAAGCAACTCCTCCGACCTGGCGGCGCTGCTGGCGTTCAAAGCCCAGGTTTCTGACCCGCTCGGCGTCCTGCACAGCAACTGGACAGCCCACGTCTCCTTGTGCAGCTGGGTTGGCGTGTCATGCAGCAGACACCATCTCCGCCGGGAGATCGTCACCTCCCTGGTGTTACCCGGAGTGCGGCTCGGCGGCAACCTCGCACCCCAGCTTGGTAATCTCTCCTTCCTCTCCCTCCTCAACCTCAGCAATACCGACCTCACCGGGCCCATCCCCGCCGACCTCGGCCGGTTGCTCCGCCTTAGATCCATGGACCTGTCGGGGAATCGCCTGTCCGGCGCTATCCCTACCACCATCTACAACCTCAGCAGGCTCGAGAGCCTCGACTTGAGCGTTAACAACCTCACCGGAGGGATCCCCATCCCCCCAGGCCCAGAGTTACCGGAGACGCTGCGCGGCCTCCGGATCCTAAGCCTACGGAGCAACGACTTGACAGGGCCCATACCGGAGAGCCTATTCAACGACACGATGGAGCTGAGGTACCTACACCTCGGGTACAACAGCCTCTCGGGAGGCTTCCCGGTGTCCATTAGCTTCCTGCCCAAGGTCACCGCCATTTTCTTGCAAGAGAACAGCTTGTCCGGTCCCGTGCCGCCAACGCTGTTCAATGTGTCCACTCTCCAAGCACTGAGCCTTACCAAAAACAACCTCTCAGGAGCCATCCCGGCCACGGCTGGAAACGGGAGTACACCCATGTTGTTGGAGCACTTGAGGCTAGCCTGGAATCAGTTCTCCGGTCCGATTCCTTCGGGGCTGGCCAATTGCAAGTACCTCACTAGTCTCTCTCTAGCTATTAACTACTTGAGCGGCACCATACCTGAATGGCTGGGGACACTGCAACGCCTCACCTTCCTCGCCCTTGGCATGAATCAGCTTGTTAGTAACATACCACCAGAGTTGGGCAACATCACGGGATTAGTCACCTTGGACATGTCTCAGTGCTTGCTAGTGGGAGAGATACCGCCAGAGCTAGGACGGTTAACGCGGCTTGACTGGCTAAATCTCGGGATCAATCTCCTTGACGGTGAAATCCCACCGTCTCTCGGCAACATGTCAGCCATAACCGCTTTAGAAATGTCTGAAAACAACCTGACCGGGCAGGTGCCCACGACATTGGGGAACCTGAAAGAGCTCTCTTACTTCGGGATCACCTGGAATCTCCTTGAAGACAATCTCAACTTTCTTAGCGCTCTTTGCCAGTGTACCAACATACAGAAGCTCCAGATATGCAGGAATTTCTTCACCGGAACCCTCCCAGAGTGCCTGGGAAACCTGACAGGGCTGCAGTTCTTCTTGGCGTGTGAGAATCAAATCACTGGCAGCGTGCCTCCCGTGCTGTCTAATCTAAGCAACCTCTTCATGTTAGATCTCCGTCAGAACCAACTAACCGGGAGAATTCCCATACCTGTCACAAGTATGAACAATCTTCAGATGCTTGACCTCTCTAGAAACAACCTGACTGGCAGCATACCAAGACAAGTCGGCAGAATGGGCCACTTACAACAACTGAACCTCGATGCTAATCACTTGCTTGGCCCAATACCGGACAGCATCGGCAACCTGAGCATGCAACTACGAATTCTGACGCTATCACGCAATATGCTCTCATCAAGCATACCCCTAAGCTTATGGAGCAACGAGAATCTTCAGATGCTTGACCTGTCTCGCAACTCCTTCAGTGGCTCTCTACCAGCTGAAGTCGGAAACCTGAAAATGATCGTCCAAATGAATCTTTCAGCCAATAGGTTGCATAGTAGCCTACCGGCTTCAATCGGACAGCTCGAAATGCTAATCTATCTCAATCTTTCCAGCAACCTATTCCAAGGTATTGTTCCTGACACATTTGGCAAGCTGGTCAGCATCAACACCCTGGACCTCTCCTACAACTCCCTCTCTGGAGCCATCCCCAAGTCCCTGGTCAATCTCACCGCCCTCACCAGCCTAAACCTCTCCTTCAATAGACTGGATGGGCAGATACCAGAGGGTGGTGTCTTCTCAAACATCAGCCTCCAATCATTGGCTGGAAACTCCGCGCTCTGCGGCCTTCCACGTCTGGGATTTGTACCCTGCCACCAAAACGAAGAGCATGCACACTCGCGCTCGCGAAAATTGTGGCATCATCTCAAGTTTCTACTCCCCGTTGTTGTAGTTTTGGCAATCCTTTTCTTTTGCTTATGCATGGTGGCGATGAGGAGAACACGGTCCAAGAAACAACAGGCACCGACCTCTGCTGCCACGGAGCTGGCACTCAACCACCGACCAATCTCATACCACGAGCTTCGCCGTGCCACCAACAACTTTAGTGACGATAACCTTCTTGGGGCTGGGAGCTTTGGGAAGGTCTACCGGGGCCGGCTAGACGACGACTCGATCGTCGCAATTAAAGTCCTCAACATGCAAAGCGATAGAGCCTCTAACAGCTTCGACGCCGAGTGCCGTGCTCTACGCATGGCTCGGCACCGGAACCTGCTGAGGATACTCAGCACCTGCTCCAATCTTGACTTCAAGGCACTGGTGCTCCCCTACATGGCAAATGGGAGCTTGGAGAATTGGCTGTCGTCGTTGTCCAGATCTAGTGATAGCGGCAGCGGCGGGGGTCGCTTGGGACTTGGGCAGAGAGTGGACATCATGCTCGATGTGGCAATGGCCATGGCATATTTGCATCACGACCACTCCGAGGTAGTCTTGCACTGTGATTTGAAGCCCAGCAATGTGCTGCTGGATCAAGATATGACCGCACATGTCGCAGATTTTGGCATTGCAAGGCTTCTGTTGGGCGGCGACAGCGCCGTAGTCTCAGCAAGCATGCCAGGAACAATTGGGTATATGGCACCAGGTACTGCATCATCTAAGCTAGCTTAATTTGGTGCCTTTTTAATTGTTATATTATCCTCCTAAATTAACTAACTGTGCTACACTATATGGTGTATATTGTTATGTAGTTGTATCTAAACATACAAGTGATATGGTTTAATATCGAAATGCATGAACAGAGTGCGGCATGGCGGGGAAAGCATCGCGGAAGACTGATGTTTTCAGCTACGGCATCATGCTCTTACAAGTATTCACAGGGAAGAATCCAATGGATCCCATGTTCGTCGGGGAGCTTAGCCTGCGATCGTGGGTTAGTCAAGCTTTTCCTTCCGGACTCGCTCATGTTGTGGATAGCCACCTACTAGAATATGACGACGATGACGATGAATTTACTACTGGAAACGGCCGCTGTGGCCTACGATCGATAATGGAGCTGGGTTTACTATGCTCAAGTCACTCGCCTGACGAAAGAACGACCATGAAAGATGTGGTTGCCAAGCTGCAGAAAATCAAGGATGTTTCCGTGTGACAGTCAGGAACCAGACGGACGTGGATGACCTGCAGGTTAGCAAATTAATGGAGCAGTTATTTCTTTACGACCTTAATTAATTAGTGTTTGCATGTTCCATCATGCATCTCCATACAGTTAACGGTAAAGATGTAATAAATGCATGAGTTCGTCATTCTAATGTTCACAATGAATAGAGTGGTATTTTGGCTCGTTAGTATTTAGGCAAGTTGCACACATGACGATACAGGAGCAATTTTCCCTTTTATCTTTGTGATTGATTGTTCGAGATGGTGTTATCTTTGTGATTGATTGTTCGAGATGGTGTGTTCTCTTCTATTATATATAACACGGTAATTTTTCCATTGAATTGAGTTGTTTCATATAAAATTCTTGTGAAATTCCTATGAAATTCCTCTTGCAAACATGCTAATTAAAATATGCTATATCTAAACACCATCCGGTGGCTAGTCCAAGTGGTAATGCGTTATTTATGATTTTATAGGATTTGACCTAGGATCTCCTTAGCTAAATCCTTAAATATGAGTATCATAACCAGATACACCCGTTCGAGAAAAGAAAAGAAGACGTATGCTATCTAATCACTTATTGGTACAATCATAACTAGCAGAAATGCCCATACGATTGCGCAGCTAGTTTTAAAATATAAGGATATTTTCTATATAACTCTAATGTTTATTATTGAAAATATAATTATATTTGTTATACAAATATAATATATATATATAAATATATATTGTTAATATACATTATTATAATTTGATCCTAACAAAATAGGCATGTAGATCTTTCACTTTGTCTCTTGATAAAATAGAAATTTTCTCTTCTGTACGGATTAATGCAAAGATTTCTAGCGTTAGAGTGAATGAGGTGAGTTGAATATCACCTACCATTTATATTTACATAGATACCATCAGCTAAGTACCACCAAGTATTGTACTGGACTATATATCCGTAGAGGACGCAACCCACATATTTGACTTCAACACCTGTGGTGGCATCAACACTCGCTTCTTCATTTATAGTAGCCACTAAATGGGATTTATCGAATAAGGGTGAGTACAAACTACTCAGTAAGTTCTTAGGAAGTACATATGCATATATTATACATAATGGATATACCAAAAGATGGCTTAATGGGGTTGGGATGAGTACAAAAGTAAATTTGAGGTTGAAACTAATGCAACAACTAATTGCAAAACAATAATGTACAGGTAACAGTGGAGAAAAGACAACAATAAGTTGAGTTCCTCGAGGACTCTATCCACCAAAATAATTCAAAAAGCTATCCTTCTCCTTCCATTCCCCAAACATTTTCCAAACCATTTCAGAAAGTATCCTCTCATGTGACATAAACTTGCAATATCCGTAACTGGGGCACAAGCATTTCAATATATTTTTTTTCTACAAGGTTGTAAAGCTTTGCCTACAAGTTATTGGACCATGTGGATATATTGTGAAATTAGTAATAATGAATAATTGACATTTGTGTTGAATTGAAATTTGTGTTTATGAAAGTTTCAGTCGATGCACTTTTGTAAAGTTGGAATATTCAGGTTAAGTGGTTAGACTGCTTTTGTGTTGGGCAGTCTGACATTTAGGCTTCGACCATGGACGGCAGGCATCAACCACGGCAAAACGACTATGACAAATCGATTACGGTAGAACGATTACGGCATATCGACCGTAGCAGAACAACCATGGCTGAACGACCACGTGGGTGGAGCTACAGTTAATTGGCCAGAGTTATAGTGAACCGGTTGTAAGCATAGGAACTGGGTCAGTAGTCGGAGTAGGTGGTCATAGTTACAGTACCTGATCAGCAGTCGTAGCTATAGTACTTTATCGTTGGTCGTAGCTACAGTGCCTGGTCGGTGATCGATAGCTGTGGACTTTGTAATTGGTTGTCATAGACTTCGCGATTTGTTGTGGTAGTCATAGGCTTTGTGTTTGGTTGACGTAGACTTCACGGTCGGTACTCGTAGGCTTCGAGTGCTTCAATTCTTGTAACCTTCGAATACGTCGAGTATTCATGTCTGATTAACTAGCGGCCTGATCGGTTTGTGCATAGCAGTCAGACCGACTTTTCTAAGTAGTTTGAGGTTGGTTTTTGGAAAGTGTGGAAATTGAGATCCTACATGATCTGTTCGTGTTTATTGATAGATAAGGGTGTGATATGTGTGTGTGGACTGATTGGTCAAGTTGAAGAGAATTTGTACCAGAAAAACTTTATTTGGTCTTTGCATGTGCAGGTTGGGCGTGGAGATGGTCATGGTTAGTGACAAGGAGGACCGACACTAAGAGGGGGAAATATAAGATCTAGGTGGTCGAGGGTGTCATGAGGTGTTCGGGCTCACACTGGAGCACATGGAGATTACAGGTGGATATGTGTGAAGAAGCTATGGGAGATGTGGTCCTCTGGAGGCTTCGACATGTGATGAGATATGGAAGGTGTTCATAACTAGAATGTTTAGAGATTTTGGAAAACCCATGTTTGAAATGGTTTCGGGTTCCTTGATTTTTGGAATCAGTTAGGATTTTGTATCCGTGTTGATAAGGACACGAATTGGGGCTCTAATATATAAAAGGAGGGTAAGGTTAGGAGTTAACCGAAGGACTCGAGTGCGCTTTTGAGGAGAAAGATTTGAGAGTATTTATGCTAGGGTTTGAGGGGTGCTATGAGGGCACTTTGTAGCCACAGAATATGATTTAGAAATAAAAGATCACTTCTTTTCCTGAAAAGTTAGTTGGTATCGGCGGTGTGCTTTCAGAGCATCATCTTCGGCTTGTTCTTGTTCCGAGAACATCAGTGTCAAATTGTTCGAGCGAAGAAAGACTATGATTATGTGCAAAGGAGGTCAAACTAGCAGTCGAGCAAGCGGTCGAAATCTTCATTGAGCACGTGCAAAGGGGTCGAGTGAGCAGTCGAGTGAGCGGTTGAGTGGCTTACGGTCGAAATCTATATCTGGTAAGTTAGATTGCTTGTCTTCTAGTTTGATATTTGTTTTCATTTATCAAAAAGCAGAGGCAATCATTCACCCCTTTGATTGTGGTATACGATCCTACACAAGATATATTTCACTCATTATTGTTGGCCAACACATATAAAATGGTAACATATGACTAAGAGATAATATAAGGGCCTTTATGATGTGTAACATCCCAATTTTTTTGGATATTTTCAAAATTTTCCAAATTAAAATTGGCCTTAATTGTTTTTCTGGATTTTTCCTCGAATTAATAGAGCTTCAAAAGTATTTTTAGAAAGTAAAAAGGATTTAATTCGAGGAAAATAAATATCAAATTAACTTCAAAGTTTTTATTTGAGCTCCTAGTGTTTCAAAGTATTTCCTAGAATTTCTAGGATTTTTTGGAGCTGTTTGCTATTTTTTTTCTTAGCTTATTTGAATTCTTTGGATTTTCTAAAAAGAAAAGGCTATTTGAAATTCAAAAATCCTTTCAGGCCGAATTCTCACCGGGCCATCTTTTCTTTTCTCTTCGGCCTAATGCAATCCTGCGCTCGCAGCCCAGCGCAACTCAGCATCGGTCATTTCCGATAGCCATTGGTCCCTGCCCCTAAACTGTTGGCATTGCAAGGGCCCTAGGAAGCCAACACGCTGTCCAAGCTTCAAACCAAAGCCATCCTCACCGTCACATCGTCACGCTAAGCCAGCAATGCCGCTTACTTCACCTCCAGTGACCTCATTGGCCTCCTTTGCCAGATCCGAGCCAGTAGATAAGCTCACCGTAATCTAAGGATGCTTCCAATGACCTCATTGACCCACTGTTCGCTATCGCTAATGACGAGAAACCCCTGTTGTAGATCTGTTCCACATGGCAATCCATGCAAGCGGCCAGCTCAACACAACTGTCCCACATGTTGCCCATGTGTCAGCCATGTAAGCACCATGTCAGTTGGTTTGCCACCTCACCGCTTCGCAAGACTTTGCCACATCAGCAAGCCACATCATCCGCCATGTTGGTGCCACATCACTTGTTTAGCCCATATGTTAGTCATGTCATCGCACAACAACCCTACCATAGCACTTTTTGGTAGACTGAGTCAACAGTAGACCAAGTCAGTCTATGCACCCAGTTAACATCACAATAAACATAGCACGATAGTTTTCTCTTTTTTCCAATTTTCTAGCGGATCCAACTTTTAAGAGTCTGTTCTCTCTTATACGAACTTCGATTAAGCCCGTTTAAGTATTAAATTCATCTAAAATCAAGCTCTATTTTATGGTCATCTAAAACTCCTGCTGAGTTCATACGTAGTGCAATAGTAAGTCGTCTTATGAGGAAGAATTAGGGAGATCAGTTTTTGTGGCATAAAAGATATTACTTTACATTTTTTGATTTAGTTCAAGAACAAAGAGCTAATACTAACTCATACTTTAATAAGAAACTGATATAGTTTAATCTAAAGTTTAATTTCGATTCAAAACAGACTATTTAACATATCATAAATTATGAGAGGATCACTAGTGCATGCATTGCATGTGCGTCTGCTGTTGGGCTGCTGCAAAGCGGCAAGGGCGGGCCGGGGTTTCCTTTGCGACGGAGACACACATATACACAGGAGGAAGCATTCTTCAGGTGTGTCGTGCAGCACACATCTATCTATCGTTGTTTCCTTTCTCCTCCCTCCCAGCTAAGCTCACGCACGAAGGCAACGGGAGACGAGATATATCCCTAACCTCTCCTCAGGTCTCACACGTACCTACTCTTAACCATGCACGGAGACAGAGGAATTCCTTCCAAAGTTTCTTTCATACCCGCCTTAACAAGAAAAGCTTGGAATCATTGATCGCACCTATATATACGGTGCTGATGTGCTTAGCTCTCGTCTCACCATTCACAGGCATACAGCCCCATCAAGACATCGATAACAATATAATCATCTAGCAGCAGCTGATCGACCGGCTATAGGTATTAGGTACCATAGTTCTTGAGCAATACACGTATCCCCTTACTTGGACTAGCTTCATGGCAACCAAGCAAGGAACCAAGCCTGCTGCAACAGCTGCTGATCAAGAGTTCGACCCCAAGTTCGAGTGGATGGAATATCCCACCAATTTTGTCCTTCGCGTCAACCTGTCAGGTGAATATCGTCGTCTGTATTCTCTTCGGTATACATGGTTAAGAGTTGCATGCACATATGTCACATGCATGACTGGGTGTTGTTGGTTTCTGTTGATTCCAACAAACAAAAGGCTTCAAGAAAGAAGATCTCAGGGTGCAAGTGGACAGCGCGGGCAGGCTCACCGTCGTCGGCCAGCGCCCGGCCGGCGCCGACGACAAGCTCGCCCGCTTCCACAAGGTGTTCCAGCTGCCCTCCATCGCCAACGTCGACGAGATCAGCGGCCGCTTCGACGCCAACGTGCTCACCCTCACCGTGCCCAAGCGCCCGGCCACAGCGCCCACCACCATACAGGAGATCAAGAAGCCCGAGGAGCCGGAGAAGGATACCAAGCCGCCAATGTCAAAGGAGGACGACGCCAAGCCCAAAGTCGACGACATAGCCAAGAAGACGACGGATACCATGCCGCCAAAGGAGGAGGACGCCAAGCCCAAAGTCGACGAGGTAGCCAAGAAGACGACGGATACCATGCCGCCAAAGGAGGAGGACGCCAAGCCCCAGAAGGCGCTGGACGAGGTGAGCAAGGTACAACACAAGGAGGAGGACGAGGAGGAGGAGGAGGAGGAGAAGGCGGCCGAGGAAGAGGAGCGGGAGAAGACGACGGCGTGTGGTGGTTGGAAAGTGCGCATGGTGCGGGAGCTGGAGGAACTGGCGGACATGAAGTGGGCCGACGATTTGGTGGAGATGGCGAGGAAGAACAAGGAGGTGATCGCTGCCGCCGCCGCCGCCTTCTCGCTCGGTTTCTTCGTCTCCCAGAAACTCTTCTCTAGGAAGTAAGCAAACACGAGACGGCCATGTATACATGCAGGATGCAGCTGAGCTAGCTTGTCACATGCATATATGTGTTAGAAATGCAGGTAATATTTTAATTCTAGATTTTACTAGAAGACAAATATTACAAATAACTAATGATGTATAAATCAATGCTAACAACATGTGTACATCAAAATATATGTAAAATCAGAATTTAAACATCAAGTCGATTGGTCACACGAATGACTTACAGTTGGGTGTGAGGAAGAACTGGAAGCAGTGCACGCCGATACAATGCAGAACGTAGATGTCACAATAAAACGAGTGGTCGCATAGATGTGCGCTGCTCAGAAACCTTATTGCCACCCCGTGCAAATCTTCATGACAGCAACGGCTCGAAGATACCATTCCCTTTCTTCACAGTGCATGTCGGAAAGAAGAGTTGATGAGGTTCAGACGGCATGATACAATAGCATAAGTTTGCAGGATGAAGAAATAGAGGCAGTGATTCTTTTCTCTATACTTTGGACATCTCCAGGCATATACATAGATGCAAAATGTGAACTGACATGATTATATAGTCATTTATCCACTAGTAATTGACACATTTAATCAGCCATTTACTCATTGGTAACTGTCTATCATCAAAACCCAATAAAGCCTCAAATTCAAATGTTTGAATCTCATTCAAGAGATTCAAACAGAGAGAGAAAGTGATACACAGTTTAGCAAAAATAAGTTGGACCTGGAGTCATATGTCATACAATTTTCATGTGAAAATATGCACGCGTGTGTGATTAGCCAAAGCTCTCCTCAAGCCATCTCCATCCATGTCATATGATTCAAAAAGTGGTAAAGACTCCACCCTATAAATTGGTCTCATCTACTTTGCCTTAGCAATATGGTATTAAACCATATATATTTTTGAATTATAGAAAATAGGACTCACTCATATGGATCTATTTCTAACAATATGTGGATACACACATACATACACAAGTAAAGATGTTTGTGTAAAGTGTACATTGGCACAGCAAAAACGAAGTTGATTGTTCATATATCCTATATAGAGGCATATAGTAGTACATCAAAGTTAATGGACCAAAATACCATTTCTCCATCTCTATAAAAGAAGAGGCATTACTATAAAAAGGTTAACACTAAACGCCACATCATAGACGATTAGCCAAAACTGTCAGTATTAAATACAATCATAGACGGTTTTGATTCAGAGACCATCTGTGTTCCTGTCAACGCTAAAAGCCGTTTGTGAAGAGGTAATATCACAGAAGATTCATGGTAAAAACCATGTGTGAAGTATCACAGATGGTTATTAATAAGAACCGTTTGTGATATTACCAAATAATATAGACGATTTTTCTTTAAACCGTCTGTGATACTTCACAGACAGTTTGTATTCAAAACATCTGTAACATTTAAGTCATCATAGACAGTTTGTATTAAAAACCGTCTATGGTAATTTCACTATATTAATTGCATGCAGACCCGTCAACCCTCTGTCTTAAATTTCAGATCTAGACTGCTGCTTTAAGGATGTGGCACTTTGAGGTCATTTGGTGAAAGGAGATTGCGGATTTGGCAAGTGTGATTGTAGATCCATTAAGTTCTTGACTACCTATGGTTTATAATTTATTACTAATTGTATTATATTTTAGATCTAGCTTTTGGTAAAAGGAGAATTGATGATGGTTTAGATCTAGCTAGCTTGTTATAGAGAAAAGATTATTGACATCTAGCATAGTTTAGGGTTTAGGATTTAGTCAATTCATAGTCTATTTCTATTTAATTCAATTTAATTAATTATTCTTGCTACATATAGCTACTTTAGATCGTATATATATATATCTAGTATACTAATTAATTAATTCAATATTTAATTATAAATTATTATATGTGTAACGTAGGACCAAGCTGGATGTATGCTGTGAATCATGTGAGTGAAGAGTATATTAATAGCGTGTCTTCTTTTACAAGAGCTACCGAGGAGGATATGTTGAATAAGGGGGTGGAATATATATTGTCTATACATTGACTGCGAGAATCTAAAAATGTTTAAGAACTGAGCGCAGATTGAAGCGCACTTAATTCAAAGGGGTTTCATAAAGGGGTATGCACGTTGGACCAGTCATGGTGAAGAGCAGATTACACAAGAAGCTAGTAATAATGACATCGCCGATAAAGTCAATGATATGTCACCCGATGATGTCAATTATGGTTCTGATTTAGATAGTCTGCATGATGATAATCGGGATTAAATACTTCGCGATGCAGAAGGGAACTGTGACGAGAGAGAGTATGTTAAATTCCTGGGCTTGATGGAGGACTCAGGGAAACCTTTGTTCATATACTGCAAGTCAAAGTACATGAGGTTGTTAGCTATGCTTGAACTGCTGAAGTTGAAGGTAAGCAACGGTTGGTCTGACAAGAGTTTCATGACGCTGTTAGGTCTTTTAGTGGACATGCTTTCAGAGGAAAATGAGTTACCCAAAACCACCTATAATGCCAAGTAGGTTCTTTGTCTATTAGGAATGGAAGTAGAAAGAGTATTTGCATGTCTGAACGACTGTATCATCTACCGTAAAGAGCATGTGAACATGCATATATGTCTGGTGTGCAACACATCCCGATACAAGTGTAAGAATCAATTAGATGACGGCAAGAAAATAGAGATGAAGAAAGGACCTCCTCCTAAGGTGGCATGGTATCTTACTGTAGTTCCCCATTTGAAGTGGTTTTTTGTAAACCCGAGGAAGCAAAACTGCTGCATTGGCACTTGGAAGAGCGTAAGAAAGATGGAATGCTAAGACACCTTACTGATTCCACCCAGTGGAGAAACATTGATAGGAGATTTACAGACTTCGGTGTAGAACCGAGTAATATAAGGTTTGGATTGAGTACAGATGGAATGAATTTTTTAGTAACATGAGCAACCGACATAGCATTTAGCCTGTGACTCTTTGTATCTACAACATTCCTCCTTGGTTGTGTATGAAGTGGAAGTATATTTTGCTGTCGATACTAACCTAAGGGCTAAAGCAACCTAGGAATAATATTGATGTGTACCTAGCACCATTGGTGGAAGATCAAAAAATACTGTGGATCGAAGGAGTATAAATTTGGGATGCTTACAAATAAGAGAACTTGACTTTACGCTCCTTGTTGGTCTGCACCATAAATAATTATCCTGCCCTCACTAACCTGTCGAGCGAGAGTACAAAAGGGGCCAAAGCCTATACTCACTACTTAGATGATACTGAAAGTGTGTGGCTGAAGCACTAGTGCAAAACCATATACAAGCGTCACTGTAGGTTCCTTCGGTGGAATCACCTATACCGCAGGATGAAGAAACAATTCGACAAAAAAGGGACATAAATTGAGGACCCGTGAGAAGAATGTCTGGAAAAAAGATCAATATTTTGGGACTGACCTTATTGGGAGCACGTAGAACTTTGCCACTGCATCGACGTCACGCACGTAGAGAAGAATGTATGTAATAGCTTGATTGGTCTCTTACTGAAGATTCATGACAAAACAAAGGATGGTGTCAACGCACGACTTGACTTGGTTGATATGGAATCAAGCCTGAGTTAGCACCGATAAAGATCGATAAATGATGAACTTACATTCCCCTTCTTGTTACACTCTATCCAAGACCGAGAGAACTAAACTGTGCTAGTGTTTGCATGGTGTGAAATTTTCTTCTGGTTACTCTACTAACATGAAGAAACTTGTTTCAATGGAAGATTTAAAGTTAATTGGCATGAAGTCTCATGATTGTCATGTGCGGATGACATGGATGCCCCCTATTGTCATTAGAAGTATTTTGCTGATTAAGGTCTGAGAGACAATCATGAGGCTGTGTTATTTCTTTAACACAATTACTCAAAAGGTCATCAATCCTGAAGGACTAGATGCTCTGTAGGACGAGGTAGTGATGACTCTATGTCATCTTGAAATGTATTTTCCTCTGTTGTTTTTTTGATATCATGATCCATCTCATTGTTCACATTGTGTGAGAGATGAAAATGTGCAGGCCCGTGTTTCTACGTAGCATGTACCTGTTCGAGAGGTTCATGAAGATTCTCAAATTCTATGTACATAATTGATCTCGACTGGAGGGCAGCATCGTCGAAGGTTATACAATCAAAGAGTCATTGAGTTCTGTGTCAATTACATTGCTCAGGTCAAATCAATAGGTGTGCATCGATCTTGCCATGAGGGGAGGCTCAAGGGTATTAGGTGATCGGATGGAAAGCAATCACTCCATATATGGATGTGTATGCTGAAGCCCATTTCACAATCCTGTAACATATGACTAAAGTGTCCCCGTATATCGACCGGAACAAGGATGTGCTTTGGTAATAGAATCTAGAGTGGTCGGATGTTTAGATCATAAGATAACACAACAAGCGGTTCAACCAATAGTTGAATGAGCGACTCGCTAGGAACTCGTCAAGAGATATGCTAACATCGTTGGCAAAAGGGCGAACATTTACAATTGAGACATTGTAAGGATATGATATAAATAGGTACACGTTCTATATACAAGATCAGGATGTAAAGAGCACTAACTAGAATAGTGGTGTCCGCATAGATTTGGGAGCTCGTCTACGTAATTTTCAAGATCTCCTTGTTTCGGTAATGTTGGGTCCATCTCCCATGGGTAAAGGTTGACAAGTATGGTGTCACTACCGTGAACCTCAAACATGTCGAATACAAAGATGAACCATTCGTACTCGTTAACTAAGTTGTTCAAGTTTTCTATGTAACCGACCAGACAAATAAGAAGTGCCACATAGTTTTTCATGGAAAAAGAAGGATTGTCAGAGTTGTGAATGTAGTGGACAAGAAAGCATACAATCAATTTGACGAGTTGCCTCCTTTCGAAAATGGCATAAGGGTCGAGAATGAACAACGTGACGAAACTAGCTACATACGTGTCGATCATCTTGAAGGGCTAATTTTTAAAGGAAATAAGTAAGTGGAATGATGAATGAAATGTTTATGTGTCATATGTTTTGTATTTGCATTTATATATGTATATGAGAATGTGTGATATATATGTGAATTTGCATTTATGTATATGAGAATGTGATATATGTGAATGTGAGTAGTGAACATCACACATCACAGACGGCTCTAAATTAAAACCGTCTGTGGTATTTAATTCTTATATATGGTTCTAAAGTAAATCTGTCTGTGATGTTTTCTTATTACATATGGTTTTACTTTAGAACCATCTATGATGATAAATATTCACAAATAATTCTTAACTAGAACTGTTTGTGACTGTTCCCCTATATATATTGCACACTAGGGTTTGTCCCCACTGTACTAACGCTACTCCCCACTCTAACGTCGTTGCCTCCCCCCGAGCCCGTTGCCCTCCTCCTCCCCTGAGCATGCCGCCTCCCCTGAGCCTGTCACTACCTCCCTCGATTCTGGCAGCGCCCCTCCTCACCCGTGCTCGGCACCCTCCTCCCCCGAGCTGGCCACCTTTCCCTAGTTCTTCTCTATGGTTTTGATTACCATCGGCGTTGTGAGTATTCCGGCCGTTCATCCTCTATGCTTTGGTTGATCTGTTTTAGATAGCTATTCTGTGATTTATCACTATCTATCTCTAGTTGGAAGAAGTTGCAAAGTGATGCTTGTGTAGTGGACTCGATGCTCAATGAAGAAATTGTATAATACTAAAATTGAATAGATTAATTATTTTAATTTTGAGCTCTAATTGTATTGTATCCTACTGTTCTTTTGGTCCCTAGCATCTTTGTTACTTACTGTTAGGTTGTGTTGGTTCAACTTGGTTCTGTGATCTTTAGTAATCGCTGTACTAAGTAACTTGTTTTTAGTATTAGAGGAATCCTTGCTGTTTTTGAGATTCAGTAATCATGCTTTGTCTATACTAGCAGTAAGTAGTCTCCTTGTGAGTTGGGACATTTTTCTGTGAATTGTTTAGTTGAAAACTTTTTAGAGCTCAAAATCTAAACTGTGGTAACCATTTCCGATTTGTGAAGAGTATAGACAAAGTATTGAGAAGCCCAAGAGTGAATCTCGAGCAACTCTACAACTAAGAGCAATAATCACATTAAGATATGAGCTTCTTGCTGGTTTTAATTGTTTTCATGCTCTATGTTTCAAGTATATATTATCCTATTTAAATGACATGGTAGATTTACATGTTTTCATATTGATGTTGTCATTTGCTTGCTGCTAGAAATATACTTTGATTACATTATATGTGCCGCCTATTTTTCCTAACAATTCAGGTTTAGTTGGCACATTGATTTTGAAACATATTCCAAATTCACCAAGAATTGACTCAAGAATTGCTCACTTCTATTATCTTTTGAAGATATTGTCCACTCATTCTTCAGCATCGTCGTTGGATGTGTGTGATGCACCATCATCTGAAAAATCTCGAAAAGGAAGAGGACTATCAAAAAAGGCCTGAGGTTAATTTACCTTCACAGATGTCGATGCGTCCAGGACTCTTCTCAATCCTCGCTGAGCAGTGTCCGTATTTTGGACAATGGTCGAAATAGTTGAACAGGAACAGATTGAGATCACGTTTGATTCATGGAAGAACGTGAATGAAGTTCAGAAAAATGATCTGGTGATGGAATTTTTTCAATCGTTCGAGATCCCGGAAGAACACCATTCCTCCTTGCGATGACATGCATTACTAGCAGCATGCATAGCATGGAAGAACTTCAAGAGCCTGCCTGTCAAGCAATACGTGGAGAAGTATCCATTTCTGGAACCGCAATGGCATAGGGCCCTCTAGGCAAAAAAACACACACCCCCACAGACTCAGCACCGCTCGGTATATGGGCAAAATCCTGCAATGGAGGAAGGACGATGAGTAGGCAATCCTGCGAGAGGCCTCCCTGCCATTTGTTGGGATCCCTGATGAGCACGTTTGAAACTGTATAAGAGTAAGGTCATCTACCATGTCGTCGGGGGCCATCTCTTTTCAAAACTCCATAGACGAGGAAGTATCCACCGCTTGGTAAAATATCAAACTACCTAGTTTGTAATTACTCCATAACTTAACAGGAAGTGAAATGATATGCCGGGCTCTTACAGAAGTGCTAACTGTAGAATCTTCCCAGTGCTCTTTTTAGGCAGTCAGGGAGAGAGATATACTCTCTGCGGGAAAGTAAGGAGCACCCGGGTCACACGCGAGTCCTTAGTCTTTATGTTTCTTGGAAACATAGTTTCTTAGAGAACTCCGAAGCGTACCGGAGTAGGAAGAGAGCCAAAACAGAGCCGAGGCAAGGCTCTGAGAGGAGATTAAGACATCTCTTAGAGCAGAGATCGCTGAGTATGTCAGAGATGAGATGCAAAGGTATAGGAAAAATAGCAGGAAGCCCCCGTTGCTCCTGTGCTAGCCAGCCCCCAACCGTCGGAGTATCCGTGTGTCCAACCCTACCTCAAAAAGTGACCATACATTTTCTGTCGATGATATCCTGGTAATAATTATCATATCTAGAATGGTCGATCCATTGATAGGCATGTTGGAGTAGCTAATTTTGTATCATTATGTAGATGGCTACGAAGTGTAAACTCCAAATGAGATATGCCTCCGTTGCCCTATACGTTGCTTGGGGCCAAGCTTATCCATTCGGTGCCAGGGCCTTGTTGCATGGTGTAACTCTAGCATAAAGTTTCACAAAAGTGAATGTGGACAGTATTGATAGCAATTTTGAGGTTGTCCACTATTGATGCCCTCAAACAATGAGGTCGTAACTCTAGGACAAGCCATTGGAACATTCATCCAGTGGCCCAAGAGAGACATTTGCCTGGATGCTCCTGCACTGGTGCCAAGTCCACGAGAGCTATCTGCACTGGTGCGAAGTCCATAAGAGCTATCTGCACCGGTGCCAAGTCCGCAGGGGCTACCTACACCAACGTGGGGTGCATCTATATCTCATGCCTGGTCGAATACCATGAAGCCGACCTACAGCTAAGGTAGCAAGGGCAAACTGAAGAAGTCTGATGATGATATCCCCTACTTGCCATTGGCCCACAAATTCGAGCTAGGACAGCCATTGATCGTGTCGATATAGCACCTCCAAAGGCTAGGACTGGCTTGCCAGAGATTACATGTATGGTACATGGCATAAGCCAACAAGCCGAACGGACAACAGCCCTCGGGTGTCACCGTCAAGTTCAGGCTGCATCATCTTCAGCACAATATTCAGGATTGTGTCTTCACGGTGACTTTCGAGGACATGTTCTTTCTCTTCACACTCGACGCCCTTGATGCCTCACTCATTCGATGTTGGACACTGTAAGTATATACAATCACGGTCTACATTCATGTAATACCGATAAATATCATATATAACTCATTGCTTTTGTATATATATAGATACATGGTGATTGAAGCCAGATTAACAAAATCACCGGTTGGTTTCCTCGACCCATGCTTGATCTCCATGGATATCATCAAGGAGGGTGCATCTTTTGTCAAGAATTATATGACAACGACATTGGTGGCTCACCACAACAAGGAATTCATATTTATGCCCTATAATCAGGAGGTAAGTGCTGCACTAGTGACTATACTTTTTAATTTGTACTTTATAAGCAACATGAACTTAGGTTTAACAACCATGACGACATACCTGTGTAGGTTCCATTGGATTCTAATTGTAATTGTACCAAAATAGCACAGGGTAATATACCTTGATTTTTTAAAGAAGAACAAAATCGACTACACAGTTGTCCAACAATTAATTGATAGGTAAACATATTTTCTCTATAGATAACTCAATTGTAGTCTTTCTTTCCTTCCCAATGATTAAAACTAATTTTTTGGAATCACGTAAGTCATTCACTACGTATGCGGCTTTTGTGCAGAATTCCAAGGGAGGGATCAAAGCCCTACGACCCGATCTAGATTTTCTGGTATTCTATAGTACACATTAATCATATATAACACTTTTGTAGTAATGCCTCTCAAAATAAAAAATTCTATTTTTGCAGTGCCACCAGTAACCGTCGGGCAACACCTATGGATTCCATGTTTGCCACAATATGCAACTACTCCTTAGTTCTGCTAAGACCAATGATCCTTAGGTTTGTTAATCTTACAATAATTGTTTCATACTTATTAATTTATATATGTATGTATGACATTGATCTTATTATTGATAGGTTGCGTCCATCGCTACAACTGCATTGGAACAGGCTGACCTTCAAAAAATTCAAGGAGAGTCTGCACACTTCTTGATGTCTAAAGTCATAAACAAAGGTGGGGAGTTCTACGATGTAAAATGAATTTGATTGGGATAAGATTGAGCTTAATTGCGCATATGTGTATTTTTTTCATGGATGGATATGTGTATTTGTTCATGAATGGATAATTTATTTCATTTCAGTTAATTGATTTGTAAAATGAATACTCTTATTTCTGAAATGAATGTGAATTGGATGTATACTGTGTTGATCTACTTGTTTCAGAGAGCATGGCTAGTATTTTCTAAGGCTAGCCAACAAACAGAAATAGATTTAGGAATACAATAAAATATCACAGATGGTTTATTAACTCATAACCGACTATCACAGACAGTTTTTAGTAGAAACTGTCTGTGATATCTAATGTATCACTATCACAAACGGTTTGTAGTTAAAACCGTATGTGATAGTCTATATCACAGATGGTTTGAAAGTCGTCTGTGGTGACCTTATGTCATTACTGCTCTATAAACTCAGACGGCTCACGAAATCATATGTGTTGACTTTTTTGAACCATCTGCGATGATCACTTTTGCAGTAGTGAGGCAAATATATAGCCATATGAACACTCATAAAGGGTTTCTCCTCCTCTCGTTCACTCGTTACTCATATACATGGTACATTTGGCTAACCCTGCGTGAATGTTTGATGCACTCGTAAGTAGTAACCTGTTTGCCTCTGATGTAGACAAACTCTGTGGTGCAGCCAGAGAAAGCAAGTGAATAAACCGATGGGTGGTGAAAGTCATGACAACCTCATCAGCTCCCTCCTTCCCTCGGGATCAGTGCGCCTGTCCACTGACATCGTGCTGGCCATCGCCATTGCCGTCTACTTCAAGGATAAGTGGGAGGACCCCTTCCATGAGGAGTCTACCAACGATAGCAAGTTCTACCACCTAGACGGTTGCGACTGTTAGAATAAACCACGCCATGTGTTCGTGGCCGTGGCGTGCGTGCGTGTGTGAGTCTGCGGCGGCGCCCGAGTTCGTGCTCGCGTCCAGGTGCAGGTTTGTTAGGGAGGCGCACGGGATGAAGTCAGCGTCAGTTATTTCCGTAGCTAGCGGATTGCATGTTCAGGTTTGAGTTGTGAGTGGATCACGTGAAAACCGGATCCATCCGTTGGAGTCTTTGGTTATATAATTCACGTTGTATTGCTCAGGTGAATGTGTGGAGAAAAAAAATGAAAAGCGTGCGTTTCGTCGCTCGGCAAATATCCGTGTGTATCTGTGTTTGATCTTGGGCAGGTTCCAACATTTGGTATCAGAGCGAGGTGTTCGAGCACTAGGGAGATGACCGGTGATGGTGAGAAGGGTGATGGCAGAAGCTCGCCGCGTACGGTCGTGGTGGAGCGCGTCAAGGAAATGAGTTCGTCGCTCGTGTTCCCGATGCTGTCCCGCACCAATTATCACGAGTGGGCGCTTGTGATGCAGGTAAATTTGGAGGCGATGGGGTTGTGGGGTGCGGTGGAGTCGAGCAAGGTCGAGCGCCGCGAGGATCGGCTGGCATTGGCTGCCATCCTTCGCGCGGTGCCGACGGACATGCACTCCGGCCTCGCCAACAAGAAGAGTGCGAAGGAGGCATGGGAGGCGGTGGAGAAGATGCGGCTCGGCGTCAAGCGCGTGAAGGAGGCGAACGCGCAGAAGCTGCTGAAGGAGTTCGAGCTCGTCGCATTCAAGGAGGGCGAATCGATCGACGACTTCGCCAACCGCCTGAACACCCTCGTCGCCAAGCTGCGCGAGTTGGGGGAATCGATGGAGGACGTACGCGTCGTCAAGAAGTTCCTACGCGTCGTGCCGCCGCGGTACCACCAGATCGCGGTGTCTATCGAGATGCTGCTCGATCTGGACGCGATGACGATCGAGGAACTCGTCGGGAGACTCCGTGCGGCGGAGGATCGAGCCGGTGTGGAGGAGACCGCGGACCACACCGGGCAGCTGCTGCTCACCGAAGAGCAGTGGGAGGCGCGCCGACGTCAGCGTCGCGGGAAGGAGCGCGCGCGCAGCGGCGACGGCGACAGGAAGGGAGGCCGTAGCGGCGGCCATGAAGACGACGACGACGATGATGGGGGGAGCAGCGTCAGTTCGGGCGCAAGCAGGCGCCGACGCAGCTCCGGCAAGGGCAAGTGCTACAACTGTGGCATCCGTGGCCATTTCTCGAGGGAGTGCACCAAGCCAAGGAAGGAGGAGGCGTTGCTCGCCGACGCCGACGATGAACCGACGCTCCTGTAGGGCGGGACGCGCGGTGGTGTCGTGGTTTAGGGGGAGTTTGTTAGAATAAACCACGCCATGTGTTCGTGGCCGTGGCGTGCGTGCGTGTGTGAGTCTGCGGCGGCGCCCGAGTTCGTGCTCGCGTCCAGGTGCAGGTTTGTTAGGGAGGCGCACGGGATGAAGTCAGCGTCAGTTATTTCCGTAGCTAGCGGATTGCATGTTCAGGTTTGAGTTGTGAGTGGATCACGTGAAAACCGGATCCATCCGTTGGAGTCTTTGGTTATATAATTCACGTTGTATTGCTCAGGTGAATGTGTGGAGAAAAAAAAATGAAAAGCGTGCGTTTCGTCGCTCGGCAAATATCCGTGTGTATCTGTGTTTGATCTTGGGCAGGTTCCAACATTTTCATGTTAGCACACGTCCGTACGTTCAGTGCTGGCGCATATACCATGCCGTGTGTCCGCTACGGGCCCACACGCGCCATGCGTCATATGCCCACGCCCCTGACCCATACGCGCCCGTGCCCCGGTCGCCAGGTCTTAAATGGGCTGCGCACCCCACGCATCTGAGCCCACGGGCTGCCCGCAAGCAAGCCCTTTAAGCAACAACCTTATAAGTGGTATTGGGCCTTCTCCCCCCAAAAGACTAGTCCAATGGGTGGAGACTCCCTCACACTTATAAGTTGTGCTTTTTCCTTTCCCACAATCCATGTGGGACTATTTTCCCAACAATCTCCCCCTCACACATGGATTGTGCACACCGCACTTCTGGGAGATGTTGGGTGCCTGGCTCTGATACCACATGTTAGCACACGTCCGTACGTTCAGTGCTGGCGCATATACCATGCCGTGTGTCCGCTACGGGCCCACACGCGCCATGCGTCATATGCCCACGCCCCTGACCCATACGCGCCCGTGCCCCGGTCGCCAGGTCTTAAATGGGCTGCGCACCCCACGCATCTGAGCCCACGGGCTGCCCGCAAGCAAGCCCTTTAAGCAACAACCTTATAAGTGGTATTGGGCCTTCTCCCCCCAAAAGACTAGTCCAATGGGTGGAGACTCCCTCACACTTATAAGTTGTGCTTTTTCCTTTCCCACAATCCATATGGGACTATTTTCCCAACAGCGACGTCGATGTGATGTTCATGCAGAGCTATGACCATCAACTCCTCCTGCCACGATGGGTTCAAGGTGCTCAACTCCTGTACTGGGAGACCGATCAGTACCCAATATTCAATATGTTTAGCACTGGTCTCTGCACCACGCTTGAGGAAGAGATGGAACACATTAGCGCCGGAAATCCCCATCGCCGGAGTTCTGATGGTGTGGAGGAGCGTCTCCTGCGGTAATCCATGTGTTTGTTCCTAACAGACATGAATGACGGCCTGGCAGAACTGATTGACGAGGTGACATCGACCCCGGACCGCCTACTTGGACTCCTGCCGAGAAAGAATGTCGAGGTCGGCGAGTTTCGGGTGCCAAAATTCAAGATGTCTTTCAACAACAATGTCACCAGTGTGCTTTGAGTAGGGGTATCAAATGGATACAAATTATCCATTTTATTTGACTATGGTATTCAATAAGATAAGAATACACTATACCACAACCAATCTGTAGCGTCAGATAACGGTCGCTAAAACGTAATATTAACGTCCAACCATCGGTCGCTACAAATTTGTAACAAATCATCGGTCGCTATTTTTACATGTATCGACGGAACATCGGTCGCTACATATATTTAGCCGTTTACGTCAAACAATCGGTCGCTAAAAACAAATGCTAGAGTCAAACGATTGGTCGCTATAGCCCATTTTCATTTTTGGCGCGCTCAGCCCAGCCCACTCGCGCGCACTGAAATTAGCGCGGCCCACCAGTCAGTGTCACCCAAAACCCTAGAAATTTTGAGGGCTAATCTGCAAAATGGGAAATCCTCATCTCTTTCAATAGCCAGCCGCCGCCAGGGAAGAACTCGGGCCGGCCACTTCTTCTGTCCCTGTCTCCCCTTGCTCTCTCCTCTCCCTTCCTCTTCTCCGGCGCTGGCGAGGGTCGGCCAGATCGCCGGCGGCCAGCCACCTCTCCTCCTCCACCGCGCCTCCCCTCTGCGCCCCCTCTATTCCTCTACTGCGCCACCCTACTCCGCCTCCTCTCTACTGCTCCACCTCGGCCCCGCCGCCTTGCTATTCCCTCTGCACCTCCCTACTCCGCAACGCCTTCAGCGCCCCCTCTACTCTATCTCTTCCACCTCCGGCATCCCTTCTCCACCCGAGCGCCGCCACCCCACAGCACCTTTCTCCGGCCGCCGCTCCAGATCCCCTCTCCGGCCACCTCGTCGCCATCTACCACCTTCAGCCGCTCCCCTTCTCCGCCTTCCTCCACCGCCTCTCATTCGTGCGCCGCCCGCCGACCGCACCTTCTCCGCCACCTCTGCGCTCCCTTCACCACCTCCGGCCGAATCCACCAACACCGACGGCAGCGAGCCTCATCAACATCTTCACAGCGCCGCCGACATCTACATCGCCACTTCAACGTCCTCGACATCGCCGGCGAGCTCCGACTACTTCTTCTTCACCGACCCCTCCCTCCTCGGCTCCATCTCACCGACGGCTTCATCACCTCTACACCGACGGCTTCTTCTTCTTCAACCCCTCCTCGGTTTCCCCTGCTTCCTCTTCACTTCGGTTAATCCCAAACCCTTCTTCCTTTCCCTTCATGCTGTTCTCAATTACTCAATTACTGTTCTACTAAATTACTCTTTGTGATTGTTAGTCTCTATTGCACTGTGTTTGTGAGATGTGAACTTTGATGTATGCTCTGTGCTATGTGAATGTTATCAGTGGATTTGTTCGTGAGCCCTGTTAAATTGAGTTCTGTTACTGTGAGCTATGTTATGTGATAACTTTGCAAATTGTGTTCTGTGAGTAGTATTTTTATTAATGCTGGTTGTGATCTGTGTTGGTCAGTGAGCTTGGCTAGTGTTTGTGATTTCTATTGTGTTGTGTTAGCTGTTAGTAGTATCAATCTGTCAGTTGTTCTCGTAATTGTTCTTGTTAAGTGAATTGTTTTGTGCCGTAGTGTAGTTTATTTATGCGATTTAGCTAGCCGGCGACCGTCTTCCTACCCTTGCTGTCTTAACCTCCTCCTCCTTTTTCGTTGCTCTTTCTTGATTGTATTTGAGATACGGTGCTAAAGAAGTATATGTATGAAGCATTAATGCAGGTCGCTGCGTGTTAGCTCACAAATAATTTAGGCACGTAACTTCTGGATTGAAGACTAATCTGCAGAGCTACTTTGTTTTTGCTATTGGGTTCAGGCATATATCAAATAGAAAGAGTATACTCGAAAGGTATTGTAGTACCATATATCTGTAAAATCTGTGTTCTTTGTGTCACGTAGGTGACAATTGTGAAACTAAGGTACCATATATCAGTATCATCCACGCTGCATTTTTAGTATGTAACTAAGGTTTTTATGCATTTGAAATTCATCAACATTATGGATCCCTATCCCCTTAATTTGTTGTTGGCATCAAGAAAAGAGAACAGATCAGTGAATGAACTCTTACTGCCATTAATTTATGGTTGTGATGTTGTTAATGAACATTATCTTTTAAAGATAAGTCAATAGCTTTGCCCTGTTTGTTTTGTACAGTTTTCTGTGCTTAGCTTTCTGATTTTTAGCCTCTTTAGTGAGTGCACACGTTCAAAGTTTTATTCTGAATTATCGATGTTCTATATTAACTCTGAGCTACTCCATCGCTACACCTATCCATAAGATGGCTCTTTCAACCACCAATGACAATCTTTTTAGTTTAGGTAGATTTGCCTGTTTGATGACTGAAGCATATATTGGTTGGAGAAAGTGAGTGCTTCATCTGACCAACTTTCTGAAGCTAGTCAAACAGTACATCAACCTTGGTTTGTCAGTATGGATGACAACAGAGAAAGGGAGAATTCTAGACACAGGACAGATCATTACAAACAATACCATGGGCAGGTATAAATAAATTTTCAAGACAAACCAATACATATTTCTACTATTCCCATGTGATATTATTAACATATTAGCTTAGAACCATCATACTCATATGTGGTTACTTATTGAATAAGTTGTTTTGCAGATATAAATGGTAATGCTATCTAGGATTGCACAATACTAAGACATTGTTATAGCAATTACTTTAGTTCACTACAAGGAGTCAAGGAAAATATCGCCACGATGATTGAGTTCTGAGGAAATCTCTGATGATGAGTCTAAACAGGTAATAATTATGAATTAAGAGCTATCATGATTTTACATGTTTGATAACAGATACAAGTGAAATAGCCATGTTAACAGATACAAGTGAAATAGCCATGTCTTATGTTCCTTATAATAGTCTTCATGCTGCTGCAACTAGAGACACTTCGATGATCATCCATCTGTTCCTTCCCCCTTTAAGAGAGCATTTTGTTGGTGATTTTCTTGTAGCATAGTTATGCACTATTGTTTACTTTGGTTTCTTGAATTACATGAAGGCGTCAGCCTTAGTTATTGGATTAACTTGGCCATTGTTGTTCACTTCAGTTACTTCTTAAACTTGTTCAACTCTGAAATCTGAACTATCAATAAAGAATATTAATGAAGGCATGCGAGCATGCTAAACTTGTTCAACTGATTAATTAGTCGAATAGTATGTTGTTGTTGTGTTCAGGTGGAGGGAGGCCTTGGAGGTGTACATGATGCTGGATAATGTCACCAGGAAGCCAACATATGACATTTTGCTTTTGATAAGATGGAGATGAGGCATTTTGTAGTGAATCTAGTTAGATTGTGCAAGCAAACATATGACTTGTGCCTGCCATTTGACCTAGCTAGGTTGTATGTGTGCTTTTCCTTTTGTAATGATGACCTGTCATGGATCAAGATGATAGAACTAATTGATGTATTGCTAAATGTTGGCTTCAATGAAGACTTGAGAGATACCTTTATCTAATATAATGTGGTTAGTGTTGTGGGCAGCTATGGATTACATATGTATGTGGTTGATGAATAATGTGACATGTTATGGATGTTTATTAGGTTTGAAATCTGGTTAATACGAAATTAATATTATATATAATTGTGCCAGTTCATAGCTACTGATTATTGGTTGCTAAAAAGTTTGATATCATCAAACCATCGGTCGCTAAAACATGTAACAGATGATCGGTCGGTATAAATACTAGCATCCAACTATCGGTCGCTATAAATCCTATCGGTCGCTATAGACTTATAGCGACGCCACTTACAGCGACTTATACATCAGTCGCTATAAATTTATAGCGACCAATCATCAGTCGCTATAACGGCTTATAGCGACCGATTTGAAGTCGCTACAGATTGGCTGTGGTATAGTGATATGGTTTAAAACTTTCCATTTGATTAATAAGTTACCCCCTATTCAAATTCGTAAATACGGAAGTGAATGTGGTTTAGGATGTTCCATCTGAATTATTATATTATCTGAGCTATTCATGTTCGTATTCGAATTTGACAAAGCAATATATATTTTATTACATTATGTCCAAGAAGTTGGACAACTTTTTGAAGTGCAATCACTACTACAAAAGAGGCTATACTGGACGGCTACATCACAGACGGTTTGACAAAACCGTCTATGATTGACACTAACATAGACGGTTTTAATTTGGACACCGTCTGTGTTAGTGGTCGAGTATCACAGACGGTCCTTACCGATGATCCGTCTGTGATACTTTAGTATCACAGACGGTTTTTTATTAAAAACCGTCTGTGATAATCTGGAATTATCACACACGGTTTTTTATTAAAAACCGTCTGTGTTGTGTAGACTATCACAGACGGTTCTTCTTAATAACCGTCTGTGAATGTTCACAGACGGTTTTTGACAAGAACCATCTGTGATGTCCCTTTGTCTGTCATATTCTGTTCATGATCAGAGGTTAATATATAAGTACACATTGTTTCTAATAACTTAACTACAGAACTATTGAGACAAGAGATCACAAATTAAAGGCAAATTTATTAATTTCAATTAGAGGTAAATTTATTACAAAAGTCGAAGAGGTAAAGAGTTTCCCAGATTGTAATCTTTTGGGCTTCGTACGCTTCTTCTTCGACTTTGGGACTTGGAGGATCAGGCACTGACTTCTCGAACGCCGTTAAGATTGTCCTTGTCCTTAGCACTTCCTCCTCTAGCCTGAGCAAATAATCAGTAGCATAGCCCATAATGTCGTAGAGGATAGCACGAAAAGATTCCTCAGAATCTGTCGTTTCTGCTTGATCGGCAAGGCTATCCATCAGTCTCTCCAATGCGTATAGAGCTTCTTCCGCTTTGCGCACATTGTGGAGAAGAACCAGGGTAAGGGATGTTTCCCTTTCTTGAGCGGCAGCGAGACGCCTCCGTCGACGGCGGATGATCAGGTCGAGCTGACGGATGCAAGAAAGTCGGGGAAGGAGAGCAGGGCGTGTGCGGAGAAGCTGCTCCAGATGCAAATTGCTGGCCGCCTGTGTAAGGTTCTGGCCGAACAATTCTTGATGAACAGATGAGAGGAAGGAGATGATCACAAGAATAGTGGAAGCCATATTGTACGTAGTAGAAGAGACCTGGATTAGGCGTGCATATTTAACCTTTAGCACAGACGGTTCGTATACCCAAACATTAATGATATAGACGCTTCGTATAACGATCCAGAGACGCCACATCTGAAGACCAGCTCTTGGCATTCCTCAAGACACAGCAGCAGGCCTCGGATGTGCCTCGGATGCTATGCTATGTTTCGAGTGAACTATCACAGACGGTTTGTAATGTAAACCGTCTGTGAAGGACTATCACAGACGGTTTGTAGTGTAAACCGTCTGTGAAGGACTATCACAGACGGTTCTATATACGAACCGTTTGTGATACGCATAAATCACAGACGGTTGGTATTTCGAACCGTCTGTGATATTATGGACATACAGACGGTTCGTGTTAAGAACCGTCGGTGATAATGTTAGACTATCACAGACGGTTATTTATGCGAACCGTCTATGATAGGCAACAATCACAGATGGTTATTAATTTGAACCGTCTGTGATATTGTTTATTGTTTGTATCACAGACGGTTAATATTAATAACCGTCGGTGATAATTCACAGACGGTTATTAATACGAACCGTCTGTGATATATCATTTTCACATACCGTTTGTGGTTGGAACCGTCTGTGATATTCTGCGTAGTATTAATTACTTGGCGTACTTGCTTGAAGGATGTCGACACCGATCTGTCTTCATTGCGCTGCATCGGTGGAGCAAGGCGGCCGGCTTTAGGGAGTTGGGGGTGAAAAAAATATCACCGTCTTCTTAGTGATCTGATCAGAGGGTTAGTATACTCAATTACTTAACATTCTTAGTGATCTGATCAGAGATTAGTACTCAATTACTTAACATTCTTAGTGATATGATCAGAGGTTAGTAGTAGGGGTAATAATCATTTCTGACACCCATTTGTCACTTGTGTAGTGTAGATGGACCGAAGCTGGATGTATATTGAGAACCGTGTGAGTGAAGAGTACATTATTGGCGTGTCTGCTTTTAGAAGGGCGGCCGAGCTGGATATGTTGAAGAAGGGGATGAAATATATGTATTGCCCATGTATTGATTGTGATGATTTCAAGATGTTTAGCAACTCAGCGCAGATTGAAGCTCACTTGATTCGAAGGGGTTTCAGAAAAGGGTACAAATGTTGGACCAGTCACAGTGAAGAGAAGAGTACACAAGAAGGTAGTTATGACATAGTTGAGGGAGACAACGATATGCCAGTTGTGGACTGTTCTTTCGATCATGAGGATAGGTCGCAGGATGACAATCTGGATCAGATGTTACGTGATGCAGAAGGGAACTATAGTGAGACAAAGTTTGGTAAATTCGAGGGCTTGATGGAGGACTCGGAGAAACCTTTGTTCCCGGGCTGCAAGCCGCAATACATGAGGTTGTCATCAATTCTAGAACTGCTAAAATTGAAGGCAAGTAATGGTTGGTCCGACAAGAGTTTCACGACATTATTAGGTCTCCTAGTGGACATGCTTCCAACGGGAAATGTGTTGCCGAGAACCACCTACCAAGCCAAGAAGATTCTTTGTCCATTAGGAATAGAAGTAGAAAGAATATATGCATGTCGGAATGATTGTATCCTGTACCGTAAAGAGTATGCTAGCTTACATGTTTGTCCGGTGTGCAAAGCATCCCGATACAAGCGTAAAAATGACTCTGATGATGGCAAGGGCATCGAGGTGAAACAAGGACCTCCTGCTAAGGTGATATGATATCTTCCTGTAATCCCCCGTTTGAAGCGTTTATTTGCAAACCGCAAGGATGCAAGATTGATGCGTTGGCACTACGAGCAGCGTAAGAAAGACGGAATGATAAGACATGTTGCTGATTCTGCCCAATGGAGGAACATCGATAGGATGTTTGTAGATTTCGGTGTGGAACCGAGAAATATAAGGTTTGGGTTGAGTACAGATGGAATGAATCCTTTTGGTAACATGAGCAGCCGACATAGCACCTGTCCCGTGACTCTGTGCATGTACAACCTTCCTCCTTGGCTGTGTATGAAGCGGAAATATATTTTGATGTCACTACTTATCCAAGGGCCGAAGCAACCTGGCAACGATATTGATGTGTTCCTAGCCCCATTGGTGGAAGATCTTGCAATACTGTGGAATGAAGGGGGTACATGTATGGGATGCGGACAAAAGAGAGAACTTCACTCTACGCGCCATGTTGTTCTGCACCATTAATGATTTTCCTGCCCTTGGTAACCTGTTAGGGTTGAGTATAAAAGGAGCCAAAGCGTGTCCGCACTGCTTAGATTATACCGAGAGTGTGTGATTGAACAACTCGTGAAAAACTGTGTACATGTGTCACCGTAGGTTCCTTCCAAAGTATCACCCATACCGCAAGATGAAGAAACAATTTGACGGAAAAAAGAGGATGACTCAGTACCAAGACCTTTTAGCGGGAAAGAGGTGTATGATATGGTCAAGGATATAAATGTTGTGTTTGGAAAGGGACGTAAATTGAGGAAGAACATGTGGAAAAAGAGGTCAATATTTTGGGACTTGCCTTATTGGGAGCACTTAGAAGTTCGCAATTGCATCGATGTCATGCACGTAGAGAAGAATGTATGTGACAGTTTGATTGGTTTCTTACTGAACATTCCTGATAAAACAAAGGATGGTGTTAACGCAAGGCGTGACTTGGTCGCTATGAACATCAGGACCGAGTTAGCACCGATAGAGACCGATAAAGGCCGGACGTACCTTCCCCCAGCATGCTACACTCTGTCTAAGTCCGAGAGAACTGAACTGTGCCAGTCCTTACATGGTGTGAAAGTTCCATCCGGTCACTCCACAAGCATGAAGAAACTTGTTTCCATGGAATATTTAAAATTAATTGGCATGAAGTCTCACGACTGTCATGTGCTAATGACACAAATGCTACCTGTTGCAATTAGAAGTATTTTGCCGAACAAGGTTCGAGTGACAATCATAAGGCTATGTTATTTCTTCAACGCAATTGCTCAGAAGGTCATTGATCCGGATGGACTAGATACTCTGCAAACCGAGGTGGTGACAACTCTATGTCATCTAGAGATGTATTTCCCTCCATCATTTTTTTTGATATCATGGTCCATCTCATTGTCCACCTTGTGAAACAGATACAAATATGCGGCCGCGTATTTCTACGTCATATGTACCCTTTCAAGAGGTACATGGGAATTCTGAAGTCCTATGTACGCAATCGATCTCGACCGGAGGGTAGCATCATCGAAGGTTATACAACAGAAGAGGTCATTGAATTCTGCATCGGCTACATGGCTCAGGTAGAGCTGATAGGTGTACCTCTATCTCGTCACGAGGGGAGGCTAGAGGGTATCGGGACTATTGGGAGGAAAACAATAACTCCGGATCAAAATACGTATGCTCAAGCCCATTTCATGGTTTTACAACACATGACTGAAGTGACCCCATATACTGAAGAGCACAAGGACATGCTACGTCAGGAGAATGCAGGTCAGTCAGAAGTTTGGATCACGAGACAACACAACCGTCAGTTCAACGAATGGTTCAAGGCGCAATTGACTAGGAGGTCGTCAAGTGAAATACTACAATGGTTGGCAAAAGGGCCAAAATTTATAATTGTGACATGGCAAGGATACGACATTAATGGCTACATATTTTATCCAACAGATCAAGATAGAAAGAGCACAGTGCAGAACTCAGGTGTCCGCATAGATGCCTATGATGCGCACGACAGTACCGCTGGCCCAAGCTCGTACTACGGGTTTGTAGAGGAGATTTGGGAGCTTGACTACGTAATTTTCAAAATTCCTTTATTTCGGTGCCGTTGGGTCCAACTCCCACGGGGTGTAAAGGTTGACAAGTACGGCGTCACTACCGTGGACCTCGAATGTGTAGGATACAAAGATGAACCATTCGTACTCGCGAGGCAAGTTGTTCAAGTATTTTATGTAACCGACCCGGCAAATAAGAAGCGCCATGTAGTTCTTCAGGGAAAAAGAAGGATTGTCGGGGTTGAGAATGTTGTGGATGAGAAAGAGTACAATTAATTTGATGATTTGCCTCCATTCGGAGACGGCATCAGGCTCGAGGAAGAACAAGGCGATGAAGCAAGCTATATGCGTGTCGATCATCGTGAAGGGCTTTATTTATAATGATATAGCCAAAGTGTAATAAATGATATTGGTTATGCTTGTGTTTTTCATAAATGTATGTATGTTCCATTGTAATTGTAAAATGATTAAGGAACTAAGAAATAGTTATATTTATGGTTATGCTTGCGTTTTTCATAAATGTATCTATGTTCCATATTGTAATTGTAAAATGACATAGGAACCTAGCTAGCTGCGGGTATTTATAGTGAACTATCACAGGCGGTTTATCAAAAGAAACTGTCTGTGATAACACATCACAGACGGTTCTATCGATATAACCGTCTGTGATAATATGGATATCACAGACGGTTATATCCATAGAACCTTCTGTGATAATATGCATATCACAGACGGTTATATCGATAGAACCGTCTGTGATACCACTATCACAGACGGTTCGTTTAAGGAACCGTCTGTGATAGCTTATCTTTAAATACCCGCAGCTAGGTCTGCGGAGTCCGCTCTCGCGCAGTCTCTTGTCTCCACTCTGCAGCGCCCCTGCTAGCTAGGTTTTGGTGCCTCCCACCGCCGCTCCCTCCCGAAGCCGCCGCTCCCTCCCGACGCTGGTCCCTCCCGACGCCACTCCCTCCCGACGCCGCCGGTCCCTCTCGATGCCGGTCCCTCCTGACGCCGCTCCCTCCCGACGCCGCCGGTCCCTCTCGACGCTGGTCCCTCCCGATGCCCCTCCGACGCCGCTTCCTCCCTCCCGACGCCGCCGGTCCCTCCCGACGCCGCTCCCTCCAAGCTTCACATGTATTTTATGTTATATGCTTCACATGTTATATGCTCATGTTATATGCTTCACATGTTATATGCTTCACATGTTGGAAGGCCCATAGCTCACTGCAGTTAGTTAATCGTTAGAACTTTGTCAAAGGGCATAAAGCAAGTGACACACTCCAGTGTATATTGTTCAATGAACTTGATGCACTGGTTTGTGTCACTTGATTCATAGAACTTTGACAAGCTGGGATCATAGCTCACTGCAGTTAGTTTTTTCTTAGAAGAGAGATGGCGTCCACACAGTCTTCGTCGTCGTCATCTGGGTCTCACGCTCCCAAGATTGTGAAAACTAAACGTGGCCGAGGAGTATCAAAAAGGCCAGAGGGCCGAATGACCATCACGGTGGTCTCTCCGAATGGGATCCCTCTGGAACCGACGAAAGCACCGTCATCATTTCGGACTACCTGCGGGATAATTGGAAGGAAACGGGTCCCCATCACCATAGCAAGCTGGAAAGATTTGACAAAGGATCACAAAAATCAGCTATGGGAGGAAATTACAAATTCGTTCGAGATCCCAACAGAAGTACAGGGACTCGTGCAACGGCAGGCGCTCCTCGCGATGGGAAAAGCATGGAAGAATTTTAAGAGCACTCTTGTGACGAAGTACGTGTCTAAGGATGTCACGCCCTTCACGAAGTATCCTTTTGTGTCGCCGGAAACATGGGAGGCCTTTGTGCAGATGAAGACGACGACTGAATTTGAACAACAAAGTGCGACGCACAAGGCTCTCCAGTCACAAAACACGCACCCTCACAGACTTGGCACTGCTGGGTACGCGGGTAAAATCCTTCAATGGAGGATGCAGGATGAGGTCGCAATCCGATCGGAGGCCTCTCCGCCATTTGCCGGGATCGCAAACGAGTGCGCTCGAAACTGGTTAAGAGCGAGGTCATCAACCACATCTTTGGGTGTCTCTTTCAAAAACCCCGCAGATGAGGAAGTGTCCCAACGCCTGATAAATATGTTAAACAACATAGTTGTTAACACCTCTTGAACTTCATGGGTTCAAAAATAACATGATTAATTGCCTCTTGCAGCAATCATTGACTACCGAATCTTCTCATGGCTCCTTTGAAGAATATAGGGAGATAGATTTACTATCACAGGCCTTGGGAAACAAGGAGCACCCAGGTCGCACACGAGGCATGGGGGTTTATGTACCTTGGAGCCACGGATTTCCAGATTACTCCGAGACATATAGGAGTAGGAAGAGATCCAAGGCGTACCGCAGCGAACAAATAAAACAGGAGCTTCGTGCTCAACTTGAGGAACTATCTGCCTCACTTCAAGAGCAGACTGCCTCACTTCGAGGAGAGATAGATTCATTGCGGGAAGAACTGAGACAAGTCCGCAACCAATCGCAACCCACTCCTACTACTACGGTACCCAGTCCCCCTCAACGTCGCAGTAGCTGCGTGTCCACACCAATTTCTGAACATAGCGACGCCCACTTACCTATTGATGACATTCAGGTAATGTACCTATTTAGAATGGTACATAGATCTCTCTAGTGGACGCCTTAACTCATCTTGTATCGTTATGTAGAAGCCCATGCCTTGCAGCCTCAAAGTCAAGCTTGTTGGCTCTATTCTCGTTGACGCTGGGCGCGGCATGGTGTATCCATTGCTGCCAGGGACGCTGGTGCACGGTGTACAAGTAGACACCGGTTTCATAAAGGTCCAGGTGGACATGATTAATGATATTTTTAAGACCGTCCCTCTTGAGAAGCCCCCAAACGAAGAGATTAAGACATTAGGGGATGCCGTCCACACATTCATTCAGTGGCCCAAGAGGGACATCATCCTCGACATGTCCGTGCCACAATCTTCACATCCAGTGGCCCAAGAGGGACGTCGCCCTGGACCTAGCACATCGGCTCCGGTGGCTCCACCTCAACCTCCAAATCCAATAAAGCCTGTTGCATCGGCTCCCGCCGAGACACCACCGAGAACATATCATAAGCGAGGCTCCAAGGCCTCCAAGGCTCATGCAAAGAAAATTAAGCCGCGTCCCGTGTCATGGAAGTTTACTCTAGGAGTGTCGTTGGTGCCCGAGTCACAATTATCCCAGCTTGGTTTGATTTGCAATACATTGCATGCCTGGTACATGGAGAAGTCCAACATGAAGCCAATCCGGCAGAGTGCATTCACTCTAAAATATAAGGAGACGCATTTCCTCCACAACTCGGGCTACATCGTCGTGACATTCGAAGATTTATTCTTACTATTCAATCTCGACGAACTCGACGCCTCACTTCTACGATGCTGGACATTGTAAGTGTACTGTACAATGAATACATTCACGTTGTACAGATAAATGTCATTACTCTTTCTTTATGTATAGATACATGATCCAAGAAGTCCGGCGATCGCGACGACCGGTGGGTTTCCTCGACCCTCACTTGGTCTCCGAGCAATGTATCAACGCAGATGCATCCTTCGTGCAAGGTTACATAACGAGGGGATTGATTGCTCACACCGACAAGGAGTACGTCATGGTACCCTTCAACCAAGGGTAAGTGCTTCACTAGTTGCCACACATATGTTTCATTTGTACTTTACAAAAACCGTCTGTGATACGAGACTATCATAGACGGTTTTTTATAAACAACCGTCTGTGATACTCGTCTATCACAGACGGTTAGTAATAAAGACCGTCTGTAATGCGAGTTATCACAGACGGCTCGGGAACCGTCTGTGATAACCACCAACTATCACTGACACCTAAACACTGACGGTTCAGGAACCGTCTGTGATGACGGTTCCGAACCGTCTGTGATAGGGTTGTGTGTAGCAGTGAATGTGAATTTATGTTTGTTTATGATGAATCAATACATTACATTTTTTAATTGCATTGTGTATGAGGTGAAAATGTCCTCAATATCTTGCCACTACATAAGTAATGCAGATATCTGAATCCAACTGAATTGAGTAGGTATTCGATTCATATTCATATCCGTTACAATATTCAATTTATATTTGTATTCGAGCATATTCGAATTTGCATTTGTATTTATTTAAAAAATAAGAATACTAATATGGGAGACCATTATTCGATTCATTGACATGCCTAGCTGTGAGCCTTGGGGCTCTGGTACCTATTCAATCTGGAGAATGCAGACCTATCTGACATGGTGGAGGATGAAAGCATCGGCATGCTGGTGGCGATAGACACTACTACAAAAAGGCTAATATTAAACACTTCATCATAGATGGTTAACCAAAACCGTCGATATTAAATACAATCATAGACATTTTTGGTTTAGAAACCGTCTGTATTGCTGCTAGTGCTAAAAACCGTCTGTGAAGAGGTAAAATCACAGACGAATCATGGTGAAATACGTCTATGAAATATCACAAGCGGTTATTAACAAGAATCGTCTATGATATTATCAAATATCATAGAAGAAGTAGAGATCCTACCAGACAGTAGAAGCTCAACCACGTTGACGAGGCCTCTATGCTGCTTCCACGGCGTCTTGCTGCCCGTAGACTTGGGTTTCGTCTACTTCGTTAGGGCCATTGGGGGTTGGGGTTGAGGAGGAGGACGGTAAGGAGGTTGGAGAGATATTAAGCGATGATAGGTAGGGGATGAGTTTGGGTGAGTATTTATAGAGGAGGGAGAGGTGGAAGTGGAATATATTTTGATGGAATGGGCGGGAGGACAGAGAGATGGAGCTACGATCCGTGGGGTGGAGGTTGATAGGTTTCTATTCGCTGGGATTGGGTTGGGGAGGATCAATGGGCCCATCGGTCAGAGACATAATTATCACAGACAGTTTTATATACCAACCATCTGTGATACTCCTATTGAAATTCGTATATATCGATGTGAATATGGTTTAAAGCTTCTCGTTTTATTAATAAATTACCCCTATTCAAATTCGTACATATGGATGTGTATATGGTTTAGGATGTTCCATCTGAATTATTATATTATCCAAGCTATTCATATTCGTATTCGAATTCGACAAAGCAATATATATTTTATTACATTTTGTCTAAGAAGTTGGACAACTTTTTGAAGTGCACTGTGAATTTATGTTTGTTTATGATGAATCAATACATTTCAATTTTTAATTGCATGTGTATGAGGTGAAAATGTCCTCAATATGTTGCCACTGCATAAGTAATGCAGATATCTGAATCTGACTGAATTGAGTACTTATTCGATTCATACTCATATTCATTACAATATTAGATTTCTATTTGTATTCGAGTATATTCAAATCTGTATTTGTATTTGTTTAAAAAATATGAATACAGATGTGGGAGACCACTATTCGATTCGTTGACATGCCTAACTGTGAGCCTTGGGGCTCAGGTACCTATTCAATCTGGAGAACACAGACCTGTCTAACATGGTGGAGGATGATGGCACCGGCATGCCAGTGGCAATAGACACTACTACAAAAGAGCTAATACTAGACATTTCATCATAGATGGTTAACCAAAACCGTTAGTATTAAATACAATCACAGACGGTTTTGGTTTAGAAACCGTCTATGTTGCTGCATCTGTAACTGTAGCTTATACCGGTAAAGCGGAGTGTTCACCCGTCGATGAACCACTCAATCCCCGTCCTCTTTCATACGGGGTCCCAAGCTCCACTCCCGTGGAGTACCTACCGAAGTAGGTCCTGTTGTCTGTGTATGAATGCAATGCCACATGCAATATGCTTTCACTGTTAGCACTTAATCATAAGCAACACTCATCAAAGTATGATTATCACGTAATCACAAATCACTGTAGAACATGTCACAGAAGACATAAATATACCAATCATTCACCACAATCCACTGTTCTACCATGCACTTACAAGTTCATTTATGCTTTTCAACTTGTCATGTCTTAACGTTCATCATTCATCTTTTCTCAATATGCTCCCGGAAAAGGTAATCTTACCCCCAAATCATTCAATTTAACCGAAATCACTACCCGAATTCACCGCTTTACAATGCACTTGCCTGGTTAGCCTCGGGGATGACGCGTGGACGGCTCCGCCCTGGGACCTCCACCTACGTACATGTTAACCCGACTCAACAGCAAAAACGAAAACCCAGAGCTTAAACGGAGAACAGCGTCCCTAAGCTCATACCCCGACCTCGAGCGTAATCGCATGGGTTTTGAGGGACCTGTCGCGCAAGTGCCGAACCCATTCTTTCTCCTCTCTTTCTTTTTCTCCTCTTTTCTTTTTCTCCTCTTTTCTTCTTCTTCTTTTTTTCCCTTCTCTTTCTTTCCTTTCTTCTCTCTTTTTTTCCTTCCTTTCCTCACCTACCCGGCCGGCCTTATCTTCTTCTCCCCCTCATTTTTTTCCTCTCTCTCCCCTATACTCCACCTGGCCGAACGGCCTCTCCTCCCGCCGGCCACGCTTGGGGCGGCGCGACGGCGCACGGCCGGCTCGGCTTCGCCGGCCCCCCCAGCTCCCCGCCGGCGGTCCTCCCCCGGCCTACTACTTTCTCCTCCTCCCCCTCACCGGCCCGCTCGGACGGCGCGGCGGCGCATGGCCGGTCCCCTCACCGCCGACGGCCTCCCCCTCTTCCTACCCCGCCTCCTCTTGCTCTCCTTCCCCCTCTCTCTTGCGCGTGGGTGCGCGCCTGCAGGTGCTCCCCCTGGCGTCGCTCGGGCGCACGCATGGCGGTGCGGTGGTGTGCTTCTAGGCCGGCATCGCCGGCCCCCATCTCATCGCCGGCAGCCCTTCCGCTGGGCCCCGCCTCCGCCTTCCCCTCTCCCGTTCTCCCTCTCTTGCGCGTAGGGACCCCCAGACTCGATCTCCCCCGTCGGCAAGGTGGCACGCGGCGGCTCGGCTCGCCGGCCCTTGGGCTCGTCGCCGGCCGCCCCCCTGCGCGCACGGTGGTGGAGCGCTGGGCCCCACCGCCCGGCCGGCACGGCCAACGGCCGCCGGCCGCCTCCTCCGCCGCTCCCCTACAGCGCCACTGCTACTACTCGTCGATTTGCTCTACCTTCTACGCATTTTACCTTTCACATGCTGTGTGCTATGGCGAGCTTACTTGATTGCCGAGCTAGAAGGAAAAAGGAATGGCGTGGATGGGGTCGAGCTTCAGGTGGTTCCGCCTCTTGCCGTCACGGCCGGCCACCCCTTTTGCTCCTCCTCCTTCGGCTCCATCTTCTCCTCCTTGCCTTCTCCCTGCGGT
Source organism: Dendrocalamus latiflorus (assembly GCA_017311315.1). Taxonomy (NCBI): domain Eukaryota; kingdom Viridiplantae; phylum Streptophyta; class Magnoliopsida; order Poales; family Poaceae; genus Dendrocalamus; species Dendrocalamus latiflorus. The sequence goes on along the minus strand of CM029642.1, from coordinate 51,437,120 downwards.
GGTGCGGTTTGCTTGTGGTTTGGGCTTTCGGCCTTGGCAGTGAAAGGAATGGAGGAGTGGTGCTCCTACTGGTTTTGTTCCCTTTTTGCTATGCTCTTACCTTGGCTGAGACTTGAGGTGTGAAAATGTATTCGTTGAAATGGGATGGCTCTTATAAGAGCTTGGTTGGGCTGCCCCTTGCATTTGCAAAATGACCGGGGTGCCCTCCCCTCCTCTCTCATATACATGACTGCCCAAGGGCGTTTTGGTCCAAGGGGTTTTGGGGTTTCTACTGCAGCGGTAAGTCGGTAAGTGGCGAGGTAAGAATTTGCCGGATGATGAATACCCACGTCGCGAGACGGTGCCGATTGTCCCTGGGCAGTCCGGGAACCTTTGAGAGCGATAAACATACGGCACGTTAAAAGTCGATGGGTTTGACGGCCAAAACCCTTATTTACTTCTAATGTTTCCATTTTGCAAATTTGGGGTATTACAGAATTATTATATTATCCAAGATATTCATATTCGTATTCGAATTCGACAAAGCAATATATATTTTATTACATTTTGTCTAAGAAATTGGACAACTTTTTGAAGTGCAATGTGAATTTATGTTTGGTTATGATGAATCAATACATTACAATTTTTAATTGCATTGTGTATGAGGTGAAAATGTCCTCAATATCTTGCCACTACATAAGTAATGCAGATATCTGAATCCAACTGAATTGAGTAGGTATTCGATTCATATTCATATTCGTTATAATATTCGATTTATATTTGTATTTAAGAATATTCTAATTTGTATTTGTATTTTTTTAAAAAATATGAATACTAATATAGGAGACCACTATTCAATTCATTGACACACCTAGCTGCGAGTCTTGGGGCTCCGGTACCTATTCAATATGAACACAGACCTGTTTGACATGGTGGACGATGACGGCACTGGCTCGCCGGTGGCGATAGACACTACTACAAAAGGCTAATACTAGATGCTTCATTGTAGATAGTTAACCAAAATCATTAGTATTAAATACAATCGCAGACAATTTTGGTTTAGAAACCATCAGCGTTGCTACTAGCACTAAAAAACGTCTATGAAGAGGTAATATCACAGATAGTTTATAGTGGAAACCGTCTGTGACGTATCACATGCAGTTATTAACAAGAACTGTCTGTGATATTACCTCTTCACAAACAATTTGCCATGCACCGTCTATGATATTTTGCCACCCCCTCTATTCAAACTTTCAAACTAAAGTGGCATATCCGAGTAGAATTCAGTTCTGCGACACCTTTAGTAAAACGGACATAACTTTGGCATACAATATCCATTTTTGGCATTCTTGTACTCGTTGCAAAGCTAACAACGAGCCCGATCCAAAAAAAGACCAGCTCATGGCCCCAAAATTGGTCATCTTTGGCCTTGAATCTGCATTGCAAGTTTTCGGTTTCTGTTTTTGCCAAAATGTTTGATCTTCCCTTTGGAATTTGGGCTTTGCCTCAACTGCAAAGTTATAGATCTCGTCGAAACTTTTCAAACGAGTGCATATAAACTATATAAAACTTTGCTATTTTATCTTCTAAGAATAGTTGTTTACATTGCACCAATATGTATATTGTCTTTGTGCTCTATGTCATAATTCACAGACGGTTGGTGTATAGAACCGTCTGTGATACTCGCACATCACAGATGGTTGGTAGTTCTAACTACCAACCATCTGTGATGGATGAGCATCACAGACGGTTGATATATAAAATCGTATGTGATAATTATGTCTCTGACCGTTGGGCTCATTGATCCTCCCCAAACTATTCCCAGCCAATAGAAACCCACCAATCCCCATCCCACGGATCATAGCTCTAACTCTCCGTCCCCGCGCCCATTCCACCAAAACATTTTCCACTCCCACCTCTCCATCCTCTATAAATATTCATCTAAACCCATCCCCTACCTACCGTCGCTTAATATCTCTTTAGCCTCCTCACCGTCCTCCTCCTCGACCCCGACCCCGATGGCCCTTACGAAGTAGACGGAACACAAGGCTACAGGCAGCAAGACACCATGGAAGTAGCATAGAGGCCTTGTCGACGCGATTGAGCTTCCCCTGTCTGGTAGGATTTTTGCTTCTTCTATGTTCTTGCAATATTTAAGAGTTGGGTTTGCAGGATTAGAAGATGTGATCTTGCCATGTTCTTGCTATGTTAGATGGATAACCTGTTCGTTATTTGTGATATTGTAATGGTGGATTATAATCTTAATGGAAATTGAATGTGTTGCTATGTTTGCTGCTGTATTTGCTTATTTTCAAAGGTTATAGCTAACATTTCTGAGGTTAGTTGAAAAACAGAAAAAAAAATAGGTATAGAATGAACTATCACATATAGTTTTGTGGTATAAATTGCCAGTGAAAGACCTTCACAGACGGCTCAAACTAAAAACCGTCTGTGATACTCGCACATCACAGACGGTTATATCTACGAACTATTTGCACATTACAAATGGTTTTTATTAAGAACCATCTGTGATAACAGACTATTACAGACGGTTCTAGTTTCGAACCGTTTATAATAACTGACGATCGCAGACGGTTCTAGTTCCGAACCATCTGTGATACAGTTTTCACAAACAGTTTAAAATTGAACCGTCTGGGAATAAATCCTATTATCATTGACTCATGAAATCAAACGATTTAAGAAATCATCTATGATAACAGTTTCGAACCGTTTGGGTATGAGGACGTGTTCTGCAGGGCTGTCATCGAGGTGAACGAGAAAGGCACCGAGGCTGCGCCCGCCACGACGTTCAATGAAGAGTTTGCCGCTTGTATGTTTGAGCCGGAGCAACCGAAGCGAGTCGGCTTCATGGCCGATCATCTGTTCTTTTTCTTCATAGTGGAGGACGTGTCCGGTGCCATTATTTTCGCAGGGCAAGTTCATGACCCTTCAAGATCAGAGTGAAAACTGAACCGCAATGCCATTTCAAAGTATTAACCTTGGGGATTATCGATAACAGAATCTTGTTCCGTTGTTTGATTTTGATCAGTGGAATTGATTATTAGTTCTATATGTCAGGGTTTGTTTTGCATCCGTTCAGATGTTGAAGCCCTGCATGCAATGCAGTAGTTCGCCGGCATATGCATGCGGCAATGAACTTACGCGCAGACCATTGACCAAGAAACTCATCTGTATCACTGTATTCATGCTTATTGGTTGCATAATTATGTCAACCTTCTCAATCTTGTCTTTCTGTGAAACTGACACTTCAGTTTCTGAAAGACATCACCAGCAATTTCTCTGCCGAGAAAGAACTTGGTAGAGATGGTTTTGCTGTGGTTTACAAGGTAAGATAGTGTATGTTAACAAGAGAAAGTAGGTAGGGAGTGCTTCCATTTGGGAATGTGATAGCGGTGAAGAGGCTCCATGCAGTGCCAGGAATACAAGATGAACAGTTCGAGACTGAGGTTAACGTTCTTATGAAGCTCAAGCACAGAAACATTGTGAATTACTGGGCTACTGTGATGAAAGAGAGGAGAAGGCACATTGTTGTTGATATGCATCAGAAGTTGCTTTGTTATGAATACCTGCCTAAATGAAGCCTGGTAGGATTATGCAAAAGTCAAAACAGTTACCTTTTCCTTTTTTTCCCCCTTTTCCAATGGAGGCTTACATGTTTGGAACTGACTTCTCCCATATTTGGATGCACAAATAAAGAAGTCATTTATTTCTACAGGAGAATCTGGTGAAGTTCATTAGCTCAATCGTTTGAGAATAATTAAGGGGATCTGCACCAGTGCGCGTTCTCGCACCGGCTGGTCGCAGTCAACCAGTGCGTCTGCGATTGTCTTCAACTTGTGGCAGTACGCGGCGACGGAGAGGTCTCCTTGAACGAGGTTGTGGAGCTCGGACTCGAGATGGACTGCGCGAGACGGTTTGTTGGAGCAGAAGACAGAACGGAGTTTCTGCCAAACGCCAAAAGCGGTGGCGTCGTCCTCCATCACCATGTCAGTAAGGCTCGCGTCAATGGTGGCATAGATCCACATGAGAACCTGGAGATTCTCAGTGGCCCAGTCGGGGTCGTCGTGAGCGGGTTCCATGTCTTCAACATGAGAGCGCAAGTGGAACCGTCCAAGGACGACAAGCATGAGGTTCTTCCACTTACGATAATTGTTGGACTCCATGGAGAGGGTGTAGGGGATGAAGGCTTTGATGTTGACACTGGAGATAGCCTGGGACAGTGGAGGCAGTGGCGGAGACAAGGGGGGCTGGAGGGGGCCCGGCAGCCCCCAACTTTTTACTAATCCTCCATTATGTAGTTAATTACATGTGTTTAATTAGTGGTTTGTGTTGTCTCGTGGGATCTTCTAGGCCTAGATCTGAGGGTGTGTTCTTGTTCGTATTTGCGAGAGAAGAGGATTAGGGTTAGGGGTACCGACCGTCCGATTGCGTGGAGGAGGAGCTGGCCATCGCGGGTTCGTCGGTGAAGTCTGCGCACGGGCAGCGACGGTCGGAGAAGAGGACGGTGGCGGCGGCGGCGGCGTAGATCCGGTGATGGGGACGGCGATGGAGCTTCCCGCCGCTGACTGCGCCCCCTCTAGATCGGTCTAGGGTTTTGTCGGGTGGGGATTGTGGCTCAGGCGAACCTCGTGCTTCGAGCCGCCGGCCCCCACCCTCTATTTATTGCGCAGCGCGACGGGGGCCCATCAGCTAGTGGTTGGGCTGGGCGCCCCCGATCAGAGCGCGGATCAAGGCCCGATTAGCCGTTGGGCTAATCGGCTGAGATCATTCTAACAGTTTGGTCCCTCCTAATTTAGCCCAAATGTAAAGTATGTTTAAAGCCCAGTCATATGCAGCCCAAATCCTCTTTGTTTTGTTTCTTGTTTTAGCTTTGTATCTATTGATCTTTGTAAATGCGGGTTACAAGGTGGTGCGTACCGTGATCTGTAGGATATGAATGCTTGTGTTTTTAATCTTAGGATGATTAATGCAGGCTGGTGAGTTGACTAGAAGCTGTTGTAGCTAGTCATAGGTGTGATTTAAGATCACTCAAGCACTACTAGCTGGTGGAGTACATAACAGTAGGAACCTTTAATTAAAAGCCAAGAAAATATTTTGGCCAAATTTCTACGGCAATACAATGGACATGTTCTCATGGATTTGTTTTTTGATTTCTTCGAAAATCAAAATAAATAGAGTGTTTTTAAAAGCAGTTTTTTTAAATGACTTCTCGAGTCTAAAAATATATGAGCCGTCGACGTCAATATCTTTACCGTTCACTGTGATATCAAAAAATGTAAACAAAAACCATAAGTACACACTTCAGTAGTTGCTCTCACATCACATCTAGAGACCCGGTTTTAATCGGCTTAGACCCTGTTTTAGTCGTAGAGCTAAGTTTAAGTTAATAGAGATGTAATTTTCTTTGCATTGTAATTTGCGAAACATATTACTCTGATATGTGACTATTAGATCGGTAAATCCGGTATGGTTCATTAGTTCTACTCTACTTGTTGTCCATGTTGCTCCCCTATATCCAATTCCTGGCTCCGCCTTTGAGTGGAGGGGTTGGGGCAGACCGCAGATGTCGAGGAGTTGGAGGAGGAAGTGGAGCTGTTAGCCAGGGCAGAGGTAGTAGAGTCGCCGGCGGCGGGTGCAGTATCAGCCATGGCGTCGGCGAGGAGCGTGTGCGAGAAAATAGAATCTAGACTTGAACTTCTGATACCATTCAAGAGTGAATAATGATCACGCACACGAGTTGTATTACATGCAAGCCATAAATAGGCATGAGGGGTTACAAGAGTGTGGAGATAATCTAGCGCTAACAGACTCCCCAATAATGCCGGTGTGCAGTTGGAGTGCTGGACGTGAGAAGCGGTCTTCCAACAGTTTACATTACCGTCATGAGGAATGGGCAGCACTCCTATTATTTATTTGGATTTTAAGCCTAGCAACATACTGTTGGATGATAATTTGGTGCCAAAAATTTCAGACTTCGGTCTTTTAAGGTTATTCGGTAAAGAACAAACCAAAATTTACACCATGAGTGTTGTTGGGCCAATGTAAGCTCAATGCATATGCAGAGTTGTTTGGTTTTCTTATATGTGTAGATATTTTGCATTTTTACTTAGTCTCACATGCTTCAAAGCAAATTCCTTATTTTTGCACTTTTTATGCAGAGGATACATCGCTTCTGAACAGTGGCGGATCCAGAATTTTATCACTCCTCAAGCTATAGAGGGTTGGAGAACACTACGGATCTAGAATTTTATCACGTCTCAAGCTATAGAGGGTTAGAGAACACTACTATCTAGACTGAAGAAAAGATTATATCCTGAACTTATCTAGACTTTACATTGATGAAAATCTCATACCTAGACTAAAACCTAGACTGCCATACACCCATATCCGCCCTGCTCCTGAATACTATCATACAGGAGAAATATCAGTCAAGTCAGATATATTTAGTTTCGGTGTTTTAATCTTGGAGATCGTGACAGGAATAGAAAACTGCCCTGTTCGCACTGTCTTGTCAGCCGGTTACTTCATTGGGAATGTAAGACAATTTCATTTCACTATTTCAAAACTGAAATCATTTCTGAAGAAAATTATGTTGGAATTTACCATTGCGTACTCTGATTTTAGCTCTCTCTCTTGTAATTTGTAGACATGCGAAAATTGGACAGAAATGTCTCAGATAACATCAAGATATCCATCACTAGAGACACGTGGCCTCCAACAAGTGAAAAAATGCATCAAAATAGGGCTAAGTTGCGTGCAGAATGATCCGAATGAAAGGTCCACTGCCAGTCAAATCATCCATATCCTTGGATAATTTACCAATAATGGAGCACAATCGTCAATCCTTTCACCAGGAATTCTGTACGGATGCACTGCCAATTCCATGGTTTCTTGCAAATCCAAGAATGTAACAGAATTTCAGGTTGATCAGGTAAGATCATTTAGAGACATTATTACCATCCATTTAACACTGACACTTCCCCATAGCTTGGCAATATTGGTGAATCCTGGAAATGCTCCGTTGGTACAATCTACAGGCTAGGTATGCTCTTGTACTGCCTTGTCTCCAGGGGATGAGTATTGAGTGTGTTGTTCTGTTACGCTAAATGTTGATTTAAATGTTCAGCATCCTGCGCAAATCACATGGCTTTATTCTTCCAATGGCAGGCACGTAGTAGAAAGGATGGATGCTGATCTGTGGAAGAAAGTTCCTGATCCTGCACATCAGCACAGTAGGCAGCTCATATGTTGTTTCTATCATAATGCCTGAAAGCAAGAGCGCTGAGCAAATTTCTTCTGCTGTCAACGCCTTCATGGAAGCTGATCTTTCTCATGAGCTGATTCAACTTCTTCAAAACATTGTTCTTCAAAATTCTCTGTTCAGAGGGAACTTCAATCTTCAGAACCTGCTCATCCTGACGGCGATCAAAGCAAATCAATCTAGGGTCATGGACTTCATCGGTAAGCTGGACAACTTTGATGGACAAGTGTTGGAGAAATTGCAGTTGAAGCAGGAATGTTTGAGGAGGCATTTGCCATATTCAGGAAGTTCAGGTTAAGTGCAAGCCATCAAGGTTCTCTTGGATAACATCCAGAGCGTTGAGAGAGCTGAGCAATTTGCGTGCCATGCTGACGAAGATGCTGTTTGGAGGGACTTTGCTAAGGCCAGATGCAACTGAACTCATCGATCCATTCGCGCAGATGATTTTCTTGCTGTTGGCGACTCCAAGGAAGCTCAAATTCCATGGAAAACTCGAATTCTTGTATTCCTGTTAAATAGGATAGGAATTCCTTGTTTCCATTTTGCGACTTTGTTTATATGTCATATTTTCTTATAATGTCTTCTTGTACTTCTTATATATTATACTTTAAAGGTTATGAATATATACGCAATAACCTTAGTTATTCCGTACCACCGCGGGATCCGCCGCCGCCACTTTGCCGCCCGCCGGCCATCGCACCGGCGGTCCGAACTGCCGTCCGCCCGTCGCGCGCGTCGGCTGGAGCTTGCGCCAGCGCTTGGTAGCCGGTTCCTCACCTCGGCTGCTGCATCTTGGGTGCCGCGCCCGTCCTCCGGCCGTTGCCGGCGCTCGCCGAAGCAGTCGCCGCTCAATCCCGCCAAAGCCGCCGCTGCCCACGCCTGCCGGAGCCGCCGCCAACCGTGCCCGCCAATGGCTCACGCCCGTCGGAGCCGCCGCCAACCGTGCCCGGCAACGGCTCACGCCCGTCGGAGCCACCGCCCACGCCTGCTAGAGCTGCCGCCAATCGCGCCCGCCTCGGTCCCTTCGGCGAAATTAGTTTTGTATAAAAACCGTATCCTGGTTTCTATATAAACCGTGTCTTCATTTCCAAAAAAAGTAAAAATAATAAAACAATCAATCTAACCACCGTGACGTCCAGCACGCATGTTAGATTTTATTGCTTTGGTCGCCATACCATTCAGCACCACTACCAATAGCTTCTGTTCTATCAGCTGTGACCCTATTCTCGCGACAACGCTTTATGGAACAAATTACAAATTGTGGTCTTCATTCATGGAGATTATGCTTGATGGTTGCCGCCTTTGGAGACATATCACTGGTGCATGACCTTCTCCGCCACCACTGCTTCAGCCTCCTTCCAAGCAGCCTACTTCTGCACCTCCTGCAGAAGATGAGGCTGCCAAGGAGGCACAGGCTGTTGTTGTTGAGGTTGCTGATCAGGCTTTTTAGTATACCAGCAACGTTTTTAAGCGCTGGTGTGTTGATAAGGCATGTGTTCGATCCATCTTGGTGGTCAGTGTCGATGACTCTATCTGGCCACACATTGTTGGTCTGCGATCTACTCATCAAATCTGGGAGAACTTGCATGAGCGATATCAGCAGAGTAGTGATACTCAGTTCTTTTCGCTTCAACATGAGTTGAGATGCTTCGCTAAGGAGACTCTTTCGTCGACGACTTCTTCCGAGCCCTAGCCAGTCTCTAGCACTAGCTGGATGAACTGGTCTCTCTACTTTGCCAGGAGTGTCATAAAGTACAGAAGGCGGATCATGATCGCCTTCATCTTTATGATTTCGTTTGTTGTGTTTTCCTAGAGTTTGAGCATGTTAGGGCTCAACTGCTGAGCCGCTCACTGTGACCGACCATCACCGATGCCCTTTTGATGCTTCGAGCTGAGGAGTTTCACCTCAGGTTAGCAGCATAGTCCATTCCAACTGTGCTTGTTGCTACTTCTTCTTTGACTACATTGATGATTTCTGCTGCGACTACGGTACCTCTCTAGGTGCTTATTTCTGCTCCTGTTTTCGCACCAACTGGAGTTCAATGCAACTACTACAGAAACTTCAAACATGACTACTAAAGTTGTGCGGTGTGAAAAAAGTGAAACAAGGCGTGTAGTGGTCGACGATCCAAGGGGGTCAGGGAAGCTCTTCCTCCATAGGAGGATATACCAGCTCGTCAGGTTCTCAGCGAGCTGACTCTGTTTAGCAGCTTTACCAGGCTTTACTTTAGTAGCTCTCTCATAGCTTAGCAGGTTCTACTAGTCTAGCTCAAACGTCTCCTTCGGGCACCTCTTGAGTTCTGGATTCTGATGCCTCTTTCCACATGACACCGGACTCTACATCTCTCACTTCAGTAGAACCTCTTATTTTTGCTATCTCTGTTCAAATAACTAACGATACTCCTCTATTTGTCGGCTGTTAGGGTACTATTTTGTCCATTGATTTTTCTATTATAACTATTTCTCATGTTCCCCAGCTTACCATATAGCTTCTCTTAGTGGGTCAGCTCATTGATCTTAGTTGTAGGGTTGGTTTTTACTCTCACACGTGTTTCATTCAGGATCAATAGACAGGGACAGTACTTGGGACTAGCCGACACAGTAGGAATCGTCAAGGTCTCTACATTCTTGACTGCCTCCACCTTCCATCTACTTCAGTTGCTTCTATCACATCTACGTCTACCTCCACTACCACTGTTGTCATCACCTCTGGAGCTTTTGCGCGGTGGCATCATCGTTTAGGTCACTTGTGTGAGTCTCATCTTTCTTCACTACTTCGTTAGGGTGTTCTTTGACGTGTTACTATTGACACGGCCATATTTTGTTAGGATTGTAAGTTGGGCAAACATCTACAACTTTCTTATCATTCTAATGAGTCATTGTCTTTTGATTTAGTTCATTCAGATGTTTGGGGACCTACACCTATTATCTCTAAAGGCGGGCATAAATTTTATATAATTTTCATTGATGATCATTCTTACTTTATGTAGCTTTTCCCTATGTCTAATTGTGGTTAGTTTTTTGTGATCTATCATAACTTTACAATGACGTTTTGTACTCAATTTGAGTTCTCTATTTGTACTTTTTGTTGTGATTATACTAGCGAGTACTGTTCTGGCACTTTTAGACAATTTTTTTCTGAGCAGGGCACTCTTTACCTGTCTTTTTATCTTGGTGCTTATGCTTAGAATTGGGTTACTGAGCGCAAACATCGTCATCTGATTGAGACTACTCGCACTCTTCTCCTTGCCTCTCATGTTCCACATTAGTTCTAGGCTGAGGCTGTTTCTATAGTTGCATACCTCATCAATATACAGCTTTCCACTACTCTTAAGAATGTCAATCCTATAGAGCATCTCTACTCTAGAGCCCCCTAATACACTCATCTTCGTATTTTTTGCTGCACCTATTTTGTCCTACTACAGCCTCATGAGCGCACTAAACTATCGGCCCAGTCAGTAGAGTGTGTGTTTCTTGATTATAGTTCTGAGCATAAGGGTTATTGCTTCTATGATCCTTTTGCTCGACGGATTAGGATCTCACGAGACATTCTCTTCTCGACTCCTTGTCATGTTTCCACTGTTGAGACGATCTCATGGTTGTCTCTCTTTGATTTCGCCCATTTCTCCTCTATCACAGTCTTTTCCTAGTCTGTCTCTATTGATTCCTTCTGTACGCCTACCTCCTGTGCTACCTCCTTCAACACCGCCTCTTGCTTCTGTAGCGCTATCGTCTCGTTTCTCTAGGGTGCTACCTTAGGCGTCCTCATCCTTCACCAGACTCCTCTCCTGGTATCTTGCCAACACTAACGTCTGATTCTTCTGATGATGCTCCTTGTTATGCCCTTCGTGAACGGATATCCCTTCGGCCCACTGATCGTCTTGGTTTTTCTTTGACAGCTGATGCTCTCTCTGTCACTGAGCCTAGTTCTTATCGTGAGGCTGCTTCTCATTCTGAGTAGCAGCTCGCTATGGCAGAGGAGCTTGATACTCTTCGACGTACGGAGGCTTATGATATTGTATTGACATCTGTACATGCTAGTCCTATCCTGTGCAAGTGGGTGTATAAGATTGAGACCAGATGTGATGATACTATTGAGCGCTACAAGGCTCGTCTTGTGGCTTGCGGCTTCAGTAGGAGTAGGGTCGTGATTACGATGAGACTTTTTCCCCTGTTACCCTATAATCGTTGTTTGCACTCTTGTTGTGCTTACTTCTGTTTGTCGATGGTCTATCTCTTAGTTGGATCTTAGGAATATCTTTCTTAATAGTGTTTTGCATGAGAAAGTTTACATACAACCATCACCGGGTATTCTGTTCTAGATTGACATGTTTGTCGTCTTTATCATCCTCTTTATGGCCTCAAACAGGCTCCTCGTGCCTGGTTTGCATGTTTTACCTCAGTGATTACCGCTATTGGTTTCATTGTCAGTTCTCACGATCTTGGGTTTTTGTCCATGTCTCACCTCGGGGGTAGAACACTATTTCTTCTATATGTGGATGATATGCTCATCACTAGTGATGATTCTTCGGGCCCGTTCTTTGCGGCTTTTGACTTTTGCTACAGTACCTAACTTGCAAACGAAGTATTTTTTTTTCAAGATGAGGTCTATAAATTAATTGTATTACACGTTAAAAGCCCAACATCTGTACTAGCTAAAATTACAAGCAAGTATCTCTCTCTCTGTAATCTCTCTCGTGAACAGGCCAAAACTCAAAATTTTCAACCATAAGCCATAAGCCAAAAAAAGAACATGCCCTTCATTTATCATGTCTATGAAGAAGCATCTCAGTGAGTAGTTTCTGATGGCTCGCTTATGTACTTATTTAGGATTGAGATTTCTTCCACGCTTGAGGGTAACTACCTCTCCCAATAGAAGTACGTCTAGGATCTTCTTGATCGATCTGGTCTGACTGATAATCGCGCTGCTAAGACTTCTATGGAGATTTCCCTTCAGCTTCATGCCACCGATGATGATTTTCTTGAAGATCCTACTCGATATCGTCATCTTATTGGGAGTTTGGTATATCTTATGAACACTTGTCCTGATATTGCTCATGTTGTTTATATCTTGAATCATTTTATGGCATGTCCTACTCATCTTCACTACAGTCACTTTCTTCGTATTCTTCGCTACTTGCGTGGGACAATCTCTCGTCGTTTCTTTTCTCTAGCTCCAACTTACTACAACTTCAGGTGTACTCCGATGCAACCTAGGCTAGTGATCTTTCTGATCGTCGTTCTTTTTCTGCTTACTGTATTTTTCTTGGACCCTCTCTAATTGCTTGGAAGACAAAAAAGCATACTGTAGTTTTCTGTTTGAGTGCAGAGGCTGAGTTGAGAGCTATTGCAACAATGATAACAGAGGTTACTTGCAGGTTTTTTGTGTACCTCTGATGGGACTTACTACTCTTTTGTCTAACAGTATAGGTACTATTAGTACTGTCTATGACCTAGTGAAGCATGAGCTCACCAAGCATATTGGTATGAATGTTTCACACACTCGCTCACAGGTGCAAGAGGAAATACTCGCTCTACAGTTTGTGCCCTCATAGTTACAAATTATTGACTTCTTCACAAAGTCACAGACTAGGGTACAACATTTATATTTTCTCTCCAAATCCAGTGTGCATGATCCACCATGAGTTTGAGGGGGCTATTAGAATAGGATAGGAATTCTTTGTTTCCTTTTATGCCTTTGTTTCTTTATTCATGTATGGCACATTCTCTTGTAATATTCCCTTATACTATTTATATATATTTCTTTTTGGATCTCATGAATATACACACAATATTCATAACAATCCATTCTTAATTCATTTTTAGGCTCCTGTTTCAAACAATTAATCGTTGTCGAAAATTTTCTGACTAGAATCTCAGCTAATTTATGTAAGATTTCTATACTTTATATTATAATGTTTATCCAACTTCATTCTGGAATTTTGGCAAGTGGCACCTTCAATAACTACCAGTCTCTATTTGGTGTAAAACTTCTTGTGATCGAGGCAGGGTTCTGAAGTAGATCCATGTCTGGAGTTGATTTGATTCACACTGGAGTTGCAGTCTAATTAGAGAACAAATCCAGCAAACAATGTGAGAGAAATTTCCCCTGGAATCTGGATTCTGGATCATGCTGCTGCCACATTGCAATGGAAGTTTTACACGGAAGAATATTACAAGATCGCACCACATTGCAAGACGTCTAGAAAACATGGAAATGAAGATAATGACAACACTACTTGTAAAGAAAGGTGCCTTGTTATTAAGCCAATATCAAAGCAACCGAAAAAAACAGGAGAAATTGAGGGAACCGCCTGATGGCAAGGATACCACTGTTTCAGTACTTCATTAAAAAGATCTAAATCATGATGCAGTTGCAAGTGCAGAGTAACCAGCAATGTGCAAACAGAAAGAATATACTGTAGGAAGAACCAAAGTAAAAGCACCAAATGTGCAACAAGGCAGTGATCAGCACCATACATGAATATACTAATGTGCCACACCTAGACACGGAGCTCCGTAACATACTTCATCTTCTGGTGCATTTGGTTTACGTCCCATTGAGCTTTGAAGTCATTGTGCAAACCCAGAAGCCAGAGCTTCTTAAGGGAGCGAAGGGATTCAATGCCTTGAGGGACCCTCTCCAGCTTCGGCAGTGACACAATGTATAAACCTTCAATGCACGGAAGGGCGTCATCTCCAATTTTCAGAAGATTGACATCAGGCATGTGCTTTAAGACGACCGTCTTCAGCTGTAGAAAGGTCCCAGAAGAAAGAACCAAAGTATGGGCACTATGCACTCTGTTAAGACTCAAATATGTCAGGTTTGGCAAGTACAATGCGAGCACCCCCAATGGATCTTCCCCAAGGTGACACCAGCTTAGAGCTAGATACTTGAGGCGTCCACCAAAGTCCTGAAATATCCTGCACTCCAGTGTCTTCTCAGCACAGCATCCTCTGATAATTAGCTTTTGAAGCATTGTGGATGTCGGTACGAGAGTTTCAAAGTTAAGTGTCTCATTCTCATCAGTTGCACAAAGAAGTAAGCTAGAAAGAAGTGGCATCTTAGACACAGAAGAAAACAGCTCTGCACAGTGCTCAGCATTTATCTTGTCGATCCATAGGTTTCTTAATTGGATCATTTTCTCAAGCTGCTCCCCCAAGGCCTTCCTAGCTTCTATGGTCTCAAGTGTCTGCAATTCTTCCAACCTTGATAACTCTTTAGGTGCTGCCACTCCACAGAAATACCGGAACTTTAACCTTGACCCATCAATTAATCTGTCAGCCAGAAGGTGCCTCAGCTTACTGAGCTTCACTATCCCACTAGGTAGTTTTTCTATATTTGTTGATTTGATGTCAAGAGTTTGAAGATTCGAGAGCTTCTCAATAGAGTCTGGTAGCGATTTTATTGTTGTGTTCCTTAGTCCAATGTACTGTAAGTTAAACAGATTCCCTATAGATGTAGGCACTTGATCAACTTCTGAGTCTTGCAGCTCGAGGACAGTAAGGTATTTAGATTCAGACAACATTGAAGGCACAGAGTTCACAGTTGTTTCAAGTGCAATTAGGGTTCGAAGATGTGGGAATTTTATCTTTGATGAATCATATTTCATCCCCCTCCATCGACCTACTGACAGGCGACGCACATCTGTATTTATCTGCACCATTTCACCAAAATCGTTCGCGGTACCAAACATCTCTGCTTTGGAGATAGAAAGAGCCAACTCTCTTAAAATGTCATGCATTCTGCATGTACTCACCCTGCCAAGCTCATCATTATCGACAAGTTGCAGCATGTTTCGATGGATCAGCTCCATGAGATAGCCCTCCGCCACCTCCTCAAGAGTGCTATCCCCTTTCTTTACCACAAAACCTTCTGCAATCCATAGCCGCACAAGATTCTCCCTTGACAAGAGGTGATCTTCTGGGAACATGCTACAGTACAAAAAGCAGTTTCTGAGCTCTCCAGGCAAGTCATAGTAGCTCAGATTTAGAATTCCCCGGACCTGGTCATCGTTCTCTAGCTCACATGAAAGCTGATCATAAGTCAGCTTCCAAACTGGCTCTATTTGCTTCCTTGCAGAGAGCAAGCTACCCATTGATACAATTGCCAGCGGCAAGCCCCCACATTTCTTTACAATCTCAACAGCAAGCTTCTGCAGCTCTGGTGAGCACTTAGCTAATGGCAAGAGCTCACTTTTCCTTACAATATCTGTAGCTAGCTCCTGAAATTCTGATGGCAATTTTGCCTGCAATAAGTCATCACATTTCTTTACAATATCAGGAACTAGCTCTTGAAGATCTGCTAGGCACTTTGCCAGTGGCAAGCCCTTGCATTTCTTTTTAATATCAATAGCTAGCTCCTGAAGCTCTGATGGGCACTTTGCCAGTGGCAAGCCCTTGCATTTCTTTACAAGATCTGTAGCTAGCTCCTGAAGCTTTAAAGGGTACTCAAAGTCATTGCTGTTCAGAAAAGCTCTGGTACAGAATAGGCGGAGAGAATCCATCATGTCTAACGGATTAAGCTTGAGCTGACAAGCCTGGTGAGCAAGAGCAGCCACATCACCTTTCCTTGTCGTGATCACAATACGACTTCCATTCTTAGAATCCTTGAACACATCATGTATTCCATCATACACTCGACGGTCCCATACATCATCGAATACAACCATATATCTCTTTTGTTTTAATGCTTCCTTTAAGTTTACCTTCAATTGCGAGACATCCATCTTGTCAATATCATCTGATGTCTGCTGCTTCTTGCTGATGTTGTCAGCATCAGCCGGTGTTGCCTGTTCGCAGGTACGAGTTATCTCTAAGAATAACTTTCTCAGCAAAGCCTCTACAGTAAATGTCTGTGACACAGTGATCCACGCGTGAATGCCAAATTTCTCCTTTTGATGCTCATACACATTGATGACCAAGGTGGTCTTTCCCATGCCACCCATACCCCACACAGATATCACCATGAGAGCTGGCACATCGGGACTCAACAATTTCTTTAGCTGATCCCTATTGTTCTCGATCCCCACAAGATCCTCATCCTTCATAAGTTGGGGAAAACTGTACTGAGGGAATCGTTGTTCAGTGTTGGCAAGTTGAGCAGGAAGAAGCTGATGGACTGATTGCACCCACATCTTCTTCAACTTTGAAACATGCTCAATATCCTTCTCTATCTGTACTATCTCATCAGCAATTCCACTGAAAACTACAGCATAGTATGATCCCTTGGTGAGCTTATTCAGGAACTGTTCTCTCTTGAATTGAATAGAGTGATAGGAAAAGCTGTCCATTACATCCTCAACACGGTAGGCCAGCATTCGCACTTCTGCGATCCATCCCTTGAGGAGGTTGTCACTGAGGTATGCCGCTCCCATCCTCTGTATAAAGAGGTTCATCATCAAAAGTTGCCTCCGTATGCGTTGCACGGCATCCGGCAACTCCTTCAGACTAGAAAATTTGGATTTGGCGACTGTGGCTGCTTCACTTGCTACATAGGAACCGATCTTTGACAAAGCAAGCAGAGCTGCTTCAGCCATATATGCTGGAAAGATAAACAATTAAGTGTGTTACAGATTACATAATACCATATATGGGAAGGACAATGAAACAAGCAATTCTGCATGATAATCCTTCTAATTGTTATATTGATAAGATTTTTCCCGGTAGTGCACATCTATCCTACCAATGGATGCACACTTACAAACAATAACACCATCATAGTTAATTGTATGGAATTAATAATAAATGCATAACCATATTTATCTTATAATATTCAGCAAAGTACACATTTGCACTCAAAAGGTACAGCAAAAACCTCAACGTATAATACAACATCACAATTAATTATGATTTGTGGTCGTTATAATTTATGTCCACATAAAACCTAGCAGATCATACTACTGTGATTCATAATTCAGAACTACGACTGACTTACTTTACATGAGACTATGGGAGAATGGTGCATTGCATAACACAATCAGCAAAATGACAAGCCAAATCACACCCAACCTTTCTATTTTGTCCCAAGCCAAAACACATGGAGGAGTCAATCTTGGTAACAATGCTTTCTGTAGTTTCGGATTTGAGGTCCTCATGGTATATCACGGGATCCTCCTATGATATGAGGAATGCAACCTGCTCCTCATACTTTGTACACAATCGGAAATTTCCTCAGGATCTAAATTGGTGGCAACCGTGCGTGAGATTTCCTTGGCTCCATGAAGAGGCTGGCCATGCCATGAGCAGCCTAACTCGTGTAAAACTACAGCTCGTGCGGGATCACAGGAGTATGGAAAGACAAAAAAGGCCAAGTAAAGTTCCCACCATCCCTGCGCTGGGCGGCGCGGCAATTCGTCGAGCATGTCACGTGCGCTGGGTCTGGTCACACACGTGAGGCCCGACAAGCTCGCGGGGGAGCTGGAGGAGGCTAGCGGCGGGTGGAGCCGAGCAAGATGGGCGCCTCCTACCACTCCAGCCGCGGAGGAGGTGGGAAGCGAGTAAACCGAGGAAGGCACCGAGCTTGGCTTTGACCGCGACGTTGCCGCGGCCGGCCATGCGGAGGCGCGCAGCAAAGGCACAAGGGTAGGAGACTAGGAGCGCAGTAGGATGGCGAGATTCTGCGCGCGGAAGGTGACGCGGCCGCCATGGCGGAGGCGGAGCGCCGCCGGCCCGCGCCCTCATCGGAAAAAAAAAGATGGTATTTTTCTTCTATTAGATGGGGTTTTTTTTTGTGTAAAAGACGAGCTGTGCTATTCCAGCTTCATCTCTAATCCATTGGATGGGGAGGAGCAGCTTGCGCTTGCCGCCATGGTTGATTGCATACGCAGGATTAGTCTCGGTATCAAAGCTCTCAACTCAGCACGCTTCATTCCGATACAACGACAATTAATCAAGCTAAAAGATTAACGAGATTGATTAATCCTCTACCTGAAAACGTTGGAGCGAGCTCTCGAATGGTGGTGGCTCTCTCCCTCCGCTTCCTCTTGACCTCGGATCGGAGCTTGCAAGAGGCTTGCGAGATCCGAGCAAAAAGATTCTAACGTGCTGGGCTGGGTTCTTTCTCCCCTTAATTAAATCTGACCTCGTCGACTTATGATCAGTACCAAGGAGGAGCGAAATTGACATGCCAGTTGACGTGGTAAGAGCAACTCCAGCAGTAGCCTTCAAAACAGGGTCTCTACTTTTCATTTAAGGGCTCCCCCTATTTTTGAGGGCCCTATTTTCTGGGCTACACTCTAGCAGGAGCTCTCAAAACAGGGCCCCTACTTCTCAATTCCCTCTATTTCCTCACACACTATATGCATATGTATGGGACAAAAGCACAATACACAATAAAATATTTATGATTTCACAATGAGGGACAATATTTAAATATATGAATTCAAATACGAATATTCAAATTTAAATTCAAATTTGTTCCGAATTTAAATTGAAAGCACAAAGTTCATCACATAACATTCAAATTTGTTCCGAATTCAAATATGAATTCAAATACGAATATTCAAATACGAATTCAAATACGAATATTCAAATTTAAATTCAAATTTATTCCGAATTTAAATTGAAAGCACAAATATGAATTCAAATACGAATATTCAAATTTAAATTCAAATTTGTTCCGAATTTAAATTGAAAGCACAAAGTTCATCACATAACATTCAAATTTAAATTCAAATTTGTTCTGAATTCAAATACGAATATTCAAATACGAATTGAAATACGAATATTCAAATTTGTTCCGAATTTAAATTGAAAGCACAAAGTTCATCACATAACATTCAAATTTAAATTCAAATTTGTTCCGAATTCAAATACGAATATTCAAATTTAAATTCAAATTTGTTCCGAATTTAAATTGAAAGCACAAAGTTCATCACATAACATTCAAATTTGTTCTGAATTCAAATATGAATTCAAATACGAATATTCAAATTTGTTCTGAATTTAAATTGAAAGCACAAATGTTCCACAAAAAATGAGGAAAGCTGAAAAATGAGAGCCGGAGTAGGGGGCCCCTAGGAATGAGGGCTTGGAGGCCTCATTTGAGAGGCCTCCTATTTTTGAGAGCCAAGTAGGTGCCCTGTTGGAGTTCAGTTTTTTGCTCTGGCTCTCAAATATGAGGTTTGAGGGCTCAAGTAGGGGCCCTGCTGGAGTTGCTCCAAGAGATGGCCGCGGCTGTTTGTTTTGGCCGCATCCGATGGCTTTTATCGAAAATAAATATTTCATCAAATTTTCTAAATTTAAATTTTAATCATTAATAAATTTAAAACTATTTAGATTGATTATACAAAAATTATATAATTAAATTTTACATTAAAAATAATATTATAATTTTATTGATATATCTTAATGTAAGATTATAAAAAGTAGAAGCCAAAGTCATATTTCGAAGACTGTAACAAGCTAAAAATATCAAGTAAAAACGAACGAAGTGAGTAGTATTGATTAAATTAAGTGATTTTAGAAAAAGGAAGTTAATGGTGGGAAAAAAGAAATAATGGGGAAAAAAGAAAAAGGAAGATCGTTTTGGCTTCAGCTTCTGCCTTCCGGCTTATTTTTCACTATTCATAAATTTCGTCTTTTTCTGAATTTTTGACTTTTTGTTGAGTTTTTTTGCCGGTTCTTTTTTCCCGTATTTGTTTGTATTATATGTAATGGCCTAACATATTTTTTTAATTTTTAAAATTTAATTATGCTAAATAAGTTTCTGTCAGCTACAATATTTTTTTAGCTAGCTACAGTACTTTTCAACCATAAACCCAAAAAAAAAAAGCCCAAATGAGCACCACCAACATTCGTAACATCAAAAACTTGAAATCGCAGGCAGGTGTTCCTAGTATAACTATTTTCTTTCAATGATTACTCTACCGTTGGCCCTCTCCGGTGTGGCCTGGTACCAGTACCAGGGTGACATGGCGGTGTTGATACCGGTATCACACGCTAGAGGGGTGATGCTAAACAAAAGATTCCTACACCTGTCTGCACGTATCATCGTGAACCCTCCCAATCATGCAATTCAATTACTAGAATTCTGCCTTAAAAACCGCCTAAATTCCAAGAAGAAATCATGCCCTGATATTGCTCCACTACACTTTTCCGGGACCAACCGATTTGTTACTTGAGGCTTTGTTTGAATGGAAAGGTTTATTAAAAAAACCTATAGGAACATACCGTTTTATAGAAGAAAAAAAATACCGTGTTCCAAATGGTCCAGGGAAGTTGCACAGGTACTGGTTGTGTTTCAATTGATCCTACATGTGATCTTGTTTCAACTTTCAATTGATTATATAACCTTGGTGTTACTTATGAAAATGGTACCTTAAGGGGCATACACAGCGTGAAGTGCCTGTACAGACATTAAGAAATGCCACATCATAGCCACGTCACTCACGAGCTACTTGTTTTTTCCCTCCCGTGCTTAGCATCTATTCTCTCTATAAGGTGGGACGCAACAAATAAAAATAGTGTCTCTTTCTCCCAGCCACACACACTCTCCCTCTCCATTTGACTGACATGTGGGGCCATTATTTTCTTTAGGGGGTTGTAACCGGAGCAAGATTTGGTACCAGCTCCAAAAATCTTTGGCTTGGTACCAACCCTTGGTACTGATGAAAAAGCACACTAAAGGTACTCTAATAAGGTGGATGTAAAACCTGATGAATATCCTATTTATACGTAAAAGCACTACTCTGAGTACAGTACAATACATACATACATACATACATACATACATACATACATACACGATGAGTGTTTTATGCACCTAGGTATCTAGGCACTCATATCAATACCCGTTGATGTACTTTGAGATTCGCGACATTAGACGTGGGTATCTTCATATACCCATAAAAAGTATGTTTGAGATATCAAACTATGAAAAAAAAAATTAAATTCAACTTTAGTTTAATTAGTTCGAGCTACTTTCATGGTATATACTCACCGTAGTCACGCCAAATTCAAAAGTAGTTCAAACTAGTTTGAACTGAGTTCGAAACTCACTTACCATAAATATATCAAGGGTATCAAACATTTTTATACCCAAACTCCAAAAAAATTATGAATCAAACAAGTGCATAGGACGGTTCTTGATGTGGGTGCCTAGTCACCTAGGTGTCTTAAGTAATTTCTCTCTCTCTCTCTCTCTCTCTCTATATATATATATATATATATATATATATATATATATATATATATATATATATATATATATATATATATATATATATATATATAACGTATCTAGTGCTAATGGGCATTTGGGTGCTAACATGCTAATACCGCTCTGGATCGTTAGATCTGTCCCCTACGGTCTAGATCCTTAAAGGTGAAAACACCCAATCCACTTATACAATTTTGCGAAAATCCCCTCCCAATTGTTTTTCTTCTCCCCGCGTCGTTCCGCCTCCCAATCTTTTTTTCCCCGCCTCAACTCCCATCTCCCCGCAGAGGAAATCAAGGGGACAGCGAGGAGGTGAAGGACGACACGTTGCGCGGACGGCTCGGCGTCGGCCGGAAGCTCCACCTCCTCAGCACCCCAGCGCCACGGCCGCGCGTGGCAGGCGACGACAGCGCCCGCCGCACTAGCTCCCTGTTCCCCGTCGGCACCCTCGCTGACACCGCCCTACCGCACGTCTGCCGCCTCGGCGTCGCCCGCAACCCACCAGCTGAACTCCGCTCGCGCCCGCCGCTTCCCCGGCAGCCCACCATGCGCCGCGCGGGCGTTGCGCTCTGCCACTGCCACCGACGCAGCGCAAGAACTCGTCGCACGTTGGCTGCCGCTGGCTCTGCTCCCATTCTCCTCTCGTCGTTATGTCGTTGAAAAATGCAGATGATGAAGACATTAAGGCGGAGGAGAGCAAGGCACAGGGGGCTCCAGCAGAAGCTGCGGATGAAGCGAAGCCGTGAAAAACCTGAACACTATCCATGACTTCTTTGTACTGAGCACAGGTCTTTAGCTAGATGCTCCTTAGACTTTTGGTGTATAATCTGGAGGATGGATCACTGCCCTTGAAGTAAAGAAATTGTTGTGATGTTGTAGTTTTTTACTGTACCATCCTGTATTAAACGCTGTTCTGTTATTTGTGGTCAGCATATTTGCATCCAGCAGAGAAAATATCCTGTCGTTTAACATGTCACCGTGTTGTGTATGTTAGCCCTTTGTATCATTATCTTTTGTTGTGTCAGTCTTAGTTTGAAATGGTCTTGCACAAACAAGCAATATACTCAGCAGCTATAATATTCTGATATCCTGTCCTTTGTTTTCTTTTCTTCAATGCCTTAGATATGTAACTTTGCTCTTTAATGATCATTCTGGGCTTGACTGATCTGGGTGCCTTTGTGGGAGCATAATGTTTCTTATGTTGCTGCCTTTTCCCCCTTGTTAACATGCTTGACTGATCTGCATGCCTTGGAAATTTTGCAGGAAGGCATAGGTGGGTAGAGTATGCGGAGAAGGGCCGCTAAAATGCATCCCAAGTGCCTCCTGAATGGCATGGATGGTTGCACCACATTACAGACAGCACTGGGGATATTATTTCCTGCATATTTTTCAAGCTTCGGTCTTCCAACAAACCTACAAGTAATAACAAGGCTTTCTCTGTTTTTTTCACTACCTTAGTTGTGTAAAATAAACTAACAACTAAGCAGCTGTATGAGGCTGTGAATTAATTTGGATGATGAAACTTTGGTTTTGAAACATTCGTTGCTCAGTATTTGTTCTGTGCAATAGGGTGATGACAGACATTGTCACATTTTAAGCTATTGTTTTCTCATATATTTGTTGGCAAGGTTGTTGGTGTCCATAGATGTTTCTTTGGTTTTAGGAGATTCAAGGCAGCAATCTTACTATTTGAATGTTGAAACTGGTTAGCCGATAGTCATACGGTTCTCTTTCTGTTACAGCTGTTGGAGCAGAAGCCTAAAGCGTACACTGTGGAACACAAAGAGAACTTCTCTAGCGAGGGTGAGGAATTGATCTACCGCTCCAAGGGGCATGCTCTAAACCCAGGACAAAGGGACGTCGGCCTGGCACGCGCGGGGAGAAGCTGCTCGCAGAGGCCGCCGGCGCGCGGGACGACGCGGAGCTTCTCAACGTCAGCCTGGCACGTGCAGGGAGAAGCTGCTCGCAGAGGTCGCCAGCGCGCGGGACGACGCGGAGCTTCTCGACGTCAGCCTGGCTGCCTGGCACGCGCGGGGAGAAGCTGCTCGCAGAGGCCGCCGGCGCGCGGGACGACGCGGAGCTTCTCGACGTCAGCCTGGCACGCGCGGGGAGAAGCTGCTCGCAGAGGCCGCCGGCGCGCGGGATGACGCGGCGTAGGGCGTCAAGAAGCTGGAGAGGAGCGCCGGGGAGTTCAGACGTCGCGGGGAGCTCAAACGGCGCGAGGGAGATGGGGGTTGAGGCGGTGAGAAGAAAAAACAGATCGGGGGGTTTTCATAAATTTGCATAAGTGGATTGGGTGCTTCCACCTTCAAGGATCCAGGCCGTAGCGGGCAGATCTAACGATCCAGAGCGGCATTAGCATGTTAACACCCAAATGCCCATTAGCACTAGATACGTTCCTATATATATATATATATATATATATATATATATATATATATATATATATATATATATATATATATATATATATATATATATATATATATATATAGGAAGCCTCTTTTCTACACCCGGGTGTAATTACACCCTATGTCGTATCTCGCAATGTAGAGAGTATCTCGCGTAACGGAGAGTATGTACGTGTAGTATACGAGTATTTAAGACCATCTAGGTGGTATGAACAATTTTTCAGAGGTGGTATGTATATTTTTTTCGTCATACTCCTTTTTATGCGCGTATATGAAGTTATTTACAAAATACGCTAAAAACTATGGACTCCTTTGCAAGTTTTTTGTGTGTTTCACATTGGAGTATCTTATAATTAGTATACAAATATACTTAAAGTGATAAAGGGGTATTTCAAGTTTGTTTAGGTGGTATATTAGAGGTGGGTGTAATTACACCCGGGTGTAAAAGGTATTTTTCCTATATATATATATATATATATATATATATATATATATATATATATATATATATATATATATATATATATATATATATATATATATATATATATATATATTAATTCCAAATGCATTAATTCCACACGCACCATGATTTCAAATGCATTAATTACATCTAAATTCAGGTATATTTTTTTGAAAATATTAGTTTTAGGGTATATACTCATCTATACGTATAAGTTTGAAAAAAAATACTCAAATTCAAAGTTTTGAACGAATTTAGATCACATACTTTGCTGATTTATATATAATCAGCATATACTTGCAATCAAACTATCATCAAAAAAGGAAACTACAATTCAAAATTTAGTTTAAATTTGTTTGAACTAGTTAGTAAATTAGTTAAACTTGACATACAATAAATTTTAAAATCTTTCGCACACGATACATATTTTAGACTATGGTGTCTGGGCACCAAAGAGCGCTCGTTATTTTTACTATATATATGTATATATATGCTAATAACTTTATTACTACTAGCGACAAGGCTTGGAAACTCCCGGAAGTTCGAGGATAGCTCTCCGAATTCTTGATGGTAGAGGTCATTCAACCAAAGGGAGAATTCAACTCCAACGATAATGATTAGATGTTCAAACATTTGATTCAATTGTAATTCACTCAATTGTGCTTAATCAAAATATTCATTCAATTTTACATCATTTAATTGTTTAATTCATTTGTGAGACCTGTGTAATGATTATCGTGTGCTATATATATAATAATAATTGTACTACTATTAGCGACAGAGCGTGGAATCAACTCAAGTGCATTCAATCTTAACAAACTCCTTGAAGTTCGAGGAAAGCTCTCCGAATTCTTGATGGTGGAGGTCATTCAACCAAAGAGAGAATTCAACCCCGGCGATGATTAGATATTCAAACATTTGATTCAATTGTAGTTCACTCAATTGTGCTTAATCAAACAATTCATTCAATTGGACTTCATTTAGTTGTTTAATTCATTTGTGAGATCTGTGTAATGATTGTCATGTGCTATATATGTGATCTACTTGCTTACTTGTTTTCAGAGGACATGGCTAGCATTTCCTAAGGCTAGTCGAAAAATAGAAAATAATTTAGCTATTCGAATAGTTATCACAGATGGTTTAAAACACCAAATCATCTGTGATATGTCAGATATCACAAATGGTTATTAGTATTAGTCATCTGTGATATGTAAAATATCACAAACGGCTATGCTTAAGAATCGTTTATGATATATGGCATATCACATACAGTTTTTGGTATTAGCCATCTGTGATATGTCAGATATCACGGACGACTATGTTTAAGAACCGTTTATGATATATGACATATCACAAACGGTTTTTGATATTAGTCGTCTGTGATATGTTAGATATTATAGACAGCTATCTTTAAGAATTGTCTGTAATATCTGACATATCACAAATAGCTTTTGGAACAGTTTTTTGAAAAATTGTCTATGCTATAACTTATCGCAGACGGTTCGAAAACCGCCTGTGATAACCACCTGTTATCACAGACACATGAATTTAGACAAATCAGAAACCGTCTGTGATGATGATTTTGAATTGCCTATGATGACACTTTCTATGCAGTGACTAGGCAATGGTGGCAACAGTGCACAACAGCAGTGATCCTTAGACAAGGCGGCTGGTTAGCATCGGTGCACGGTGAAGGAGATGGCAGCAGTGGCGGAAGGTTGGGGCGGCTAGGATTTGGTGGCATAGGAGATAGGGTAGCCGAGCCGCCCCTGCTTCCTCCTTTTAAAGACACGCAAATACGAGGCCCAGACGGCGCATGAAGCTTTGGGATATTACAATTATATAGATATAACCATAATAGCATCTATGGAACATAAATCTTGCGTTCAATTGGCAAGAATGGAGAAATTAGGGTTTGTTTGATTTGAGGCTCAACTAACCTGTAAGGACCCAGATATTAACATCCGGATTCCTCTGTGATTACTTGCACTATTCCCTGGATCAGTAGATAGTGCACACAGTTACAGTTCTGAATATCAAAGTACATATCATGCGGAAACGTAAATATAATATTAGACTTACTCATGGGCCGATTAGGCCGAAATCCATAAATTGCAGCAGCGGAAGAACGAAGCACACAGGTGGGACCTTCAGGACATGCCCACATGCAGCCAACTGGAGGTTCACGACCTAGTTCTCAACATCTTCATCTTCTTTGCCATCATGATCCAAAAGTATTATTGAAGCGTAGCGATCCGATTCCTGCTTCTGAATTTGCCGCAAAAGCGAGCGTGAGCACTCCGACCCCGTGCTCCGCGAGCCAATACACAGAATGCAAATAAATAGTATGCATGGCTTAACAAAGGAGAGGCTCGGGTTATTTTGTTTTGCAAGGAGTGCTTTTGAATACAATTACTTAAAAATTCCTGAGACCTAGCATTTTGAACAAAAACATATTGTTCAAGAACATGCAATAATAATAGCGATCCAGATTCCATCCACCGTTACATGGCATCTGCACCATATATCAATTCTTCAGCGTTATAGCCGCTTAACTTACCACTGGGACGACACCCAGGACAATTCCAAACTAGGGCAGTCCTTCGCCCTTCAAGTCTTTCCTTACCCAATTTTTCAATATTTTAGAAACAGAACTATATCTAGTTAAGTTCCCATGTCCGCCCTTGACCGTGGGCACGGCTATTCGAATAGTTTTAGACTCTGCAGAGTTTGTACACTTTCACCACAAGAGATAATCAACTCATTGCCCCACATGATACCTTAAACATGTGGTCGAGCAGACCATCACAGTGACTTTTCAAAGTATCTAGACCCTTTCGTCATCTCACATTTATGGGAAACTGCCCACTTGCGGTGGGTCCCATCTGTGCGCGGGATGTCCCCCACAGCTACTAGCGTACGGGCTCCACTCCCCTCTGCGCTAGCACGACTGGGAAACTTCACCCTACACTGGTGTCCCTTCAGGCCCCCTTGCCATAGCATAGCCCCTTCACACCCCTACCAGTGAGATGAGTCCGGAGTTTCGATAAATTTACTTAGCCAAGTTGTACTTTACAGACTTGTGGTTGTACTGTTTTACTAGGGAGGTCATGACAAGATTCAATCCTTAGTGGTATCTGTGCGGTCTATCACTAACCCACTTTGTGCATCCACTGCACCACACTCACACCCTCGAACCAATCCGCCCAGATATGTAAGCAAGTTGGGGATTTTGAGAGCATAAAATAATCATTTCCAAAATATACCAGTCATTCCCATTGTGACTGCCCAACCAATTTTCTCAGGTTTACAAGTGATGCTTGGGCGCTCTCGCGCCCATGAGTATCTATGCAATACTAAGCATGGCATATAATTAGGGACTTATTTTCAAAGGTTAATATTATAGTTTTGCTAGGGCGACAATGTTCACATATTCAAATATTTCAAAGAGGGTGTCATATTATTCAAGGTAAACAATAGACATGTAACTAGAATCTTAAATTAACATGGATTTGCATATAACATACAGCATGCAATTTGATAATTTAAAACCAAAATAATTTGCAGAAATGTAGGTTCAACATGATCAAAGTATTGACTCGCCTGGCGCGGTTTACCGCGGTCTTGAGCTCACACAATGATTTCTCTTGAGTTTCTGATCTTTATCTTCACTTCGAGTTTAATCTTGCTGGATCCACTGAATCTTCACGACTCCCAATTTCTAATTACGCGACAAACGACTGAATCCAAATAAAATCAATTAACTCAAGAGATCCAAATAAATCCAGATAAACTCAACTTTTGTATTATTATGGGTTAATGGGTGATTTGGGCGATTTGAGGCAAGGTCGATGATTAATCGATCTTTTATCAACAATTTCTTTTATTATTTTTATATTTATCAAGAGAGTTCCATGAGTTAGGACGGACCTATGAGTAGGTATCATTTTATGTGATCCTAACTACTTGTGTTAATGGTTATATATTTACTTTAGAGTATCTATATGTCTGTAGGATTATTTTAAATGCTTAATGACCTAGGCTATTACATTTTAGTAATGGTGTATTAATATGACTTTTTTTTAATGTTTAAGGTCACGCCCTACTGTTTAATTAATTTCACGAGGGGCCTGATTAAACCTACCATCGAGATTTATCTAATGACAGCACGTTTAGAGCATATATTATGGTCCAGGGTAATCTTTTTAATTTGAACCTTGATAATATAGTTATCAATCTTTATTCCCCTTGAATTTAATCTCGCATGTTTATATACATATATTTTAATTAGGATTCTTATTAAATTTAGACATTGACAGAACTGTACTTTATCAATGCCATTAAATGGTAATTAGACCCCAATAATTATTCAGATTATGCTATTTGCTCAAATGCGGTTATTGGTCAAATAGTACATCTTAAACAATCTTGTTTACATTCTGATAAAAGTTGTTGGCTTAATGTTTCAAATCATCTAATAGTCAAAAGGGATCTCCTAATTGCAAGGGCATAAAAACATGGGTTTATGATCTAATATTTTGCAATGGCTAATTCTTTATTTACTAAGTTATCATATTCATGAGAGCATATCTTTAGACACATTCCTATTAAGTCTTTTAGTTACTAAAGATTTGAAGTAAATATTCAAGGCATATTATTTACTAACATGTGATGTTTAATCCATGGTTAAATGTTTAAGAAACATCCCTTATATACTAAATAGATTTTTGCAGTACTTATGGGTTAATTTTCTGATTTTGTTTTTCAATTAATATCTCATTATACCTTAAGTTAGGAATTAAGATCTAATAAAAAAAGATTAAAGGAATACTAGCTATTAACATGCGACTTTTAATTATCAGTATTAAATTTCTAACACTTTTGATGTATAAAAGAGGATTCCTTTAATTAGTTTCCCAAATTAGATTTTTAACAGCAACCCCCTTTAATCCAAGTCGATTTTCTTGTCATCTGAAAATAGGCTATGCATGATCTCGTTTTAGTAGTACATGGGGATTAATCTATTAACCTTAATTGGCATATAGCCAACCCATGTTAAATTTTAGTTCAATTGCATCAATCTTTTCCATTATAAATTTATAAGTAATCCCTTATTCTTATTCTATGCACAGTTCATATTAAGGTATACAGGAACATTTGTGCATTGATTCATCACTTAGCAAAAGGGTGAAAAGATTGGTAATCTATTCTTGTTGGACCCTCATGACAACCACGGACAGAGATGCCTTCGGCTAGCTCAGAACAGAGGGGAGCGGGGTGGCAGTGGAGTCGTGCGGCGTCGCCGGCGGGATGCGGCCGAGTAGGCAGCGGCGGCCACTAAAATGGAGTGCCCCGGTGTTGAGGAGGCTCCCGGTGGCGGTAGCTTTGGCCGGGATGGCGCCAACGCGGGCGGACTGCGGCGGAGAGCGGACGGCAGGGAGAGCGGATTGGGCAACGTTGGCCGGAGAGGAAGAGGAGAGGAGGCGATGTAAGCATGGGCACTAGAGAGGCATTAGGAGGTCACCTGAGCAGCCGGGCTGGCCGGAGGGTGGCGGAGGCGGGACGGCATCGTCACAGGCGGCGGCGCAAGGGAGGTGACCGTGGCGGGAGCGCTTCGGGGGCGGAGGACGCCGGCCGATGGTGGGAAAAGCTGCAGGGCGCCGGGGAGATGCTCCCTCCTCGCGGAATTGGCCCGGGGCTGTTTGAGGAAGAGGCGGCGGCAGGGATGGCGACGGTGGCCGGATTTGGGGATAATTGACTGTGCGGTGAGCTCGGGGCGATTGGGGACAATCGGTCGCGGTGGGGAGAGGAGGGGATGAAGGGAGGCTGATGGGGAGGCTCTCTTGCTTTTAAGGATCCCGAGCCGACCGGACGACGTGCGGCAGTGGGCGGCGGAGCAGGGCACGGGTGTCGGCTCGGCGTGGCTACAGGGGGCGACGTGCGCAGAGTAGGGGCGGCGCAGAGGGTTACGGCGGGCGGCGGGATTCGGGAGCCGTGATTCGCGCGGACGTGGGCGACGGCCGTGTCGGCCGGGCAAGATGGAGAAAGGGGGGGGGGGGCCAGGCGGCATGGCGCCAGGGCGGAGAGAAAAGAGGGCAGAGGGAGGAGGGAGGCGTCCGTGAAGGGGGGGTCCGGACCGGCCAGGCCCGCAGGCAGTGAAAGAAAGGAGGGGGTGAGAGAAATAGAGTTGGACCCCACCTGTAAATGAGAGTATGGAAAGGAGATAGTTAGAGGGAAAAAGAGAAGGAGAAATGGCTAGGCTTGGTTTAAAATTTCAGATTTTTAATTTAGCTTTTTGCTTCATATTTGTAGTTACTGATTTTTTTTTCATGACATTTAGAATTCAAAATTTGAATTTTCAACTATTAAATGAGAGTTATTGCTATTATTATTATTTAGATTACATGTGTGTGTGTATATAATTTCACATATTGTTATTTGATGGTCTACTTAATTTTGCACATATATATTTTACTAGTACTTCCTATATTGCTAATCTCTTCCTTGCAAAATTTGCATATGCATATATATGTATATATATATATATATATATATACATACATATGTGTTTGCATTTTATTCATCTACTTTTCTTGCTATTTATTTCATTATTTACAAAATGAAGTTTTATATTTTTAACTCAGATTTCTCCCTCCTTATACTGGATCATCTTTTCAGATTCGTATTTATAATTTTAAGTTTCTATCATTTGCATATATCCTTTCTTTTGGTTGGCATTACTAATGTTTGTCTTTATCTTTTACGAATTATTCAGTTTTTGAAATCTCAACCAAATTCGAGAAAACACCACAAAATCCAAATTCCAACAGAATATATTGCAAATACAATTCAAGAAATTCATATTTTCAAATTTAAAATTTTCAGGATGTTACATAACCCTACCAAAATTTAGGCATTACCAAAACATTGGCATTGTAGCAATATTTGGATTACAACCCAGCAAACCATGCCAAAATTCTTCTAATTGTAACTATGACGCATGGGGGCCCACTACTACAGAAAGTCTAATACTAGACGCCAAATCACAGACG
The DNA here is from genome assembly GCA_017311315.1 of Dendrocalamus latiflorus. Taxonomy (NCBI): domain Eukaryota; kingdom Viridiplantae; phylum Streptophyta; class Magnoliopsida; order Poales; family Poaceae; genus Dendrocalamus; species Dendrocalamus latiflorus. Next base: position 51,405,772 of record CM029642.1, on the reverse strand, counting down.
GTTTGACAAAACCGTCTGTGACCAACACTAACACAGACGATTTTAATTTGGACACCGTCTGTGTTGATGGTGTCGGAGAAAACGAATATCATAGACGGTTCTTACCGATGAACCATCTGTGATATTCCAGTATCACAGACGATTGTTTTACTAAAAACCGTATATGATAATAAAGTTATCACAGACGGTTTGTATTAAAAACCGTCTGTGATAATGAAGTTATCACAGACGGTTCATATTAAAAACCGTCTGTGATATGTTTCCCGCCTTGCAATTTCCCAAAATTTTATAAATTCCCGCCTGAGTCCGAGTAGGATTTAGTTTTGAGACACCTTCAGTAAAACGGGCATAACTTTTGCATACGGTGTCCATTTTCAACATTTTTGTACTTGTTAGAAAGCTAACGACGAACCCGATTTAAAAGAAATGACTAGTTTGCACCTGTCACCCTCCAAGACCCCGAAAATCGGCCATCTTTGGACCTAAACCTGCGTCGCAAGTTTTTGGTTTCTGTTTTTGCCCTTTTTCTTGGTCTTCCTTTCGGAATTTGGATTTTGCTTCAACTAAAAAGTTGTAGATCTCATCGGAACCTTTCAAATGCATATATATAAGCCATATAAAACTTTTCTATTTTATCTTTTTAGACTAGTTGTTTATATTGCATCAGTATATAAAATTTTGTACTCTAATTCACAGACGGTTGGCATATAAAACCGTCTGTGATATTCATTCATCACAGACAGTTCTAGCTACCAACCGTCTGTAATAATCTGACCGCTGGGCCCGTCGATCCTCCTCAACCCAATCCTAGCCAATAGAAATCCACCAATCCTCACCCCATAGATTGTAGCTCCGCCTCTCCGTCCCCGAGCCAAAAAATTTCGCACTCCCTCCCCTATAAATAATGACCAGAACCTAGCCTCCTTTCTGTTCTCCTCCTTGCTGTTCTCCTCCTCTTTGTTGTTCTCCTCCTCTTTACTGTTCTGCTGCTACTCCTCCTTGACTCATACCATAATAGCCCCACGAAGCAGACGATGCATAAGGCAGCGCTCAATCAACGCCGATGATGGTGGGCATCAAAGACATCCAGCTCGTGCACTGCATTAGGGGCGAGAAGGCCTAGGCATAGAGGATCTTTGCTTTTCTCTGTTCTTGTTGTGTTAGCTAGATGGGTAATCTATGTATTGTTTTGGGATATTGTAATGGCAGGCTCTAATCTTAATAAAAATAAAATATTTGCTGTGTACTGTGTTTCATACTATATTTGCTTGTTTTCATTTCAATTAATTGATTTGTGAAATGGATGTTTTATGTTTGTGAAATAAATTGAGATGTGAATTAGATGTATACATGTACATGTTGATATGCTTGTTTTCAGAGGGCATGGCTAGCATTTCCTGAGGCTAGCCAATAAACAGAAATAGATTTAGGGGGTAGAAGAGAATAGCACAGACGGTTTGCAAGTAAAAACCGTTTGTGATAGGTGATAATCAAACTGTCTGTGATTATCACCTATTACATACGGTTTTTAGTGAAAAATCGTATGTGATATTGATATATCATAGACGGTTTTTTACTTACAAATCGTCTGTGATATTTACACCACATATTCGAACCGTCTGTGATAACCTTCGATTATCACTGACCCATAAATTCAGACGGTTCAGAAAACCTTCTGTGATGACATTTCTGAACCGTCTATAATACAGTTGTCTGTAGTAGTGGCCCCACATGGCAACTAATATTTGCCGCGAGAAACATAGTCAATAGTGGTCTTGTTTTGTTGATCTCAGTATAACGGTTTGAACAAATTATAAATCAGATGTTCAGTTCTAGAGATATGGCTAAGCTAGATAATCAAACAAATTATACATTTAATGCATCCAACCACTGGTTGCCACGTCACCTGTGCTTGGGGCAGTGACCTTGCCAAAAATTTGGCGCATGATTTGGGCGCCTCTACTCAGCTAATGTTTTGTGTAGGAGCACATTGGCATTGCCAAATTTTCTAGGGTATTGCCAAAGTTTGAAACCAAATCAAATGGTAGCCAAATCTTGAGGAAGTGACCAATTTTTGGTAAGGTAAAGCTAAGCATTGAACCAGATAGACCCTTAATACTCCAATACTTACGTGAATTACAAAACAAAATAGATTTGTCCAGTGCAATTCCACTGTCAATGGAAATAAATATTATATGGATGACATTTGTTTTCAAGATTAAACTCTGTTATATAACAAAAGTTCTTATTTCCGGTAGGAAGTTCCAAGTTCCAACAACGATACAGTGTGTACAATTTCATCTAGATTTATCCATGTCTCTCATCAGATTGAAAGAGTATATCATACACGTTGGAAAAAGGGACCTGAAATTGTAAGTAGCATTCAGCATCAGCACAAATTCAGCTCATATATATATAGATCGTCCGCAAGTACTATGGTTATTTGAGTAAAAAAAGTAAAATTACGAAGACATGTAACTGCAAAACCTTAACTCTAATAAAATATTCTCCCCATGAAAAGCAAAGCACCTCCTATAACAAATAATGTTGAACACAGAGAACTTAATATTGTCATACTTTATTCTAGAATGAAAAAGAGGCAAGATAATAAATCTATGTAATCTAGGTATAAATATCAGATCTAAATACCTTGCTTCCATGATAAAATGCTGGAATTTATCAAGCATAGAGGTGCATAATCTACCTTGATATGGTACCAAACTGATTAAAAATGCAAAGGGAAAATTACGGAAAGTTTTAAAATTATCATTTGGAGCCTAATAAGATGGGTCTAGACCAGTATAAAAATGTATCGGTTCGAAAATTTTATCGGAGGGAAGCAATACGGCTAGTAACCGCTGGTTACCAAAAATTTTAGATTTTTTCGAACAAAAATTTTGAATTGAAATTTGGAAATTTGAGTTTTTTTAAAAAAAAATTGTAATTTTTAGATGAATTTTGATGAATCTGAATTATTTTACTGGTATAAAATTTTACCAGTACTCACTTATAAGGTTGGTAACCAGCAGTTACCGGTGAAATTTCGGCCAAAAAAATTTCCCTGGTCTAGACCCAGACCCCGACGTTAGCGAAACATCCCACGAGAAATATAAAATTATGAAACTTTTCAGTGGCACATGCTTATTTAGCCACTACTTCTCATGTTAATTTTCATATTGTTTTGTTATGTTTTTTCATGTTACAAATTTATTCATCCGCAATCGACTAATAGTTTGCACAAGCATGTGCTCGAGCAGCAACAGTCCGAAAGTTATCAAAAAGTCACTCATACTAGCCTAGCAGCTAGTAGCTGGGCAACTACAAGTAGAAAGCACGAAAATTGGAGTTTGTAGGGTGTGATGTACAAGTTTTTGCCATATCATGTAAAATCACTTGTGTAAAATCAACCAAATGGGTAGCACTTGTGTGTTGCCGGCGTTCATACCTTGTCTACCAATGAGCCTGCACCTCTTTAACCGATCCTATTAAATATCTCCCTTATAGAAGGCCTTTCCCTCCGATTAGTCTCCACACAATTTAGCCCAACTTCAATGCATCTCTTTACCTGGTGAAGGCAATTTTTGTCTAATGATGGGTACTTAGACGTTATGTGCGACATATTCGTCCAATTTTGACGTACCTATGGAATTGAAATATGAAATTAAATGACAGTATACAACTAAACATAAAGGGATGCTTCTAAAAAAAACCATCAATGTTCAAATCGTCAATTACTTCGATCTTACATTCTCAATGAAGTTCTTAGCAGTGATGTCCTGTCCGTTGGGGAAGTTTTTCTCTCCTGTTGCGATCTCGATAATTAGAAGACCTAAACTGTATATATCTGATTGGGCAGAGATTTCACCTCTGTATAAATATTCTGGAGCCATGTATCCTCTGAATCATATTAACATAAAAAATTCAAACGTTACAGGAGTAATGCAAATAAATTTATTTTATGAGAGAGAAAGAAATAAAGCAATATAAACTCCCAATGTGTTTGACTTACATTGCTCCCATTATATTTTGTGTGCAAGTTCGTGTTTGTTCTTGACCGAACAGCCTTGATAGACCAAAATCAGCAATCTTTGGCACCATATTATCAGCTAGCAATATATTGCCAGGTTTAATATCCAAATGAATAATAGGCCTTTGCGAACCTTCATGTAGGAAGCGTAAACCCTCACAAATCCCCTTAATTATTTTGAAGCGCATGTGCCAATCAAGTTCACAAGGTTCATCTGAAGATGTAGCCATGGAAAATACGTAAGTACTACAAGAACATGACATGGCAAAGTACGCATATCTTTGCTTGCTAATTGCTAACAATACAAGGAAATGTTAACAACCCCCTTGAAGGAAGGATTTTGAGTACATTATGATCACCTTTGTTTCATTGTATTCAGTGCAGAATTTGATGGAATATATTTGGTTATGTGTAAACTCCAAATCTTTTAAAGATTGAAAAAGGGAAGGAGAGGACGAAAAAGTTGTTGGTGTTGCATTATCATACCGAAAAGATGCTTGTCAAGGCTTCCCTTAGGCATATATTCATAGCAGAGCAACTTTTCTACTGCATCTGTAAGTATATATTTTCCATTGTGCTCCACCACCTTCTTTTGTATTTCGTAACAGTAGCCAATTAACTTTACTACATTTTCATGCTGAACCTCCATGAGGCTGCCAACCTCGTTTTGAAATTGTTTGTCATGGAGTGCAGATTTTTCCCGAAGCCTCTTCACAGCAATCTCTTCCCCATCTTGAAGCGTTCCCTGTTTAATATCTTACTTTATATTAGCATGGTGTTGTATCAAGTTTTGAAAATTAGAAAATTTTGACACACAAGCATACCTTGTAAACCACTCCAAATGCACCTTCACCCACTTTTCGCTCATCAGAGAACCCATCCGTGATATCCCTTAAGAACTGTGATGGTAGTTCCTTTGGTAGCGAACTTAGAAGTTGCGAAGTTCTCCCTGGGTCCATATCTGATTGCACATAATTCCTTCCACATAAGAGGACGCATATGTTTGTTCTCCATACAAAGCGTAGTAGCATTATTTATTGAGGTGAGCTGATACTACTTGTAATATTTCCTTTATCGAAACAGGATAGTTGTTTAACAAAGCATGGGCCAGATGAACATACTAAACTGAACATGTGCCTATCCCATTAAGCCTATCGATCATGTCTCTTATAGATGCATGGCCCTTTCGATTGGGGCATTCTCACCAGAATTTATCCCCAATTAATTGTGTCCCTTTACCTGTTGGATATGCTTCCAGTGATGAATATATGATGCTATACTGACCGGTATTTTAGAGCATCTCTTGATTGGAACAGAGCGCTACAATAACGTGGAAGTGGAAGTGTTATATGTGTCATGTCAATCTAGTTTTACCATTTTGGCCTACAATAATGCCCAATTCCAGCAATCTCACATGTAGAATTGAGCGTGCAGTGGTGTTGATCCCGAAACGTCTTATACGCTTAGCGCAAAATGTTGAGTGTTAATCCAAAAAAGGAAAAGAAAACAATAGTTAAGAAGCACTGAAAGAGTAATCTTGGTTAAACATATCGAAACACGTTCGTTCTAAAACCATCTGATTCCTTTCAGTGCTCTTTATGCATCAGTAGTCAGTACGGTTTTGAAGCCATGTAACTAACTGGTGCTTCATAGTATGAGGATATAAAAGCACCAGATTTCAAATACATGCAAATTTTCTTACAGACTGGATTCATGGTGCCATGCTTACAAAGATATACACAAAGAGCAAGGTTCTTCAAAACTCAAAAGTAATTCACAAAGCACTGACCTGGAGAAGACCTGCAGAGATGCTAGCTATTCACAGATCCACCAAAGGATGCAGAAGGTAAGAAGAGATGAATGGTTGCTTCTTGAAGAGAGATGGGGGAGTCCAGGGTACAGGTAAAGCAGCTGCAACGAAGCCTCGTGTGAACAACATAAGTTGACTTGACTCGAAGTCTCTAATCTAATGGCCATGGGGAAAAAAAGGGATCTTGACAAAGACTACACGTGAATGGAATACCAATGAGTATATGCCTGCCTGCAATGGCGTATGGACCTTCTGGGTTGCCTCGCTCTTGCTGTCGCCTGTGGTTCTCCACAAATCAATTTTGCGCGTCTCCAAAAACAAAACCAATTGTTGCCTGGAACAGGAGCTGGTTAAAAGTGCAGTTTAGAGATAGTTTCGGTGAAGACATGTAGTTCGTGTGAAAACTTCTCTTGAAAGTGTAGTTCGGCGATTGTTTCAGCAAAAAAGTATGTGCAGTTTGATGAAATTTACTCTGTACTTTTCTAAGTTTTCATTTTTATTTTTGCCTCCGGTAATTCGTAAGAGAAATTACAATAGGCGTTTGTATTTTCTTGGATTAGACTTCAAATCCCATGGTTAACTACTTGCAACATTTATATCTTACGAGCTTGTTAGAATGGTAATCTCATCTTAAGACATTCAATTGTTTGTTCACCTTAATTCTGAAATCACTGGTTGCAGATTGTGTTAGCCTCTTTAGAAAGAAACAAAGGTTGGGTAAAATGATTTATGTGAAGGCTTATCCATATTTGTAAAAGCTGTTCATTGATAAGAGGGATCAGAACCCTGTAGTAACAAAAAGATGAAGGATAAAAGTGGAGAGTACATCTTCTTAAAAAATGATGGTATTTGAATTGAAATTCCTACAACTCAGAAAGGTCAGGTGTGTTTTACCGGCTAGGCTACAATACATTTAATTAGTGGAGAAATTCATACAATTTTGTTGCCAACGTAATGTGTATCTCAACCTCTCATGCAGAACTGAACAAACTAAATCACTAAGCACGTAGTGTTTGGATCAAATAGAGTGCTTCCCCAGACTACAGTGTTTGATATTTGAATTGACATTCCAACAACTCTGAATTGACATTCCAACAGACATAAAAAATGATGGTATTTGAATTGACATTCCAACAACTCTGAAAGGTCAGGTGTTTTACCGGCTAGGCTACAATACATTTAATTAGGGGAGAAATTCATACAAGTTTGTTGCCAACGTAATGTGTAGATCAACCTCTCATGCAGAACTGAACTAGCTAAATCACTTAGCACGTAGTGTTTGGATCAAAAAGAGTCCTTACCACAGAGTACAGACAGACAGGAAAAGATGAGCAACATTTTGTAAGATGTCAGTCCACTTTGCCAAGTAGGCATATAATTTGGTCTGTGTTGAGTTAGCATGGCTTATATCTAGGTTTTACTATTTGGAAAGGTGTGTTATAAAGAGTCTAGATAAATACTAATAGAATTAGGATTCTACTCTTATTTGGATTAAGATTCTACTCTAAATTAGAGAAGAGGTAGGAAGGATTATATGAACCATGGAGGTGAATATGGAGAAGCAATGAAGCCAAGAAGAAGCAATCAAGTCTACTCATCAAAAGTGTGATACATGAAAGGATTGGAGGAATATTCTTTAGCACTAGATTCTTATATAGAGTAAGGATCCGAGTATCCTAAAAGATTCAAGAAAGTTGTGAGTGAACGACAATCTATTAGAAGCGGAATCCTTGAAAAAGCCATCGGATCTTCATCCTCATGTGATCAAGTATTAGCTGTAGTACGTGTTGCAAGCAAAAACAAAAGTATATGAAGAAAAAGGGCAAGACCAAGGACACATGTGTGCGCTATCTATGTAATAAGGAAGATCATATGATAAAAGATTGTCTGAGTTTGAAGCAAATGAACGATGCATGCTTAGCAGAGGTAGCAAAGGATAATTTAGATGTACTAGTCATTAGTCAATCGGGTACTTCTCGTAGAAGGATATCAAATTCAGGTTATTGCTTCCATATATGTTCGGTGAGGGAGATATTTGATGAAGAATCTCTACGTCCGATGCATAGAATTGTTCACTCAGTAGATTGCAAGGAGTACATATTTATTGAGGTGGAAAAGGTTACATTGGAGATGTACGATGGAGCACATCGTACATTGACGGGAGTTTGATATATATTCTCAGTTTAAAGAATAATCTAATATATATGAGATCACTTGAACTCGAAGATTGTGAGGTCTCACTTGGAGGTAGAGTTATGCGAGTTATACGCAAAGGGCAAGTAATTATGAAAAGCATCTAAAACAATGGAGGATATCGATTAAAGGGAAATCTTAAAGGTGTGGCATCCAATAGGAGGTCTAATAAAAATCCTGGTCAGGAGAAAGAAACTGTGTCGTCAACAGTAGGTACTCAGATTTCATCTGCAGTTATGTACAGAACTACAAAGACGGTTGTAAAATTTTAGTAGACACAAAGACGAAGGTGTGAGCTATTATAAGAAGGAAGACATGTTGGAACCAACCACGGGGTACCGACGAGCAGGTGAAGCTTCGAGGCAGTACAAACTTATGGTATGGAATGCTATAGGAACAATGGTTAAGCAAACTACACAACAAATAAGCTCTCAAGTGCAGGGTCTAGGTAGGCTAACCCGGACATTGACATGCATATTGTGGTGATGTGCATAAGTCCTTGTGGTGGGGGCACTCCCAACGAAAAACAAAAATCGAAAAAAGAAGGTGGAGCCGACTTGGAACGAGTTCATGGAGGAGCACAGTGACTTCAAGGGTAAGAGTCAAGGTGGAGATTGTTGAGTTAGGATGACTCTTATATAGTTTTTTATTATTTAAAAAGGTATACTATAAAGGGTCCTAGATGAATACTATTAGGATTAGGACTCCTACTCGTAGTTAGATTAGAGATTCCTACTCTAAATTGGAGATTGGAGAAGAGGTAGAAGGTACTATATAAATCATGAGGGTGACCATAGAGAAGCAATCAAACCTACACATCTAAAAGTGAGATGCACGAGAGGATTAGAGGCTAGGATATTCTTTAGCACTAGTTCTTGAGCTAGGATATGTGGTCCTAAAAGATTCCAGATGATTGTTACTGGGCGACAATCCTTTGCACTCTTCTATGGTTATGCTTAAGGAATTTAGAGTTGGCTTCGCCAAATATTGATCTCTCTCGTCGTGGTTGTTTCAACGTCGTTATTTTGGTTCTCTCTACGAGATTCATTTTCTTTGTTCGGTATCTATCGTGCACGCTCGTGCCATATGTGATAAACTTTGATTCGATCTAGCAGTTAATACGCATAAGAAGGGGTATATGCGTGTAACAGTTGTTTTTGTTACACTCAAGGGTTATCATGTACCATCAAAATAAAAATAACATATCAATTTTTTCATGTGAGATCGTTGGGATCGAATCTTTGTGCGTTGTTTAATTATTTCCTAATCTTTGTATTTCTGTCATGCATGATATCAATGAAACATTTTTGCATGCACATGTGAAATTTAATATTTATGCCATTTCAAAGTTCTGTAGAGCTCTTTCAACAAGTTTAACAAATGTAATCATAAACTTTAATTCATTTTTATACACATAATGTCAAACCCAGAAATTCAATTCCAAATCTTATGTAAATCAGTAGCCACACACATAATACAATGTTGCATCACATCTATACATGAGTAAATAAACCAAGTAGCACATAATATTAAGCGGTTTACCATAGACCTTTGTGGCCAAGTTTTGCACAAATGGATCAACCAGCGAAATACAAAATTATACTCCGCTAGACTTTAAACAAGGATATTAAAACATACAAGTTTTATCAAAGTGGTGACTGTCCTAACTAGTTTATTTTGCATAAGGCTAACTTTCTTTTGCGATAGACTTAGTTATTTGTAGAGAGCAAATTGTAAGAATAAATGATATAAATAAGAAATATTAAATAATAACCATAGATATACTTGTAAATATTCGGCTATCCTTTGTCATAACATTAACATTAGATGGTCCATTGTCAAAACATTTTCTAGCATGGACAAGAACCATATAAGGTTTGTTAAGGGAGGTTGGGGGAGATGAGCTAAATATGCTATACCATGACGCGGGCGTCGTCTGCTGAGCACGAAGAGTTAGCTTTTGGCGATGAACCAGGTGTTCTTTTCCTCGTGTCTTCTTGGGCCTCCTGCTTCGCTTGCTTGTAGCACAGGGCCAACTACAAAGGAAATTAGTGGTAAAAGTTGTATTTCTAGAGACCGTACGAACTTTGGTAGCAGGTATAATAAAAAGAAGGATCTTTCTTAAAAAATTAATTTTGTTTATTGTAAGCTCTCAAGTAGACGTTGTCTCAAATACGTACAACCATACTCTTAATTTTTTTTATCACTAATATACGTAGACATATTTATATTTGCCACATATGAACTATATTAGTAGATTTGTCAACTAATTTCATACCGCTATTATGTTTTAAATTTTTTTTACTGATATACATCGCCCGCTGATTTTTTATAAGGCATTTCATGCTGGGCCAAACGTGTCAATTATATGACACGGACAGGTATTACAGACCGTACCTGTGTTGATTAACTGGAAGAAGATCTGCAAGGTCAGTCGTCGCTTTGGGAGATTTCTATGGACCACTGCACGCTCAACATGATCATAATTAACGATAAGACAAAAGACGGTTCAACATGCTCTTAATTAACGACAAGAGAAAGAAACACTTGGTTGATATAACTGACGCGGTCAAGTCACCCCATTTTGCCAAGTAGACGTATATGCCGGGTTTTTTTGGTTACATCCGAGGGTTGTCGTGGTGTAGCAGCGAAATAAAAATGACATCTCATTTGTTTTTTCCATGTGAGATAGTTTTTTTTGGGGGGGGGGGGGGGGGGGGGGGTTAGAATCTTTGAGCGTTGTTTATGATTTCCCTTCTTGTGTTTCCAATGGGGTGTTTGGATTTGAGCTGGAATGGTTCGATTCAGGATATGAGATCATTTAACTGTTTGGTTGACTGAATTTCTTTTATGCTATATCATTCCGTTTGACGAAATCAGTTGAACCACACCGTCCCACATAATTTTGTTCAAGTCCTATCCTATACATTCAACCAAACAGCATGCTTATACCATCCCATACATTTATCTATATAATACGATAGAAATTAGTGATAAAAGTTGTATTTCTAGAGACAGTAGGTATAACCATGTGGATAAAAAGAAGGAAAAATTAATTTTGTTTATTGTAAGTTCTCAAGTAGATGTTGTTTCAAATACGTACAACCATACTCTTAATTTTTTATCACTAATATACATAGACATATTTATATTTGCCACATATATATTAGTAGATTTGTCAACTATTTTCATACCATTATTATTTTATTTTTTTACTGATATATACATCGCCCGCTGATCTTTTATAAGGCATTTCATGCTGGGCCAAACGTTGACATCAGTTTGATGCCAATAAGTTAACTATATGACACGGACAGGTATTACAGACCGTAGCTGTGTTGATTAACTGGGAGAAGACCTGCAAAGTCAGTCGTCGTCGCTTTAGGAGCTTTCTGTACGGCGCGACTTGAGTCGTCGCTTCAGGAGCTTTCTGTACTGCACGCCTTGACGTGTAACATCCTCTTGAATTAACGATAAGACAAAGGAGGTTCAACAGGCTCTTAATTAACGACAAGACAAAAGAAAGACTGTGTAATACCCCAATTATGCATAAGGGGAAAATGATAGCGTTTAAGAGCGTAGTTTGCCGTCAGACCCGTCGACCTTTTTGGAGTGTCGATTTAGTATCGCGCGCAGAGGTTCCCAGACCATTCCAGGACGGTCGGCACCGTCTAGAGAGCCGTATAATTAGCGCTCTCAGAGGTTCCCGGACCGCCTAGGGACAGTCGGCCCCGTCTCGCGCTTCGGGTGTTCATCATCCGGCAAATTCTAACCTTACCTGTCACCGATTTACCTGCCGCAGTAGAAGAGCACCAAATAGTATAAGGATGCCATTGGACCAATAAGCCCATAGTGCAATTACCAGCCAGAGCAAAAAAAAGGGGAAGGGCAAAAGTGTCATTTCACGTTGAGAGTGATGGCCATGCCTCTTAAATAGACAAGACAACACACAGCCACTTTTCTGCCACTGCCCCAAGAACAAAGCCAACCGAGCACCACTTTCCATTCCTTCTCACTGCCAAGACCGAGCGCCACTCCCAAAGCACAAGCACAGCCGCACCACCGCAAGGAGGAAGCAAGGAGAAGATAGAGCCGAAGGGGAGGAGCAAGGGAGCGGCCGGTCGGAAGAACTACCTGAACCTCAACCTCATCCATGCCATTCTTGTGCTAGCTCAACAAGCAAGTAAGCCTGACCTCACCTCCCATAGTCGGCACCGTGGCATAGCACGTTAGCATGCAATAGCACAGGCTAGAGTGGAGGGGAAGGGTGCATTGCCCTGTTGGGGAGGTGGCCGGGTGTAGAGGAGGCGGCCGGCGGCCATTGGCCGTGCCGGCCGGCGGGGGTGCCGAGCGCTCCACCACTGTGCGCGCGCTCGGGGAGACGGCAGGGTCCGGTTCCGGCCGGATCCAAGGCGGGGAGGGTGGCGCAGGGGGCGGTGCTGCAGGGTGGCGGCCGGATCTGGGCCCGGTCGGCCGGCCTGGGAGGAGCCACCGGCGCCGACGCTCCTCGGGCTGAGATACCCCGCGCCGCAAGCCACCAAGAGAGGGGATGAGGAGAGGAGGAGGCGGAGGCGAGAGCCGGCGGCGGCCCATGGTCGGCGGCGAGTGAGGAGGCCGGCGCGCCCTTGCGCCGCCATGCCACCTGGAGCCGGCCGCTCGGCCGAGTGCACGAGAGAGAAGGAGAGAGGGGAGAGGGAGGAGAAGGCAGGGGGAGAGGCGGAGGACCGCCGGCGGGGAGCTGGGGGGGGGGGCCGGCGACGCCGAGCCGGCCCTACGTCGTCGCGCCGCCCCAGGCAAGGCCGGCGGGAGGAGAGGCCATTTCGGCCGAATGGGATGAGGGAGAGAGAGAGGTGAGTGAGAGAGGAAGGGCATGGAGGGATAAGGCCTGTTCGGCCGCAGGGAATAAAGGGAGAGAGAAGGAAAGAAAGAAGAAAAAGAAAGAAAGGAAAAGAAAAGAGAAGAGAAGAGAAAAGAAAAGAGGAGAAAAAGAAAGAGAGGAAAAAAAAAGGGGGGTTTGGCACCTGAGCGACAGGTCCCTCAAAACCCGAGCGTTTACGCCAGCGATCGGGATTGCGCATAGGGTCGTTGTTCTCTGTTTATGCCCTGGTTTCTGTTTTGCCGTTGAGTCGGGTTAACATGTACGCAGGTGGAGGTCCCGGGTTGGAGCCGTCCACGCGTCATCCCCGAGGCTAACCAGGCAAGTACATGGTAGAACGGTAGATCGAAAGGTTTATGAAAATATGTGATGCTTACACGATATGATGATGTTTATCTGGAAATGTGATGTTAACATGATATGATGTTGCATGGTAAGAGATGTCAATGATGATGGAGTGAGGTAGGCAAAGATGCTTGTCTACTAGTAATGCTAGTGATGAGCGGGAATATGATCATGGACATGTGCATTTGCATGAGGAGCACTCAAGAGTGAGGGCGGTGAGAAAGTCCCTAGTTATGAGTAAAGCTAGTGGACTAATCCGGAGTGCTCTTGAGTAAGACCTACTTCGGTAGGCCTCCACGGGAGTGGAGGGGTCCCGTGCCTATGAGGGCGGGCCCACGATGGGTGAACATCGACGGGTGTTCACTCGGCAGTACCGGTACTTGCAAAGTGAAGAGCATATGAGCATGTAGAGTAATGAGGCATGGCATTGATGGCATTGCATTGCTTGGCCATGAGAATGATGTTATGAACATGATGATATATGTGCATTATGGTTATATGCTTGCTTATGTTGGTAATGTCTATTGTTATATTATGTACTTGCTGAGTCTTTGGACTCACTCTTGCTTTGTTGTGTTTTTTTTAGGTAACTGTTGAGGACGACTTGCACGGGCGGGTGTAGCACATGAATGACTACACGTTCTTGCAGCACTTCACATATCTAGCTTTTGGTAGTATGTTTAATTCCACTAGTAAGTTAGGAAAGTTGTTTAGGAATGGTATGGTGTAAGTGGTTGTTGCTTCATGATTAAGGTAGAGTTTGCTTAAATTGTTTAGCAGATGCCTAAAAGTGGTATTAATATGCAATGATGGTAGCACTCTAGGCCTAGAGGATGGGCGGGGTGTTACAGTTGGTATCAGAGCGGGCGTTAGGTCCGTGGTAAAGAAATTTGACAATCTAGGTTAATTATTCAACTAAAATTTGACTTAGGCCTAATAATTAAATTAAAATTTGACACACTGGTGCACCATAGGATGGGGAATGGGTCTTACATTGCATTTACGCTTTCGTGGCCTTGATGTTGATCTGTGCTGTTGAAATAGATGTTTGTGGGCTAGCTGTGTGATTGGCTATCTGTCTTGAATAGAGGTGCCGAGAGCTAGAGGACGCGGACGTGTGCACAGTAGGATGGGATTGGGTCAAGCATTGCATTTTCGCGTCTGTTAGTCATGTTGATTTTCAATGCTTGATGTTGATGCTTATAAGTTGATAGCAAGCATTTGAACTGGTTATTTGTGTGTCCTACGGGATTTTGCCGTGTTTGTGTCGTGTAGCGATGCAATAGAGATTGAGATAGTGGCCATTGGAGAGGCCTGGTCATGTTGCCAATTGTGGCATTGGGGTAGTGATGTTTTGCTTCAGTTTCGGGAAGTTGGTTCCCTTTGGTTAGCAACTCGTTGAGTTGTTTGGTAACTACCCGATAGTGGGGAGTGTTCCATGCAAGTTTGGTTTTCGGGAGAATTTTGATTATAAGAATGGTTTGAGTAACTTACGTGATGAGATCTTTTTTTTAGAGAAGGCAATATCCAATAGTGATTGAAGTGTTGGATTAGGCGTATGTGGGACATGGTGGTTAAAGTAACAAGTTAGTAGGGCATGGTATTCTAAATTGTGAGAATCTAGAGAAGTAATTGATTTTAGTCATGTTTGTGGGATTGAAGTTGAGTTGAACCCAATAAGGATTTAGTAGTAACATGAGTAGTAGCGATGTAAAGCATATCCATTTCTGTTTAATAGTTGGATTTGAATTATTGGTGAATCAGTTGTTGATTATAGTTGCTTGGACTGTTGAACCACATTGAATGACTGATAACATGATGGTCCCAATCGATTAGCCCAATTGTGCAATCTAGGCATGCTAAGAAGTGTGCTAATGCATTATTTTGGTGGAAAATTCCGCATGGGGTTATCCTTTCATTTGATAATAGGCGAAGGGTTATAAAGCCAAGTCCGCTAATCCCGCACCATGAATGATTATTATAATCATGACCAATGTTTTGGAAGATTCTAATAGTTGTAATGTTAGAACTCTATTGAGGTTAGTTGGGAGAATAAGAATGAGGATCTTAATGTCGGATAAATCTTCCAGTTAAATTGAATGGAGGAGAATTGTTATAGAGTTGAGTGAGACTTAAATTCTGGGGGGATGAAGCTAATAATGTTCTAACGAGATTTGGTGGCAAAAATTTAAGCGTGAATTGGTGGAGTTGCCACTGCATTTGGTAGGAAATCATGTGCACACCTACGGAAGTAGAACAGATAGATTCTATGCTTAAAAGTAACTGTGGTTTACGGAAGTACATATTATGTGTGCTAAAATCCGGGTGATTGATCATCCCTAGAGTTGAGCTGGCGGAGATTGGTTAGCGCCTTGAAAATTAGGTGCTCATGGGATTATTTATTGATAGTGGATTTTTTTTTATCAAAGAGCCTTGACCACATCTTGTGGTATGCGTGCTTGATAGTTGTTATAGTTGTGTTGTTTTGCTCAGTAAGGTGGTAGTGTTTGGTGAACTATAGAGTAAATATGGAAGAATAAAGTATCCGGTGAGCTGTGGAAAGGTTCAAGATGGGATACTAAAAGTCAATGACTTATGTATTAGCGAATTGTCATTTGCTAATCTATGTAAGCAGTATAAGAGGTACTGGCTTGTTGTGGTTATGGGGAAGAGAATGTTAATTGGTTTCTATGTTGTATTTGGAAGAAACACTTTGTGTTTTGGCATGCATTATCATTTGGGTTCATGACTTCGAAGGAGGTCATGTTCAATTCTAGCAATGATGAATGCTTGGAGATACGGTAGGAGATCCGCATGACTTACAGATTGATTTATGTGCATGTGTTATGAGTGCTACCTGACTTTCCTCACTTCTGCATATGAGATTTCCCGGACGAGTGGTCCGTGGCGCTCCCGAACGCGTAAGTTTTGGGTGTACCTAGGAACGAAGTCCTAGGCGTACTCAGGAATGAGTCCTGAGCGTTTCCCAAACATGTAATTTCGGTTGTTTTGAATTGAGAGTCTAAAGTGGGCCCGGGCGCGTCGACTAGGGTAATGTAATATTTGGACTTTGTTGCATCCCTCCGTTTTCTTGGTGTTAATTGCCTAATGTGTTTGTTATGTTGTGATGCTATGGCCAGAGGGAATGGTTCTCCCGTCTAGGCGTTGCATCCTTGAAAGAGTGAATCCCGTGTTGGGGGGGGGGGTTGTAGTTGTTTTGGGGGAGTGAGTGATGAACTCATTCTAAAGTCCTGCCGTATTAAAGAATGAAAGCTGTTGGGATTTCGTTCTGTTTTTGGATGTTTGAGTTTGGTAGACTTCTTAACTCTGGAGGGTTGCTGAAGGATTGAAATTCCTTGCTCTCGAAACAGATGTTAAATTCATGACATGAAACTCTATTAGGCCTAGATCTAGAGTGAGATGGTTGATATGTTGGTAATAAGGTGATAATAAAGGTTTGTGTGGCTAATAGAGTACTGAGTTGATCTCATCCCATAATCCTGGTGGGAAATTGATTAGGGATAAAATTGGCCTTAAAGGCGAAACCGATGATCGATTGTGTCTTCACAACTAGTAGTGTCTATGGGAAAAAAGAATGGTGACTGATGTCACATTTAAGCTGGTAAAGCATGGGTAGCGATGAGAGTATGAGATTTTGGTGAAAGATCTTCCCTGACTTATGTTTTGAGGTAATCATCACTAGGTGTTAATGAATTAGATTGCTTGATTCCAATAACATAGATCGAGGATGATACAAAAATCGGAGTTATTGGAGGAGTATTGGGAACCCTGATTTATGAGCCTCATATTTGTTGATAGCTAGTAGGGGCTAAAAGATTGAGGTAAAGTTAAAGTAGAGCTTTTGGAAGATTTAGTTATTTGATGTCAAATGAGATCCTAATGGAGCTTACCTTATTCTGTGGATGTGAGAAGTTGAGAGTTGGTGTGTGATTTGTTTTATCCACCCTGTTTGGTGATCATTATTTAAAGTAGTAGTCAGGGGAGTAATCCATTCCATGAGTAATTGGAATGCTCTGTTGGGGAGGTGGCCGGGTGTAGAGGAGGCGGCCGGCGGCCATTGGCCGTGCCGGCCGGCGGGGGTGCCGAGCGCTCCACCACTGTGCGCGCGCTCGGGGAGACGGCAGGGTCCGGTTCCGGCCGGATCCAAGGCGGGGAGGGTGGCGCAGGGGGCGGTGCTGCAGGGTGGCGGCCGGATCTGGGCCCGGTCGGCCGGCCTGGGAGGAGCCACCGGCGCCGACGCTCCTCGGGCTGAGATACCCCGCGCCGCAAGCCACCAAGAGAGGGGATGAGGAGAGGAGGAGGCGGAGGCGAGAGCCGGCGGCGGCCCATGGTCGGCGGCGAGTGAGGAGGCCGGCGCGCCCTTGCGCCGCCATGCCACCTGGAGCCGGCCGCTCGGCCGAGTGCACGAGAGAGAAGGAGAGAGGGGAGAGGGAGGAGAAGGCAGGGGGAGAGGCGGAGGACCGCCGGCGGGGAGCTGGGGGGGGGGCCGGCGACGCCGAGCCGGCCCTACGTCGTCGCGCCGCCCCAGGCAAGGCCGGCGGGAGGAGAGGCCATTTCGGCCGAATGGGATGAGGGAGAGAGAGAGGTGAGTGAGAGAGGAAGGGCATGGAGGGATAAGGCCTGTTCGGCCGCAGGGAATAAAGGGAGAGAGAAGGAAAGAAAGAAGAAAAAGAAAGAAAGGAAAAGAAAAGAGAAGAGAAGAGAAAAGAAAAGAGGAGAAAAAGAAAGAGAGGAAAAAAAAGGGGGGTTTGGCACCTGAGCGACAGGTCCCTCAAAACCCGAGCGTTTACGCCAGCGATCGGGATTGCGCATAGGGTCGTTGTTCTCTGTTTATGCCCTGGTTTCTGTTTTGCCGTTGAGTCGGGTTAACATGTACGCAGGTGGAGGTCCCGGGTTGGAGCCGTCCACGCGTCATCCCCGAGGCTAACCAGGCAAGTACATGGTAGAACGGTAGATCGAAAGGTTTATGAAAATATGTGATGCTTACACGATATGATGATGTTTATCTGGAAATGTGATGTTAACATGATATGATGTTGCATGGTAAGAGATGTCAATGATGATGGAGTGAGGTAGGCAAAGATGCTTGTCTACTAGTAATGCTAGTGATGAGCGGGAATATGATCATGGACATGTGCATTTGCATGAGGAGCACTCAAGAGTGAGGGCGGTGAGAAAGTCCCTAGTTATGAGTAAAGCTAGTGGACTAATCCGGAGTGCTCTTGAGTAAGACCTACTTCGGTAGGCCTCCACGGGAGTGGAGGGGTCCCGTGCCTATGAGGGCGGGCCCACGATGGGTGAACATCGACGGGTGTTCACTCGGCAGTACCGGTACTTGCAAAGTGAAGAGCATATGAGCATGTAGAGTAATGAGGCATGGCATTGATGGCATTGCATTGCTTGGCCATGAGAATGATGTTATGAACATGATGATATATGTGCATTATGGTTATATGCTTGCTTATGTTGGTAATGTCTATTGTTATATTATGTACTTGCTGAGTCTTTGGACTCACTCTTGCTTTGTTGTGTTTTTTTTAGGTAACTGTTGAGGACGACTTGCACGGGCGGGTGTAGCACATGAATGACTACACGTTCTTGCAGCACTTCACATATCTAGCTTTTGGTAGTATGTTTAATTCCACTAGTAAGTTAGGAAAGTTGTTTAGGAATGGTATGGTGTAAGTGGTTGTTGCTTCATGATTAAGGTAGAGTTTGCTTAAATTGTTTAGCAGATGCCTAAAAGTGGTATTAATATGCAATGATGGTAGCACTCTAGGCCTAGAGGATGGGCGGGGTGTTACAGACTGACGCGGTCAAGTCACCCCATTTTACTTGGTTGATATAGGTCTGTTCGTTTTGATTTGAGATTGTGATTTATGACTTATTTTTTATTATTTTTAAATTTTATTTTTTCTGACTTTTTGGGTTTTTTGAGTTTTTTACTGATTCGTTTTTTCGCATTTGTTTGTATTAGGATAGCCTATTTTTTCTATTTTTTAAATTTAATTATATCAAATAAGACATTATCAGCTGTAGTACAGTTTCAGCCAGTTACAATGAAATTTTAGCTATAAACCACTTTTTTCAATCCAAATAAGTAGCACATATAATTTAGCCGGTTTTGTTTTTGTTACACCCGAGGGTTGTCGTGTAGCATCGAAATAAAAATAGCATCTCATTTGTTTTTTTTTTCCATGTGAGATAGTTGGGGATAGAATGTTTACCAGATTAAACGGGAATGGTTCGGTTCATGATATGCGGACATTTAACCGTTTGGTTAATTAAATTGTACCAAACGATTTCAGACAAAATTATTCTAGTTAAAGGAATATTCTTCTTTTAGCGGTATCATCGCGTTCGACAAAATCAATTGAACCACACAGTCCCACATACTTTTGTTCACATCCTGATCATTCATACAACCAATCAAACACATTTACCTACTATCACATATATCCAACCTGTTAGGTTGGTACTTGGTCGTACCACCCTATCTAGGACGATTTCGTACTACTTGTACAGTTGTACGATTCTATCCCATTTAGGTCCCACTGGTTTCAGCTTCAACTTCTGACTTATTTTTCACTATTCATAAATTTTGTTTTTTTATGAACTTTTGGCCTTTTTTTAGCTTTTTTGCCGGTTCTTTTTTTCTCGTATTTGTTTGCGTTGTCCATGATGTGCTAGCATTTTTTTCTATTTTTAAATGTTTTAAATTTAATTACGCAAAATAAACCATCTTCAGCTATAGTGAAATTTCAGTCGCTACAGTGTAATTTCAGCCATAAGCCACAACTTTTCAGCTCAGCCGAGCGGGGCTGGTCTACCAACCAAATGCACCCGAAGTCATTACTGTGATCGTTTTGGCTTCAGTTTTTAGCTTCCGGCTTATTTTTCACTATTCATAAATTTCGTCTTTTTCTGAACTTTTGGCTTTTTGTTGAGTTTTTTTGCCGGTTCTTTTTTTTCCCGTATTTGTTTGTATTATATGTAATGGGTTAACATATTTTTTTATATTTTTTAATTTTTTAAATTTAATTATGCTAAACAAGCCTTTGTCAGTTACAGTATTTTTTAGTCGCTACAGTGCTTTTCAGTCATAAGTCACTAAAAAAAGTCCAAATGATCACCAGGGTAGTTCACGTGATAGGATTCGTTTCTGCTCATTTATATATACATGGTAGGGTGAGTCGTTTCTGCGCATAGTTCACCCGAAGTCTTTTCTTTGCCCCACTTGGTTGATTTGTGAGCCGGCCGCTAGCGCATCCCCTTCAGGTCTTCCAGGTTAGCGCTTTTAGAAGCTCCAGCTCTTTATCACGTAATTCTGAAACGATTAATCATGGTTCGATTTTACATTTTATATATGCTCTTTTCGATTCTTCCCTAAAACTTTCAGGTCTACAAAACAGAGAAATACGTGTTATTTTTGTATCGATCAAAACAAATGCACACAAGTAGTTTCTTTTTAACAGGAGATGTACAGCAATGTCCAGAAGGTAAGGGTCCTATTGGGAGGTAGGAATCTTACGGGAAATAATGCAATGCTTGTAGGTTTCCTATGGAAACCATGTGTTCCAAAAGGTGCCTAAGCCAGGCGGTTTTCAAGAAACATCTAATTACTTTTACAATACACTTGTTCTGGACATTATAATTAGTATGTCCAACCAAACTTTTGCTTGGCTCTGAGAGCACGAATATCATATTACAGAACTTCAAGCTATGTTCTCATAGCTTAATTGGGGTCATATTCATTGTTTAGTGCGTGTGCGTTCTTCTTCCATGCATCATTCGTGCTGAAAATTTTCCAAAAGATCTCGAGTGTTTGTGGCTGGGGTGTAGGGCATGCCATCCCTTTGCCCTTCCTCCCTGCCCCTGCCTACAATATTGTTGAAGGACATTTTCAATCATTTTAGGATGCACCAAATAGAGGAAATTCACTACATGCGTAATAGCTTGCTTTGGGTAGCTATTTATTAGGAAAAGATAATGCAAAATACAAATATTTAAACACATAGTTCAAATACCTGAGAGACCATATGGCATGCAAAACAAGCTAGGTTAGTCACGATGTGACTATTTTCTATAATTATTTTCGTGTTCCACAGTTAAATAATCTTGTTTGGAGAACAAATCCATGATTCAAGGGTTTGCACTACTTTATGGTATTTTGCAACTTAATCTACAGTTCGAGATGGCCTTCGCTCCATAAAATTACTGCTATCCCTGACTGGTCGGCAGGAACACAACGCTTCTGACCGTTCGTTCGTCCGTTCGTTTTGTGTTTTGTTTGTAGAACTTTCTTGTTTTAGTGGAGGAATTAATAGAATGTTCAAGTTCATACCGAAACCAATATTACTATGTACCTTCTATATTTTTGTTGCAAGGAAAACTACAGTTTATCTTATTCAGAGAGGTTTTGTGCGTTATAGAAATGGCTGATCAAGCAAGAGAACTTGAAGCCCTGGAGCGCATATTGACTGATACAAGTGCGGAGCCGGTCAAGTTATCCTACTCACTTTTACAACTCATTACAAAAGATTTCTCTGAAGAGATCGGTCGTGGTGGGTGTGGAGTGGTTTACCTGGTACGATTCGTTCTTGATTGCCTTGCAAATGGTAATTTTTCAAATATTTGCGCTAATGAGCAAAATGCTCGTGTCAACGCTAAACAGGGAGTTCTTCCAAGCGGAAGGGTTGCTGTGAAGCAGCTTTCGGCATGGCAGGATCTTTCTGATAAGAATTTTGCGGACGAGGTTAACTGTTTAATGCGGACAAACCACAAAAATATAGTAAGAATTCTAGGCTATTGTGCAGATACACAAGGGCAAATGATGCCACTCGACGGAAGACATGTTTTGGTAGATGTACGACGAAGGTTGCTCTGCTTTGAGTATGTACCTAACGGACACCTTCAGCGTTATCTTGAAGGTTAGCTTGCAACTCTGCTTCTAGCTTCTTCTTTTTTTTTTTTTAGCTTTTTTGGTTTTTGTGTATTTTTTCTTTATTCCTCTACCTTGTCCGTGATGATATATTTTTATTTTTTAAATTTAATTACATTAAAAAATACCAGCAGATACAGTATATTTTCAACTGCTATAGTAAAAAAACATAAACTAAACTTTTCAAGTCTAAATAGCACCACCTTTATTTCCCGTATGTACTCCTTATAAAAAAGGGCAGCATTAATTGCTCGGTACAATCGCAAGGTTCGAATTGGAAAATATTGTCCGACGTGTTAATGACATATCGCCGAGGCCGAGGCCCATATGTCTTCTTAACATTTGTTAATATTTTACAATCTATACCTCCTTGCAATAGAAAGTACCTGCTTTAAATTTATATTAAAAAAATCCTTTTTCAATTAGTCTTTCTGATCCAAATAAGTATTGCTTATTTTTAGGGCGTGGCACTACCATTAAAACCAAAATTAATTCTAGCACCTCGCAATTACCTTTCCCCTCTTACTTCATGTACCAGACAAAAGTAGTTTCTCAGACCAAATAAAACATTTGCTCAAATCATCTAATATACTTCGGATTTGTTTTTTTAATGTAGTGCTGCGATGTGCGTAGCACGTGTACTGTTACAAGTGTCGCTCATACATTATAAAAGTAGAAACTACCTAAACTTGTCACTGATCATTAGAAAGTAGAAACTACCATAATTTCCTTGAAGTGCCTCCTATAGCACCAAAATATCAAGAATACCAAAGCCCTTCTGCACAAAGAATGCATTAATCATTTGAATGTGTTAACTTTTACAGAGAAACCTCATGGGGATGAATGGTATATACGTTATCGAATGATTAAGGGAATTTGTGAGGGTTTGCATTATCTTCACGAAGAGCGCATTAGTCATTTGGATCTCAAGCCTGAAAATGTTCTGCTGGGTGGTCACATGGAGCCAAAAATTACGGACTTTGGTTTGTCAAGATGCTTTGATGAAGAACAATCCAGAATTTTCACCAAAAACATTTGTGGAACACGGTAAGCTAAGCCACTTGATGACTCAATATTTTCTCTTGAAATCAAGTCTGATAAATTTTCTTTGCGCCATGATGCTTAAAACTATCATGTTGTCATGCAGGGGATATATAGCACCAGAATTCATACACAATGGAGAAATATCATTCAAGTCAGACATATTCAGTTTGGGCATTATAATCATAAAGCTATTAACGGGGCGTAACAAGTATGATATTGAAAACGTAAGGAGAATTTTTCTAACCATTTCGGTCCCTTTTGTTAAATTGTGTCAAAATTTACCATTCCATACTATCAACATATAGAAAATATTCAGTGCAGTTCTCATGTTCGGTGCAAGCAGCAAACTACGTTGGTTTCATAATAAAATTTACGTTATTAATTATTAAGCAATTGCAGAGTGCTCTGCAAACTCGGTATATAGGGACACAAACAAAGACAATATTTTCATTGAAAGTAAATGAAAAATTGAAAATTATTAGGGAAATAAGAGTTAATGAGAAAGTAGCCACTGTTCAGATTTTATTTTGTTCTATATTGTGCTATAACTCATGTCAGTCACGTGATACTACCTTTATGCCAAGAAAAAAGTTTAAGGTTTCATGATCTTGGTCATACAAAACTCCTCTCAAGTTCATGCCTAGTGCAATGACAAGCCGTCTCGTGGGAAAAAAATGTTGAGGTGCATACATAATTAGCAATTTCACCACGATTTTCCACATGTATTTCTAAAAAAGCTAGTAATTCAAGAATGAACAAGAATGGCTCAAACTTAGACTTGACCTAAAATCAGGATTTAACTAGGTATTTAAACATATCACATCTCAAGAAGTAATCAATCTAATCAAAACTTAGCCAAAGAGTTCAACCTTTCCATGTTGTTTGTTCAAGTTGACAAAATTTACCTCATCATTTGCAAGTTTTAACTTTTCATCACAAGAGCCATGTGCCAATCTTATTTTATCAAGTTTAGTAGTTATATCACTAAGTTGAATCAAGCTTGATATATTAATTGTTCTAACAGTGTCCAACTCAGAATGTAAAACTTGACAAGACTTATAAGATTCATCATCAGGAATAGACGCTCTAAGTCTATTAATTTTAGAATTTAAGCTCTCAACAACAAGATCATAATTTTTAATTTTCTTTTCATACTTTTTGAGCCCCTCTATCAATCTAAGCACAACACAAGACAAATCTGTATAAGAAGGTTTTACCTCATCAGGATAACTGTAGAGATCAGCATTGTTAAGCTCCTTACTATTCGCCATTTTCCATAAAACACATCTCGCTTCTTACTATTTGCCATAAAATACATCTCTAGAATGTCCACCTCTTTTGCCTTCTTACCATTATCCTTACCCTTACTTCCAGAATTATCATCATTCAAATCAATCTCATTAAATGCTAAAAGTATTTTTTGTTGATCGTTCTACGATAATTGCACTTTTTTCTTGGGTCAATCTTGAATTGAAAGTGACGAGTTGGTGCCTTGTCATCCTTGACCTCCTTGCTTCTCAGTTTGGGGCAATTCATCTTAATGTGGTTTAGCTTACCATATTCATATCATCTGATTGGACCTCCACTCTGCCTTGATATGATGTTGTTAATTGCCTTGGTCACCCTGTTACAGAAGAGTACAAACCACTCTTCTAGAATCTTCTCTAACTTCATCTGAAATAGAACAAAGTGCAAACAAGAAACAATAGAGGATTGTTAGCTTGGTTAGTCACTAAACCCAGAGAATTAGATTTGTTTATCTTGGCCAAAATATCAATCTCATGTGTTTTCATTTTGGAATAAAGATCATTAAAAGTGGGCTTTTCCATGTTAACAAAATGATTAATAGTAGTAACTAATACACTCCAAATAGATATATCCAAAGTATTTAAGATTTGATGAGTATTGTCAGAATCAGAATATATGATATTAACAGATTGCAAATCACTAATAATTTTTCAGGTTTCATTTCAAATTTAGAATACTCTTTTTTAAATTGGTTCTAATGACCACCTTTAACAGACTTAGAAACTTTATGATAATCAGATAGAGTAGTCCAAATTTTATTAGCAATTTTAATATGAGAAATTCTGACAAACTCGTTTCTACTTAGATCTTGCAACAAAATATTTCTAGCCTTAGCATTAGTTTTAACATCAGCAATATTTTCAGTAGTAACAATAGGAGGTACTTCATATAGATTTTCAACTTTTACCAAATATTATTACCTTGTGCTTGTAGAAAATCTCCATGTGTGTTTTCCAATAGATATAATCTGATCCATCAAAAAATGATGGCTTACCTCAAAAACGATATGGATCTGATGCTATTACAACCTACTCTGATATCACTTATAGAATTATTGATAACAATCAGAGAGAATGAATAATTATAATCTGCAACGAAAACTTTTTTTCCCGCAAGATGAAAACCCAGAAAAACTCTTCTCCACTAATCTCTTTCCTTTGCTCTGTTCTCTACTTTGGTGCTGTGAGGGCTAAGGCCGAGACCCCTGGCCCTCACAGTACCAAAGTCCACGCGATACAAGATGACTCCGCAGTCGGAGAGGTGGCCTCGGGGAGAGATCGCCAAATAGTCAGCCGACAGCCGGACCGCCCACCCAAGGTAGCTGCTCTCCCGGGCAAATCACACGTGCGCCCTTCCTGGATGTGATGCGCCCAACACACAGGAGCAATGCCTCTGCTCTCCTCGCTTGTTCACCTGTTAAACCAACCAGGGCTTTGCACCTTCCTCATGTCTTCCTGGTCAACACGTGATAGCCATGCACATGTACTGCCACATGATGCTGTTGGAGAGAACGTGCCTTGCTCCCTGACGGTGAGAAATAGCACTGCAAAACAAACAGCAAAACAAACAACGACGCCGAGAGCAGATTGGTTTTTTCCAGGGAAAAAACTTTCGGTATGAAAAATTTTTCGCCTGCCAACGAAAGTGATGAAACAGCGAAATTTCGTCCGTTTCGGCCAACATTTCGGACGAAAATTTCATAACATCATTTATATTTTGTTCAAATTTTATCCAAAATGGTAAATTCGGATGAACTTTGGCCGAATGTTCCTTCTTTCGCTACCCTCCGAAAGAAGCGAAATTCCCGAAATTTCGTTGTCTTTCGGACGAAATGTTCAACCCTGGTTTTTTCTCGCTGGATTATTATGTTTGTGGCTATAAAGTATCCTTCTAGCACCTTTTAAACCCTAGCACGAAAATTACATCTCTCCAGCCTTAAAGTTAGTCTATAATCTCATCTCTATTTATAGTTTAGGGTCCAAACAAGTTCTTATCCAATTCTAAAAAGTAAGGGATCCAAAACCTTACGTAACATGGGTTTTTTTTAACTTTTGTCACACTACCCAATTTTGGACACACCAAAATTAAATGGTTACATGTCGTAGCTTCCAGACCGCACCTCCGTAGATCCAACATGCATCATCTATATTTGATCTCCATGATCTCCAACTCGAGCACGACCATCTCCTCCAGCATTCTTGGCTCTCTGGACCATAACTTCGCACTAAGTCATCTCCTAGTCCTCGCCGTAGACCACGATCGTCTCCAAGTTACCTTGCACATACAAAGACCAAAACAACATCTTTTTTCGGTATAAATTCTTTCCAACTTGACCAATATAAGTTTACACATGCCACACGCCTTAAATAACATCAATAAGCAACTTTGTTAATTATTTATCATCATAAATATTCTAGATCTAACTATATGGTCTAACACGTGGCAAGAGGCTAGTGTGGTTACAGGTGGAGAGTGGAAGAGGAGAGAGAGAGAGAGAGGAGTAGTAGGAGGAAAAGGAGGTTTGGTGGATGTTTCATTGATCCGAGGGTTAGGAACTCTAGCCGGAACACTAGTGATTGTGATAGATTTTGGGAGGGGTTTGGTATATCTTCTGTGCTCGATCTATGCATTCATGTGAGATGACCACGTTGGCAAAATAAGGCAGCCATGGTGGACAAAATAAGTAATATTTTACTATCATGTGCACAAAACAAGTTACATAATTATAATAAATTTACTCCTATCAGTGTAACTTATATGTTTAAGATGACAACTTCGATTAGTGTTAGTATAGTTTGACTGAATACATGCAATTAATGCAAGGTGACACTTTTTTAACCGAAGTGAGTGTACACTTATGGCATTTTACTAATATAATGTCATAAAACTTAGTAAACTAGTTGTCAGGGTTGAATCTTGAAGGCATACTGAATGTCTGGAATGACATATATTGAGTATTATTTTTATTTTTTACGACATGTACAAGATGTCATCCTTACTGTATGTTTGAACTTCGCAGTGGCATAAATCACTAGACGTAGACTGCCCACAAATGAAGAGATGCATTGACATAGCTCAAATTTGTGTGGACGCTGACCAACATAACAGACCTACCATTGGTGATGTAATTCATAAGCTGAATGAGATGGAAACCGTGATTCAAAGGGTGTCTCCAGTTATATACCAGGTATGATCATTCAATGCAAAGATGCAATCATATTGTCATGTAGATGTTACATAGGGATATATCTAGCGCATATTCCACCCTTTTGGTGCATCTGTGCATCTCACCTTAAAACAATACACATATTAGTCACTGAAAACTACAAAAACTCTAGGCTTCCAAGTCAATGCATGTTGATATGCTATGAGACTCCCGATGCTGGGTATATTAGATATATTACTTACATATCAAACAGCAAAAAAACATTAAATTAATTATAAAGTAGTTTTTCAAGGCAATTATAAACTAGTTTGAACTATTTTGTAGAAAGCAATAATTTAGAATAAATGCAATAAATAGATTGAAAGTAAATTTTGAAAACAAGTAATAAGTAGATAAGTCAAAGGAATTGAATAAAACCCAAGTGAACTGACCATTCACCCAATGAACTACCTGTGAACTAATCATTCACGTAATGAACCACCAGTGAACTAACTATTCACTTTCCAAACTTAACCCAACCAGGTTTTATGAAATTCTACCCCTCGTGTGACTGAGCATTGTCCATAACTTAGGACACGGCTATTCAAATAATTTTATATTCTGCAGAGATTGCACAACTTTGCACACAAGATAATCAACTTATAATATCCGTTTGACACACTTCCAAAGATGTGCAACTAGGTGATTATTACAAGGCCTTTACAATGCTCAGCCTCAATCCAACTCTGCCCACTAAAGTTTCGCTGCCTGTAGGCTTCGACCTAGTTGGTAAAAGCCCCCTCTTACACCAATGTAAGATAATGGTTGCGATCACACCCACATTCATCCCAATGATAGAATTAAAGTTGAAACATCACAAATTAATCAGCTAGGTCCATCTCATACTAGACATGTGGTTGCACGGTAAGACTCAGATCAATGGCGCATAAAGTTAAGTCCTTAGACATTTACTCAGGCGAACCTTCCACATCCCAAGTGTTGACCACACCTCCCCCTTTACTGCATGATCACTTGCCCAAGTGAAAACTATTTTATATAACCAACACCAATGACACTACCCATGCCATGGTACACAATTTTATAACTGTGGCTAACCTCTATGATTTAATATCTCATTAAGTTAAAATTAATTAATCAACATATGATGATGATCCTAACGTACTATAAGTTTGGCTAAGTATACTAGGCGTATAACCCAAGTGGATACTAGATTGCATCACTACATAATTACACATCCTATGGTGAAAATGGAATCATGGCATTTAAATTGGTTGATAACTAACAGTTACAAAGGTTTATATTAAATTAGCAATGCATGATAATTTAAAACAAAATAATAAATAATAGATTTAAAATAATAGGTTCAACATGATTAAAGGTCAATACTTACCTTGGATTTGCTTAGTTACCAATTCTTGAACTTCTGGTCCTACTTCTACTCCTTTGAAGATGTTATCTAACAAGAGAGAAAGAAAATAAAACACAAATAAATTCAAATAAAATCCAAAAAAATAACCAAACTAGAACCAAAAGATAGAGTTTAATTTTAGATGAATTTAGGAAGAAGAATCGGGTCAAACGAAGTTTGGACGGAGGAGAACATGCTCTCGAAAGATTGAAACAGCTGAGAAAATACTGAAAATTGAGAAAGAAGAGAGAAACCTATGGCTAACATGTGGGCCCTATAGATTTTGCAATTTTTTTGGAATAAAGGAAAATTATGAAAAAAAGGTGGTTAGGTTGATAAGTGTGCCCCATGGTCTATAGACCATGTCCACGGTTTGGCTCGGTCTACCATAGACTCGGCTTATAGAATAATGCACCGATGGGCTAGGGCTGACATGGCACGCGACTTAGCAGACGTGTGTGCAAGATCTGTGGAGGTAGTGATGACATGGCAATGAAGTGGCCTGCTGACATGGCAAATCTAAGCAGTGCACTAAGTTGGTAGTGCATCCTGGCATGGCACATACGTGGCTGACACATAAGGCCTGAGCCCTGATGTGCCTTGCCACGAAGGCTGCTGACTCAGACAGATCTAACGACCGTGGTTACCATCTCCAACAACGGTGAACGATGGTTTGTGGCAGGTCGGTGAGGTCACCATTAGCTTCACCGCAATATGGCAATCTCATCTACCAGCTTGGATTAGCTAGGGGGAGGTCGACGCGGTGGTAGGCGGTGTGAAGTGCGGTTTGGCGAGGCTAACCGAGCTCCACAAAAGGATGCTGGAAGCATTGAGAAGCTATAGGGCTGGGCGCATGGACCAAAGGTTGATGGAGGAGTTTTGGGGCTTGGTGGCGTGCTTTTAAAACTGGATAAGGAGGAGTCCATGGCGGAGATGAACGGTGGCATCATACGGGAACCGGACTCGAAGGTGTTCAGCTCTGGCACAAAAGAGCTGATGGGTGGGCTCAGGCGGTCAACGACATGGGGAGAGCAATGCGGGCAAGTGGTGCAGATGTGCATGTGGGAGAACAGGGCTGCGTCGATGGCAGATGCGTGGCAACACGAGAAGAGGTGTGCTTCGACTGTGAGCTAGACTGGGTTGTAGAGATGGGCCAGGAAAAGCCCCGCCCACGGAAAAGGCTTACTAGCCCAAGCCGAGGTGGGAAAGGAAATGGATTGAGCCAGAAAAGCAAGTTGGCCCGGAAGAAAGGAGAAACCGGCCAACAGGAGATTTTAGTTTTCCAAGGCTCTTGGAATTTTTGAAAAGGAATTAAATCAAATTGAGCTCTAGAAAATAGTACATAAACTCTGCAAAATCCAAGAAAATACAGAAAAATTCTTTGCATCACAAGGAACCAAACAAAAACTAGTTTTAATTTAATTGATGTTTACTTTACTCATATTAAATCTTTGAAATTTTTAAAAATTCAAATTAAGCTTTAATTATTTAAGAAAAATTCAAATGGTTATTTTTATTTTTAAAAACTTTCAAAGGCACTAAAAAGTAGGATGTCACAGATCTCTTTTTTTCCCCTCCTCTATAGACCATGCAGCGGACATCATATCGATTTCCAATAAAACATCATCCAAACCAAGCTGTGCTAAAATAGCTCACATCTTGATCTACCATAGAAAAAATTTTGTGTCTCAGTCAAGCAATGAAAGATAATACTTCATGCACTAGATTGATTTGGGCAAAGAACATGGCTCTGATATCACTTGTTAAGATCGATTGCCACTTATTACGAAATCGATGAGGCAAAGAATGAAACCCATGAAGAACAATAAAAAAACATGAGACGGAGATTTAACGTGGAAAACCATTTTAGGGGAAAAATCATAGATGCACAATCGACGAAATCACTATATGAAAAGTTACAAGCACAGAAAACTTTGACATGTCTTAACTGTGCGACTACAGAGGTACATATATAAGCTAGGGATCAGAGTCCCTAATGAAGAAAGGAACAGAGTCATAGTTGGCAACGAAACAGAGACCTATCAGAAATTAGAGCAGTAACCTTCTTGGAGACGGGAACAACACCCTGTTTGGAGAGTCTCAGAAGATAACGGTGAAGAGTTTTAGTTGGAAGATGCCTCGAATAGCCATTTCTGACTCCAGTTGGCACACACACCTTAGAGAACAACGTTTGATGCACGTCATTGCAGAGTCCATCATGGACACAAAGATGATCCCAATCATAACCTCCGATCAGTTTGCATTGCTTTATGATCGAACCCTTCAAGTGATTGGGAAAACTAGCAGTGGTCAAACCCGACCAGATTCGGATCACAAAATACAACATATTTAATAGTTAAATATTATTTTGGGTTGATGTTAATTGTGTTACTTGACCAATAATTTGTTAATTTCTTATTGTGATCCCTTTGGTAGCATTCTCTATGGTCACTTTTTTTAGTTCTTCATCTTGTTGTAGAAAATACTAGTAGATTAGTTTGAGAGAGGAAGAGATTTGCTATTGTGCATACCCAAACTAGGGTCGCATGCATGTGTATGTATATACCCAAGTCGTTTGTTGCCCAATGATCTACAATCAACGGCAACGGCTGAAACAAACAGGCTGGCTGCAGCAGATTACATGATCGAATTCAATCGATATTGTTACAAGAGAATATCTCCTAAACAACCTCAACAACCTATGACTTTAACAACCCCCTCAATCTAAACTTGTGCTATACAAGATTCAAATTGCGCTTGAGAATTACAAATTTCCAATTGGCCAAAGGTTTGGTGAAGGTGTCTGCCACTTGATCATGCAATGATATAAACTTCACATCCAGAATTTTGTGCACTACCCTCTCTCAAACAAAATGAAAGTCAACTCGAACAAAATAAAAGTCAACCTCAATATGTTTCGTCCGAGCATGGAAAATTGGATTCGCCGTAAGGTAAGTCTGCTCCCAAGTTGTCACACCACAATATTGGACTTTTGGCTTGAAATACTCCAAGTTCACACAGCAAAGACTTCATCCACATAAGTTCTGCCATCGCATATGCAAGATATTTATACTGTACTTGTGTGCTTGAACATGAGACTATGTGCTGCGTTCTGGAACTCCCGAAGATGATATTCTAGCCAAAGAAGACTGCATAACCACCAGTTGAGCAATATCATCAGGACATGATGACCCAAAAGTGCATGTGATCGTTGGTAGCACTTTCCCTCAGAGTATTCTATGGTTTAATATTGAACCCAGAGGACACGTGGAATATTCTACTATTGTTTGACAACTGTTTTATTAAATGCAATTAAATGACAGTGAGAGGGTTACAATTATGAAGGAGAATAATATTAAAATACTAAATAAAACTGATACTAATACTAATGCTATGACTGCAAGGCAATTGTTCTTATGAATGGAGGTAGGGCCTAGGGTCTTAGGATCACCTGCAACATTAGGGGATCTTGAGGATGATTATAATGATCTAAATAATTACAACAATTGCAATGATATCAAGTGTTCATGTAGGAAACACACCCTAAGTACATCTCCCTTAGACAAACTCCGTATAGGAGAATCTATTGTCACGTTCTTGTGCGCACTACAGCATGTCATGCTCGCAATTAAGGATTTACTGCACAACCAACTGACTTACTACCGGACCAATGCCTTAGTCTCTGTGGCTATGTCGAACTCCTCAAATGGACTACCTCCAAAAGCCGATCTCTGTCTTTTTCATTGTCACCGGCTCTGCCGATCAATCTTCCGCACACCACTTATTGCCACCTCTCCATGCACTGACCTATGGTGCATCAAGCCCCATCGAGTCCTAGTATCAAAGAAAGATACACAAACACTAATATCAAAGATAAATACAAAAGCATACATGAATGTTAGATCATACCCTTAATCTCTACAACTACATGGCTACCTACAGCCTTAGCCTTAAGATGATTACTCACTCATATTCATGGTGACCAAGGATAGTGGATAAAGATAACATAACAACAACTATCTGAAATAAAAAGGATATATTAAATATGATATTGTCGATGTTTCGGTTATACTGATGGATACATGATTACAAAGGGGAATGGATTCTAGATGAACAATGGTGGAAAATATGGTGAAGATGGTATTCTTGACATGGTGACTCTCCCTTGGTTTGTATTGTGCGCCTATATTGTAGATGCATCTAGCTACTTTTAATAGCCCGACTATAGGGTTTTAGCAATGTGAAGGTGTTTGCAACACTAGGAGGTCCAATACCGCCTTAGAGTCGTCATGAACGTGATTTGTTTGATGTGGTGCACCTATAGATGTAGGGTATGATTGGGTGGTATGTAACACCCCGGCTCAACAAAAGCCCAAGATGTCACTCACAACTACTATCACTACCAATTTTAAACAATAAGCAGGTAATATTGTCACAAAGTTATCAAAAATAATATTCTATAAGAATTTAATTATAAAGCCCAAGATGTCAACTCCTCTTTTGCATATACCGGTATAGCTAGGTGTTCATCCATCGATGACACACCTTTGCCCTGTCCTTTTTCATATAGGGTCGCCCTATCCTTTTTCATACAGGGTCACAGTTCTGACTTTTGTCCTGTCTTTTTTCATATAGGGTCGTCCTATCCTTTTATATTCAAGGTCTCAATTCAACTCTTCATCACCTGCCTAACCCTGTCCTTTTTCATACAGGGTCTTAGCACATCACTATGAAATATGAATGCTCAATATGCAATACGATAATAATAACTTTTCATTACTCATTTCCATCATTTAAACCAAAGATGTGTTCATCATCTTACTACAAATCTCATCTTCATCAACATATCACAAGCATAGAGCAATATAAATTCAACACTAAAATAAGAAATAATCAAGATAAGTAATCATTCAACCATAATTTTAAACACTCGAATACTATTCTACAATATACTTGCCTTTCTCTTAATTACGATGGCCAGAAAATTGGAAGATAACAACACACCTAAAGCTACTACTCCTACAAAAGTTATTCACTCTCAATACAAGCCGAAGCATTACAAAACACAAATAAATGACAATGCTCCTACACGCCCTTCAAAATCACAACTTTCCCCCCAATTTACCAGACAATCTCCCCTTACTATCTCGGTACTAAAAATATCACAGCTCTCAATTCCCACATCGCAAAATAGCAAACCATACCATTTCCAAAATCTACACAAAATTCCCCACACTTTCTTAGTTGAGACAATTTTCATATTAATCCATCTAAATCACCAATTTTAACTCGGAAGACAAATCTGTCATTCCCCAAACAATAGAATTATTATTTTATATCTTTTAATATATAAGGGAAAATATAGTAAACAATGACTTTATTGAAATATTCAAGAAATGTCCCATCACTTTCTAGTTATCACCAATTTTTAGTTTTGACATTTAGTTAATCAAATTACCACTTTCTTACGACTGGTCTAGTAGCCACCTAACGCTAGGCAGTAGCACTAAAATTTCATAACTTTTAATCCACTCGTCAAAAGTTCATGATCTTAGATTCTCTGAAAACCTTAAGAAAATGTGTACAATGTTAATGGTGCTCAAATTTCTAGATTGGCTCATCTTCTATTTTTAATATGTTATTTAATACCGACTGTCAAAACCCAACAGACAGAACGAATAGCAACATTGTAAAATTCATAACTCCCAAACTACTCATTGGATTGATGTGAACATGTACTCTGTAGAAATCTATTAACATCCTCTACAATTCTCTAGAAGACGAAATTCCCAAATTTCGCACCCAAGGGACCCAAAAACACAAAATAGTACAGACTGCATAGAACTGATCTACTCCCGAATAGAAAATTGCTAGGGATAAATGAAAGAGAAATTGCTCGTCACCCTTGGAGACTACGAGGAAGACCTCTGGAACTCCCATGAAATCACCTTACTTCTTCCTTTCCTTCCTTTCCCTTCTCCATGATTCTCCCTCTCTTTGTTTATTGAATGGCAAAAGAAAACTCAATGGAAGCAAGGGCTGCAGGGAGGGGAAGAGGACTGCTACTGTTGGCCAAGAAGGAGAGGGGGAGGTGCAAGGGGTGGTAGGGAGAGGGGGTGGCGGCCGGGAGAGAGGGGGGAGGGGCTGCTAGGGTTTAGGGGAGAAAGGGGTGGCCGGCTGCCCCTATGGGCTGAGCCACCATGGGCCAAAGGCCCAAAGCCCAACTCTTCCTCCAAAAAAATTTATGAATTTAACTCCCTTTTGGAAACCCCAAAAAACTATTTCTTTAATTCTATTGATTATATCTCTTTTTAATTCACCGAATTCTCCGAATGACATTTGGGATATTACATGGTACTATCATGCTGGACCGTATCCCAACCTGTATTCCTCTCTGGAGCATCAGTTCACGGTGATCCAAGTTGAGTTTCCTTCCTCATGATGATATCTTTCCATATCTGCTTCTACAAGTGCGTGATTCTTTTTGGATCCCATGACAACATCGACTAACACATATCCTGTACTTTTGACAATTAATTAGTGATTATCTGAGCAATTAAAAAAGAAATCAGTGAATTACATGTAATAAACAATAGGAAAATGATGTGTCCGTTTTGGGCACATCAACCTCCCCAAGCTTAAAACATTGATAATCCTTGAGTACGAGATAGATCACGATAGGAAGAATATAATTGAAGGATACGAGGCTAGAGTGTGAGTTGCATAATATTGAGGGGTTTCAACACCCCTTCCACCATGATGACCTGAAAGCGCAATAAAGAATACATTCAAGGGGGCACATCTGTATAGTTATTAATATTTAAGCAGTACTTCTATACTTTTCTCTTTAATAAGAATAGCACTAATCTCAAAATAAATGAAGAGGTAAGTAACATCTATGCACTATTCATCATACTTTAAAAATCATGTAAATCACTATTAAGAAAAGTGTGGAAGCACTTCTCTTAAGATTTTTCATTGTCTTCCATACCACTAAAGCTTTGGGATTCAAGCTGCTCCGCCACCTATCAGAGCATAAACCTAATAAGTGAGCAATCAAAACGTTTTTCCATCATTCCAATGCCGAAGGAGGTAATGGAAGGTAATGGCCAAGGAGATTAATATTAATTTAAAAATCCCAGCGCCTATCACTGGAACTCAGGAACGTTCCAATGTGCTAGCAGTTGTGCTCGCTAGTCAGAATGTACTTGCAGATGGAGCGTCAGTTTTAAATTTACTTGAGGCATTACTTTGGATTACTGATTTGCCTATCTTGCACTTATGGTCGAATTGTGGATTCGCCTTGTGAGCTCATCCCTGGTACAACCTCTTAGTGACCAGCGGAGTGGTGCCTCTTCAACATGATTAATCTCAATTAACATCACTTGGGCATTGGATAGCAATTCCTTTGATTCTATTTCACTTTTTCAGGAGGGCAAAGTTTTAGGATAATAATAAATCACGCTCACATGCTCATAAATACTCGTCAAGAATAAATACTTAAGCTCTTCACGTAGACAATGTGGGGCCTAAAAGAACATATATTTCCTCAATGAATGTACAGACCATCTTAACAGAATAATCATTCAACATAATGGGAGTGTATATAGACCATACCTCAACAAATATGTCTCCACTTTTTGCGCTCTTTGCATTGACGTACAATTCTTCCATATTGTTTTGCTCATCTCTTTGCTCTTACTACAAGCAAAATATTTTGCACAATATCTCATCTCAGGAGCTAACCGGCCGGAGATCCGACATGAGCGAAGCCGCCAACCCTCCTGGTGGTATGTGTTACAAGCTTATTTCTCAAATCAAACATAAACATGTTCTAAAATAAGAGCGGTATGTGTTACATCTGTAGTATACACTTATTTCTCAAATCAAACATAAACATTTTCTAAAATAAGCACGGTATATATGCATGACTTTCTTGCCTCTATGCCACCAGTTCGATCTATCTATCTCCTTGCCCGAAATTTTCTTTGTAAATAATTTCTTTTTTGTGGGTGCATATAGTCGACTTCGCTGGTCGTCCATTGAACCATGAGGAGCAGCAAGCACCACGGCCGATTAACGAACAGAATGATGTGAAGGCTCTAGTTCCTGGTACTACGCTCATACAGAGTCTATTTTCTTTTGTTCTAGTTACGAGCAATCTATATGTCATGTACCTGTTATCTAGCTTAACCAATCGACCAGATGCAGCTGCTCTATTGTTGGTTTCAGGTTCAATTATCACACATGTAGCCAGTGGCGGATCCAGGAAATTTTTTTGGAAGGGCTGAAGTACCTTCAGCTCGACCTCAGCCCCTTCTACATTATACATCCATGGCTAAAAATTTAGGGGGGACTCCAGGGGGGCTCCAAGGGTCCGGTAGCGGTAGGGGGGGCTCGAGCCCCCCCGCCCCACCGCTAGATCCGCCCCTGCATGTAGCTAGATCGAAGAGTTTCTTTCGTCTTTTTTTTTTCAAGTCGTTTTAGTTATCATGTTCTCCATTAATTACATACTTCTAAAAACTAAAATAGCTATGTATTTTTAATTTTTCTTTTCATAAGGCTACTACTCTGGCCGCCTCCTTCCTCACGGCCCCACCCCTGCCGGCCTCCTCTCCTCCCTCCCCAGTCACAGCCGCCTCCTCCCTCCCTACCGGCCACTGCCTCCTCCATCCCCACCCACATCGGCCGTCGCCTTCTCTCTCCAGCTCTCCCTCTCACTAGTCTCCCTCCCCGCCAACCACCGCCTTCAGCTTTCTCCTCTCGCATGGGCGCCGATGGTGGCACGGTAGCTGCGGGCAACATGGGGCACCGTGCTCAATAGACCATCGTTGGTCTGTTGGGCTAAGCATGTCCAGATCAGTGCGAGATAGCCCAACCCCTCTCCATGCAGTGGCTAGGTTGGAGGGTTGGCACGCTGATCGACACAGCACAGTAAGTAATTCGGGCTAGCCATCTCGGATCTGATCGTGCCGCGCTTTATCTAGACTTGTGCCGAGCCATGCTTGGCGACCCATTTGGCCAGGTCTATGCCAACCTTATCCCCTCGTCTCTCACTTCTCTCTCCTCCCCGACTCTCCCATCTCCAACAAAACAACAGAGTTCCAGTGTTTTACTGTTCATGACATCCAAAAGGGGTAACGAGTAGGATCTTCTGTCCAGCCTATTAGCACTTTGTGATTTTCTCTTGTTCTGATATTTTACCACAAGTCAGTCCTGTTTTTTTTTTCATTTTTGGAGCGTGCTAAGTGGTTCAAGGTTAATTCAGAAAAAATATAACATACAGTCGACATTTTTCGCGATACAATTTATCTCTTGGGTTGGGGAATATGAGCCAAACTTATCTTTGCTAAATTCTGCTGGGTGAAGTTCATTTAGGAATTTGGCAGAATTTGCGACTGATTTTCTTAACTCTCCTCTATGCGAATATCTCTGTGGACAAAGAGGGATTGTCTGATGCAGTAGGGATACCTGATATCTTCAGGCATGATATATTATAGTTTGAAGTGTCATATATGCTGTAAATTTTACTGAGGTAACATACAAATAAAGGGACCAGTAGAGAAAATTTCTCATTACGTATGACTGCATGAGTTAAGCTGATACCTTTAAATTTTGATGAAATTTGTTATTCTACCAAGTAACACGCTGTGTGTCTGTGTTCAGCTCAATTGGCGGCGGTACACCTTACTCTCACAAAGATTGGTTCCGTTCTTCGAGATGACGCTGCCAAGCCTACCATACACAAGTTGAAGTTACTGCCGGGGAAGGTCACGCGAATGAGGAAGCAACTGGTCGCGCGAATGTCGTAAGACAGATAGGCACAGTGTACCACCGCACCGACGAACAAGTCAAGAGCTGGATTGCGAAGGTCCACAACGTGGCTTAGCAGGTTGAGGATGCAGGAGCGGAACCAGGCTCAATCTAAGTCTCAGATTGGACCAGCTACTTTTTAGTCGACTTAGACTTTTGTTTTTAGATTTTCATACCTAAGTCATTAATTCTCTGTAAACCTTGGTTCCCAGTCTAGTAGCTTAAAACTTAGTTCCGCCACTGAGGATGTAATGCATAAATATTCATACCACCTTCTTCAACTAGAGGAAGAAGGGTTCCTGAATAAATTTTTCATCAAACGAAGGCACTATGTCCCTGTTTTCAGAGAAATTGCGGTTGAGGTAGCTGAGGTAGAGAAGATCCCGCAAGTTATACAGATGGACCAGTTGTTGCAGTCCTCCCAGCTTGTACCTAACCAACTCACTGAGGTCGAAAGACAACAGTCCCAATATTGTTTCCCAGAATTTGTAAAAGATGAAATGTTAGACAATATGGCTAGATCTAGAATATTTTAATGATAAATAATTAATAATGGTTAATTTATGATAAATAACTGATGATATTGCTTATTGTTACTTGAGGTGTGGCGTATGTGTAGATTGATGTTGGTTAAGTTGGGATGAACTTGTGCCTGAAAAATATTCTTTGGTCTTTGCATGTGCAGGTTGAGTATGGTGGTGATCATGGTCGGTGACAAGGTGGACAGGGACTAGGATGGGAGATCCGAGGTTCAGATGGTCAAGGGGGACACGAGATGGTCGGGCTTATGCTTGGGGCATATGTAGATCAAAGATGAATGATATGTGTTGGAGCTACGGATGTGTGGTCCGAAGGCTACGATACGTGGTGGATGATGCGTGTAGAATCTACGAGAGGTATGGTCCTGGAGGCTTCGATACATGACGAGTTAGAAAAGTTGGAATTTTAGAAAACCCGTGTTAGAAAGGGTTTCGGGTCCCATTGCTGTTGGAATTGGATTAAAACTCGTGGGCTTAGGATCAGCCAAGTTTTAGGCCCTAGACTATAAATAGAGATGGGGTTAGGGACTAACCCTGTGACTTTTAGAAATACTAATTTCGTGCTAAGCTTTATGAGTGTTAAGAGGGTACATTGTAACCAGCATGATTTAAAAATAAAAATTAGTTCGAATTCGAAGAAAAAGAGTTTGCGGTGGCACGTTTCGTTTTGTTTGGCTGTGCACCGAAGCCATCGTTAGCGTCGCTTTCCGCACTCACCCATGCGAATCTCCTCAGGCGACGGCTGAAGAAAAGGCGATTGCTTTTTGCCTTGATCTGCGTGGAGAGATAGGCATCACGCACGGGCACAGGACTTCGATCTTCATTCTTAGTCAGTGCACTTTGAATCCATGTAGAGAAGAACAAAAGTAAGTTGTTGTTTTATTCTTTTCATGCATGACGCTGGATAGTACAAT
Source organism: Dendrocalamus latiflorus (assembly GCA_017311315.1). Taxonomy (NCBI): domain Eukaryota; kingdom Viridiplantae; phylum Streptophyta; class Magnoliopsida; order Poales; family Poaceae; genus Dendrocalamus; species Dendrocalamus latiflorus. The sequence goes on along the minus strand of CM029642.1, from coordinate 51,365,367 downwards.
ATCAACACCTTGGTTTAATCTTTTAATCATCACATCAATAGCAGTAGGGAGTTAGGAGAGAAAAGAGATGCAAGTGATATGTGATGGAGTGAAAAAGAAAAGAGATCAGAGTAGCAAATGGAAGCAAGTTTACAATTTTCATGTGCTACGGTAACCTGCTACAGTGTTGAATAGTACTACTGCAGTAACCTGAGAATAAATTTTTTTCCCATTTGCTATTTTTTGTGTTTGTTTGTTCCAACTGTTTTTTGAGTTGAACAATCAGAAGCCAGTAGATTTCGAGAAAAGTTTTTGTTGTGTATTACAATCATTCACCCCCTCTGATTGCCATCGACGATCCTACAAATAGTATCAAAGCCGGTTACAATGGCAGTACATCGAGATCGCTTTTCAGGTAAACCACCATTTTTTATGGATCAGATTATCTCTATTGAAAGACACACATGGAGGTTTTTCTTCAAGCATAAGGTAATTTTATCTGGCAAAAAGCTGAAAGTACTTATTAAGTGCCTCCTGTTTTACAACTGAAAATTCCTCTAAAGTTGAAGCTAATGCTAAGGCTAGAAATATCTTGTTGCAAGGTTTAAGTAGAAATAAGTTTATCATAATTACACACCATAAATCTGCAAATAAAATTTGGACCACTCTAGCGGATTATCATAAAAGATCTAAATCTGTTAAAGGTGTGTGTCAGAATCAATTCAAAAAGGAGTATTCTAAATTTGACATGAAACGTGGAGAATCGGTAGATGCTCTTTTTGATTGCTTTAATAAAATTGTTAGTGATTTGCAATCTGTTGATGTCACATATTCTGATTCTGACAATGCCCATCAAATTCTAAATGCTTTAGATATGTCTGTTTGAAATGTGTTAGTCACTACTATTAATCATTCTAAATTGGGAGTCCCAATGGATGAAGCGGTGGTTCTACCACCACGTAGAGAGCGGGAGCGGCCTCGAGTGTACGAGCCGGCCGATCGCGTTCAAGACTTCGCCCAGCCAGACACTGGACGACGAAGACAGGCGACTGGCCCGACGACTTGTGGGCTTGGCGGCCCGCTTCAATATGCGCGACCTCGCCGAAGAGTTCGTGATGTATGGCGTGGCGCCGCTTGCGAGCGGCTGGCACCTTGCCGTTGAGAGTTGTCGAGACGACAACGTTGAGCCGTCGGTCTGCGTACTGCCGACGCCGCCCAACCCTCGTAAGTGCCGCCTGCCTCGCTCCTTTTGTTCGCGCGTAGCGTGTTACGTATTCACCCCCCTTCTTCTTCTGCTTTACTTTAGAGATTAGCTTGGATGACGCGGAGCGACTCGTGCGCGTGTTCCTCGGGCCGTATACCGGTAGGGAACACGAGCAGCGGTCGTCCGCAACTGCGTCGGCGGGGCTGGGGCGGATAAATTGTGTGTGCGAGGCCTTGGGCCTTGCCGTGCCGGACCGCCCTTGTCCGTCTTCGCAACCTCAAGACGCCGGTGCTGCGAAGACGAAGGCGCCGTCTCGCAAAAGGGGCCGAGGCGGAGCGTCTGTCGTTGTTGGCATTGCAGCCGCGCCTGCTGCTGCCCTCGGCGCGGCCGACGCGGAGTCGGATTCGGCGAGATACGCCGACTCAGGCTTGGAGGCTGGGGACGCCGGGGGCGAAGTGTCCTCCGGGGGCGTCCCGGACGACGGGCTCACGACAGCCCGCCAGAGGGAGGAAGTCTCGCATCCCCTTGCGGTCGTCGAGGCGGGACCCGAGCCGGCCGACAGTGTTGAAGTGCGGCGCCCGGTTGTGGCGGCTACGACGTCGGAGGCGCAACCTTCGGTGACGACCGTCTCGACGCCGGAGACGCAGCCTTTGGCCATGGCCGCCGCGATGCCGGAGAGGCAATCTTCGGTCGTGGTCGCCACGACGCCGGAGGCGCAACCTTTGGTGACGACCGTCTCGACGCTGGAGACGCAGCCTTCGGCCTCCTCTTCGGGGGCGCGTGGGGCGGGGCTTCTGCCTATGGCGGCGGCCGGAGCTGAGCCGTCACCCGCAGAGGTTGCCGCCGAGGGGCTTTTGTTCCCGGGTGTTGCAGCCGCGGGGCCTGTTCCCCCAGTGGTTGCTGAGACGGGGGAGCTGGCCCCCATTCTGGCCAAACGGCCATGCCTACGGCCGTGGCTCCACCAAACGTCGAGGGGGTTCACTGTGGTGACGGGCGTTGGGAGTTTGTGGGACTCCGACACCCATGCCGAGGTCCCTACGGCGCGTGTTCCTCCTGCGCCTCAGACCACGCCGTCCACCTTGCCGGAGCGATCTGCGGCGACGGCAAACGCGGAAGCCTCTGCTCCTTGCGGAATCGTACCTCCGGAAGGGGCTTGCGCCACTGTTCTCGTTCCTGGGACTAGGGGGAAGGCTCCCCAACTCCGCCGGCTGCCACCGAGGGTAAATTGGCATGGGTTATCCTGGGACGTTTTTGTTGCTCCTTGTGGTGCTCACACACACTTTTGCCTACAGCGTCGCTTATCCCGGAGGAGGAGCCTTTGCCGGAACGCGAGGGTTCCGGCGCTGTTGGCACGAGCGTTCCGCGTTCCGGCCCCGCGAACTTCGTCTCCCCGCCGGAGACGCTGAGGGCATGGCGTGGCATTGTGGATGACGCGGCTGCCAGCGTCCGGCAGCAGGCACTACCCACGTACGGGGTGGACCGTCTGAGGGACGGCTTCGAGGTGTCGGGGGTGCGGGTAAGTACGCAGTTATATGATAACACCCGGCCATGCTGCGCTTGCTGAATCGCTTTTTGCCCTACAGACCCTGGTGCTGGGGTAGACCCTGCAGACGGCTTATGTTCATGCGCAAAGGGCGCTGGAAGATAGGCTGCAGGCCGCCGAGGAGCAATTGCACGAGGCCGCTGGGGTTCGGTCCTCCCAGGATGCCCGCATCCGCCAGCTTGAGGCGGAGTGCGCCGAGGCGAAGGCACACGCCGAGGGGGCTGCCGCGTCGGCGTGGGAGTCGGCCACCGAGGTGGCGCGGATAAAGTTCGCGGCGGAGCGGGACGGCCTTCTACAGCAAGTCGCCTTGCTGGAGAAGGAAAAGGGCGAGCTTGCCTCAACTCTAGCAGAGCGCAACCAGACGCTCGGCGAGGCTTCGGTCATTGCGTGGGACGCCCTGCAATTGCTGGAAGTCCACCTCCAAAGACTTGTGGGTGCGGTGCCGGACCACGCCTTCGGCCCGGAGGAGTTGGTGCGAGCCCTTCGCTGGATCCATGATGCCGCCGACGTTGCGCGCGGGGCTGCGATGAACTTTGGCGACCACTGTGCCTATGTGGCTGCGTGCCTGGTGTGCGCCCTCCTTCGGCATCGTGGTTGCACGCACATCGCCGGGCTGGAGAACCCTCAGCTGGAGATGCCCGGCAGGGCCAGAGTGATGTCCGGTGAAATCCGTGCCGTTCGCCCCCCCCCTGTTAAATTCTTCTACGAGCGAATCTGGGACTACGCCGGGATAGCCGCCGCGCAGGTCGAGCTTCGGAAGTCCCTCCATGGGGAGGGGAGCCTCGGCCAATTTCTAGACGAAGTCCCGCAGCGCGACGAGGGTGGCGCCGAGGCCTCCAGAGATGCCGAAGGCTCACAGGTACGGCGCCAACGTGGCTAGGCGTGGGTGTGCGTTGTAACGTCTGCCCCATAATTGAATGAATAAAGTGCGTGCTTGCTTCACGAACTGATTACTTGCCTTCATCCCGGGCAGCTTCCTTGCTGGGGGCGACTGCTCGCGTCTGGCCTTGCGACCCGGCGGCGCCTTCGACGCTGGCAAAGGGCCGAGGAGTCGTTGAACTTTTGGGCAGGCCGACCTTCTTCGAGCGAGGCCCCAGCTTTAGCGCGTGTTAAGGGCGAGCCCGCGGGATAGCGGCCTAGAACGGCAAGGATGTTGCCGGACCTTTGTACTTGTGTGGTTTTTCCGGTATGCAGATTTTCTGGCATTTTAGGATATGAGCTGTGTGTTGATGCCGCTTCGGGTTCTCTGGTACGCCACATGCTGCGCGGGGATGGGATCTCCACGCTCGACGCGCACCGTTGGCGAAGTAGTTGCGCAAGGGTTCCTTAGAACGACGCTTGCGGGGGCAGTCCTTGGCGCCTCACCTTTTTACAGTCCGTAGACGGCCGGGTGCGGAGGCGGACCTCGACGCTTCGCCTTTTTATAGTCTATAGACTGGCGTGTGCGGGGGCGGACCTCGGCACTTCGCCTTTTTATAGTCCGTAGACTGGCGTGTGCGGAGGCGGACCTCGACGCTTCGCCTTTTTATAGTCGGTAGACTGGCGGGTGCGGAGGCGGACCTCGATGCTTCGCCTTTTTATAGTCCGTAGACTGGCGTGTGCGGAGGCGGACCTCGGCGCTTCGCCTTTTTATAGTCCGTAGACTGGCGGGTGCGGAGGCGGGCCTCGACGCTTCGCCTTTTTATAGTCCGTAGACTGGCACGGGCGAGGGTGAAAGTGCGCGCACGTTCCGTTCCTCTTGCTCCTCATGGCGGGGGTAGCCTCTGGCGCGCTGTGTCTTCGGCAACGCGCGCTGCGCTCACCCCCCGCAGTACGCGAGGGTGAGCCTCGCTCCGCTGTGATTAATATTCGTGCTCTCCGCCCGCGTTGCGAAACGCGTGGGGGGCCTCCGTAGTTTTATTTATACTCCGCAGAGTGCGTGGGGTCAACATCCACGTCCTATTTATACTCCGCAGAGTATGCACGGGGACGAGGTCCCTGGCATGCGCGGAGTTCGCGTCTTGTTTAGACTCCGTAGAGTGCACAGGGAGAACATCCGCGTCTTATTTATACTCCGCAGAGTGCGTGGGGTCAACATCCACGTCTTATTTATACTCCGCAGAGTATGCACGGGGACAAGGTCCCTGGCATGCGCGGAGTTCGCGTCTTGTTTAGACTCCGTAGAGTGCGCAGGGAGAACATCCGCGTCTTATTTATACTTCGTAGAGTGCGTGCCAGGGCGTCCCCTCACACGTCTTTTGTTTATACTCAGGCCCGTCACCCTTGACTACGGCGAGTGAACACGCGGACGTGCGACTTCGATTTTATACTCAGTCCCGTACCCCTGGCTACGGCGAGTGCACACGTGAACGTGCGACTTCGATTTATACTCAGTGCCGTACCCCTGGCTACGGCGAGTGCACACGCGAACGTGCGTCTTTGTTTATACTCAGGCCCGTCACTTTTGGCTACGGCGAGTGCACACGCGAACGTGCGACTTCGATTTATACTCAGTCCCGTACCCCTGGCTACGGCGAGTGCACACGCGAACGTGCGACTTCGACTTATACTCAGTCCCGTACCCCTGGCTACGGCAAGTGCACACGCGAACGTGCGTCTTTGTTTATACTCAAGCCCGTCACCTTTGGCTACGGCGAGTGCACACGCGAACGTGCGGCTTCGATTTATACTCAGTCCCGTACCCCTGGCTACGGCGAGTGCACACACGAACGTGCGTCTTTGTTTATACTCAGTCCCGTACCCCTGGCTACGGCGAGTGCACACGCGAACGTGCGTCTTTGTTTATACTGCGGGAACGCGTGCACTGGCCAAGCCTGCGCGCGCCTCCGCCGCGTACTTGCGGGTGATGAAGAAAGATTGGTGACAAACGGCGATCTTCATTACATCCCCGTTTGCGCGGGTAAGCAATTACAAGGGGTGGATATACTAACCGTTTGTCCTTGGTGCGGCCGAAGCCTCTAGTCGCTAATCATCTGCAGGGCACGCCAAGGCGCCTCTGAATGGCCCCGCGGACCCCCGCGCTGTGACGCCAGCTCTAAGAGCGCCGTTGGGCTTCGTGACGCGGATACCTGGCACCAGGCTCGATGCGCCGGGCCATATCCTGGTCGCCTCGGACGGTGATGATGGTCCGGGGACCCGGGATCTTCATGCATAGATAGTCGTGATGTGGTACCGCGCCGAAGGAGTTGAGGATTGGGTGCCCTAATATGGCATTGTAGGGGTACGGAAGGTCGACCACGTCGAAGGTGGCATCTTCGGCCCGCACATTGTCATCTTGCCCGAACGAGACTTGAAGACCTATTTGGCCCAGCGCCCGCAGGGGCTGTCCCCCGAAGCCCTGCAGTGGGATTCCTGAGGGCCCTAGGCGGCTTCGAGGGATCCCCATCTGGTCGAAGGCCACCGCAAACAATACGTTCACGGAGCTACCGCCGTCCACCAAGGCACGCCCCACGTCGCATCCCGCGATGGTGACCCGGATGACCAGGGGGTCCTGATGAGGGAAGTCCACGCCTTGGGCGTCGTCGGGTGTGAATGTAACTTCGTGATGCGCCCAGTCCGGCGGTGCTTGCGCTGGGTATGCCGCCACGTGATGTAATCTTCGCGCATAGGCCTTCTGCTGCCGTGCTGAGGCGAATTCCAGCGCCGAGCCTCCGGATATGACGTTAATGACCCTGCGGTGGGTTGCCTCCGGGACCTGCAGTGACAGGAGGCCCTCCCGAGGCTGCTGTATGTGAGCTTGGATCCGTAAGACGCCTTCCTGGGGTTGCATCCCTTGCGCCTGGACCTGCATGGGGGCCTCGTACGGGAATTGGACGTGGGCCACCGCAGGCGGACGCGTCTCCGGGTTCCTGTCCCTAGCGACGCTATCGCGGAGCGCCGCGATGGAGGTGCACGTGCGGGTATCGTGGTTGCCGTGGCCGTGGACTACGCACCACAGTCCCTGGTGCTGGTCGTCGTAATCTCCACGACTTTTATCGTCGCGGCCCCGGCCACGGCGCCCCCGACCGCCTCGGCCCGCGGGAGCGCCTTCGTCGGAACCGCCTTCAATGTCGAGGACGTACCGGCCTCGCCTCGACTTCTGCTGGCCGCGCTTGGGCCGATCGGACGACTCCTTGTGCGAGGCGTCCCTGCGGTCGGGCGCATCCCTGGACGACTCCTGCTTACGTTTTCCCTTCGAGGAACCGTCCTTCGGCGGATCTTCGGCTTTTGCCGAGGCTCCGGCCTGGTTGGTGTCGGAGTCGTCACCTTGCCTTCGCCGCACGTCTTCTTCCGCCTTGGCGTATTCCTCCATTTTGTCGAAGAGCTTCGCCACCGTCTTGATTGGCTTTCGCGCATTGTACTCAGCCATCGGGCCCGGACGAAGGCCCTGTACAGCTGCATTAACGACGGTGGTTTCATTAACGTCTTTCACTTGGCATCGAATCTTGGCGAAGCGCTTGAAGTAGTCCCGGAGCTTCTCCGAGGGTTTTTGCTTCACAGCGAAGAGTTGGTCCGCGTCGACTCGCTCGACATAGTTTCCTTGGAAGTTGTTGTGAAGGCGGTCGCGGAGCTGCTCCCACGCGTAGATGGAGCCCGGCTCTATGGTAAAGAACCAAGAGAGCGCCACTCCTTGCAGCGCGAGGGGGAGTCCTTTCGCCTTAGTGGTGTCGTCTCCGCCCGCGGCTTCGATCGCGGTTTCGTACACGCGCACGAACTCGCGGGGGTCCGTGTCGCCTTTGTACGGGTCGATGGCGCTAGGAACCTTGAAGTCTTCGGGCCAAGCCGCCTGCTGCAGGCCCGCCGAAAGCGGGGACTCCGGATCGACGCGCCGCAGCGGCACGCGGCTAGACGTGGGGGCTTCGCGACTGTCCGCCCTCTTCGGCGTGGGCTCGGGCGCGCTTACTGGCGCGGCCTGTCGGCTTCGAGCCTCTTGCATATCTTGGACGACTCCGCAAAGGTCCCCTAGTTCCCGCTGGAACGCGTTGAGGGCTGCTAGTACGGCGCTTTCCACCGCAGGTGCTGTCGGGGCCGCCGGAACACCCAACGGACGGGTCGGTGCAAGGACCATCGCCTCACGATCTCCAGATCCGCCGGATGCTTCATTGCGGCTACCCTCGGATGCCTGACCCGCGCTGCCGGCGAGGGTGGCGGGGTGTCGGGACCCGGAGCAACAACTCCAGAACCCTCTGTGTTATTCGCACTATCCCAGGAAAAGCTAGTGCACACAGATTGAACAGTGATACATATCATGCATGATAACCAAACTTTATTATAAAGCAAAAGTACGGGCCTTATGGCCAAGTTTACAATAAGGTGGCTTCATGGCCAAACATGAAATAAACAGCGGAAGGTAAATAAAAGGATCAGCCCATCCTGCCTTCCCACAAGGCGAATTGACTGTAAGACGTGGCCTAATCGTCGCAATCCTCAACATAGCTGACGTCGTCGTCCTCTGGCAACATTGTTTATAGCAAGGTGAGCACATAAAGTACTCCACAAGTTACACCAGGAGATATAACAGATTTGATGCATGCATAAGGGGTTACAAAGAAAGGCATAATGTGGTTCATTTGCATAAACAGCATTATTGAATTAAATACAATAACGTAAGTGCAAAAGCTGAATTTAATACAATATATAAAATCCAGATTTAACAAAATAATAACGTTAGTGCAGGCAACAACCTAACACTAACCTATCCACGGGTATCCCACCCGGACCATCTTTCCAAAAGTTTCACAAATTTTCATAAACCAAATTTTATTAAAAACCAAAGTCTAATCCGTGAAAAACCATACTAAGCATGTTCTTGACCGTGGACACGGCTATCCAGGATAGTTTGTTACTCTGCAGAGGTGTACAACGTTACCCACAAGACATGTTCTCCTGTTTTGCCACCGGATTACACACTTCCTTAGGTGTGCGGCCGAGGAGATCATGATAAGGCTGTTCCAATGTTCCATTACCAAATTAGCAACGCCGCCACTAAGGTTTCACCACAACATGAATCCACATGTTGGAGCCCCCTCTTGTGCCATGTGAGACTTCTCATGGCCTACGCCACGCTCACATTCAGCCTATAGCGAAACTAAAATGGAACTTCACAAATTACTTAGCCAGATCTGTCCCATACCAGACTTGTGGTAGTACGGTGTGACTTTGTATTAGTAATTCACAGTCCGGTCCTTAATTTGACTTAGGCCTACCCGCATACCCCTTGTGCCTGGCAGTCAACATCGAGTCAACAAACTACGACGCATGCCAGCAAGCACCCACCACCATACCAATGCCTAAGTCTAAAACAGGTTTTAACCATTTTATTTTATCAAAATTTCATAGACCTTCTTGACTCACCAAAGTCAAGAATAGATTTTATAAACCAACATTTTGTGTGAAACCATTCTTCCCACCCAAATTAATCTAAGCATGACTAAGCAATTCTATAAAATGTTCTAGTCAATACTAATGTACCAACTAGGTTTTCATCTATGGTGACAAGGTATGTTCGTACAATTTCAAGATTGGCCATACACAAAGGAATTGGGTATAACTAGAGTTTAAACCGAATTTAAACTAGATTGAATAAAAGTACGCATGCATATTAATTTAAAAACAACATAATAATTTAAATTACTGGGATCAACATGGTCAAAGGTGTAACTTTCCTTGCTCGAAGTCTTGCTGCGATTCGTCGAAGAAATACTCTCCGGATTCGTCGTAATCTATACGCAAAGAACCAAAAGAAATTCAAACAAAATTCAAATAAAATCCAAAAATTCAAAAAGAGTCCAGAAATGGATAGATTAGGATTTTATAAAAATTTAGAAATTTGAACGAGTTAAATCGGAGTTAAAATGAAGAAGTTATGGCTTTCGGAAGTTAAATCTAAAGAAAAAGACTAGTTTTCTGTATTATTTTTCTACTGAAAATTCCATTTATGACGTCAGCATCTATTTTATTTTTCGGGCCGAAATATTTTTACAATGAAAATGGCTTTATCTCTATGACAAGTGGGGCCGGTGTGCGGTGGACTGGGTTCACGGGTCGGGGCGGTCCACCGTGGGCTCGGTCCACGGCCGACGTGGCCCAAGGAGGAGGTGGCGGCCAGGCGCTGACGGGGCGGCCACGCGGCCTGCCACGCGGGCGCGCGCGTTGACGGGGCGGCGCTGGCCGAAGGCGGCGACGGGCGGTGCGGCTCGCCGGCGCTCCGGCGCTCGGCGGCGGCGGCGGTGACGCGCAAAAGAGAGAGGGGGAGGCGGGGATTCGGGCTCACCTGCGCAAGGGGTCCGAGAGGCACGGGAAGGGGGTCGGCGGCGAGGTTCAACGGCGGCGGCGCACGGTCTTCGGCGGTGACGGGGCTCCGGTGGCGGCGTCGCTCGGTGGAGGTGGGGAAGATGGTCGCCGGCGCACGGGGGTCACGAAGGCGTCGATGGCGAGGCGCGGAAGGGACCGGAGCGACGGCGATTCCTCGCCGGAGCTCGCACGGACGGCGGACGGGGAAGCATGGTTCGGGGACCGATTCGGCTCGGGAAGGAGGGGAAAAGAGGCGGTGGCGCACGGGGGAGGCAAAGGAGGGGAGGACGGCTCGAGGGAAGGGGCTTTATAGGCGCGGGGAAGGAGGTAACGGGCTCGCCGGAGTTAAGAGCTTTGGAAACGGCCGCATAACGGCGAGGGGGGGCTTTAAGCCGACGGGAAACGGGCGGAGGTCGGGCGGTTACTAGCGCGGGGACTTAAGGGCCACTAATGGCATCAATAGCCGGTCATTAGGGGGAGTAACCGAAGCTTTTAAAAGCTCGGTTAGGGTGTTAATGGCGGCCGGCGGGCTGGGGAAGAAGGGGAGGTGGGAGAAGGAGCTGACGGGCGGGCCCCGCATGTCGGCGAGAGAGAGAGAGAGAGGTGAGGGGAGGAGGCGGACGGCCGGATTTAAGCCACGTGCACAAAGAGAAGATCGGGCCGTTGGATCCAACCCGAAGGGGTAAGTGGATGGGGACGGCCCAGATTAGATCGGCCGGCGGGGCGAACGCGATCCGGCTGTGCCACGTGTCAGCCCGAGGGATTTTTGGCTTTTAAAATTCGTTTTAATTTCCAGAAAGGCTAGATAACTTCATAAACACTTAAAAATTAATATTTAAGGCCCAAAAATTCTAGGAAAATTCCTAAAACTTCCTGGATGCATTTTAGACTTAGGAAAAATATTTTTAATTTCAGATTTTCATTTAATAATTTTATAGAATACTTTTTAAGCTTTAAAATTGATTTTTAATTCCGGAAAATTCTGAAAAAAATTAGGAAAGGCTAGGAAAAATAAACTAAACTCTTTTTAGCTTTAATAAAATATTTTAGATACATTTTCTTGCTTTAGATTTTTAATTAAAATCCAGATAAATCCGAATAAACTCCAGAAAATCAATAAAAGGCAAATTAAATTTTGGGATGTTACACGGGGGCTGTCGTTGTAGTGCCAGCGACGGGGTTGGATGTCGTTGTAGCGGCGCTGGCGGGGTCGGTCGTTGTAGCACCAGCGACGGGGTTGGATGTCGTTGTAGCGGTGCTGGCGGGGTCGGTCGTTGTAGCGCCAGCGACGGGGTTGGATGTCGGTGTAGCGGTCGTTATAGCGCCAGCGACGGGGTTGGATGTCGTTGTAGCGGCGCTGGCGGGGTCGGTCATTGTAGCGCGAGCGTCGACGCCCACGACCACGGCGCCTACGCCGCCGCCAGCTCCTTCGGCGGCCGATGCCGAAGCCCTGGTATTCACGCGCCGCTCCGACCCAGCCGTCTTCTTTCCCTTCGCCGCCGCTGATGAAGCTTTTTTCGGTGCCATCCTTCTTCTTCGGTCTTCGGGCTTGTCCTTGTCCTCCCCACGGATGGCGCCAACTGTTGTGGTTACTGACCAAACAGAGAGAGAGATGGTAGTGGAGAGGTGGAAGTGTTCTGTCTCACCCTCCCCCTCATCCTGATATATATATTAACATGGAGTATGCTTTTACAGTTATGCCCTTACATCCGTACATCCCCATTAGGGGCACTTATGTCATTACACATGTTACTCTGGTTCTTATAACCCCCTAACAGGCCTGCTGGGCTTAGGTGGGGGCCACCCCTACAACAACATGAAAACACTCACTTCGAATGATCTTTATTCCAAGATGAAAACACATGAGATTGATGTTTTGACCAGGATAAATAAGACTAATTCTTTGGGCTTAGTGACTAACCAAGCTGACAGTTCTTCTATTGTTTCTTTGTCTGCATTGTGCTCTATTTTAGATGAACAATTAGAGGAAATTCCAGAAGAGCAGGTTGTACTTCTATCCAACAATGTGACCAATGCAATTAACAACATCCGATCAAGACGGATAGAAGCTCCAATCAGATGCTATGAATGTGGTGAGCTAAACCACATTAAGATGAATTGCCCCAAATTGAGGAGCAAGGAGGTCAAAGATGACAAAGCACCAACTTGTTGCTCTCAAATCAAGATTAATCTAAACAAGAAGCGCAATTATCGCAGAGCAGTCAACAAGATAATTTCAGCACTTGATGAGATTGTTTTGAGTGATGATGATTCTGAAAGCGATGATGAGGGCAATGGTAAGAAAGCAAAGGAGATGGACTTCATAGGGAGGTGTTTTATGGCCAACAATGAGGAGCTCAACGATGATGATTTTTATAGTGATCCTGATGAGGTAAAACATTATTATACTGATTTATCTCATGTTGTGCTTAGATTGACAGAGGAGCTCAAAAAGTATAAAAAGAAAATTAAAAATCATGATTTTGTTGTTGACAGCTTAAATTCTGAAATCAATAGATTTAGAATCTCTATTCCTGATGATAAATCTTGTGAGTCTTGCCAAGTTTTAAATTATGATTTAGAAATTGCTAGAATAGTTAATACATCAAACTTGGTTCAACTTAGGCCCTGTTTGGATCAGTTTCAGATTCTTAAAAATCAGCTATTACTTCTAGTTTTTAAAAGCTGGTTTCTAAGCAAAAACTGGTGGGGTGTTTGGATCCCCTAGTTTTTAAAAGCTGATTTCATTTATGATTAGTGCTAATAGACTATTATACCCTTACATTTATTGCTCTTGAATAGCACGTTAAACAGCCATGCGTGGTCTTTAATGAGGGTAAATGGGTATTTGTGCAAAAAAAAACTGGCAAAAGCTGGGTATCAACAGCTTCTTGGTTTTTAAGAATCTGGGTAGGTAGATTTTAAAAGCTGCCCCAAAAACTGGTCTGTTTGGATCCCACCTAGTTTCTAAAAGCCAGATTCTTAAAATCTGAGTGGATCCAAACAGGCCCTTAGTAATGTAACAGCTAAACTTGATGAGTCAATATTGGCACATGATTCTTGTGATGAAAAGTTAAAACTTGCAAATAATGAAGTTGAAAAGCTCAAGTCTAATTCTTCTACACGTTTAGAGTCAAGTATTTCAAATGCTCAATCTAAAGCTTGCTCTAAATGTGAATTGCTAGAAACTAGACTTAATTCATCTCAAGAAATAATTCAAAAGGTGCTTTATCATGATATATCTTCTTGCTCTAACTATCTTAAGCTTAATATAAAAATAGAAGCATTAACTAGACAACTTAATGATTTTACTGAAAAAGAAAGATTGGCTCTGTCTAGTGCTTTTAAGAATTTTGTGAATGAACATATTAAATGCACTACTTATTTCACTTTGACTAAAGAAAATGAGTACCTTAAGGACAATTTAGAAAGATTCTCTTTTGGTAAGAAAAATCTGAATATGATTCTAGACAAGTCAAAAACAAGTGTGAAAAATCATGGTCTAAGATTTAATTTTTTTGAGCATGCCAAGAATAATCCACCTATGGTTATTAAGCTTCTTGAACCTGGAAAAATTGAAGTAAAACTTGAACCAAAATAAATTGTGTTTAAACCTACTGGTTTTGTGCAAAGTTCAGTTGCTAATACTGTAGATTCTAACTCATCATCTCAAAAGAATTTTGGTTATATTAAATTCCATTTGCACCCACTGTGAAAGAGATGGGCACTTACATGAATTTTGCTTTAAGCGTCTAAGAAAGAAAAGAAGGAAGATTGAATGCTTTAAGACAAAAATATGCAATCTCTTTTGTTCCTAGAGCAAATGTGAATGTTAGGTTTTAGAGAACTTTTATGATGGTTTTAAATCTACTTCACATTATTTTCGGTATTCTGATCACCCACATGCATGTGATTTTGGTTCTACCTTTGTTGCTCCTGTTCGTCATGTGTCTCAGTACTGAATTCCTAGATCTTACTTCACTAACCCTAGTACTATGAAACCGATGTTTCCTGTAATGTAAGAACAGCTGAAAAGGATGAAGAACATGAGCTAGATTGAGATCCAGTCTTTTACATCATTGCTTGATTGGAACACTTCATGGTTCTTCTCTCTCATTGATTGTTTCCAAGAGATTTCACTTTTTGAGAGGCCATATGGAAAAGGTGATGTTGTCCTACACCTTATTGAGTTAGATTCTCATGTTGCTGATATTCTTTCAAAATCGCTTGATACTTCTCGTTTTGCTCATTTGCAAAGTGAGTTGGGTGTGTTACATCTTATAGAATTATTATGAGGGGAGCTTGTTATTTAAAAATTTCAGAAGTTTTGTTCAATATACTTGACAAATATATCAACAAGTCCAAGGCATTAAAATTAAATGAGTTGTAGAGCTCTCTTTATCATATGTAGCTTTGTTTATAATTAATTTGCTATACTTGAACTAAAATATGACATGGTGGAATACTTTAACTAGATTGATTATAGATAATACTCTACGATGTTCATTGAAAAGGATTAGCTTGATTGTGAGTCTTATTTTAAATATTGGCTATGAGGCTCGCATATTTCATATTGTGATCTTTTTATGATCACTCAATTTGGCATGTTATAAAAAAATGAGAAAGAGACAATTGGAAAGATGTATGCTTGAAACATGCCATGATACACAAAAAGAAAAAGGCATAAAAAGTGTACAAATAAAATAAAGTATGTTTTAAGCATGCCACCATCTAAAACAAGTACGTTGCAAGTATTCCATTATGAAAAAAAGTATGCTACAAGCATGCCACATGCCTATGAATTGAGTGTGGAGCAACAGATTGTTACATGAGACTGCTAGCTCATTTAGATTTAAACTTTGCTTCACTTTTAGGCTCTGACTTTTTGTTGTGATATCTCATTGTGCTCTTTATAATTGGTTTGATCATTATTGAGATGTCTATTATTAATAAAAATTGCTTAATCATGTTCAAGACTGGTTTTGACATTGCTTTATGATATATGACTTTATATGATCTAGATAGCTCTACTAAAAAATATGACTTGGTTGCTTTATTAAATCAATGCACAGAGAATTAGATAAGCTACAAAGCTTCTTGATTTTTATTCTCACTTCTCCTTCTTAGAATTACTTCTTCTTTAAAGTTTCTTGATGATTACATTGCCAGAGAGGGAGAAATTGGAGAGAGTAGAGAGCTATTGGAGAGATTTGCTAAAATTGCTTCTCTTGTGTTAAGGGGGAGAGATTGAGAAGAGATTTGAGATTGTGGCTTAAAATGCTCTTTCGGCTTCAGTTCTTCATTTATATCTGTTTGAAGCTAATTCATCATACAATCTTGAGGTGTTGTCGATGTATTCATCAAGGGAGAGATTGCTAGACCATGCAACTAGGTCTAGGATATTTTGGCGATTAATAATTGACAATAGTTAATTTGTGATGAATAACTGATGGTGTTGTTCACTATTACTTGAGATGTGTGGTGTGTGTGGACTGATGTTGGTTAAGTTGGGACAAACTTATGCTGAAAAAATGTTCTTTGGTCTTTGCATATGCAGGTTAAGTATGGAGGCGATCATGATCAGTGACGAGGTGGACCGGGATTAGAATGGGAGATCCGAGGTTCAGATGGTTAAAGAGATCACGAGATGGTCGGACTCATGCTTGAGGCACATGGATATCAGAAATGGATGATACGTGTTGGAGCTACGGAGGTGTGGTTCGGAGGCTACAACACATGGTGGATGATGCGTGGAGAAGATACGGGAGGTGCGGTTATGGAGGCTTCGACATGTGACAAGTTAGAAAAGTTGGAATTTTGAAAAACCCATGTTAGAAAGGGTTTTGGGTCCTTTTGTTGTTGGAATTGGATTAGAACTCGTGGGCTTAGGATCAACCTAAGTTTTAGGCCCTAGACTATAAATAGATATATGGTTAGGGGCTAACCCTGTGGCTTTTGAAAATACTAATTTTGTGCTAGGGTTTAGGGTTGCCAGGAGAGTACTTGTAGTCACCATGATTTGAAAATAAAAAATTAGTTCAAATCCGAAGAAAAAGAGTTTGCGGCGGCACGTTTCGTTTTGTTTGGCCGTGCGTCGAAGCCATCGTCAGCGTTGCTTTCCGCACTCACCCACGCGAATCTCCTCAGAGCAAGTATAATAAGAGGCTATTAGTAGGCTGTATGCTGAGGTGGAGGAGAGAGAGGAGGAGAGAGATGGGCTGTAAGTTTACAGCCAGCTGAAGCACAAGAACCAAGAAACTTTGTGAGAGAAAGGGGTGGTCATACAGCCTTCAGCTGGCTGTAAACTACTATATGAATGGACTGATAAATGGGCTGTAAGTGTCCATACAGCTAGCTGAAGGCTGTATTATTAGCCTTGCTCTCAGGCGACGATTGACGAAAAGGCGATTGCTTTTTGCCTTAATCCGCGTGGAGAGACAGGCATCACGCACGTGCACAGGACTTCGATCTTCATTCTTGGTGAGTGTGCTTTGAAGCTGTGCAGAGAAGAGCAAAAATAAGTTGTTTTTCTATTCTTTTCATGCATGACGCTGGATGGATTGACTAGTAAAATATCAGCACCTTGGTTTGATCTTTTAATCATCACATCAATAGCAGTTAGAGAGTTAGGAGAGAAAAGAGACGCAAGTGATCTGTGACAGACAACGAAAGAAAAGAGATCAAAGTAGTAAACGGAAGCGAGTTACAATTTTCATGTGCTACAGTACCTGCTACAGTATTAGATAGTACTGCTGTAGTATCCCGAGAATTATTTTTTTTCCCGTTTGCTTTTTTTGTTTCAATTGTTTTTCGGGTTGAACAATCAGAAGTTAGTAGATTTCGAGAAAAGTTTCTGTTGTGTATTACAATCATTTATCCTTCTGATTACCATCGATGATTCTACAGAAGATCTAATAGAAATTAAATTAAACAGGGAATTGCTGATCAAATGGCTATACTCCGAAGAGCCAGACAGCACAGTGATAACAGTGTCTGGTATGGGTGGGTTGTGAAAAACTACCCTGGTCACAAATGTTTATGAACGTGAAAAGGTCGACTTCCCTGCACATGCGTGGATCGTCGTGTCGCAGATCTATACTGTGGATGCTCTGTTGAGGAAGCTACTCAGGAAGATCGGGTACAAGGAAGAACCACTGTCAGCAGGAATTGACAAAATGGACATACACGACTTGAAAGAAGAAATAAAAAAAATACTCAAAAATACCAAATGTTTGATTGTATTGGATGATGTCGGGGGCAAAATGTATACTTCCAAATATATGATGCTTTCCAGAATCTCCTAGCAAGTCGCGTCATCATTACGACACGGAAGGACCATGTCGCTGCTCTTGCTCCCTCCACCCGTCACCTTGAGCTTCAGCCGTTGGGGTAGGACTGATGCATTTGAGCTCTTCTGTAGAAGGGCTTTTTACAACAAGGGACACAAGTGCCCCAAGGAGTTTTGAGACAATTGCTTTTTTTTAGATTAAGGAACACAAAGTTTCCGGTCTACCCCATTCCCGAAAGAATGAGTACAGCCACAATTGCTACTTCTATAGTGTCAAGGCCTGCCACTAGTAATTGTTACCATAGGCAGCTTGTTGTCTTCGAGGCCACGAATAGATGTTTGGAATCATACATACAACCAACTTCGGAGCGAGTTGTCAAATAATGATCATGTCCGAGCAATTTTAAATCTGAGCTACCATGACCTATCAGGAGACCTCAGAAACTGCTTCTTATATTGCAGCCTGTTCCCTGAAGACTACCCCATGTCACGGGAGAGCCTTGTGCGGATTCTTCAATCTCAAACTCAACTTCTTACTTTTTATAGGTTTGTCAATATACTCATCAAGGGGGAGATTGAGAGACCATGTGGTGGTGATCCCATGTGTATGATGAGTAATTGACATCAGTTTATGAGAGTCGAGTTTGGTTTGAGTGGTTCGGAGTCGAGTCGTTGCATGGTGCGACGGGCTCGGTCGGACTTGGTCATTCCTGGTCAAACGGGTTAGGATGCATATTCTGATATTTTGACAGGTTTGGACTTCAGTGTGTGTAAGTATGGTGTGTTTATACCATTTACGCTTTCATGTATCGAGCGGTGCTATTTGATGTGTTTCTTGTCTGTGTGGCTGCAGGACATCGGGCGGAGTCGTGGCGAGACACGGTGGACCGGACTAGGCGCTGAGGTCAGAACGGTTGAGGATGTGTCGAAGACGACGTGGACTCGAGGTGGTTGCGAGGCGTGCGAGACAAGGAGCGCGGAAGCTTCCCGGAAGGTGCAGGAGGGGCGAATCGGGAAATTCGCAAGGCTGCACAAGCGGGAGCGGGCTCCGTTGGACGTAGCGGGCGTAACGGGGCGGAGACCCGTTAGCTAAGCGCTATAAAAGGAGAGGAGGGGCTGCATGCCCACTTGAACACTTCAAGGGGATTTTAGGGTTTCCTTTAGTCAAAATAGGCTTTAGTGTTTGTTTTGGCTTTAGGCTTTAGTGGTTGAGAGTGAGCAGGAGAGGCAGAGATTCTGTTGGAGAGTGTCTCTCATAGCTTCCTCTCTGTGTGTGAGCATGTGAGTGTTCCTGTGTTCTTGAGAGAAGGATGTAGCTTGTGCTCTCAATCCAAGCATGTATGGGGTTGTAGGGATGGTATGACCTGATACTCTGTGTAATCATGTATCTCTCTTCCTCATTATCAATCCAAGATGGCTTTGTTTGAATTTGAGTGAGGCCCTGGTTCTTTGTTTTGTCTGTTCTTCATTTCTCTTCGATGCTCTCCATGCCTGAATTTTGAGTTTTTCGATTTCGAGTTGATTCTTGTTGGAAAGGCCCAAAATGGGTTGCTATGACATGGGAGATGCTCAAAAGCCATTTGGCTAGTTGATCCAAAGAGCAAACCGAGTTTAATTTCAGTTTTAATCTTTTGGTCTCCTCTGTTCATGCATTTCTTTTCTAGGGTTTTGAGTTAAATCTTGATTCCCTTGGAGAAATGGCATGAAATTTGATCTGGATTATCCCATGGCTATTGCTAACATATCTGCAAAATTTCATAGCCAAAGGATCATGGATTTGATGGGAATTTGAGTTTTAGTGATGCTCACTGATCTTTTTAGGTTTTGTCTAAAATCTGAGATTCTTGCTCTTTGTTTGAAATCTCTGGTTTCCAGTTGTCCTAGGATTATTTGGATGTTGTTCGTGAGCTTGTGTCTTTGAGGAGAAAAGTTTTGTAGATTCAATTGCTTTAAGGTTCTTTGGTCTGAATCTCTGCTCTCTAGTTCCCAGTGTTCGTTTTTATCCTCTGCAGTCCATTCTAAGTTTTCGTCAGCAAACAGGACTCTCGGCAAGAGTTGTTTCTCTCGGCCAGCTTGCTGCAGTAGTTCGGCTGAAGCTTTGCCCTTGTTCTTTGTCTGCGTAAAAGGTCTTTGGCAGCAAAAATCAACTCATTTCTCTTTTCGGCTGTAACTTCCAGCAAGAAGGAAATCTCATGTTTAATGCCTAAGCAGCAGCAGAAGTACTCATTTCGGCCATGCATATCAACCTCCTTGCCGAGAGTACAGTGCAGATTTTCCATTCCTCATTTCTTTCAGCTTCAGTTTGTTCAGATTGAGTTATTCGGCTTTTGTTCTAAAAATGATGGCTATTTTATGCTAGCTAATTAAGTTATCAAAGGAATCTGTGCAGTTGTTCGAAAAAAAATCTCTCAAAGCAATCCTGTTGACCGAACTACATCTAGCTTTCTAGTGCCATTTCTTTTTTTTCATTTGCTGATTTTCAACCTTTTTGCATGCAGATCAAACGACATTATTTTCAGCTGAAATGTTTACTGGTTAATCTTTGATTTATGCTGAATTTTTCAGTGTCGCATGCGTTCTGGGTTTCAGTAAAATTAATTTTCTGAGTTGCTTTGAAAAATATGTGTACGAATTCTCGGGGGCGATTTTGATGCGAACGACATTCACCCCCCCCCCCTCTGTCGCCATTTCGGTCCTACAATTGGTATCATAGCCGGTTAGCTCTAGTCAATAGATCTTAACCGATCTCTAGAGCCATGGCGACGGACAAGTACTCCACCAAGCCGCCTGTTTTCGATGGCATCGATTACCCCTTCTGGAAGAGCCGAATGGAGACATACATCCAGACTCAGGGGTACGCCATCTGGCGGAAGGTGACAGTGCGATATGTTGTTCCTGCCGATGAGAACATCAATGTGGCAAACATGCCCGATGTTGAGGCAAATGCGAAGGCAAGGAACATCATTTATCCAGGGCTTGAGCAGAAGCGAATTCGATCGCATCTCTCACCTGTCGTCCGCCTACGATATCTGGGTGACCCTCGACGCATACCATGAGGGCACCACTCAGATTAAGACGGTTCGACAGGACCAGTTCAACCGCGAATACAATAAATTCGAGATGCTTGCTGGTGAGTCCCTGGACGAGTGCTTTTCGCGATTTCACAAAATCTTGAGCAACCTCCGAGCGGTCGGTCTTACATACCCCGACTCGGACAATGCTCGTCAGATGCTCGCGGCACTCGATCTGCGTGTTTGGGAGATGAAAGTGACCACCATCAAAGACACGACAGACCTCTCGACCCTGACTCTTGACGCGCTGTACTCGCGCCTCAAGACTCACAAGATTGACGTTGTCTCTCGTCGGTCGAAGTCACAGTCGATGGCCTTGGTCACCGATCCCGTTTCTTCTTCCGGACCTTCTTCTGATTCTTCTTGCGGTTTCTCCCTTGCTGCTCTCTGTGACATAACTGATGATCAGTTAGAGCAGCTTGCGGATGATCAGCTGGCCCTCCTAGCCCGAAAGTTTTCCCATGCCTACAAGGGTAGGAGAGACAGAAAGAGAGGAGGACCCGTGATTTGCTTTGAGTATGGTGGCCCCAACCACATTCGGGCAAACTGCCCCAAGCTGGAGAAGGGCAAGAACGACTACGACGGTTCGAGCAAGAACGAGTACACCGACAACTTTGGCAAAGCCAAGAAGCTCTTCCACCGCGTCCTCACCGCCTTCGACGACCTCGACCTCAGCGAGGTGGAGGGATGGAGCGACGACGACGGGGCGGGTGACCAAGTGCCCAAGGATGGCGGCGACGACTTCTCCGGCATGTGCTTCATGGCCCTCGAAGGCGAACTGAGCGACAGCGAGCTGTACTCCGACTCGGACGAGGTATGCCCCACCTACGACCAACTTAATCATGCTTTTCTTAAGCTAGGTGGTTTTCATGCTAGAGCTAGGGCTAGGTGTTCTGAGTTAGAGAAGGAAGTAGATAGATTATCACGGGAGCTTACTTCACTTACATCTGCTCCCTCCCGTGATGATTATGATACATGCTGTGCTCTGTTAGGTGACATGGAGAAACTAAGGACCTCGCATGATAGTGTGTCCTCCGAGCTTGATAGTGTTAAGATGGAGAATGTTAGTCTGCTTGCTGAATTAGAGTTGAGTAGGATGGCTGTTACCCTACTTACTACTGATGAGACTACTTCTCCCACCTCATGTGAGGTTAAGGACATTGCTGCTAGAGGACCTTATACCATGCTCCTTGATCTGCCTGAGTCATGTGAAAATTGCAATAATTTGAAGTTGAATCTAAAGAAGGCAGATCATAAAATTTCTGAGTTGTATTCTTGGCTATGTGAGCCAGTTGCTTAATGTTCGAACTGTCCTAGATTAACTGCTGAACTTGAATCTGTTTCCAAGCAGTTTCAAGAAATGGTTGACCACAATAAGAAATTGGCTGATTATGCTTCTAAGGACCCTGTTAGCTCTCCATGCAAAAATTGTGATAAACTAAAATTGACTTGATTACATTGGAAGAAAAATGTGTGAAGCTAACTAAGGACTTATTAGAGAAGCCACAATCTTGTTGTGATGTGATTGCTGAGGAGGGGGAGAAGCCCCAGGGTAAGGTAGAGACGCCTAGCGATGTGAACCAACCTGCTAGCAGTAGGATTGTCCATTCTGAGTCGGCTGTGCGTGCACAAGCCATTCGTTCCTCTGTTGTTGGTTCGTCATCTGCTCTCTTACCTCCTGTTGTTCCCTCTTCCCCCTGCTCTTCTTGCACCTCTCTCTTTCAGGAGTGTCAGTACCTTATGAACACTCTCGAGAGATTTGTAGGCGGCAAAAAGAAGCTTAATCTTATTCTAGACCAATCCAAGATTTGCAAGTTCAATCAAGGTCTAGGATATGATTTCTATGAGGATATGAGGAAGCATCCACCTGCTATTCTCCGACCCATCGTAGGAGGTGTGATCGAGGTTGAGCCCAGATCTGATGAGGTTAAATTCAAATCAGCGGGCTTTGTCCAAGGGATCTCTGACAGCAAGGTGATTCCACCTGTTGCTTCGGCCTCTCAGAAGGCGAAGCCTCTTCGTGCTACTTCCACCTCTCAGAAGGTGAAGTACCACTGCACCTTCTGTCAGAAGGATGGGCACTCGATCGAGAGATGCTTCAGGCGCGCCAGGATTGCGCGAAGAGACCGTGCAGAGGCACTTAGGCGTATTCAGGGTCAGCCCCAGATCCTGAGTGCACCAAAGACTAGCACGAGGTCCAGGTTTGCTTCTGACGGGTTTGGGCAGCATCGAGGACTTGGTTTTTCTGAGTCTTCTGGTTTTCGTCCTCATGCTACTCCGGGTCGCGACTTCCGCCGTCCTGAGGGTACATCTCGTTTCCCCCGTCGAGACAGTTACCCACGGCGTAATCAGCGTGTTGCCGGTGTTCCGACTCGCTCTCCCGTAGCAGTCAGACACCGCAACAGGTTCAGGTCTACTCATAGACCTTCTGCTTCTTTGAGTCACGGAGAGCGTAGGGTAGATAGAGGTCAGTCGTGTTTGACTACTTCATCTGCCCCACGTGTTACTCGGTATTGGGTGCCAAAATCTCTCTTGATTTATCCCAGTACTGAGACTTTACTCTCTGTTTGACTCAGGTTCGCCGGGTAGGGAAGGAGAAGGTTTGGCTTGTAGACTCCCGTTGTTCTCGTCATATGACCGGAGACTCCCGTTGGTTCTCCTCCCTAGCCCGCGCTCCAGGTGATGAGACGATCACTTTCGGAGATGCTTCGTCTGGGCGCGTCATCGCCAAAGGTACTGTGCATGTTAATGCTTCTTTTTTTCTTAAGGATGTTGCCTTGGTTAGTAAGCTGCAGTACAATTTGCTTTCCGTTTCTCAGCTTACCGACGATGGTTTCGAAGTGAGCTTCAAGAAAAACGCTTGCAAAATTCTTGATTCTTCGGGTAGTCTGGTTTGTGGGATTTCTCGTTATGGGAGGATCTTTCGTGCTGAGTTTTCTGAGTCTTCTGGCGATCCTCTCAGGTGTTTAGTTGATTCTGAGTCCCGCGATCTCTCTTTCTGGCATAGGAGACTTGGTCATATTGGATTTGACCATTTGACCCGAGTTAGCGACCACGATCTCATTCGTGGTCTGCCGAAACTCAAGATGGTCAAAGACCTTGTTTGTGCTCCATGCCGGCACGGCAAGATGGTTGCCGCTTCTCACCCTCCGGTCACAGTGACCATGACCGATGCACCGGGACAGCTGCTCCACATGGACACAGTCGGACCAGCTCGAGTGCAGTCAGCCGGAGGGAAGTTGTATGTTCTTGTCGTGGTCAATGACTATTCGAGGTTTTCTTGGGTGTTTTTCTTAGCCTCAAAGGATGAGACATTTTCACATTTCCGAGGTCTTTTCAGTAGGCTTTCTGTTGAGCTCCCGGGTGCCTTACGAGCGATCCGCAGTGACAATAGCACGGAGTTCAAGAATTCCTACTTCGAGAGTTTCTGCGGTGAGACAGGTGTAGAGCACCAGTTCTCTTCTCCATACGTCTCTCAGCAGAATGGCGTTGTGGAGAGGAAGAACCGTACCTTGGTCGAGATGGCCAGGACGATGCTTGATGAGTACTCTACACCGAGGAAGTTTTGGGCTGAAGCCATTACGACCGCGTGCCATGTTTCGAATCGAGTTTTTCTTTGGGCACACTTGCACCGCACTTCTTATGAGCTGAGACCACTTTCGCGTGTTTGGTTGCAAGTGCTTTATTTTGAAGTCCGGGAACCTAGACAAGTTCGAGTCACGATCTTGTGATGGTATCTTTCTAGGTTACTCGCCTTCTTCGCGGGCTTATAGGATCTAGAACTGCGAGTCTAGCAAATTGGTAGAGACCTGTGAGGTGACCTTTGACGAGGCCAGTCCGGGGACTAGGCCTGATATCTCAGGTTCTTTAGAGCAGTCCGAGACCATCTTCGTGGATGACGAGGACGATGGAGATGAGGGTTGTCTACCCGATCCAGTCCCTTATCCACCCCTTGAGGTGCCGTCTTCCACCGCACCTCTAGGTGATCAGCCCATGCCTACTGCTTCCTCCGGAGCTAGTGGCTCTGTCCCTGCCTCTTCTGTGCACGAGGTAGAGGTCACTTCTTCATCTCATCCTGGACCTCCCCGTCATATCAAGAAAAGGCATCCTTCTGAGCAGATGATTGGAGACCTGTTCGAGCGTGTTACCCGCTCAAAATCTGGCTTATCTCAATTCTGTATCCATTCTGCTTTCATTGCCTCCTTTGAGCCCAAGGATGTTTCTCATGCTCTTTCCGCTGAGTCTTGGGTCAATGCCATGCATGAGGAGTTAGAGAATTTCGAGAGGAACAAGATCTGGTCGCTTGTCGAGCCCCCACGAGGTCATAATATTATTGGAACTAAGTGGGTGTTCAAGAACAAGCAGAGCGAGGATGGAGTGGTTATTTAGAACAAGGCTAGACTGGTAGCTCAGGGGTTCTCCCAGGTTGAGGGTCTAGATTTCGAGGAGACCTTTGCCCCTATAGCTAGACTTGAAGCCATTAGAATCCTGCTTGCCTTTGCAGCTTCTAAGGGTTTCAAGCTCTACCAGATGGACGTCAAGAGTGCCTTCCTTAATGGAGTCATTGAGGAAGAAGTTTACGTCAGACAGCCTTCAGGTTTCGAGAACCCCAAATACCCACACCATGTCTTCAAGCTTTCCAAAGCGTTGTATGGACTTAAGCAGGCCCCCAGAGCTTGGTATGAGAGGCTTAAGTCCTACTTGTTGAGTCATGGGTTTGAAATGGGTAGAGTAGATAAGACCTTGTTCATCCGCCGTCATGGAAATGACCTTCTGCTCGTCCAGATCTATGTCGATGACATCATCTTTGGCAGCTCTTTCCATACTCTGGTTTCACAGTTCTCGGATGTCATGAGCACTGAGTTTGAGATGAGTATGATGGGCGAGTTGACCTTCTTCCTTGGCTTCCAAATCAAGCAGACTCGGGAGGGTACATTTCTTCATCAGGGAAAGTACACTCGTGACCTCCTGAGACGCTTCGACTGAGTGATGGTAAGCCTGTGTCGACTCTCATGGCTTCTACAGCCTATCTTGACCCAGATGAGAACGGCGAGCCAGTTAATCAGAAAGAGTTCAGAAGTATGATCGGCTCCCTTCTTTACCTCACTGTCTCGAGACCAGACATACACTTCTCTGTGTGTCTGTGTGCTCGTTTTCAGGCCTCTCCTCGCGTATCTCACCATCAGGCGGTGAAGCGCATCTTTCGGTACCTCCGAGCTACCATTGACTATGGTATCTGGTACTCTTCCTCATCCTGTCTTTCCTTGAGAGCCTTCTCGGACGCAGACTTTGCTGGCTGTAGGATAAATAGGAAGAGCACTTCTGGTACTTGCCAATTTATTGACACTTCTCTTGTTTCCTGGTCTTCGAGGAAACAGTCCAGCGTTGCACAGTCCACCGCAGAGGCCGAGTACGTTGCTGCAGCCAGTTGCTGTAGCCAAGTGCTCTGTATGCCTTCGACCCTGCGGGACTTTGGGTTAGTTATCGACAGTGTTCCACTCTTTTGTGATAACACTTCTGCAATTAACATTGCTAAGAACCTAGTGCAGCATTCCCGGACCAAGCACATCGATATCCGTTATCACGTCCTTAGAGACCATGTAGAGAAGGGCGATATAGTGCTTCAGTTTGTGGACAGTGACCACCAGTTGGCTGACATTTTCACCAAGCCATTGGATAGTTCGAGGTTTTTAGCTCTGCGGGGAGAGCTTGGGGTGGTTTGTCCTTATGGACTGTAGTGAGGGAGAGCTTTGGACTTTACTGTTTTACTATATTGATTATGCTTCTGTCTCATTTCTGTCGCTTTGCACTCGGGGTGCATCGGGCCGAATCCTTCTAGCATAGGTTAGAGTGCTTCTTTTGTCTAGTTGCTTAGACTTCTTACTCTTATCTTGTGCTTCCAGGATGCCTCTGATTAGCTGCTTCTTATCTCACTAGATTGAGCTAACTCACTTCTTGTAGGTTCTAGCGAGGGTCGGGCCACCCTCGGGTAGACAGGGTACGTGTTTGCTCTCTAGTGTCTATTTTACGGTCAGCTAATAGTCCTGAAGTCATATGGGGTAGATGAGAGTCAGTCTGAGTCATAGTTGTCTCTATAGCTTATCTATGCTTTTAGGACTGCCTATTTGCTGTTTTCTTTACCAGCTTCTCGATCTTATTGCTTTGGTTCAGGGGGAGTTCATTTGGGAGCTTCTGGAGCTTAATATTGACTTAACTCAACTTGAACTAAAAGTTGCATCTCATGTTGAGGGGGAGCTGGATTTTCTTGCATTTTAGCATTTCGCATTGTAATATAACTACATTGAGCCTTGATTATTATCCTATTATGACTTGTTTACAATGCTTTACACCTTGCCATGACTTGTGCTTATATGCTAGATTTATCATGACTTCATATGTGTAGACTAGCTTTTGCCATGATAAGTGAATTAAAATTGATCTACTTGAATTAAAACTTGTCATGCTAGCACTTGAGTCTAGTCTTTCTTGAGCTATCCTTTTATGATTCATGCCATGTCAAATAAGCTTAGTTGAGCGTTGAATCTTTGTTGAGCCTTAAGTTGAGCTATATTAGTTCTTGATGATGCATAAGTTCGTACAACATGTTTAAAAAGCAAAATGATCTTTTTTGTGCGAAAAATCTGATTTCACCAATTAGAGATGGCAACGGGTAAATACCCATCGGGTATTGCCATTCCATACCCGTACCCGCTAGGTATAAATTTACCCGTCGGGTTACCCGTATCCGCACGCGGGTAGGAAAATTTACCCATACCCGTACCCGCGCGGGTATTACTACCCGACGGGTAACCCGTACCCGCAAGCATACCCGGTTCAACACATAAGAATATCATTAATTTAGACATTCATTAATCATATATGCCAAGCACAAAAGCGTCTAATGATCAAAATTAGTACATCACATAAACATACTTGACATGACCATATCAACATATGACAAACAAATAAACAATCAACAACAAGTAGATAATAAAATTAACATTTGAGTGGGATGTCTAGTTGTCTAATGCGAGTATTCATTACCCGCGGGTAGGCGGGTATGGGTAGTATATACCCACACCCGCACCCGCCTACCCGGCGGGTAGAGGATTTCGCCCAATAACGTACCCATGGGTACATAAAATTTTCCATACCCGTTTCTTTATCGGGTAAAACCCGTCGGGTATTCAGGTATCGGGTACCCATTGCCATCTCTAGACGCGATACAACGTTAGGCCATTACATCCCCATTTCACCAGTCCCCACAGCTACTTTATGTTGTGCCGCTATTTTTCACACTTTGGTAGGGATATCGGCGCAATAGATAGCATTCATATTCCTATAATAGTAGCTCAGGCCTCTCATTTCTTACTCAAGAACATGAAAAAACAAGCAAAAACAAGTAAAACACCAAAAATGGATCAAAGAGTTGATCTATTATCAGTAGCGTAGATAATTTAGGAGTACAAACATAGGAAAGAAGAGAAGAAACTACTCAAGACTTAGACAATATCTTAATGTCTCCCTCAAAACCTCTACCCTAGCTCTCCCCTCCCCTCCCTCATAGCTAGCACCACTTAGTGGGTGAGGGGAACTCATCAACCCCATTAACACGGGTTTTACATGTCCACGTATGTTTCTTAAAGTGTTTACAAAATTTAACCTGACCTTAGCGATTGATCCACTTAGGCAAACCAACTTAGCTTGATCTAAAATGCTTCTCCTTTGCATCTCTCCATGCTACGATTTTATCCAAGGCTCAAACTTGGTATTTTGGTAAACTTTCAAAATACCCACGATGAAGATTTTGGACACCTTCTCTTACTCTGTCAACCCTATGTGATCCTAATAACTTCCCGCCAACCTCTCATACGTCTGTATCCTACTGAACCATCCTCACTTACAAATAGGCGAAGTCACTTGGCAGTAGGGCTGTAAAAAAAGCTCGAAGCTCGCGAGCTACTCGAGTTCGGCTCGTTTTAGGCTCGATTCGAGCTTGGTTCGAGCTTTAAACGAGCCGAACTCGAGCTTGATCTCGAGCTCGCGAGCTTCACTGAGCCGAACTCGAATAGTTCGCGAGCCCCGATTCGAGCTTAAATAGTAATACATGTTAATTCTTACCGAGCTTACTCGAGCCGAACTCGAGCTCGAGCTTGCCTTATTATTGAAAATTAGTGTGTATTTGAATTATTTTGACTGTTATCAAGCTTATTAGAGCCGAGCTCGAACTTAAAATTTTCTTATTATTGAAAAATAGTGCATAATAAATTATTTTAATTGTTATCGAGCTTCAATGAGCCGAGCTCGAGTCTACTCGAGCTTAGGCCGAGCCGAGCTCGAGCCCAGATCCAGGCTCGGACCCCTACTCGAGCTCGGCTCGAGCTTCTACCGAGCTCGAGCCTGGAAGGCCAAGCTCGCTCGAGCTCGGCTCGTTTACAGCCCTACTTGGCAGGCTACATGCCTCACCTTGCACCATGACTACACCCAGCTTCCCCAACCATTCTGGACCTCAACTCCTCCTGAGCTTAGTCCTGATCTACCTTGTCGTTGCCTGCTATGTTTTCATTTCAAAGTATCTCCGCATACTTTGACACATAGCTCATAGTACCCAAAGACTAGCCGTCACATCTTCATGCATTCGGACTCCTTGAATTGTCTCTACCTACATTGGCCTCGTCACTCGATGCACCACATACACCAACTTACCCCTTCGTGATTATTGTCTTCTCTGTGCTTCCCGCTTGAGTCACGCAGCCTCACCTGGACTTACTTGACCACACAGATCTCCGCTCTCTCGCTAGTCTTGGTCCCTTGTCACTGACTGCTAACGTTCTCTAGACCATATGTACATCCAAAGATCAAGTAATCATCTAAAGTACAAGTTTCATGTACCATCTCGAGCACAAGTTCTATGTACTTAACTCATGTATTATACATTATACAACTCAACACAACCAAACACCAGTACCCATGCCGTGCTCACACTCAAACCAACTCTTAGGTATCTCAGACATGTCTAGCTCCTCCAGAAACTCTTTGGACACCCTAGATATATCTGAGGTACCCTCAGACATGTCTATTCTCGAGAAGCCGGTCTGACTACCCTGTCATAACTAGTTAGACCGCCTAGCACCGGTCTGATCATCGTGCTACGGCCGGTCACAACTAGCTTCCACGACCACCACGCTGGTCTTGCACGACCAACTTCCTTGACCACACTGCTCTTGCATGACTACAAGTTAGTTAGACTTCCTTCCACATGGCAGTCAAACTGCCGGACACAAAACCTGACAAAGAGGTTAAGGCCGATTTGATTGCCATCCTAGGTCAACTCTGAAATCTGAATTTTTTTAAACTTTTACAAATTTCAATTTCAACTAAATCAAAGTATCAATTATTCATCGCAATGATATTCTAGACCCTCTACGTGGTCTCCCCCCCAGATGGCTGGCTCAATCTACATGTTGATTGTTCTTATCATGAACCAAGTGGTAAAGCAGGAGCCGTGGTGCCAGGTGCGGGATGAGCAGGAACAATGATGCAGAAACTGCTGAAGCTCCAAGGCATCAAATTAGCGTACAAATGGGCGGAGAAGCCAGTCGTAGTTGAGTCATATTGCGCTACGGCCACAAACAAACTGCAGGGTACTTCAGATCCATCGTCGCCAAAAAAAAGAAAGAAAAAGAAAAGAAACTTTCAACACTCGCATGCATTACAACCAAGGAGATTTTTGTACGGATAACCTTTTTTTTATTCGGAAATACAGAAATATACCTGCGGGAAATTTTTTTACAAAAATAGCCTCCAGTCGCCCAATGGGGGGGCGACTAGAGCCTTTCGCCCACCCGGGGAGCGACATTTAAAGAATCTGCGAACCGTTGGGCGAATCAGTGCTATCGCCTGCACGTTGGGCGACTTAATTTAAGTCGCTGTACGGTTGGGCGACTGCATTACAGTCGCCCAACGCTAGGGCGACAGGGGGGTTAAGGCGGCCTGCCCAGCCGGCTCCCACTACCAACCACCTTTTTCACTCATTCAGCAAACACATTCAGCACACAGCGAAGAGGAAGAAGGAAAAGAAACAAGGGGGAGAAGAGAAGAAGGAGGGGAAGAAGAGGAGAAGGAGAGGAAGGAGGGTAAGAAGAGGAGAAGGAGAGGAGGAGGTGAGGGAGGAAGGAGGGGAAGAAGAGGAGAGGAGGAGGTGAGGGAGGAAGGAGGGGAAGAAGAAGAGGAGAGGAGGAGGTGAGGGAGGAAGGAGGAGTAGAAGCTATTCCATCAATTTGGATCCAGGTATTTTTTTGGATTATGTTGTATTTGCATTATTATTTATATGAAATGTTGGTGTTAATAAAAATTATAGATGTCCACTACATTTTGGATTATGTTGGTATGCAATTTGTAGTATGGTAGTATAGAAATTTTAGCAAAGTTTGTGGTATAGGAAGTTTAGTATTGTGCGATATTATTTGACATGTCGCAAAATTGAAATATATATGCAGGCCGACATCATCAATGTCCACTACATTGAAAGTGTATTACGGAGCTGGAACCATTCGTGAAGGTCCGAATGGTGTGGATTTGAGCGATTTTCCGCAAGTCACTCTCGTACTTCCGGATGACGAGAATGCTCGAATGGGAGATGTGCAGCTTTGGCTGACCTGGAGTTTTTCGTTGAACCCCGAGGTGTACAGCGTCGTCGTGCAAGGGCTTTGGAGCCGGTCTCCCACGGAGATCAGATGGGAGTTGAAGACATTGGTGCGCTCTGCCACATGGAAGGGCTTTGTGCTAGGGTGCCGGCGTCGTGGATACGAGTGTGTGCTGCTTGTGCAACCGTGCTCAGTACAAGCAGCTGAGGAAGCTCGTGCAACAGCCGTTGTTGTGGGAGGTGCTAGCAGCTCGGGCGGGCCGCATGTTGGCGGACATGATGAAGTTGCTCGTCATGAAGCCGATGCGGTACATGGAGGAGAGTTACAGCCGTCAAGCCATAGAGAGCCAACTGGGCAAGCCGATGAAGGAGAGTATAATGAGTACATTGTGCAGCAGATGGACTCTGATGACGAGAGGGCATGGGATGAAGAGGAAGCTGTAGAGGACGACGACGAGGACAGTTCCGATGAGGATGAAGTTCCTATCCCCCAGGAATGGAACCGGTTTAATGCAGAGGGTCTTTCCGCACATGATGAGCATGAATCACAATGGGAGTACCATGAGACAGAGGTTCGGTTGCATGCTATGTTTGCTGACAAGGAAGCGCTGCAGGATGCCATCAAGCTTTGGGCCCTTTCAATGCAGCGGACATTTCGCGTCGTCAAATCAAGCCAGGAGCAGTACACTGTGAAGTACGAGCAGACTGGTTGCCCTTGGCGGGTGCACGCCCGTAAACCTAAGTATGAGACTCATTGGATTGTGTCCAAGGTTGAGCCGCACTCCTGCATTCTAAACACTGTCTTGGCGAGACATCGTAACCTGACGTCCGGATTTATAGCCAATCTCTTGTATGGGGAGATAGTGCAGAAGAAGGACATGGCAGCCACGCATATTGTGGTAGCTATTGAGAATAAATTCAAGTATAAGATTAGCTACGCGAAGGCGTGGCGTGCCAAGCAGAAGGCGTTGGAAAAATGTTTTGGCACTTTCGAGGCGGCGTACGACAACCTTCCTCGTATGCTTAATGTCCTGCAGGAAAGGAACCCGGGCACGTACATCGCCCTCCACGAGAAGCCGTCCATAAGTCCGCCAGGGTATGCGGTGTTGCAGAGAGCAATGTTTGCATTTGATGCTAGCATCGAAGCATTCAGGCACATGCTGTCAGTGATCTCAATTGACGGGACCTTCTTGACAGGCAAATACAAGGGGCAGATCCTGACGGCCATAGGCGTTGACGGTAACAATCAAATATTGCCGCTGGCCATTGCATTTGTGGAGAGTGAGAATTACGAGAGCTGGCTGTGGTTTCTCAGACATGTGAGGGCTGGAGTTGTAGCCACTCGGCCTGGTGTGTGCGTAATCCATGATCGCCACGCCGGTATTATCAAGGCAATAAGAAAACTTCAAGAAGACCCCGAGGAGCCCTTTCCTTGGCCGGACATGAGGAACCGGTGGTGCAGTCGTCACTTAGGGGCAAACTTTTTCAAGCAATTCCCTAAATAATCTTTGATGAAGCTATTCAAGAGGCTGGCTAGGCAGAACCAACAGAGGAAATTTGATGCTTTGTGGAGGTTGTTGGATGAGCACACTAGGAAGAACGTCGAAGAGAGGAGCAAGGAGCCGGTCACTCCTGGGGCGGCACAACCACAATGCTTGCCGCCAATCGATGCGCCTAACCCAAGTGGTCCAAGAAGAAGGAGCTCACGAAACATCAGGTGCTTCGCGCAGTGGATCAAGGGGGAACCGTTGGAGAAGTGGTCGCTGTTGCACGACACGGATGGCGCAAGGTACGGAATAATGACAACTAACCTTGCCGAGGTGTACAATTGGGTTCTAAGGGGTCTCCGTTCTCAGCCCCTTGTCGCCATCGTGGAAGGTGTTCTTCACAGCACAATCCGGTACTTCAGGGAGAGGCACGCGAGTGCCGCACTTCATGCGGCCAATCCCGGAGCTCTGTATTCGGCAAAAATTACGCGAGTGCCACCATGAAATAGAAGGTACTTCTTTGTTCGATTTACAGGGTTTTCTGGCTACAACTTCATGGGACCTCAACCGTGCTATTTATATCGAACGGCGGGACAAAAGAGGGCTGCTTTGCCCAGAGACATGACAAAAGCGCTCAGCTTTACTCGGTGAGATGATAACACATGCCAGCTTTACGCAGTGATATGACAAAACGGGGCAGCTTTGCTCAGTCAGATTACAACACATGCCAGCTCTGAAAAGACTACGATCTATGAATTCCCATGTCGTCCTCTCCATGGACTATGCCCACTGCACCAGATAAACTGCCTACATAAAGGCTACGATCTAAAAAGCCTTCATAGGGACATTTATTGCTACACTGGAATCCTGAGGATAATCCAGGCGTATCGCTACAGAAACCAACAATATAGGGGCGTAGGTTGTAGCCTTTACAGTGAGTGTTCACGTCATAGGCCTGTATCCTTTCCAGTGAGTTTTCATGTCACCTTAGCTTGTTGTTTCAGAAATTATGATTACTGGCCTCTGAGAAGGCAACGTTGTAACACTTATTTCCTGCAAACGACTGAAAAGGCTACGTTGTACCAAATACATTGAATGGTCCAACCTCTGAAAAGGCTACGAACTATGAATTTATTACGAGGCTACATGCTCTGAAAAGCCTACATAGAGACATTTATTGCACCAGATCCTGAAAAAGCGAAAAGATTCGCATGTCGTCCTCTCCATAGACTATGCCCACTGCACCAGATAACCTGCCTACATAAAGGCCTCCTATGTCTTCCATACCACATCTCCTCCTCAAGCCATCACAATACTACTACACAACAATGTCTTCCTGGAGGTCCGACCCATTTGGAGTGCCGGAGTGGCATGAGCGCCCGAAGTGCCATTGCGGCTTTAGGACGATGTTGGGAGTCTACACGGATCGAGTACAACGAGACAACTACGGCCGTAGGTTCTTCAAGTGTCCAGACCTGGATGACGACTTCATGGTAACGACGACAACTAAATCATTTATTTTTCGTTATCGTTTTTCAACTTGATCCATGACATCTACCACGCCACACATAGCCTTGCAAGTTCATCGAATGGGTGGATCGGGTGCCGCCGGCATGGCCACAGAACCGGGCAGTGGAGGTGGAAAACAAAGGACAATACTTTGTCAAGATGACTCAGGCTCGCGAGGTGGAACGACAGATGCGGCTTGAGCAAGAGCGTCGCGTGAGGGTGGACCAAATCCGTCTGAAGGGCAAGGAGGATGAGCTGCAAAGGAGGCGGGAGCAGTTAAATCTGCGTGAAACAGCCATCAAGCGTCAGGAGGAAGAGCTTCAAGCTCGTGAGGCAGCTCTCAAGACCAAGAGTGACCGGAACAAGGATGCAGCGGAGCCATCTTCAAGGCGCGATAACAAGGGGAAACAACCACGCTACACCCAGTAGACAAAATGTAATAGACCCAGCAAGTTATATTCCCTAAGGCATGTTAGGATTAGTGGTGGAGTTCTGAACATTACAAGTACATGGTTCCATACATTACTAATAGTACTGTAGGAGTTGCTCTTAGTCGCATATCATGCTATATGTTATGCATGTAATAACAATGTACGCGGCATGTTACTCCCAACTGTATTATGAAGTTTATTTCTATTGACATAAGCTTATTATCTAGCATGTTCGCATTCAATGATTCAGATAGCAAGTCATACCGGTTCTCTCCGTAAACTATTTCTCAGCAACATCAAAATATCACTTACCACTCTATGTATCTATCGTTCTACGGTCAATCATTCTTAAAAAAATTTGGAATTTTTTTGTGCACCTACAACATACAGTGCACATAAACTTTTATTACAACTATACCAGATTTTTTTCTCTGTTTCAAACTACAAAATTGCCAAAACTCTACAAAAATCAGGGGGACTGAATGAAGTCGCCTACCTACTGGGCGACTGCATTACAAGTCGCCCAGCCATTGGGCGACTTCATTAAATCGCCCAGTGAGAAAGCGACTCCATGATGTCGCTTTCCCGTGAAGCGACATAAACTCTTGTCGCCTGCCGGGTGGGCGAGAGGCTCAAGTCGTCCACCCATTGGGCGACTAGATGCTATTTTTGTAAAAAAAACATTTCGCAGGTATATTTCTGTATTTCCGAATAAAAAAAAAGTTATCCGTACAAAAAATTCCCAAGGAGACGAAGCAGTTCATGGGCTCATGGCTTCACCGCCAAGCGTCACCCTGAAGCACATCAGGAGGGATCACCAGATCAGAATAAAGTTACACAAGCTCTCGCCGAACATGCAAAGGAATCACGAGGTAGTGAGCCAAACATGTCTCCCGTTCTTAAGGCAAGCAGCAAACTTAAGCAAAATTAAGCGCTTCAATATTGGAGTTCCTGCCTTGATGCCAAAAAAAAAAAGCCGTCGACAAATCATTGGATGGACCTGGCGCGGATCTCCTTGATAATCTGCCCATACCTGCCCTTAGTCCGCCTTTGCATCGTTTGTGTGCCTTAGCACCAAGGCAAATCGGATGGTACATACACGTACTGATGGGGCCAAAGAGCTTCTTAGCACCTGCAGACCAACGTCCCCGTCATGGGCTTATTTTAGGATTACACGCCCTTCAAAGCAGGATGGGGGTTCGACCTATTCAGATTGGGCCTGGCGTGAACACTACCAGGCTGGTCCTGTTCTGGAGAGACTAACCCGTAAGCTTTTCCCTGGACTTCGTGGTCCGATGGCCCTCATTTCCACCTTCTTCTTGTCTTTAAGAAGTTGACATTATATTTCCCTGGACTTGCAAGTTGGAAGTAACCAGGAGCTAAAGCTTCGGAACAGAAAATTGACATTATAGAGTATGGGAGAAGCAATAGTTGCGAGACAGATTTTCATGCAGAAACTCCACATGAATTCCGTTTCCTACAAATGAACCCTACAATCAGTGGCGGAGGACCCGATAGGGCGAGCTAGGGCGTGAGCCATACCTTGATTTTTTTCACCGCTGCTTTCTGCCTCTCCGTTTACTCCCTGCCTTCCGCCTCTCCGCCTCGCCCCGGTCTTCCTACTCCCTGGCTTTTCTCGGGTCTCTCTCTCTCGCCCCGGTCTCTCCACCCGCTCGCCTCGGCGCTGCCTGGCTCTCTCTCCCTCTATCGCCCCGGTCGTCTTGGCTCCTCTGCGCCGTCTCACCACTGCCGACTCTCCCGCGCCGGCCCTTGCCGCCCGGACCTTCCTCTCCTCGCCGCGCGGCTACGCCTGAGACACAGCCGCCCGGATCCGCGGCCTAGAGCCCGGATTTGGTGTTCTCTTCCTCAAACCCTCCCGATTTCTTATGGATTGGTTGCTATTTTCTTTGATTTCTAATGATTGTTCTTCTTGATGTGAGGTTTTGGAGGTGTGCCGCCCCGTCACGGCCGGTTTGCGCCGCCGCACGCCGGGGAGTGCCCATGGCCGCCGGTATTGCTTTCGATCCACCCCACCTCATTTTTTCCCCGTCCTCCGCCACTGCCTACAATCAGATTAAGCGCCCTGGAAATCAGTAAACTATGCACACACTGAAGCAGTTAAGAACTCTGCTTTTGTTATGATGTGAACTAACTAGGGACTGTATCGAGATGTTCTACCGTTCATTTACTAGTTTCTAATGATTCTTGTTGAGCTTCCTTGGTTGTGGTATGTGTTGTGCTTTACCAGATTTTTGAACAGTTATGGAAATTTCAGGCGAAGTTTCTGTTGTAATTGGACTAAGCCTAAACATGAAGCTTTAACATAAACCCTAGATCGAGCATGAACACCTAGTCAAAATACTTAGAGCGGAAGCGTGATTACGTACCCGAACTTGATGAAGCCATGAAGTTGCTCGGTTGAGT
The DNA here is from genome assembly GCA_017311315.1 of Dendrocalamus latiflorus. NCBI lineage: Eukaryota > Viridiplantae > Streptophyta > Magnoliopsida > Poales > Poaceae > Dendrocalamus > Dendrocalamus latiflorus. The sequence continues at coordinate 51,328,514 of CM029642.1, read as the reverse complement.
CGGTGAAGCAGTGAAGCTGAGATGGCCGACGGTGTAGAGGGGGTTGGCCGGCGTCGTTGTAGTCGTCGTGCACACGAACGGAGAGGTCCGGTCTTCGTTCACCGTAGCGCCCATGATAGATCGGGTCTGTATGGGTTTCTTTTGGGATTGAACGACTTGTCTGAAGCCCTGCCGAAACCCCTTTTTTATTTTAGCGCTAGGTGACCGGGACCGCAACCATAAGATGTTGGTAACCGCCTCCGATCAAGGCGTGAGGTGGAGGCACGCCTCCCTGAAATCTCGGGGTTGGTTAGCCGAGATCAACCCAACATTCTCCCCTTTGATCGTAAGGCTAACATCATAAGCCCATTCTCAATAAAATAGCATACCAAGGCAATGTGTTGCATAGCCAATGAAGTGCCATACAACCCCAGTATCTATAGTGTACTTTCTTATCTCGAAATGGATATTCATTATACTTAATGGGAGTTGGTTTGCTTTAAGGTCATTTTTATCCAGAATCAGAGGCTTTCCAATAAACCCATGCCGGCAACATGATCATGAAAAATAATGGGTGGTAAGCCTTTAGTAAGCGGATCCGCAACCATTAACTTAATACTTAATATGCTTGATACTTATGGTTTGATCCTGGATTCTATCTTTCACAACATGATACTTAATGTCAATGTGTTTGGCAGCACCACTTGACTTGTTGTTATTTGCATAAAAGACTGCGAGTTCATTATCGCAGTATAAGGTGAGTGGTTTAGAAATGCTGTCTACCACTCTAAGTCTCGGGATAAAGTTCTTAAGCCATACAGCCTGCCCGGTAGCCTCATAACATGCCACAAAACCAGTTTGCATCGTTGAAGATGCCATAAGGGTTTGTTTGGAGCTATTCCACGAAATAGCTCCTCCAGCGAGTGTGAAGATATAACCTGGCGTGGATTCCTTAGTATCAACACATCCCGCAAAATCAGAATCTGAATAACCAATAACTTCAAGGTTATCAGAAAACTTAAATGTGAGCATGAAATGCTTAGTAGCTTGCATATAACGCAAAGCTTTCTTAACGACTTTCCAGTGGTCCGGTCCTGGATTTGACTGATATCTGCCAAGTATCCCGGTTACAAAAGCTAAATCAGGGCGCGTACATACATGAGCATACATAATGCTTCCGACAGCTGAAGCATAAGGAACCGACTTCATCTGATCAGTTTTATATTGGTTCCTTGGACATTGAAATGTCCCAAACTTATTGCCCTTAACAATAGGAGCAGGCGAGCCAGAGCACTTATGCATATTGTATCCCTTCAGTACTCTGTTAATGTATGCCTTCTGAGATAAACTTAATATTCCTTCGGACCTTTCTCGGTGAATTTCAATGCCAAGAACATAAGAGGCATCACCGAGATCCTTAATATCGAAATTAGATGAAAGAAATCTCTTGGTCTCAAACAGCATGTCCTTATTACTGCTGGCCAATAAGATATCATCCACATAAAGTACTAAGATGGAGAATTTACTCCCCTTTGAGCTTAACATATATGCAGTTATGAACTTCATTTTCCTTAAAAAAACAAAACTCCTTATGATCTTATCGAATTTGAGGTACCACTACCTCGATGCTTGATTTAAGCCATAAATTGATTTCTTGAGTCGACATCCCATATGCACCTTGCCTTCCACAACAAAACCTTCCGGTTGAGCCATGTAAACATTCTCTTGCAAGTCGCCATTAAGAAATTCCATCATAACATCAATCTGATGCAGCTCTAAATCATAATGAGCTACAAGTGCCATAACAATTTTGAATGAATCTTTAGTTGAGACAGGAGAAAAGGTGTCATTATAGTCAATCCTCTCTCTTTGTGAGAAGCCTTCTGCTACGAGCCTTGCTTTGAACCTTTCTACATTTCCCTTAGAGTCACGCTTAGTTTTGTAGACCTATTTACAGCCTACAGTTTTGACTCCGTCAGGACTTCCTACTAAGTCTCATACATCATTAGTGCTCATAGACTTTAGTTCATCCTCCATGGCTTCAACCATTTAGAAGAATGTTCACTCATTATGGCCTCTTTATAAGAGGTGGAATCATCTACCTTCCCTATATCATTAACATCCTCATTCATATAAACAACATTATCATTTGGGATGGCAGATCTTCTCTCCCGCTGTGATCTTTTAAGAGGTTCATTAGTTATTTCAAGAGACTGCTGAGGCTTTTCATTAGGTATAACATCAGGAATTTTAGAGACCTCAACAGTAGGTGCAACAACAGTATTCTCTACTGGAGGTGCAACCGCCTGAGGCACAGGAATAGAAAGTCTCTGGGATGAGCGGTGTAGAAACATAAACCTGCTTCTCCTCAAGATCTATTTTCCTGAGCTCCAAGTCCTCGTTATTTTCTAAGAACACAGCGTGCCTTGTTTCTATAAACTTAGTTATCATATCAGGACAATAAAAATGATACCCTTTGGAGCTCTTAGGGTACCCAATAAAATGGCAACTTACTGCCTTAGGGTCTTATTTTCCAATGTGTGGATTAAATAACTTAGCTTCAGTACAACAACCCCACACTCGTAAGTATTTCATACTCGGTTTCCTCCAAGTCCATAATTCATAAGGTGCTTTAGGTACTGATTTACTGGGAACCCGATTAATAATATGTGCGGCTGTCTTTAGTGCTTCCATCCACAAGCCAATTGGTAAACTAGAATGGCTAAGCATGCTCCGTACCATATCCATAAGTGTACGGTTGCGTCTTTCAGCTACACCATTCTGCTGAGGTTCGCCCGGCATAGAATACTGGGCAACGATGCCATTTTCCTGAAGGAACTTAGCGAAAGGGTCAGGAATTTGCCCATAAGAGGCATGTCTTCCATAATATTCTCCCCCACAATCCGATCTTACCACTTTAATTCTTAAGTTGTGCTGATTTTCAACTTCAGCCTTAATTTTGTCAAGTGATTCAGATCGATCTTTAATGGGAAAGATATAACCATAACGGGAGAAATCATTAGTGAATGTGATAAAAGTATCAAAACCATCCACTGATGTCACAGGAAAAGTCCTGTGCTGCGAGTAGCTGCCTTCTTTATTTGCTTAACACATTTTTCTTTAATGCAATCAATGCAGTGGTCTAAGTCAGAGAAATCTAATGGGTGGAGAATTTCTTCCTTAATGAGATGCTCCATTCATTCTCCCCCTCGAAATGTGGCCTAAACGACAGAGCCACAGTTTCGAAGAAGTCTCATCATTATTTTTTTACGCTTAGCATCACACACAATCTTTCTGAAATGCCCTGGCTGCTTGCAGAAAAAATATTCCCCCTTTTAGATGCTCCGCCGGGAGCAACATGAGGCTTAGGTGCATTGTGCACTTTAGGCCCTGACTTGTCTGAGTTAGGGGAAAACTGCAGCTTTTCTTAGATTTGAAGTCTCTTGGGAACTTCCTTTTGTTAGAGCCACCAACATGAAGAGCAAAATCCTTCTTTTCTGGTCTTATTCTTTTTTTTTCTGGACACACATGGCGATTAAATCGCTCACGCTCCAATTTTTTTTATTTCTGAGTATTGTAATTAATCTTAAAAACCGTGTACTCAGAAGGAAGAAAGGGCATAAAAGAATGGACAAGGAAACCATCAGATATTGCCATGTCCATGCCCTTGAGTTTTTCAGTCATATCGGTCATCATCATAATATGCTCTCTTATGCTGCCGGACCCATCATATTTAGTGGTTAAGAGCCTCTGAATCAAAGTACTGGCATAAACTTTAGTGGAGCCTTAAAATTTCTCCTTAATTAAAGCCAAGTACTCCTTAGCATTTTCGGAATCGGGGATTGCTCCCCTAATCCCGACTGAAATAGAGGTCTTCATAATCATTAGTGATAAGCGGAGCCTTAAAATTTCTCCTTAATTAAAACCAAGTATTCCTTAGCATTTTCGGAATCGGGGATTGCTCCCCTAATCCCGACTGAAATAGAGGTCTTCATGATCATTAGTGATAAGCGGCAGTCCGCTCCTTTTTTTTTAGCATAGGCCTCATAAATTTTCTTTTTCTCATCATAATTCTCCTCACCTTCGGTGGGAGGAATGGGAACGGCTACCCTTAAGGTATAGTCATGGTCCAAAACATCAAGGACAACATGAATTCGTTCTTTATGGCGGCAACGTTTGATGCATTAAGTGCTAAAATTCAAAATACAGGGCAAAACTTACAAATATCATAAATATATATTACATGTAATTAACCCGACGTTGGTCTGATTAATAACATGCAAAATACAGTTCCGATTCATATCACCGTTGGGCAGAAGATGAAAAGGAACTTAATAATTTTATATGGCGACACATGATTACAAACAACATTGGTCAGAATGTAATCATATGCATACATAATGCCAAAAACATAAAAATCTCCAATTAAAATATCTCGTTGGTTCAATTTTAATTAGAGACAAAACATAATAATATGGCGACATATGATTATAAACAACGTTGGTCAGAATATAACCATATGTTTACATAATGCCAAAATTAATCATAAAATCTCAAAATTAAAATATCCCGTTGGTTCAATTTTAATCCGAGATTATACATAATAATAGGGTAAAGGTACATCATAATTTGGGCCACTGAAAATAATTATAACAGTGCATAAAGCATGACTTAAAACATAAGATAATGTGCTGAAAGTAAAAGGATAAAATCACTGTTGCAATCAGCTCAAAAATCGGCCCAAAAACTATGCATTCAGCTCATAAAATTGAGCAGCCCAAAACCTCGGTCGGCCCGAAAAAAGAAATCGTGTGGCCCAAAAGATACCCGCACGGTAGAAAAATCCAGCACGGGCCAAAATTGCCGCAGCGCGGCCCTGAGAAATCGCGCACGCGCGCAGCCCATAAAAAACTCGGGAGCGCCGGCGGCCCAAACTCGCTGTTGGACCAAAGAACCGCGCCGAAAAAATTCCCGCGCACGGCCTGACGAAACTGCGCACGCGGTGGGTCACGAAAACGCGCACACGCGCTTGCGGCCTGCATTACTTGAGCGCCGACGGCCGAAAAATCAGCCGGGCCAATCTGATCTCCGGACCGCAAAAACGCGACCGCAGGATCCAATCGGACGGCTGATAACGCGCGCGGTGGGGATAAAATCCTGAAACCCTAACCCTAATTGCCATTTCCACCGGCTCCTCCCGGGAAAAACGGATCTGAGCGGCGGCGGCGCGCGGCACCCGCGCGGAGCGGCGGCTCCCGCGGAGCGACGGCGACGCGCTCGGGCGGTGACAGCAGCGCGCTCGGGCGGAGCGCCAGCGGCGTCACTCGGCGACACCAACGACGGCATAAGGCGGCAGCCCCCGCAGCCCTCCTCGCCGGCGCGCGCGTGCGACCGACGTTGCGCGCACGGCCGTCGAGTGGGGCCACGGCGGCGCCCATTATCGGAGAAGGCCGGAGCCGCAAGAGATCATGAGTATTCGCCGCTGATCTTAACATTTCTTGATCGGGTTTTGATAGTTCGAGGTTTGTCTTATGGGAGTTCATTAGGGTTTTGCCCAAACATAAAAGATCCCCTCCTTCTAAATGCTTACCTGAGCCATAAAACCTAAATCCGAGCCTCTAATCCCCAAAATGAGTTCGGTTAAGGCTAATAGGGTTCATGATCGAATCTAGGTTGCTCTGATACCAAATGTTGTAATTGGACTAAGCCTAAACATGAAGCTTTAACATAAACCCTAGATCGAGCATGAACACCTAGCCAAAATACTTAGAGCGGAAGCGTGATTACGTACCCGAACTTGATGAAGCCATGAAGTTGCTCGGTTGAGTCGGTGAAGCAGTGAAGCTGAGATGGCCGACGGTGTAGAGGGGGTTGGCCGGCGTCGTTGTAGTCGCCGTGCACACGAACGGAGAGGTCCGGTCTTTGTTCACCGTAGCGCCCATGATAGATCGGGTCTGTATGGGTTTCTTTTGGGATTGAACGACTTGTCTGAAGCCCTGCCGAAACCCCTTTTTTATTTTAGCGCTAGGTGACCGGGACCGCAACCATAAGATGTTGGTAACCGCCTCCGATCAAGGCGTGAGGTGGAGGCACGCCTCCCTGAAATCTCGGGGTTGGTTAGCCGAGATCAACCCAACAGTTTCGTGATCCAGTTCAACGCAAATTCAGACTTGATTTATCGTTAAAAATATTTTCATAATATTATAATTTTATTAATATAACTTTACATAAATTTATGGAAAGTTACGATGAGAATCGCATATCAAGACCGTAAAAAAAGAACGGAAGAGTACAATTATTCGGAACACACTTGATAACTGTCTTAAGGCATCGTGCACTCCGACACGCTCACAAGTCCGGCAAGCAGGGCAGGCCGTGCCCGCGCCTGCGGCCGCCGATAACAAAAAGCCCGAGACGTCGGCAAGGGCGTCGCCGACAAGGAGGCGACCGATGGTCTAGAAGCCGAGAGCTAGAGCTCAGCGAAGATGCCAGAGAAGAACAACGCATCTGACAATTAACAGGCCGTAATTTGGGCAACTCAATTGTTGAGCTAGCCCAGCCAAGCCCACGCATGAAACCCCACAGGCGGCGCGGCTCCTCGCCGGCAGCGGTGACCTGCCCACGCCTGCCGGACACAGCATCCCGTCGCACCTCGCTCTTCCCTCCGCCAACCTAGAGCACGGCGTAGCCTGGCGCCTCAGCCTCGAATCCTTGCACTGTAGGCAATGCTTTTTGTTCAAGTTTGGGCAAAAACAATGAGCCCATGCAGGGTCATCTGAGTTGACAACAGGTTGTGCTGGTGGTGCATTTGTTACTGAGGCAGAGGCGGCACTTGATGGGTTACCTATGCAAATTGCAAATGCAAACACTAAATTTCATTCTAATCTAATTTCATCGTAATTGAGTAATTCAGTGTATGATACATCCAATATCTAACTAATCTTCTATACAACATCTACGGATCTACCTAATCTTCTATCTTTGGCAACACTAGATCTACGGATCTACCTAATCTACAACACAGAACACTAGATGTCTAGAACAAAGGACAGAACGGTGAGATGAGGAGAAGAAAACTTGCCTGCCTGTTGCTCCGGCTGGGACATGGTGGAAGCTTGGTGGTCCTCACGACCTCACCGCCGGTTGCAGCCTCAGACGAAGTAGCCGTCGGTCGCGGTCGTCTCAGCCTCAGGCCTCAGCTGCACTGGCTGCCGTCGCCTGGGCCCTTTTCGGGGAGGAGGAGTGGGGAATGCGGAGCTTGTTAGTCTTCCTCGCCGCCGGTCGCATCCACCGTCGCCGCTGCCGGTCGCAGGCTCGCAGCGAACGTCGGCGCTTTTTGTCGTAGCAGTCGCCGCCAGCTGAGAGGAGCCAAGAGGATAGCGAATGGTTAGGGTTAGACCAGGAGGAGCCGCCGTCACAGAGGATAGCGAATGGTTTCGGCCCAGCAGGCCCCGCGTGCGCTGAATTCGGCCCAGGAGGCCTGGAGGAGAAATAGCGGCGCTAAGCCTCTTGCATATTTAGCGGAAATAGCGCGCTAATAGCGGTTATTAGCGCAAAAGATCACGTAGCGGCAAAAGTGCACTATCCTAGCGTTGTTGCTGCCCAGCCGCTATTTCCGGCTATAGCGGCCGCTATCTCCGGAGATTTAAAACATTGGCCTCGATACGTGCGGGTAGCGAGCGACGAGTCGGCGGCGGAGGAGTCGTGTTCGCTGTCCGTACGGGGAGCCGCCACCGCGCAAACCGCGCGGAGGTGCGCCGATGCATCTCTTGATATAGCGAGAGCAAGGAGACGGGGGAGGAGTCGTTCACTGCGACCACCTGCTCTCCTCCTCCCAAAATCCCATCAAGTAGGTTTACTTTCTTGCTGATCCTCTCGTAATTCCATGGCTATTCCATAAATTACTGTGCGTGCAAAGATGGTAGGTTTAGATGGGGAGGGGTGATTGGACTGTTGAAATGCACTAGATTCGATATGAGGTATGAACATCAGAAATGACCAGGAAACAATGTGTACGATGAACTTGCGCCAAGTCGATGACGCTGTAGGCCTGTTCTTTTTAACTAGTTTATGGTTTTTGGCTACGATTTGTGGTTTTTAGGCTGTTTGTATGAGAGATTACAGAATAACAAAAACTCATATACGGCTTTTGCCGATATAAATAAAGTCGATAAAGTATGTACTACAATTAACTTAGTAAATTCTTTCTTAAAAATATATTTTATTCAAAAATTAATTACTGTAAAAAAGCCAAAAAAATAGCTTTTAGAAGAAAACAGGGCATATACGTTTTCTTGTCTTGTGACAAAACGTTGCTGGATATGCACACGGTTAGGTGGTGATCTGTTCGGCTGAAAAGCTCATGGCTTATGGCTGAAAAAAGCACTGTAACTGGCTGAAAAAACACTGTAGCTGACAGAGGTTTATTTAGCATAATTAAATTTAAAAAAATTTAAAAATATAAAAAATATGTTAGCCCATTACGTATAATACAAACAAATACGGGAAAAAAAAGAACCGGCAAAAAAGATCAACAAAAAGACAAAAGTTCAAAAAAAGACGAAACTTATGAATAGTGAAAAATAAGCCAGAAGCCGAAGCCGAGTTGATCAGGGCAATTGCTAGTAGCATCATGACTGACCAGATGTGCAACAACTTGCTAGAAAATTTGGCAGTGTCCTGTTCTGCTGCAAGGAAGGGCCTCATCCCACTCAGTCAAAAAATGGGTTGCACATGGCTTCCATCTTATAAAATATTGCTCATCTTTTCCTGTCTCTACTCTGGGGTAAGGACTCTTTTTGATCCAAACACTATGTGCTAAGTGATTTAGCTTGTTCAGTTCTGCATGAGAGGTTGAGATACACAATACGTTGGCAACAAATTTGCACGTATTTCTCCTCTAATTAATTGTATTGTAGCCTAGCCGGTAAAACACCTGACCTTTCTGAGTTGTAGGAATTTCAATTCAAACACCATCATTTTTTAAGTAGGTGTACTCTCCACTTTTATCCGTCATCTTTTTGTTACTACAGGGTTCTGATCCCTCTTATCAATGACCAGCTTTTACAAATATGGATAAGCCTTTACATAAATAATTTTACCCAACCTTTGTTCCTTTCTAAAGAGGTACCAGTGATTTCAGAATTACGGTGAACAAACAATTGAATGTCTTAAGACAAGATTACCATACTAACAACCTCGTAAGATAGAAATGTTGCAAGTAGTTAACCATGGGATTTGAAGTATAATATATCCAAGAAAATACAATGCCTATTGTAATTTCTCTTACGAATTACCGGAGGCAAAAATAAAAAATAAAAACTTAGAAAAGTACTGAGTAAATTTCATCAAACTGCACATACTTTTTGCTGAAACAATCGCCTGAAACAATCGCCGAACTACACTTTCAAGAGAAGTTTTCGCACGAACTACATGTCTTCACCGAAACTATCTCTAAACTGCACCTTTAACCACCTCCTGTTCCAGGCAACGATTTCTGACCATTTGGGCCCACATGTAAGTGGGACAGAAGTAATTCTTTAAAACAATTGGTTTTGATTTTGGAGACGCACTAAACGCTCATTATAAATCACTAGACAGGAACTCTTTACCAGGGCTGTAAACGAGCCGAGCTCGAACGAGCTTGACCTAGCAAGCTCGAGCTCGGTAGAAACTCGAGCCGAGCTCGAGCGAGCCTGAGATTAACACCGAGCTTTAAGCTAGGCTCGAGCTCGGCTAAACTCGAGCCGAGCTCGAGCTTCGCATGTGTAGGCTCGGTGAGGGAGTACCTGCAGGAGGTGGCGGCGGTGGCACTGGGGGACGGCCGGACTGCACCTTCACCACGCGGTGGCCGAGCTGCAGGGACGGCCGGACGGGTGGCGCCGGCGGGGGAGAGGAGGGGCGGCGGGGGGAGGAGGGGCGGCGGCGGGCCGGGTTGAGGAGGGGCAGCGGGGGGCGCGAGAATGGGCGCCGGGGGGGAGGAGGGGCGGCGGCGGTGGCGGAGAGGAAGGGGACGAGGGGGGGCGGGAGAGGGGATCGGCAGCAGGGGCGGGGGCGGAGAGGAAGGGGACGGGGAGCGGGAGAGGGGGTCGAGGAGGGGCGCCGGCGGCGGCGGAGAGGAAAGGGACGGGGGGAGAGGGGGGCGGCGGCAGGGGGGTCGAGGAGGGGCGGCGGCGGAGAGGAAGGGGATGGGGGGCGGGAGAGGGGGTCGGCGCCGGGGGAGAGGACTCAGAGGAGGAGGGCGACGAGGGGGACGGGAGTGGGGGCGGCGAGGAGTGGAGGAGGGGAGGGGGGCAGGCGGAGCCGCGGAGGCGGGTGGGGGAGACGGGAGAGGAGGGAGGGGTGTGGGGCAGTGGGGGCTGTCGCCTGCCCGAGGGGGGATTTGAGAGGAGAGGCGGGAGGGAGTGTGGGAATGGGGGAATTAGGGTAAAAATTGTAAGCTCGCGAGCTATTCGAGCTCGGCTCGTTAAAGCTCGCGAGCTTCGGATGGAGCTCGAATTCGGCTCGTTTGGAGCTCGAGCCAAGCTCGAATCGAGTCTAGAACGAGCCAAACTCGAGCAGCTCGCGAGCCTCGAGCTTTTTTTACAGCCCTACTCTTTACCAATTGATTTGTGGAGAACGAAGCAACAGCAAGAGCCAGCGACCCAGAAGGTCCATACGCCATTGCAGGCAGGCATATGCTCATTGGATTCCATTCACGTGTAGTCTTGGTCAAGATCCCCCTTTTCCCCATGGCCATCTTAGATTAGAGAGACTTGGAGTCAAGTCAACTTATGCTGTTCATACGAGGCTTCGTTGCAGCCGCTTTACCTGCACCCTGGACTCCCCCATCTCTCTTCAAGAAGCAACCATCCATCTCTTCTTACGATCTGCATCCTTTGGTGGATCTGTGAATAGCTAGCATCCCTGCAGGTCTTCTCCAGGTCAGTGCTTTCTTAATTACTTTGGAGTTTTGAACAACCTTGCTCATTGTGTATATCTTTGTAAGCATGGCACCATGAATCCAGTCTGTAAGAAAATTTACATGTATTTGAAATCTGGTGCTTTTATATCCTCATACTATGAAGCACCAGTTAGTTACATGGCTTCAAAACCGTACTGACTACTGATGCATAAAGAGCACTGAAATGAATCAGATAGTTTTAGAACGAACGTGTTTCGATGTGTTTAACAAAGATCACTCTTTCAGTGCTTCTTAACGATTGTTTCCTTTTCCTTTTTGGATCAACACTCAACATTTTGCGCTAAGTGTAAAAGACGTTTCAGGATCAACACCACTGCACGCTCAATTCTACATGTGAGATTGCTGGAATTGACCATTAGTGTAGGCCAAAATGGTAAAACTAGATTTACATGACACATATAACATTTCCACTTTAGAGGAAGGTTAGGTTTATGATTACTTTGTGCACTGTCTCAGTAGCGTTCTGTTTCCAATGAAGAGGTGCTCTAAAATACCGCTCAGTATAGCATCATATATTCATCACTGGAAGCATATCCAACAGGTAAAGGTACACAATTAATTGGGGATAAATTCTGGTGAGAATGCCCCAATCGAAAGGGCCATGCATCTATAAGAGACATGATCAATAGGCTTAATGGGGTAGGCACAAGTTCAGTTTAGTATGTTCATCTGGCCCATGCTTTGTTAAACAACTATCCTGTTTCGATAAAGGAAATATTACTAGTAGCAGCTCACCTCAATAACTAATGCTACTACGCTTTGTATGGAGAACAAACATATGCATCCTCTTATGTAGATGGAATTATGTGCGATCAGATATGGACCCAGGGAGAACTTCGCAACTTCTAAGTTCGTTACCAAAGGAACTACCATCACAATTCTTAAGGGACATCACGGATGGGTTCTCTGATGAGCGAAAAGTGGGTGAAGGTGCATTTGGAGTGGTTTATAAGGTATTCTTGTGTGTCAAAATTTTCTTATTTTCAAAACTTGATACAACACCATGCTAATATAAAGTAAGATATTAAACAGGGAAGGCTTCAAGATGGGGAAGAGATTGCTGTGAAGAGGCTTCGGGAAAAATCTGCACTCCATGACAAGCAATTTCAAAATGAGGTTGGCAGCCTTATGGAGGTTCAGCATGAAAATGTAGTAAAGTTAATTGGCTACTGTTACGAAATACAAAAGAAGGTGGTGGAGCACAATGGAAAATATATACTTACAGATGCAGTAGAAAAGTTGCTCTGTTATGAATATATACCTAAGGGAAGCCTTGACAAGCATCTTTTCGGTATGATAATGCAATACCAACAACTTTATCGTCCTCTTCAATCTTTAAAAGATTCGGAGTTTACACATAACCTAATATATTCCCATCAAATTCTGCACCAAATACAATGAAACATGGTGATCATAATGTACATATTGTTGTTTGTTAAACCTTGCATGCATGCATTTAGTTAGTGTTTACTACGTCAGTTTCTGCATGGCTTCAGTTTTTCGTTTTGCATGGTAGTGACCGTTCTGAGTCATGACGCATTGTAATGCTTCAGTTTTTCAGTTTGCTTTGCATGTTTCCTTGCATTATAAAAGGAGAAGAAAGGCTAGAAAATGCTGTGGCTTTAACGCAGCACCAAAAATCACCTGTCTCATCCTGTGTATGAATTTTCATTTGAAGTGAGAGCTAGAAGATTTGAGAGATTAGCAAGGGCTGCTGACACATATATGATATATCAACAGGAGAGATCAAAATCCTTTAAGGGCGTTGTTAACATTTCCTTGTATTGTATGCGTACTTTCCCATGTCATGTTCTTGTAGTACTTACGTATTTTCCATGCTACATCTTCAGATGAACCTTGTGAACTTGATTGGCACATGCGCTTCAAAATAATTAAGGGGATTTGTGAGGGTTTACGCTTCCTACATGAAGGTTCGCAAAGGCCTATTATTCATTTGGATCTTAAACCTGGCAATATATTGCTGGATGATAATATGGTGCCAAAGATTGCTGATTTTGGTCTATCAAGACTGTTCGGTGAAGAACAAACCCGAACTTGCACACAAAATATCATGGGATCAATGTAAGTCAAAACACATTGGGAGTTTATATTGCTTTATTTCTCTCTCATAAAATAAATTTATTTGCACTACTCCTGTAACGTTCGAAATTTTTATGTTAATATGATTCAGAGGATACATGGCTCCAGAATATTTATACAGAGGTGAAATCTCTGCCCAATCAGATATATACAGTTTAGGTCTTCTAATTATCGAGATCGCAACAGGAGAGAAAAACTGCCCCAATAGACAGGACATCACTGCTAAGAACTTCATTGAGAATGTAAGATCGAAGTAATTGACGATTTGAACATTGATGTTTTTTTAGAAGCATCCCTTTATGTGTAGTTGTATACTGTCATTTAATTTCATATTTCAATTCCTTAGGTACGTCAAAATTGGACGAATATGTCGCACATATCGTCTAAGTACCCATCATTAGACAAAGATTGCCTCTACCAGGTAAAGAGATGCATTGAAGTTGGGCTAAATTGTGTGGAGACTAATCGGAGGGAAAGGCCTTCTATAAGGGAAATATTTAATAGGATCGGTTGAAGAGGTGCAGGCTCATTGGTAGACAAGGTATGAACGCCGGCAACACAAGTGCTACCCATTTGGTTGATTTGGTTTTACATTAGGAGCTGGCACTCACACCCTCATATTCTAGCCCACGTGTTTCTTACTACCTGACCATGTACCCTTGATAAGCCGGTCCTCTATCGAGAGAGAACCGTTGTTAAGATAATTTACACAAGTGATTTTACATAATATGGCAAAAGCTTGTACATCACACCCTACAAACTCCAATTTTAGTGCTTACTACGTGTACTTGCCCAGCTACTATCTTCTAGGCTAGTGTGGGTGACTTTTTGATAACTTTCGGACTGTTGCTGCTCGAGCACATGCTTGTGCAAAGTATAAGTTGATTGCGGATGAATAAATTTGTAATTTGAAAAAAGCATAACAAAACAATATGAAAATTAACACGAGAAGTAGTGGCTAAATAAGCATGTGCCACTGAAAAGTTTCATAATTTTATATTTCTCGTGGGGTGTTTCGCTAACATCTGGGTCTAGACCCATCTTGTTAGGCTCACAAATGATAATTTTAAAACTTTCGGTAATTTTCCCTTTGCATTTTTTTAATCAGTTTGGTACCATGTCATGGTAGATTATGCACCTCTATGCTTGATAAATTCCAGCATTTTATCATGGAAGCAAGGATTTCAGATCAGATATTTATACCTAGATTACATAGATTTATTATCTTGCCTCTTTTTCTTTCTATAATAATGTATGACAACAACAATTTATTAAGTTCTCTGGGTTCAACATTATTTGAAAAAGGAGGTGCTTTGCTTTTCATGGGGAGAATATTTTATTAGAGTTAAGGTTTCGCAGTTACATGTATTCGTAATTTTACATTTTTACTCAAATAACCATAGTACTTGCTGACGATCTATAGTTGAGCTGAATTTGTGCTAATTCTGAATGCTACTTACAATTTCAGGTCCCTTTTTCCAACGTGTGTGATATACTCTTTCTATCTGATGAGAGACTTGGATAAATCTAGATGAAATTGTGTACACTGTGTCGTTGATGGAACTTCCTACCGAAAATAAGATCTTTTGTTAAGTAACAGAGTTTAATCTTCAAAATAAATGTCATCCATATACTATTTATTTCCATTGACAGTGGAATTGCAACTGGATAAATCTATCTAGTTTTGTAATTCATACAAGTATTGGAGTATTAAGGGTCTGTTTGGTTCAATGGCTAGCTTTAACATACCAAAAATTGGTCACGTCCTCAAGATTTGGCTACCATTTGGTTTGGTTTCAAACTTTGACAATACCCTAGAAAAGATTTGGCTCTCATTTGGTTTGGTTTCAAACTTTGGCAATACCCTAGAAAATTTTGCAATGCCAAGGTGTCCTACACAAAACATTGGCATAGTTGAGGCGCCCAAATCATGCATAAAATTTTGGTTAAGGTCATTACCCTATGCACAGGTGACGTGGCAACAAGTAGTTGGATGTATTAAATGCATAATTTGTTTGATTATCTAGCTTTAAACGACCATATCTATTGATCCGAACATCCAATTTATAATTTGTTTAAACCGTTATACTCCTTGTGACGAGATCAACAAAACAAGACCATTGTTGACTATGTTGTCGCTGCAAATATTAGCTACCACGTGGGCCCCATGTGCCATAGTACAACTAGAAGAATTTTGGCATGTGTTGCTGGGTTGCAATCCAAACATTGCTACAATACCAATGTTTTGGTAAGCTCTTGTTTTGGTCATGCCTAAATTTTTATAGGATTAGTTCGGGCCCTAATTTCTCCATTCTTGCCAATTGAACGTAAAATTTATGTTCCATAGATGCTATTATGGTTATATCTATATAATTATAATATCCCAAAGCATCATGCGCCGTCCGAGCCTCGTATTTGTGTGTCTTTAAAAGGAGGAAGCAGGGGTGGCTCGGTTTCTTCATTCTTACCAATTGAATGCAAGATTTATGATCCATACACTACTACAGGAAGCCTAATACTAGACGGCCAATCACAGACGGTTTAACAAAACCGTCTGTGATTGACACTAATACAGACGGTTTTAATTTGGACATCGTCTGTGTTAGTGGGTGAGTATCACAGACGGTCCTTACCGATGAACCATCACAGACTGTTTTTTATTAAAAATCGTCTGCGTTGTGTAGACTATCACAGACGGTTCTTCTTAAGAACCGTCTGTGAATATTCACAGACGGTTTTTTACAAGAACTGTCTGTGATGTCCCTTTGTCTGTCATATTCTGTTCATGATCAGAGGTTAATATATAAGTACACATTGCTTCTAATAACTTAACTACAGAACTATTGAGACAAGAGATCACAAATTAAAGGCAAATTTATTAATTTCAATTAGAGGCAAATTTATTACAAAAGTCGCACAGGTAAAGAGTTCCCGGATTGTAATCTTTTGAGCTTCGTACGCTTCTTCTTCGACTTTGGGACTTGGAGGATCAGCCACTGACTTCTCGAACGCCGTTAAGATTGTCCTTGTCCTCAGCACTTCCTCCTCCAGCCTGGGCAAATAATCAGTAGCATAGCCCATAATGTCGTAGAGGATAGCATGAAAAGATTCCTCAGAATCTACCGTTTCTGCTTGATCGGCAAGGCTATCCATCAGTCTCTCCAATGCGTGTAGACCTTCTTCCGCTTTGCACACATTGTGGAGAAGAACCAGGGTAAGGGTTGTTTCCCTTTCTTGGGCGGCAGCGAGACACCTCCGTCGACGGCGGATGATCAGGTCGAGCTGACGGATGCAAGAAAGTCGGGGGAAGGAGAGCAGGGCGTGTGCGGAGAAGCTGCTCCAGATGCAAATTGCTGGCCGCCTGTGTAAGGTTCCGGCTGAACAAGTCTTGATGAACAGATGAGAGGAAGGAGATGATCACAAGAATAGTAGAAGCCATATTGTACGTACGTAGAAGAGACCTGGATTAGGTGCGCATATTTAACCTTTAGCACAGATGGTTCGTATACCCAAACATTAATGATATAGACGCTTCGTATAACGATCGAGAGACGTTAATTAGACGATCGAAACACGAAGCGTTCTGAGATAAAGCTTATGACATTATATTCTATTCATATCACAGACGGTTCTACGTCTAGAACCGTCTGTAATAAGCCTCCCTATAAATACCCTCTGGCTAGGGTTTTCCCCGTATGCTGCAGTTATATTCTACATCTAAATCCTGATATGTCTCGTCGCTGCTGCCTCCCTGAGCCCTCGCCGGCCGCCTCCCCGAGCCGTCCGCATTCGAAGACCAACGCTCGGCTCGCCTCCACGCCCGGCGCCTCCGCTCGCGCGTCGCCTGCGGTCGCCTCCCCAAGCCCTCGCCAGCCCCCTCCCTGACCCCTCGTCTGGCCTTGATGTGATGCTATGATTTGCTTTTTAAAAAAAACAATAGTAATTGAGTATAAATATGTTATCATCTCCTCATGGTGTTGCATGGTGTGGAGCAATAATAATATATGCCACATAGACTTTCAAGGGGCATGAAGCAAGTAACACACTCTAGTGTATCCTGTTCAATGAACCTGATACACTAGTTTGTGTCATTTGCTTCATAGAACTTTGTTTAGAGACCTTGTAGTAATAATATATGCCACATAAACCTTCAAAGGGCATGAAGCAAGTGACACACTCTAGTGTATCCTGTTCAACGAACCTAATACACTAGTTTGTGTCATTTGCTTCATAGAACTTTGTTTAGAGACCTTGTAGTAATAATATATGCCACATAAACCTTCAAAGGGCATGAAGCAAGTGACACACTCTAGTGTATCCTGTTCAACGAACCTAATACACTAGTTTGTGTCATTTGCTTCATAGAACTTTATTTAGAGACTTTGTAGTAATAATATATGCCACATAGACCTTCAAGGGGCATGAAGCAAGTAACACACTCTAGTGTATCCTGTTCAATGAACCTGATACACTAGTTTGTGTCATTTGCTTCATAGAACTTTGTTTAGAGACCTTGTAGTAATAATATATGCCACATAAACCTTCAAAGGGCATGAAGCAAGTGACACACTCTAGTGTATCCTGTTCAATGAACCTGATACACTAGTTTGTGTCATTTGCTTCATAGAACTTTGTTTAGAGACCTTGTAGTAATAATATATGCCACATAGACCTTAGTAGTAATGCCTCTTGATTTAATACATTCTATTTTTTGCAGTGCCACCAGCAGCAGCCGGGCAACACGTGTGGATACTACGTGTGCCACCATATCAAATGGAGAGTTCCACTGCGCATAATGATTTTTATTGCTCTTATCACTCTGTAATTGTGAATTTGTTAATGGATATTTTATTTCATTTCAATTAATTCATTTGCGAAATGGATGCCTTATGTCTGTGAATGAAATGTGATGTGAATTGGATGTTCTATGTTTGTCAAATGAATTGAGATGTGAATTGTATGTATACATATACTTGTTTATCTGCTTGTTTCAGAGGGCATGGCTAGCTGTCGGACCTCGGGTTAGCAAACCCTGATCCTCTGTGATTCCACCGCACTATTCCCTGGATCAGTAGATAGTGCTCACAGATACATTACTGTATATCAAAAACATATTATGCGGAAGCGTAAATAATACAGTAATACTTACTCATGGGCCGATTAGGCCAAAAACGATAAAATGCAGCAGCGGAAACTTCACACAGATGGGACCCTCAGGACTTGCCCACAGGCAGCCAACTGGGGTTCGCGACCTAGTCCATGACCTCATCGTCTTCCAGCTCTGTCGACCCTTTTTAGGCATCGCAGGGCTTGACTTTATTTCCTTTCTGACTGAATGATAGCAGTTAAGCAAGAATGAGTACGATGATACTCAGCAAGCCACAACACAGGATGCAATAATAATAGATGCAAGGTTGTCAAAGGAGGCTTGAGGTTCTTTTATTTGCTTAGTGCGACATTTGCAATACTCATAATTTAAAATTCCTATAACTTGGCATTTTATAAACATGCTTTAAAGAGTTTGAAATTGTGCAATATTTATAACGGTGTAGGTTCCATCCACCGATTACATGGTTCCAACCACCTATGCTAGCTTTTGATCCTTATGCCACTTCCATATTATCAACCACGCTGGAGTACGTCCCTCCAGGAAAGTTTCAAAATCAGAGTACATCCCTCTGATAGATTTTTGCCCCACCCGCAAAGGTTTTTGAAATAGAACTAACTCAAGTAAGTTCCCATGTCCGCCCTTGACCGTGGGCACGGCTGCTCGAACAGTTTTACACTCTGCAGAGGTTGTACACTTTCACCCCAAGAGATAAGTTATCTTAATAGCCAACATGCTTCCTTAGGCATGAGACCCAGATAATTTATCACAAAGCCTTTACCTTACTCAGATCTAGCTAGACATCACCCGCTGAGGTTTCACCGCTGAAGGGTTAAATCCACCACAGTCAGAAGCCCCCTCTTGCGCCGTATGAGTACAGTAAATCCCTGTGCCTCACTGTGAGTAAACCAGTACGCCCTGGCACCCACTTTCCACTGGTGATATCTGAACTAAACCCTTGCAAGTTAATCAGCCAGGTCGTACCCATGTAGACTTGTGGTTGTACTGTTTTACACCGGGAGGTCATCACAAGATTCAGTCCTTAATTTGTCCAGGCGGTTCTTACCACAAACCACGGGTTCTCGTGCGACATCAGCACCATCCACTCTCACCAACCGCCCAGACAGGTATAGCAGGTTATGAGGGTTTTGAGAAGCATAAAATAAGTAATCACAAAGTATTCAGCCACGTACATCCCGTGACTGCCCCAAAACAAGTTCTTATGTTTGTAAAGATTGATGATCAGGGCAACTAGCGCCCTGGACCTTGACAGGACTAGCATGGCATTTAATATGACTTATAGCTAGTAATGTTATCATTAATATCTATGGTGACAAGGGTCAGGTAATTCAAGTATCAAGGGATGGCATAATAAATTTAATACAACATCAAGTGGGCATATAGCTACCTTAAGCTTTGACATATATTTGCATAATAAATTAGGCATGCAAGTTGATAGCGTAAAAGAACATAGTTTTGCATAAAATGTAGGATCAATATGATCAAAGTGATGACTTGCCTTGCTTGGTGTACCATGGCCTTGATTGATCTAAGTCAAAGCCTACTCAGTCAGTGCTTATAATTTGTTGAGCTTCGCGTTTGCCCGAGTCTCGATCCTGTTCGAATCCGTCGCCTCGTCGAGTCTTCCGATTCTACTACGCGGCAAAGAAAAGAAAGACTAAATAAATCCAAACACCTTAAATGCCCGATTAAATTTAGATTATAAATTCATTACGATTTGAGAATAGAAGGACGATTCGGGTTAGTGGGCGGTAAACACAGCGGTAGATGAATTGAGCAGGAGAATGAATTCTCTAAGTAGCTTTACCGTGAGGGAAAATTAGGATAAAGAGGGATCGGAGGTGATGGAGTATTTACTAGAATTATCTGCTTTGGAAATGTAAGTGGCCATACATAGCCAATTGGGGAAAGACGACGCTTGACCTTTTTAATTGATGACTTTCTTTTTATTGAAACACATTTATCGAGGAAGTCCCATGAGTCAGGCAGGACTTAAGGGCAGGGAAAAAAGAAAAAAAAAGTTAGCGAGGATAGTAAAGAGGGACAGAACGTTGTGATTTTAGGATGCGGAAGTTTTACAGGGGATGAGTAAAACCCTTGGATACTCGATGCAACTTTGATATTGTACGAGGCGATACTTATCTGAGATTGCAGTAGCCAATTTGATAAATCATTGGGTTAGCGATTTAAGTAAATGATGGGGTTGGCCATTTTAATCCAGTTGCTATTATGAGCAAAGTTAATCTTCCTGCTTGATCAACACAATTGCTAGAAATGGCCAACGGTTATGTTTTACTAAAAAGGGATGCTATGACTTTATAGGGGTCTTCTTAATAAAGCTATTTCTTTTATTATTATTTATTCTTGATCATTAGATTTAAATCCTGAGATAGTGATGGGGAATTTGGAGGCGAGACAAAGACTAAGGATTGCTCTTTTCTTGCTTAAGACTTTCTTAATCGTATTTTATTTGTCGTCTTAATCTCCGTATTGTAAGATAAGGTTAAAGTCGTTACTTCAAATATTTTAAGCATCTTTGGAAGGAGAGTTTCCATGGCATTAGAGATGAGTAAACTATACTCGATATTTTATGTGGCATCCCGATGATATCGGAGAGATAACTTAGCCAACAGGGTAGTTTCCAAACCTCATTATTGAAACGCTATACTTGCTGATACACTTTATTATAATAGCTAACTTTGTTACCATTCTCCTTGGTTATTATGGATTTAGACAGTATGAGGTGGTATAATTCTTTAGCTTCATTAAAACCTGTTTAGTCATGATATTATCACTATTATTATTTGCATTATTGCCCTTTTATCGACATCATGTTAACTGCTTAACCATAAGAAAAGGATCCAAGGCATAAGTTTTTAATAAACCTTCTATATGAGGGTTAATGTACTAATTCTCGGTTGGGGTATAATTAAATTACCGAATGACAAAGTTTTAATCTAGTTGCATAGATCTCTCCAAAAAGAATTTGTAAGTGATTTCTTATTGTTACTACCATTCCCAAATTATTACAATGCATGCTTGATCATTGGCACATGGACTCAATGTTTAAACCCAGCAGTGAGGAGTCTTGCACTGCGGTTAGCTAGCTGGCTCACAGGACCTACACGCAGACAGAGATGGGAGAGCCATTCGGTATAGACACAGCAGAACAGAGGAGGGGGCCGAGGCATGGCAGCGGCGGCGACGCCGGCGAGGAGCGGCCGAGGGGGCGACAGCGAGTGGTGAAATGGGGTGCCCAGCCAACGAGTAAGCTCGGGAAGGCGGTGTCTTCGACAGGGGAGGAGCCAAAGCGAGCCGTCGGCGGCGTTTGGCGGCCGGTGATGAGGGAAGAACGGGGCGCCGGCAACCGAGAAAGAGAGAAGAGAATCGGGCGCGCGCATGAGTAAGAGAAGGGCACGGGGAGCTTACCTAGGGGGTCAGCGAAGCCGGAGGGAGGCCGAGGTGGAGCGGCGGCGTGCACAGGAGGCGGCGCGGGGTGGCGACCGTGGCGGGGTCGTGTCGGCGGGGGGAAGCGCAGGCCGTCCACTTGGGAAGCCTCGGGGTGCCGGGGAGGTGCTCTCACCGCGTTGAATCGCCCCGGAGTCGACCAAGGTGGCGGCGGCAATGGAGATGGCGGTGGCCGGCCGGAAAGGGGGAAAGCGCGTGCACGGCTTGCTCGGGCGGGGGATTCCCAATTCCTCGCGTGGGGAGGCAGTGGACGTCAGGGGGCGCACGGCGACGCGGTCGGCTTGCGAAATACTCGTCGGAGGCGGCCACAACGAGGAGGTGACCGCCGACGCACGCAGAGGGAGCTCGAGCCGAGCTCGGTTTGAGGGGGCAGAAGGAAGAGTGGCGAGGTCGGGGCAATTTATAGTCGAGCCGGCATGGGCAACGGCGTGGGCAGGGTGTACGTCGGCATGGCAAGGAGTACCACCGGCATGGCGCTGCGCGTCCGGCGACATGGGCGACGACGTGGAGTAGGGGTATGGCGCGGGGAGTAGGCCGGTGGTAGGGGCGCTGGTGCAGAGGTGACGGGGGGGGGGGAGAACCGGGGTCGGCGCGAACTGGGGCGGGCGAGCTGCGCGGCTGGGCCGGCGCGAGGAACAGAGGCGCGGGGGTGGGCTGCCTCGACGCGAAGGGGAACGAGGGAGGAGGACGGGGAAGGGAGAAACGGGGGAAGAAGAAGGCAGCAGCGTCGGCTGGCCCAGAGGAAGGAAAAAGCTGGGCGGCCGGGTGGGGAAGGTAAGTGGGCCAGGGGAAAAAGAAGAAATGGGCCGAGCCCCAAAAGGAATTTTGGGATTTATGAAATTTCAGAAATTGGATTTGTGAGCAGATTTGAATCTGAAATCTCAGTTCACATTTTTGAATCCAGCAAATTAAATTTTAAGATTGCCAAGTTTTGGAGAAATAAATTTTAAATTTTTCGAATTGGAATGTCTAGATACGAGAATTGGATGGAAGGATTTTATATTGGTTTTAAATTCCTCCTTGGTTTTGGATCTCCAGATTGTGATTCAAACTTGAAATTAAGTCTTCCAAGAAGATTTGGATTTTCTCCGTTTGATTTTCAAACTTGGTTCTTGATTCCAAGATTTTGATTTTTATTAACCGGGCTTTTGGCAAGAAATCCAACTTGAGCAATTCGAATAACAACAAAGATTTTTTTTTTGAAATACCCAAGAAAACGATTAAAAGATTTTACACTTTTCGTAATTACCATAATTCCCTATTTGGGATGTTACACTAGCATTTCCTGAGGCTAGCCAATAAACACAAATAGATTTAGGGGTAGAAAAGAACATCACAGACGGTTTTTAGTTACAAGCCGTCTGTGATAGGTAACATATCACAGACGGTTTATAAATAAAACCGTCTGTGATATATCAATATCACAGACGGTTTTCAGTTAAAAACCGTCTGTGATATTGATATATCATAGACGGTTGTCGAACCGTCTGTGATAACCTTCGATTATCACTGACCCATAAATTCAGACGGTTCAGAAAACCGTCTGTGATGACGTTTTTGAACCGTCTGTGATGTCCTTTTCTGTAGTAGTGATAGATGCTATTATGGTTGTCTCTACTACTTAAAAGAGGGATTTGGTAGTGGTGGTTCATCCCCAACTCCCCCTTGGTGGTGGTTCATCTGCCCCTACCTCCCCTTCTCTATCCTCCCATGCCTTCAGATCTCAACGCAAGGGCATGCTAGCTGTCCAATCTGGAGGTGGTTCATAGCGCACGCAGCAAACCCTAGCCAACCAATCTTTGCTCAGCTGCCTGCCCCTCTCAGCTCTCGTTCCCTTTTGCCTCCCGCCCCCCTCCTCTTCGCTCTAGCAAGGCGCTCGCGTGCCCCGTCCCTCCACCCACCGCCACCATCCACGCACTCCCGGCCTCCTCCTCTTTATCCATCTCTTCCCCTCCTGGATTCCCCCGCCACTGGCCCTCCTCCCAGAGCCTCCTCCTCATGGATCCTCGCCGCCATTGGCCCCTCACATCGGCGGCTGAAGAGGTGGCGGTGATATGCAGAATAGGAGGATCATTGACAGCAGCCAAAGATGAAGCACCAACATTAAGAGAAGCCATCACGTCGATCTGTGGCGTCCCAAGAAGCCTCCATACCATCCCGTCCTCTCTGACCATGCCAAAGCCATCTCGTCGTCTCTGATTGTGCCACCCCTTACTGGTCACATCCATCCATGCCACCGTCGTCCTCATCACCTACGCCCATCCTCATGATCTCCAACGGGCCAAGGGAGGCGGCGTCCATGGTGACCTGGCAAGGGCGAGAGTGGCAGCGTCCATGGTGGCCCTACGATAATGATGGTGACAGCGACCACCTGACAGAAAGGGCAGCGGCGTCCATGCTAGCAATGACGTGCCGCCGCGACCTGATGGGCTCGTGGTCCTCTCCACTCTCCATGTCGCTGCGCGGGAGGAGTCCTGTAGGATACAGGCGCAGCTTCCAGATATGCTTCCTTCCCACGATTTAGTTTTCATCTCGCTTTTGAATTCGAATCCGCCTCTCTGTAAACTTCCCCTTGCCATATAAAGGGAGCTATAAGATTAGATTACCTATCGTTGTTTGAAGAGACCCCACCCTCTGCATTTGCAAGATTAGACTATGGGTTCGAGTGCTCAACGAGACGGAGGGGATTCAGATCAAGAAGATGATGTGATTGGCGGATTCCGAGCTCCCAGACTTCTTCAACGACCCATCTTACTTCACGTAATACACCCTTTGATCTGCTCTATTCTACCTGCGTAGCTTCAGATTCTTCTGCTAATTTGTTGTCAGCAATCACTGTCTGACAAGAAAACTAGCCTTAATTAAAGCTATTTGATTTAATTTGTAGCATGACGCTCCTGCGTGTCCTTCAGCTTGCAGCCAGTGGGAGAAACACAAGTGCAACTGCGTGAGTGGAAAGAACTGATCCTTGACTACTGTAGAAGTAAAAAAATATACATGGTCTCACTAGAACAAGAATTCCCATTGTTCTCTAATCCAGTAAGACTTCTTTTTCTTAACTTTCCCTTTTGTGTTTTGCTTTCTATAGTTTATACTCCTGCCTACCTTCTGGTATCCTCTACATATTTTATTTTAGTATTGCTTGCTACTGATAATGCATTAGTAGGCTATGCTATAGTAGTTTTTTTTTTGCCATCTTGTGCACTGGAGCATCGCCAATTGTTGGGATACCGGTAAGCTACACTAGCGCAGATTAAAATTTTCTACCACGTAAATCAGAAAGCTATGAGAATAAAAGATCATATACCATTACCACTAAATATGTAGTGCAGCGAAAGTAGAGTTGAAGCATCTGATTCACCGAAGAGCATGTCGATGTAGTGAAAGTAGTCAATCGTCCTCTAGCCAACCGTCTCCTCTTCGCGATCGTCCCAATCAACGCCGCAGTTGCAGCAGCACCTCTACCAAGGTCCACACGTCCATGGATGAAATACCGTGCATCGTTATGCTAGCACTAGTGTGCACGGCAGGGGTTATGAGAGGTGACGACTAGGATTTCGATGGATGTGTTTCAGAATACCTCCCTTAGCCCTCGCGCCTCTCTTTATATAACCTCTAATCGAATCCTTATCCGATACGATTATATCGAGGGGTCCAGAGATATCTCTCCTGTTATATAGGAGGGGCAAATTCCATCTTGATCGCTCATATTCCTTCGCATATTTCATAGTAAACCCGAAAGCTACCTTTATGACCACCCAGTTACGAAGTAATGTTTGGCAACCTCTAAGTAAACTATTACACATATAGAAAACAATGATGATCCCAGGTCTGAGCAATTAATGACACTTAATAATATAACAATTTCAGCAATGTTTTATGGTGGGTCAATCTAACACCATGTTCTCTAACATATATCCACATTATTGATTTGATATCCCATATTCATAATCCATGAAACATGATCATCAATCAATACATGTGATAATCTATAAACAATAATTGTCCCACATAATGATATAAGATTAAGGATAATTTAGAATAACATCAAAATATGAATAAAGAGTTCTACGAACAAGTCACATACTTGTTGATCAATATGAAAGACATTTATTCAAGGGACAAAATAATATATTATTCACAATATCATAAATATAGAAGTGATACAATCATCTTCATGATTACCTCTAGAGCATATCACTAACGCCAATGTGCTACGTAGTTGTGACTTGACTCATGTATTTTTTTTCATCACGACTTATCAGCCTCTCATATGCAGGATCTCTAAGCCGTGAGGCAAAGGAAGTTTTCCTTTTAGCTCTTGTTACTGAAGGTTCAGTGAGCACATCTACACTGTTAAATCTGCTAAAACATATATGCATCTGGTGGTTAAGTGTCAATTTGTCATCCAACATTGTTTATGATGATGACCAACGCCTTTTTACTACTGTACGCAGAATTTTCAGGGCATGCTGAGTGGATGGACATAGGTCGCAACAACTAGGGGTGCAAACGGGTCGAATTCGGACGGATATTGTTGTTACCATATCCTAACCCATATTTTTTTCTCCGGATTCAGTACCAATCGGATTCGGTATCAATCGGATTCGGTGCCGGATCGGTCGGGATTAACCCGTTTGTAAGGAATGTATGCAGTACAGCAAATGGAGTAGGAGGACGTACTGTCAAGAACTTGATGTTACTACTTAATAGCTGATGTGGAAGATTTTATTTTACCATTACAAAAGAAAATGAAACGTCAAATAGTAGCACTAACCTGAAATCAAACTTGAAGACGTATCGGATTCGGACAGATATTGCTGTTACCATATCCTAACCCATATTTTTTCTCCGGATTCGGTACCAATCGGATTCGGTGCCGGATCGGTCAGGATTAACCCGACCCGTTTGCACCCCTAGCAACAACTACCTCATTCTCTTGCGAGGCATACATGATTGGGGTGACTACATATTTAATTTTGTGAGGACTTGTCTTTTTGAAAATTAGCAACACAATAAATTGATCCAGGAACACACATGTCCAGCGCCATTGCCTTTAGAGTGTCATAATAGTTCTTGTTCATGTTGTGTTTGTAGGTAAAGGAGACTGGATTGAAAACTTAGATATCCCATGTTAAAGAAATACGCTCTTGTATCTATACACGCAATGCTGGTAAGCGAAACAACCTCCCTATAGATGAGAGTTCACTGGTCCTATACTCCTATTCTTGAAGTGTCAATCAGACTTAGCTTAGTTTAATATTTGCTTAAATGTAGCTCAATGTGAAAAAACAATTTCTGTGCTAGGATTTGAGTAAGTTAGTATTACTAGTTGCCAACAAACTTTTTCACACGTACATTAAGATTTTTGAGGGAAAAACCACTACTACAGAAAACCGTATTACAGACGGTTCATAAACGTCATCACAGACGGTTTTGTGAGCCGTCTGAATTTATGGGTCAGTAATGATACGAGGTCATCACAGACGATTTTCGAACCGTCTGTGGTGTAAATATCACAGACGGTTCTTAACTAAAAACCATCTGTGATAATTATAATCACAGATGGTTTTTAGTTAAAAACCGTCTGTGATTATAACTATCACAGATGGTTTTTAGTTAAGAACCGTTCTTACTAAAACCGTCTGTGATATTTATAAATCAAAGACGGTTTTTAACTACAAACCGTCTGTGATTATAACTATCACATATGGTTTTTAGTTAAGAACCGTCTGTGATATTCCCTCCTACCCCTAAACCTATTTCTGTTTATTGGCTAGCCTCAGAAAATGCTAGCCATGCCCTCTGAAACAAGCAGATCAACATGTACATGTATACATCCAATTCACATCTCAATTCATTTCACAAACACAAAACATCCATTTCACATCTCAATTAATTTCACAAACATAAAACATCTAATTCACATCGCACTTCATTTCACAAACATAAAACATCCATTTCGCAAATCAATCAATTGAAACGAAATAAAATATCCATTAACAAATACACAATTACAAAATATCTACATTGCATTTGCACATAGATTGTAACATTGCATTTTTTTTATTGTTCTATCACTTTGAAATCGAGGTCTCGCGAAAGGAACAGATCCATAATCAACGAACATGTCAGGCTGCACAAGCAATACTTGGATGGTGCATGATTGCCATCCAAGTATTGCTTGTGCAGCCTAACAAGTTCGTTGATTATGGACTGTTCCTTTAATTTCGTGAGACCTCGATTCCAGAGCATTATTCGTTGTGGAACTCTCCATTTGAATTTACAACTTTAGACATCAAAAAGTACGCGCACTCTCCTCGAATTTGTGCAAGGTCCGGCTGTTCCAATGCAGTTGTAGAGATGGGCGCAGCCTGTTGATAGGAATATCAATGTGCGTACATATATACCTGATAAGTATGAAATAAATGTGGAAAGATTGACAAACCTTAGAATTGGTGATCTTCGAGGAATCGAGGAGTTGTCTCATATGGTGGCAAACATAGAATCCACACGTATTGCCCGCCGGCGTCTGCTGGTGGCAGTGGAAAAAATAGAATGTGTTAATTCAAGAGGCATTACTAGCTACCAAGTGTTGTATAGGATTAATTAATGTGTACTAATGAATACCCAAAAATTTTGAACATGTTTCAAGGGCTTGGCCCCTTCCGTCGAGCCACGTATCTGTGCAACGTACGTGGTGAACGACCTTCGTGTTTCGAAAAAGTTAGCTTAGTCATTCGGAAGGAAAGAAAGAGTGCAATATAGTTATGTATGGAGAAAATGTACTTAATTACCTATCGAGTAATTGGGCGATAACTGCGTGCTCAGATTTGTTCTTACTTAGAGAATCAAGGTATATAGCCTTGTTCCATTTTGGTACAATTACAATTAAAATCCAATGGAACCGCTCATTGTATGGCATAAGAACAAATTCCTTATCGTTGTGAGCCAGCGATGTTGATGCAATATAGCTCTCGACGAAGGATGCATCCTCGCTGATGGTATCTATGGCGACCAAGCGTGGGTCCAGGAAACCAATTGGTGATTTGGATGATCTTGCTTCAGTCAGCATGTATATATATATATATATATATACACACACACACACACACAGAAAAGCAACAAATTATATATGACATATATCGGTATTACATGAACGGAGGCTGTGATTGTACACACTTACAGTGTCCAGCATCGAACGAGTAAGGCGTCGAGAGTGTTGAGATTGAAAAGATCAAATAAATCCTCAAAGGTCACCACGAAGACACATTCTTGAATGTTGTGCTGAAAATGGTCCGGCTTGAATTTGACAGTGA
Organism: Dendrocalamus latiflorus; assembly: GCA_017311315.1. Classification (NCBI taxonomy): domain Eukaryota; kingdom Viridiplantae; phylum Streptophyta; class Magnoliopsida; order Poales; family Poaceae; genus Dendrocalamus; species Dendrocalamus latiflorus. The sequence goes on along the minus strand of CM029642.1, from coordinate 51,299,557 downwards.
TACCTGAGCGCCGTTCTTCCAGTGGTTTATTAGCCTGTTCCATATACCAGGAGTGTAATCTCTGGGAACCAAATCCTAGGGTTAGGAGGAGCTCTTCCGGGACCATCGGCTCGCCTAGCACAAATTTGCGGGCCAATGGCAGGTAGGGGATATCATCAACAGTCTTCTTTGGTTTGGCCCTGCCTCGCTTGTAGGTCGACTTCACGGTAGTCGACTGTAAAGGCACATCCGGCCGCTCCGGATTATGTTGCCGAAACACATCTTTGTGCTGGTCGACATAAGGCACCACATCAGTCATGTGTTGTAAGACCGTGAAATGGGCTTGAGCATACACGGCCATATGTGGAGTGATTGTTTTCCTTCCGATAGCCCATTAGCCATTTAGCCCCAAGCCCCCAATGCGGCAATGCCCCATACGGCCATACAGTATAACCCTAGCTAGTACTTAGACTCACTCCGTCACTCGATCACTACTCACTCCTCCCCACCCCGATTCAACAGCCACCACAGCGGCGGCGCATCTGGCGCTCCGCGCTCGGTCTCCGGCTCTCCGCTCGCTCTCCACGCTCACTCCATCAAGTACAAGGAGCAGTTGATGTCTCTCCTTTTGGTTTTAACTGAGTTGTGAACTGTGAACTTGTAATGATATGCTATGCTAGTGAACTATGAACTGAGAATTGATGGAGTGAACTAGTGATGTGCATTGTGGATTTGTCGTTGCTTGTTTCATGCATAGTAGCATATAAATTGAATTTATTGTTGACTTTCTAAGCACTGCACTGTCTGCAATCTGCATAGCTGTTGTCGGGCACGGGCGACCCGTGGGTACCCGTTACCCGAGTGGGCATGGGTCTGGGCAAAAATCTGCACCCGTCACGGGCATGGGTTTTATAGCGGGCACGTCCAACTTTCATGGGCACGGGTTTGGGATAGCAAAACCCAGCGGGTTTGTGCCCGTTGCCATCTCTAGTAACACGCAAGGGGAAGGTACGTTCTTCCATTATCTGTTTTTGTCGGTGCTAACTCAGGCCTGATGTCCATATCAGCCAAGTCAAGTCGTGCGTTGACGCTGTCCTTTGTTTTATCACGAATGTTCAATAAGAGACCAATCAAGCTATCACATACATTCTTTTCTACGTGCATGATGTCGATGCAGTGTTGAACATGTAGGTACTCCCAATAAGCTAAGTCCCAAAATATTGATCTCTTCTTCTAGATGTTCTTCTCATGAGTCCTCAATTTACGTCCCTTTCCGAGGACAACATCTAAATCCTTAACCATATTATAAACCACTGCCATCAGGGTTGCAGGTGGTGATGATAATGTGATGGAAAATTACTTGCCCACAGTTCTCTAAGGATCCACTCTGTCTTGGTTACTTAACTAACCAATCGGATCAATATACACTGGGAGCAGCTCTATGCTCTATTGATCGCAAATTTCCAAGGGACATACAACCGCCCTAGGAAAGAAGATGACCTCCACCGAATCCGGCAAGAACCTAATGAGATTCTCCAATAGTATATCAACAGGTTTAGCCAGGTTTGTAATTTTATTCCAGGGGTTGTGGATTCTTTTGTTATTTTGGCTTTTAAAACTAGGTTAAGGAACCGATGGTTTAAGAAGGACATTGCAATGAACCCGCCAAAAATTATCATCGAGCTATTCAACATGGCTGACAAGTATACAGTGGCTAGCGAGGTGGTTGAATGGAACAAAGCCATCGTACAGGTAGAGAAAATTCCTCAACCCGCCCTGGATGAGAAAGTAAAGAAGCCCAAGAAGTCTCCCAAAGGTAAGAAGAATAGCAAACCTAATGCCAAGGTGGTTCTCTTCAGAGAAGTTTACCAAAGGCAAGAAAGATTATTTTGGTCAGAATAAGGCAAAAGCTCTAACAGATGAATCCAAGAAGAATAAGAAGTGGTGTTCAATTCATCGAGCGGCAGGGCATGACTTGCGTAGTTGCCGCGCCTGGTAGAAGAAGTTGGAAGACTATTATTCAGATAAGGGCCCTTTCCCTTCCATTCAGGAGGTCAGAGAACCGAGCTTCAAGAAGGACAAGGATAATGATGAAGAGATGGACTATCAGGAGCCACATCACACCGTCGACATGATCTTTGGTGGGTCCTTCCCTTATGAGTCCAGACGCCATTTGAAGACCATGGAGTAGGAAGTAAACCTCACAGAATCTCTGATCGCCGTCAAGCCATCTAGGTGGTCAGAGAAAACTATCTCCTTCAGCCAGGAAGACTGCCCTATTCCTTTAACTTGATCAAGTAGGTTCCCTATTATCATAGAACCTACTATAAAAATTCCAAAGTCAATCAAGTTTTAGTGGATGGTGGTAGTTCTCTCAATATTTTGTTTATGGAAGCTTTAGAAGAAATGCAGAGCTTTAGAAGAAATGCAAGTTCCCAAGTCAAAGGTAAAGCCCATAAAATATGACTTTCATGGCATAGTCCTGATATCTACTACTAAATCAATAGGGCAACTTTCCCTACTAGTTGCGTTTGGAAGTCTAGATAACTTCCCAACAAAAAGAATCTTGTTTGATGTGGTTGACTTTGAGACACATACGGGATTCTTGGTCAACCGACATTGGCAAAATTCCTAACAGCCATGCATTACAGCTATTAGAGTCTTAAAATGCCATAACCAAAAGGGGTTATAACGGTTTGAGAGGGATAGAAAGATGGCAATGCATGCGATTGCAAATCCCTAGAACTGGTCAATGAACTTTCGACTAGAAGTGTTGACCCACCTTCTGTGCAAGCCAAGCACTCAAGACCAAGGTGGCCCCAAAACCCTCTAACCAAATTAAGGAGGTTCCACTAGACAAGGATAATTCTCTGAAAAACATCAAAGTGTCATTTGGACTCAAAAATGCTAGTGCCACTTTCCAGAAGATATTGGTCGGGGCAGGAGTTGACCCCAAATAGGAAGAGATGCTTGTCTCCTTCCTTTGAGCAAATTTAGTCACAGGAAGGTGATCAAGCATAGGCTAGCACTCTAGCCTGACAAGAAACCGGTCAAGTAAAAGCTAAGGTGTTTTGCACCCGACCGGAAGGAGGCGATCTAGTCAAAGATCAATGAGCTTCTCAAGATTGCATTTATTCATGAGGTCAACCATCCAAAGTGGCTCACTAATCCTGTAATGGTTAGAAAAAGTAATAGAAAATGGTGAATGTGTATCGATTTCATAGATCTTAATAAAGCTTGTCCGAAGGATGACTTCCCCTTCCATGTATCGATCAGCTTGCTGACTCTATTTTGCGGGTGTGAGTTATTAAGCTTTTTAGATGCATATTCAGGGTACCACCATATTAGTATAAGTACAGAAGATAAAGAGAAAACTTCCTTTATCATGCCATACGTCACTTTTTGATATGTAAAGATGCTATTTGTTCTCAAAAACATTGGTGCTACTTTTTCAAAGGTTAATGCAAAAAAACCTTTAGTCCTTAGATTGGTTGTAACTTAGAAGCCTATGTTGATGACTTGGTCATGAAAAGTATTAATATCGAAGATCATATCTCCGATTTATAAGAAATTTTCACTAACTTAAGAAGACATAACCTTCGAAAAAATATGTGTTTGGAGTTTTCTCTGGAAAGCTTCTTGAATTCTTAGTTTCGGCTAGAGGAATTAAAACAAATCTAGAGAAAATAGCAGCCATCGAGCAGATGTGTCCTCCAACCATGAAGAAGGAAGTCTAGAAACTAATCTACTGTATGGTAGCGCTAAGTCATTTCATAGAATGGTTGGGAGAAAATGATTGTTTTTCTTTAAGCTTCTTCGGAAACATAAAAGTTTCAAATGGACTAAGGAAGAAAATAATGCCTTTGATGAGCTTAAAAGGTGCCTTACGAGTGCCCCTGTCTTAGTCTCTCAAGACCAGGAGAACCTTGCTCTATATCTAGTTGTGATGCCACAAGCAGTCGGTGCCGTACTGGTCATTGAGCGTGACAATATCCAATGACCAATATATTGCGTAAGTGAAGTCTTACATGGACCAAAAGAGCGATATCCAGAAAATACAAAAGTTACTCTCGGTCTTGCTCTGGCTCGCTGATGAAACATTCTAGAACATTGGTATCTAGTCGGCAAATACCAAATATCACACATAAGAGTCAAATAAATTAATTTTTATAGTAAAATAAGAATCATATCAATTTCTAAAATGACTGATAGGTGGGGTCCATGTGTGAGTGACTCATTATTTAAAACCAGTTTAAACCACAAATTAAACGTGATTATTCTACTTGGGCCCACATGTTATAGGATCATTAGGTTTAACTAAGATTAATTAAGTTAAACTAATCTCCTGGCGGGTCCACTTGTTAGCAACACAGGACAAAGGCACGATAGCACTCTCAGCAGAGCACATTGATGAACTCGTCGGCAGCGAAGGGAGGGCCAGAGAGGCTATGGCAAGGTTGGGGATATGTAGAGGGGCTCACAGGGAGTCCATCGATGGGGATGGTGGCTAGAGAGGAGGTCGGAGGAGGGATCTCATCAACTTGAAGCAAAGGTGAAGTCCAACGAACGGTGATAATGGCTAAAAAGCGAAACAATAGTGCAAAGGAACACCAAATGGCTTTTTCGAGTCTAGTGCAGTGCTAACGATGGTAACATGGGTACCAATGGTCATCAGAGGTAGACTGGCAGCTAAGCGTTGTAGCTGCACAGAATGGAGATTCCGGGCTAAGACGAACAACACATAAGCATCATCAGCTCACCAGGAGGACGATGGTGAGGAAGGCCATGGCAGGGAGGCATTAAGGTGGCTGGACATCGACGAGGTGCAGTGGTGCTAGGTTGTTCATGGTGACGGAGTTCCATAGAGGGCTAGAGCTGCAATCGGGCATGCCGCGAGAAAGATGGGAGTGAGGCGAAACTAGAAATGTCTATGATGAGGCACAAGGCTCACCGGAGAGGCAGTATTTCAACAGCAATGATGATGACTGGAGTTGAAGGAGATGACACAGATCCAACGGTTCATTGCAAGGTAGGACAAATCGATTGAGGCGATTTGAAATTGAAGGGGCGCGAAGTGACAAGGACAAAAGGCCAAGGGCTCATCGGAAAGAGTGGATGGCACGACAGAGCGCGACGGGTGTGCACCTGAGCTGAGGATGATGAGGGTGTTCCGAGTGCACAAGTGGAGGAGAAGCTTGGCCAAGGGGAAAATCGGAGACGATGAGAGAGAAAACAAAAATGGCGAGAGACGCTTTCGCGCGGAGAAGTTGGAAAGATGAAGGTGGCTTGGGCGGGGTCAGTGCATGGGCTAGACGAGTGATGACCCAGGCCAAGGGGAAGGGTTTTGGCCTATGAGCAAAAACGAATTTAATTTTTGTTTTCCAATTGATTTAATTACAGAAATCAAGTTTGATTTTTTAAAATTAGCAACTCAACTTTAAAATTCATGAAACTTTTTGGAGAGGCACTTTATAATATGCAGAGCTCAAATAAATTATTTTTAGGCTTTGGTCAAGTTTTAATAAATTTTAGAAATTCATTTTGGGTTGTTGAAATGCAAAACCGTTTCAAGAAATGTTGAAAAAAATTCTAAATATGAATAAATGATGATTTTAAAATAATTATATTGATTTTGGGAATTTTGGATTGTTACTGAAATTTTTCGTGTTGAAACTTTTTGATTTAAAATTTACTGAGTTGAAATTTTTATTTTTGAATTTTTTCGAGTTCAAACTCCCCGATTTGACATTTTCAAACTTGAAATTTTCTGATTTGAATTTTTTGTGTTAGAGAGGAAATGGTGTGGGAGAAGGAAGACCGGAAGAGAGAGAGAGGGAAAGGGAGAGGTGAGAGGTGGATGGAGAAGATGACATATGGCACCCATGAAGGGTGTTATTATGTTTTTGAGTTTGAGGTAATTTCACCTAAGTGCCGCGTCATACATGACCAACGAAGGGGACTGCTCTGGAGTCTGGACCGACGACCTGGTACCAGGGAAAAATCAGACTAGCATGCAACTTGTTTCGGCAACGACCAAGAAACTGATGATGTGCATGCTAGCAGGCTGTTGGCCGATGTATTTACCAATTTGTCACCGATCAAATGTAGCATAATCTTGACTCCTTCCCTTACCCCAGTATCATTATTCATTAAATGCTCGTTACGGGAAAATCTTTGACTCCTTCCCTTACCCCTTCAGAGTCATACATCAAAGGCTGGTTTTGGAAAAATCTTATTACCAAAATTTAGTTGAAAATCATCGGTTAGCGGTGTTATTAGTGTAGTCCGATAAAAATTTAAACGGTAAAAAATTTTGGATTTATCTAATTTTCATAAAGTATAAAGGAAATTTGCTATTTTTCAACTTTTTTTACATCTGAAAATTTCATTTTTCAATTAAAAAATTCGTCTGAAAAAAAATCGAAACCGATGGCGTTTTCCGTGTGCTGGTTAGCAACTAGCCTTGAAGCTTATCCTTTCGAGTTTTTGAGACTTGGAGGTCGTTGGCCGTCACCTCTATGTGGGTCCTCCTTGTTTAGAGACTTGGAGGTCGTTGGCCATCATCTCTATGTGGTCCTACTTGTTTAGGTCCTGTTTTAAAATACTATAGCTTTTAACTAAAATAATAATGTAGTGACTGTTAACTTTTTCTAAGATATTCAATTAAAGAAAAATAAAAAAAATGAAAAACACCGTTATATCTTCAAGGATAATACAAAAGAAAAGAGGGAAAAAAGCTGCATTAAGAAGTTAACACGTTCCAAACAACTTTTGGGCCTGTTCTTTTCGGCTTTTGAAACTAGTTTTTGGCTTTTGCTACAGTACCTAACTTTTAAATGGAGAATTTTTTAAAGACGAGGTCTACAAGTTAATTGTAGTACACGTTAAAAGCCCAATATCTGTACCATCAAATATCGCAAGCGAGTATCTCTCTCCGTAATCTCTGTCGCCATCGTTAAAAAAATTCAGCCAAAAGCCATAAGGCACAGCCATAAAGAATGTCTTTTGTCTTTTAAAAATCAGAAGCCATCGTTTAAAATGGGGCCTTTATACGACATTTCGTTTGGTGACATAATGGAAATGGTTTACTTTGGTGACATAGCGGAAATGGTTGATTTTTCTGCATCTCAAGTCTTACACCTTCTCTCTCCCATCAAGGATCAAACCGCTCCCTCTCGCCCTTCCAACCTTCACTTGGTTCTTGTTCCGTTACCATCAGTGGTATCCAGGACCCAGGAGGGTTGACAATTTGTCCTGAACTGCAAGCGTTCTACAGGTTAGTGGCATCGCAAATGCTTTCCTCCGATCAGGTTTAGTGTACATGCTAGCTTTAAGAATCTCCTTTTGTTTCGAAGGATCGCTGATTTTACTTAGTCCTGTCCAAAATAGATTCGAATCGAATGACTACTGATTTTACTTCTCCTTTCTAAAATAGATGATACTTCAGGAAGTTGGTTTTGGTTTGCAGTTAGATGTAGTTTGGGGATTCCGAGGCAACCTTTTCCACTATGTTCTGTTAATTCCTATTGGTTGTAGTGTTAAGGATATGGTTATATCATCAGCAGGGGCAAATTGTGTCAAAAATTGAAGTAAGCTACTAAGCTAGATTGCAAAGAAAAACAGAGATACTATTCACCCATGGTTTATGCCCGTATCCTTGTCGATATCGTCCTTTGTTTATGTGAAATTCAGCCTCATCTAACATGATTAAGCACTCACAACAATTGGCTACCATGATTAAGTGATTTGGATCCCGCTGTTTAAGGCTCATTTGGAATGCAAGAATGGAAAAAATAGGAATATAAAACCTGTAGGAATTGGGGTGTCATGTCCTCTGGATTTCTATAGAAATTCAAAACACAGTAAAATTTCAAAAGTGCCGTTTGGATGTCGTATAGAAAAAAACACAGTTACACAGGAATTCAAGGCATAAGGAGGAGAAAACATGAGGTATAAGACCACGACCCGGAGATGATTACGGCGTACAGAGAGGATTAGCTTCGCTTGAGCACTGGTGCCTGGAGCTCGGTGTCTGATTTGTGCCTGGTTCAGGCTAATGATGAGCCGGAGCAATCCAGGACTGGCTTCGACAGTCATCTCCGGTCGGGTTCAGGTCCTTACAGCCTATATTTCTGAAGGTGAAACCACAAACTTGTATAAGGTTAGATGAAAGGGTCTGTTCTTTTCTCCTTTTTTTTATGGCTTTTGGCTTTAGCTTTTTTTGAAATCGAAACAAATGGAGCAGCTTCTCCAAACAGCTTTCTGAGTCTAAAACTATATGCATTGGTAGTGTCGGCGTCTCGGCCGCCCACCGCTATCTCAAAAACACAGATAAAAGCCATCAGCCACAGCCAAAAGCCATCAGTCGCATCCCAAAGAAACAGGGCTAATATAAACCTCAACAAGGTTAGATAAATATTTCACCGGTTTTGTTAATTTGAGGGTACTATGACCAAATCTTCAGCGAGGACATCTCTTTCCTTCTCTTCTCTTTCCCTTTACCTTCCTCCTCAAATATCTTGTCACAACACATGGCGGTATCCCCTTCCTCCCCTTTTCATTCCACTTCCCTCCTCCCAAACTCCCCGTTGCTTTCCACTTCCCTCCCCTTAAACTCAAAAATTATCATGTTTTTGAAATTACCCCGAGTTGAAAATTTTCTGAATTGAAATTTCTACAGTTGAATTTTCCCTATGTTGGAACCCTGAATTTACATTCTGAACCCTATGTATTTACCACACTAGTCCAATGATCAGTGACTAGTACACACATTCAATAACATTCATATCACATCCATACACAATAAATTTAAAACAAGATAATATATATAGGTAGCGAACAAACATAATCCTACACGGCGAAGTTTAGAGCACATGGGCTAACCGGCCAAATAGAACAAGCAACTGTGAGTACAAAAATCGTACTCCGCAAGGCTTTATAGCAAAGTTATATAGTATGTAGGTTGAGACAAAGGTAACTATCTAGTTTAGTTTAATTTGTAAAAACATGCTTTCAATTGAAATAGCAAATAATATATTGCAAGCGAAAGTTGTAAAGAGCTTTTGAATTTGATAAGCAATTAATAAAACATAAACATCATAATTTAGAACAAGATGCTTGTTGCCCCTGGATTTTGAAACAATGGCAAACAACTTGCCGAACATGCTATGTATGGATTTCCTGTCCATACATTCCCCCATCCATGATAAAACATAAAACTATTTATTGTGAGATATAACCAAGCTTTATCCATAACAGAGGATATGGCTATTCGAATAGATTTACACTCTATAGAGATTGTACACTTTACCATACGTCACAAATATTCCACCATGTTATACATGTCACACGATTCCATCGGTTTCCAATTTGAGAGTTCATGATAAAATTTTTACATTACCGGTCCTAACAACCACCGCGCTATAATTACCTTCTTAATACGGGAAGTGCCCTCCAACGTCCCAAGACTCATACAGTGTGTTGGTAAACCTTCCTTACTGGTAAGGTTCCTTCGAACATAGAATCTCTCCATGCCGCACTAGCCCAATTTCACCTACAATCTACAACCGCGGTGATGTTGCTAGAACATGCCATTGCCAGATATGCCGTGACCATTAGCTGGATGTATCAGGTGCATAGGTCAAACCTTGACACCTATATCATCAAGTGTATGGATGAGTCCTGCCCTGGCAAGGTCCGTGCGCAGCAGTCTAGGGGTGAGGCCATGGACTTCCGTATCACGGTGCTGAAGGATCACATATGTGAGCTTGCTGAGCCACTTCGAAGGCATCGCAATGTGACGTCCTCCTATATTGTAAGCCTGATCAGCCACTTGGTCCTCGCAGATGTTTCCATTTCACCGAAGGTTTTGCAGGCAGATGTTGTCAACACAGTGGGCTTCGAGGTTAGCCACAAGAAGGTATGGCGGGCGAAATAGAAGCTCCTAGATTGTATGTACGGCACATACGAATATGCCTCGACCTAGTTCCAAGGTTGTTCCACCAAATTGTAGAATCAAATCCTAGGACGTACATAAACAAGGTGCAGTAGCCGCATCCCACAAAGGGGCTAAATTGCTTCATTCTTGATAAATTGTTTTGGTCTTTCCGTCAGGCGATCGATGAGCTCAAATTTTGTCATCCCATGCTGACAATGGATGGCACCTTCCTATTTGGGAAGTACAAGAGCACCATCATGACCGTGGTTGCACCATCCTAACCTTGCACCAGCCCAATGAACATCAAACCTCTCTTAGGTACACCCCTAAGAGAGCATTCGAATCCTCACTTAGGTACACCACTAAGCAAAGACTCTCACCTAGGTCCATCCCCTAAGTGGATATTCACCATTATGTTAGCAAGCTTTGGCCCCAACACCACGGTGAAGGGAGCCCTTACGAGCAAACCTATCTAGAAGGCCCTCACTATATCTGTGCCTACCACAATGCAAGGCTAGACCTAGACAACTTAATCAGCTAAATGCCACAACCCATATAGCATATGTGGTTGTACGGTGTTACATAGATGTGTAGAAATAATGTTTGGTCCTTAATTAACCTGGGCGAGAATCTCCCCCTATATATATGCGAGATACCCTCTCACATTTGATAGTTTATCATATAACTTGTCTGTGTCCAAAAATTAGGTTTTTCATTTTGTTTTATACCAAACTAATAGAGATTCCCCCTCTGGTCCAACATTTTGAAACCACCAGTCCACGTGCAAACTCGTTCGAAAGCTCAAACATAGCAGAACTAGTGCGTGGCTAAACATCTAAAACATGTACTCAATGTATTATACCCAATTCTGACATTAGCTATGTCTAACCATGTCCTAAGGGTTACGATAGGGAGGATATCAAATCTGCAAGGGAGGTTCGATGCATACGAGCAGTTGTAACTACCGATACCCACAGTATAGCCATTTTAGTGAAACATACATGCATGCATGATAGATTTTATAAACAATATACAATATTTGAAATATTGGGATCAAAATGGTCAAAGGGGGTGCTTGCGCAGAGTCGTCTATTCGATAAAATCCAGATAAACGCAAATAAGAGCCAAATAAATTTAAATTGAGACAAGACTTAGATATTTTTGTACAATCAAGAAGATTATAATTTTAGAAAAATTTAGAAATAAAGATTTCTAAATTTAGAGTTCGTATGCAAAAGTTACATGTGTTTGAGATTTGGCTCGCTTTGAATTATCTTCTCGGTTGGTACAATACTTTTTATGACTACCAATGTTCTTCGGCTGCTACAGTACTCAGACGCTCTGATTACCGCATACCGACCACGACGCTTCAACTACACAGGTCTTTGGCCTATCGTAACTTCGGTCGTACCGCTCACACTAAGCCGGTACTACCAGTCTTCGACCACGAAGGTTTTCCGAGCGCCGAACGGGTATTATAGCTTATGACTATGGACTATGTTCTATAGCGTACGACTACCGACTACCAACTACGTTCTATAGCTTACGACTACCGACTATGTTCTATAGCTTAAGACTATGGTTAGCGATCAAAGATTACGACTAATGCATTGGTTGAAGGTTTTGACCATGGCAGTGGTCAAAGGTTTCGACACCAGCTACTGTCAAAGATTTTGATAATAGCTGTGGTCGAAGATTTTGACAATGTCAGTGGTTGAAGATTTCGACAATGTCAGCGATCGAAGATTTCGACTACGACAATGATCGAAGATTTTGATAACAACAGTAGTAAAAGAGTTCAACAATGTTAGTGGTCAAACAGTTCGACAATGTGAGCGATCGAAGGGTTCGACACCAGCTATGGTCGAAGAGTTTGACAACGGCTGTGGTCGAAGATTTTGACACGGCTGCGGTTGAAGATTTTGACAACATTAGTAGTCGAAGAGTTTGACACCAGCTGCGGTCGAAGAGTTTGACAACGACAGCGATCGAAGATTTTTGACACCAGTAGCGGTTGAAGGGTTTGACTTCGACTACTATGGTTCTGTTCTCGTGTTCGGCTACTACATTTTTCTCGTCGAGTTTGACCACTTTAGTTCTCTTTTTGACTACGATTACTTTAGTTCTCCTTTCGACTACGATTACTTTAGTTCTCCTTTCGACTACTATCACTTTAGTTCTCTTTTTGACTTCAGTTACTTTGGTTCTCCTTTCGCCTTCACATACTCTATGAGAGAGGAGGAGCTCACAGGAGGTGAAGACGGCATTTGAGAAGGAGGTCCTTAGCAACAGTGTAATCTGACCAAAAGAGAAGCTACAAAGAAAAAAGGTTCGCATGAGCTTGCTTGCATGCATGCTGAGGTATAGGCGAAAGGAGACGAGGTACAACTACCGGAGGGAGAAAGTCGTATAGTGGCGTCCTGGTCAGAGATGGAGAAGAAGACCTGTGTTCGATTGCACGAGAGGTCAAACAAATGAGTAGTTAGAACATGGTGGCATGCTCGCCAATGTCACATACGACTTTGGCTTTCTTGACATTCCAGAGAGTGGAGTGCTCAAGGATCGTGCGCAAGAGACTGAGAAGGCAAGCCGAAGAGAAAAGGCACGTTGGGGGGCTTTATAGGTATGGAAAGGCTAAGGCTGGGCATGAGTTCTCGTGAGTGCGGTCAAAAACTCGCAATGGAATGCGAGGGGCGGACAGGGACAAGGGGGAAGATATGTGTCACATTTGAGGCGACGGGTAGGCGGAGTTGGTAGCAGTAGAGGAGAAACTATGAGCGCGGCATCTAAAACTGTTGGCATCTCGAGCTATGACCATGGTAGAGCTGGCGCGTGTGTGCGAGGTGGGAGACAATTTCTATGAGCGGGCCCCCACACGATAGTGAGAGGGAGAGAGAGAAGGTGAGGTGAGAGGTTTGGGTAATTAGGCATAGCAAGCGAGCTTGATAGATTATGAAAATCTTTGCAAAAGCTCCTGACAAGAGTTGATGATTGTATAAAATTTTCAAAGTCTTACCTTCTCTTGATTTTTCTACGAAGATCTGAGAAGACTTCCTGTTGTTTAAATATACTTATTTGTTTTAGATGATTTTGGTACTTGCTTTGTTATTTATTTTTAGTGCCAAGGTTACACTCGTGGCCTTTTAGAATGATTTCCTCCATACTTTCTCTGATGCCACTTTTAACTATCTTCTTTAACATTTGATTTGGATTCAGTTTTGTTTGCGCATTTCACTTTTGAAAATCAAATTTTCCAAAAAAAACACTCCAATAAAGCCAAGGGAGAGCAAATGCAAACAAATTTTTTAAATTACCCTCATTTTTTATATTCTCTAGGATTCCAGGATGTTACATAGTACCCTTTCCACACCATGTTTCCTACACCACGGCTAAAACACCACATTGTTACCATGAAGAAGCTATGGGAGGAGATCACCCGACTCGCAAGGGCTACAACAGCCCAGGCCAAACAAGTGGAGCATGCCAGGAGACCATCTCCCCGAAATGAAGCCCCCCGTACCTCCAATCCCAATCCATACCTAAATGTTCCCACCGAGCATTCGCCTTAGGACATGCCTGTGGAGGAGGCGCCCACTCTGCTGGTGCAGGGATGCATGCATGTTCTTCAAGTCTAAGGACCGATTGAGCTTGGGCATGTGTTACTGGGGTTGTGATAACTATGCCTAGGACTATCCCGACTAGCGTTGGAACACGAACTGCTATCGGCAACCAGTAAGGATGGGTTACAGTATATTTCCCTACCAATTCTCTTCTATGTCACGCACTAACAAACTCCCCCCTCTTCCCGTAGTCTCCAGATCCGCTATGCGTGTACTGTAAATGGATTGACCGTGAGAGCCCCCACACGACCAATGGTAGCTGGACAGTGAGGAGTGGGACACACGAACGACACGCAAGTGGATGGAGGAGTGGCGACGCACCGAAGATCAAAGCCAGCGTATACATTAGGAGATGAAAGCTCACCTAGAGGTGTGCAGGCGAGGGAGCATGAAGCTCGTGAGGAGGAGCTCGAGAGAAAATGCGAACTGGCATCCAAGGCCCGGGCAGCTAATGAGGACTACAATGCCGACCTCATGAGGAAGGGCAAATGGCCGCAGTCCATGCAGTAGTATGAGCAATTGCATAGTAGCCTGCCATCTTACCCACCAAGCCATTTATTTCTCTAAAATGCATCCATTCCTACATGGTGCGATTTCATTTCTCATTGTGTATCCTTGTGGTACCGTTCTTGACAACAAAATGCAATGACCAAGTTTTCTCCTAGTCTATGCAAATATTCTTCGCCATAGGTTAAACTTGCTCAAGCTTCCTTATATGTTGGAAAAAGTTCGAACTTAAAACATTATGTTTGCATCAAGCATCAACAATTAAATGCAAAACATGTCAAAACATCTTTTGTTATACGTATTACAAAATAAATTAACCAAGTACACTGTGTGATAGGCCTTCAAATAAATTTCACAATGTGTCCACCTCTTTTTCTATATTACAAAATTCTGTAATGACCTGTATACATAAATTAATTTCCGAGGATAATCCATAATTGTCATATTCTCAAAAAAATTACACAACCAAGCACACTAGCCCGAAATGACGTGCATAATGTTTAGAAATTCTAGAAAATTTTTATAAAAATTACAGAACTTACTATATTGTTCAAAGAGCCCTCAAAAACAATGTTGCATTGTTCCGACTTCATGTTCTACATTAAAAAATTTGTACAAATAACAGACTTACATAAATTTTCAAGAATAATTCATTAAGGTTACTGTTGTGGTTACAGACCAAACAGAGAGATAGTAGTATGGTAGTTACAGACCAAGCTTGGGGGGCTTCCCCATGGCCTGGATGGCTTTATATATATACATGGGGAATATTTTACAATCATGTCCTTACACCCAAGTGTCCCTTTCAAGGGCATTTACGCCATTATACATGTCCCATTTTGGGCTTTACAACCTTCTAGCAAGCCGGCTGGGCTTAGGTGGGGGCCACCCCTACAACAGGAGCCTCTCATGGTGAAGGGCTTCATGGGCCGAAGCCATGTTGCCGAGTCATTTGGCCCCCTCCGTCCCTGCGGCCTGTGACCTTCTATGATATCAGACAACTGGATCTTGCTGGCGCAGTGCTCCTAGTGGCATGGACCCGGAGCTGAAGGTACCGCCGAAGGCATCTCCTGGTCTCGAGGTGTGCGCTTCCAGCGGGGCCGGCCCATGAGGACGAAGTTGAATCTACTTCCGACTTCGCTCCGGGACATGCCGGCGAAGCGGGATGCAGAGCCGTCCCTTGTACACGAGGCCGGACTGGAGGGCCGACTGAGGCTACAGACACGGAGTCAAAGTGTGCTCCGGGGTCATCGTGCGGGCTTCAAGTCAAGGTGGACTCCGAATTCGCCGTAAAGAGTCGAAGTCGAGGCACAGCCAGGTGGCTTGTGGCTCAGTGACAGTGCTTTAGTGATGCTTGGCGTGCGACGTGATCTGCACGAAGTGATAGTATGCGACCGGTGCGTCTTGCGGTGTCAGCGGCCGCACGCTTTTTCCCGGTATGGCAGGATGCGTGGCTGCGCATGATTGGTGCGTCGTGCATTGTAAAACAGCTGCACGACTGCAGTCACACGTCCCTTCCCGAGAAGACGGGACGCGTGGAGGCACGTGATTGGCGCGTCGTGCGCTGTCAGGCGGTCGCACGACCATGGCCGTGTGCTTCTTCCCGAGTGAGCGGGCCACATGGCAGGACGTGATTGGCGTGTCGTGCGCTGTCAGACGGCCGAACAACTGCGTGTCTCCGGTCTCCACCGAATGCGCTTCCCGATCGCGGGGAGACAAACGGTTGGACTCACGCCGGTTGCCCTTCCCGATCGTGGTGGGAGATGAGAAGGCTTTATATACCCCCTCACCTGCTCGCGAGCATTCTTTCCACTCGCTTGTTTGCTCCTTTGCTGCCCTTTCGCTCTCCTTTCCTTTCGCTTGCTGGCATGATCTCCCATTGCCCCCGTACGTTTGACCGTGCGTCGTCGAGAGGAGAAATGGCTTGCCGCGAAGAACACGCTCACCGGCCCAGTGATGACACCTTGTCCAACCGGCACAGTTCACCATCAACCTCGGTGCAGTACGACTTGGCGGTTCGCAACCCATCGCAGGCCGACAAACGATGGATGGCCGGGGAGAAGGTGGGAGGCCGATGCTCCCATGTACTAGGGCCGAGTCTTGTGACGGAGGAGACGATCCAGTCTCTTGTTTGGGAGAAGAGGCTGGCGGACCGTGATGGGGTCCGCCTGCCTGCTAGCGATGAGACAAAGCCGCATCCAGAGGCTGCGGAGGCGATCTTCTTCATCGCGTACTTCGAGGCCGGGCTCCAGATACCAGCAACAACCTTCGTCGGCGACGTCCTGCGGACTTACGGGTTGGAGTTGGCGCAGCTAACGCTGAATGCGATAGTTTGCCTGGCTGTCTATAGCTGGGCGACGCAGACAGAAGGTACATGGCCTAGCGCGACCCTATTCGTCTTTCTCCATGACGCGCGCTGCCAGCCGAAGAAGCTCAAAGGGGGGCGGTCTCAAACTTCGACAGTGTCAACTTCGTGTTGAGGCCACAATACGCAAAAATCTTCCCCGCCAACACGACACGAGGGGAGTGGGAGCCCAACTGGATGCGGCGGTGGTTCTACTACCGCGTGACGAGTAGCAGCGGCTTCCGGTGCACGGGGCGACCGATATCCTTCAATAGTTCACCGAGCGTGACGCCCAAATTCGACGACGAGCAGCGAGCGCGGAGGCTCGTTGGTATTACCTTCTGGTTCAACATGCGCGACCTCGCCGAGGAGTTCGTTATGTACGGCGTGGCGCCGCTTGCCGGCGGGTGGAAGCTTCAGCGAGGTCCCATCCGGCAGGATGGTGTTCGGCCGATGGTGTCTTCGCTTCCGAAGCCCTCCGATCCTCGTGAGCTCTTCGGCCATAGGCTATGCACGCAGATATATATACATATATAATTTTTTATGAACAACGCCTTGCTCTACCTGTAGGACTCCTGCTGGAGGATGCGGAGCATGCGGTAGTTGTGTTCCTTGGGCCATACATGGCCAAGGAGCACGAGCTGCGCGAATCCGCAATCGCCTCGGCAAAGCTGGGGCAGATAAACCGACTATGTGAAGCTCGCAGTATCCTCGTGCCAGAGCGTTCAGTGCCGACGTCGGGCTTGGCCCGCCGCCGCGACAGTGATGGCAAAGGGGAGGTGTCCCCCGATCGGTGCCGGGCCTGGTCTCCCGCCACTGTATCTAGCCCGTCGACTGCATCTCCAGTGATTGCTGCTGAGGTTGAGGGCACGACCGCCACCGGGTCTGACCTGGCAGAGTGCGCCAACTCAGGCCTGGAGGCGGAGGTGGAGCGCGCTGCACCCGGCGAGGGGTCCCTGGGCAGTACCGAAGAAACAGGCTATGGCACCGATGCACAGGAGGGCGAGGTCTCATCGCATGCACCGGCCACTGAGGCCTTATTGCCTGCGCCAGCTGATGAGGCCGAGGAAGCATCGCCCCAGTAGAGTTCGTGCGGAGTGCGCGCGGAGGCGTGCCTCCATGCGTCTTATTTATACGTCGTAGACTGCACGCGGAGGCATGCCTCCGTGCGTCTTATTTATACCCCGTAGAGTGCGTGCGGAGACGTGCCTCCATGCGTCTTATTTATAATCCGTAGAGTGCGCGCGGAGGCGTGCCTCCATGCGTCTTATTTATACTCCGTAGAGTGCGCATGGAAGCGTGCCTCCGTGCGTCTTATTTATACTCTGTAGAGTGCGTGCGGAGGCTTGCCCCCGCACGTCTTATTTATACTCCGTAGAGTGTGCGCGGAGGCTTGCCCCCGCGCGTCTTATTTATACTCCATAGAGTGCACGTGAAGGCGTGCCCCCGCGCATCTTTACACAGAATGAGACAAGTTTTGCAAACGGTGGAGTTTATTTATCTCCCATTTGCGCGGGCGAGTGATTTATAAAAGGCAGGGTGCTGACCTTAGTACGGGCCTTCCTTCAGCCTTATACATAATATCGCCGTAGCCTGTCTGCATTCCATGTGTGGTGAAGAGTCTGTCCTTCCAGTGTCACGATGCGATAAGCTCCGCTCTACAGAGCTGCAGCAACGATGTAGGGGCCCTCCCACTTGGACTCCAGCTTGCCGACAGTCTCCGCATGAAGCGCCATTTTGAGGACAAGATCTCCTAGCTGGAACTCTCATGAGTATATAGCGCAGTCACGCGTGCGCGCCATCTAGCATGCGTACTTCGCACCGTGCTGGGTGGCGCTCACCCGATCTCCGTCAAGAAGATCGAGGGACAACTGGCGCTCTTCCGCCGGGGCCTGGACGAGGACCCTCCTAGAGCCAGCCTTAATTTCCTCAGGCATCACTGCCTCATCGCTGAAGAGAAGTTTGAACGGTGTGAACCCTGTCAGACATGTCACCATCATGCGAAGGGACCAGAGTACGCTGTGGAGCTCGTCTGGCCACTTGCCCTTTGGGAGCCCGACGAGGTGCTTCTTGACTCCAGCAGAGATGGCGCCATTCACCCGCTCGACTGCTCCGTTGGACTGTGGGTGCTCGACCGAAGCGAATCAGAGCGTGATGCCCACGCTATCACAAAACTCCTTGAATAGAGCGGAGTCGAATTGCAGGTCATTGTCCATAGTGAGGTCCCTAGGCACTCCGAAGCGGCATATGATGTTCTGCCACAGGAAACGCTGCATGGCCGCGGAGGTTATCCTAGCCAAAGCGACAGCTTTGGGCCACCTGGAGAAATATTCCAAGGTGATCACAACGAATCGAAGGTCTCCCGGGGCCCTCGGAAGTGGCCCAACGACGTCGATGCCCCACCGTGCCAACAGCCATAATGGGGGGATGGGCTGCAAGCTCGTCAGAGGTCTACGGATGATCTGCCCCATCCATTGGCAGCCTTGGCACCGACGGACGAGGTCCTGCACATCGACGATGACGGTTGGCCAGTAGAAGCCTTGCCTGAATGCCTTGCTGACCAGAGACCTCGGCGCAATGTGCGAGCCGCAGAACCCCACATGAATTTCCGTGAGGAGGTACTTTCCTTCATCCCGTGAGAGACATCATAGAAGTGGGGCACATACTACCTTCTTGTAAAGGACACCATCTAGTACCTGAAAGGATCTGACGCAGTGCTGTAGACGCCACAGCACGAGGGGGTCATTCGGTTTGGCTATGTCTTGCAAGAAACTGTAAATGGGTTCCTGCCAGTCACCCTGCTGGGCAATTTGATGGACGAGAGACGCATCACGGTTGTCTTGAGCGATGGCTGCCGTGGGCAAGACCTCATAAAATGCTCGGGGAGGGGGAGCTGCTGGTTGGCGGCCTTTGTAAGGGCGTCAGCTTGTTCATTGTCCGCGCGAGGGATGGCCTTGACTGTGACTCCCAAGAAGTGGCGCTCCTTCGCTCTCATCGCTGCCAGGTACTTGGCCAGCTCGGGGTCCTTGGCTTGGTAGGATTTATCGACATGGCCCGCTACCAGACAAGAGTCTGTGCGAATAAGGACCCTTCACGCACCAAGAGCTTTAAGCTTCATAAGGCCAAAGAGTAGCGCCTTGTACTCGGCCGTATTGTTGGTGGCCGGGAATCCAAGGCGCACCGAGTACATCAAGCGGTGACCCTCCGGTGTGGTGACCACTGCGTCGACCCCAGCGCCTGGGGTGCCGTAAGCCCCGTCGGTGTTGAGCATCCATACCGGGTCCTCTGGTTACTGCACTTATTGAGCAAACGGAGTCCACTCCATGAGGACTTGAGATTTGATTGCCGTTCGTGAGGCGTACGTCAAGGAGAATGGTGCGAGCTCGGCTGCCCATTTGTTAATACGCCCCGTAGAGTCCTTATTGTGTAGCAACTCTGCCAGAGGGAACGAGGATGGCACAGTGATGGGGTGGGCAAGGAAATATTGCCGGAGCTTCCTCGAGGCCATGACCAGCGCGTAAGCCAGCTTCTCAAGCTCCGTATACCGCGTCTTGGCACCTTGGAGGGCTTCGGAGATGAAGTACATAGGCCGCTGAAGGGCGCCCTCCTCGAGGACAAGGACGACGCTGGCTGCTGTTACTGTAGCGGCGAGGTAAAGCAGAAGGGGAGCCTCTTGTGCTGGGGCGACCAATGTGCGAAGGCTTGCAAGGTGCTTTTTGAGATCGTCGAAAGCCCTTGCGCAGTCGTCATCCCAGTGGAACTCGTCGCAACCGTGAAGGGTCTTGAAGAATGGTAGGCCCCGCTCCGCTGCCCTGGATAAGAAATGGCTCAGCGCGGCCATGCAGCTAATAAGCCTCTGGACCTCCCTCGTCATTTTGGGTGGCTCCATGGCGAGGATGGCGTCGACTTTGTCAGGGTTCACCTGAATGCCACGTCCAAACATGAGGAAGCCCGGGAGCTTCCCCGCTTGCACGCTAAAGACGCACTTGTCCGGATTGAGCTTGATGTCAGTTCTCCTGAGGTTGTCGAAAGTCTCTTGGAGATCCTGACCGTGGGAGGTGAGTTGCCTGGTTTTGACGACCACATCATTGACGTATGCCTCCACGTTCCTCCTGAGTTGGGAGGCCAACGCCAATGCGACGAGGCGGGTAAATGTTGCCCCCGCATTCTTAAGGCTGAAAGGCATCCTGATAAAGCAGTACGTCCCTACTCGCATGATGAAGCTGGTCTTGTCCTCGTCATCCTTGGCCATGTAGATTTGGTGGTAGCAGGAGTATGCATCCAGAAAGCTCATGAGATCGCACCCCGCCGTGGCATCCACCAGCTGATCTATGCGCAGCAAGGGGTAGTCGTCCTTCGGGCATGCCTTGTTAAGGGCAGTGAAGTCGATGCACATACACCAAGTGCTACTAGCCTTTTTTACTAGCACCGAGTTGGCAAGCCAGTCCGGGTGCTGGACCTCGCGGTTGACTCCAGCCTAGAGAAGCTTCACTACCTCCACCTTCGCCGCATGCTACCGGTCCATAGACATGCGCCGTAGCCTCTGCTTGACTGGCTTAGCATCGGGACGGACCGCTAACTTCTGTTCAATGAGGCCACAGTCCACACCCTTGATGTCTTCCGAGGACCACACGAAGACGTCCACGTTGTCCCGAAGTAGGTCTTGTTCACCTTTGGGAGGGAGGCCTTCGCCGATGGACACATAGTGTCCTTCAGCGTGCAGGGGCACCCTCTTAACTTCGCCCTCCGACCAGGGCTTAGGCGTCCATCCCGAGGCAGAGGGCGTGCCCGCCTTTGGATCGTCAGTGAGGACATGCACCTTGCGGTGCAGATCCCGCGCACCAAGCTCTATGTGCCGAGCGAGGTCTTGGTCGCCGAAGGCGGTGATGATGCCTTACGGGCCTGGGAGCTTCATGCATAAGAAGCCATGGTGTGGGACTACCCCGAAGGAGTTGAGGGTTGGGCGCCCCAATATGGCATTGTAGGGGTACAGGATGTCGACGACGTCGAAGGTGACATCTTCACTCCTCGAGTTGCCGCCCTGGCCAAAGGAGACTTGGAGGCATATCTGGTCCAATGCCTTCAGCGGCTAACCCCCGAAGCCCTGCAATGGGATTCCCGAGGGGCTCAAGCAACTCCAGGGGATCCCCATTCGGTTGAAGGCCACCGCGAACAGAATGTCCGTGGAGCTGCCTATGTCGACTAGGACGTGTTTGCCATCGTAGCCTGCAATGGCGGCTTGGATGACCAAGGGATCTTGGTTGGGGAACTACACGCCCTCAGCGTCAGTCGGCGTGAAGGTGATTTCGTGCTGCGCCCACCCCAGCGGTGCTTGCGCCGAGTACGCTGCCACATGGTGTAACCTCTGCACGTAGGCCTTCTGCTGCCGCCCTAGGAGAACTCCAGCGAAGAGCCCCCGGAGATGACGTTTATGGTCCGATGCTGGCCCCCCCGGGGCCTGAATTTGCAAGGGGCCTTCTTGTGACTGCTGCACGTGAGCTTGAATCCGCAGGGGGCCCTCTTAGGGATGCTGCACGTGAGCTTGAATCCGCAGGGGGCCCTCTTGGGGATGCTGCACGTGGATCACGACGGGAGGTGCGCTTCCAGGGCTTTATCCCTGGCGGTGCATGTCTGCGTGACATGATAATAGTTGTACTCGGCCAACGGCCCCGGGTGGAGGCCTTGTATCGCTGTGTTGATAACAGTTGTCTCGTTGATGTCCTTAATCTGGCAGCGGACCTTGGTGAAGTGCTTGAAGTACTCTCAGAGCGTCTCCAAGGATTTTTGCTTGATGGTAAAGAGCTGATCTGCGTCGATGCACTCGACGTAATTCCCCTGGAAGTTGTTGTAGAGGCGGTCGCGGATCTGCTCCCACGCATAGATGGAGTTTGGCTCTATGGTGAAAAACGAAGAGAGCGCCACTCCCTGTAGCGCAAGGGGGGAGCCCCTTCACTATGGTGGTGTCGTCTCCGCCTGCAACTTCAATGGCAGTCTCATACACGTGCGCGAACTCCCGAGGGTCCGTGTTGCCCATGTACGGCTCGATGGCATTGGGGAACTTGAAGTCCTCCGGCCACCCCGATTACTGCAGGCCCGCGGAGAGGGGGGACTCCGGATCCACGCGCCACAGCGGGACGCGACTGGAGGTAGGGGCATCGCGACTGTCCGCTTGCTCTGGCGTGGGCTCTGGCTGGACTTGCTGGCTACGAGCCTCTTGTATATCCCGCACGGCTCTGCGGAGGTCCGCCAGCTCCCTTCGTAATGTGCCGAGAGCTGTTAGTAGAGCGTTCTCCACCATTGACGTAGCTGCGGCGGTTGGAGCAGCGGGCTGCACCGTCGGGATGGCCGCGACCACGGCTTGTGCCTCGGAACCCCTTGGCGCATCGGTGCGGTGGGCTCCAGAGTCAATGACGAGGCCAGCGTTGCCAACGTTGCCGCCGGAGCCACTTGCCACTCCTACCCCAGGTGCGAGGGCAGTGACCGTGCCTGCGACGTGGGTATCGGCGTCATCGCTTCCGACGTCTCGATCGGTACCGCCAGTAATGAGGCCGACCCCCCGTGCCACAAGCGTCGGCGTTGGCAGCCGCAGAGCTGGCTTTACCATCCGCGCCCGCAGTCGATCTGAAGCCCTAGTGTCGGTGTGGGCTTCCGTCGTACTCCTCCTCTTCCTTGCCGCCGACGATGAAGCCTTCTTTGGTGTCATCCTTCTTCAGATCTTGGAGCTTGCTCTTGTCATCCCCATTGACGACGCCAACTGTTGTGGTTACAGACCAAACAGAGAGATGGTAGTATGGTAGTGGAGATGTTATGTGAGCAATACTTGGGGGGCTTCCCCATGGTCTGGATGGCTTTATATATATTTACATGGGGAGTATTTTACCATCATGTCCTTACACCCAAGTGTCCCTCTCAAGGGCATTTACGCCATTATACATGTCCCATTTTTGGCTTTACAACCTTCTAGCAGCCCGACTGGGCTTAGGTGGGGGCCACCCCTACAACAGTTACATTTACAAAATAAATTACGCAAGTGAGTACATTACGTCAGAAGGCTCTACAATTTTTTTAGTTTTTTGAGCCTATTGCTTATATTTACAAATTCCGATAAAAAACAAATAAAAATTGAAACAAGGGGCTACAACTGCCATTTCACCGTGTCGAGGGCCAATTCTGGGGTTACGGGTGAGTGGGGGCTAGAAGGGGCTTCGATTCATGTGCTGTTCACCCTTGTACTATAGTCATCCGCTTGTTTTATTCTTTGGGTTAGGTGAAACTTTTGGCAAGGACTATTATTTCCTAATATTCTCGAAAAACAATCCAATGCTCTTAATATACTTCCTCTGTTCAAGATTGTACAATGTCGAAAGTTACTCCTATGTGCGAGTAAAATTACTGCTAAATATATATAAATTTACTATCAGTTGTACATAGTGGATATATATATAACAAATACACACGTATACATGTTTATACGCATGCACATATACATGTGTGCACGTATATACATATGTATGTATACGTGTGTGTATATATATATATATATATATATATATATATATATATATATATATATGTGGCTTGGCCTAGGCATGGTAAAACACGAATAGTAAACAGGTAGTGCCGTCTAGGCCCAACAGGGTGTGCCGTGTTTGGGCCGGCACCTCAGTACAGCACGCACATTACTGTGCTGAGGCACGGCCTAGAACGGTACGGCATGCCATTTACCCCTGACCCTTCTAGGAGACAAGGTCTACTCAGAAGAGTGCAGTAACTCTTTTGTGGTAGTGTAGTAAAATTGCTTACGGATGGCAGTAAAATTACTTGTGTTAAGGCTAGTGCATTCTTCTGAGTGTGGACGGGTGACTTGATAGTAAAATTATTTATGGTTGGCAATAAAATTACTTATTACTGACAGTAAAAATATTTGCGACTGATAGTAAAATTAATTGTGATTGGCAGAAAAAATTACTTGCGATTGGTAGTAAAATTACTTGCGACTGGTAGTAAAATTACTTATGACTAGCAGTAAAAATATTTGTGACTGATAGTAAATTTACTTGTGACTAGTAGTAAAATTAATGCCAGTGGTCCCCTTGGCCCTTGCTTAGTTGCCCCTGTCCCCTAACCCCTACGGCCCTGCCACTACCACATGTGGCAGTGACACCGACAGTGCCGCCACTGGGCGCCGTGTCACCCGCCCCTACTACCTCCTCCCTCACGGCCCTACCCCCTGTTGGCCTCCTCTCCTCCCTCCTTCTTGGCCGCCATATCCTCCGTCACCGCTCATGCTGGTCGCCGCCTCCTTTTTCTGGCTCTCCCTCTCATTAGCCTCCCACCTCGCCAGCACCGCCTTCAGCCTTCTCTTCTCACACGGGCGGCAACGGTGGTGCGGTGGCAATGAGCGGCTGCTACAGCGTGGTGGCTACGAGCGGGGTAGTACCGGGGCAGCGTTGGACTGAGCCATCCTACTCTACGGGCCATCGGTGGCCCATTGGGTTAAGTGTGCCCGGACTAGCCCGGTAGGACCCGACTCCTCCTTGTGCTGTGCCTGGGTCAGAAGGCAGGCACATGAGCCGACATGACATGGCACGGTAACTTATTCAGATCAGTTATGCCGAAGTTAATTAGGTGGTGCCCTACCAGGGCCGTGGCGTGCTATGCCAGGTGGCCCATTTGGCCAGGTTTGCTTCCTAATACTTTTGGAAAGTTCGTGCCAGTTTTGGTCATTGCAGCTCTCCGTGATTACTACCAAATCTTCAGACACCAACCCAAGGACCTTGTTCTATATACAGTGCAGCATATACAACTCTCAAGATTGTTTCGTCACACTAGTTTCTCCTTAGATATATTGGTAACTACTGTTGTGTGAATGTGTGTTCATTGTTGTAAAATATCCAGAGGTCGATCGTGCGGTAGATAACAAGAAGAAGGAAAAGCTGGTAACAAACGTTTAGTGCTACTATATTATCTTTGTTATAGAGTTAAAACAAATGCTTGCTTTTATGCAGAAGGATTTCAGTGCCGGGAGATGAGGTAGCATGGATACTATGGAGGCAAGCAATATGGCGTACGTAGTACTGAAAGAAATGACGGATGGCTTCCGTGAGGATCTAATACTTGGTCGTGGTTCGTTTGGAGTGGTTTACAAGGTATGTTTAGCTCCGGGCAGCAACGTGGCACGCCCATCATTGTCTTATGAACAAAACATTTAGCACACCGTTTTAACCACGGTACATATTTGTGCTTTTTACTTCCATTTTTCAAATGCTATTACCTCTAACAAAAATGACCGTGCCTGACATTAATGAGAGATGTCCAATAGGGAGAGGATAAAAATGGGCAAAAGCTTGCTGTGAAGGTGTTTCATCCTATGGAAGGATTCGATGACAAGGGATTTCGCAGAGAGTTGAAAAACCTTGCTAAGCTAAAGCATCCAAATATTGTCCAGTTAGTGGGCTTCTGCAACGATGAAGAGGAAGTAGTTGCAGAGTATAACGGAAAACTCGTTCATGCTGTTAAAATGCATAGGGCGCTCTGCTTCGAATTTGTGCACAATGGAAGCCTTCGCAAGCATCTTTCTGGTACGATTGTGCTTTATATCAACTGTATTATGTGGCACGAAGAAATTTTGGGAAATTTGCTTTTCATGAATTCTCTCTATTTTCTTCTCCAGATGTGCGTCAGGGACTTGGTTGGCGCGCACGGTACAAAATAATTAAAGGGATTTGTGAGGGTTTAAAATACCTACATACGGGGTTGGAAGTTCCTGTTTACCATTTCGACCTAAAACCTGACAATATATTGCTAGACGAGAATATGGTCCCAAAGATTGCTGATTTTGGTTTATCACGGATCCTTGGTGAAGAAAATACCAAACAGACAATCAGTTCTTTAGGAACACTGTAAGCGTCTGCCCGAGTGCATTTTCATTTTGTGATCAATTGAAGTCCATCCTCCTTACGCTCATTGCTTATGTATCGATTATACTGTGATGCAGCGGATACATGCCCCCGGAATTCCTAAAGTTCCAAATAATCTCGAAAAAGTTCGACATATTTAGCTTGGGTGTCATAATTATAAAGACAATGATTGGACATATGGGCTACTCCCATACTGATGAAATGGAACCAGCCGAATTTGTAGAGCATGTAAGAATAATTTGTTTGTTTGTGTCAATATCAATGGTGCATTTCAAAAGTACTATGTTATGTTCACACATTATTAATATAGATTTATGTTTTAATTTTGGAGGTACACAACATTTGGAGGGAAACGTTACAATTAATACCAGGGTATACGTCAATCGAAATAGACTGCCAGCAAGTGAAGACATGCATTGAGGTAGCATTAAAATGCTTGGAGGAAAAACGACACAAAAGGCCTTCGATAGAGGATATCGTTCGTGAATTGAGTGAGACGGAAAAAAACACAAATGACCCAGGATCACAGATAGGGCAGGTATGATCATTTATGGCAGATATGCTATATTCTTCATTTTGAAGTAAACTTATTTGATACTCCCGTTGTTCTATTTTATTTGAAGATATGAGTCGTCTTTAGTACCATCTATATAAAGATATGTAAAAAGGTAACATTTATATGAGTCGTCTTTAATACCATCTATAGATGATATAGAGAATATTATAGATGGCAGTTGTCTATACCATTTTACATGTCCTAAAAGACAGTTCTAACTTTTTTCTTTGTAAAGGGTGCTGTTGGCTATCACGGCTATCCATAAAAAAGCTCAGCAATTGATAATTCAAGCGCTTGAATTTACGAAAATCCACGCATAACCCACCTAACATGTAGTGGTATTTAAGCAGCGGTCATTAACCACGAGGTATGGATACCATACTGGTTGAACTAGTCACAGATTATTAAGGATTAAATCAAACAGGAACACCGAGAATTCTTCACTCCTTACTTTAGAGTGCATTTAACAAAATTTCCCTAAAAAAATATCCGTCTAATGCAAATGTACCATAGTAGTGGCCACGTATGTGTGCATACTAGCTAAACATAGCAGCGAGGATCACTACTATATAAAAAGGCTATACTGGACATTTCATTATATACGATTTCCCATAATACATCAGTGTGCATGGGCCCATGACATCTTGACATTCGTTGCTTCGTGGCCAAAGTAAGATGTTTTGTTTTGTTCTTCCAAAAGAAAGAGCAGTCTGGATCAAGTTTTCCCTTTTTTCGCTGTTTCATTTGGTTTTCTTAGATTTATGGTAAAATCGGCTATAAGATATTATTAATTTGTGGTATTTACTGTGAGATACTAAAAGTTTGTGTCTTTGAAACACACTATAAAAACGTGGCTTTTGCTTTAGGACACCATATAATATCATTTTCGGCCGAGTCGAGAGAGAAGGCTAGGGAAATATCTATTATGCCCTTCGGGCTGTACCCGTTTCTTTTGGCCCAGATTGATCATATAGCTGTTGGCGCTCCACCTCAGTTACGCACTCTCATCGCCCACGTAGACCACCGGGGCAAAGCTACTCGGTTCAGCCAGATCCAGATATGTCCGAAATTTTCCTCTCGAACTTAATTAGAAATGATATTATAATGGGCGTAGTGTCTTGCGGTAAAAAGCATACTTTTGTGATGTGTTTTAGCAAAGATACGAATTTTCAGTGTCCTACAATAAAAATCATAAAATTACGGTGTCCTGTAAATAATTTCACCTAGATATAATTTGTCAACCACCATTGGACAGTAGATTCCAAATCACTACCAACCTATTTCCCTATAATTTCAGAGATAGTATATTACAAGTAGCTCTATCAATATCAACATCACACACAGAGTTGAGCCATCTCAACCTATCCCACCCTATCCCTCCAACCAAACACTATCTAAATAAACAGTATATTATTTCTTACTATAGAAAACAATGGATTTTATTTTTGGAAATAACACAAAATTTATCTTCAGCTTCCGAGACAAATTGTCTCTTGTTAACAGCTTGCTGTTTCTATTTACTTTCACGCCTACTACTTATTGTGATCCTCAAAGAATAAATGGAACAACTACTTATTCTCGTCCTCCCTTGTTACATTCTTGATGACAGTTTCACGACGCAGAATCCATCCTTCCCAAGAGCGACATTTCGGATAGGCCTTTTGCAGGTCAGTACTATTCTAAGCTAGTCACCTGCTTGTACGCTGCAACGAAATTCATTGGATGTATAGAGAATCATGTTATGAAAAAGATCAGCTCTGATCAGCTGAAAAGTAGAGAGTGATGAGAAGTTGAAGGAATGAGACAGTAAGAGGAGAAGGGACGTATGACCACCAACTCTTTTTTTATAATAGTAATGATATAGAATACTCTCTTTCAATTAGTAGTAGTGCCTGCTGCTTATTTCTATTTACTTGCAAGACTAGTTTTTTTTTCTGCTGTAAAGGATCGATGCGACCAGAAGATGGCATTTTCGTTTTTGCGTGCAGCTATCCTAAGGCCGTGGCTCATCACATCCAAAAGTTCCAAACTTTCGACTGGATTTTAAAAACTTTGAACTGATTTTAAATAGTATTAACTGCATCTTGGAAACTTTCAACCGATTTTTAAAACTAACAACTAGATCTTGAAAATCTTTCAATTGATTTTAAAACATTCAAACTGGTCTAGCGGACCGAATAAGTAACATGTTCCTTCTACCTTAACTTCTTAAATAGTTTTCTTGTTCAGTAAAGGAATTGATCTAGAAGGTATAGCAAACTGTAGTAATAAAGATATTTCTAGCATACCCTATAAGAAAATAAATTATACCTGTTCTTATTCAAGAGGAATTTTGTCCAATTAGAAATCAAAGATGAAGCCAGCATACACATCGAGAACAAGCCGCAACCCATAAGTACACTACCAGCAGAACCAACATTACAATTTTTTGAAAGCATCACGAGGAATTTCTCCGTTGAGCAAGAAATTGGCAGGGGTTCATTTGGGGTAGTTTATAAGGTATGTTCAACTTTTCGTTTTCTCCTTTTTCTATAAAAAAAAGATAACACAACTAATCCAAGAATGTGTTCATACTAATATAGAGGTTATACAGGGAGTGCTTGAAAATGAGGAAGTGGTTGCTGTCAAGAAGCTTTTGGAAAATCCAGGAATTTTTCAAGATAAACAATTTCAGAATGAGGTTGGCAATCTTATTGCTGTCAATCACAGAAATATAGTAAAGTTACTAGGTTATTGTTATGAAATACGGCGGAAAGTGGTGGAGTACAATGGAAGACACGTGGCAATGGACATGGCAGAAAAGTTACTCTGCTACGAGTATTTGCCTAGAGGAAGACTTGACAAGTATCTTTATGGTACTCTCTCTCCCCCCATATATGATTTGAATGTAACTCATGCTATATTTTTTCGACATTGCCGTCAATGCAGTGCAACATAATATGTAACCATGCTACCCATCTATCAAGAGTAGACATCCAAAATTTTCTAAAGATGATGGATCCAAAAACATATATTCAAAATTAACATTCCTAGCACTATTAGCATACAGAGATATGCAACATTATAAATTATTGTTTCCAAGTGACTTTTTTTGTTTATTTCTATAGATGAATCTCATGAACTTAGTTGGAACACGCGCTTCAAAATAATTGAGGGGATCTGTCAAGGTTTACAATTCTTACATGAGTTGCCAAGAGTCATTATTCATATGAATCTTAAACCTGGCAATATATTGTTGGATGATAACATGGTGCCAAAAATTGCGGATTTTGGTCTGTCAAGACTCTTTGGCGAAGAACAAACACGGACTCTCACATTTAATGTTGTGGGATCAGGGTAAGCTCGATGCAAACAAGAAATCCATGTTTTGTTTCTTCATGATCAATTATATTCCATTTGCATGAGCTTGCTTTTAATGCTTAAAACATCGATGCTTGTGTGATTCAGAGGATACATGGCTCCAGAATATTATTACAGAGGTGAAATCTCAACCAAATCAGACATATTCAGTTTGGGTGTTCTAATTATTGAGATAGTAACGGGTTTAAAAGTCAACTCGAACAGTGAAGACGTTTCTTCTAAGCACCTTATCGACGATGTAAGACAATTGTACTATACTTGGCTATTTGAAGCTCAAGGCTCTTGTTTTGAGAAAGAATATTGAATTGTACTATATAGTCTATAATTGAAGTGCTTCATTAAAATTTTGCAGGTACGTAAAAACTGGACGAAAATACCGCATATTGCTTCCAAGTACCCATCATTGGAAGCACACTATCTCCAACAAGTAAAAAGATGCATCGGTATTGGGCTAATTTGCGTCAACATAAATCGAAAGGATAGGCCTTCCATAGGGGAAGTTGTCAACAAGCTGAGTGGAAGCAGCGCAAGTTCATCCATGGACTAGGTTTGAACACTTGAATTGAATACATTCCTTACAAGCAAGCGTAGAAGTTGATCAAACACTATTAATCCAAACAGATGTTCCACTGACTTTGAATGTTTTGCAAGTCTAGACGTGCCCAACCATCCTAGATTTATAAAATCTAGCACTTTCCCATCAAATTTCACCTATCAGCTTAGAAGGAGAGATACACTCACTTGGGGAGAGATCACTGATCATTACTGGCATACTTTCACTAGAGAGCTTCCCGCAGAAGACAACAACAATTCTCTCTAAGCTCATGCAGTGGATGGAACTGTAGATCAAATAAGCCAAATGTGACAAAAGAACGGCAAATAGTATTCTTCAAATAAGCCAAATGGCCGAGAAGAGGGCACCGGCAACATCACTGCCGGCCCGATGGAACTGGTGAGGTCGTCATCACAGTCCGTGGTAGCCTATCCTCGTGACCTACTGAAAGCTTCTTGCACCACCCTCCGCTCGATAGTTTTATTTTGCTGTGTTGGATATAACCTCCTTTTTAGATAAACTACTTTGGATATAACCTCGTTTTTAGAGAAACGACTGAAATGTTCCGCCATTTTTTTCTCCACTGCCCTCACTCGAAATATGCTGGAAAAAGAAGGGGTTTTGTATTTCGTGGGGATTGGAGATTAATTAGTATCTTGATTCTTGTAGCTAACATTTTTTAATTTTCATGCTTATATATGCTACATGTTGCATCGTATAGTCTGACATTCATTATATTTGATTTGTTTCGCAGCTGGCATGATATTTTCAGTTTCAGGCACTCTGTTTCAGTGTGCATGGTACAAGTAAAAGGAGACTATTGCGGTCAATAAATGAAATCAGCATGATTGAGTGTCGCTACAACTTTCTTTTGGAAATAAGATCCTTAAGAGAAACCTTTTGATGTATGGGCTCTCAAATCTCTCGAATATCATGAAACCTGAGAGGTGGAGTTGCTTCTCCAGATCTATTTTGTTTTGTACGCTTCTATGGGCGCCAAGGCAAGTCTATGTGCTAAAAAAGACATACACTTTTTTTCTCGAAAACGCAAGAAGCATTTCATTCAACTAAGAGGATAGCAAATACAAAGCATTTCATTCAACTAAGAGGATAGCAAATACAAGTAATGAAAAGAAAAAGGGTAGAGAGAGAGAGAGATAGGAAGAAAGAAGAATCCAGAGAGAAGGGGGAACATGAAGACAAGAAGGCGACTGAAACAAACTAGGAGGCAAAAGGGAGCCTAAAGAGGTATCACTCGCCAACGACCAAGAGAGGCATTCTTGCTGGATGGACGTTAGAAGGTTGTCCAAATCGAAGGCAGAACCCCTGAACCACAAATTATTGCGCTCTTTCCAAATCATCCAAGGAATGAGCCGACAAAGGCTATCAATTCCTTTTCTAGCAGGTTTAGGGACCGATTTGCGAGCATTGAGCCAGTAATCGCTCAACCCACCGGTGCTATTGAAGAATCCAGCCGGGAAGTGGTGAATCCATTGGAAGGTTCTTGTAATACCTTGGCCGTAGGATCTCAGCCCGGCCGACCCCACAAATATCTATATGAGAGAGAGGGACAGAGGGAGAAGCCAAACCGGATTTTTGCTCCCTCTTCCCGTGCCTTCGCGTTGCTGCTGCCCCTTGCGCCTGCGCTGCCACTTGCTAGCCCAGCGCCGTCGCCGCCGCTCGCCAGCCCCGGCGCCGCCGCCGCCCACGCACGCGCCGCGTGCCGTCGCCGATCGGGTGCAACATCCTCGCCCCGCTCGCGCGTGCGCCGTCGTCTCCGCCGGTGCCGCCGTCGCGCCTCGATGTCACCGTCGTCCCGTTCGCCTAGCGCGCCGCCGCCGCCCTCAGCTCGTCGCCTACGCCGTCCTCTAGCTGCCGCGCGTGCCCGCGCGCGTTGCCGCCCTCGGCCGCCGTCGTCGCCGCTCCCCGGCCCCGCCGGCTGCGCGCCGCGCAAGGGAGCACGGGGGAGGGCCGGGCTCCGGCGCGGAAGAGGAGGAGAGGGGGCCTGCGTCGGCTAACCGGGGGGAAGGAGCTGCAGGGGCCACCGGCCACGAGGAAGAGGAGGTGCAGGGAGTGGGAGTGAGGGAGAGAGAGGAAGCTGTCAGCGTGAGAAGAAAAGAAGGAAGGGCGTGCGGCCGCCCGTGAAGAAAAAAAAAGAAGGAAAGAAAGAGGGGCGCCGGCCGACTGGAAAAAAAAGGAAGAGGAAAAAGAAAAGGAAAGAAGAGAGAGAGAAGGAAGAGAGGAAAAGAAAGAAAGAAAAGGAAAGTTGATTTGCGGCCAGATCTGCCTGATCCGACTGAGAAAAAGGAAGGCTGTCCCGATCTGATCGCTCGGGGCTAGGGTAACGCTTCGAAACCTTCTCCCTGTTTATTTGCCGAGTCGGGCATTATTAATACCGATTACTAGAATTGATGCATGTGATCAGTTAGATATCGTTATTAATATGAATACCTGATCGGTGTAGTTGGTACTGCCACTATTGATATGGTCGATCTGTGGCAGAAGAGGGAGAAGGAAAGCATAATTTGAGGTTAAACAGTATAACCGATTAAAGTGAGATTAAACATGTATTAATTGACCGGCGAGGATAAATAATGAGATCGCTAAATGTTCAAATTGATTAATGCTTGTTCAGGTGGCGGTTCGAGTTTGGTGCCGTCCACGCACCGTTCGCCAGGTTACCAGGCAAGTGCATGGTAGAGCAGTAAATTGTGGTGAATGTTTGGTATTCATGTTTCCATGCCATGAATTACAGTGTTATGAGATGATGTATATGAATTGTGCTAATCACAACTTGATGAGTACTGTTTCTGATTAGACATTCATATTTGAGGCATATTGCATTATGCAAAATGCATAAGAGCCAGGTCGGTGAGAAAGTCATGACTAGTCCGGAGTGCTCTTGAATAAGAGCAAGGTCGGTGAGAAAGTCATATGACTAGTCCGGAGTGCTCTGGAATAAGACCTACAGAGGTAGGCAAATGAGTGGTCCATCGACGGGTGGACGCTCCGCTTTACCGGTATAAGCTACAGTTACAGAGCATACAGATGCATTGCATGATATTGCATTGCATTACAGTGACAGAAAGTGACACAGTTTACAGTTACAGTTGTGATTTACAGTTACAGACAGTTGTGCATTACAGTTTACAGTTATAGTTGTGCATTACAGTTTACAGTTACAGTTGTGATTTGCAATTTACAGTTACAGTTGTAATTTACAGTTTACAGTTACAGTTGTAATTTACAGTTTACAGTTACAGTTGTGATTTACGGTTTACAGTTACAGTTGTGATTTACAGTTTACAGTTACAGTTGTGATTTACAGTTTACAGTTACAGACAGTTTACAGTTACAGAATTAATTTACAGCTACAGAATTGATTTACAGTTTACAGACATAGGGTTGAATTACAGTTTACAGACATAGAATTGATTTACAGTATACAGTTACAGTTGAAATTGCTAAAGTGATGTTACGGTTTTATCGTGTGCTTGCTGAGTCTCCGGACTCATCCTTGCTTTGTCGTTGTTTTTAGGTGAAGGATGACGACATGCATGGAATGAGATAGTCCTTTTAGCACTGCACTTGTAAAATAACAGTTTAGCGGTATACATAGCTTTTATGTTGAATCTAGGGTTTAGCTTGCTAGCAGTGGAATCCTAAGCTTGTTTATGTTATGGTTTGCGAAATATGAAGTCAATTACTTTTGCAATCATCCTACTGTTAATTGTGGTTTGACAACTGTGGGTAATGATATAAAGAGAACAGATAATGTTCTGCTAAAAGTTGGATTAGCAACACTTGTGAATTGGTAAGGGTGTGGTGGTAGTATCTTGGACCCTGTGGAGGGTCGGAGTGTTACAGTTGGTATCAGAGCGGGCGTTAGGTCCGTGGTGGATAATTTGGTAACCTAGGTTGTCTTAATCAAGAATTTGACTCAGGATGGGTTACTAAATTAAGACTTGGCTTAGGTTATGTAATTGCTAAAACTTGACACACTGTTGCACAGTAGGATGGGATTGGGTCAAGCATTGCATTTTATTTTTGTTAGTCATGTTGATTTGCAATGCTTTGAGGTTGATGCTTGTGAGTTGATAGCAAGCATCTGAAGTTATTTGTGTGTCCTACGGGACTTTGCTGTGATTGTGTCGCGTACCGACGCAATAGAGACTGAGATCGTGGCCACGGGAGAGGCCTGGTCATGTGGCCATTTGTGACAGTGAAGTAGTGATGCTTTGTTTCAGTTTTGGGAAATTGGTTCTTTTTTGTTAGCAACTCGTTGAGTTGTATGGAAATACCCGATATTGGGGAGTGCTCCATGCAAGTCTGGTATTCAGGGGAATTTTGATTATATGAATGATTGGAGTGACTTGCATGTTGAGATCAATGTTTTGGAGAAGGCAATATACAATAGTGGTTGAAATATTTGGTTAAAGTAACAGGCTGCTAGAGCATGGGATTCTAAGTTGTGAGAATCCGGGAGAGAAATTAACTTTAATTATGTTTGTGGGGTTGACGTTGATTTGAATCCAATGGGGATTTAGTAGTGATATGAGAAGAGCGACGTAAGGCAGACTCATTCTTGTTTAATAGTTAGACTTGAAATATTGATGAATCAGTCGGTGATTATGGTTGCCTAAACTGTTGAGCCACATTGAATGATTGGTATTATGATGGTCCCAATTGATTAACCTAATGTGCAATCTAGGCATGCTAAGAAGTGTGCTAATTTACTGTTTTGGTGGAAAATCCCTCAGGGAGTTATTCTTTTATTTGGCATTAGGCGAAGGATTATAGATCTAAGTTTACCAATCTTGCACAGTGATAGATTACTATAATCACGACTGAAGTTTTGGAAAGATTTTAATAGTTATGATTGGAATGAGTTGGAAGGACTAGACTGGGGATCTTGATGTCGGATAAATCTCCCAGTTAAATTGGATGGAGAAGAATTGTTGTACAGCTGAGTGTGACTCAAATTTTGAGGGATGAAACTAGTAATGTTCTAGTGAGATTTGGTGGCAATATTTAAGCATGAGTTGGTGGAGTTGCCACTGCATTTTGTAGGAAATCATATGCACGCATATGGAAGTAGAACAGACGGATTCTATGCGTAAAAGCGATTGTGGTTTACGAAAGTACATATGATGTGTACTAAAATCTGGGTGATTGATCATCCTTAAAGTTGAGCTGGTGGAGATTAGTTAGCGCGTTGGAATTAGGTGCTCATGAGATTATTTATTGATAGTGGATCTGTTGATTAAAGAGCCTTGACCACATCTTGTGGTATGCGCACTTGACAGTCATTATGATTGTGTTGTTTTGTACAGTAAGGTGGCAGTGTTTGATGAATTATAGAGTAAATATGGAGGAATAAAGTATCCAGTGAACCGTGGAAAGGTTCAAGATGGGATACTAAAAGTCAATGATTTATGTATTAGCAAATTGATATTTGCTAATATGTGGAAGCAGTACAAGAGGTACTTGCTTGTCATTGTTATGGGGAAAGGAGTTTAATTGGTTTCTATGTTGGTATCCGGAAGGAATGCTCTATGTTTTGATGTGCATTAGCATTTGGAATTCATGACTTCGAAGGAAGTCATGTTCAGTTTTTAATAATGACGAATGCTTGGAGATACAGTAGATCTGCATGACTCACAGATTGATTTATATGTTTGTGTCATGAGTGCTACATGATTTTCCTCACTTCTGCATATGAGATTTCCCGGACGAGTGGTCCGTGGCGTTCCCGAACGCGTAAGTTTCGGGCGTACCTAGGAACGAAGTCCTAGGCGAACTCAGGAATGAGTCCTGAGCATTTCCCAAACACATAATTTCGGTTGTTTTGAATTGGGAGTTTAAAGTGAGCCCGAGCGCGTCAATTAGGGTCATGTAAGATTTGGATTTTGTTGCATCTACCTGTTCCTTGGTGTTATTTGTCTATTGTATATGGCTAATAGAAAACTAGTTGATCTTATGCCATAATCCTGGTGAGAAATTAATTAGGGATAAAATTGGCCCTAAAGGCAAAACCGATTGTCGATTGTGCTATCGCAACTAGTCGCGTCTATGGGAAATAATGGTGACTGATGTCACAGTTAAGCTGGTAAAACATGGGTAGCGATGAGAGTATGATATTTTGGTGAAAGAGTTTCCCTGACCTATGTTTTGAGGTAATCATCACTAGATGTTAATGTTTTAGATTGCTTGATTCCCATAACATAGATCGAGAATGATAATGTTATCGGAGTTATTGGAGGAATATTGGAAACCTTGGTTTATGAGCCTCATATTTGTTGATATCTATTGGAGGCTAAAAGATTGAGGAAAAAAAATTGAAGTAGAGCTATTAGAGAGTTTGGTTATCAGATGTTAACTGAGATCTTGAATAGAGCTTACCTCATTTTGTGGATATGAGGAATTGAGTACAGATGGGTGATTTTTATGTTCACTGTGTTCGGTGATCATTGACTGAGCAAATAGTTAGATTTGACTGAGCAAATAGTTAGAGAAATGAATCATTTCATGAGATGAAGTTGACCATTGATGGAGTTCATCATGGTGTAAATAGAGCATGAGTTGAAACCCTAGAGAATAAGGGTATTGGAGGAATCGAATTAATAGAATCGAATACAGATTTTGATAGGACATGTGAGGTTACCTGTCGATGGCATGTCATTGGTGTAGGAGGTTTGCTTGAATACTTTGCGAGACACGTACTAAAGCATCCCCAGATTCGTGTGAAGGTTGCCCCAGGATTGAATTGGTTTTTGTAACTCATAGGTTGGTGTTGGAAGAATGATTGTCGCATGGTATATGCGGCATAAAGTCGTTGGTCAGGATGAGAATTGATATCCTGTTCAGTTTTCACTCTGAGTGGATTTATTGTGATGAAATGATTTCCTGTGGGAAAGTGAATTCCCAATTATTTTAGAAGAAAGGTTGTTATTGGTGGATGAAGAGATTGATTCTATGATTGGATTACCTTTATAAAAGACTTTGCTTTGTAAAAGCGAGTCGGGTTTATGAGTGTTATGTGATATTTCTCGCATGAAAGAGAAGAGCTCTCTTTGTTGCGAACAAAAGTAGCGTTATCTCTTTTGTGCAAGCGATGAGAGTGAGGATTGATGATTTCCTCATGCCAAGGCATGAGATGTTAAAGATTCCTAAGGTAGTGGTCGTGTTAGACCAGACTTAGGATGACGTGAGAATTGAGTCTACGTGCGTGAGATAGTGAGATTGCATAGTGTGCCCAAGACGATAATTTTGGACAGAGATGCTAAGTTTGTCTCCAAGTTTTGGGAGAGCTTGCAAAGCACTTTGGGCACAAAACTTCAGTTTAGTACTGCTTTCCACCCACAGACAGATGGGCAATCCGAACGCACCATTCAAACACTAGAGGACATGTTGAGGTCCTGTGTTCTGTCGTGGAAAGGTAGCTGGGAGGATCAGTTGGCACTCGCGGAGTTTGCCTACAACAACAACAACTATTCCAGTGTTCGGGCCGCGCCATTTGAGGTTCTGTATGGGCGGAAATGTAGATCACCACTCTGTTGGGATGTCGTAGGCCAAAAGGCAGTTATGGGTCCAGATTGGGTCCAACAGGCAGTGGAATGAGTGGCAAAGATTAGATAGAATCTGCTAGCTGCCCAGAGTAGGCAAAAGAGCTGTGCGGATATTAGAAGGCGAGATCTAGAGTTCGAGGTGGGGGATCATGTGCTTTTGAGAGTGTCTCCCACTAAAGGGATTGTGAGATTTGGTATTAAAGGGAAGCTAAGCCCGCGGTATATTGGGCCATTTCCGATTCTGGCATGAATTGGAAAGTCAGCATATCGTTTGGGTCTTCCCGAGTCGATGCAAGGGGTTCATAATATGTTTCATGTGTCTATGTTGAGAAAGTACTTAAGGGATCCGGAATATGAGATTGTTTTAGAACCATTGCCCCTTAAGCAAGACCTCACATTCGAGTCCCGTCCAGTTCGGATTCTGGAGGAATCGGAGAGAGTGTTGAGGCACAGAACATTAAAGTATGTTAAAGTCCTATGGTCGCATCAGACTGAGCGAGAAGCGACATGGGAATTGGAATCTCGCATACGCGAGAAGTACCCAGAGTTGTTCTCTACGGGTACGAGTTACAGTTGATTTTTGTTTGAGTCAGTTGGTTGTTTTTGTACAGGGTATCGAGTTGCAGAATTCGGGGTCGAATTCTGTTAAGGGGGGGTATAATGTAATACCTGGGCCGTAGGATCTCAGCCCGGCCCACCCCACAAATATCTATATGAGAGAGAGGGACAGAGGGAGAAGCCAAACCGGATTTTTGCTCCCTCTTCCCGTGCCTTCGCGTTGCTGCTGCCCCTTGCGCCTGCGCTGCCGCTTGCTAGCCCGGCGCCGTCGCCGCCCACGCACGCGCCGCGTGCCGTCGCCGATCGGGTGCGCCGTCCTCACCCCGCTCGCGCGCGCGCCGTCGTCTCCGCCTGTGCCGCCGTCGCGCCTCGATGTCACCGCCGTCCCGTTCGCCTAGCGCGCCGCCGCCGCCCTCAGCTCGTCGCCTACGCCGTCCTCTAGCTGCCGCGCGTGCCCGCGCGCGTTGCCGCCCTCGGCCGCCGTCGTCGCCGCTCCCCGGCCCCGCCGGCCGCGCGCCGCGCAAGGGAGCACGGGGGAGGGCCGGGCTCTGGCGCGGAAGAGGAGGAGAGGGGGCCTGCATCGGCTAACCGGGGGGAAGGAGCTGCAGGGGCCGCCGGCCGTGAGGAAGAGGAGGTGCAGGGAGTGGGAGTGAGGGAGAGAGAGGAAGCTGTCAGCGTGAGAAGAAAATAAGGAAGGGCGTGCGGCCGCCCGTGAAGAAAAAAAAAGAAGGAAAGAAAGAGGGGCGCCGGCCGACTGGAAAAAAAAAGGAAGAGGAAAA
The DNA here is from genome assembly GCA_017311315.1 of Dendrocalamus latiflorus. Lineage (NCBI taxonomy): Eukaryota > Viridiplantae > Streptophyta > Magnoliopsida > Poales > Poaceae > Dendrocalamus > Dendrocalamus latiflorus. The sequence goes on along the minus strand of CM029642.1, from coordinate 51,259,876 downwards.
AGAAAAGGAAAGAAGAGAGAGAGAAGGAAGAGAGGAAAAGAAAGAAAGAAAAGGAAAGTTGATTTGCGGCCAGATCTGCCTGATCCGACTGAGAAAAAGGAAGGCTGTCCCGATCTGATCGCTCGGGGCTAGGGTAACGCTTCGAAACCTTCTCCCTGTTTATTTGCCGAGTCGGGCATTATTAATACCGATTACTAGAATTGATGCATGTGATCAGTTAGATATCGTTATTAATATGAATACCTGATCGGTGTAGTTGGTACTGCCACTATTGATCTGGTCGATCTGTGGCAGAAGAGGGAGAAGGAAAGCATAATTTGAGGTTAAACAGTATAACCGATTAAAGTGAGATTAAACATGTAGAAATTGACCGGCGAGGATAAATAATGAGATCGCTAAATGTTCAAATTGATTAATGCTTGTTCAGGTGGCGGTTCGAGTTTGGTGCCGTCCACGCACCGTTCGCCAGGTTACCAGGCAAGTGCATGGTAGAACAGTAAATTGTGGTGAATGTTTGGTATTCATGTTTCCATGCCATGAATTACAGTGTTATGAGATGATGTATATGAATTGTGCTAATCACAACTTGATGAGTACTGTTTCTGATTAGACATTCATATTTGAGGCATATTGCATTATGCAAAATGCATAAGAGCCAGGTCGGTGAGAAAGTCATGACTAGTCCGGAGTGCTCTTGAATAAGAGCAAGGTCGGTGAGAAAGTCATATGACTAGTCCGGAGTGCTCTGGAATAAGACCTACAGAGGTAGGCAAATGAGTGGTCCATCGACGGGTGGACGCTCCGCTTTACCGGTATAAGCTACAGTTACAGAGCATACAGATGCATTGCATGATATTGCATTGCATTACAGTGACAGAAAGTGACACAGTTTACAGTTACAGTTGTGATTTACAGTTACAGACAGTTGTGCATTACAGTTTACAGTTATAGTTGTGCATTACAGTTTACAGTTACAGTTGTGATTTACAATTTACAGTTACAGTTGTAATTTACAGTTTACAGTTACAGTTGTAATTTACAGTTTACAGTTACAGTTGTGATTTACGGTTTACAGTTACAGTTGTGATTTACAGTTTACAGTTACAGTTGTGATTTACAGTTTACAGTTACAGACAGTTTACAGTTACAGAATTAATTTACAGCTACAGAATTGATTTACAGTTTACAGACATAGGGTTGAATTACAGTTTACAGACATAGAATTGATTTACAGTATACAGTTACAGTTGAAATTGCTAAAGTGATGTTACGGTTTTATCGTGTGCTTGCTGAGTCTCCGGACTCATCCTTGCTTTGTCGTTGTTTTTAGGTGAAGGATGACGACATGCATGGAATGAGATAGTCCTTTTAGCACTGCACTTGTAAAATAACAGTTTAGCGGTATACATAGCTTTTATGTTGAATCTAGGGTTTAGCTTGCTAGCAGTGGAATCCTAAGCTTGTTTATGTTATGGTTTGCGAAATATGAAGTCAATTACTTTTGCAATCATCCTACTGTTAATTGTGGTTTGACAACTGTGGGTAATGATATAAAGAGAACAGATAATGTGCTGCTAAAAGTTGGATTAGCAACACTTGTGAATTGGTAAGGGTGTGGTGGTAGTATCTTGGACCCTGTGGAGGGTCGGGGTGTTACAGTTCTAAACCAAATGATCTTGGTGGTGACACAGTGCAGAAGGAGGTGGTCGGTTGTCTCTGGGTGTTGGTCGCAAAGGAGGCAGTTTTCCGGCGCTTGAATGCTATGTTTGCGAAGCCATGAGAAGGTTCAACAGCGATGGTGGAAGGCAAGCCAGATGAAGAATTTCACCTTTAGTGGTGCCCAACTTTTCCATAGTTGTTTGGTGGCCGGGAAAAGAGTGGTGCCATTGAAGAGGGCCAAGTAAGTTGAGCGAGCCGAATAGGTACCGTTTGCCATTCAACGCCAAGTGATCACGTCATCTTGGTCTAGGCGAATTTGAATTCCAGATAGCATGTCAGAAAGCAGAAGAAAATCCACTATGCACTGAAAGCTGATGGGGGATTTAGGTCCTTGACCCAGGCGTGGTTACGTAGTGTTGCTGCCACTAGGCTCTTGTATCTCCGGGAGACCTTCACTCTTTCCCATAGGGTTGGCAAAAGTGATTTGATGCTTCGTCCATGAAGCCAGGGGTCTGACCAAAACTTTGTTGTAGCGCCATTTCCCAGTTGAATGACTACCGAGGCGTTAAAGAAGTCACGGATGTCCCGGTCGAGAGTGTCCACAAGGCCATGCCAAAGCTTCCCCGGCTTAACCCGCGTGAGCCACAAACTTGGCTCCAACTGACCAAACATTTGCCGGCGGCAGAGTGCCCCCCGGATCAGAGAAATTGTCTACACAACTTGTCTATGGCTTTAATAGCCCAAGCGGATGCGAGCAGGGGGTAAGTGCCCATCGGGGAATGGTTGACTTGATGACCAAATGTCTACTTGGAGAGCAGCTCGGCCTTCCAGGAGGGGAGACGGGCCATCTGAGAGAGAGAGAGAGAGAGAGAGAGAGAGAGAGAGAGAGAGAGGGATCCCCAGGTAGGAAAAGGGCAACTGGGCCGAGGAGCAACCAAAGACGTTTTTAGCAACCAGAGTTTCAAACGAGCTACAGTTACAAGAGATGGCTACGGACTTCTACAGATTAAAGTGAAGGCCTGATGCAGAGCCAAATAAGTCTAGCAATTGAAGCAGCACTTGCATCACCTGTGAGATAGGCTTGAGGAAGCAAATGACATCGTCTGCGAAAAGAGAGCAGAGGGAGCGTAGAATGATATTGCCTGAAATGACACCATCCGGATTTCGGCATTAACAAGCCTGGGGAACACGTCCATAGCCAGGACAAAGAGGAGGATAGGAGGTCCCCCTGTCGTAGTCCTTGACAATGGAAAATTTTGCTTCCTAGAATACCGTTTAGGAGAATCCAGCTGGCGCTAACGACAAGAGAAGAGAAATCCAGTCACACCAGTGGTTGTCAAGGCCTCGATGAAGCAGAATTTTCATCAGGAAAGGCCAAGCCAAGTTGTCAGAAGCTTTAGTGAAATCAACTTAAGGAGGAATCTCCGCTCGTTTGAATTGTGGAGCACACAGACGGCGTCGTGCACAAATCTGAAATTGTCGTGGATCGCTCGGCCCTCGATGAAGGCACTTTGACTGACGTCAACTAGGGTGTCCATGTGAGGCTGTAGGCACAAGGCAAGCACCTTGGTGATAATTTTGGCGAAACTATGGAGGAGACTGATTGGTCTGAAGTCCTTGGGATGATGTGTGGTCGCCTTCTTGGGGAGGAGAACGAGCAGGGATCAATTTAACCATTGGAAGCCTCGGCGATCTGTATTATTGAAGGCGTGGATGGCTAGCATGATGTCACTTTTGATGGCCAAGCCAATTTAAAAAAAGCTCCAATGAAGCCATCTGGCCCAGGCGCTCTGTTGTCCGGCATGGCATGAATTGTCTCCCAAACCTCGTGCTCGGAGATTGGGGAAGAGAGGCCCTGCAAGTTTGCTTGCTCCAGTCTGATATTTTCCAAATTGATAGCCCTAGAGGGGGGTGCATCATGTCCTAATAAGGCGGTGAAGTATGACTAAAGCACATCCGCCATGGAGTCGTGGTCTTCGTATGAGATTCCGTCGTGGGTAAGGGAGGAAATTCTATTCTTGCTTCTGCGGTATTTTGCTTGAATATGGAAGAATTTAGTATTGGCATCCTTCCTTCAGCCATGTAAGATGAGATCGTTGGCGCAACAAGGATCGCCGCAGGGAGCAAAGGCCCAAGAATTGAATTTTCAGACACTTGCGGAAGAGAATTTCCTGGGAGGAAAGGGGACGGGGGTCTTGGGCTCTGTTAAGGAGTCCAATGATTTCGGAGGCCATAAGAATTTGGCTCTGTTAATGGCTGCAATTCCTTGGTCGAGTTCTTGAGGAGGTTATCAAGGCGACTAAAGGGCCTGTCAAGGCGCAGCATGCTCACCCACACTTTCTTCATTACTCCCTGGAAGCCCGGTTTGATTGATCCAGCGATTCTCAAAGATGAAGCGGCCTCCAGGTCGGAAGGAGATGTTGGAGTTTAGAAGCAATGGAGAATGATATGAGCACGCCGAGGGAGAAATGAGATTCTCTGAAGTCGCATACGGCGACTTCAGAGAACAGTCACGAATCTGAGCCGTTGGATCGGAAAACGGACGGTCCAGATCGGGTTGCTACAGTACTTTACTGTAGCTACAGTAAAATCTGAGCCATTCTTTTCCGATCCGACGGCTCAGATGCGACTGTACTCTGCAGTCGCCGTACGCGACTGTAGAGAATCCGGTTCCCCGAGGGAAGCGCAGAGAGGAAGCAATGAGAGGAAAGGTCCTCCCAGACCGGGGAGACCAAGATTCAATCTATACGCGTCAAAGTCAGGTTCTCCCGCTCGTTGCTCCAGGTACAGGGCCTGTTCTTTTCCTCCGAAGCTGACGGCTTTTGGTTTTTACTACAGTACATAACTTTCAAACGAAGTATTTTTTCAAAACGGGGTCTACAAGTTAAACGATCTACACGTTAAAAGCTCAACATCTGTACCAGCCAAAATCGCAAGTGAGTATCTATCTCTCCGTAATCTGTACTATAAACAGCTAAAATTCAAAAATTTCAACCAAAAGTCATAAGCCGCAGCGGTTGCCAAACAGGCCCATAGCGCCGACCGTGCAAGTGGAGGTCCCTAAGAGCAACTCCAACAGGGCCACTACTTGAGCCCTCATCCTACTTTTGAGGGCCGACGGGCAAAAAACTCACTCCAGCAGGGCCCCTACTTGAGCCCTCAAAAGTAGGGGGCCCTTAAATCTCCCCCTCGAGCCCTCATTCCTGGGGGTCTGGAGGGAGCCCCTACTTTTGAGGGCTCAAGTAGGGGCCCTGCTGGAGTGAGTTTTTTACCCCTCGGCCTTCAAAAGTAGGATGAGGATGAGGGTGGGTCCTATGAGTCATCCCCTCTAAGAATGAATTTGAGGGTCCTGTTTTGAGAGTTTCTGCTGGAGTGTAGCTCAAAAAATAGAGCCCTCAAAAGTAGGAAGAGTCCTCAAATAAAAAGTAGGGACCCTGTTTTGAGGGCTACTGCTGGAGTTGCTCTAAGGTCAAGGTCATTGATGAAATGTCAAAAGCGACCCAAGACACGCTGGTCAATGTTGTGGTTGTTTTTATCGCTTGCATGGAGAATCATATTGAAGTCTCCTGCCACGGGCCATCACAGCTTGCGCAGATGGACCGCGGTTCTTGGAGGAAGGATATCTTCTTGCCAATTGAGTAGCCAAACTCCAAAGGAACCTCTGCGCGGTGGAGAGGCGCTGGAACCTTTCTGCTGGCTTTGGGTTTGGCGCCAACCCGAAGGGAACCAAAGGCGGTCTGCGGCTTGAAAGAGGCGGCAGTGCCTTCCTTAACACGACTAGGCATTGGCGCTCTCATGACCGTCTTAGGCTCCGCTCGGTTTAGGCTCCGCTCGGTTGGGCTAAAAAACTGTGGCTTATGGCTGAAATTGCACCGTAACAGTTGAAATTTTACTGTAGTTGAAGGTGACTTACTTGATATAATTAAATTTTAAAAAATTTAAAAATAGAAAAAATATGTTAGCTCATCACTAATAACGCAAACAAATACGGGAAAAATAGAACCAGCAAAAAAGCTCAAAAAAAACAAAAAGTTCAGAAAAAGACGAAATTTATGAATAATAAAAAATAAGCCAGAAGCTAGCCAAAACGAGCGAGGTCTTGCTACCGGAATCCCGGTCAGTGTCAGGGGCTTCATTAGGACCCACATCAGTTAACCTGTGACATCTTACCCTGTTCCTGGAGGCACGGTGGCGGTGGCCATGGCGAGCATCTCTGGCGGGAACTGAGGAAGAATCAGGGACTCTGGCTGTGAATGCAAACACTTGCGACAAGGGGACTTGGCCGCCGGATGGAAGCCCGAAAGAACGATCCGGGTTTCCGTCAAGTCCGCTATCACTGTCGTCGGAGAGGGAGGACCCCAACGAGGAGATGAATGGGAGAGGAAATCATCCACCCTTGTTAAGTGAGCCAAAATGGAGTAAGCCAAGCCACGATGCTCTCGGAGATGCGGTTGACAAAACTAGCAGATTTACGCATGCAGTTATACACTAGATATTATGATATAGTTATTATTGATATACAACTCTACTTTCTATAATTGAAATATAATTGTATTTGTTATATAACTCTAATATCTATATATGATTAATCTGCACCATTATAATTTAACCTCACTAAAATAAGTGGTAGAGATCATTCTTTTTTTCTTTTGATTCATGTGAGAATTTCTAGTATTTTTCTTTTTAGAATTATTGTGGGATTTTCTTACCCTTAAAATTAAAACTAAGGAGATGCTTTAAATATCATTGGTTGTTTTTTATTTATATAGATTTGTAAACTATATGCACTAGATGCTTTTAGAGATTGAAACAATGGCTTGTTAGAAGCAGGCGGAGGGGATGAGGTGATAACAGCAGTAGGGATGGAAACGGATCGGACACGATTAAATAGTCTCAAATACGAAGACGAATCCATATTTTTAAAACAAATACAAATATGAATTTGAATATTCTCGAATACAAATTGAATGTCGTAACGGATACGAATTCAAATCGAATATGTACTTAATTCGGTCAAATACGAATATCCTTCTACAACTTCTATAACAAATCTCAGTAAAACAAATTTCTAGTGGTTTTGCCGGTTTTTGACCGGTTACCGGTTTTAAACCGCCCAAATTCAAATGTCGAATCACAAAATTCGTCTATGTTTTTCCTGGGATTTCCGGTAACCGGCCAGTTACCGTTACCAGCCGCTGGGCTTGGGCCGCTAGGCTAGGCCGACCGGCCAATAGGCATAGGAAACGGATTGAATAGTCTTAAATATGAATGTTCTCAAATATGAATATTCTTAAATACAGATACAAATATTCACGAATATAAATACGGATATTTTTTGAGTATAGATTTTGTTTATCATATACGAATCTCGAATAAAACAGATCATTCATAAGCGTTTCCCACCCACTAAATAGCAGCAACTTGTTAGAGGCGGCAGCCGTGAGCCGTGGAAGGAGACCGTGAGTCGGGCATGTGTTGGCAAATTGTTAGAGCTAAAATCAGTGGCTAGCTGATCGGATGGGCTGAAGTCATTTGGTGGGAAAAATATCCCGTGCTTTCATCTGTCACGCTGCTACCTCTGTGCTTCTTTCGTGTAAAAATTCTCAAAAAATTCCTAAAAAAGAATTGAAGCTGTAGGAGAGTACGAAGGTAACACTATAAAAAAAAAGGGCAGCACGTGATATTTTCAGTGTCTGTATTAGAGGTTTGAAGTTTGACCGGTAAGGTTTTAGGTTTTATGTGATCGGTTGGGTTTCAGCTTCTGGCTTATTTTTTACTATTTATAAATTTTATCTTTTTCTGAATTTTTGGCTTTTTATTAAGCTTTTTTGCCGGTTCTTTTTTCCGGTATTTGTTTGTGTTATACGTAATGGGCTAGCATATTTTTTATATTTTTTAATTTTTTTTAAATTTAATTTTGCTAAATAAACCTCTGTCAGCTACAATATTTTTTCAGCCAACTACACTATTTTTCAGCCATAAACCACAAAAAAAAAGCCCAAATAAGCACCACCGCATAGATATAATGATCTCACGTCTCATATTTTGGACCCAATAGTTTTAGCTAGTTTAGTTTTCTCGAACGAAGTGCAACTGTGAAGTAGTCCATTTTACTTGTTTGCTTTAATTTATTAGGTGAACTAATTAGTACATAAAATTTAATATTGTATCAGAAAGAGATTTTGAGAAAAATAATTGTAACACACTTTGAGTCCATATCCTAAGTTTGAGTCTATATCCTAAGTCTGGTGAAGATCGATGAAGATTAGACATGAGTGTGTGTGTTAAAGTATCCTTTCGGAGGACTCTTAACACGTACATCCTACATTATTGTTGTATATCGGTCCACCTAAGAGCTCTTGACATTTTACCTAAACAGGCTTATTAAACATATTAGTATAATTTAGTCCTATAAATTCGAGAAATATTCTCGTTAGCTGCTGCACCATCGTATTCAGCTAAAACAAATGAACCAACTAGTCCCCTGTTTCCTTCCTCCGCCGTCCGTCGCCGCCAAATCACTCGTCTCCATCAGCCTTCCTCACCACCGGCGACGTCCGCTCATGCCCACCCCCACTCGATTTCACCTCCACGCAACTCTATCACGCTGCCGCCGCTTCCTTTCTCCGCTCCTCCGCCTAAACCCTGGCCCTCGTGAACTCGCCGCCGACCTAGCCGACGCTGCCCTATCTCTGGCATGGCTCCACCACCTCGATCTCCGCTCTTGATCTCTCTCCGGTCTGCCCCGGCAGCGCCGCTAGAATGCTTACATTCGGGTGGTACGTCCGGCGTCCTCGAAATCAACATAAATACATGGTCCTCAGTTTTTTTTTAATCATTTTTGCATGACATTTTATAGTTGGTACTAGTACTACCTTTCTACTCCTCCTGACTGCAAATGTAAGTTGAAGGGTTTAGGGTCCTTGAATGCTTGCATTCAAAGATTTGGCCATCGATATATAAAGATCCGTCTACATTGGCCACATGAGATTGCTACTACTAGATTCATCACGAAATATAGGGTGGGTTTGTCCGGTCTCAGGCTTTGGCTTATCTTAAATTGTGCATCTTTTCAAGACGGAGTATATAGGTAGATTGTAGTAGACACTAGTTCAGATATACCGGCCAAAATTGCATGCGATTGTTTTTCTCTGTGTACTGCCTCTTGCGAATAACTAGAATTCAAAAACCAAAAGCCACAGCCACAACCCAAAAAACCCATGTATATTGTTTTTGTGGATTGTAATAGCATATTATGATAGAAACTTACGGTCAAATTAGCATCTTGGAGACTATGTTAGTGCCTAAAATAAACTACATTTCCAATTGGAGGGAGTAGTTTAATTAATTCAATTTTACAGGTACTTGAAAATTGGAAGAACAGGCTACAGGCAACATTGAGCTATACATCACTGGAAGCATATTGCCGACAAGTAAAAAGACGTGTCGAAATAGCATTAAACTGTGTGGAAGCCGACAGACTCGACAGGCCCAGCATAGGGACAATTACCAATATGCTGACTGAAACAGAAACAGATTGCCAAGAAAAAGGAACCGTGACAGGTTGCCAAGAAAAAGAAACCGTGACATCCACCGAGCTGCTTGGCATCCACCCCCTGGAGCTCCAATTCCCTTTTGAGCCAAACAAGTTGATCCCATGCCCATTACACCTAACCAACAGCACCGATCACCGCATTGCCTTCAGGCTTCAGCCGGGGAGCCCGGAGAGGTACTTTGCCGAGTGGCTCTGCGGCGTTGTGTCGCCGAGGTCAATTTACACACTCATTGTGACAATGAAAGAGCAGCAGCTGCCACCGCCAGATGCATATGAATTTCTGATCGAGCAGAGCAGCGTAATGGGCGAGGATGAGCTTAAGGATATCAGCCAAGGAAAAGCTGACATCGAGTATGATAATTTTTTTACGGAATATCAAGAGAAGAGCGTTGGTAAGGTGCATGAGCTGACATTGATGGCTGTTTGTGACCCACAGGGACAGACATCATCTGAGGTGAGTTTTGGTCAAATACATAAACAGAGCTATATGTAATACTCACTGAAAGCATTAGCTCTTGTCTTTCGGGAGATCCCAGCTGATTACACTCAACCACATGTCGTTTAATTTATCAGTTACACACATAAATCATTTACAAATACATATCCGAGCTGTGTCTGACACAGCGACACAGACTCGGTGATTGCTTTCTGTCTGTGCATTATAAATTACAATCAAATGCAGTTATTCATACAGTTGCTGTATTGATTAGTGTTTGTTTTGTTGGATCAGATCATATCCACGGTGAATTTTGATAAAATGGTTTCCATGGATGTGCATCCAACAAAACCATGGTGAGTGGATAGTTTAATTTGTCTAGTGAGCATTGAAATGATGTGCAAATGTTTATGCCCTTGTTCGTTTCAGAGTGTGAGGCATGAGTATTTTTATGATATATTTCCTCATGTGCAATGCAGGATTATAACAGGTCATTTCAACGGGCACATCTGCATTTGGAACTATCAGACAAAGGTTAGTGACTACTCTCATTTGTCAGTGGAACGTACTTGTATATATAATCCAAACATAGTTTGTTATTACTTGGACACTGTATAAAGATATGCAATAGCACTGATCCCCTAGGCGGCCACCTAGCCTGCTAGGAGGCGCCTACGCACTAGGCCTGAGGGTGGCGCCTTTCCCGCCTAACCGATTGATCTCACCTAGGCGGCGATTAGGCGCTAGGCGCTGGTCTGGCTCCCGACTAGCGCCTAGATGAACACTGTGCAATAGTTTGAGCCAGATAATGGCAGACTTCTACAAATGTTAGTAAGTTTAGATTTACATGGAAAACAAGATGTATAGGGCATCAAGTGCAAACTCAAAGGTCAGTGCAATCATGCAGCTACTTTAATGATCTGAGTATGAACCGAAAACAAGATGTATAGGGCATCAAGTGCAAACTCAAAGGTCAGTGCAATCATGCAGCTACTTTAATGATCTGAGTATGAACCAAATCAACGCAAAAAATTCTGCAGAAGTTTTAGGAGTTTATGAAGTGTTGTATCACACCGTGTTGTATGAAACTTATTCTTTAATGAAATGACGTGCAAAGTTTTTGCGCGTTCTCCAAAAAAGTGTTGTAGCACGCTTTGAAATTTCAAGTTCAAATTCAAATTGGGCTAGCTGGGAGCCTAGGACAAACAAAAAGTAGAAGTTGGCTATGAAATATATGCCTAATCTAAATATGGCTTATAAATAAAATGGATGTTGTAATGGTAAAAGACTAATGGAGGAGTATGCGACTATGTGGTGAAGTGAGATATTTGAGTTCTGATGAAGTGATTTTTTTTGCAGTGCTTTAGTGCTAAGGTTTCCCCACAAACGTTTTGGTTCTATTTTCTCACATAGATATTTTAAATATTAATGCTTAAAGTTTTGGTTTGGATAATGTTCCCTTGTATATACTTTTGGATACAAAGGCTTCATTGTACAGTGAAAATGTGGCAACTATTCCAGAACGTAGAGTAAATGTTTGACCTTCTAGTTTTTTTATAATATGTATTAGCAAATTGTAATTGAAATATATACCATTTCATATTGGGCTAATTAGGGTATGTCACATTTATCCACAGGCAATGGTAAACTCGTTTGAAGTCACAAGGGAACAGGAAGGCATGTCATCCGAGCTCACCGAAACACATTTTTGTTCGTTGTTAACCATCTAGTTTCTTTCACAAAACGTTTTTGCTTTATCACACACCTTATAATTTCTAATCACTCCAACTACAGTTTTGACGGCTAAATTTATTGCAAAGAAGCAATGAATTGTGGCTGGAGGTGGTGATGGCCGCATCTACGTATACAGTTATAATACAATGAAGAGAGTCAAGAGTTTCAAGGCTCTGAGTAATCAAGTCACTTCTTTGGCTATTCATCCAACCAAACCTTATGTACTGTCAGCATCCTATGACCTCGTAATTAAGCTCTGGGACTGGGAAAATGGCTGGAAGTGCTCTCGAATATTTGAAGAGAAGCACTCCAGTTCTGTTATGCAAGCAGCATTTAACCCCAAGGATACCAATGCTTTTGCAAGCGTTTCCAAGGACAAGATAGTTAAGGTTTGGGTTTAATATCTCCCAGTGTTGTAGGGGTGGCCCAACCCCCCGTGACTGGGCCGTGCAACTAGTCCAACATGTAATAGGCCCAATAGTATAGAGAAATATAACAGTGTAAATATACCAGTGTACCCCCATCCTTTGTAAATACTAAGGGGTAGAATGGGAATCTCATTCTACCCCACTCACATATATATAAGCCCCCAGGAGGGGCAAAGGGGGACCTCTTCCTCATTCTAACTCAACTCCCCCACACAGACCTGGCTCCTCTCCTCCTCTACTTCCACTAGTCCCCTCTCTCTCTGTTTGGCCCGTAGCCACAACAGATGGCGCCGTCCGTGGGGACGACGGAGAAGCTGCGCAAGGGCGCTAGGAGTGGCTCCCACCGAAGGAGCTTCCTAGCGCAGAATGGAAGTATCCCAGGCTGCTCGTATCATGAGCGTCACAGATAAGTTCTGAGTTCTTATTTCTTTCCCAAAGCCAGATCCAGATCTGGTAGATCCGAGTGGGTAAGATACTTCTTGGCTATTGAGGCATGGCCACGAAGGCGAATCTCCGAGCAGTAAAATCCGCTTCGCCCTCCGCATGCTCTGCGCTAACGAAGCTGGCGGATGTCTAGGAGCGGGTACTTCGCGCAAGCAAAGTAAAGCCTCCATGCTGAGTCGCTGCACGACGTCGGGCCTCCGCGACGAGTCTCCCCGTGACGCCAAGCCTCTGCGCCGGGCCTCAGCATAACATCACGTATCCATCCATATAGTCCAGGTATGCATAAAGTATTACGTGACCTGTGTATTGCAGGTCCACCGCGTCGGCCTCCACGTTCCGCGACGCGCGAAGTTGCCCCGCGTCACCGGCCTTCGCAACACAGACACGAGGGAGTCTACCCCGTCGCCCTGCGCGCGGCGCTGACCTCCGCCGAGCTTCGCACCTTCGCGCCGTCTCGTCGGCCTCCGGCTACACCGGGGTACGCGCCTGCGAGGTCTACGCCATCGAGCCCGCGAGGTCCCATCGGCCTTCGAGGGCGCCGCGGCACCGGCCTTTGCGACCGTCAGCTTCTGCGCTGGACCGCGCCTCGGCACAAGCGTCTTCGCGACCTCGACGTCGAGCCTCCGCGACGACTGCACCGGCCTTTGCTCAACTCCACGACGACCTCGTCGGCCTACCAGACACCTCGTCGAGGCTACGACGGCTCCGCGCGATTGACGGATTCGCGTATGCGGCGGCTCCGCGCGTCTTCGAGCCAAGCACACATCGGCGAAGTCCTCTGCGTCGAGCCTCCGCGCCGAGTCTCCGCGCCTTCATGAGTATAACCGTGCCTCCGCGATGGAGCAATCAGACCTCGCTTCTGTGCGCTCGGCTCCGGGAAGTTCTCGAGCGAGTGGGTCGCCAAGAGCGAAGCGTCGCCGAGCTGCGCCAAAGCCTCCGCATCATGATCTTCGCGTTGACGCCGGAGTCTTCCCTGCCTTCGCTCTGGACTGCGTGACCGCGCAGCGGCCTTTGCGACGTCGAGGTCACCTCCATGCGGCGGTCTCCGCGGCGGCCCGCAGGAGTCGGGGTGGATGGGTTCATCTGCGCGGCGAAGCCAGAGGACGGCGTGGTGGATGCGGGCCTGGAAAGCGTAGCTGTGGGAGACGCCCGCTACGGCGGCGGGGCAGACAACGGCGAGGAACGGCGAGTCGCTGCGCTGCAGCACCGTTGTCGCGGAGGATGGTTGCGAGCCCCCGGCCGAACTCGTCGCCGCCAGGCTCACCGGCGAACACCACCCCGCCGAGCGAGCTGGAAGCGGCTTTACTATGCCGGCACGCCGGGCTTCGTTCCGACTTCGCGGCGTTCGGTCCTCGCCACTGACTTCGCCAGGACAGACTCCGTGCTACCGAAGGCGGGCTCCGACTCCGCGCGACGGACCTCGCAGGGGCGACGTCGGCATCCGCACGGCGTCCGTGGCCCGGGCTTCGGCTCCGCGCGGCGGACTTCCCAGGGGCGACGTCCGGTGACTGCACGAGCCTCGGCGGGATTTCACGTGATGCTCTGCGGCTCCCGTTAAAACTCCGCGTGGGTGTCCTCGACTTCGGCACCACGCCTCCTGGCTCCGCACAGGTGCCCCTACCTCCGCGTCGCTCTATGATGGACTTCGTCCGCATCAAAAGCCACTGCGGTGCATAGACAACGTACGGCGGGTGCCCACCTCGACAGGGACTCCGCACAGTCGAAGTGGGCCGCAGCGTTCGCGGCGGTCTCCGAAGTCTCCGTCGAGCTTTCCAAGGTCTCCGCCAAGTCCCGTGGGGTCTTCGTCAACGTCGCGCGGGTAGCTTCGAAGTCTCCGTAGCTTTTCGACACATGCATGCTACTGAGCTACTCTGCATGCATGAGTCCGTACAGCATGCATGCATTTATTCATTTACACACTCGCTGGCTTGCGTTTGGTCTTGGTTTGGCGCTCAGGCGAAGATCACTTCGGCCGTGGCCTCCGCTTCATCGAAGACCTCGGTCATGGACCTTGTGCAGCCGAAGTCCCCGCCAACGCGGCTTATCCAAGGGGTGGCCTCCGCTTCCGCGCCATCCAAGCTCGTTCAGGTGGGCAGGAGGGGGACTGTGCCTTGAAATTATTTCATTGTGGCACATGCTAGCTGCGTCCTATCAGGTCCATTTTTGCAATTATCATTTGACTGGCTTGTCCCTTGCTTTTATCGCTTTCGTCGCGTGTTTATTGGCCTGGCCTCGGACTCTTTTATTGCTGTTGCGTCCTTTTTCGTGCAGCGGTGTTTGATCGGCTTCTGGCTTAAAACCGAACGATGGCCTTGTGCCTCGGCGTAGTCTACGGACTTTAAATAAGACGTAGCGTCGAGGTCCGCCTCCGCACGCGCGAGTCTACGGACTATAAATAAGACGTAGCGTCGAACCTAGCTCCGCACGCGACAGTCTACGGACTTTAAATAAGACGTAGCGTCGAGCCTAGCTCCGCATGCGACAGTCTACGGACTATAAATAAGATGTAGCGTCGAGCCTAGCTCCGCACGCACCAGTCTACGGACTTTAAATAAGACGTAGCGTCGAGCCTAGCTCTGCACGCGACAGTCTACGAACTATAAATAAGACATAGCGTCGAGCCTAGCTCCGCACGCACCAGTCTACGGACTTTAAATAAGACGCAGCAGGGGGATGCCTCCGCGCGCACTCTACGGAGTATAAATAAGACGTAGCGTTGAGCCCAGCTTCCGCACGCACCAGTCTACGGAGTTTAAATAAGACGTAGCGTTGAGCTTAGCTTCCGCACGCGCGAGTTTACGGACTATAAATAAGACGTAGCGTTGAGCCCAGCTTCCGCACGCTCCAGTCTACGGACTTTAAATAAGACGTAGCGTTGAGCTCAGCTTCCGCACGCGTGAGTCTACGGACTATAAATAAGACGTAGCGTTGAGCCCAGCTTCCGCACGCACCAGTCTACGGACTTTAAATAAGACGTAGCGTTGAGCTCATCTTCCGCACGCGCGAGTCTACGGACTATAAATAAGACGTAGCGTCAAGGTTCGCCTCCGCACGCGCGACTCTACGGAGTATAAACAAGACGTGGATGCTGGTCCCACGCTCTCTACGGAGCATAAATAAGACGCAGGTGTTGTCCCTGCGCAAGTCCACGGACTCTAAATAAGTCGTGCACTGAGGTCCGCCTCCGCACGCACCAGTCTGAGGACTATAAATTAAGTCGTGCGCCGAGGTCTGCCTCCGCACGCGAGAGTCCGAGGACTATAAATTAAGTCGTGTGCCGAGGTCTGCCTCCGCACGCAAGAGTCCGCGGACTATAAATCAATTCGTGCGCCGAGGTCCGCCTCCGCACGAGCCAGTCTACGGACTCTGAACAAGTCGTGCGTCGAGGTCCGTCTCCGCACGCACCCGTTATCCTCACGCACTCTACGGAGTATAAAAATTGCGCAATGGCTGAGACACTAGGGAGTGCCTCGCCTTAGTGATGCAACACCTGGATGTCGCACATTCGAGCGCGTTACACCAGGGAGTGTAGCTCTCCGCGGGCACTCCTTTTTGAAGGTAGGGGAACGGCGGTCTCGCCTCCCTACCTCGGCGTGCGTAGTGCCTTCGGCCTACGCTCCAAGCGCCCGATCTCCGCGGGCACTCCTTTTTGAAGGTAGGGGAACGGCGGTCTCGCCTCCCTACCTCGGCGTGCGTAGTGCCTTCGGCCAACGCTCCAAGCGCCCGATCTCCGCGGGCACTCCTTTTTGAAGGTAGGGGAACGGCGGTCACGCCTCCGTACCTCGGCGTGCGTAGTGCCTTCGGCCTACGCTCCAAGCGCCCGCTCTCCGCGGGCACTCCTTTTTGCAGGTAGGGGAACGGCGGTCCCGCCTCCCTACCTCGGCGTGCGTAGTGCCTTCGGCCTACGCTCCAAGCGCACGCTCTCCGCGGGCACTCCTTTTTGAAGGTAGGGGAACGGCGGTCCCGCCTCCCTACCTCGGCGTGCGTAGTGCCTTCGACCTACGCTCCAAGCGCCCGCTCTCCGCGGGCACTCCTTTTTGAAGGTAGGGGAACGGCGGTCCCGCCTCCCTACCTCGGCGTGCGTAGTGCCTTCGGCCTACGCTCCAAGCGCACGCTCTCCGCGGGCACTCCTTTTTGAAGGTAGGGGAACGGCGGTCTCGCCTCCCTACCTCGGCGTGCGTAGTGCCTTCGGCCTACGCTCCAAGCGCCCGCTCTCCGCGGGCACTCCTTTTTGAAGGTAGGGGAACGGCGGTCTCGCCTCCCTACCTCGGAGTGCGTAGTGCCTTCGGCCTACGCTCCAAGCGCCCGCTCTCCGCGGGCACTCCTTTTTGAAGGTAGGGGAACGGCGGTCTCGCCTCCCTACCTCGGCGTGCGTAGTGCCTTCGGCCTACGCTCCAAGCGCCATTCTCCGCGGGCACTCTTTTCAAAGGTAGGGGAACGGCGGTCTCGCCTCCCTACCTCGGCGTGCGTAGTGCCTTCGGCCTACGCTCCAAGCGCCCGACTCCGCCGTCCGCCTTGTAGGCATCGCCTCGGCGGGACGGCACGTCTTTAGCGCTCGACTCCGCCGTCCGCCTCGTAGGCATCGCCTCGGCGGGACGGCACGTCTTGGGCACTCGACGGCACGTCTTCGGCGCTCGACTCCGCCGTCCGCCTCGTAGGCATCGCCTCGGCGGGACGGCACGTCTTCGGCGTTCGACGACACGCCTTCGGCCTCGACTCCGCCGTCCGCCTCGTAGGCATCGCCTCGGTGGGACGGCACGTCTTCGGCGCTCGACTCCGTCGTCCGCCTTGTTGGCATCGCCTCGGCGGGACGACACGTCTTGGGCGCTCGACGGCACGTCTTCTGCGCTCGACTCCGCCATCCGCCTTGTAGGCATCGCCTCGGCGGGATGGCACGTCTTCGGCGCTCGACTCCGCCGTCCGCCTCGTAGGCATCGCCTCGGCGGGACGGCACGTCTTCGGCGCTCGACGACGCGCCTTCGGCCTCGACTCCGTCGTCCGCCTCGTAGGCATTGCCTCGGTGGGACGGCACGTCTTCGGCGCTCGACTCCGCCGTCCGCCTTGTAGGCACCGCCTCGGCGGGACGGCACGTCTTCGGCGCTCGATGACACGTCTTCGGCGCTTGACGACGTCTCCGGCGCTTCACCGATTCCTTCATAAGCATTGCCTCTAGGGTCTGCGAGCTATCAGTTGCATCGGCACCGTCGTGCTTGCTGTCAGGGAACGGGGGGCTGGGGTGGTTGATCGCGTCAGCTCGCCCATCGGGACCTCAGCGCTTGCTGTCGAGGGAGTACTGTAGTAGGGGTGGCCCAACCCCCCGTGACTGGGCCGTGCAACTAGTCCAACATGTAATAGGCCCAATAGTGTAGAAGAATATAACAGTGTAAATATACTAGTGTACCCCCATCCTTTGTAAATACTAAGGGGTAGAATGGGGATTTCCCATTCTACCCCACTCACATATATATAAGCCCCCAGGAGGGGCAAAGGGGGACCTCTTCCTCATTCTTACTCAACTCCCCCACACAGACCTGGCTCCTCTCCTCCTCTACTTCCACTAGTCCCCTCTCTCTCTGTTTGGCCCGTAGCCACAACACCCAGTTTCCTAACCAAAATTTCGATATGATCAATTAAGAGAAGTATAGTACTGAACTTTGAATAATTGTAAACTTCCACTATACTTGACATTTTCAGATTTGGAGTGTTGATTCTCCCCATTCTAACCTCACATTGGCTGGGCATTCATCCAATGTGAGATGTTTGGATTACCTCACTCGTGGTGATAAGCAGTAATTGATTACAGGATATGATGATGCGACTGCCAAGGTGTGGCATCTTCTTTAAAGAATACACTCTTGAGCACATATGCAGAGTATTGTGTTCTGAAGCTTTTTTGTTCTTGTTGATACAGATCTGGGACTTGCAGAAAACGCGTTGTGTTAAAACACTCGAAGGGCATGCAAATAG
Source organism: Dendrocalamus latiflorus (assembly GCA_017311315.1). Taxonomy (NCBI): domain Eukaryota; kingdom Viridiplantae; phylum Streptophyta; class Magnoliopsida; order Poales; family Poaceae; genus Dendrocalamus; species Dendrocalamus latiflorus. The sequence continues at coordinate 51,241,653 of CM029642.1, read as the reverse complement.
AGTTTGTTCTGTCTGTTCCCATCCTGAGCTTCCAATACTGTTGACAGGTTCACGGGACGGGACTGTTCGTCTATGGAATTCCAATACCTTCAAGTAAGCATTAGTTTGTGGCCTGACAAAACACGCACAATGGCACACACCATCCCGGTTGAGGTTCTACATCATAAACATTGGATCGTGATTAATATCAAATGCAGACCATGATTCCACAGATATGGGATGTGGCCTGACTCGGAACCGGAGAAAAACACTCAAGTGTAAGGGTATAATTGTAAAAACACTCCCCATGTATATATATATGGAATGCAGGCCATGGGGAAGACCCAAGCCATTACTCATCTCTCTCACTCTCCACTACCATCTCTCTCTCTGTTTGGTCTGTAACCACAACACACAGATATGGGATGTGGCCTGACTCGGAACCGGAGAAAAACCTGCTCGGCAGGTGGTAGCGGTAACCGGCCAGGTACGGAAAAACAGATTGAAATTCAGGTATCAAATTTTGAATTTGTGCTATTTGAAAACTAGTAACCGGAACGGTTACCAAAAAAAACGAAAAAAACACTAAAAAACCTAGAATTTTGTGCGGATTCCCTAACCTACGCGAAGGATATACTCATGATGCAATATTAAGTCTTTTGGGTCTCTTACATATTTCTTGCTTGCTCTGATAGGCCCAATAAGCTTTGCATATGAGTTGGGAGTCAGCAAGCATGCGTGTCAATAGAATTTCAGATAATTGATACATTTTTAGTTCATACAATAGGTAATCTAGTACAAAAAAGACCTAAATTAACATAAAAATTAAAGTGCATTATGTAGTTATAAATTTAAATTTATATTTGAAAATTTTGAGCCGATTTTCTTATTTTCCAGTTCCACTGGTAACCATCGCTTGTTTTATCCTGCCCGTGATGCTCAGCTAGCCTCTGATTTTAACTCTTAACAAATTGCCAACACATGCCCGACTGACGGTCTCCTTCCACGGCTGCCGCCTCTATCAAGCTGCTGCCGTTGACCCCTCGTCCCCTCTGCCTGCCTCGAACAAGCCATTGTCTCAATCTCTAAAAGCATCTAATGCATATAGTTTACCAATTAGGTCAACTGGTCCCACAGGGACTGAAATATATCTTGATCTGCAATGAAAAATGTACTTTATATATTCTAGTCCAATTGGACTTTAGTCTTGAAATTTTAAATAGTTCTAGCTGATGTTATGCAAAGTTTTCACCTCGCTAATGACGAAGGGAAATATATTTCAAAATGATATAGAGTCGTCGTCATCTCAGTCTGCAAAGCATCTAGTCCATCAGGATTAATGACCATCTGAGCAAATACATTAAAGAAATAATGTAGCTTGATGAAATTTATTCGACAAAATACCTCTAATTGCAACAGAAAGTAATTATGTCATTAGCACATGACAGTCATGAGACTTTATGCCAATTAATTTCAAATCTTGCAAGGAAACAAGTTTCTTCATACTGCCAGAGTAACTAGACGGAACTTTCACACCATAAAAACACTGACACAGTTCAGTTCTCTCAGACTTAGAGTGTAGCAAGCTAAGAGAAGGTATGTCCGATCTTTGTCGGCTAACTCAGTCCTGATGTTCATAGCGATCAAGTCACGTCGTGCGTTAACATCATCCTTTGTTTTATCATGAATGTTTAGCAAGAGACCAATCAAGCTATCACATACATTTCTCTCTACGTGCATGATATCGATGCAATTGCAAACTTCTAAGTGCTCCCAATAAGGCAAACCCCAAAATACTGATCTCTTCTTCTATATGTTCTTCTAATGGGTCCTCAGCTTATGTCCATTTTCAAACAAAACATCGATATCCTTAACCATATTGTAGACATCTTTCCCGCTAAAAGTCTTTAGTACTAAGTCATCCTCTTTTTTTCATCAAATTGTTTGTTCATCTTGTGGTATGGGTGATACCTGGGAAAGAACCTACGGTAACGTATGTACACAGTTTTGCATGAGTTGTTCAACCCCACACTCTCGGTATAATTTAATCTATGCAGATAGGCTTTGGCTCCTTTCGTACTCAACCATGATAAGGGTAGGAAAATCATTAATGGTGCAGAACAACATAGCGTGCAGGGTGAAGTTCTCTCGTTTATCCGCATTTCATACCTGTACATTTTCGTTCCACAGTGTCACAAGATCTTCCACCAATGGTGCTAGGTACATATCAATATCGTTCTCAGGTTATTTCGGCTCTTGGATAAGTAATAGCATCAAAATGTACTTCCGCTTTATACATAGCCAAGGAGGAAGATTGTACATGAATACATTCACAGGCCAGGTGCTCCGAAACAACGCCGACATCTTCGCATGGTCACCAGAGGATATCAAGGGAGTAGACCGCACAGTAATCGAGCACCGCTTGGCGGTCCGCCCCGACGCCAAGCCGGTCAAGCAAAAGCTTCGCCGCATGTCCATGGATCAGCAGCAGGCGGCCAAGGTGGAGGTGGCAAAGCTCCTTCGGGCCGGGGTCATTCGCGAAGTCCACCACCCAGAGTGGCTCGCCAACCCAGTATTGGTCAAGAAGGCTAGTGGGGCCTGGCGCATGTGCATCGACTTTACGGCACTCAACAAGGCGTGCTCAAAGGACAATTACCCCTGCCGCGCATCGATCAACTGGTCGACGCTACCGCGGGGTGCGAGCTAATGAGTTTCTTGGATGCCTACTCCGGCTACCACCAGGTGTACATGGCCGAAGACGACGAGTGCAAGACTAGCTTCATCACACCAATCGGCACCTTTTGCTTCATCAGGATGCCCTTTGGCTTGAAGAACGCAGGTGCTACCTTTACCCGCCTCGTCGCCATTGCCCTGGTCGCCCAGCTCGGGAGGAATGTCGAAGCCTACGTCGATGATGTGGTAGTCAAAACCCGGCAGCTCGCCTCGCATGGCCGAGACCTCCAGGAGACCTTCGACAACCTCAGGAAGGCCGGCATCAAGCTCAACCCCGACAAGTGCGTCTTCGGCGTGCAGGCGGGCAAACTTCTGGGCTTCCTCATGTCCGGGCGGGGCATCCAGGCGAACCCTGATAAGGTCGATGCTATCGTGGGAATGGAGCCGCCCAAGACGACCAGGGAAGTCCAGAGGCTGGCGGGCCGCATGGCACCCCTGAGCCGCTTCCTATCCAGGGCAGCGGAGCGGGGTCTGCCATTTTTTAAGACCCTTCGCGGGTGTGACGGATTTCGCTGGGATGGCGACTGTGCGGAGGCCTTCAACGAGCTCAAGAAACACCTGGCGAGTCTCCCCACTCTGGTCGCCCCAGCACCAGAGGCTCCCCTCTTGCTCTATCTAGCCGCGTCAGCTACAGCGGTCAGTGCCGTTCTCGTTCTAGAGGAAGGTGCCGTGCAACGGCCTGTATACTTCGTCTCTGAAGCCCTCCAAGGCGCCAAGACGAGATATACAGAGCTTGAAAAGCTTGCTTACGCGTTGGTCATGGCCTCCAGGAAGCTCCGGCACTATTTTTTGGCCCATCCGATCACAGTGCCTTCCTCATTCCCACTGGCGGAGATGCTGCACAACAAGGAATCCACAGGGCGCATCGGCAAGTGGGCCGCCGAGCTCGCCCCGTTCTCCCTGACATACGCCTCAAGGACGGCAATCAAGTCTCAAGTTCTCGCCGACTTCCTGGCGGAGTGGACTCCGTCGGCTCGGCCTGCCCAGCAGCATAATGACCCGGTTTGGACACTCACCATCGACGGAGCCTACGGCGTCGCGGGCGCGGGCGTAGGCGCGGTGATCGTCACGCCCGAGGGGCAGCGCCTGCTTTACTCGGCGCGCCTTGTCTTTCCAGCTACCAACAACACAGCTGAATATGAGGCGCTGCTCTTCGGCCTGGGAAAGCTCAAGGCAGTCGGCGCTCGACGGGTGCTCATCCGTACAGACTCGCGTTTGGTGGCAGGCCACGTCGACAAGTCCTATCAAGCCAAGGACCCTGAGCTGGCCAAGTACCTCGCCGCAGTTAGGGCTAGGGAAAGGCACTTTTTGGGCATCACGGTCAAGGCCATCCCTCGCGCAGAAAATGAGCAAGCCGACGCCCTCGCAAAGGCGGCCAGCCAACAACTGCCACCCCCTGATGGGGCGTTCTATGAAGTACTATCGCAGGCGGCCATCGTGCAGGACAACCGGAACGCGGCCCTCGTTCACCACATTGTCCAGCAGGGCGACTGGCGCGAGCCCATCTTCAACTTTCTGCAGGGCATCACCGAGCCGGAGAACCCCACAGAACTCCGGCGGCTGCAACACCGCGCCAGGTCCTTCCAGGTGTTCGAAGGGATACTCTACAAGAAGGGGGTCTGCGCACCGCTCCTGCGCTGCCTATCGGGCCAAGAAGGGAAGAACCTCCTTGTGGAGATCCACGCGGGTATGTGCGGGTCTCATCTGGCACCGAGGTCATTGGTCAGCAAGGCGTTCAGACATGGTTTCTACTGGCCGACTGCCATCACCGACGCTCAGGACCTCGTGCGTCGGTGTCAGGGGTGCCAATGGATGGCACGGATCATCCGCAGACCCCCGACGTCCCTCAACCCCATTCCCCCGGTGTGGCCGCTGGCGCGCTGGGGTATCGACATAGTAGGACCACTTCCACGAGCCCCAGGAGACCTGCGATTTGTGGTAGTCGCGCTGGAATATTTTTCCAGATGGCCGGAGGCAGTGGCCCTGGCCAAAATAACCTCGACGGCCATGCAGCGTTTCGTCTGGCAAAACATCATATGTCGCTTCGGCGTGCCCAGGGACCTCACCGCGGACAACGGCCTGCAGTTCGACGCCACCCTCTTCAAAGAATTCTGCGAAGGCATGGGCATCACACTTCGGTTCGCCTCAGTTGGGCACCCCCAGTCCAACGGAGCGGTCGAGAGGGCGAATGGCGCCATTTCCGCCGCCATCAAAAAGCGCTTGGTCGGGTGTCCGAAGGGCAAGTGGCCGAGCGAGCTTCACAGCGTCCTCTGGTCTCTTCGCACAACGGTAACACGTCCAACGGGGTTCACGCCTTTCAAGCTCCTTTTCGGCGATGAAGCAGTGACGCCCGAGGAAATCAAGGCTGGTTCGCGGAGGGTCCTCGTCCAGGTGCCGGACGAGGAGCGCCGCGTATCCTTGGATCTCCTCGACGGGGCGCGAGCAAGTGCAGCTCAGCACGTTGAAAAGTACGCGCGGCAGACAGTGCGTACCCGGGACCGGTCCATATACCCGCGAGGGTTCAAGCCTGGAGATCTCGTCCTCAGAACGGCGCTCCATGCGGAGACCGTCGGCAAGCTGGAGTCCAAGTGGGAAGGTCCATTCATCGTGAAGGAGGCATTGCAGAAGGGAGCATACCGCCTCGCCACGCTCGAGGGACAGACTCTCCGCCACATGTGGAACGCGGACAAGTTACGACGATATTACGCCTAGAGGCAGGATGAAAGTCATAGCGGCATCTACCCCTTATTGTATGATGCTTGCCCGCGCAAACGGGAGTTCAATAAAGCTCGCTGTTCGCACAAAGTACCATCATCTGGCCGCAATATGCAGAGGGCTATAAATTAAGTCGTAGCGTCGAGGTCCGCCTCCGCACGCGCCAGTCTACGGACTTTAAATTAAGTCGTAACGTCGAGGTCCGCCTCCGCACGCGAGAGTCCACGGACTATAAATTAAGTCGTAGCGTCGAGGTCCGCCTCCGCACGCGAGAGTCCACGGACTATAAATTAAGTCGTAGCGTCGAGGTCCGCCTCCACACGCGCCAGTCTACGGACTTTAAATAAGACGTAGCGTCGAGGTCCGCCTCCGCATGCGCCAGTCTACGGACTTTAAAGAAGACGTGGCGTCGAGGTCCGCCTCCGCGCGCGCCAGTCTACGGACTTTAAATAAGACGTAGCGTCGAGATCCGCCTCCGCACGCGACAGTCCACGGACTATAAATTAAGTCGTAGCGTCGAGGTCCGCCTCCGCACGCGCCAGTCTACGGACTTTAAATTAAGTCGTACCGTCGAGATCCGCCTCCGCACGCGCCAGTCTACGGACTTTAAATAAGACGTAGCGTCGAGGTCCGCCTCCGCACGCGCCAGTCTACGGACTTTAAATAAGACGTAGCGTCGAGGTCCGCCTCCGCACGCGCCAGTCGACGGACTTTAAATAAGACGTAGCGTCGAGGTCCACCTCCGCACGCGCCAGTCTACGGACTTTAAATAAGACGTAGCGTCGAGGTCCGCCTCCGCACGCGACAGTCCACGGACTATAAATTAAGTCGTAGTGTCGAGGTCCGCCTCCGCACGCGCCAGTCTACAGACTTTAAATTAAGTCGTAGCGTCGAGGTCCGCCTCCGCACGCGCCAGTCTACGGACTTTAAATAAGGCGTAGCGTCGAGGTCCGCCTCCGCACGCGCCAGTCTACGGACTTTAAATTAAGTCGTAGCGTCGAGGTCCGCCTCTGCACGCGACAGTCCACGGACTATAAATTAAGTCGTAGCGTCGAGGTCCGCCTCCGCACGCGCCAGTATACGGTCTTTAAATAAGGCGTAGCATCGAGGTCCGCCTCCGCACGCGAGAGTCCACGGACTATAAATTAAGTCGTAGCGTCGAGGTCTGCCTCCGCACGCGCCAGTCTACGGACTTTAAATAAGACGTAGCGTCGAGGTTCGCCTCCGCACGCGACAGTCTATGGACTATAAATAAGGCGTCGCCGGCCTAAAACACATCTTACAACTGTAAGAATAAAGGTGCATCGTCCCATTGCAAAATATGAGGTCAAATGATTACAGGTATGGGCGCACAAGTGCGAACCCCCCTCTCTCCGCCTGATACGATAAACACCTCAGTCTTCGCGCGGTGTCACGGGCCCGTGCCGCTGCCATGGCCCCGGGAAACTTCTTCGAGCCAACGGAGGAAGTCCCCTCCCCCGCGCAGCGTTTGCTGTACTGCAACCCTCGCCGCATCCTCCCCGACACGACCCAGATCCGCCGGTGGAAGTTCCGGAGGCCAGGCTCGATGGAGCGAATAGCGTCCGGCAGCGCCTCCGGCCGGCCAGGAAGATCCAGGTGAGGGTTCGCCAGCTCCTGCATGTGCCTACACCCACGGGTGTGAAGCATGCCGAGGGCAAGGCACGCGCCAAGATAGCCGCAGTGCTCCCCGAAAGTCTTGGCGCTACGGAGCGCGACGCCCACCCCCTCCTCGATCAGCCCAAGCGTCTCCACCAGGTCCTCCGGCCCGTGAGTGGCGTCGGGCACGTCAACGCACAGATCGCGGAGGGCCCGGTTCAAAGACTCCATTGCCCCCAGGCCGACGTGGATGCAGCGTCCAAGGCGCGGGTCTTCCCTGTAAGAGTCTCGGCCAGCTGGGTCTTCTCCTCCTCCAAGGCGGCAATCTGCTGCAGGAAGGAGGCACGTTCCTCTGTCGCGGCGCGTTTGCCTTCCTCGGCCTCGACTTGAAGGGATGACAAGGCACCCTCCAGCGCGCGGAGCTCTTCGTCCTTTGCCGCGTGAGCGTCATCCGCTTCACGAAGGCTGCTTCTAGGGCCCTCCGCTCCCGGATACGGGCCTCGTCTAGGGCGTCGCTGATGACAAGCGTCTGAAAGCAGCAACGATAGTCACCAGGTGTCCGATAGCACCATACAAAACGCGCGGCACGCGTGCTCACCCTTATTTCCGAGGCTCGCAGCGCCAGCGCTAGGTGGTCTCCCTCGCATGACGACAGCATCCGCCGGTCAAGGCTGCCGCTGGCGCGTTCTGCGGCCGTAGTGAGAGCATGGAGTATCTCCAGACGCGGGAGGTAGTCGGACAAGACGAGTTCTGACCCCACCGCGCCGAGGGCTGTGGAGGCTTCGGCCGCTTCGACAAGCGTCAGATACCAGCGCGACACCCTGCGCAAGGTTTTGGACTTCGCGCACACCCTCGTTGCTCGATCCTTCACCACGCCCGGGAGACTTCGTCTCGCCTGATGCTGACGGAATGAGCGAGCAGATCGGAGAGAGTTTCGCGAAGTCGAGCGGAGAGAGGGAGCCACGCTTACCTTCGGCAACCCTCACCGCAGTAGGAGGTGTTGTCTGTTCGGCCATCGATCGGGGCGTGAGCGCCTCGGTGGTCGGATGCGAGGCCCCCTCAGCGGCGTCGGGCGCCACAATTCCAAGCAGGGGGCCTGTAACGTTGTAGCGACCCTTCGAAGGCGGGGGAGACTGCAGCCGAGGACGTTTTGGCTGAGGAACCGAGGGCGATTCCTCCGTGACATTAGCAGCCGCAGCTCATGCCCCACCTTCGGTCTCCGCTGCGCCGGACGTGTCCCTGGTAGCGGCAGCACCATCGGCCACGGCCCTCTCGTCTGCGGATGGTGCGGCCGGGGGAATTGAGGCTGCGCGCCTCGCCGAACTGGTCCGGCCAGGCGCGTCACCGGTCGAGCACCCTGACCCAGCGGCGCCAGCTGCCGAGGTGGCTGGCAGGCTGGGTATGGCAGCCTCGGAGCGAGCCCGGCGCCGCGAAGATGAGGCGACGGCACGGCCGCCACCGCCATGATGACTTGAAGTCCCCGCGGGAGTCTCCGCTGGTATCGGGCGTTCCTGCACGGCGATACCCAAAACCTCGCATGTTCAATTCACCCGCCTTTGCTTCGCCGTTTGGGTCGTGGCCTCGCATAGCCTGTGCTCCTCGAGTGTGTATGGGCCGAGGAACACCTCAGCCATGCGCTCCGCGTCTTCTAGCCGATCCACTACACAAAAGACAGCAAGGCGATCACGTGAGAACAAGTGCGGATACGTCAAGAAATGCCTGCTGCACTCTAAACAACTTACAAGGGGCGGAGGGCGGAAGCAGGCAAGACACTGGCGGGCAGATCCCGTCCGCTCGGTCATTGCCCCGGCCCGTGTATTTCCACCGGGAGGACAGTGGCGCCACCCCGTACATCGTGAACTCTTCGTTCAGGTCGCGCATACTTAGCCGGCGGGCGACGCCGACAAGCCTCCATAGTCTCTGCGCGTCGTCACTTTCTGGCTCCACGCTTGGCGAAGTATTTAACGAGATTGGCCCGCCTCGGCATAGCAGGCCACTCGGACCGGCATGATTCCGGCCGTCATTTAAAGCGCACTATCAAGCCGCGAGGTCGTGGCAGCTGCGAAACGCGGGAGAGCGCACGCGTCTACTTCGCCTGGGCGCCAGCTCCGTTGCCACCCGTTCAAAGGGTGGGGGACGGAGCGCGCGCGTCTACTTCGCCTGGGCGCTGGCTCCGCTGCCACCCGTTCGAAGGGTGGGGGACGGAGCGCGAGCGTCTACTTCGCCTGGGCGCCAGCTCCGCTGCCACCCGTGCGAAGGGTGGGGGACGGAGCGCGCGTGTCTACTTAGCCTGGGCGCCAGCTCCGCTGCCACCCGTGCGAAGGTTGGGGGACGGAGCGCGCGCGTCTACTTCGCCTGGGCGCCAGCTCCGCTGCCACCCGTTCGAAGGGTGGGGGACGGAGCGCGCGCGCGCGTCTACTTAGGCTACGGCCCCAGCCCATAGTCAAGCTCAAAAAAAAATTTCACAGGCCGCAGGGACGGAGGGGGCCAAAGGACTCGGCAACATGGCTTCGGCCCTGTGAAGCTCTTCTACATGAGAGGCTCCTGTTGTAGGGGTGGCCCCCACCTAAGCCCAGCAGGCCTGGTAGAAGGTTATAAGGTCCAGAATAGGCCATGTGTAATGACATAAGTGCCCCTGGAGGGGATACTCAAGTGTAAGGGTATAATTGTAAAAACACTCCCCATGTATATATATGGAATGCAGGCCATGGGGAAGACCCAAGCCATTACTCATCTCTCTCACTCTCCACTACCATCTCTCTCTCTGTTTGGTCTGTAACCACAACACACAGATATGGGATGTGGCCTGACTCGGAACCGGAGAAAAACCTGCTCGGCAGGTGGTAGCGGTAACCGGCCAGGTACGGAAAAACAGATTGAAATTCAGGTATCAAATTTTGAATTTGTGCTATTTGAAAACTAGTAACCGGAACGGTTACCAAAAAAACGAAAAAAACACTAAAAAACCTAGAATTTTGTGCGGATTCCCTAACCTACGCGAAGGATATACTCATGATGCAATATTAAGTCTTTTGGGTCTCTTACATATTTCTTGCTTGCTCTGATAGGCCCAATAAGCTTTGCATATGAGTTGGGAGTCAGCAAGCATGCGTGTCAATAGGATTTCAGATAATTGATACATTTTTAGTTCATACAATAGGTAATCTAGTACAAAAAAGACCTAAATTAACATAAAAATTAAAGTGCATTATGTAGTTATAAATTTAAATTTATATTTGAAAATTTTGAGCCGATTTTCTTATTTTCCAGTTCCACTGGTAACCATCGCTTGTTTTATCCTGCCTGTGATGCTCAGCTAGCCTCTGATTTTAACTCTTAACAAATTGCCAACACATGCCCGACTGACGGTCTCCTTCCACGGCTGCCGCCTCTATCAAGCTGCTGCCGTTGACCCCTCGTCCCCTCTGCCTGCCTCGAACAAGCCATTGTCTCAATCTCTAAAAGCATCTAATGCATATAGTTTACCAATTAGGTCAACTGGTCCCACGGGGACTGAAATATATCTTGATCTGCAATGAAAAATGTACTTTATATATTCTAGTCCAATTGGACTTTAGTCTTGAAATTTTAAATAGTTCTAGCTGATGTTATGCAAAGTTTTCACCTCGCTAATGACGAAGGGAAATATATTTCAAAATGATATAGAGTCGTCATCATCTCAGTCTGCAAAGCATCTAGTCCATCAGGATTAATGACCATCTGAGCAATTACATTAAAGAAATAATGTAGCTTGGTGAAATTTATTCGACAAAATACCTCTAATTGCAACAGAAAGTAATTATGTCATTAGCACATGACAGTCATGAGACTTTATGCCAATTAATTTCAAATCTTGCAAGGAAACAAGTTTCTTCATACTGGCAGAGTAACTAGGCAGAACTTTCACACCATAAAAACACTGACGCAGTTCAGTTCTCTCAGACTTAGAGTGTAGCAAGCTAAGAGAAGGTATGTCCGATCTTTGTCGGCTAACTCAGTCCTGATGTTCATAACGATCAAGTCACGTCGTGCGTTAACATCATCCTTTGGTTTATCATGAATGTTTAGCAAGAGACCAATCAAGCTATCACATACATTTCTCTCTACGTGCATGATATCGATGCAATTGCAAACTTCTAAGTGCTCCCAATAAGGCAAACCCCAAAATATTGATCTCTTCTTCTATATGTTCTTCTAATGGGTCCTCAGCTTATGTCCATTTTCAAACAAAACATCGATATCCTTAACCATATTGTAGACATCTTTCCCGCTAAAAGTCTTTAGTACTAAGTCATCCTCTTTTTTTCATCAAATTATTTATTCATCTTGTGGTATGGGTGATACTTGGGAAAGAACCTACGGTAACGTATGTACACAGTTTTGCATGAGTTGTTCAACCCCACACTCTCGGTATAATTTAAGCTATGCAGATAGGCTTTGGCTCCTTTCGTACTCAACCATGATAAGGGTAGGAAAATCATTAATGGTACAGAACAACATAGCGTGCAGGGTGAAGTTCTCGTTTATCCGCATTTCATACCTGTACATTTTCGTTCCACAGTGTCACAAGATCTTCCACCAATGGTGCTAGGTACATATCAATATCGTTCTCAGGTTATTTCGGCTCTTGGATAAGTAATAGCATCAAAATGTACTTCCGCTTTATACATAGCCAAGGAGGAAGATTGTACATGAATACATTCACGGGCCAGGTGCTATGTCGACTGCTCATGTGACTGAAAAGATTCATTCCATCTGTACTCAACCCAAACCTTATATTCCTTGGTTCTGCGCTAAAGTCTACAAATATCCTATCGATGTTACTCCACTAGGTAGAATCAGGAATGTGTCTTATCATTCCATCTTTCTTACGCTCCTCCGAGTGCCAACGTAGTAACCTTGCATCCTTTCGGTTCGCAAATGAACGCTTCAAATGGGGAATTATAGGCAGATACCACCATGGTTATTAAGGCGTCGAGATATCGGCGATATCTCGTTACCATATCGCTGTTGCGGACCAGAGCTCCATGCCGTCTGGACAGCATGGAGGTGCGCTGTATCCACCGTCCTCGCAGCCGAATCCATTGCCTCTGCTAGATCGGGTCTCTGCTGTGGTGCCGACTCCTGCTTTGCCGGGCAAAGAGTCTTCTCCACCGCCTCCTCCGCGGCTATCGCATGGGCGGTGGAGAGTGGCGGCGGGAAGAGGGAGCGGTTTTTGGTGAGCTGGCTCAGCCTCGCCGATGCTGGAGGTGGAGATGGGGCAAGGAGAGAGGGAGAGAGGCAGTGGGGGCGAAGCTGCGAAGGAATGCTAAGCTCAAGGTGGCGGCTGGTTATGAGGGATTTTGATATTATGCAATTTAGCCCTTTTATTTTCTAAAATTGCAATAAAGTCCTTCTCTCTTTGTATTTCTTTTGTTTGGGCCTTCTAGAAGTCCGATATTGTTGCGCTACTTGTGTATATGGTGTCGCCACACCTTGTGTCATAAGCGATATTGTTGTGTGAATGTGGTGAGTTGCCGTGCCTCGCCGCACCGCCTTAATAACCATGGATACCACAACATCTTAGTAGGAGGTCCTTACTTCACCTCAATGCCCTCGCTATCATTGGAGTCATTCTTACGCTTGTATCGGGATGCTTTGCACATCGGACAAATATGTAATTTTTTATACTCTTTAGGTAGAGAATACAATCATTCGGACATGCATGTATTCATTCTACTTCCATTTTCAATGGAGAAAGAACCTTCTTGGCTTGGTCGGTAGTTCTCGGTAACACATTTTCCTCTGGAAGGATGTTCTCTAGGAGACCAGCTTGAAACTCTTGTTGGACCAACCATTACTTGCTTTCAATTTTAGTAGTTCAGGAATAGATGACAACCTTTTGTATTGCAACTTGTAGTCAGGGAACAAATATTTCTCCAGATCCTCCATCAAGCCCTTGAATTTACTAAACTCTCTCACACTATAGTTCCCTTTTGCATCGCATAAAATCTTATCTAGATTGTTATCATATGACCTATCCTCATCGAAAGCACAATCCACAATCGGCATATCATTGTCTCCCTCGATGATGTTACCTTCTAGTATAATCTTGTCTTCACCGTGACTGGTTCAACATGTATACCCCTTTTGAAACCCCTTCGAATCAAATGAGTTTTGGTCTGCGTTGAGTTGGTCGGATTATTGCAATCAATGCATGGACAGTACAAATATTCCATCTCCTTCTTTAATATATCCTACTCGGCTACTCTTCTAAAAGCAGACATACCATTAATGTACTCTTCACTTATATGATTCTCAACGTACATCCAGCTTCAGTCCATCTACGCTACACATGTAACAAATTAGCGTCAAATTGGATTATTAATACTACTATAGCTAGCTATAGCTAAAATGTACTTACACAAAATTGTCATTCACCTTATAATAAATTGTCCATATGTGAATTAAGTAGCTAGTTACGTACTATTCATGAAGTAATATATATCAACTAAGAATATATTGAAGTAATTAGGAGTAGTGACCCATTCTTAAATTGGAGCAAACTATCAAATATATAAGCTAGATCTAAATCTAACTATCATCTCTCTTTATTACAAGGCATATAATTAGAAGCAAATACTAATATCTAATCACCAAGAACAAATCGATTTACAAGCAGCTAGATCTATAAGCGGAATGCTTTCACCAAACTCTCCAAAGCTGGCCGCCTCCTTCAATGCAGCGCAATGAAGATAGATCTGTTGGGACCGATCTAGCTAGGTATTAATTAATAACGCGACGTATCCCAAACACGTTCAACCACAAACCGTCTGTAATACATAATTATCACAGACGGTTCATATTAATAACCGTATATGAACTATCACAAACTGTTCATATTAATAAATATCTGTGATGTCTGCTACTATCACAGACAGTTAGTATTAATAACCATCTATGAACTATCATATATGGTTTTGAATTAAAAACCATTTGTGATGTTTGCAACTATCATAGATGGTTCGTGTTAACAACCGTTTATCACTACTGCAGAACATGTCATTACAGACAGTTCAAAAATGCCATCATAGACAGTTTTGTGAGCCATCTGAGTTTATCGATCAGTAATAATACGATGTCATCACAGATGGCTTTCTAACCATCGATGATGCAGACTATCATAGACGGTTTTTAGTATATATGTACGATCTAAATTAAGTAGCTATATGTGCTAGATGTAAATAATCTTCTCTCTACATCAAGCTATCTAGATTTAAATCATCTTCAATTTTCCTGTCACCAAAAGCTAGATCTAAATTATAATGCAATTAGAAATAAATTACTAACCATAGCTAGCTAATAACTTAGTGGATCTACAATTACTCTTATCAAATAGTCGATCTCCTTCCACCAAATGGCCTCAAAGCCCCGCCTACAACTCAACGCAACAGCGTAGATCTGGAATTTAAGACAGGAGGTCGATGGGTCTGTGTACTATTAATAGTGTAATTATCACAAACGGTTTTAATAGAAATTGCCTGTGAATTATCACAGACGGTTCAAAGTAAAAACTGTCTGAGATACCTCATAATATCACAGACGGTTCGTGGTTAAAACTGTCTGTGATACTTTACAAACGTTTTAACCATGAACCATCTGTGATAGTTCACTTTCACAGATAATTTTTAGCATTGTTAACAATACAAACGGTCTCTAAACTAAAACCGTCTGTGATAGTATTTAATACAGGCAGTTTTGGAGAACTGTCTGTGATGTAACATCAAATATTAGGTTTTTTGTAGTAGTGTGTGAACTATCACAGACAGTTATTAACAGACGGTACACAGTCACACTTATAAAACTGTCTGTGATAATTGCAGCACAGACGGTTCCTCATGAATTGTTTGTGATAAGGCGTTCAATATAGCATGTTTTGGCATAGTGCTTTTTTGCTTCTTCCCTCTTGTCTTGAGAGTAAGATTAAACTTGATTGTCAACAAAATGAGTGGACCAAGGACTTATTCGATGACCAACTTGCTGGGAACCTCGATCGCTTCGAACCATCACCAGTGGATGCTCAGTTGCTCACCCACCAAATCCATAACACCCTAATCAGCTCGCTATGATATGTGGGAGTTGATCCTAGGTCATCACCATCTAGAACCCATGATAATCGAAGTTCTTCTTCTTGACACAGTTTTGGTACCACCCTCCCTAAAATGTTATACAGTTTGGGATTTTGACAATGATCCTTGAAATTATTGGTTGGAATAGGTTCCGACATCCTAGGGAAGGTTTGTTCCAAGTTCCATATCATTTAAATCATTGATTTATAAGTTGGATCAATTTTGAAATTTGAAATCCTGCTGTTTTTTGTTCTAACAGTAGGAGCGATTAGACCGCCTTGACCTGCGGTTAGACTGGCCGGTGGTTAGACCGCTCTTTGTGAGAGCAGCTAGACCGACCAAGTGATGATTTGTTGTTTTTGTGATTTTTAGCCGTTGTAAGTTTTGATTTTGATTTGGACTAAAAAATCTTGAATACGTAGGTGAAATTTTTTGTTGGAGACATTCAGCCCACCTCTACCTTCCGTTATTGATCCTACATTAACCAAACCAGTTCGAAATACCATTATTACTAGTTTCCAAACCTATAACTTATCATTTTAACCAAACCATTTGCTAATAAAATTGAATGTTTGTTGAATAATGTAAAGTTACGATTCCATTTCCTTGCACATAGGTCATTGTTGCCTTCCATACGCTATATTCATTTTCTGGGCCTCACCGCCCATAATATGCTATGGGTTACACTGCCCAGGCCAGATCCAACTTTGATTAAACTGCCTGATTGTTTCATCCCACCCCGCAAAAGTTTTGAACAAATGAAGTCTAACCAAGTAAGTTCCCATGCATCACTCATGACCATGGACAAGGCTATCCAAACAGTTTTCAACTTAGAGAGGTTACACATCTTTACCCACAAAGAGATGTCCAACTTAGGTTGTCGTACACGCTTCCATTGGTGGGAGTGAGTAATAGGATCATTACAAAGCCATTACAAAGATCTATCCCAGTGATGATTCCACCCACTAAGCTTCCTCCTCTTGGGGGTTAAGCTGCTAACACCGGAGGCCCCCACTTGTGCCATACGAGCAGTGATCACCCTACATTTAATCCACATCCTGCAAGATGAATCCACCACTAAGACTTCACAAAATAGTTGGCTAGGTCATACCTGTTATAGATTTGTGGTTGCATTGTAAGTACTTGGAGTCATCACATGATTCAGTTCTTAATTAACTCAGACAGAACTATCACAATGCAAGTTCTCGTGCATCACTGCACCCACTGATTCTTACCATCTGCCAATGTCTAAAATAGAGTTTTAGGGTTTTTGTCTCCAAAAAACTTTTCTAAGTTTAATATATACTACCCATCCTCACTGATGGCTGCATGCCTAAATCAATTTTTGAAGTTCAAAATGATGCCGACGCAAATTAATGTCCACAATGTCAAGGTACGTAAGCAAGGCTAAGGCTAAGTATGACATATTCGCTAGTAAGTATACCATTAGGCCAAGGGTTCCAAGGCATGATGTCCAAGCTCAAGGAATGGCATTTGATATCACCAGTAACAATAAGGAATTTAACTACAAGCTAATAACAATATAATTATAATTAATAGTAAAGCATACAATTTACTAATTAAAACAACATAATTTCATTTAAAAAGTAGAAGTAATATGATCAATGTGATGACTCGATTGAAGTGGTAGTCACAACATGCTACGATGGCATGCTTCCTGATCACTATGGTGTTAACCCGACATAGTTTTTTTAACTTACTCACACACTGTCATGCCAACACGATAATTTTTTTTGAACGGAAATGGCAATATTATATTTACTGCAGGGTCTCGGTGGAATGTTTTGATGGCTAGATTTATCGCACGCAAGCAATGGTTTGTGGCCGACTGCCATAAAGGATTCATCCATGTGTATAGTTACAAAACAATGTCCAAAGTCAAGTGTTTCAAAGCTCATGGTGCACCAGTCATTTCTTTGGCAATTCATCCAATGGAGTCGCCACATGCTATCAGCCTCCAATGGCAGCCTGATTGTTTTTTGAAACAAAGGCACGAGCGTTGCCTTAATGCATTAATAAAGAAGAGTTGTTCAGAATAAATACAGGTTAAAAAACCCGGGGGGTAGGGGAACTACAAAGGATTAAGTTGCAAGGACGAGATCCGCTAGCTGTTGGAAATCTAGTCAATTTTCGGCATATTTTAATCCAGAAATTCAGCATATAAAACATGACATAAACATGCATGAGTGATCTATCAACAATGTATTCATATTCGCTAACGAACAAGCCAACAGAAACATCTATTAACATATTCATAGCGCACAGAAACAAATACACCAGAAAAGTTTTAGATTTATACCCTTGGGTGGGGCCAGTGCCGGAGACACCGGAGGCGCCATTACCATCAGTCGACATGATGGCCTATTCGATGTAGTCGATCAAGGCGTGATGCAGGATGAAGCTTGATGCAGGAAGATGTTCGCAGTGCAGTCCCGCGAACGGTTCACCACCAGGAAGTAGACGTCGCAGATTGAGTAGTCGCGCTGATACGCTCCCCAAAAACTTGATCGCCCGCCTACCCGTGCAGGTACACAAACGGACGAAGTTCCGGAGGCCTACTCGCCCAGAAACTTGTGCGCGCAAGGTTCTGGACCGGAGATTGCAGAGAGCAGCAACAAAAACAGAGGGAGAGAAACCTTCTTATGCTCTGTTCTCTTGTAACAGCAAAATTGAAGAGACCAGTAACTGCCGCCATTAGTCACTAGTAACTGCGCCCATTACTCGAAAGTAACTGCAGCCATAATCCACTAGTAACTGAACCGTTACTGCCAGCGAGTCAGTGCGTTTCGATTTTCGAATAGATAAAGAAAAACGCGCCACGCACACGCACACGCACGGCACGGCACGGCTCGGCTCGGCGTGGCGAGGCGAGCGAGCGAGCGCGCGCGTGTGTATTGGCTCTCTCCAATTCCACAAGGGGGTTACGACGTTCCACCTTTTAAAGTGGTGTAACTCCCATTCAACTCTCCATATGGGACTAAACAGTTTTTCCATGTGGGCCTAGGAATTTCATTTGATTAAATCCAACAATCCCCACCAAATTTCAAGGCACACGAGAAATACTCTCAGTTCTGCTGTTGTTTGATATACCAGTGTTTCGATGGAGACTGTTAAGTTGAACATCCACCTAGGAAAGGAGTTACACTCATCCACAACTGAACAATGGACTATGCCTTGAATTGTCAGTTTTGTGCGAACAAGATTTACCCAATTCCTTTACTAGTACTAGGCTGCCTAAAACATCCCCTCTGGTTGGAGCGTATAAGTCATACTCCATGCCTATTCATGAATATCTAGAGATCACCCAAATCTCATAGACTGTGACCAGCAGTCGAACTCATATAGGTGTGTTCCTTCTAAGATGTCCTGTAGGCCGACATCTCTGCTCTAAATAAGCCACTCGGATCACATTAAGGTAAAAACCAACCTGCCATACAGAATAGAAGAGAAACGCATCATTGAAGAGATGAGCCCTGTAAAGGTCTCTCCTCCCAGTCAACCAACAGCTTGTTTCACCATCCTACTTTACGGGATCTCCGATCACGTAGAACAGGTTACCACTGTGGTATGACTCATGTGGGTCTCAGGCCCATCTCACTCGATGCACTATCTATCACATTACGTGATAAACCCTTTGTAAATTGGTCGGCCAGATTATTAGCTGTCTGGACATAGTCCAGCGCTATCACTTCGGAGTTTTTCAGCTTTCTGACAGACTTCAACCGCCTCTTAACACGCCTAGATGACTTCATGTTGTCCTTAGAACTGTTCACTTTGATAATTACAGTCTGATTATCACAGTTCATCAGGATAGCCGGTATCGGTTTTTCAACCACCGGCAAATCCATAAGGAGTTCATGAAGCCACTCAGCCTCAACAGTAGCGATATCTAATGCTGTGAGTTCTGCTTCCATTGTTGACCTCGTTAAGATGGTCTGCTTGCAAGACTTCCAGGAAACAGCACCACCTCCAAGTGTGAACACATATCCACTCGTGGCTTTTATCTCATCAGCATCAGAGATCTAGTTTGAATCACTGTAGCCCTCCAGTACCTTTGGGTACCCAGCATAGTGAATTCCATAGCTCACGGTTGCCTTTAGATAGCGCATTACTCTCTCAAGAGCACGCCAATGATCATCTCCCGGATTTGAAACAAACCGGCTTAGCTTGCTCACAGCAAACGAGATGTCAGGCCTCGTAGCACTAGCTAAATACATCAATGAGCCAATGATCTGGGAGTATCTCAATTGATCCCTTGTTATTCTTCGGTTTTTCCTCAATAACACACTAGGATCATAAGGAGTAGGAGCAGGCTTGCAGTCACTATAACCAAAGCGACTCAAGACCTTCTCCACATAGTGAGATTGCACGAGTGTAACCCCACCATCACCTCCTCTCAGTAGCTTAATGTTAAGAATCACATCAGCCACTCCCAAATCTTTCATCTCAAAGCTTTTGGACAGAAAATCCTTGACCTCCTCAATCATATTGAGGTTTGTCCCAAAAATCAGTATGTCATCAACATACAAGCACAAGATTACTCCTTCTCCCCCACCATAGCGATAGTACACACATCTGTCGGCTTCATTCACAACAAAGCCAGCAGATGTCAAAGTTCTGTCGAACTTCTCATGCCATTGCTTAGGTGCTTGCTTTAGGCCATACAAAGACTTTAACAACTTGCACACCTTTCCTTCTTGACCTTCTACCACAAACCCGTCTGGCTGATCCATATAAATCTCCTCCTCCAACTCTCCATTTAGGAAAGCTGTCTTAACGTCCATTTGATGAACGAGCAGACCATGAGAGGCAGCCAAGGCAAGTAGTACTCGAATTGTGGTCAATCGGGCAACAGGTGAATAAGTATCAAAGAAGTCCTCGCCTTCTTTCTGGGTATAACCCTTGGCCACAAGCCTTGCCTTGTACTTTTCAATTGTACCATCAGGCCTAAGCTTTTTCTTGCAAACCCATTTACATCCTACAGGTTTACACCCATAAGGACGGTCAACGACCTCCCAAGTTCCATTAGACATAATAGAGTCCATCTCACTCCGTACTGCTTCCTTCCAATAGTCAGCGTCTGGAGAAGAATATGCCTCTTCAACGGTTTTAGGAGTGTCATCCACGAGGTATACAATGAAATCATCACCAAAAGATTTTGCAATCCTCTGTCTCTTACTCTTTCGAGTAACTTCATTGTTATCCTCCTCAGGATTTTCCACAGGCGTTTCCTCAACATGTTCTATCAGCACAAAAGAATCAAGGGAAATTATAGGTTCTTGACTAGATGAGCTAGGTACATCACATTTCATAGGAAATTCATTCTAAAAAAATGTAGCATCTCTGGACTCTATGATTGTACCAACACGCATGTCAGGTACTCCAGTTTTTATAATTAAGAACCTATAACCCACGCTGTACATAGCATAACCAAGAAATACACAATCTACGGTTTTTGGTCCAAGTTTGCGCTTCTTGATAATTGGCACATTAACTTTGCCAAACATCCCCAGGTGCGCAAATATGAGAGAGTCAGCCTTTTCTTTTCCCATTCCTCGAATGGTGTTACTTCTTTGTTCTTTGTAGGAACTCTATTCAGGACATGACACGCGGTCAATATAGCCTCACCCCACCATTCCTTAGAAAGTCCCGCAGTGTCTAACATGGCGTTAACCAAATTAGTTAGAGTGCGATTCTTTCTTTCGGCAACCCCGTTTGATTCGGGAGAATAGGGAGGCGTCCTCTCATGAATAATTCCATGTTCCTCGCAGAATAAAGTAAACTCATTTGAAAAATACTCTCCCCCACGATCAGACCTTACCCGCTTGATTTTCCTCTCAAGTTGGTTTTCTACCTCAGCTTTATAGATCTTAAAGTAATCCAATGCTTCATCTTTTGTTTTTAATAAGTACACATAGCAAAATCTAGTGCAATCATCTATTAGCGTCATGAAATATTTCTTTCCACCTTTAGTCAACACGCCATTCATTTCGCATAAATCAGAATGAATGAGTTCTAACGGTGCCAAATTCCTCGCCTCTTTTGCTGCCTTGTGAGGCTTGCGAGGTTGTTTCGATTGAACACACGCATGGCACTTAGAACTTTTGACCAAAGTGAATTTCGGGATTAAACTCATATTAGCTAAGCGCATCATACACCCAAAATAAACATAACAAAGTCGTGAATGCCAAACATTAGATTCATCATCATCGTTACACACATGGTTCACAAATTTATTATAGGAATCCATCAAAGAAAAGCGGAACAAGCCTCCCCTCTCATAGCCTTTACCAACAAATGTTCCATACTTAGACACGACACATTTATTGGACTCAAATGCAAGCCTAAAACCATCTCTACACAGTAGAGATCCGCTGACGAGATTTTTCTTTATGGAGGGGACATGCTGCACGTTCTTCAGCTGCACGGTCTTTCCCGAAGTAAACTTCAGATCGACCGTACCAACACCATGAACAGCTGCATGCGATCCGTTTCCCATCAACAAGGAGGAACCTCGACAAACCTGATAAGATGAAAACAAGGAAATATCAGCACACACATGAATATTAGCACCAGTGTCAACCCACCACTCAGGTGATTGACAAACAGAAAGAACTGTAGGTAAATAATTACCGTACCCCGATGTTCCTCCAGCATCACTAATAACCATGTTGGCAGACTTCTTCTGCTTATCCTTGCGGTCTGGACAATCCTTAGCCCAATGGCCAGAATCACCGCACACAAAGCAGCCGCCCTTTCCTTTGCCTTTCTTCTTAAACTCAGTAGTAGCCTTGGGCTTGACAATAGGCTTATTTTTCTTCTTATTGTGGGAAGTCTGAGGGTTCTTCTTCTGCACCAAATTGGCACTAGAACCTCCCTCAGCAGCAACTTTCTTGCCACGAGTATCTTTTGCCCTCGCCTTCTCTTCAACACCAAGAGAGCCAATGAGATCAGTAACACTGAACTCTTGCCTCTTGTGTTTTAGAGAGGTAGCAAAATCCGACCAAGAAGGTGGTAACTTGGCGATAATACCGCCAGCCACAAACTTGTCTGGTAACTCGCACTTATTGTTCTCAAGCTCCTTTGCCAGCGCCTGAATCTCATGAGCTTGTTCTACTACAGAACGGTCATCGACCATCTTGTAGTCATAGAACTGCTCCATGACATACAGCTCACTGCCAGCATCGGAAACTCCGAACTTGGCCTCAAGTGCATTCTACATCTCTTTTCCCGTAGGCAAATGCATGTACACATCCACAATGTTGTCCGCCAGTATGTTGACAAGTGCACCTCGAAACAAGTTATCCGCTGCATTGAACTTGCGTTCATCCTCATCAGACAAAGGCTCAGCGGGCTTGCCTTGTGCAACATGAAAACATTCCATGGCAGTAAACCATAGGATTGCGTGTGCACGCCATCTCTTAAAATTTGAACCATCAAACGGAGGGTGCGGCTTAAGCGACGCAGCAAAGCCAACTACCGAAAAAGACCTATCAAGTTTTTGGATTGTTGGAAATCTAGTCAATTTTCGGCATATTTTAATCCAGAAATTCAGCATATAAAACATGACATAAACATGCATGAGTGATCTATCAACGATGTATTCATATTCGCCAACGAACACGCTAACAGAAACATCTATTAACATATTCATAGCGCACAGAAACAAATACACCAGAAAAGTTTTAGATTTATACCCTCGGGCGGGGCCAGTGCCGGAGACACCGGAGGCGCCGTTACCATCAGTCGACATGATGGCCTATTCGATGTAGTCGATCAAGGCGTGATGCAGGATGAAGCTTGATGCAGGAAGATGTTCGCAGTGCAGTCCCGCGAACGGTTCACCACCAGGAAGTAGACGTCGCAGATTGAGTAGTCGCGCTGATGCGCTCCCCAAAAACTTGATCGCCCGCCTACCCGTGCAGGTACACAAACGGACGAAGTTCCGGAGGCGTACTCGCCCAGAAACTTGTGCGCGCAAGGTTCTGGACCGGAGATTGCAGAGAGCAGCAACAAAAACAGAGGGAGAGAAAACTGTTCTTTCGTATGAAGAGGAGAACCTTCTGATGCTCTGTTCTCTTGTAACAGCAAAATTGAAGAGACCAGTAACTGCCGCCATTAGTCACTAGTAACTGAACCGTTACTGCCAGCGAGTCAGTGCGTTTCGATTTTCGAATAGATAAAGAAAAACACGCACGGCACGGCACGGCTCGGCGTGGCGAGGCGAGCGAGCGAGCGCGCGCGCATGTATTGGCTCTCTCCAATTCCACAAGGGGGTTACCACGTTCCACCTTTTAAAGTGGTGTAACTCCCATTCAACTCTCCATATGGGACTAAACAGTTTTTCCATGTGGGCCTAGGAATTTCATTTGATTAATTGCTAAATTAAAATGGACCAAGCCCAATTAATCCAACACTAGCTTAGTGGCTCCTGCCAGGATCCACGCCCTGGCCCCTTGATCTTTGCCAAAAGGGTAGTCGGCATTGCTGCCTTGCTGTGGAAAATTCTGTGGCATTGCGGTCCTTCACACCTCCCAGACACGAGAATGACGAGGGGCCTGGCGTTAGAAGTTTGGTTCGTGCCGCTGGCTAAATTTGTCCACCAGTCTGCTATCTAGATTAATCCTGAAATGAATCTCATAGGAGTCCTAGTAACCTAACTACAGACGAATCCAGCTACTCTTAAGTAATCATACCCTTTTAACCGATCGCAATGGCACATAATTGTATTTATCCAACAAATTTATCATTTGATTCATCCCTATCTAATGTAGTGATGCTAAATCAATACCTTCTAGTGTGAATCCGATGTTCCTTTAGTGCTGCGTTGATCACATTCATTTTTCCGATATCCAATCTCTAGAAATTGCCAACAATCCATTCACCGATCCCATTTTGTATATAAATCTGAGTATTTTTATTAATCCCATACCTGCTCTTAGTCCGAGTTTGCATCATTTGTGCACCTTATCACCCCAAGCAAAATCGGATCATAGCACTGCATGTCTTGCAATCTGTTGACCAGGCTGAGTTTCTCTTTGCTTGAGATATGGGCTAAACACTACCAGGCTTGGCCTGGTCTGGAGATAGGCACACACCCCTAAGCTTTTCCCTAGACTGATTTCGCAGGCCCAGATGGCCTAGTAAGTCGCCTTCTGCATTTTATGTTTGAGGTTGCATCTTTATATTTGAGGTGACCTTCATCTCGTATTACGACTTGTAACTTCCCTGTTGGGAGTGACCAGGAGCTCGAGCTTTGGAACTAAAAACTGGCATTTATATAGAAATTTTCAGTAGAGGTTATGCAATCCGGTTCATCGCAAATTCGGACTTTCCCTTTGTAATTTAAACTGAGCGAAAGTTTTTTAAAAAGGTACATTGATGATCCAATGGAGGGCTCATTAAAATGATTTTAGAATAGGTACTGTTCGACTGCTGAGAGAATGCTATTCACTAGCAGTTGCACGTGAGTGCATCAGACTCCTGAAGACCATTTAGCCGATCTCTCAAAAACTCGTGGCCATCTCAATGGCCCCGGAGAGACAAGCCCTGGTTATTCAGATCTAACGACCATTGCGCACAATAAACTCTAGTTGTTTGGTATGCCTTAGATTCCTTTTTAGAACAACAACAACAACAACATGACTACCACGGCGCTACTAACAACATCATTATTAATATGTATTAGTGAGTAGAACTGTTCAAGTGCATCGCTAGGTTGTTTGGGTCTAATTGTAAATCGACATATAACTAAGTACAATTCTGCTGTCGGGTCTGAATTTTAATTTCTAAAAGTTGAAGTGTGAATACACAACTGCAAAATTTCATGAAAGCTCTGGCTCTTGTTTTTTTTTTTTTTTTTGCACCTTATAGAAGACTGACTGAGTCATGGTCCCGAAAATTTGTCAAGTTTCCACAAGTGATCATTAATAAATTATGAAATGTAGAAGCGAGACTTGCTTTGCCAAGTTACATCTAGTACTAAATGAGGGCAAAATCGACGTCTCTAGTTAAACTCATCTTCGTATTAGTTTTTAAAAACCGTATTTATATAGTAAATGACTTTTCTCTTAGTTTTAAATGAAGTATTTTTTGAACGAGGTCTACTAATTGATTATCGTGACTTCTCTCTATAATCTTCTATACATACTATTAATATTAATTAATTAAAACTAAAAACTATCAGTAAAAATCAATATAAATAACCGCTAAGTCAACTTGAAAACAATGGCTTAACCACTCCTTGGCCGCTTAGGGCATCTCCAATGGTTATAGTTAGCAACTAACTATAAGACTTCTACATCATCTATATAGTACACACTAAAGCTAGCATTCTAAAGAACTATCTATAAGGATAGCTATTTGATGCTTACATGCATACACAAAATTTATAGAGGCTGCCTCGTTTGGTGTTATAGACTAGTGCTTAAGGAAGAGCTGGCTCGATTTTTTTGCATACTCTCTTTCCTCCACATAGGATATATGCTGATGTGTATATGCATATAGCTAGCTGACTCAGACCATTGGAGATGCCCTTAATTTATTACCGGTCCATCGTTCTTTGTAACCCTATGGATACGTTGTCTTGACTTTTCGACGCTTTGATGACTGACTCGATGGCCTCAATGTCCAAGTTTATGACGCTTTGATGACTGACTCAATGGCCTCAATGTCCAAGTTTATGACGCTTTGATGACTGACTCAATGCCCTCAATGTCCAAGTTTATGATGCTTTGATGACTGACTCAATGCCCTCAATGTCGAAGTTTTGTACTCTTGTGATGTACTCGACAAGCTTGAATTGCGGGAAAATTAATAAAGGGAAGATGTGCCAAACACCATTTGATATGGATGCGCCTCCCATATTTTTTTCATAGGATTAAAAGTTATACAGAACCAAGGTGAATACGCAAAGTGCTGAAATACACAGAACTAAATGATGCAATATAATAATTCATATGCCAAACACTTAGCTCTACAAAAATTATACACGGTACAATGGAACACAATATAAGAAAATGCAACATCTTTAAATTCACACACACTATAACACACGTTGTAATTGTTAGTGACACAATGTCGCAAGGTTAGGGTGTCGACAGTGGCAGCAAAGGACTATTGTGGCCTTCAAGGTCAATGCTGGCACCAGAATACAGGATGGGATGGAATGAGAACGACCAGTTTGAGGGGAGAGGTAGAGGAGGTGACGATGATGTTGAAGAGAACCTTATTTTGACAAGTTCCAATGTTGAAGAGAACCTTATTTTGACAAGTTCCATGTACAGTTAACGAGGGAAAAAGAAATAGGAGAAAAACTAAGAGGCACACGTAAGAAAGAGAAGGAACCCCCGCTCAGTTTGTATTAACTTCTAAAAATTACTTTTCTACAGTAAATAACTTTTTACAGTATTAACTTTTAAACGAGTGTCTTTTTAAGAAGATATCTACTAGTTAATTATAGTACACATTATAGTGACTTTATTTATATCGGATAAAATCACATACAAATATCTCTCTCTTTATAAATTATTACTATTAATAAGCCAAAATCAAAAACCATAAACGATCTAGAGGCAATGGCTTCTCTAGCTAGTCAATCGAAAACAAATGGCCTGTCCACTCCATTGGCCGCTAGTGGACAACAATGGGGCGCTCTTTTCAGCCTCTAATTTATGAGTTATGACTTATATTACAATAACTAGTTTTTAAACAAAGTGTCTTTTTAAGATAGAGTCTACACGTTGATTGTAGTAGACATTGTACCAACTTTAGCTATATCACCAAAATCACATGCAAGTATCTCTTTTCGTACTCTCTCGTGAACAGTCAGAATTTAAAATTTTAAACCATAAACCATAATTCAAAAAATAGCCCCAATTAGCAGTCATATTTCTCGATAGGCATTCGTTGTAACCCTATGAATGCGTTCTTCTGACTTTTCGATGCTGTGATGACCGACCCAATGCCCTCAAGGTCATAATTCTATACTCTTGAGACTAGAGATGGCAACGGGTAAATACCCGTCGGGTATAGCCAAACCATACCCGTACCCGATACCCGCACCCGCACCCGCTACAATACCCGTACCCGCACACGGGTATAGAAACTTACCCATACCCGCACCCGCGCGGGTATTTATACCCGACGGGTAACCCATACCCGAATTGATAAGGGTATATACGGGGCACAGGTATATACGAGTGCGGGTATTTCCATCGGCTTCATTTCGAATATATATATACGGGCCACAGGTATATGTACCGGTTGCTATATCTAATATACACCCGGCCGGGTATATTTTACCCGCGGGTATGCGGGTACGGGTAGTATACACCCGCACCCGCACCCGCATACCCGATGGGTAGAGATTTTTGCCCATTAGCATACCCGCGGGTGAAGATATCTTTCCATACCCGCCTCCTTATCGGGTAAAACCCATCGGGTACTCGGGTTTCGGGTACCCGTTGCCATCTCTACTTGAGACAAACAAAAAAAAAGCAGCGGGAAGACGCGACAAACATCCTTTTGTATCGATGCACATCCATATAATTTTTTTCGATAGAATTAAAATATTATACAACAACAACGAAGGTGAATAATCTAAAACACTTCTCAAATACACAGAAATACAGCACCCTTTAAAAAGCACCAGAACCAAGAAAAAATGAAACTCCACGAATTTAACATATCAAATTATAAATACGCAATATTTGTCACTAAAACATGCAAGACACAAGAACATAAAGATGAAACATCCCAAAATAAAAAAAGGTAAAATGTAAATTGGGACGCACAAAAATTCATACAAAATGAAACACACGTTGTCACTATCAGTGACACAATGGCGGTCTAGGCAGTGGTAGTAGAGGATGAGAGTGGATTTAGGGCCCATTCAAAATGGCTTTTGTAAAGATTTTTGGTTGTGGCTATTGGCTTTTGATTAAAATAGGCACTGTAACAGCTGTTAGCTTTTAATTAAGACATACTATTACAGAAAATGAAGAAAAAAGGGAAAATAAAAAAATCATTATATCTTCGCAGCCAATACAAAAGAAAAAAAAAGGGGAAAAGTCGCCTTGAAAGCCAATGTGTTCAAAGTATCTTTTAGATTCTGGAAATTAAAAGCCTGAAGTCAAAAGCCATTTTGCCCGGGGCTTAAAAGGTCGATGTTGGCACCAATATGGAGTAAGGAGATGCACTGGCAGCAGCGGGTTTAGGGGGCAGGTAAGGTGTTCGTTGGCATGGAGGTATGGAATAGGGTGGGAAAGATGAGCGGGATGGTTGAAAAGAAATTGTATATACTAGGTAGATCTAAGACGTGTATGTACCCTAGCCATCCCCAAATTGGATGCTTATAATTTGCTACAAAATAGAATGATGCATTACTTACTGGGACGTAAAACCATGAGTTAGGTGCAGTCATACAAACTGATGAGAATGGAATAATCCTTAAATTATTACATCATTATATTTCTCGAATATATCTCTTATTGATAAGGAAAAACTTTTACAGGATAGTCGTAAATCCTCCTACAACCACTCCTTGGTCTTAAACTCTTTCTATTACCATATAGTCAGTCGCAAGTCCTCTTACGATTACGTAGTCGTAGGTTCTTCTACAACCATATAGTTGTAAGCTCTCCTACAACCACATAGTTGTAAGTTGTCTCGTGATCATCTTCTAGTCGTAGACCTTTCTACGACCACTCTATCTCCAATCAACTTGTCTAACGACGTCCTGCTATATCATAAGGTCATCTGACAAGGTGGTTTGAACGTGCGTTTATTCCTAATAACCACACACGATCTTTCTCTAACAACCGTCGTACGATGAACGGGCCACCACATCTTTCTAACAATAACCTCCGTCGGACAGTTATCGCTTGAAGCATTGAGGCGTCTTTTTGCACGAGACAACGGCCGTCACTTCGTCAACTATATAAAGGTTGATATCGGGGAGAGAAAGAAAAGATGCTGACTCAAGCAAGACATAGTGTAAGGCATTTCACATTACTTTCTCAGTTGTAATAATTTCCCTGAACAATAGACACACCGGAAGTAGGATTATTATTCTCTCAGGAGAAGACCCGAACCTGTATAAAAATTCCTGTGTCTTAAGAGTTTCCCCTGAATCCAACAAATCATATGTAGGATCGGTACTAAAACACCAACGATTGGCACCGTCCGTGGGGGGATTTCTTCAAGACTCCGGTAATTTCCTAGTCGACAAGTTCTCTTCTTTCTGATGTCCTCATGGCAAGAGAATGGAACGAGGAGAACTAGATTGACCTGGTCGAATACGTAGACCTTGACATAGATGCCTGCTACAGCTACGAGCAGACGATGCAATCCTCTGAAGGTGAGGATATCTCTATAGGTCTGTCCCGAGACCTCGGAGACTGCATCGCAGGAAAGGCTGATAAGGGATCCTTATCCCCCACAGCAGTACATTCAACAGAGGAACCAATTTTCTCAAGTGGCAAGGGTCAATTCGACCATAAGTAGGACTCGCGGCGTAACAATGGGCCTGCCCCCAAGTGCGCGAGTCCCACGACGACTGATCGGTTAGTTTTGGCTAGCCCTGGAATCTGTCACTTCGGAAATCCATCACCAACTGGTCGTCATAACTCTCCGGTGGAACCTGCAAATAGAGTGGGTGGGCTTACTGCAAGTTCGCCCCTTCCATCGTAGAGTATTGATCCAACCAGAGACAGTTATAACCCAGAATTTTCCTACTTGATGGGGTTTACTCCAAGCGGCGATGCAATCTTGTTGGGAGATTCTTCAAGTGAGGGGCCCTCCATTAGAAGTGGAGATTCTACACAGAAGGTCTTTGCCCTCCCCGCAGATTCTGATCACTCTTTCGGAGGAAGGCTTCAGGATGCTCCCCATCGGTCACACACTCCCACCTCTCATGAGGATAATGAGGAGACCTCTAGTGATGAACCAGGTCTGTTCTCTGATGAGCATAGGAGAAATCCAAGAATAATTGCTCTCCTTTAAGGTGGTCCCATCCAGCCTTAGAGATTGAGGATCCTGAGATCGCTCGAAGGAGGCGACTGGCCACCCAGAGATCTTTGCCTGGGTGTGCCCAGTGCCAGTCCAAAGAGGCTCGAGAACTTCAATGGATCAATGACTTGCTCGAGAATCCAACTCAAGAGCTTACTTGAGTGACATGTTACGACCACTTCATCGAAGGGATTGCATGAAGAATCCGCAGCATGATGGCCAGACTTGAGCAGCCTCGACGGTGCAACTCTAGGAATCAAACAGGTACGATCGCCTCTAGTCGATCATAGAACTCACCTCGTAGAGTTTGACATGATGATAGGTTATGTCGGTCCCCCAACCATAACTCTAGTTGTAGGAGAGTTCTTCAAAAGTCTCTGAACTGATGAATGGACGATCGATCACCACTTCGAGCAAGAAACCTGTAGCAGCAGATGGAGTATGAGGAGTACTACCCTCATATGGTTGAGGCCTACTAGAGGTCGGGTCCATCGCTGTCAAGCATTGCTGAGTACGATCGCCTGATGATGCCAATCACCCTTACCCGTAAAGAAGGCATCATGAACTCATTATCAGATGTCAAGCATTCACGCCTGAAGTCCCAGCAGTGCGCTCACCACCATAGTTCCAACCAGTAAACATGGAGAAATTTGATGGGTCCCAAAACCCCATCGAGTTCCTCCAGATTTACATGAGCACGATTTGGGTAGTAGGAGGAGGCAAGCATGTCATGGAAAATTATCTCCCAACGATGCTTGAAGGATCTGCTCAGTTGTGGTTGCTCAATCAACCACTCGAGTCAATCCATTCATGGCAACACCTCTACGATAACCTGTTGGCTAACTTCTAGGGCACATACAACCACCCTGGCAAAGAGGACGGCACGCATTAGATGCAGCAAAATAGCAACGAGATCCTATGGTAATTCATCCGACACTTTAGTCATGTTCATAATTCAATACTGGAGGTCTCTGACATTTCTGTCATCAGGGTATTTAGGCAGGGAGTATGTAACAGGAGGTTCACAAAAGACATCGCCCTAAACCCTCCAACCACCGTCATTGAGCTCTTTGAGATGGTTGACCGCTATGCGACTGTTGCTAAAGCGATCGAATGGACTAAAACCATTAATCAGGTTAGTCGTGGTTCCAAAGAGAAGGCAAAGGCAGTAAGAAGGAGAAGGCCAAGAAATCAAAAAACAAGGCTAAGGGTCAGAAGCCTCACGTCGGAAGTTCCAAGGAAGTCTTGGCGGTCGGCGATAAAGAGTCATGCAACCCCAAGAAATACTCTGATCGAGGCAAAGGCAAAGCACCCGCATAGAAGGACAACAAGCCCAGGTGGTGTCCACTTCACAAGAAGGAGGGACACGACCTTCGCAACTGCTATGTTTTCCAATGAAAACTCGAGGATTACTATTTTGGCAAGGGACCACTTCCCATGCTCGAAGAGGTGGGGCAGTTGAGTGGTTGAAAGCACTCAGACAAGGACGATGACATATCTTTCTAGGATCTGAAGTATACCATCGAGCACATCTATGGGGTTCATCCGTGTACGAGTCAAAGCGATAGTATAAGGCTATCGAATGCGAGGTAAACTCTATCGACCCTTCTGTAGGATTGGATATGGCAACAGAGGGGGGGTGTGAATGGTACCTCTTTAAAAAATGCCCCTCAAAAGTATCCACAAAAGAGACTCCACTCCGATAGCTATGTACACTATAAAGAGGAAGAAGAATAGAGCTCACTGGAAATCTTTACTAACTGAGAAATAAGCATCGGCAAATAACACTGCAAAAGAACCATAGCAGCAAGGAACAAACTCAGCAAGTTCAGGCAAGTCCGGTCAGACCGCAACACACATGCCGGTCTGACCGCCCTCCCAATGTCGGTCTGACCGCCCCCCACCGGCCTGACCTCCTGAAGACATCCGGTCTGACCGGGTATATACAGCCGGTCTGATCGGCATTGCCTGACCGGTCAGACCGGCGGCAAAGTAGCAGTCTGACTGCTAGGTCAAGGACCGGTCTGACCGGTCCAGGATTTTTGGCAGAAGCAGAGCTGCGACACACAATCTGAAAACCTGGAATTTCAGTATCTTACGGATTTCAAGGGACTAAGAAAGTGGATCTGTTCTTTTCAGGCCAAGGTACCAAGAACTTATTGTAAATATCATTAGGCCTCTAAAACTCAAAGATTTCACCAAGAGAGCTAGGAATTCAGGATTTTGACATAAGTCTGTAACTTTTACAGAAAATGAGCTAAATCCCAAAATACTCAACAATCTCTCAATCTCTGCCCATGAGCTTTTGCAACTTGCTTAGCATTGGCAAGAGGGAGTGAGGGCTTATATTTGAGCACATCTTTTGAAGGGAAATCTCAAGAACTCAGATGCCCCTAACATCAAACCCTAAACAGTGAATAACAGAGGAAATGCTTCATTTTGGATTTCTGGGAAAAATGGCTTCATGAATTCATTGCTCTTGGGAATAATTAGCCAAATGGCTTTGAGGATTCTCCCAGTTCATAGAAATTCAGATTGTGGCTCCTCCAACAAGGATTCAAACAAAAATACTTGAGATTCAGAGAGCATCAAAAGGAACTGAAGCACAAATAACATGAACTCAAGTCATCTCAAACACGAAATTTCACCGATTCAAATTGAGGAAGAGAGATGAATGATTACAAAAGGATTACCTCTCACTATGTCCCCATATGAGAGAAAAACACTACATGCTCACACACACTGAGCTCATTCTTTCTGGAGACACACACGAGAACACCCTCTCCTCTCCAGAATGCCTACACACCCTCTTTTCTTGCAATGGATGAGATAATACCTGCAGCCTCCACTCCACCTTTTGAAGACAAAAACTCACCCCAAAGAAGAAATACAAGAAGTGGCATACAATGCCCACTCCCACACCTCACACACCATATGAGGCAATAAGTCAACACAACCTTTTGGAGGGAAACAACCAGCCACCTCCTTCCAAATGCTTGAGTCAAATTACCAAAATGCCCTCAAGCAACTTCCCGGAAGCTTCCCGCATCCGGCACCTTTGACCGACTGGACCTCAACTCCTCCCTGAGCCTAGTCCGGTCCGCTTCGCTGCACACGACCGCACCCGGCATCCTGATCATCTGGACCTCAACTCCTCCCTGAGTCTAGTCCCGATCCTCTCGCCGCTGCCCGTCGTGTCCATCCGACACCGACTGAGACCTCCGACTCCACCCGAGTCTAGTCTTGGTCTATTCCGTCGCGCACGACCGCAACCGACCTTCAAACCGTCTGGACCTCCGACTCTTCCCTGAGCCTAGTCCCGGCTCGATCGTCGTCACCCATCGTGTTCGTCACCGGTAGCTCCAGCTCCGGTTCCTCGTCTCCCGACTTGCAACCACCTCACCAGCCTCGATCATCTTCGGCATCACCGACCGTCTGGACCTCAACACCTCCTGTGCCTAGTCCCGGTCCTCCTCGCCTCACCATGACCTAGCTCCGAAGTCCTGCAGTCACACAGACAAGCAAACCGTCACATAGCACCGCACGAAACATCATATCAATAATAGCATATGTAAAAGGTACTCAACCCTAAAATACCCAAAACAAACTCAAACTCACTAAAACAACCGTCAATTACTCATCACCAACATGGGGATACCTCCATATGGTCTCTCAATCTCCCCCTTGATGAGTATATTGACAAACACTGAAAAGCATAGAATTGAGTTTGTTTGAAAGTCAAACATGGTCCAAGAGAAAGAATGATGCTAATGATCAAGTTGACACAAAGAGCAAAAGAAAGAGCAAGTTTTCCTCAAAGCTCCCAAATCTCCCAAAATGTGGCTTTTTCACAACTATTCTCCCCCTTTTGGCAATAACATCATCAAGGTTCTTTGGAGGAAAATAAAGCATGGTGTGACTGAATTTTATTCAATGCTAAGCAATTAAAGCTATGAGGATTATCCAAAATGACCATTAAGTATTACACCAAGCCATAACGCATATGAAAGCTATCAATATCATAACAAAATATGCATAATCAAGCCAAGCCACATAAGTATGAATCTGAAAATTAGATGAAATTGTTATCATGTCAAGCCATTCAAGATCAAAGTCTAGCTAAAGGTATCCAAGGATGATGCAAGCCATGTCAATAAGCTGAATGGAACCAAGAAGCTAGAATTGAGTCAATTTAGAGTGCTACAAGTTCAATAATGAATCATGTGTTCAAGCACTTTAGTCTTTTTTGTAATGAAGCAAACTTAGCACAATTATCATGTTTTCTTTTGAAGCTCATGGTTGTTTCCAACCCAAATTTTAATTATGTGCTAGATCTCAAACCTTATGCGACCACTCCAAGCAATAAGCTTAAGGAGATGATCTTGGTCATCCAAAACTCCCCCTGAGTTCATGCCAAGTGCAATGGCAAGCAGTCTCATGAGAGCGAATTGGTGAGATCAGTTTTTTCGCACAAAAGAGATCTTTTTGCTTATACTAAATGTAGTTCATGAACATGAAGTTATAAAGAACTAACATAGCTCAATCTAAAGCTCAATTAAAGATTCAAGACTCAACTTAGCCTATTTGATATGGCATGAATCATAAAAGGATAACTAAAGATGGACTAGTCTTAAGAGCTAACATGACATGTCTTAATTCAAGTTTTGCAATTTTAATTAACTTATCAATGGCAAAGGCTTGACGAGATGTAAAGCATTGTAATCATGTCAACTAAGGATAATAATCAAGGCTCCATGCAGTTATATTACAATGCAGAAAAATGAAAAGCAAATCCAGGTCCCCCTCAACATAAGATGCACTTTTAGTTCAAGTTGAGTTATGTCAATATTAAGCTCCAGAAGCTCCCAAATGAACTCCCCCTGAACCAAAGCTAAAAACTGAGAAGCTGGCAAAGAAATCAGAAAAGGTAGTCCTAAAAGCACAGATAAGATCTAGAGGATACTATGGCTTAGACTGACTCTCATCTACCCCATATGACTCTAGGACTATCAACTGCTCTACTAACCCACTAACTAAGGAGCAAACACGTTCCCTGTCTACCCAAGGGTGGCCCAACCCTCGCTAGAACCGATAAGAAGTGAGTGAGCTCAACCTAGTGAGAAGAGAAACAGCTAATACTCAGCATCCTAGATCACAAGATGAGAGGAAGAAATCTAAGCAACTAGACAAGAGAAACACTCTAATCTATGCTAGGAGGACTAACCCAAATGCACCTCGATGCAAATGCAACAAGATGAGAATAGGAGCATAATATACATGATAAAGCAGTAAAGCACAGAGACTCCCCCTCACTACAGTCCATAAGGACAAACCACCCCGAGCCCTCCCCGCAAGGCTGAAAACCTAGAGCTATCCAAAGGCTTGGTAAAGATATTAGCCAACTGGTGGTCACTCTCCACAAACTGGAGTACTATATCACCCTTTTCCACATGGTCTCTAAGGAAGTGATATCGAATATCAATATGCTTGGTCCGGGAATGCTGCACTGGGTTCTTAGCAATGTTAATAGCAGAAGTGTTATCACAAAAGAGTGGAACACTGTCTATAACCAACCCAAAGTCCCGCAAGGTCGAAACCATCCAAAGTACCTGGCTACAACAACTGGCTGTGGCAACGTACTCGGCCTCTGCGGTGGACTGTGCAACACCGGACTGCTTCCTAGAAGATCAGGAACGAGAGAAGTGCCAACGAATTGGCAGGTGCCAGAAGTGCTCTTCCTATCTATCCTACAGCCGACAAAGTCTGCATCCGAGTAGGCTCTAAGGGAAAGACAGGATGAGGAAGAGTACCAGATACCATAGTCAATGGTAGTTCGAAGGTACCGAAGGATGCGCTTCACCGCCTGGCAGTGAGACACGCGAGGAGAAGCCTGAAACTGAGCACAAAGACACACAGAGAAGTGTATGTTCGGTCTCGAGGCAGTGAGGTACAAGAGGGAGCCAATCATACTTCTGTACTCTTTTTGATCGACTGGCTCGCCATCCTCATCTGGGTCAAGTGAAGCTGTGGATGCCATGGGAGTTGACACAGGCTTACCGTCACTCATGTCAAAGCGTCTCAGGAGGTCACGAGTGTACTTGCCTTGATGCAAGAAAGTACCCTCCCGAGTCTGCTTGATCTGGAAGCCAAGGAAGAAGGTCAACTCACCCATCATGCTCATCTCAAACTCGGTACTCATGACATCCGAGAACTGAGAAACAAGAGCATGAGAAGAGCTGCTAAAGATGATGTCATCCACATAAATCTGGACGAGCAGAAGGTCAGTGCCATGCCGGCGAATGAACAAGGTTTTATTTACCTTACCCATCTTAAAACCATGACCCAACAAATAGGACTTAAGCCTCTCATACCAAGCTCTAGGGGCCTGCTTAAGTCCATACAATGCTTTGGAAAGCTTGTAGACATGGTTTGGGTATTTGGGGTTCTCGAAACCTGGAGGCTGTCTCACATAGACCTCTTCCTCAATAAACCCATTGAGGAAGGCACTCTTGACATCCATCTGGTAAAGCTTGAAACCCTTAGAAGCTGTGAAAGCAAGTAAGATTCTAATGGCCTCAAGTCTGCTATAGGGGCAAAGGTCTCCTCAAAATCTAGACCCTCAACCTAGGAGAAGCCCTGAGCTACCAATCTAGCCTTGTTTCGAACAACAACCCCATCCTCACTCTGCTTGTTTTTGAACACCCACTTAGTCCCAATGATATTGTGACCTCGAGGGGGCTCAACAAGCGACCAGACCTTATTTCTCTCGAAATTTTCCAACTCCTAATGCATGGCATTGACCCAAGACTCATCAGAAAGAGCATGAGAAACATCTTTGGGCTCAAACGAGGCAATGAAGGAAGAGTGGAGACAGAATTGAGATAAGCCTGACTTTGAGCGTGTGACATGCTCAAAGAGGTCTCCAATCATCTACTTAGAAAGATGGTCTTTTTGGATATTCTTGGGAGGTCCTGGATGAGATGAAAAAGTGGCCTCTACCTCATGAGCAGAAGAGGTAGGAACATAGCCACTAGCTCTAAAAGAAGCAGAAGGCATGGGCTGATCTCCTCGAGGTGCAGTGGAAGAAGGCACCTCAAGGGGAGGAGGATGAGGAACTAGATTGGGTAGACAACCCTCATCTCCATCGTCCTCATCATCCACAAAGATGGTCTCGGACTGCTCTAAAGAACCTAAGATATCAGGCCTAGTCCCCGGACTGGCCTTATCGAAGGTCACCTCACAGGTCTCTACCATTTTGCTAGTCTCGCAGTTCCAGACCCTATAAGCCCGCGAAGAAGTCGAGTAGTCTAGAAAGATCCCATCACAAGAACGTGACTCAAACTTATCTAGGTTCCTGGACTTCAAGATAAAGCACTTGCATCCAAACACATGAAAATGCGAGACACTGGGCTTTCGCCCATGTCTCAACTCATAAGAGGTGCAATGCAAGTGTGCCCTGAGAAAAACTCGGTTTGAAACATGGCACGCGGTGGCTATAGCCTCAGCCCAAAACTTCCTCGGTGTAGAGTACTCATCAAGCATCGTCCTGACCATCTCAACCAAGGTACGGTTCTTCCTATCCACAACGCCATTCTGCTGAGGGACGTATGGAGAAGAGAACTGGTGCTCTACACCGGTCTCATCGCAAAACCTCTCGAAGTAGGAATTCTTGAACTCGGTGCCATTGTCAGTGCGGATCGCTCGTAATGCACCTGGGAGCTCAACAGAAAGCCTACTAAAAAGAAACCGAAAGTGGGTAAATGTCTCATCCTTTGAGGCTAAGAAAAACACCCAAGAATACCTCGAGAAGTCATTGACCACGACAAGGACATACCACTTCCCTCCTGCTGATTGCACTCAAGCTGGTCCAACTGTGTCCATGTGGAGCAGTTGTCTGGTGCATCGGTCATAGTCACTGTGACTGGAGGGAGAGAAACGGCAACCATCTTGCCGTGCCGGCATGGAGCACAAACTAGATCTTTGACTATCTTGAGTTTCGGTAGACCACGAATGAGATCGTGGCAGCTAACTCGGGTCAAATGGTCAAATCCGATATGACCAAGTCTCCTATGCCAGAAAGTGAGGTCACGGGACTCTGAAGCAAGTAAACAGCGGAGAGGATCACCAGAAGGCTCAAGAAAATCAGCACGAAAGATCCTCCCGTAACGAGAAATCCCGCAAACCAGACTACGCGAAAAATCAAGAATTTTGCAATTGTTTTTCTTAAAGCTCACCTCATAACCGTCATCGGTAAGCTGAGAGACTGAAAGCAAATTGTATTACAGCTTACTAACCAAGGCAACATCTGTCAAAATAAATGAATCATTAACACGCACTGTACCTTTGGCAATGACGCGCCCAGATGAAGCATCTCCGAAGGTGATAGTCTCATCACCTGGAGCACGGGCTAGGGAAGAGAACCAACGAGAATCTCCGGTCATGTGTCGAGAACACCCGGAGTCCACAAGCCAAATCTCTCTCTTCCCGGCCCGGCAAGCCTGAGCCAAACAGAGAGTAAAGGCTCAGTACTGGGATAAATCAAAAGAGATTTCGGCACCCAATACTGAGTGACACGTCGAGCAGAAGAAGTGGCCACACACGACTGACCTCTATCCACCCTACGCTCTCTGTCGCCCAAAGAAGCAGAAGGTCTACGAGCAGACCTGAAGCTGTTGTTGGGTCCGACTACTACGGGAGTGCGAGTCGGAGTATCAACAACATGTGGATCACGCCGTGGGTAGCCATCTCGACGGAGGAAACGAGATCTACCCTCAAAACGGTGGAAGTCACGACTAAAAGCATATCAAGGACGAAAGCCAGAAAACTCAGAAAATCCGAGTCCTCGATGCTGAAGACCCATCAGCTGAAGCAACTCTAGACCTTGTGTTGGTCTTAGGTGCACTTAGGGTCTGGGGCTGACCCTAAATACGCCTAAGAGCCTCAACATGGTCTCTACGCGCGATCTTGGCGCATCTGAAGCATCGCTCGACCAAGTGTCCATCTTTCTGACGGAAGGTGCAGTGATACTTCACCTTCTGAGAGGTAGAAGTAGCACGATGAGGCTTCACCTTCTGAGAGGCCGCAGCAACAGGTGGAACCACCTTATTGTCAGAGATCCCTTAGACAAAGCCCGCAAATTTGAATTGAACTTTCTCAGATCTAGGCTCAACCTCGATCACACCTCCTACTATGGGTCTAAGAATAGCAGATGGATGCTTCCTAATGTCCTCAAGAAAATCGTATCCTAGACCTTGATTGAATTTGCAAATCTTTGATTGGTCTAGAATAAGATTTAGCTTCTTCTTGCCTCCTACAAACCTCTCGAGAGTGTTCATAAGATATTGACACTCCCGAAAGAGAGAAGCGCAAGAAGAGCAGGGGGAAGAAGAGACAGCAGAAGGTAAGGGAGTAGAAGAAAAACCAACATTAGAGGAACGAATGGCTTATGCACGCACAGCCGACTCGGAAGGGACAGTCCTACTGCTAGCCAATTGGTTCACGTCACTAGGCGTCTCTACCAAACGCTCATGCTTCTTCCCAACAGCACACACATTACAAGCAGGTGGTTGCTTCTCTAGAAGGTCCTTAGTTAGCTTCACACATTTTTCATCCAATGCAACTAATTCAGATTTTAGTTTGTTACAAGTATTGCATGGTGAGCTAACAGGGTCCTTAGAAGCATATTGAGCCAATTTATTATTGTTGTCAATCATTTCTTGAAACTGTTTGGAAACAGATTCAAGCTCAGCAGTCAGTTTAGGACAATTCACACATGAAGCAATAGGCTCAAGTAGGAAAGCTTGTAATTCAGCAATTTTGTGATCTGCCCGTTTTAGATTCATCTTCAAATTTTTACAACTTTCACAAGTCTCGGGCAAATCGAGAAGCATGGTATAAAGACATCTAAAAGCATTGTCCTTATCCTCATATAAAGACCTCTAAAAGCATTGTCCTTATCCTCACATGAGGTGTAAGATGTAGTCTCAACAACAGTAGATGAAAGAGCAACAGTCCTACTCATCTCTAGTTCAGCCAAAAGACTAACATTCTCCACCTTAAGCAGATCTAGCTCAGAAGACACACTATCATGAGAGGTCCTTAGCTTCTCCATGTCACCAAGCAAAGCACAGCATGTATCACATTCATCATGGAAGGGAGCAGATATAAGTGAAGTAAGCTCCCGTGACAATCTCTCTACTTCCTTCTCCAACTCGCTACACCTAGCTCTAGATCTAACATGCAATTTTCCTAGCTTAAGAAAAGCATCATTAAGCTGGTCATAGGAGGGGTATACCTCGTCGGAGTCAGAATAGAGCTCGTTGTCGCTGATGTCGCCCTCAAGGGCCATGAAGCACATGCCGGAGAAGTCCTCGCCATCCTTGGGATCTTGGTCGTCCTTCCCATCGTCGTCACTCCACCCCTCTACCTCGCTAAGATCGAGGTCGTCAAAGGCAGTGAGGACGCGATTGAAGAGCTTCTTGATTTTGCCAAGGTTGCGGAACTTCTTCCCTTTGCTTGGCAGCTTTTTGTTGTGGTTCTTGTCAGTGTAGTCATTCTTGCTTGAACCGCCGTAGTCGTTCTTGCCATTTTCAAGTTTAGGGCAATGAGCTCGAATATGGTTGGGGCCACCACACTCGAAGCAAGTCACGGGCCCTCCTCTCCTTCTGTCCCTAACTCTCTTGTATACATGGGAGAACTTTCTGGCCAAGAGAGCTAGTTGGGCCTTAGGGATCTGCTCTAGATGTTCTTCATTAGCTTCACACAGAGCAGTAAGAGCAACAGTGTCAACAGAAAAGGAACCAGAGGCAGGGCAGGGATCAGTGACCAAGGCCATCGACTGTGACTTCGACTTGCGAGAGACAATGTCACTCTCGTGAGTCTTGAGGCGTGAATACAACGCATCAAGAGTCAAAGTCAAGAGGTCCATGGAATCCTTGATGGTGGTCACTTTCATCTCCCACACACGCAAGTCCAAAGCCGCAAGCATCTGACGAGCGTTGTCCGAGTCGGGGTATGTGAGACCAACCGCTCGGAGGTTGCTCAAGATCTTGTGGAATCTCGCAAAGCACTCATCAAGGGACTTGTCAGCGAGCATTTCAAACTTGTTGTAATCTCGCTTGAACTGGTCCTGTCGTACCGTCTTTATTTGGGTGGTGCCCTCATGGTAAGCATCGAGGGTCTCCCAAATATCGAAGGCCGACGAAAGATGAGAAATGCGATCAAACTCATTTCAGCTCAAAACCTTGAAAGATAATGTTCGTTGCCTTAGCATTCGCCTCAACATCAGCCATGTTTCCGGCATTGATGTTCTCATCGGTAGGAACAGCAAAGCGAACCTTGACCTTGCGCCAAATTGCATAGCCCAGGGCCTGAATATAGGTCTCCATCCGACTCTTCCAAAAGGGATAGTCGATCCCATCGAAGATCGGGGGCTTGGTGGAATACTTATCAGTTGCCATGGCTCACAGACTGGTTAAAGATCTATCAAGAAGAGCTAACCAGCTCTGATACCAATTGTAGGATCGAATATGGCAACAGAGGGGGGTGAATGGTGCCTCTTTAAAAAATGCCCCTCAAAAGTATCCACAAAAGAGACTCCACTCCGATAGCTATGTGACACTATAAAGAGGAAGAAGAATAGAGCTCACTGGAAATCTTCACTAACTGAGAAATAAGCATCGGCAAATAACACTGCAAAAGAACCATAGCAGCAAGGAACAAACTCAGCAAGTTCAGGCAAGTCTGGTTAGACCGCAATGGCTTGGCCGGTCAGACCGCAACACACATGTCGGTCTGACCGCCCTCCCAATGTCGGTCTGATCGCCCCCACCGGCCTGACCTCCTGAAGACATCCGGTCTGACCGGGTATATACGGCCGGTCTGACCGGCATTGCTTGACCGGTCAGACCGGCGGCAAAGTAGTGGTCTGACTGCTAGGTCAAGGACCGGTCTGACCGGTCCAGGATTTTTGGCAGAAGCAGAGCTGCGACAGACAGACTGAAAACCTGGAATTTCAGTATCTTACAGATTTCAAGGGACTGAGAAAAATGGATATGTTCTTTTCAGGCCAAGGTACCAAGAACTTACTGTAAATATCATTAGGCCTCTAAAACTCAAAGATTTCACCAAGAGAGCTAGGAATTCAGGATTTTGACAAAAGTCTGTAACTTTTACAGAAAATGAGCTAAATCCCAAAATACTCAACAATCTCTCAATCTCTGCCCATGAGCTTT
The DNA here is from genome assembly GCA_017311315.1 of Dendrocalamus latiflorus. NCBI lineage: Eukaryota > Viridiplantae > Streptophyta > Magnoliopsida > Poales > Poaceae > Dendrocalamus > Dendrocalamus latiflorus. Next base: position 51,199,238 of record CM029642.1, on the reverse strand, counting down.
TGCAACTTGCTTAGCATTGGCAAGAGGGAGTGAGGCTTATATTTGAGCACATCTTTTGAAGGGAAATCTCAAGAACTCAGATGCCCCTGACATCAAACCCTAAACAGTGAATAACAGAGGAAATGCTTCATTTTGGATTTCTGGGAAAAATGGCTTCATGAATTCATTGCTCTTGGGAATAATTAGCCAAATGGCTTTGAGGATTCTCCCAATTCATAGCAATTCAGATTGTGGCTCCTCCAACAAGGATTCAAACAAAAATACTCAAGATTCAGAGAGCATCAAAAGGAACTGAAGCACAAATAACATGAACTCAAATCATCTCAAACACGAAATTTCTCTGATTGAAATTGAGGAAGAGAGATGAATGATTACAAAAGGATTACAACCTCTCACTACGTCCCCATACGCAATTGAGAGAAAAACACTACATGGTCACACACACTGAGCTCATTCTTTCTGGAGACACACGAGAACACCCTCTCCTCTCCAGAATGCCTACACACCGTCTTTTCTTGCAACGGATGAGATAATATCTACAGCCTCCACTCCACCTTTTGAAGGCAAAAACTCACCCCAAAGAAGAAATACAAGAAGTGGCATACAATGCCCACTCCCACACCTCACACACCATATGAGGCAATAAGTCAACACAACCTTTTAGAGGGAAACAACCAGCCACCTCCTTCCAAATGCTTGAGTCAAATTACCAAAATGCCCTCAAGCAACTTCCTGGAAGCTTCCCACGTCCGGCACCTTTGACCGACTGGACCTCGACTCCTCCCTGAGCCTAGTCCGGTCCGCTTCGCTGCACACGACCGCACCTGGCATCCTGATCATCTGGACCTCAACTCCTCCCTAAGTCTAGTCCCGATCCTCTCGCCGCTGCCCGTCGTGTCCATCCGACACCGACCGAGACCTCCAACTCCACCTGAGTCTAGTCTTGCTCTGTTCCGTCGTGCACGACCGCAACCGACCTTCAAACCGTCTGGACCTCCGATTCCTCCCTGAGCCTAGTCCCGGCTCGCTCGTCGTCGCCCGTCGTGTCCGTCACCGGTAGCTCCAGCTTCGGTTCCTCCTCTCCCGACTCGCAACCACCTCACCAGCCTCGATCATTTTCGGCATCACCGACCGTCTGGACCTCAACACCTCCTGTGCCTAGTCCCGGTCCTCCTCGCCTCATCATGACCTAGCTCCGAAGTCCTACAGTCACACAGACAAGCAAACCGTCACATAGCACCGCACGAAACAGCATATCAATAATAGCATATGTAAAAGGTACTCAACCCTAGAATACCCAAAACAAACTCAAACTCACTAAAACAACCGTCAATTACTCATCACCAATATGGGGATACCTCCACATGGTCTGTCACCTACCCTTGTCAATAATCTTCCTAAATGGTCAGAAGTTACCTTCTTTTTTGAGAAGAGTGACTGTCTGATCCCTTTGACTCGACCTGGTCGGTTTCTGATCATGGTTGAGCCCACCATTAACAATTGTCAAATGAATCGCATGTTGATTGATGGTGGCAGTTATTTAAATGTTCTATTTGTAAGTGCTCTTGATGAGATGCATGTTCCCCATACTAGAATAAAGTTTGTACGATATTCATTTCATGGAATCGTACCAGGATCTTCGATCAAGCCCATTGCCAAGTTTTTTTGCCTGTCACATTTGGGTCTTCTGGCAACTTCAAGACAAAGAAAATCTCCTTTGATGTGGTAGATTTCGACACGATGTATAACACCGCACTCAGACGACCAACTTTAGCACATTTTATGATAGTCGCTCACTATGTGTATTATTGTCTTAAGATTCCAGGTCCCAAGGGAGTCATCATAGTTTGTTATGATAAGAAAATTGTGCAGTGTGTGACCGCAAGTCCCTCAAGATGGTTGGCTAGCTACCGACTCAAAAAGCTATCACGGTGCAGCCTTTGAGTAAGCACTTGAAGCCTAAAACCACACTAAAGCCGAATGAAGTGGTCAAGGAGGTTCCCCTGGACCCAGCAGAGCCTTCGAAAACCATTCGCGTCGGGGGTCACTTCCGACCCTGCATAGGAAGATGCTCTCGTCACTTTCCTCTAAGCAAATGCAGATGTGTTCACGTGGTAGCCATCCAACATGCCCGGGGTCCCCAAGGAGGTGATCAAGCACGAGCTAGCTCTATAGCCTGATAAGAAACCTGTAAAATAGAAATTACGGAGATTTTCACTAGATCGATGAGAAGCTATCAGATCAGAATTGGATAAGTTACTAAAGGCAGGCTTTATAAGAGACGTCAATCACTTAGAGTGGTTGACTAACCCTGTAATGGTTAAAAAGTCTAATAGTAAGTGGTGTATATGTATAGACTATACTGATTTAAATAAAACTTGTCCAAAAGATAATTTTTTTGCTTCCTCGTATTGATCAATTTGTTGACTCTACTATTGTTGTGAAATCCTAAGTTTTCTATATGCATACTCTAGTTATCACCAGATCATTATATCTTTAGAAGATGAAGAGAAGACCGCATATATTATGCCATTTGGAGTATTTTGCTATGTCATAATGCCATTTGGCTTGAAAAATGTTGGTCTAACTTTTCATCATTTGATGCAATTGACCTTTATATATCAAATGGGCCAAAACTTGGAGGCTTATGTTGATGATCTAGTCATCAAGAGCATCAAACAACTTAATTATATTTTTGACCTGCAGGAGACTTTTGACAACCTCAGAAAGCACCACTTGAAACTCAACCCTGAGAAGTGTGTGTTTGGAGTTTCTTCAGGAAAGTTGCTTAGATTCATTATTTTGACAAGATGTATCGAGGAAAATCCTGAAAAGATCAAGTCCATTGAGCAGATGCACCCTCTGACCATGAAGAAAGAAGTTCACAAACTCACCGGGTGCATGGCGTCTCTAAATCGTTTCATCGCACGTCTGGGAAAGAAAAAACTTCCTTTCTTCAAACTTATAAGGAAACACGAGGGTTTCAAGTGGTGAAAAGAGGCTAATGATGCCTTTGAGGATGTCAAGAGATATCTTATGAGTACTCCTGTTCTAGTTTCTCTTAAACCAAGTGAGACACTCTTAGTATATCTATCCGTCACTCCACCAGCAGTAAGTGTTGTACAGGTTGCAGAATGCAAAGGTGTCCAACGACCAATATACTATGTAAGCAAAGTCTTACATGGGCCTAAGGAGCGCTACTCTCAGGTCCAAAAACTCTCATATGCCCTCCTCATGTCTTCGAGGAAGCTATAGCATTATTTTCAGGTGCGCAAAATTATTATGCTGTCTAAGTTTCCTTAAGGAGAGATCCTCCAGAACAGGGAAACAGTGGGCACATGGCAAAATGGTCGATAGAACTTGGGGAGTATGACCTCCATTTCATGTCTCAAATGGCCATTAAATCCTAGATCTTGGTAGACTTTGCTGCTAAATTGACAAATCCTGAACTGTTCAGGATCCCCAGTACAACTACTACGATCAGTGGACAATATACTTTGATGGGTTGCTTACGCTAGGTGGCTCAAGGACTGGGGTAGTTCTGGAATCTCCCACGGGAGAGACCTTAAAGTGTGTCATTCAACTACACTTTTCGGCCAGTAATAACGTGGCTGAATACGAAGGTTTGTTGGTTGGCATACGAACTGCGAAAGCACTCGGGATTCATCGACTACTTGTGAGAGGAGACTCTCAACTAGTCATGAATTAGGTCGGCAAAGAGTATCAATGCTCGAGTTTGACCATGTCTTAGTATTTGTCAGAAGTCTGGAAGCTTGAGAAGCACTTTTTCAATTTCAAGTTACAGTATATCCCTCAGAAGGATAACTTTCTCGTGGAACAGTTGGCTTGAATAGCTTTTTCCCGATCACAAGTACCACTAGAAGTCTTCTTGGAGCAACTCCAAAAGCTATCTTTAGTCGAAGCACGGAGACAACTCCTAATGAGACATCTTCTCTTGAATACGATAATACTTGGATGGCTCCCTTCTACAAGTATCTTTAGAAGGGTTCAGAACCTGACAACGATCTCGAAGTAGATCATCTATCCCGCAAAGCCAAGATGTATACCTTAGTCGATGGGGTACTCTATAAATATAGTACTCAAGAGATTCTCATGCGATGCATACCACAAAAAGAAAGATTAAAACTCCTTAACAACATACACGCCTCTTATAGAACGCTGGTTGGCAAAGCCTTTCGACAATGTTTTTACTGGCCAACAGCCCTCAATGATGCCAAAGAACTTGTTAAGAAGTGTGTACAATGCCAATTTCAATGCCGGCAAATACACCAACCAGTTCAGACTCTTCAAATGATTCCTCTATCTTGGCCTTTTGTGACCTGGGGTCTTGATATCCTAGGGCTGTTCCCAAGAGTGCTCGGGGACTTCGAGTTCCTTTCTGTTTCTATTAAGACGTTCACAAAATGGATCGAGCCCAAACCTATGACTGGATAATGATGGAAGCTGCAAAAAAGGTTCATGATGAGAAGCGTGATTACTCGGTTTGGAGTTCCAAGTCGAATAATTACAGATAACGGTAAGCAATTTTTGAGTGCAAAATTTCAAGAATTTTATGACGAATTAGATACCAAACTTTGCTATGCCTCAGTTGCCTATCCCCAAAGTAATGGATAGTCAAGTATACAAATGGCCAGATAATACAAGGAATCAAGACTCGAGTCATCGACCAGCTTGTAAAGTGATAGGGGTTTGGGTTCAAGAATTACCTTCAGTATTATGGGCAATTCGCACGACTCCTAGTTGGGCGACAGGAGAGACTCTATTTTTCCTAGTTTTCAGGGTAGAAGCCAAGAGTTGAGAATCTTGGAACTAAAGATTTGGTAGACAAGTGTTGAAAACTTCAATGACTCCAACCAAGAGCAACATCGAGCGGACGACATTAACCTACTCAAAGAGATGAGGAATCAAGCCTTAATCCGCTCAGCAGTCTATCTGCAAGCGATGCGCAAGAACTATGATTGTAAGGTCCAGCCTCGTAGTCTTGCTATAGACGACTTGATATTGAGGAAAATCCAACCTTAGTCTAATCGAAACAAGCTTTCCCCCAAGTGGGAAGGTTCTTATACCGTGGTCGAAGTAACACGCTGAGGCTCAAGTACGACTTGCTATGGAGGACCGCCAGATTCTCTTAAACTCTTGAAACATCGACCAATCACGCAAATTTTATGTGTTTTTTCTACTCTTTCAATAAAGTTTTTAGTTTGATCAAATCTTTATTGTCGTATGTTCGTTAGAGCTTCTTTTATACTTTTTCGACCACTTTTAGTACATCCAATTTGTTTAACTAGTTAGAGAAGGGGACATCACTAGTTGAAGTCTCTTATCTCTGCATGTGGTCCTGCCCGCTAGAAAGAGCTTCCTACTGTCGATCGGTTCTTCACTCTTTCTACCAGCATAAAACAAATGAGTTGTCTATGAAAACATTGAACAGATGTATGAGAAAAACCTCTGGAGTGTTTTTCCTCTTGTTGTTTATGTCTTCGATTTTATTCACCTGGTCGAAGAAAGGGAACGTCACCTAGTCGAAGCCTTTCCTTTCTACACGTGGTCCTGCCTACTAGAAGGAACTTCGTAGTGTCGACTCATTCCTAACCTTTTGCTGCTAGTACATGTGATCGAATTTGACAACGATGGTTGGATGAACTACTCTGCTATCTGCATACTTTACTCTTTACTATTTGCTTTGTTTATTCTCATAAACTAAGTAAATCATCAGGGGATAGATAGAGTTATCAATATAACTTTATTTCTTAGTCATAAATTCATTATTTTTCTTTTTCTTTTTTGTCTTACGAGTACTAATTGCTCAACAAGAAAATCGCAGGAAAAGGAAGAAGTTTTTTTGTTGTGGTTACAGACCAAACAGAGAGAAAGAGTGGTATGGTAGTGGAGAGTTAGGTGAGCAATGCTTGGGGCTTCCCCATGGCCTGGACGGCTCATATATATATATTCACATGGGGAGTGCTTTACAATTATGTCCTTACACCCAAGTGTCCCTCTCAAGGGCATTTATGTCATTATACATGTCCCATTTTGGGCTTTACTACCTTCTAACAGGCCGACTGGGCTTAGGTGGGGACCACCCCTACAACATTTTTCATTATCCAAAGGTAAGTCTTTACAAAGGTATTATTTACAATTTAGTCTGAGGAAGAAGGAGAGCCGAGTTGCATCTCTTATGCAACCTTTTGACTAGTTGGCTCCAATTATTAGATCAGACAGGCTGCCTTTTCCATAGAGCAGCTGAAATCATGATCGATTGGGTGAAGGTTGAGGTTCTGATCACATGTCTTGAGTTTTGCCAAGGCATTGCTTACAATGCCTTTGACTGCATCCCTAATTAACTTAACCTGATTAGTATTCAAGTGGATAAGTGCTTCTCCAAAGCGTTGACTTGTAGTCCAATCAAACTCGCGTGAGTGGCTATGGTGTCCTCGGAAGGACATATCTTCTTCGCACCAAACTCACCAAGTAGATTGTTGAGAAGAGAGCTGTTGTCTTGAAGGATTGCCTTCATCAACGTCATTTTCTCTTGACTACGAGTAGAGGCTTCAATGAGATGTTTTATTTCAACCACAACCTCTACAAAAGAGTCATAAGTGGACAAGACAATACTCATCAAGAGACCAGTTAGAAGAATTGGTCAAAGGTGAAGCCTTTCTTACCTAATAACTGAGTATCGAGCAGCCTTGTTCTCTCGTCCTTGCCCTTATTGATACGAGTAAGTTCTTTGATCACTTTGGCCTTCTCTTCAACCTCAATGCAAAGCTTACTCAATTAAACCTCTTTTTCTATCGAAAGAAAAGAGTTAAGCAAAGCGATAAAGATGTGAATTAACATTTAAGAAGACAAAAGGGTAAAATGCTATTCTTAGCCTTAAGTTTGAATTTAGAAGGGATCTTCCCTAAGGAAGGTTTCTTTGATTTTTTCTCTATGACCACATCTGATCATTGAGGAATGGGGTCATCTCTGACCACGTCTGGTCATTGATCCTGAGCAAGTGTTACTACTCCTTGTTCTTCTTGCCCTTCTTTATGGTCAAGACTAGTTTCGACCACCTGAAGAGCACTTTCTTTCTCGATTATTGGCTCTGCTAGTGCAACAGTCTTCATAAAAAGACACAAAACTCTTCTAGTTATCCTTTTTGACTTGCTTAATAAAGCCTTGAGAAGTGCCAACTAAGAAAGTTTTGTCATCGTAATAGTAGGGTACCTTGATTTAGAAGCTGGTTGCTCTAGTACAACTACACCTATTTCCTCTGCAGCAGCCACGTCTACAAAGAACTACTCGATGGGGCCAAATAGGGAAGGAGGGCGTGGAGCAGCACTTGAACTTCCGCCTTGCTAGTCGACAGCTTTTGTTAGTTGATGCCTCTTGGCCGAAGAAGCTTTAATTTCCTCTGCCTCTTTTCCGATAACCATCAGTTCGACCCCTTGTTCATCTTGATGGTTTTCCATGCCTACTTTCTACAAGAGATAAGAACACTACTTACTCATTTCCTATGACTACGGTGTCCTAAAGATAAAATCAATTTTTGATTACCTTTAGGCGTTCTTCCTTTCCCCGGTGGATATGTCCACCAAAATACGAGGAGCTACCACATTGAGTGATGGGGCTTTCTCATAGAGGAGTTTGACTTTAGTGTCAATCTCCCCCAATGGAACATCTGCTTAGACAGATGAGGCAATTAGCAATCAAAATTCATAATTCAACCAAAAGAGAAAGTTTGATTGTTAGTTACCATCCTCGTAGTCCCTAGTTGTATCCTTGGCCCCCGAATACATCCACAAAGGATGTGCTCGTTTCTTCAGAGGGCTGATATGATGAGTGATGAAGTCTTTCACCATATGCTAGCCGGTTAGCCCTTTCTCCCTTAAGTCCTTGATGGCTTGAATATACGAGTCTATCTAAGTGAGGTTCTTAGGGACTGAATTCTAGGAAGAGTTCTTCTCTGCAGCCTTCCCCACAAAAGAAAGGTTGTTTTCGTTGGTTCTCCCAGTAAAACCATTTCTTCTTCTAGTTTGGCCACAAAGACCGAGTAAATATCTAGATGTATTCCTCTATCTTGCCATCATGAAGCTTTAGACCACAGCTCCCAGCAATTTCTATTTGTCTGCTCATTTCATATTAGTACCAAAAGAGCTCTAGATCTGAAGGAATTCCCAGATAAGCCTTGCACAAGTACATGAATACACTTAACATGGTGATGGAATTGGGAACTAGGTTCACCAATTCCACCCCAAAGTGCTTGAGTATGACTGTGAGAAAGGTGTGAGCGGGAAGTCGAAGGCTGTACTCACAGTATGCTTGAAATACTGGGATTTGCCCAATCTCCCACAACAGCTAATGTTGTCCAATAGCTTCAATCCACTTCACAAATTTCCTTGAAGGGATCTTCTCAGCTACGACCAAGGCTTTCATCTTCATAGGATCCATCTCTAACACCGGCCAATTAGAAGAGGACTTCGTCATTTTCTCTAGGTGGTTGGTTTGGATTTGTAAGAAATTAGAGAAAGAAGATGGCTTGGTTAACGGCGGAAAACTCAAAGAGGATTGGAGCAAAAGGGAAAAGTAAGAAACCTAAAGGTTACCCCATGGTATGTTTTTATAGCCGTACGAGTCAGATACCAATCTCGGGAACTCAACAGTTACTACCTCTTTAGGAACCACTCCAAACGGACAGATCGGCAAGAGTCAATATATATTCTTTTATTCCTATCTGAAATCAGCATGCCTTTACAACTCAAGCGAAATTACCTTTTTGATTAAGTTCATTTCTGGTCTAATTAAATCGAAAAGGCTTTGCTTTCGATCTTAACTTGTTTATGACTTCTCTTTCTCAAGTAAGTTATTTTTACTTGAAGTTGGAGGCTAGATGACGAGGATATAATAGTCCTCAAATTATTATTTATTTTTAAATGATATTATTACATCATTGTACTCCTTGAGTATACCTCTTGTTCATAAGGGAGAAATTTAGTTAGATGGTCATAATTCCTTCTACGACCACCCCTTAGTCGTAAGCCTTTTCTGTGACCGCTTCATGGTCATATGTTCTCCTATGAGCCTGATACAGTCGTGAGTTATCCTGCGGCCACCCCATGGTCGTAGACTCTCCTGTGACTAACCTAATTTTGACTGGCTTGTCTACGACAACCTATTACATCGTGGGTCTTTCTAACAAGGCTGTTAGTATATGCACTTATTCTCTAGAATAACCGTGCATTACTTCTCTTTGACAGTAACCACCTCATGACGAGTGAGATACCACATCTCTGACAATAACTTCCGTCAGACGGTTATCATCACAAACGTTAAGACGTCTCTTGGCGTGGAGCAACTGCCACCACCTCGCAAGCTATATAAGGGTTGACATCAGGGAGAAGAGGGGAGAAAGACAACTGAAGTAGCGCAAGACATTCTGCATTACTTTTTCTATGTGATCATAGCTAGGTCGTCAGGAAATTCCCTGAATCCAAATAATGGTATGTAAGATCGATACTAAATTATTGACACATCTCATAACCAATATGGCATACTAAAGCTTTTAGAAGGGAATACCTGAAGACACTTATCTGCAAGCATTGGAACCTAGCACCAAAGAAATCATTTAGATGTACCAATTAGTAGTGGCTATCCAATAATTGTGATAAAAACAGAGGATCTATGATGAAAAGCCATTTCCACGAATATAATACTTAATGAGCCAACAAACTAGGACAACCTATTACCTCAATAAACCTTAATTCAAACCCCAATAGAAACATTCAATTTAGTCTCCAATTAGTAAGTTGCCAATCAGTCAAGTAAAAATGAAACTAGTAGAAATGACCTAAACATACGTAAGTTTGCCTCTCTAGTTGTATTTCATCTATACAATAGTTACACAAGTACAAGAAACAAACCTTTGATGCTATGATATGATTGTGATTCCCTGCATGAAACTTCACTCTCTTGGTAGTTGCCATGTGACCCTCTAGATGCATCTGGCATGTTAAGAGGACAATACTTATTCAACTAACAGAGTGGGCACTTTGAATGCTATAAAACAATATCTGAAATGGAAAAGTAGTATAGGACCTCCGCCTCTTATTTGTTATCGGACCTCTGCCTCTTATTCTGTCCCCTTTCATTATTTTCCCTACATTATAAATATTTAGTTTTGCATTAAAGACTTGTCAAATGTATAGAAAAGATTACCAGAATTAAGTATTATAGATGATATGCAATCAAAGAAAAATGAGCCACATCTTAGATTGCATGTTTTTTGTAAGTATCAAACCGTACCGTTCACAACCATTAGTGGGATCAATAGTAATTCCATTTATGCCTTTCCTAATGAGAAAATCAGTGTCACAATCTACATGATTACTAACATCATTGTTCATTTTCTAGCTTACAGAAATTCTCATCACATTCATCTCTATTGTCCCTTTCATTCTCCAAAACCATCAAATTGGTGAAAATACTAAGTTAAAACTAAATGAAATGGAAAGGTTTGTTGTAGATGGATGTAAATTAAAGGGATTGTATTGGATCTATTAGTTCTCTTAAACAAATCATGGCCCAAATCCCTTCACAATATACCTTGTGTGGCAAGACAAAAGAGAGAGAAAATGGTCGACGGCTAACTAGATGAGGGCGACACAACACAAACAAGGGACTACTACTAATAGCTATCACATAGCTCACACAACACTAAACCAAAAATAAACTTACTAACAAATTTTCTCACATAGGTAACAAGCTACTAACTAACAGAGGGTACTTACTATCAGCTAACACAACTACTAGTAATGAACAACTCAGTGCTAAAAGAAATATACTCACAGACTATACTACTAATAAGCTACTAATAGAGCACAATTACAGAATGAAGATTTAACATTCACACATACATTCATAAGTCACAAATCGATGGCCAGAGTCTACAATCACACAGTGCAAAAATCATCCTCATTCAAAGTATTAGAAATCAGCATACTAAATAAGAATTAGAAGAAAGAGGGGGAAGAAATTGAAATAAACCAAGGAATTGAGCAGTAGCAGGGAAGCAGAGGGTAGGGAAGATGCCAGAGTTGTAGAAGGGGTTGTGGTCGCTGGCGTCAATGGCATAGGAGATGAATCCAAGGTTGGAGAAGTGGCGATCATCGTGCTGTCATCGTGATAGTGCACCAACTTGACAATGGCTCAACAGGCAACTCTGCTGCATTGGATGAAGATCTCGACGACCCGACGGTGCTCGGAGGCTCATTGGACAGGTGGCCGATGACGATGATGGTGGCAATTGGAGAGGGGCAAAGGATGAGGCGCCAACGTAGATTCGAGGGCAGCTATGGTGGATGAAGCGGGGTGGCTACGTCGGTAGTTATTGGAAGGGCACACCAGTGAGATGGCCTGGCTCACCGACAAGATGGAGGATGTGCTAATTGGATCTGTGGCGTGGCAGCATGGTGGTTCAGTAGGAGAGGGAGGAGAGGAATAGGATGGCAGCATTGGTAGAGATGTGGTAGCCACTGGCAAGCTAGAAGGAGTAGAAGCAGGCAGCGACCGGATGTGGAGAAGGTGGAGATTTAAGGGAAGAGAGAGGTGGAATAGTGGTGGCATAGATCCGAGCAGTAGGATGGCGGAGAGAGATGTGATGGTGGTAGTGGAGGTGAGGTAGCAGAGGTGTCCGACGAGGTCAGGCTCGGCCCTCATGGCGCCGGTGGTGGAGAAGAAAAGGGACATGAGGAGAAGCAAGAGGGAGCTAAGGAAGAAGAAATGGGAATAGTGTTGGAATCCCATGGTATATGGTAGAGGCGATTTGGGGAGAGAGAGAGGCGAGGTGGTGGTGCTAGACAGTGGAGATGGTAGTGCGTCGCCGTGACTAGCCCAACCACCGCAGATGCCGGAGTTGGAGAAGAGAGATCAAAGGAGAGGGAGAAGCAAATTGAGGCTAAGGAAGAAGAAAAACAGGAATCAGGCTCGGTCCTTGTAGGCAGCAACGCTAGGGTTAAAAGGGGATTTTGTAACTTTGCAAATTAGTTCCTCCAGGTTTTTATATATTGCAAATAGGTCCTCAGTTGCTTTGAATTCTTATGAACTAGCCCACCAATGCTCTGATTTCATCACAAGAAGATCCTACACGTCCATCATGGAGTGTATTTTTATGCGTAGTAATGATTGGAGCCCAATTTTGCTGATTATGTGTCTCATCGCATTGGCCTGTAAGAAAAAGAAAGAAAATGTAAAATGATCCCTTTTGGCAATTAATCAAAAAAATATGTGTAAATAATGGATAATGGTCATAGAATGCAAAAAATGTAAGGGGTAAATGATGTCCCTGGTCTGATTGGTTATTTTGTATTTTGGACCTCTATGTTCGTGATAATTACAAACTAGTCCCTACTCATGCTGATTTCTTTTGTTCTGGACCTCCGGAACTCCGATTTTATTATTATTTGATCCTTCACGTTTGTGTCAACGCGTACTTTTCTACAGAGTGGTCCAAGAACACCAATTTTGAGGAGGGGAATTGGGGACTGAATGAGTGAATGTGTATACTTGCCTCATTCTTTTTCTCTTATGTCTTAGGTACCTATTAGGAGAAATAAAAGGAGGGAACAAAAATGGTCTATGGCGCCATTTCTAAAATTTTATCACTTCACTCAAATTTGCTTCACACCACTCGCCATACATCTTCTGATTTCTTTTCTTTTTGGCCAACTCTTATTTTTCTAATTGCCCCCATGTCAATATGTTTGGAGGCAAGCATGACTAGTTAGCCTCATAATGTTCTGGGGGCAAAAACAGCTACCTCAAATTCTGGATGCTTTGCCTCAGATTAGAGTATGGTCCTGAAGCAAGCACATTTACCTCAGAATAGTACTGTGAGGCTAACGCTTTGCCTTGGAATATATTTTTGAGACAAACAATTGTTGTTAGCCTCTGAAAGGCTACCTTAGTATCCCTACTTTCTTGTAGTTGACCTTTATCATCTTCATCACTGTAGCATTGAACTTCCCCTCAATGAAAGGTGCCCTGTACAGATAAGCCAAATCCATCGCATGAAACTTTGTAATTTCTTCTTTGATAGAATAACTTAAAGACATATTTTTTAACCTGTTTAAGTGGTTGATAAACTTTGTCTTGTTACCACGACGCAGGATCGCAATGGCAACAGAGGGGGTAATTAGTGCCTCACAAATTTTCCTAAGTATTATCAAATTGTTTACTCCAATAGCTATAGAACTATAAAGATTAGAATTGAAAGACAAGAGAAAAGTAACAATCTCAAAAACCAAATACCTTTATTTTGCACTAGAGCGGTCTGACCGGCCACAAGGTTGCGGTCTGACCGGTGATCTATTTGCGGTTTGACCAGTGCCTTAGCAGTCTGACCAATGGCAACCAAGCAGTTTGACTGGTGGCCGGTATGACCGAGCCTAGGAGTAGTCTAACAGCTCCCCTATTCCCAAAATAGAAAATCAACTCGAGTCCAAACTACTTTTGGTGCAACTCCCAAAATCTATAGCTAAATGAAATAAAACTTTGCACACACTTTGCTTAGAGTCTCAAGAACTTGTTCCATCCAAGGATAGCTTGAATCCTTGTCAAAGTACCAACCTTTCTCAAGTATAAGCAAAGTTGCATCAAAACCGAGCAAAAACGAAAAACTCAGGATATAACTTGCTTGTGGGTAAAGGATGGCAAGAGGGCTCTAGATGTATTTGCACATGTCACAGCAAACAAAATCTTCTAGATATTCGAAGAAAAAACCTTGAGATCAAGAAACTTCAAGATTAGGCGAAAACCGAGCAAAACTGGGCAACTCGAAAATCCTTTAAGATTGGTGCCTAGATGGATGGAATTTGATCTTTACGAGTCATCTCCATTACTTACATGTCCTTGGCACACAATAAGACCAAGAAATGAAGAGGAGATGAAAACCAACAAGAACAAGAGCAAATCAACCAAAACAAGGAGAAAACCATGAGAGATGAACAAAGTTGATATATTGCTACTTGAAGATGAAGATTTTATAGCCACTCCACCTGGAGAATAAGAGAGTACACTGCAACACTCACACTTCTTAAATTCTATCCCTATAACACAAGGTTGGAATAAATGGCTAGATGGTTGGATGGTTAGCTTACAAGCTTCCATCCCAACCAGTTAAATAGATGAGGCAATCAACCTACATTTAATCTTAATAGATACTATCCACTAGTACAACTGGGAAAAACTAATCCTACGCAACACGGGTTTTACTCATACACCTAACTCATGCACGCTTTTGAAAACATGAGCCCGAATCCACTAAGTCTTCATCCTTTGATCCACATGACATTTTCAGCTTATTCTTTGTAATACCCCAAATATGCATAAGGGAAAATGATAGCGATTCAAGGGCGATGTTTGCCATCAGACCCATCAACCTTCTAGAGTGTCGATTTAGTATCGCGCACAGAGTTCCCAGACCATCCCAGGACGGTCGGCACCGTCTGAGGTTCCCGGACCGCCTAGGGACAGTCGGCACCATCTTGCGTCTCGGGTGTTCATCATCCGGCAAATTCTATCTTACCTTTTCACCATGTTACCGCTGCAGTAAAGACCCCAAAGCCAACTTAACCCTTGGACCAAAATGCCCCTGAGCAGTCAATTATTTGAGAGAGGAATGGGAGGGCGATTCGGACATTTCACAAGCCAAGGCAGCCCCAACCATGCTCATTTAAGCTAGCCCTTGAAGCAGGCCCTCATTTCCCACCAACATTCTCTCGGCCAAGGTAAGAACAGAGCCAACCGAAAACACACTCTCTATTCCTTCACACTATCGAGCCAAGAAAGCCAACCTCAGAGCACAAGCTCATTTCTCCTCTCTTCTTCTCCACTAGAACAGCCCCACATAGCCTTGCCATCTCGGCCAGCACAGGTAAGCAAGGTGAGTTTCCAATCAAGGGAATACCACACGCACACATAGAGAGATTGGAGGTAGGGGCGACCGAGGGAGGCGAGGTGGCATAGGCAACCGAGGGCGGCGGAGGCGGCCGGCGGCCGTTGGCCGGGCCGGCCGGGCAGTGCCCAGCGCCCTACCGCCACCGCGCGCGCAAGGGGTGGGCACGAGTTCGGCCCGGACCCGAGGCGCAGTAGAGGGGGAACGGCGGGGAGGAGCTGGGGGCGGTGGGGGAGGCGCCGATGCCGTGGAGGCGGCCGGTTTGGGGAGGAGCCGCCGGCGGCGCCCCAGATCCACGTGCCGAGGCCCTCCGCGCCGCTAGCCACTGAGAGGGAGAGGGGAGGCGAACAGAGGGGAGACCGCGACGGCAAGTGGCCGGCGGCGAGGGGGAAGCCGGCGCGCCCATGCGCCGTGCGCCGCCTGGAGGCCAGCCGCTTGGCCGAGCGCGCATGAGAGAGAGAAGGAGAGGGAGAGAATGGGGGAGGGCCGTGGAGGCGGAGAGGCCGGCGGTGCCCATCGGCCGGTGGCAAGGGGAGGGGCCGGCACGCCCTTGCGTCGCTGCGCCGCCTGGAGAGGCCCTTGTGGCCGAGTGGAATGAGGAAAGGGGAGAGGTGGCTGGTTCGGCCAAAAGAGATAAGGAGGAGAGAGAAGGAAGGAAAGGAGAAGAGAAAGAAAGGAAAGAAAAGAGAAGAGAAGGAAAAAAAGAAAAAAGAAAAGAGGTGAAAAAGAAAGAGAGAAAAAAATGGGTTTGGCACCTGCGCGATAGGTCCCTCAAAACCCGTGCGTTTACGCCAAAGATCGGGGTTTAGCGCATGGAGTCGTTGTTCTCCGTTTAAGCTCTGATTTCTGTTTTGCCGTTGAGTCGGGTTAACATGTACGCAGGTGGAGGTCCCGGGTCGGAGCCGTCCATGCGTCATCCCCGAGGCTAACCAGGCAAGTGCATTGTAAAGCGGTGAATTCGGGTAGTGATTTCGCTTAAATTGAATGATTTGGGGTAAGTTTACCTTTTCCGGGAGCATATTGAGAAAAGATGAATAATGAACGTTAAGACATAGCAAGTTGATATGCATAAATGAACTTGTAAGTGCATGGTAGAACAGTGGATTGTCATGAATGATTGGTATCTTTATGTCTTCTGTGACATGTTCTACAGTGACTTATGATTTCGTGATAATCATACTTTGATTAGTGTTGCTTATGATAAAGTGCTAACAGTGAAAGCATGTTGCATGTGGCATTGCATTCATACACAGACAACAGGACCTACTTCAGTAGGTACTCCATGGGGTGGAGCTTGGGACCTCGTATGAAAGAGGACGGGGATTGAGTGGTTCATCGACGGGTGAACACTCCGCTTTACCGGTATAAGCTACAGTTACAGACGCATTGCATTGCATTGCGTGAAAACAGAACTGAACAGTGATACAGTTACAGATGCATTGTATTGCATAACGAGTTAATAATGAAACAGATACAGAGATAGTGTTGTATAGTTCACAGAGATTGGAGGTGATAACAGTAAAATAGTTACAGAGATAGTGACGTATAGTTCACAGAGATTGGGGGTGATAACAGTAAAATAGTTACAGAGATAGTGACGTATAGTTCACAGAGATGGGAGGTGATAACAGTAAAATAATTACAGAGATAGTGATGTGTAGTTCACAGAGATGGAATGTGGTAATAGTGAAGTAGCTACAGAAATAGTGATGTATAGCTCACAGAAATTGGGAGTGATAATAGTAGAACAATACAGAGATAGTGAGGAATAGCTCACAGAAATGGGAAATGATGATTGTAGAATATTACAGAAATAGTGAGGAGCAGTTCCCAGAAATGGGAAATGATGATTGTAGAATATTACAGAAATAGTGAGGAGCAGTTCCCAGAAATGGGAAGTGAAGGCGGTAGAATAGTTACAGAGATAGTGAGGTGTAGTCCACAGAGATGGGAAGTTATAACCGGTTAGTAGTATAGGCTAAAGCGATGAGAAAGAAGTGCATGTGCGTAAGCATGATAAACAGATCATCGGAACGTAAAGTGGTTAAAGGGAAAAGAGGTTAACTGGAAAAGTGGTTAATGAAATTGGAATGATAATGGTCTAATGAATGAACCTGTTATTTGCTATTTTGCTTTGTACTTGCTGAGTCGGTGGACTCAGCCTTGCTTTTTTGATGTTTTTAGGTGACCGTCGAGGACGATCTATACGGGCGGGAGTAGCACATGGATAACTGGCACGAACCAGCAGCACTCTTGTATCACCTTTGTCAGTGTACTTTAGCTTTGTTAGGCTAGAGTACTCACTAGAAATGCTATGATGTAACTGAACGCAGTAATATAAATGAATTTAATGTTGGTTTAAATTCTTCTAGTGTTGATGAAGTGGTAAGAGATTACAGAGGTGGTAACATCTTGGCCCAGAGGGTGGGCGGGGTGTTACATTCTTGACCTAAATCACTTTCCCAAGTGCTACTGAAGTGCCACAGTTTTTATCTAATGCAGTTTCTAGTATTTGGTGAACTTACCAAAATATCCTTCCTTGACCAGTCTTCATCTTCCCTTCCAAGCAATTACCATGCTCATCATGTGTAGGTACACCAATCGCATGCCCCACATTAGCAAGTGTCTCCTGTTCTAGTTCCACTAGACCATGCTTCACTTAGAACGATGAAGGCACTTGGTGAAACATATCGCTTGAACCTTCCATTCAGCATTTCCCATCTTCTTTGTGTCTGCTTGAGTTTAGCCATCTCACACAACATCCTTTATCATTCTGGACCTTGGTTCATCCATGAGTGTAGCCCCAATCTTCACCGTTAATCATAGTTGACTCTAAGTTTCACTACATATCCAAAGATAAAGAAATTATTTTTGAGCACAAATTCTTTATAACTTGACCCACATTAGGCAAAACGTGCTTCAAGCAATATTAATGCACTAACCAAACATATATCACATAATCCCGAAACCAAATTCAAAAAATCTGAAAGATATACTTCCAGACTAACCGCCAACCAGAGGCTGGTCTGATCAGTTGAAAACTATGCAACCAACCTTCTCTGGAAGAATGTAGCCGCCAACAAAACGTCAGTCATACCACTCTACGGTTTGACCACCACGGTCATACCGCCCATCGTGGTCTGACCAGCAATACACCAATGGTCTGATCAACAACAAGCCAGCGGTCTGACTAGTTTTCTGACAACAAACCTAACAAAATGTAAATTTTGCAAAATTCAAATTCTAGCTCTATAAACTTGGCAATTGTTCATTGTAACATTATCCTGTACTTTCTTACATGGTCTATGGTGGAGCCAGAATATTTTTGGAGCCCGAGCACACAACCCATGCCCACCTCGTCCACGCGACGCCTGGCTCTCCAGCTCACACCATGTCTGGCTCTCCAGCTCACGCCCACGCGAACTTCACGGCCGGTTGCTGTTGGAGCTGGATGACAACATGCTATTAGGTTGGATAGTAGTGGATATGTGTTGCTTTCGCTTTCTTGTAGATCTTCAATTCACGGTGAGATTTTTGTTGTGATTACATGGGTTTGACTTTGGGGGAATTTGGTTAGCAATTGCTTAGGGAGCTCCTCAAGATTAAAGGCAGTGATTCTGGATGTTCTGAATGGATTACTACTTTGCTTGTTCTTGAACACATAGTTGGCCCCAATGTTATGGCCAAGTGGAGGTTCTACAAACACCCAAACATTGTTTCTTTCAAAACACTAACTTCTCATGCCATATAGCAGCACGACGTAGTATATTTGGAGGTCGATGTGACCCAAACTTGTCTACAACGACCAGCTTCCTACCAACAACATTGGATGATGTAGAGCAACCAAGTGACGGTGCCACGCCAAGGAAAATTGATCTAGAACAAATAATCAAAGATTGGTCCATTTAACCAACCAAGAGTGAGCCTGTAACAAGATTTTGCACAAACAATTTCAAGGAAAACCTCAACAAAATGACAGGGCAAATAATTGATGAAGTGAAAGAGGAAGCAGTGCCAACTCAATAGTTCAGCCACCCAGTTGATCTTTTCGTCAACTTTCAAGCTAAGTATGCATTAATTTGGACATCTTCAGCATGCATATGATACATATCTTGAAAGCGGCTTCTAAAAGTGGCTTTTGGCTTTTGCTACAATACCTAACTTTCAAATGGAGTATTTTCTCAAGACGGCTTCTACAAGTTAATTGTAGTACAAGTTAAAAGGCTAACATCTCTATCAACCAAAATCGCAAGAGAGTATCTCTCTCTCTGTAATCTCTGTCGCAAATAGCCAAAATTCAAAATTTTCAGCCAAAAGCCATAAGCCACAGCCAAAAAGAACAGACCCTTTATTAGGTCTAGTTTCGCACAATTTACAGTGCATCACTTGGAGATGTGTGCCAAAATTTGTGACTAATTTGGTGGAAGTTGCACATGCTATCAAGGTGGTGCATGCACGAGTTTCAACAAGTTTACTCCTTGGTAAACATTTAGCTGGTCATTAATGTTCACACCTTACTAGGAGGATTGTTCCTAATCTATAAAAATGCCATATCCAAAGATCAAAACTTTCTATCTTGCATATTATACCAAACACCTTTGAGTTTGTATTCCTTCTTGAGAGGTCTCTCAACTCCAAACTGGTTGTTGTTCAAACTAACTTATCATCAAGGTGTCGAGACCTTGGTGTGGCATCTCTTCTTCCCAATTTCGAGCTTGTTAGCCACAAATCCTTGGGTTGTGCACCATTGTTGTTGCTAGGTTGCACACACATTTGTTCCTATTTGATTTGCATCACTGGTGGCGGTGGTCGATCTCCTGCCCTTGCACCTTAGTCCATGCACCACCTGGACCTCAGAGAGAGAGAGAGTGGAGAGAAGGCAAAGAGGGGGAAGTGCTTCTAGAAAATTTCGAAGCAAGAGGTAGGGGCTCATTTTAAGATAAAAGGCTAAAAACATAGCTTTATTACTCCCTCTAATCATAAAAGAAAGTCGTTTTGGGTTACGTATAGTCAAATATTACAAACTTTGGAAATCAATATCTCTTTGAATATTTAGATTGAAACATGAAAATAATGCATGTAGATTTGTTTTAAAAAATACTTTTATAATATTATAATTTTATTAGATTTTATAAATATATTACAATAAAAGTGAGTGAGTGATCAATGCTGCATTTACTTCATTTTTTACCGGAGGAAGTAGAAGTTAAGGAAGGGTCATTGCGGGGGTTGCCAGATTTTACATGAGCAGCACAAAACGATAAACAAACTTGCACCCTGACTAGGCAGGATCTTCAAGTACCTACGACAGGTGTCGATCGATTCTATTTAAAAGTATTGTGATTTTTAGTTTTTAATTAATTACAAAAGAGATTTAGAGAGGAGAAGATACTCATATTAAAAAGTCATTTCATTTAAAATGAACCCTACAATAACATCTATAAATAACTTATGAAACCTATATCGAGAAATCGTTCCGTTGAAAAACCGAGCATGCAAAACATTGTGACCCAACGCTGAACCAGCTCAGACAAGGTAGGGGGTTCTTCGCAAAATTCGAAGTGAACAGAGGAGCTACGGATGCTCCTCCGTTCCCGCAAGCTGATAGATGTTTAGACCCCCTTCTCGGGTCAACCACCGGTGCAGAGGCGGGGCTGGGGAGCTGGTGATCAATCGATCAGTGGAGGATCACGACGGGGATGGAGGCCGCCCTTTTGAGCGGATTCATAAAAGTTATCCTGCCGAAGCTCTTGTCGATGGCAGCTGAGAAATACAAGCTGAAGAAGAGCCTTAAAAATAACATCAGATTCCTGGAGAAAGAGCTCCGCATGATCGTCGGTGCTATCGACGATGAGCTCTCCTCGCAGATCGGACATCACGGGGCCGTACCGCGGTTGGCGACAGACGAGCTGCGCGAGTTGGCTCACGCCATAGAAGACTGCATAGAGAGCATCATCTATCGCGCGACCAGGGAGCAGCAATCATCGCCGTTAGGTCGGACTGTTCGATCCCCCAAGACGCTGCACATCAATCTGCAGTCAGCCCAGGAGTTGCAGCGACTGAGGAAGTTAGCGGAGGAAGCAAACGAGCGGATGCAGAGATATACGGTCCCAGGTCAGCCGTCCTCTGATACCCATGGGGAAGAATCTTCCTCCTGTGTTGCATCTGATCCGCGCATTCTTGACGCGGAACTCGTCGGCGTCGATGCGCCCCGGGCGGAGCTCCTGGAGCAGCTGGCGGAAGCAGTCGAGGGGCAGCCGAAGCAGCTGAAAGTGATCTCCATCGTCGGGTTCTGCGGTTTGGGGAAGACTGCCCTCGCCGCGGATGTGTACAATCGAGAAACCGGCAGCAACAGGTTCGAGAAACATGCGTGGGTCTGTGCCGCGCACAAGGGGCCGAGGGAGGTGCTCACGGACATGCTCCGGAAACTTAGCTCCGATGCTCTTTCTTGCCAGGCAACTCTGCTGGACACCTCGAATATCGGCCAGCTCTGCGTAGATATCAAACAACATTTGGAGAAGAAGAGGTAAGGAACTTTCTGCTTAATTTTCTTTGCATTTTAGATCTATAACATTTTAAGCAAATCTCCCTTATTTACTTATATATCAGAATCAGGGAGTGCATTATTATCTGGCCAGCACAAATATATCAGTTTGGTATTATCTTGCTAGCTAGTGACATAGCTTGAGTCAAAATTTGGTATTATCTAACAAAGTATGCTCCAAATCCTAATAAGCAACGGCCAACTTATTACTCCCTCTGTTAGCTTTTACTTGACATTTTTTATTTTTTACGGTATTCAAGATGCGACTTTGGCCGCTACTTTTTATAACTTTACAATAATATATACTAATAAAATTCTAATATTATAAAAATGTTTTTAATAATAAATCTAATGATATAATTTTCATATAGTAAATGTAGATAGTTTTAAATCTATTGGTAAGTTTGACGGCACGGATTCTAGAAGGTAAGTAAAACAGAACAGAGGGAATACTTCACTAGTGTATAGGTAGCAACAAAAAACTCTTCATTGCTAGCTGTACTAGTTTGGGCATCAAATACTTGCAAAAGATTCTCCAAAGTTATTAAGAATGCAGCCAATGGAGTGACCAAAAGCCTTCACAAATTTTGGGCCCAAACTCGTCAAATGGAATGAAAAAAAAAAGAATTGTTGTGCAGCGCTACCTTTTTTCCGAGGACATGCAAAAACTTTGCATGTTATTGCGTTAATAGAAAGAGATGCAACTTACTTCTGAGTTCTGAGCATGGGACATTGTAGTGGTGTGAGAATAGAGGCAATCTTAGATCAACTCGATGATTATAGTGGCTTCAGAAAAGATCTTCATTAAATGCTGTTCCACTTGATTTGTCTTTCAGGTATTTCATTGTAATAGATGACATTCGAACAGAAGATCAGTGGGAAGCAATAAAATTAGCCCTCCCAGCAGATGAGGATGTTAGCAGCAGGGTAGTGGTGACGACGACTATTCGGTCACTAGCTAATGCCTGCAGCTCTGCTAACGGCTATGTGCACAAAATGAGCAGACTTGATAAGAAATGCTCGAAACAATTGTTCTCCAAGAAAGCATGTCCGGAGAAATATTCACGTTACAAGCAGCCCGATTCAGCAGCAATTTTGAAGAAGTGTGACGGCCAGCCACTTGCTCTGGTTACCATAGGCAAATTTTTGCAAACGAAGGGTTGGCCGACAGGACCTACCTGTGAAGATGTCTACAACCAGCTACATTATCATCTGAATGAAGACAAGATCTTCGAAAATATGCGACGGGTGCTGATCCGTAACTACACCAGTTTGCCTGGCCATGCCCTCAAAGCCTGCTTGCTATATTTTGGCATGTTCCCAAGTGATCATCCCATCAGGAGGAAAAGTCTGTTGAGGCGATGGTTAGCTGAGGGATTTGTCGGAACAGAACCTTCTAGCTCCTTGGATCCCGTAGTTGCTTTCGATGCACTCATGGACCAGAACATCGTTGAGCCAATCAATGTAAGCAACAATGATAACGTCAAGACTTGCCAAATTTATGGCATGATGCACGAGTTCATTTTACACATGTGCGTCTCTCAGAACTTCGTTACTTTATTTTGTGATGAGATGATAGAACCCAAATATGTTCGTCGGCTTTCTCTCCATCATCGCACTGTTAAAGATGGTGACAGTTTTGACAGTATTGATTTATTACTTGTCCGGTCTCTGACAATCTTTGGGGAGGCAGGTAAAACTGTATTGGACTTCAGCAAGTATCAACTGCTGCGAGTCTTAGATCTTGAAAAATGTGATGACTTGAAGGATGATCATCTCCAAGACATATGCAACCTGCTGCTCCTGAAATATCTGAGCCTCGGGGTGAATGTTACCAGACTTCCAAGGGATATCGCAAAACTGAAAAAATTGGAGACACTTGACGTAAGGAGAACGAAGGTAAAGATACTGCCAGTAGAAGTCTTCCAGTTGCCCTGTTTAATTCATCTGTTTGGAAAGTTTAAGCTTCCCAATAAAGTCAAGCAAAAGAGTGAAGTACAGGAGTTTCTCTCCAAAGGAAAAAGTAACTTGAAAACGCTAGCAGGGTTTGCTACCGACGGAAGTGAAGGGTTTCTGCGTCTTTTTATGGGTTATATGAATAAATTGAGAAAGGTGAAGATTTTGTGTGAGTTATCTGCATGTAGCGACTGGACTGATCTTAAGGAGGCCATTCAACAGTTCATTCAGGACGAGAAAGAGGCAAATATTGGTACTCGTTCTTTATCGCTTCATTTTGACGAATGCTCTCAGGGCTTCATAAATTCCTTAGAAGGTCCCTGCTACCTCAGCTCACTGAAATTACATGGCAGCTTGCCTGCATTGCCTCAATTCGTTGTTTCACTTCGCGGTCTCATAGAGTTATGCATTTCATCTACTAAATTGACAACGGGTGTTCTTGAAGCTTTGAGTAATTTGAGCTACTTGAAGTATCTAAAACTGATTGCTCATGACCTTGAGAAGTTCATCATAAAAGATCAGGCGTTCCCCAGGCTTCTACGTCTTTGTTTGGTTTTACAATGTCCGACATTCCCTACAATCAAAGAAGGAGCTTTGCCATTCCTCGTCACACTTCAGCTGCTCTGTAAAAATCTAGATGGCCTTTCTGACATCAAAATTGAATGTCTCAAACATCTTCAGGAGGTCACTCTTGATCCTGGAGTCACTAAAAATACAAGAGAAAAATGGGAATATGCTGCTAAGAAGCATCCAAATAGGCCAAAAGTTTTGTTGCTCAAATCTGTTGATACAGCAGTAAGTGAGCAAACAGACGATTCTATTGTGTCAGAGCCAGCCGAAAGTGAGACTTCAGAAAATTCTGTTGCATCGGAGGGACCATTACAAGGAACTGACATTCAAATGCTATGTAACCAGGGACTGGGATCCCCTTCTGTGCAGAACAAGAGAAGTACTTATATGGTTTCCTCTCTAACAAAAGTAACACTAATCTCAAAGCGCATGAAGGGGTAAGTAACAGCTATCCATTATTCATTGTGCTTTAAAAATTATACAAATCATTATTGAAAAAAGTATAGAAACGCATTCAACAGTTGTGAAGACCAATCAAGTTCGAACAATCAACTGAATTATGCTTTCAATAATATGGGGCATTCAGAAGTTTCTCCCCCTTTAAATGAGTTGTCGAATGGCATGGTGACTTCTTATACGTATCAAGGATCTTGATCCTTGGTGCAGGATCCAGGTCAGTATTCAAGACTTATTGCTCTTTAATTTTGCTTCTTGGGTTCAGTTATTTGTCCTTTCCACAAATATCCAAGCTTTCCAGGGGAATTCAATCCATACTGGACTATAGTTGCTAACTTGCCATCCTACACAATGTGATGCCTATTAGTCAGTTAACACTTGCTATCAGACTGAAGTACAACTTGATCTCACTGATGAGAGCTTCCTCTAGTTATAATTTGGTATTTGGTCGTTTCTTAACTGCTTTTAAAAAAATAGCAATTATCTGTTACTAGGTATGGAAGTATCTGAACCATACAGGTCAAACTCAGCTGGTTTGAAAATAGCTATCAACCCGTAACTCATGACTAGGCGATAAGAAGTACAGGCCTATGTATGATGATTAGTTCAATTGTTGTTTTTCTAAACCCTTCTTCATGATCAGTGTTGTGCTCCATGGTGAAATTAGCAAATTTAATTTTACTCGAAAAAATACATTTAATTTAAAGGGAAATTTTACCATCCTTGAGGGGGAAGAGGTACCAAATTTGAGCCGTTGATCACACTGATCGGACGACTGAGATTTGGCAGTACCTAGTGGTACCGGACGCGAGATACCAAGAGGTACAAGGTACCAAGAGGTACCAAATTTTGAGCCGTTGATCACATTGATTGAACGGCTGGATCTAATTTGGTACCTTTTGGTACCTTGTACCTCTTGGTACCTCCTCAAGGATAGGAAAACTGCTCTAATTTAAATAGTTGCTTGAATACAAATGTGATCCATCTTACTGATGCGTCATTGCTAAAAAAATGTTAACTAGACTGGGAAGGGTAAAAAAAGTTATGAAAGAGAAAAATCGCAACAGTTTTTGCTCATCAAGAATTGCTGGTGGTATTTCTATCCGATGTTGGTGAGGTGATATCCATATTGACAGTGCTTGTCATTTTACTAGGAAGTAGTAAAACAACGTTGCTGGATTGTCATTTATTAATTGCTGGAGGGCACCATACTGCAAGTTATGTCGGCGTCGATATCGACCAGTGGCTGTCTATCTTAATAAAGTTTAACACGTTGCCTGATTTGCATTTGCAGAATTACTCCAGTCGAGCATACTAATGGTCAAGTATAGTTTCCACTTTATCTCATCGTTGATTCAGTTCTCGGTTCATCCATATAGAACAATATTCGTACTTGCAATTGTTGTATGATTGTATCATGTTCGTCTAAATAAATAAGAACTAGTCATGTACTCAGCGTGTACACACTCTGTCTGTAATGTTGCGTGAACTGAATTTTGTACGTTGGTTGTTGCTTATTTGAGATAGCTTGGATCTAGGAATGAACCCTGACCCTGCAGATATGAATATCCAAATATTCATCGTGTACTAATTCAGAGTTCGCAGAAGTCCTCCCAGGAGGAAACAACATTGATGCCGCAACAACACAGCAAGTTTCGTTTTTCGAAAATATCAACATCCAAATTTGTAGTTCAAAAATTTGAATAACAAAATTCATAAATAAAATCTTGAAAATGGACTTTAAATTACAAATACCATATTTAATTTGTAATTAAGCCACTCCTTGAATTTGAATGCTTCAAAATTCTTGAATGAAAATTGCCAAATGTTGAACATGAAATTTAAAAAATTCTAAGACATTTGAATTTTCAGTATTTGAAATATTGAAAATTGAAAGTTTATTTTCAATATTGTTTATTTATTTCTGTTATTTTACCTTTAGAGGTCAAACTGTGAAATCCAAGTAATTCTTTTGATGGGTAAAAAAAATTTGAAGACAAATTAACCATGTTTTCCCCTAAATCCTTTGGAAGTAGTGTTGAATTCCTAGTCTCAACTCTGATGACATTTAAACATCTTAATTCTCCATAGTCGAAATACAAATTACTAGTAATAAGATCAGCATGCAGCTGTGCAGATTCAAGCAGTTTTTTACGAAAATAAAACACGTTATTTCCCTATTATCGATACCGCTTGTATACAGGGATGTAAACAGATTGAATACGGACGAATAATATCTCTACCATATTTGTTTTCATATTTTTTTTCTTGAATGCGGATACAAATACAGATACCTCGAATACGAATACAAATACAAATATGAATAATATTGAATACAGATACGAAGCAAATATAAATCGAAATGAATACGGTCACGAATATTTATCGGGACATGAAAACCCCTTAAACTATAAATCCAAAATTAATGAAAATACATAAATAGTTTATCTTGTCAAAACATTAATGAAATCTAAACAAGCATAAGTATTTTTATCCACAATAATCATACTATTGTACAGATTTTAAATCTTCAAATGGCAGTTAATTTTTTCTAAAGTCCTAAATAATTCTGAATGGATTTCTACCATTAATTTTTTTTCTAAAATCCTAAATAATTCTGAATGGATTTCTACCATTTACATGTGACTAATAAATTAATTGAGAATTTAAATTTGCATCAGAATGATTTAAACGACAGTACATCAATTTAATCGGTGCAAATTTTAATCTACCGACAATACTAAATTTATTTTTAATAAACATAAATATTTGCTAGTGAGCTGGTGGCAGGGGAGATGAGAGAGGCTGACTTAGGCTAGGCAATGTTGGGCTGAAATCTTGGATATCCGGATATGTATTATCTAGATAATCCGTATTCATATTCGCCAGATATCAGGCCTACTATATTCATATTCGTTTTCGACAAAAAAATCTGTATTTGTTTCCAATCTAAGAATTATCCAAAAAAATCTGATCCGACACAATCCGTATTCGTTTTCATTCGGATTGGTCAGAAACTATCCGATCCGTTTTCGCTCCTACTTGTATATGTTGCATTTACTTTCTTGGACGGGATGTTAATTTCCAAAAGGTGAAGTGCAAGTATGCATTTTGATGTAAGTTTTAATTCCGTGAAAGTGCGGGTGGTAATGTGCAATGCTGAAATTTAAGGAAGTTGTGGACCTTAGTGTGTAAAACAGGGCTAAAAAGAATACCCACTTGGCCACTTGTCGCAGTTTGCGCGCATCATAGTGAATATCAGAGCATATGACCATCGGTTTATTGCCCACCTGTCGCAAGCTGCCCCCTGGCCCTCCCTTCCCACGCAGAGTTGCCTCTATTCTGCATCTGCAGTGTTAATTGCAAAGATGATTGACCAAGTCACTAGATCTTCCTATGCTTTGGTTTCTCTCATCGGAGAGAGATCAATTCTTCCCTGAGCGCCATGGAGGCTCCGATGAGTTCTTCCCTGGGCGCCATGGAGGCTCCGATGAGTTCTTCCCTGGGTGCCATGGGCCCTCTTCTCCAGAAGCTCGATTCGCTTCTGGCTTTTGTGCACCGGCTGCCAAAGCCACTGAAGGATGGAATCGAGCTCCTCAAGGAAGATCTAGAAGAAATAAGCGCCGCCCTCGTGAAGCAGTCAATGGTAGATTCCCCAAGCCACAAGACAAAATACTGGATGGATGAGGTGCGTGAACTTTCCTATGACATCGAGGACTGCATCGACAGCATGATGTGGAGACATACTGATACCGACGCTGATGCCAAGACGAGATCCGTCCACAGCCACAGGGTTGGTCGTGTCAAGATTGCTCGGCTTTCCAAGACGCTGAGGCCATGCACAAGGATCGCTAAGATCGCGGAACTCAGGGCTCAGGTGCGAGAGGCGATTGAACGGCACGAAAGGTATCAGCTTGGCGATTGCTCCTCGAGTACTAGCCGTGTGCTCACTTGGCACGGTCGGGTTCCAGCGATACGTGGAGGCTCTGCCTATTACCCTGTTGGTGTCGACGACTCGAAGATGAAGCTTATCAAGTGGCTTACCAATGAAGCGGAGCCGCAGCTGAAAGTGGTGTCCATTGTTGGACCTGCAGGGGTGGGTAAGACCACGCTTGCCAAAGAGCTGTACCATGAACTTGAAGGCCAATTCGAGTGTCGGGCTTTTGTGCGGGCGTCGCGAAAGCTTGACACGAGGAGGCTTCTTGCGGGCATGATCTCTCAAGTTCAACGGCGTCAACCACCATCTGATGCCTGCACGGTGCAAAACCTCATTGACGATGTCCGGGGGCATCTCCAAGATAAGAGGTGTTTAATTTAACTAACTAAATGTATGCAAATTTATCTAGAGATATGCTATTTTTGAGTCTTACCAATTTCACAAATACGTTCATGAATGTTACATACATGATCGTGAAGGGAGTATATATGCATTTAAAACTCATTCGAAATAAATTTCATAAATAGTAAGTGTTGCAGCTGCATTTTTAAAAAGTTACCTTTTCATTTTATCATGTAAATTTTGCCGTTCAGTTGAACATCCCTCCGTCTACCTAACTAAAGTTCTTGAAAATTATTGGAAGCTAATCTAAAAAAAAGGAGGCATTTTCTAAAGGTTGGCAGCAGGAAAATTATCATACGCAGGAAAATAAAGATAAGAACTCGAGTTTGGTGCATATGAATTCAAGTTCATACAGTTCACATTATTGTAATTTGCCTTGTAGTGTTTCTACAATTGCTATTTCTTTTAGCCTAACAAAATATACTTACAACATCACATGACAGGTACTTTATTGTAATTGATGATTTATGGGAAACAACAACATGGGATATTGTTAAGGAAGCTTTTCCGGAGGGTAATCATTGCAGTAGAATAATAACAACGGCAGAAATTGATGATGTAGCTATGGAATGCTGCGGTTATCATTCTGATGATATTTTCAAGATGGAACCTCTTGGCAGTCACGACTCTGAAAAATTGTTCTTCAATAGAGTTTTTGGCTTGGAACGTCGATGTCCAGATCAATTTAAGGAAGTTTCAGATAGAATCATAAGAAAATGTGGTGGTTTGCCACTAGCAACCATCAGTATAGCCAGTCTTTTAGCAAGCCAACCAAACAACTCAGAGATATGGGACCATGTGGAGAAATGTTTAAGCTCCAATTTGAGAAATCTTACTTTGGAAGAGATACTGAAAGATATACTGAACATTAGCTACAATAGTCTTCCTCAATATTTGAAGACATGCCTGTTATATCTTACTATGTATCCTGATGGGTACATAATCTGGAAAGTTGATTTGGTGAAGCAATGGATAGTTGAAGGTTTTATCAGTGCAACGGAAGGAAAAGACACAGATGAAGTTGCAGAGAGCTATTTGGATGAGCTTATCAACAGGGGAATGATCCAACCTGTGCGAATTAATGACAATGATAAGGTATTGTCCTGTACAGTGCATCAAATTGTACTGGATCTTATTACGCACAAATCCAAAGAAGAGAAATTTATCACTACAATAGATTACTCTCAGACCATTACAGAACTTTCTAGCAAGGCTCGTCGATTGTCCCTCCACTTTAGCAATGCCAAATATGCAACGAAACCATTAGATCTAACACTGTCACAAGTTCGATCATTGGCCTTTTTTGGAATCCTCAAGTGTATGCCTTCCATTGTGGAATTTAAGTTTCTCAGAGTTCTAATCCTTGAATTTTGGGGTGATTACCATGGGCTCATGAGTTTCAACCTCACAAGAATTTGCAGATTGTTTCAGCTCAGATATTTGAAGATTTCAAGTGATATCATCGTGGAATTACCTGGTCAGATGCGAGGGCTGCGATACTTGGAAACACTGGAAATACATGCAAGAGTATATGCAGTTCCATTGGATATTGTTCATCTCCCGGGCTTACTGCATCTCTGTATTCGAGATGAGACCAATCTACCTGATGGGATTGGCCGCATCAGATCACTGCGTACACTACAGTATTTTGGCCTTGGAAATAACTCTGAAGACAATGTACATAGTCTTGGCGAGCTGACGAACCTGCAGGACCTTCATCTCACCTGTTCTACAGCGCCATCTGATGAGCATCTAAAGAGAAACCTGATAGCCCTGGCCTCTTCTCTTGGGAAACTTGGTAACCTCAAATCTGTCTCTTTGGATCCTGGTGCTTCAGCCACGGGCATTTCCTTCGTGGGCTCGAGCAGCGTGTCCTCTCCACCCGTCTTCCTTCAGAGACTTGAGTTGTTGCTACCTATTTGCATCTTTTCCAGATTTCCCAAGTGGATTGGACAACTCTGCAAACTCTGCATTCTGAAAGTTGCTGTTAGAGAGCTGCTGACGAGTGATATTGATAACATCGCAGGATTACCTTCCCTCACTGTTCTGTCATTGTATGTCCAGATAGCTCCTGAGGGAAGGACCGTCTTCAACGAGGGGGCATTCCCAGTTCTCAAGTTTTTGAAATTTAGGTGTGGTGTACTGTGCCTGGCCTTCATGGCAGGAGCCGCACCCAATCTTCGGAGGCTCAAGCTTTGTTTCAACACCCATGTAAGGGAGAAGTACGACAATATGCTTGCTGGAATTGAGCACCTTTTAAACATCCAGGACATCGCTGGGCGAATTGGGGTAGCCACCGGTGCTGACGAATCTGACAGGAGGGCTGCGGAGTCAGCATTCAAGGACGCCATTAGCAAGCATCCAGGGCGTCCTAGATTCAACGTACAATGGGTGGATTCGGTTGACGAAGAGTATCGTCCTGTAGAGAAACAGCATTGGAGGCGAGAAAAAGGCTCATCAGGTGAACAGCATGGGGTTCTAGTGAAAGACTCGGCGGAAGATACGAACAAGCATGCTGATAGCGGGTATGGATTCTTCTTGCTTATTATGGCAGCAATTCTTCGCAAGTTCACCCTTTTCAGATAACCCGTTTCGTTTCTTTTCCTTCAATATTACCATTATCTTTCAAACAAAAAGATTAGGTGTTGTCTATTCATAAGGTTATTGAAATTTTATTATATTTAAGTCATTTTTTTGTCCAATAAATCTTGATCCAACGTTCATCTTTGTCCTACGCTGTTTCTATTATGAATAACAAAGATTGAAACAAAGAATTATTTTAACCTAGGCAAAAAAAAATTTATAAACCTCTTCAAAATACAAAGAGAAACAAGTTTTACCCTATACAAAAGTAAAGTAAATCTAGGTAAAACATTATAAATATAGAAACAAACGAAACTAAAAATTGCATTAATGCTTTCCTAAAATTACATATTATATAACTGCAAATTTAGGCTAAGTACTGTGCTATCGTAGGTCATTAATGTATAAGAAAATTTTAGGCAACTGAATATTAGGAAAATTGAAAAGACTATTATTCAAAAAGACGAAGTGCTATAACATATATTTCTTTGCCATTTTCCCACAGCGTAAAACACAGCACAGTAAAGTTGTGCCAAACCAAAAGCTTACTATATTATGTTGTGATTTTTATCTTCTTGTATCATAATGTTTGGGGAGCAGATGTATTACTCGGGATATCATCCATAGGTTTGATGAAACCGAAATTACAGAATGCCCAACCGGAAGTGGAGTAGGTAATTCGTCTGTAGAGCAGGTATGATCACTGGAGGCACCTTCATATGCTCCCCCTAATTTCATTTCAACTATGAGATCTTCTGCCTCCATTCATATTTTTGCTGCAAAAATATAAGCGCGCTCTCTAAGTTGATGGGTTACATGCAGTTGATGGTTCGTGCACGGTTTAGTGCACGCATGGCACCAGGGGGCACGAGCACCAAGGTGAGTTCCCTCAAACATAACCGTAAAACCTCCTTTTAGCTTGAGCACCAGGGGGGCACGAGTCATTTTCGTAGTAATACTTATGCCGGAAAAGTTTAGCTTGATTGTTTCTTTTTTAAAAAAGAAAGGTTAAGAGTTCGATTGTAAAGTTGGCTTGACAAAATCTCCTTTGCAAACACATGCGCATGAATCTTTTAATTACACTACACAAAAATCTCACTTGGAAAGGTATAAATCTTGGACCAATCCTTGTATTTATTTATTGAAGGCTCTTACTACCACTTTGTTGCAGTGGCTCTGTTTAAAAGCCAAAAGCCCCGAACGGCAGCTGAATTTTTTGTACGAATAATTTATTTTCTATTCAAAATTATAGAAATATACCTACGGGAAATTTTTTTACAAAAATAGACTCCAGTCGTCTAATGGACGGGTGACTGGAGCCTATCGCTCAACCAGGGGCCGACAGAGTCCCTGTCGCCCTACCCTCGAGCGACTACAGCCATTCGCCCCCCCCCCCACCATGTTGGGCGACTTTCATGCAGTCGTCCAATGGGCGGCGACTGCACTCAATCCCCCGTGAATGTTTTAAATTTTATCAATTTTGTAGTTTTAAACTGGTAAAAAATCTGCTAGAGTTGTAATAAAAGTTTATGTTCACTGTATGTTGTAGATGCGTAAAAAATTTTGAAATTTTTTTTTATGAACGATTGACCGTAGAACGATCGATACATACAATGGTAAGTGATATTTTGATGTTACTGAGAATCTTCGTGCAGTTGCTATCATTGAAGTTCACTATTCGTTTGGAGCGTGCATCGAGTAGGTAACGTGGAGTACAAGTAAGCACAGCACAGTAATAAAAAGTTCACATCGTAAATAACAAACGTAAGCAGTACATGAAACAATGGTGTACAATGAGGACTACCCTCAGTCGCCACCCTGGCCTGCACCGGCTCCACGCCCGTGTCCTCCCGTACGGCCCCACTTGGCTGTCCTCCACTGCAACGGGTTATGACGCTTCGAGAACGTAAAACGAGCAGGAGCGTGTCGCACCTGCCTCTGAGCTGGTGGAGTCAGCTGAACCTCTGGCTGTGTGCCCTCCGGTGCACCAGGGAGGGCACTGCCGGAGAGAACCTCTGGTGCTGTATCAGGAGGTGCAGACCCAAACGCCTGCCTAACCAACTCAGAGAAGTACTGGTTCGGATCGTTTGGGCTCGCGGAGGGGACGAACCACTGCTTGGATGGGAAAAGACCTGTAAAAGTAATATCGTTAGTTTCACATGTAAAGCATTGCGATAAAACGGAGATCGTACGATACGTACCCTCAGTTGGTGCCATCGCGCCTGGAGGAGGGGCGTACGATGTCGAGTACACCCCCTGTGTGGGTAAGTTAGGGATGTACGGAGGATGCGAGAACATCGGCCCTAGCGGTGTACGAGGCCATCCCCAGGCAGATCCTCCAGCCTCGTCCGGTTGAGGTGCTATAGGACATGCCCATGTAGAGCCTCCAGAGTAGTGCCACGCCGGTTGAGGCAGCACCGGTGGCCGAGCCGTCTGTGTGCTGGGCAAGGGCGTGGAGGCCGCTGGTAGTCTCGTGCAGCACTGGTAGCCAAGGCGGGTCCATCCTCGTCCATAGCCTGCACCATCTGGGCAAGAGGGAGTAGCCCGGCATCCCGCAACCTACAAACATAGTGAAGGTCAGTACAGAACGTTCTTACGGCAGCACTAAAACGTTGGCGGAGTGCAAACCTGGCTGTCCAACGAGGGTCGAGTCTCCAGGCCACGCGAGGTGTGCGTGTTCAGACCACTCCCAGCTCAGCCGGCTCATCCGCGCTCCCCGGTGGCGGCACACGACGGGAAGCGCGATGCACGCGGTCCACGTGCTCGTCCAATAGGGGATAAGTCACGACCATCACATGCCATACCTGCAATTTGTACATTACAGTGAATGAAATTTCTAAACTACAATTTTGTACGCATGCAGATTTCATATGCATCTTGTTAATTTTGTAAAACTACATGTTTAATAAATTTAGTATAACAAATATTTAACTTTTTCTATCCAGATCTACACCTACGGTTGCTTCTTCATCTCCTCTCCGTTTCTACGCCTGCTAATTTCCTATAATTACGTTCACTAAATTTTCTATACTAAAAAATGTATACTACAAATTTTCTATACTAAAATTTCTATACTAAAAATTGTACTAAAATTTCCATACTAAATTTTCTACATCAACAATTATTACTACCACTAACATTTCATACAAAATATACTATAAATTTTCTATACTAAAAATTGTATACTACAAATTTTCTATACTTCAAATTTCTATACTAAATTTTCCATACTAAATGTTTTTCATCTACAAATTTTACTACCACTAACATTTCGTTCAAAATTACGTTAACTAAATTTTATATACTAAAAATTGTATATTACAAATTTTCTATACAAAAATTTCTATACTAAAAATTGTACTAAATTCTCTGTACTAAAAATGTCCCATACTAAAAAATGTATACTACAAATTTTCTATACTAAAAATTGTACTAAATTTTTCATACTAAATTTTCTATATCTACAATTTTTACTACCACTAACATTTCATACAAAATAAACTACAAATGTAATGTACTAAAAAAATACCTAAATATGAAGATCTGACCCTCTCCTCCTTCTCCTCTCCCCCTCCTCTTCTTCCCCTCCTTTCTCCTCTTCTATCCTTTCTCTTCTTTCTCGTCTCCTTTCTTCTCTCGCGGCGCCGAACAATCAAAGGAATGAAGCAGCGGCAGTGGCGGCCGAGCGCGCTGCCTTTTTAACCCCCCTGTCACCCGGCCGTTAGGCAACTGGCTTGCTGCTGCCCAACACCCGGGCGACAGCAATAACTTGCCCAACCGTTGGCAAACTGCACACGTGTCGCCTCTCGGTTGGGCGATTGGCTCAAGTCGCCCAATGGGGGCGACTGGAACCTATTTTTGTAAAAGATTTTACCACGGGTATATTTCTGTAATTTCGAATAAAAAATAGATTATTCGTACAAAACCCAAGCTAGAACTACAAATAAAATTAACTAAACGCTAATGGGGACATACTTCTTAGGGGGTGTTTTGTTTGGGATGTGGCTGCGGGCTTTTACTGGAGTTTTCAGTTTTTAACTGGGTTTGTGAATAGTAACGGTTAGCGGTAGAAGCCTAGGTATTTGTTTGGGCTGGAGCTTTTGGCTTTTAGCCGAGGGGGAAGGTGGTGGTGTGGACGGCACTGACGAGCAGCCAGTGGCGGATCCAGGAAAAATTTTAGGAGGGGCTGAACAAAAGCGATACAGCGACATAACTCCACTATGCCCCTCTTACACCATACATCCATAGCTAAAAATTTATGGAGGGGCTCCAAGGGTTCAGTAGCGGTAGGGGGGCTTGAGCCCCCCGCCCCACCGCTGGATCCGCCCCTGCGAGCAGCAGTGGCCTGGATGCTAACGACGAGCGGCGCTAGCCAGATCCGACGACTCCCTCATCTCCGGTTGCTGGATCCGACGTCTCCCTCATCTCTAGTGGCCGAATACAATGTCTCCCTCATCCCAGTGGGCAGATTCGGCATCTCCCTCATCTCTGGTGGTCGGATCCTGTATCTCCCTCATCTCCAGTGGGTTCCCCGGATTCAGCGTCTCCCACATCTCCGGTGGACGGATCCAACTTCTCCCTCATCATGGTGGCCACCCACAATACGGAAGCTATCTAGCTGGCAGCCGGGTGGCAGAGGATCCGTCATCTTCCTCTCATCCGACCGCAGTGCACCTCCCGCCACTGTGAGCTCAAATCCGACAACACCGATGACTGATTCGTAGAGGCCAGAGGGACCAGCAGAGGAGATTAGACGGCACGGCGGAGGTGTTGGTGGACATGACGGATGCGGAGGAGGTGGAGGCGTGCCTCACTGTGATCACGTGGAGAGGAGCAAAAGGTGGTTGCACTAGTGTGGTCATGAGGGTGGACAGGAAGCCGGTGTGAAAAGCCACTTAAGAAGTCGACGAAAAAGCCGTCCGATTTGTTTGGGCTTCTGGCTTCTCAGAGAAGAAGCCGAAACCAGAAGCCGGCAGAAAAGCCCAAACAAATTCCCCCTTAATTAGGCTTTTGGTAGGATAGAGTTAGCACTTTGCCATTGAAGTTGGTGAAAATTACCCACGATCGTCACCATATAAATGGGCTCGTGTGTTTCCCACCCTTGCCTAACAAGGTTAGCAAGGTTAGCGTGCAAGAAGGCACATTCCATGTTAGCTTTGCTTTTGGGTAAGGTGAGCAAGGAGTTTCTTGATTTTGAGGGTGAGTCAAATTAGTTCTCCTCCACTAACAAGGATTTCTTTGCACAAGCAAATCCAGTCAAAGCAAGAGAACCAAGCACCCCTAACTTATTTGCTCATTTGGCCGCCTTCCCTACACCCAGCCACCACCCTCTCTCTCTCCTACTCTGCACCCTTCATCCTACGCCGCTATACCCTTCCTCCCACTTCGCCGACCCCACCATTGCAGTCCACCTACTGTTGAGCCTTCTCCGGTTCGGGTACAGATTGAGCCATCGCTACTAGAGATGGCAACGGGCACAAACCCGCTGGGTTTTGCTATCCCAAACCCGTGCCCATGAAAGTTGAACGTACCCGCTAAAAAAACCCATGCCCGTGATGGGTGCAGATTTTTGCCCAGACCCATGCCCACTGGGTTAACGGGTACCCACGGGCGACCCATGCCCAGACCCATGCTCAGTAATGCGAGCTGCAACAATGGTTAATGGAGAAGAGGAAGAAGTTCACCGGCCATCTTCGTTGGAGCCGGAGGGCAGCGCCATGGCCAAGGGCCTACTGCTGCGATGCGCATTGGTTGCGGCGTGGGGGCGGTGGGCTGAACTGGAATGCAAGGCGACGGCGACGGCGTGCGGGAGGACGAGCATGCGGCGAGAGTGGCGGGAGCAGGAGCGGGAGCTGCGGGACGAGAGGGCGAGCGTGGAGACTACCGGAGACCAAGTGCGGAGCGCCAGATGCGCCGCCGCTGCGGCGGCTATTGAATCGGGGTGGGGACTAGGAGGAGTGAGTAGTGACCGTGACCGAGTGCTAGCTAGGGTTAGCCATATGGGTAATGGGGCATTGGCGCATTGGATTTGGGGGCTTGGGGCTAAATGGCTAATGGGCTATGGGCTGGGCTAGTTTGTCTGGGAGGCTGGGAGCCTGGGTTTATAACTCCTATGGATCGGGTTTATATTACCCATGGGTTTACGGGTTTGGGTACTATAGGAACGTACCCGAACCCGACAGACCCGATGGGTTGGGCTTTTTGCCCATTAAGAGACCCATGGGTTAGGAAATTGACTCAGATCCATGCCCTAATAGAGTAAAAACCCACCGGGTATCGGGTTTCGGGTACCTATTGCCATCTCTAATCACTACCGGTGGATTCACCTCAACAATGACATCGTCCCCACCTCTGCTCCGACCATTTCCTCAATCCCACTGCCGTCGGCCTGCTTCCTACACTCCGCCACGCCATGGACGACGCCAGTGGCGATTTCTCCATCTACTATTCTCCTACTTCCTCCCCTAGGTTGATGCCAATTCCCTCTCAATTTCTTTAATTCTGTTTAATACCTAAATATTCTTGTGGGTTGATGTTAATTGTGCTACTTTACTAGTAATTTGTTAATATCTTATTGTGATCCCTCCAGTAGCATTCTCTCTGGTCTCTTTTTTTGGTTCTTCATCCTGTTGTAGAAAATACCAGCAGATTGGTTTGAAAGAGGAAGAGAGTTGCTGTCGCGCACACCCAAACTATGGCCGCATGCATGTGTATATATATACTCAAGAAGTCTGTTGCCTGATTATCCAGAATCGACGGCAACGACCGAAACAAACAAGCTGGCTACAGCAGATTACATGATCGGATTCAACTGATATTGATACAAGAGAATATCTCCTGAACAACCTCAACAACCTATGACTTTAACAGCCTCCCTCAATCTAAACTTGTGCTATACAAGATTCAGATTGCGCTTGAGAATTGCAAATTGCCGATTGGCCAAAGCTTTGGTGAAGATGTCTGCCACTTGGTCATGCGGTGTTATAAACCTCACATCCAGAATTTTGCGCACTACCCGCTCTCAAACAAAATTAAAGTCAATTCAAAAAAATAAAGGTCAACCTCAATATGTTTCATCTGAGCATGGAAAATTGGATTCACCATAAGGTGAGTCCGCTCCGAAGTTGTCACACCACAATACTGGACTTCTGAAACACTCCGAGTTCCGAGTTCACCTCAATATCTTGTAATGTTTACTAGTACGAACTCTAAATACAACCATACCATTAATTTAAGGGGTTATATACTTATAAAGTGACTAAAATTTTCTTAAACATAAGTCATATTTCTTTATCAGGAGTGTCTAGACATCACCCGGATATTTTCTTTTTAATTATCATCCAAATTTGTGATCCTTGGATTAGAAATTAAGGGGCCCCTTGTTTTTTAGGGGGGATTTTTTTCAAGGGGAAGGGGGTAGAATTCAATGAGGAGGGGGGAGAATTCATGGCCATTGGATCTCTAATCCAACGGTCCTAAATCCGGATGATAGTTAGAAAGAAAACATCCGGATGATGTTTAACAAAACCCTTCTTTATCCAATCAATCAACATCTAATCATATGGCATGTCAGTATCTATCCAAATCCGATGGTCACAAAAATTAACTTACAGCTAAAATATTTCAAGCGACTTTCTAACAAGTACATATATGAAACCTAATCTATATAAATACGAGCAACATGGGAAGTTGGCCTGCAGATAGATGGCTAGGCGTATGGTGCGTATCCAACCCATCAAATTCCAAATGTGTAGGGCACACACGTGTGTATGTGGATGGTGTGAGTGTGTGCGTTTGCATTGTCCTCTCTAAAAAAATACAAACAACACATGAGATTCAAGTAACCTCCTTCATTTTGAGGGAAAAAGAATCCTACAATAATAATCCTAAAAAATCCTAGAAATTCTTTTATTAATCAAGAGAAAAGGAGATGAACCTACAATGCTTATTTTAGTGAGAAAATATTATAATGGTATATATTAGCTATATATATATATTCATATACATATATATCAGTTGTATAACAAATATAATTGTATTTTTATTCATAGAAATTGGAGTATTATAGCACATACAATTGTATCATAGTATCTAACTGCTCCTGTCCCCATCCCTGTCCTAAGGGAATGATGGTCTCACCCTGCAGGACAAATTGCTACCTATTTTCTTTCATGTCTTAGTTTGCTACCTAATTACATGTTTATTCCGAAGACTTCCAAGTCATCGTTCCTATCTTTTCGTTTTAGATTTTATTTGCACAACCTAAAACTTCAAGCATGGCTCAACCTTAAATCCTTTGAAGAAAAATAAAAATAAAACTTACATGCATACCGCAAAACATTCCAAAGGGCAATTACTTGATGGGACGAGAAATGCACTGTTTGTCCTATTGAACATGACATAGAGGCATCACCATAATTAATGGATAAAATAGCAGCTAACTATCAATGAAGTCTCCTCTAAAAATAGGGACTACTATCGATGAAGTCAAAGTCATTTGGATCCATATGCTACTTGTTATGTACTACTAGTACACTAATCTACTATACACTAACATTAGTCCTATCTATCAACTTCGGATCAATCGTATCAGCCTACATGGACGACAAAGTCTCCTCATATAGTGTGTTTACTGCCCACTTAACAACAATACATCTACGTGGCGATGAAGTCTCCTCATAGTGTGTTTACTACCCACCTAACAACCACACAAATGGCCCTACACGGACGACGAGGTCTCCTAATCGTGTGTTTACTGCCCACCAAACAACAATACATCTACGCGGGCAAAGAAGTCTCCTAGTGTGTTTACTGCCCACTTAACAACCATACATGTACAAAGTTTCCTTATGGTGTGTTTAATGCCCACCCAACAACCATACATGTGGTCCATGCGCAAACAGCTACAAATCATGAATCGTGCCTAGGAGGTACATCAGGTAGCCATGAGGATTAGAGCAAGTATAATAGGAGACTGTTAGTAGGCTGTATGCTGAGGTGGAGGAGAGAGAAGAGAGGTGGGCTGTAAGTTTACAGCCAACTGAAGCACAAGAACCAAGAAACTTTGTGAGAGAAAGGGGTAAGTCATACAGCCTTCAGCTGGCTGTAAACACTATATGAATGGGCTGATAAGTGGGCTGTAAGTGTCTATACAGCCAGCTGAAGGCTGTATTATTAGCCTTGCTCTTAATGGTTTGATGAAGACATGCAGGTGACCGAGGCTTGGAAGATACATTTGTTTTGCCCACAAGATTCGATGCATTACATTGATTCCTATGATGGCAACAACACCTATTTTATCCAAACACGCACTTGAACACGTCAAGAAAAATCCCCAAAAATTCAATGACCTAGGCCTTAGAATATGTGCATACTTGA
This sequence comes from Dendrocalamus latiflorus, assembly GCA_017311315.1. Classification (NCBI taxonomy): domain Eukaryota; kingdom Viridiplantae; phylum Streptophyta; class Magnoliopsida; order Poales; family Poaceae; genus Dendrocalamus; species Dendrocalamus latiflorus. The sequence goes on along the minus strand of CM029642.1, from coordinate 51,158,456 downwards.
AAAATGTTGTCCACTATAAAAAAGAAAGTCAGGCTTGTGTAATCTTTTATTTTTTACAAGGGACATATGACCAACTTTGTGAGGGGTGTACGTCGGCCCTATGATGGGTCATCGTCTATGAGAGTAAAAATGATATAGGAATTTATACAGATTTAGGAGTCAGAGAGGACCACTCTATTGTTGTTGGTGAGACCACGGGAGTTACCTACGCGGAGCGAAGCCCCCCAAAGGCTCACCAATTTGAATATATTTATTTATGCTCATGAGATCTCCCCTTAGAAATGAAAAATATATGGGTTATTTATAAACTCTTGGACCTATACAAATGACTAATTACCTTGTGAAGGGACAACTAGCTTATATATACACCACGTCTCCACCCGATCGGCCACCACCGCACTTTTCTCACACCACTTTCTCCCCAGCAGCAGGGGGCGCTATCACCAGAGCTCCCCTACTCTGGCAGTTTCGAGTATCCACCTCTCTGTCCTCTTCCTACATCTGCTGCTTAATTTTCTCTCGTCGGTGCTACGCTCGTCGTGTCTCATGTATGCGAGGTGTTCGACATATTGACTCTGTGGGCGCCTCTCTGCTTGCATACTATTTATTGGTGCAATTTGTTGTGATGAAGTGGCACACGCTGGTGTTGTTGTCTTGCTACTTTTTCTTTGCAGGATTGGCTGGATCCACCGTTGTCGGAGGCCCCACCGGTGCTTACGCTCGATGACGGGACCTTCTACAGCCTCCCCCGAGGCAAGCGCTTTCGTTTCCCTGGCTGCCTTTGGCTTTGAAGTACATGCCAGTGAAGTAATGAGCCCTCTTCTTACCGTGGATGTCGCCCTCATCATCCTCCATCCCCAAGTGCACATCTCTCATGTTAACGTTCTCAAGAGTGGTAAGGACCCAGTTGACAAACTTCCAGTAGTTGGATTTCTTGACCTTCACGTCTCAAGCTTGAGGACGCCTTTGAAGGTACTTCTCCTCTTTGCCCTTCAGTTTGGGGCACTTGGCCTGAACCACACTCAAAGTAAGTGACAAAACCACCTCTCCTCTTGTTCTTCACTTTGTGGTAGGCTCTCATGAATTTGTGGATAGAAGGGTCAAGTCATCCTCAAGTAGCTTCTCTAGTTGCTCATCGCTCAAAGAGTGCAAGGAGGACAAAGAAAATTCAGATGAGCTAAAATCCAAGGAATCTGAAGAGCTACTTTGAGAAGGGTCAACCACTAGTGCCATCGACTCTTGTCTTGGAGAGACGCGAAATGAAGTCATTCTCATGCGTCTTCAATCTCGAGTAGAGCTTATCTATAGTAGCTCACTCGTGACAGTGTTGTCATTGATGGAAGTGATCTTCATGCCCCAAACTCTCACATCAAGAGCACCGAAGAGTTGGCGTGCATTCTCAGACTTAGAAAACACAAGGCTAATAGCACACAAATCATGGATAATCTTTGAAAATCTTGCCCATAACTCATCTAAAGATTCACTGGGCCTTTTCTCAATCTTTGAGTACCCTTTCTTGAGTTGGTTCTATTCCACTTCCTTGATCGCGGTAGAACCCTCATGGTAATCAGCGAGGGTCTTCCAGTCTCATAAGCAGACCTCAAGTAAGCAATGCTCAAATTTAGATCAACTTGAATCAAGAATTCGTGTGCCTTGCTATTTGCCTCCACATCGGGAGAGATCACATCGTTATTGGCCGGCACCGCATAAGGATTCTTGACTTTGAGCCAAATTGCATGCCCTTAAACCTCAATGTAAGCATGCATGTGAGCCTTCCAATATGAAAAATTAATTCCATCAAACACAGGTGGCTTGGTAGAATACTTGTCTGATGCCAAGGCTCCTAAGACCGGTTAAGATCTATAAAAAGAGCTAACTGGGCTATGATACCACACGTAGGACTGGTATGGCAACAAAGGGGGTACATGTTGCCTTCAAATTTTTTCCCTAAGTATTCTCTTAATCTTCACTCCAATAGCTATAATAAGCTATGAAGATCAAGAAGCCAAAAATTTTCGGTGCTGCAGTGATTTCAGCCTATGAATAGTGAAAAACAACACTATTTGATTTGTTGGTCCAAAAGACTCGAAACTTGAATCAAGGCTAGTTTATGACCTTAAGAACCTATTTCAACCAAAAAACTTGAAACAACTTGAGAAAATTGGGATCTTTTGGTTCGTAAAGCTCTGCTGCACCAAAACCAAGACAAAACCTTAAATTGAGCTCTCTCTCAAACCAAAACTCCAAATCACTTGAATTTTCATATGCACTGTTGCACCAAAACCAGGCCAAAACATAAAATTGAGCTCTCTCTCAAACCAAAACTCTAAGTCCTTGAAATTTCGTTTGCACTTTCTCTAGGATGTCAAGAAGTTATACCAATCAACGATCAAGAAAATCATTGCCAAAGTTCTGACATTTTTCCATTTGAAGGTAGATTGCACAAAAACAAGTCAAAAACCACAAACGGGGAATATAACTTGCTCGTGGATAAATAATGGCTAAGATGGCTCTATATGTATTCCCACATATCCCAGTAAGCAAGAACATTAAAGAAATCAATGTAGAAATAGCTAGATCAAGAATCACTCGGAGAGGCCAAAAAGAGCAAAAATCAGATTTCTTCATGAACTTGGAAACCAAGTGCCTAGATAGGTGAAGATTAATTTTCAGAGATTATCTCCATCTCTTGCACATCGTTGGTATAGCAAGATCAAGAAGGGGAGAGAGAAGAGGAAAAACCAACCAAATCAAGAGCAAATCAATCAGCACAAGAGAGATTCATGGAGATGAACAAATATTGATGTATTGCTACTTGAGGATGAAGATTTCACAGCTGATACACTTTGAAGGACAAGAAAGCACACCACAACACTCAGCTTCTCTCAAACCCTAACCTTAGAACTCATGAATATTTGATCTCAAGAGAGGATAATTGGATAGTTAACCACAAGTCTTCATCCCAACCACTTAATTAGATGGGCTAGCCAGTTACATCTAACTCGTAGTGGATACTATCCACTTAGCGTAATGGGGGAAACCCGATAACTCCACACGCATGGGTTTTAACTTGCTACACTTATGCATGCTTTTTAAAATGCATAAACCTGAATCTGCTAAGTCCTAAACTTTGATCCATCTTAATCATATCAGCTTCTCTATGACCTAAACCGCCTTTCTAACTGCTGCTCACAAGCCACTGTTTTCTTCTAAAGCCGTTTTCGGTATTTTGGTCAAACTACCACTATTTTCTCCTTCCATTATAATCAATCGCTATGCTTGTCACATATAGGTGCACCATTGGCTTACCATGTGTCGGCAAATTGCTCCCGTTTTGGTTCCATCAAGCTATGCCTCACTTGGACCGACCAAGCCACATGGTGCAAACCCGTCGTTCAAACTTTCCTTCAATATTTCCCACCTTTGCCATGCCATGCTTGAGCTCAACATCTCACCTGGCATCCTTCATCGTTCTAGACCTTAGCTCCTCCATGAGCGTAGTCTTGATCATCGCCATTGACCATAATTGACTCCAAGCGACTTTGCACATCCAAACATAAAAAAAAATCGTTGTCAGGTACAAGATCTTCACAACTTGACCCACATTAGCAATAACATATCTCATGCAACCTATAAATAATAACTTAGGTCACCAAAATATCCTGACTCAAATTTTTCAAAATCATCCATTTCTGTAAGCTGTCAAGAAAAATCTGCAGATATGCAAATTCTAAATTTTCACTCCTCTAAGTTCTAAAATTTCACACCTCACTACTTATTATGACCTCTTAAAGTTGTTTTATCGGTTATGAATTGATACTTTCTACTAGCATTAGGAAATTAGAAGTGTAATATGTGACTATTTGGAAATTAGAAGTGTAATATGTGACTGTGTTGTGTGAGTGAGATCTGGATTTTTTTTTGTAAATAATCTATTTTTTATTCAAAATAACATAAATATACCCGCTCAAACATTTTTTTATAGAAATGACCTCCAGTCGCCTAACCGTTGGGCGACTAGATCCTATTGCTCAACGGCCACGCGACTCAAAAACAATCCGTGGGCGGTTGGGCGACAAGTTCCAGTCGCCGAACGACTAGGCGACTGGAACCTGTCGCCTAACGGCTCAGTGACTACATTTTAATAAGAGATCCCTACTCAGCTGGGAGACAATTTTGGTTGATCCATTTGTGATTTTCATATATTTTGAATGGTAGATAATCTATAAGATTCGCAATAACAGTTTGCAATCGTCATATGTTGTAGTGCAAAAAATTTTGTGAATTTTTTTTGAGAATGGTTGAAATAACAACGATTGGTACGTACGAAGGTAAGTGATATTGTGATGCAACCGGAAAATCATACACGGAGGATAACTTGTTTGCTAATATTGTTGGATGATTTGCTACGTGAATAATTGAATGCAAAAAGACGAGGAAATACGCTTGTCCGAATTAAAATGGACTTCATGTTAAAGTTGGGAGTAACACGGCGCATTGGATTTGATTACATGCATAAGAAAAAGCATCATGCATGATGCAACAAACCGAACTACTCCTATGATACATACACGTATTTTTGGAATGAAACTAAATTAGACCTTCAGGGGACTAGTTAGTGCGGAGCGACTTGACCTACTGCGTGGACCAGGGCTATTTTCCCTTCCTCGATGGCCTCTTTTGCCTTAGCTGTCATTTCCCTCTTTCTCTCCTGCTCCCTCTCGCAAGCCTCGTGCTCCCTACGTGTTCACGTCTCGAGATGAGCTTTTGTCTCTCGATGTATATGCTCGGTTTGCTCGTCGTTGCAGCGCTTCTCCAAGTCGAGAACCCACTGGTCATGTGGGTGGATCTCTAGGTCGATCCACTTGCGGTAGCCACATAGGGGTTTCGGGGACTGTGAGTAGATGGGAGAGGTTGTTAGTGCGTACTTTAAAACAGAAATAGTAGGGGAACACATTGTAACTAGTCCTTACCAGCTGTCGGTAGCTTCTTGTGTCCCGACGGCGGACGGGATAGTCACTGGAGTAGTTTGCGCAACCCTAGTAACATATGCCCAGGCTGAGGTGGTGCTTAATCTTGAAGAACTTGCACGGGTCCCTGCACCAACATGCGGCGCCTCCCCCTCAGACAGGTGTTGCGGTGAACGCTCGGTTGGAACGTTTAGGACAGGGTTTGTGCTACGGGGGATGTCATTGCGGGGAGTTGACCTTCTAGCATACTCCATTTGTTCGGCCCGAGCTGCAACAGCCCTTGCTTGTTCGTCGCGGGCTGCAACTGACCTTGCTAGTTCGCGGGTCTCCTGCCATTACTTCATCTTTTCCTATTGCTTATTTTGCCTCTTGTCCATCCCGACGTGGTGAAGCAAGCTCCGGTGTAGTGTTGGGTTTGGTTGTGTTGTGTTCTCTCTTTGGTTGTGTTGTGTTCTCTCCCAAATCTCTTTCATCTCCTTTTATAAGTCAAAGCGTTGGCATGGTGTGGTTTACTTCATGTAAGTAGCCTGCGAGGTAGAGTGTTGCGTTGTTTTTCGAAAAAGTTGCTGGCGGAAGGCTGGCCCGTCTGGTCTTCTCACTACACAAAGCTACACCATTTGGTCTTGTCACTATGCAAAGCTGGCACGTGTGGTCTTGTCGCCGCAAAAAGCTGTGTCGTGTGGTCTTGTCACTACACAAAGCTGCCCCGTCTGGTGTAGTCACTGCGCAAAACTGCCCTGTATGGTCTTGTCAGCATGCAAAGCTGCCCCGTGTAGTCTTGCCGCTGCACAAAGCTGCCCTGTTTAGTAAAGAGCACCCAACCAAATAGCCAAAGCAAGTACACCTCTAAGTGTTGCGAGACCTGCTGCTAGTCTGCGGCCAAGTCCATCTGCTCCACCTGAGTACAAGTAAAAAAGTTAAGACCATACTGTGGAAAGGAGAACGCAGATGAATGAACGGAAAGGCCGTTAGACACGTACCCAGAACTGCAAGAGCCACCGCAACGACGTACTGTGCGTCTGACCCAGCAGGAAGACCTAGTACTCCTCCGTGGCCCCAGGTGAAAGGACTCCCTGGAACCTGTCTAGCAGATCCGCGCGCCAGCCGGCCGGGGCCTCCGGCAGGAAGGTAGCAGCTCCCGCGATAGGAAGGCCGAGCAGTAGGGAGACATCCTGTAGAGTAGGGGTCATCTCACCGAATGGGAAGTGGAAAGTGTGTGTCTCTGGCCACCACCGGTCCACCAAATCTATCAGTAGGGAGCGGTCGAACGGGAAGCGTCATGACCACTCCGCGCACCGTCCCCGCCCGCAAGCAAGGCCGGTCTGTCCTTATCTATGGCCTGCACTATCCGGGCAAGAGAGAGTAGCTCGGCATCGCTTAGCCTGTGAAGCAAAACAAGGTCAGTACGCAACCTACGCATGGTAAGAAGATAGTGCCGCTAAAGTGCGGACCTGTCTGTTCAGCGTGGGTCTAACCTCCAGGCCACTCAAGGTGTACACGTGCGGACCACCCCCAAGTCATTCGCCTCCACCGCGCTCCCTAGAGGCGGGAGACGACGTGAAGCGCGATGCAGCCAGTCGACGTGCTCGTCCAACAGGCCGTAAGGCCAGTCCGATCTACGGAGTTCACGAGCCATACCTGCAAAATGAATTCAAGTTAGCATTTTTGTGGAACAAAAAACATCGTATGTAAATCAACAGTAAATAAAACTTGTATATAAATAAACGAAACAATACTAGACTACCAGCAAAATACTTACAACAGTACTAAAAAGGGAAAATACCACAACGGTTGTACAAATGGTACATGCAATGTACGATATAGCTAATAAAACAATACGTACGTCAAAAGTGCCAACTAACAAAATACATATTATAATGCACAATGATTTGTAGTCTTGAAGCCACTTTGCATACTTCAGCAATTAGTTGCACAAATCATGTCGGTCTGCCTACTCATCAGCAGGTGCCTTGCATCGTCTAGCTATATGCCCCTCCCGACTGCATCACTCGCGGCGTGCACCAGACGCTCTGGCTTGTGCTTTGTCAATACCCTATTGCCCATGACGTGCACCGTGTGCAATTGGCCCTTCTCTGTCTTCACCTTCATGTATGTCATAATTTTCGATGAATACGATGTTTGTGGGTTGGCTGCATGAAGTGCGGTATTTGCATGCCTCTTCTTGAAATAGCCGATTGTACTGTGCAGAACACCTTCCACGATGGCGATAAGAGACTGAGAACGAAGGCCCCTGAGAACCCAGTTGTACATCTCGGCAAGGTTAGTCGTCATTATGTCATACCTCGTGCCGTCCGTGTCGTGCAGCAGGGACTTCTCCAAAGGCTCTCCCTCGATCCACTGCGAAAAGCACTTGATGTTACGTGAGCTCCTCCTCAGACCAGCTGCGTCAGGCTCAGCCAATGTTGTGAGGCATGCGGTTGTGCTGCCCCAGCCATGGCTTGTCCCTTGTTCCTCTCGTCGACGTGCTTCCTACTGTGCTCATCCAACAATGCCCACAAAGTGTCAAATTCTCTTCTGGTTCTGCATAGCCAGCCTCTTGAACATCTTCATCAACAATTGCTTCGAGAATGGCTTGAAGAAGTTCGCCCCCAGGTGACGAATGCGCCATTTGTCCCTCATATCCGGCCAAGGGAAGAGCTCATCGGGGTCCTCCTAAAGTTTTCTTATGACCTTCACTATCCCGACGTGGCGATCATGAATTACGCACACACCAGGACGAGCATCGACAACTCTAACAGCTAATTTTCTATAACTATGTTGACTACATTTTCTACGATTATTTACTTCGTATCAAAGTTGTGTATTGTTTTCTACAGCTAAAATTTTCTACGGATACTAATTGTATACCAGGCGCGGCGTGCACCAGGCGCTCTGGCTTGCACTTTGTTACTTTAACCTTGATAGGTGTCATTAGTTCGTTAAGCTTCTCTCCTTTTCTCCTGGGGTGATATGAGAGGAAATCTGAGAATATCATCACCTTGTAGTAATCTTTTGTGGGGCTTTAAATCTTTGTGGAGTACTATAAATTGCGAATCTGGAACTTCTGGAGGTGACAATTATACAGTTGCGTTGGTACTTTTAGCAAGGTGATAACATCTTGTGTACCAATTAGCCCCATAGGCTTGGCCGATAACGCATAAAGGCACCGTACTATATTTGTATGTGGGATGTTGCATTGTGGTGCAATAAGGAATCTTAACCTACAAATGAGAGATGATAGTTCTTGATATTTTAGATATGTGAAGTGGTGATTTGGCACATTGCCTTGCCAGTATGAGTAATTGTACTATCCTATCTCCAGCATGATGCAATTACAAGTTGGCATGATATGTTGATACTGATGGGACAACTTTCCAGTGGAACTGTATAATTAGCTTCTTGCTTTCGATGGTCTTGACCTGGATACTTGACAGGATCCTTCGGGAACGTGTTACTCAGTTTGAGGTGGTTATACTTATCGCCCATTTGCTCTGGAGAGCAGTTCTATTGTCAAAATAGTTCATAATTTTTTGTATTTGGTCTGCACAATGGCTGGTGGGTAGAGCTGTAGAGCCATGTGGAGGTTTCACAGCTGGAAAGTTAACTTCTGTTAAGACAAGTTCTCAACTAAGTACATTCGGTATTAACAAGATAAATAATTGACCATTTGATGGTGAAGAACACTTAACTGTTGTAACATTTCATTCAGTATTTCCTCCCCGAAGCAATTTTCATTTCTGGAGCATCTGTTTTAGATTTGAACAAAGAAAGTAAATTGAATTTTAATGATGACAATCTGTCCTGTATTTTTACAGGGTGGTTTTGGAATATCGCTTCCGAAGGCTCTGGCTCAAGTCACAGCCCAAGCAAGCCATTCTCCGCTCAGAATGTTCGATCACATTGAACAACCATCTTTCTCAGCAGCTGCAACATCATCTGAAGCTCTACAGCAAATGAGTTCTGCAGTCAATATGGCAGGAATTTCAGAGATGACAACGGTAACATCTAACAATGAGAGTGCAGCCTTTCAACCTACTGAGGCATCTCAGAGGTATCAAGTTAATGCCCCTGTTGATAAGCCTGATGGCTATAACTGGCGGAAATATGGTCAGAAGGTGGTGAAGGGCAGTGATCGCGCAAGGAGCTACTACAAATGTACTCATCCCACTTGTCCTGTCAAGAAAAAGGTAGAGCACGCAGAAGATGGTCAAATATCTGAGATCATATACCAAGGCACACACAATCACCAACGTCCACCAAATAAGCGGACAAAAGATGGCAGCTCCTCATTAGCCGAGCAAAATGAACAATCCAACGATACCACATCTGGTTTGTCAGGTGCTAAGAGAGATCAGGAAGCTATATATGGTATGTCTGAGCAATTATCTGGTTTGAGTGACGGAGATGATATGGATGATGGTGAATCAAGGCCACATGAAGTGCATGATGGAGAGAGTGACAGCAAAAGAAGGTACTTTCAGCTGTCAATACAAGTACACTATCTGATTAAATTGTTGTTTTCTTAAAATTGACTCCTTCGTTGTTTAGGAATATACAAATTTCTTCACAGAGGACCTTGTCAGAGCCTAAGATTATTGTGCAAACAAACAGTGAGGTTGATCTTGTGGATGATGGTTATAGATGGCGCAAGTATGGGCAGAAGGCGGTCAAAGGAAGCCCTTTTCCAAGGTATTTTTACCTTTGCAATGTTCTTTTGTGATTTTCTTGCATCAAATATGGTTCATATGGCATCATATCACCCATGTTGCACCCACCCTGCTCCCCTTTTTCTTATCCTATCCTATTTTATCTTTTTTTTTAACATCTATTTTGTCATTTTTCATCTGTTACTTTTTTTCCGTGATAGTCCTAAATGGCACTAGAGGTATTGGCCAAATTGGGAGTATTTGTTTCTGTGTTGAAATTACAGTATATCTGAAGCTATGTTCTGTGGGGAAACATCTTCCAGCACTTTTGGTGTCCATTTAATCTTATCTTCCTTCTTATATTGTGATTTGATGTGTGGCTTCAGTATTTTTAAGCTGTATCTTCTGGTCCCATTCTAACGTCTCTTGTAAAGTGCTAGATATTGCAGCAAACAAAGCTCTTAGATTATTCATTCGATGTCAGATGCAGATAATCCATATTTTTGTGAATCAGTCCAACGTGCAAAACTTTATATACCGCGAGAATGTAATCTTAATCTCATATGTTTCGAACTTCCAATTTATGTAGTTGATGAAGCACTAGCTTCCTCTAGACATCTCTATTAAACCATGTATCGTCTGTCCCTGAAAATGAGTTGGAAAGGATAGGTATGTGCCATCAGAATGGTTCATTAAATGGAGAATTCCAAGTTCCAACCTCGTTTTACTTGGCAAAATTCCTTCCTCATTTTTCTCAAAGTTACCTGAAGGCAGATCATTGCAACATACTACTATGTCGTATACAACAAAAAATGAGTATAGGCAGGCATGTCAAAACAATCAACAGATTATGCAATGCAGTATCAATAAATGTGTCATGCAGTATCAATAAATGTGCCACGGGGAGGGAGAAAAATCTTCTAGTGGTCTAGCGCACATGAGATCTAAGTTATTTAAGTCTCCTAGATTCCATCATGCTCTCCTGGATAGAAGCTTTCCTGTATATCAGCACTGTCACATACATCTAACATTCAGATTTACACACTACCAGAATGGAACCTCAGCCACCATTAGATTTGACTAAATCCTAAATCATAGACTTCCTCATCTGTCTGAAGTCTGAACCATGCTATTGTCATTCAGATTAGGTGCCTTTTGTTACTAACTGCAATAGGATCTTAATCTTTTCTGTGAATGAGTTAGCATTTTCATGATAGTATGGCTAGACCAATGAAAATTATCATGGAAAACTAATTCGAGATTGCCCAACATCATCCCCTTTTGGACATACTCACCCACCACTCACGGCTGCCAAATATGTATCTAGAAGTCCATGCTAGTCCTCATCCCTATTGTAAAAGAAGCGGAAAATCTTGCTGGCAGGATTCCATGGAGCTCATCTCTTACCTTTTTGGATTATTGAAATTTTGTATATCGTGGAACTTCATCTGACACAGTGGGACTATTCACCACTTTCTATTCCCAATTGTTTGGATTTTTTATAGTTAAAATAATGGATTCTATTTGCAAATGTTTCTATAATATCAGCCAATTATTGCCATATCGCATGCCAATTCATGACATACACTATAGTGACTATTTGGTGATGTGAGTTAACTGAAACAAAACGGAGTTGATTGGTCAAATTCAAAGAAAGGGAGCCTAATAAATAAAAAAGAGGTAGCTAGAGAAAACGACTCTCAATTAATAAAAAATAGCAAAAGGATTGGTTATAACTGTCTATGAGATATATGTAATTGTAAATATTCCTGTAGTCAACAAAATTAACCTGAGCTGATGTGAAGGATGAGGAAGGTAAAGGTGGATACAAGGGTAGTATAAGTCGCGATTCCTTGATGAAGAGGATAAGAAGATATTTAACCGTGGAAGAGGCATCCTCTTCAATTACTGTAGTTCTGAGAAATGACATTTTCCTATAATTGTAAAACATTATCACTGAATCCGCAGATATGATAGATATCGCTGAATATCCAAAGCATATGCATTTTTGTGGAATTCATTTACCTGCTGTTGCTCTTTATATTGACTTGCTGGAACCATTATGCTTGATTTGGTTGATTTATTGGCCATGTGCAAGCTCCAATTAATTTAGATACAGTGTCTTACAAAAAAAAAACCATGGCATGCATTCTTTCTTACTTGGTTCAGCGTTACCTACGTGATCTCTCTCTTACCTACATGACATCTCTCTACCTGTAGGAGTTATTACAAGTGCACATATGCTGGATGCAGTGTTAGGAAGCACATTGAGAGGGCTTCATCAGACCCCAAGACTGTCGTAACAACTTACGAGGGAAAACATAACCATGAACCACCGGTTGGTAGGGTAAGCAACCAGAATGCAGGACTTTTTGCCCCTTCAAACAGTTCACAACAGAAAGGGAAGAATATCATATCTAGTAATCAAGCTTCACTTACAAGAACAGACTTCGGCGACATTAATCAGAGGTCAATTGGTGATACAGAGTCGCCCGATCTTCTCGACGTAAGATTGGATACTCACGTGCAGTTTCTCGAATCGTAGCGATCCTCCGTTGTCAATGCAAGAACAAACGCTCGTTAATTCGCAAGATCATATGCGTCGAACTTCACGACCACCAAACGAAATCCCTATCGCGCTCCTAATTCCCAGCGGAAAGGTTAAACGATCTCGATTTGCAAGAACTCTCAAATTTCTATTGAATTTTTGTGGCTATCAAAAACTCAAGAAACATGCACAATTCTTCCATCTCAATTATCTAGTCGCATACTGTTGGCTCTTTCTTTGTTTCTCGTCACGTAGTGTTCTCCATGATATCTAGTCCCCTGTTTTCCCGTCCGTTCACGTATTTATACGGCGGCGGCCAGCAGTCCGCATACACACATGCATCCGAGGCCCATTCCAATCAGTAGTATGGGCCTAAAAAATAACTATACTACTACTAGCCTTTAGACTTACACAAAAAAACATTTTGGTTTGGACTTTAAGCTAAACAAAAATTCCGTAAGTTGGGAATGTGACAGGTTTTGGCATCCGCATGGCTGCATGGCGCTGCTCTTGTTCTGGTGGTATAGGCAGTCAATGTGGATTTCCTCCATAGCTTTAGTTCCCAGCCTCTATCTGTTTCATCGTAGCTCCAAAGTCTTCGACGGGTATAAATCTAAGAATACATAAGGAGTTTGCATGAGGTAGAATATTGCTTTCATCAATAAAATAAAATTCGTTAAGAAACAAATTCACCTGTTTATTTAAAAGTTTAGCTCTCGCTCTAGTCATTGGTCCTTTTGGTACTTCATAAATACTTGGAGAAATTGACGACGTGGTAGTAGTAGGGATGTCCTCATCATCCTCCCCTTCTTGAGAAGGAGTCGTCCTCGACTCTGTATCGTCTTGTGCAAAGAATGGTGACAAATCAGCAACATTGAAAGTTATACTTACCCTATAATCGTCTCCTGGAAGCTCTATCTTGTATGCATCATCATTGATCTTGGCAAGTACTTTAAAAGGACCATCACCATGGGGCATCAACTTTGATTTATGCTTATCCGGAAAGCATTCTTTGCGAAGATGTACTCACACTAAGTCACCTGGTTCAAACAACAATTTCTTTCTACACTTGTTAGCTTTAGAAGCATAAGCACGTACCTTTTGTTCAATTACCTCTTTAGTCTTTTCATAGAGCTTTTTCACAAAATCAGTACACTTGAAAGCCTTCATATTAGCACGTTCTTGTAATGGAAGTGTCAGTAAATCAAGTGGCGTGATTGGTTTGAAGCCATACACTACCTCAAATGGACACAACTGAGTTGTCGAATGCACCGTCCTATTATATGCAAATTCAACATGCGGTAGACAATCTTCCCACTCTTTTAAGTTCTTCTTTATCATTATCCGTAGCAACATGGAAAGTGTGCAGTTCACCACCTCAGTTTGTCCATCTGTTTGTGGGTGACAAGTCGTTGAAAACAACAACTTTGTCCCAAGCTTGGCCCACAAAGTCTTCCAAAAGTAGCTCATAAACTTGACGTCACGATCGGAAACAATGGTTCTTGGCATTCCCTGCAATCTCACAATCTCCCTGAAAAACAAGTCAACTACATGTGACGCATCGTCGCTCTTATGATAAGGAATAAAGTGTGCCATCTTTGAAAATCTATCCACAACAACAAAAACAGAGTCCCTCCCCTCTTAGTCCTAGGCAATCCTAACACAAAATCCATGCTAATATCTTCCCAAGGTGTACTAGGAACTGAAAGTGGAGTATATAAACCATGTGGATTGAGTTTCGACTTCGCTTTATGGTATGTGATGAATCTTTGAACAAACCGCTCGACGTCTCGCCTCATCTTAGGCCAATAGTAGTGATCGGCCAATATCATGTATGTCTTCTCTCTTCCAAAATGTCCCATCAGTCCTCCTGCATGAGACTCCTGCAATAGTAGCAAACGCACGGAAGATTCTGGAACGCATAGCTTGTTCATGCGAAAGAGAAAACCATCATTAACATGAAACTTATCCCATCATTTCCCATCTTTACAATTAGAATATGGTGCTGAAAAGTCATGATCGGAAGCATATAAATCTTCTAAACTTTCTAATCTAGGCACTTTAACTTCCAACTACGTTAAAAGCACATTTTTTTTAGACAATGCATCAGCTACCACATTCTCTTTGTCTTTCTTGTATTTAACAATGTATGAGAAAGTTTCAATAAATTCAACCCACTTAGCATGTCTAGCTACGATTAAGTTTAGCTTGACCTTTCAAATATTTCAAAGCTTCATGATCAGAATGAATAACAAATTCTTTAGGCCAAAGATAATATTGTTAAGTCTCTAAAACACGCGCAAGAGCATATAATTCTTCGTCATAAACAGGATAATTCAATTATGCACCATGAAGTTTTTTCACTAAAGTATGCAACAGGTTTTCTTTCTTGCAACAAAACACCACCAATACCTATTCTACTAGCATCACATTCAATCTCAAAAGTTTTAGTGAAATCAGGTAAAACAAGTAATGGTGCTGCAGTCAAACATTTCTTCAATTCAACAAAGGCTTTTTCTTGTGATTCTCCCCATTCAAAAGTAACGCCCATTTTAGTTAATTCATCTAATGAGGCAGCAATGGTGTTGAAATCTTTCACAAAGCGTTGGTGAAATCCAGCAAGCCCATGGAAGCTACGAACTTGACTAACATTGACAGGTGTAGGCCAGTTTCGAATAGCTTCAATTTTGGATTCATCTACTTCAAGTCTATGAGCTCAAACAACATAGCCTAAGAACACCACTTTGTTTGTGCAAAAAGTACGCTCCTCAAGATTAGCATATAATTTTTCAGTTCTTAGCACTTCTAGCACTTGTCTAATGTGTTCAACGTGTTCTTCCAATGATCGGTTATATATCAAAATGTCATCAAAATAGACTACCACAAATTTTCCAATGAAGTGTCTTAAAACATGGTTCATTAATCGTATGAATGTACTAGGAGCATTAGATAAACCAAAAGGCATTACTAACTATTCATACAATCCAAATTTTGTTTTAACAGCTATCTTCCACTCATCATCATGTTTCATTCTAATTTGATGATATCCGCTACGTAAATCAATCTTAGAAAAGATAGTAGAGCTACTCAATTCATCAAGCATATCGTCTAACCTAGGAATAGGATGATGATAATGAATAGTAATATTGTTGATAGCTCTACAGTCTACGTACATTCTCTATGTACCATCTTTCTTCGGAACAAGAATGATAGGAACGGCACAAGGACTAAGACTTTCGCGTACATACCCTTTTTCCATGAGCGCTTGCACTTGCCGCTGAATTTCTTTTGTCTCCTCCGGGTTTGTGCGGTACGGCGGGCGGTTGGGAAGTGGAGCTCTCGGTACCAAGTCAATTTGATGTTCGATGCCTCGAATGGGTGGTAGACCAGTGGATACCTCCTTTGGAAAGACGTCTTCATAAGCCTGTAACACTTGAGAAACCACACTAGGAAGACAGGTTAAGTCATTAGTAGAAAGCAAAACATCTTTATACAGCAATACCAAATGCTCCAAAGTGGGATCATCTCTCATCTCTCTCAAATCAGATTTGGTGGCTATCATGACTAACTTTTTCTCTTCCTCACCATTTCTTTTTCCACTCAGTTTTAGCTTGTGGCTATCACTCACATTTTGTGGAATCACACTCTTTTGCTCCTTTCCTTTCTCACTCTCCACTTTCACCTCAACCTTTTGCATGTTATTAGGTATAATATGAGAAGGAGTTAATGGTCGTAACAATATTTCTTTATTATTCCACATGAACTTGTATTGATTAGTTCTTCCATCATGAATCACAGAACGATCATATTGCCATGGTCTACCTAATAACAAGTGACATACTTCTATGGACACAACATCACATTCTACAGTATCACGATGAGAACCAATCTGAAAGCTAACATCAACTGTATACCCAACATTTATTGAACCATTATTGTTTAACCATTGAATTTGATATGGATGTGGGTGTTTCTTATATTTCAAACCAAGTTTAGAACAAAGCTCTTTACTAGCTAAATTGTGACAACTTCCACCATCAATAATGACTTTGCAATACTTACCATCCTTACTCACCTGAGCCCGTGTTTGGAAAAGATTGCAGCGTTGTTCATGATTGGATTTTGCTTGCACACAAAAAAGTATAGGCCAGCTTCGAGGTCACAAACATCATCTTCATTCGCATCCTCACCTTGTCCTCCCTCATGTACGTCCCCAAATCTTTCAAAATCAATAAGAGCCTCACCTTCCTCCTCGCTAGTAGAGTCATATTCTGCATTGTCCAATAGCAACATGGCCTTGTTATTTGGACATTCCTTTTGCATATGGCCTCACCCAAGACATTTGAAGCATTGAATGGAGCTACTCTTGGCCGTAGAACCCATGGAAGATGAGGAAGTAGGTGCTGGATTCTTCTTGGCTATTGGTGTTGTGGCACTTTTCCCGCTTGGTGTAGCACGTGTACTAGGAGCAAAACTTCCACCCGATGTGTTAGCTTTAAAAGAATTGAAACGAGATGTGGTTTTACCTCCTGTAGGTGCTGCACGGGGCATGTAGAATGATGTTCTTGTTGCTTTCATGTCGTGTTGCACTTGTCTTTCAGTTTTGGTTGCTTGATGTACCAATTCCATTATGTTGTTGTAAGGCTGAAATTCAGTGATGCGCTTGATAGAAGGGTGCAAACCAGCAAGAAATTGAGCCATTGTTTGTTCTTCTTGTTCATATACATTAGCTCGAATTATGGCTATTTCCATCCCTTAATAGTACTCCTCCACCGTGAGAGTTCCTTACTTCATTTGTTGCAATTTATCAAATAAATCACGTTTATAATATTTGGGAACAAACCTTGATCTCATGTGGTACTTCATCTCTTCCCATGTATTAATGGGAGGCTCGTCGTACTCTCTCCTTTGATTTTGAACTTGTTTCCACTATATAAGTGCATAATCAGTGAATTCAAGTGCAGCCATGTATATTTTCTTCTCTTCAGAGTAATTGTGTAGGCAGAACACCTTGTCCACCTTAAACTCCCAAGTGAGGTAGTCTTTAGGGTCATGTGTACCTGAAAATGTTGGCATAGTAAATTTAACCTTTCCAAACTTCTCCTCATTTGGTCGACCATCGCCGTAGTGGTTACGGTGGCGGTAACCGTCGTCGTAGTAAAGAAAATCGTCGTCGTTGCGAGGTGCTCCTCCACCACGGCCTCCATGTCCATGGCCCCTCCCCGGACCATGGAAGCCGCCCCCTTCACCTCTCCCAGGTAGGGGTGGACGAATGGCATTTGCCACCATTCGGTCTCGCCTTTGTTGAGCTTCTTGGCCACCTTGGACAACAGTCACTCCCTCACCACGTGAAGGAAGGGCAGCCCCAAGATGAACGTTTCCTTCCTCTTGTTGTGGCCGAAGTGCTCGCACAACGTCATTCGCAATATTCCCACGTAGCACGTTCATCTGTTGATTGAGCTCAATGCGGAGATCCTGCATATCCACTTTGAGTTCAGTGCGGAGGTTCTGCATATCTGACTTGAGTTGTTCCTCCATTGCAGTGGTGCCAGCTACAAATTCTTGTTGCAATGTACTTCTTAATGCCTGATGTTGAAAGCGAGTCATTGGGGCATTAAGATTAACTTCATGTTCCTCACCATAGTTATCTTCTCCACCTGACATGATTACATTGTGCAAAGAAAACACAAAGCAATAACAAGATATATGGATGATTAGTACAATCACTCAATCTCACTTTTTTCTCTCACAAGTAAAGTTTTCACCTTTCCGAAGTGAATTAAGGTTAATAAAAACTTACACTTGGTAGAAGCTACAATAGCAACGTGATGATCAAGCGAATTTAAGAGTGTTCACAATTGCACAACAACGGTTATTTAGTGAAGCTTGGTATGGAAGTGTATATCCTAGCAATCTGAAATTCTTGATGTTGTAAAGTTAAATAATAATCCAAGCTAGAATATTTCGCTTAAGTGCTGATCCAAAATATTTAAATGAAGTATATGAACGCACATGCAAAGATCAATGTGACTCAATGCAAACAAAGGAATGAGCTAAATAAAGATAATCTGAAATTGAGGATTAATTAGCTCATTTTGCACCAAGTACTAGGAGAGACGCTAGCCAATTGCAAAAATATGAATGTAAGGGCATAAGATTGCTCAAGAAATTAAATTACACAATCTGAATTTATGGACTAAGAATTCACCCAAATTCAGCCAATGCTTTCTTTTTTTTCTTTTTGTTTTGCTCAAGCTGTGGCTTCTTCTTTTTTTAACGACTGCCTCTTTTTTTTCTTTCTCAAAGGTCGAACTAGATTTAATTGTTCCTTTTGATTTTGTACAGGTCACAAATATTTAGGAAGATGTAAAATACTCAAGAGTAGTCTTTAATGTAATATTCAAGAGCTAGTCTCAATTGATAAATAAAATATAAATAAAGCTCTCAAACTATCAATATGTTCGGCTATTAATGCACAGTGGAGATCATTAGTTCGGCGCAAAAGGACGCTGACTAGAAGATGCGGCTAGTATGCTTCGGTTGCCTGGCCGAACTGTGGAATCAGAACCCAAGTGGTTTGCTGTTGATTGCTATTGATCCGAACCAATTGAAGGCTGTGTTTTTTTCCAAAAATAAACAGCTGTTCAGATTGGAGCCATTGTCTTTGGATTCTAGCTTCAAGGTGGTATTCGTATGCGACAACACCAACCGAGAGCTTTCGGCCTGCAGCGAGATCAAAGACGGCAGATGGTTTCCTAACTAAAAATTTTCGGCTGACAGCAAGAGTTTGATTCCTTTTAATTTTTTTGTGGATGCTAATTAAGGATTCAACAAGCAAAAATTTTCTAGCATTTATAAAGACACAACGAATAAGCTACGTGAAAGAAACACGACGATCAGCACTTAAATAAAAATTCTAATGGATTAAAACCTAACAAAACTCATAAAAATAACAGATGCAAAAATTAGGGTTTGGATTTTTTTTGTTTTCAGTTTATGGACTATAGGATAGGAAAAAAATCAATCTAAAAACAAGGGTAAAAAATCCTACCGAGGAAACCGTGCTCTGATACCAAGATGATACGGGGTCGCCCGATCTTCTCGACGTAGGATTGGATACTCACATGCAGCCTCTCGAATCATAGCAATCCTTCATTGCCAATGCAAGAACGAACGCTCTTTAGTTCGCAAGATCACACGCGCCGGACTTTACGACCACCAAGCGAAATCTCTATCGCGCTCCCAATTCCCAGCAGAAAGGTTGAACGATCTCGATTTGCAAGAACTCTCAAATTTCTATTGGATTTTTGTGGCTATCAAAAACTCAAGAAACATGCACAATTCTTCCATCTCAATTATCTAGTCGCATACTGTTGGCTCTTTCTTTGTTTCTCGTCACGTAGTGTTCTCCATGATATCTAGTCCCCTGTTTTCCCGTCCTTGCACGTATTTATACGGCGGCGGCCAGCAGTCCGCAAACACACATGCATCCGAGGCCCATTCCAATCAGTAGTATGGGACGAAAAAATAACTATACTACTACTAGCCTTTAGACTTATACAAAAAAACGTTTTGGTTTGGACTTTAAGCTAAACAAAAATTCCATAAGTTGGGAATGTGACAGGCTTTGGCATCCGCATGGCTGCATGGTGCTGCTCTTGTTCTGGTGGTATGGGCAGTCGATGTGGATTTCCTCCCTGGCTTTAGTTCCCAGCCTCTATCTCTTTCATCGTAGCTCCAAAGTCTTCAACGGGTATAAATCTAAGAATACATAAGGAGCTTGCATAAGGTAGAATATTAGTTTCATCAATAGAATAAAATTCGTTAAGAAACAAATTCACCTGTTTATTTAAAAGTTTAGCTCTCGCTCTAGTCATTGGTCCTTTTGGTACTTCATGAATACTTGGAGAAGTTGACGACGTGGTAGTAGTAGGGATGTCCTCATCAATTGGGGTCTTACAGTTCAAAAGGGAAGACTAGCGCCATCCAATTAACTCTTCGGCCCCTCGTTGCAGAGTTGTTGCACTGGTATTTGCCTACAACATATAAAAAATTTTACCTAACCAAAGTAGTGGAACATCTCCTTCTTCCTCTCACCTCCCTCTCCCTCTCTTTTTTTCTGCCCTCTCCTCTTCTCTTCTTTCATTCATTCTGGCTTTCTCCTCTTCACCTCGCAGCGTGGCCAAGGGCTCGATCGCGCGGTCGATTTTATATGTGCCTCCAGTCGCCGAAGGGTTGGGCGACTGGATTTGCAATCACCTAACCGTTGGGCGACTGGAAGTAATTGCCTGACGGTTCGGCGATTGTAATTATGTCGCCCAACCATTCACGGATTTCTTTCATGTCATGCGGTCGTTGGGTAACTGGAGACCATTTCTGTAAAAAAAATATTTACATTGGTATATTTCTGTTATTTCAAATAAAAGATAGGTTATTTTCAAAAAAATTCATGAGAACTGCATGCATGATTTTATGTTTAATTTATCTCTGATCTGCCTGCAGTTTATTATACCGAGGAAGCTGGCAAGCTCAGATAAATACCAGCAGAGGCAGCAAGACCAGGTGCCGTTCAGAGTATAGAGCATCGCGGACTGGGTATATATGCACATGATCTATTAAGTCCAAATCCCAAAACTAATTCTTCATATATATGATCGCTTTCAATGTCCTTACTCTTAGTAGTACCACGTGTTCGTTTAGCGCTAAACGAAGCTCTGAAACCTTGCTTGCGGAGTACTACTGTACTGTTGTATAATGTCGTCAAGATGATCTTCTGTATTTAGCATTTCTCTCTCCTCCTTTTTTTTTTTGGGACTACGAGATTAATCTTTAGGCATGTGATCGATGATAGAAGCGAAGGAGGAGGATCAGCGAGAAGCTCAGGAAGTTGCAGGCTCTAGTGCCTAACATGGACAAGGTGATCAATTATAGACATTAATCAATCTGCCGTATCCCATATGTGTTTGTTTGTATGAGTTTGTCGTAGTTCTTCTCTGATCTTTTTCAACAGAGTACCATCTGCAGGCCAGTTGCGATGCAATTTGAATTATCTTTTGTTCTTTCGAAATGTGACAGCAAAAAAACGCGGCGGACATACTGGACCTAGCAATTGAGCACATCAGGGGACTGCAGAGCCAGCTGCAGGTATGTTAGCTAGCTTGAATGCATGGTCAGAAAGTGAGACCGCTACGTAAAATACTTGGCATTGCTAGAGATAATACAAATGCAAACACTTCTCCCTGGGGAGCTAGTAGTCGATCGGAAACAAACATTCAAACGAGAAACTGGTCATTCCTTTGTCGAACAAACATTCAATGCACAAGCAAAATAGGCTCCTCATGAGCTCTCCACGGCTCCACCAAAATAGACTCTCCGATTATCGCAATCATTTCATGCAGTAACCACTGAGCCAGTTATCTCAAGCTCATTAGCTCAAAATTTTCCTCTGTTCAGGCTCTGAAGGAAGACGAGGAGAAGTGCACCTGCCGCGGCAAACAAGCATCGATGAACTGATCAAGCGACTAAAGTGAGCCCTTGGCAATGCACAGGATGGCATTGATAACATCTCCCATGATCCGTCAATATGTTTGCTCAGGCAGCAGCAGCACCAAGGTATACCTGGCATAGCGCGCGACAAGCAAGCAGTGGAGTTGATCTATCTTCCAACCGCCCAGCCATCTGAAACCTTGATCACTGAATCAGTTCAGATTTTAGGTTGTACTTCAATACCGTCAGGAGCTGTTAACTGTAGTTCAGACTCTGGACTTTATTTTTATTTTTCACCTTTTAAATGCGGACATGGCAGCACCCTGATGTGCTTGACTAACGACTGTCGTTGCAAAACGGGATTGATTTTACTGCGTAGTCATTTAACAGAACGTAAATTTGCTGGCTGTGTGGTTCGAACCCACGCGCACTTTTATATGCAGCAGATCTTTTAAAGTCTTCCCCTTAGCCACTCGGCCAATCCAGGCCCAATCGACCATTTTTTTTCTTTACAAGCTATGGTTATGTTTCTGTGTAGGCCAATATATAAACGGGCCTTGAAGCACGCAGCACGTTTATATATGTAATCAGCATACTGCTACTCGTGTGTGCCATCGTAACGCAGCGCATTTATATATAAACGGACCAAACGGGCCCTGATCAACTCGGCTTCGGTTTCGGTTTCTGGTTTCTGGCTTATTTTTCACTATTCGTAAGTTTCGTCTTTTTCTGAACTTTTGGCTTTTTGTTGAGCTTTTTTGCCGGTTCTTTTTTTCCCCGTATTTGTTTGTATTATACGTAATGGGCTAACATATTTTTTTTATTTTTAAATTTTTTTAAATTTAATTATGCTAAATAAGCCTCTGTCAGCTACAGTGCTTTTTTCAGCCAGCTACAGTATTTTCAACCATAAACCACAAGTTTTTCAGCCGAACCGACCACCACCATAGTGTGGCTATATAGGAGAGCTAGCTAGCTGGAATGGATTGGTTAGGTTGAGTGGATGACGGTGGTAATTGATCATTGAGCTTAGGCGACTCAAATTGAATTGAAGTGGCAATCATTCATTGGTGGCCGACACATTTCCGTCCCGCTCATTTCATTTCGAATTGAATTTTTGGTTTTTGGCTTATTTTTCACTAATAATAAATTTCGTCTTTTCCTGAACTTTTGGTTTTTTTGAGTTTTTTTACCGGTTCTTTTTTTTCCCATATTCGTTTGCGTTGTTCGTGATGAGCTAACATATTTTTTCTATTTTTAAATTTTGTAAATTTAGTTACCTTCAGCTACAGTGTAATTTTAACCAGCTACAATATAATTTTAAATAATTACAGTATAATTTTAATTATAATTCACTAATTTTCAGGCTAATCGAGCGGGGCTTCATCTTGCTTGCGCCAGACATCCGATCCTATCTATCCGTATTAATCCTGCAGAAGCCCAGCAACACCACATGCACTGAACTGAACTGATGTCGACCCGGAGCTCGGGCGGCCACCCGAGCATGCCCGAAGGGCGGGTCCGCCCCTGCTCAGAGAGAACAGATGGAGAAGGGGGGACAGGAAAGGTCTGCGCGGTGGCTCTAGACGACGAGCGGCGGCGCCGAAGGCACGGGCGGCGATAAAAATGGATCAACACGACCTCGGGGAGGAGATGGTTGGCGGCACCACGGCAACCCGGAGGCGCGAGCGGATGGCGGCGACGGCGTTCCGACGGTGCCCCTTGGGAATTAGCGTGCGCATGGGCAACGCGTCGGTTAGGGAAATCCACCAGTGCAGTTGCGGGGCGCGGAGGTGGCCGGAGGCGGTGGGGCGACGGTGGCCGAATCGACATAGGGAAAAGGTACAAGTGGTGGAGGAGGTGCTGTGGGCAAAAGGAATCGAAGAGACATTCACCGAGGACAACGAATTCAACATCAGCGACGGCTTGACCGGAGACGAGGAAGATGGCTCAAATGTGACTAACAGCTGCGAGAAATTAAGAAATTGTTCTAGGGGAAATATTGACGTGTTTCTGGAACACAATGTGACACGAATGGTTTCGTAAGAAGCTCACCGGAAACGGCAGAACGTCTGGCGAAGTGGCGGTCGGCGACGAGCGGGGCAGAGGAGAGGGCGTGGGCTCGACTGGGTCATGGCAACGGTTTCAGCTCGAGGCTTCAATGCGCGTGAACGCGGATGGAAACGGCCGATTGAGTGAAGCGATGATGGCGTCTCCATTGTGGCGGTTTCCAACAAGATGAACGCGGCGGCGCAGGCGTGCTGAGCGCGGCGATGGACGCGGGCGGGAGCGCGCACGGCGCTGGTGCGGCCTAGGTGCAAGCAGAGGGAGTTAACACAGGAAGTGGAGGCTGGGAAGTTAGGTTGGGAGAGAAAGGACGGGCCTGGCCCAAGAGGAAAGGAGATGGGCTTCGGTCCAAATACATGACTGGAGGAATTTGAATTTGAATTGATTTGAATTTGGCAGAGAGGTTTGAATTTGGATTCGGATTTAGATTTAGAGTTTGAAAATCAGTGAAAATACCAAAGAAACTCCAACTAATTTTTTAATAAATAGTTTTGAAATTTTAATTAGAAAACAAAAATTAGGATGTTACAAATGCAATATACACCAAGGATTCAAAAATCAATTATGGGGAAAATACCGGACCCTAGCTGGTACCAGTAACCGGTTTACTACTAGACGGTTTTTATGATCCAATGTAAACTCAATATTCGAATTTGGCTAGTTTTCGCTCGGTTTAACTAGTTACCAACCGGTTATTGTCCAAATTATTGTTCTTGAATTTAAATTCAAAACCTTTTCAGACTGTCACTTTTTTACCGGCCTGGGCTGGTAACCGGCCGGTTACCGCCGACTTTTTATCCTGGGTATACTCAGATGGGTTTTGGATCGTTGGATTTGTCTTGCAAAATGCTTTTTAGTATATAATTTGTATTATTTTTTGCTAGTATAGCGTGGACGTGGACTTATATTTTATAACAGAGGGAGTAAAAAAATAAGAAATTTATTTCATCCCTGGATAAAAGTGGTTTGCCTCGTTAGAGCAACTCCAGCAGGGCCCCTACTTGAGCCCTCAAACCTCATATTTGAGGGCTTGAGGTAAAAATAGAGGTCCAGCAAGGCCCCGACTAGAGCCCTCAAATTTGAGGAGCCCCTCAAATCACCCTCCCACCCCTCATTCCTAGGGGCTCCCCCCACCCCTCATTTTCCTGTTTTTTCCCGCACCGTGAAACTTCTCCCGCTATCGGCCAAAATTCCCAGCCCGCCTCTTCCCCTCCCGTCCGCCGAATCTCCCCCCCCCCCCCCGCGCCTGCATCTTTCCCCGCCGCCTCCCTCCCCGCCTGCATCTTTCCCCACCCGCCTCCCTCGCCCGCCCGCCTCCTCCGCTTCCCCGCCCGCCCGCCTCCCTCGCCCGACGCCTCCGCCCGTCGCCGACGCCGTCGCCGCCAAAATCCGCCGCTTCCGCTCACCCCCGCCTCACCCGCCTCCGTCGCCGCCGCTTCTGCTCAACCCCGCGCGCCTCTTTCCCCGCCGCCTCCCTCCCCGTCCGCCTCCTCAGCTTCCCCGCCTGCCCGCCTCCTCCGCTTCCCCGCCCGCCCGCCTCCCTCGTCGACGTCTCGCCCGTCGCCGACGTCGTCGCCGCCAAAATCCCCTCGCCGACGCCCGTCGCCCGCCTCCCTCGTCGACGCCTCGCCGACGCCGTCCTTGCCCGAATAGATTTGTCAGGAGTGGGTCCCATGTGTCAGTGTGTGTGAAATGGATTTGAGGGCTTAGATTTGAGGGGTGCTGTTGGAGTAGAAGCAAAAAAATTGGGCCCTCAAAAGTAGGGAGAGCCCTCAAATGAAAAGTAAAGGCTTAAATTTGAGGGCTACTGCTGGAGTTGCTCTTACACCTAATTATTTGTTCGCAAATGTCTCCGACTCTTCCAGGCTTCGGAGCACACTTCGGCCACAGAGGAGTTAGTGCATTAAAAAATTTTAAATGCACGGAGGGCTCAAGAAGGTACACAAGGAAATATTCCCCGTTCTCTAGTTTGATTGCCAAGATCACTGTTTGCAAACCCAGCAAATTCTAGAAGCTTAAAAAAACTAAACTAGATACGGTGAATTGTAGGGCATACTATGTAGAATATGTTCTGGATTGAACTCTGCATTTATGATTTGAGTCATAATTGAGGCTTGCACTTTCAGAAATGTACACCAAGTGACGTTGCAAACTACCATTCCTACATGGACATCCCCGCATGGAAAAACCTTGTTCTCTCTCTCTCTCTCTCTCTCTCTCTCTCTCTGTTTGTGAGGATGAAAAGCCTTGTCTTCATATGATCTTGTTTGACTACTATTGGACGATGTACACTTTACATGTCTGTTGAGCAGATACAGGGGTATCAGTAAATTAAGTGGTTCAACACACAAATAAATCACAAACAAAAAATGTCATTGTGTTTCGAAAGCATGACCACATTCACATTTTCTCAGTAGCTTGCTTGTAATAAGATCTATATTCAGGGAAAAAACGTTCTAGTTTTTTGTGAGTCACAGTTCTTAATATTGTCCTCATTTGCTCCAATGTAAAGCTTTCCGTCACGTCTTAATCCGTTACAGGGTTGTGATCGGACACGAGAGGGGATTGGCAATGATGGAAATTGACAATAAAGAACCTGTCGCTAATCGCCTACTCCCCCGGCCCTCCCTAATTTCATCCCTGTTGATGAATATAGTTTGATACTTGTGGATCAATTTATTATTTACATGCTGCATTAATTATTACATCATTACTATTATAAAAGAACGAGTTAGTGGTTGTACGTTTATTCTCCTCCAATCGCTCTATTCCCTTAACTTCTCACTATTCTCCGCTTTCCAACCGATCAGAGCAACTCTTTTCTATATCACGATTCTCTATACATTGAATGAATTCCGTTGTAATGCACGGGTACGTAACTAGTTTGTTATAGATGTGTGTACCCTGCGTTGGAATAAGTGTAGCTTATCATCCATATAGACACTAGTATGAGCGAGCGCTCCAATGGTTTTTTTTTTGCTTTTTTGTCTTTTTTGAATTTTTTTAGGTTTTTTGTCTTTTTTGTCTTATTCCTTTGCATATTCGTGTTGATATTAGTTTTTTTCTGACATATCAATAATTTATAGCAAACAAACAAAATAAATCATCAATAGTTACAGTACAATTTCGATCATAAACCAACAGCTCGTAACCACTTTGAGCAGGATAGCACATGCAACAATGTTGCATGCAAAGTTACCACACAACTTGTCGATTTAATTAAGAAACGTCTAAAAGTCGTGCATGGCCTGCACTGCACTTAGTCGGTTCAAGTGCAGTCCATGTAACTATTGCTGGTCCAAAATGCAAGTAACACTTCCTCCTCCTCATAGTTGCTCCATTGCGATCCATCCTCTTCTAGACGCAGCAAAAATCCCATGCTCTTCAGAGGTTTCGTTCTGGATACCATAGAATAGTATCTTCTAACAGTTCGTTGAAAGTGCACATGGGCGGCGCCGTAAGCTCAGGTGATGACTCAGTGGAGCAGATGAGATCCAATAGGATGGACGGACTTTTTTAGAAAAAAACGAAGGACAAGAGTCATATCATTCATTTCAAAAAGAAGTTAATACACTTGTCCCAAAAGTGAAAACACTACATGATGGACGGACTCGTCGAGCAGAAAATTGTGCTTGCCGATGTGTCTCATCGTACGGTGGAATATCTGCCTGAAGAATCAGGCGATTCTTATCTACAGAAGCGCATGAAAAAGATGGGGAAAAAAGGACAACTTGCCGTGTGCTGGACTTGGTATCCAGGATGGTGACAGGAGTAGAGCCGATGGGGATGTACTACTACAGAAATACTATTAGTAGACGTTAAATTATAGACGGTTTGATAAAATCGTCTGTATTGTTGGTGTTGGAAAAAATGAGTATCATAGCCGGGCAACACGTGTGGATTCTACGTTTGCCATCATATAAAACTACTACTCGATTCCTCAAAGATCACCAATCCTAAGGTTTGTCAATCTTTCCACAATTATTTCATACTTATTAGGTTATATATGTACGCACATTGATATTCCTATCGATAGGCTATGCCCACCTCTACAACTGCATTGTAGCAGTCCGACCTTGCACAAATTCGAGGAGAGTGTGCATACTTTTTGATGGCTAGAGTCATAAAATCAGATGGAGAGTTCCACAACATACAATGATTTTTTGTTTGGGATAAAATTGACATTGATTGTAATTGTGTATTTGTTAATGGATATTTTATTTCATTTCAATTAATTGATTTGCGAAATGGATGTTTTATGTTTGTGAAATGAATTGAGATGTGAATTGGATGTATCTTTGCTATTTAATAAGTTTGAGTTGGTGGTTGGTGCATTCTCCTTCCTCTCTTCTCAACCGTTCGATCTTAATACTGAAATCTTGACTATCTAACATCCCTCTCCCTCTCTCTCATATCTAACTACCTCTCATCTCCACTTCCACCAACAGTTACCATTTCCCACCTCCTCTTCTACCCGGCCTCTCTTGCCTCCCTCCCCTCCTGCTCCACTTGCTTCCGCTCCCTCTCCGCTTCACCTCCCCACACCCCCTTCCCCTCCTGCCACGCCGCTGCCTTCTGCTCCCCCGGCGTCCGCCCATGACACGCGATGCAGGAACGGGATGCACGACGAGGACGACGGCACGAGGTGGGGGAGGAAGGAGGAGGCGAGGAGGTGGGGCAAGGAGGGGAGGTACGGGGAGAGGTGGATGCCAACGGCGAGAGAGACGAAGAGCGTGCCAGAGAAGAAGAGTACCTCGTTGCGGCTGAGGTGCTAGCCCGCGAGCCCCATGGGGACAAACAACACCACGCAAGCAGTGAGCACGCCTGCCTGCGCCGCGGCGGACACCATTGACCGGCCAACCTCGCGCACGAGCAAGGGGCCACCAGATTTAGGCCTCGCTAGGGGGGACGAGATCGCAGGAGGAGATTAGGTGGGCGGGCGATCGAGTGGCGCGGTGTGGAGCAGAAGCGAGAAGCAGAGAGGGGGGCGTCACGTGGTGGGTTGGTGAGGTTCGGCAAGGTGGGGGAGCGGAGTGGAAGGGGGTCGGTGGGATGGAAACAGCGGAACGGCAAGCGGGTGCGATGGGGGCCTGGCTGGCTCCGGCGCTTTGGTGCTTGGAGTTGGCCAGAGTCGGTGCAGTGCGTGAGCCAGCGTGGACCCGGGGGCGTTGGCACCAGGCCGGCTCGGCCCTAATTTTCATTTGTAAAAGATAGTGAGATGGGAGGATGGTTATTCAGATTAGTGAAGTTATCATTTCATTAATGGCGTGTATTTTTCTTCTGCTTTGTTAAGAGCAAGTTCAATAATAGAGCCAAGTGCTTGGTTATAAGTCAAGTTATAAGAGCCAAGTTATACAATAATTTGTCTTCTATTTGTCTACAAAAGTTTTTTTATTATTATATGGTACCATGTCTCACATTCTCTTTCCTACTCCTCCTCACATACATTTATTATCTGAGCCCACCACTGCATAGGCTCCCGTGTGCAGCTTGTTGCTTGCATGAGAGCCAAGCTCTCCTCTCTCTCCTCTCTTCTCTCCTCCACATCAGCAAAAATGCTGACTAGCTTGGCTATAAGACCACTATTGTACTTGCTCTAAGTGAGAATAAAAATGATGACAAGTCAATTCCAATGCTACTCTCTCTGCACCATAATACTAGTTGAATGCTCGTGTGTTGCTACGGATTTTAAAATTTTATCATACTACATGTTCTAAAACTAACGGGTGGTAAAATTTGTTGGAACGTGCATACAAATATGTTCTAGTTTTTTCTAAATCTGTAGCAACGCACGGGCATTCAGCTAGTACATGTACATGTTGATATGCTTGTTTCAGACGGCATGTCTAGTATTTCCTAAGGCTAACCAATAAACAGAAATAGATTTAGGGGTAGAAAAGAATAGTACAGACGGTTTTTAACTAAAAACCGTCTGTGCTATTGATAATCATAGATGGTTTTTAACTAAAAACCGTCTGTGCTAGTTGATAATCACAGACGGTTTTTAATTAGTTAAAAACCGTCTATGATATTTAGATATTACAAACGGTTTTTAACTAAAACAGTTTGTGATATTTGCATCACAGACGGTTCGAAAGCCGTCTGTGATGACCTCGTATCATTATTGACCCATAAATTCAGGATTACAATGCGATATTTTTCAACTGGCGTTGCAATTTTATATGTCTTCGTTCAGTAGTTCCATCTCCGTCAAATAGCAAAGCAGCCTACCCCTTCCTCGTCCTACCATTGTTGATCTCGATCCTTGGTTGCTTCAATTTGATCTATCATCTTCAAGGTTCAGGACGACTGCACCATCCCCAATCATTCCGGGTAACACTTGCATCCCTCTGTCTCCTCCAGGTTATAACATATGCCCTCGTCCTCATTGTTTTTCTTTTGATCATTAAAGACAAATACTTTCTCCTGAGGCGTGCTTGAGATAAATGGCCTTCTTCTTCAACGTAGCATCTTTCTTATTTGTGTGTTCATTTGGGTGTATTGATAAGATCATGATCACTCCTATATATCCCTGCTTTTGTTTTATCGTGTTTTTCTTTTGAAACAACTGTTTTGCGCTTCTGGTTGCACAAATGCTGTAGTTGCTCGTATTACTGACCAAAGTTATTAATATTGTGCTCCTATATTTGAAGTAATTCGAGATGGACGACGAAGATACTTACGTCCTGGAGAACAAGTTACGCGATACGAGCGCGGAGCCAACTGATCTACCGTTGTCACTTTTTAAAGCAATCACCCAAAATTTCTCCCATGAGCAAGAAATTGGTAGTGGTGGATTTGGAGTGGTTTACAAGGTATGGTTAATTTTTAATCGCATCGCACGTTTAAAGCTTGTCTAATCTTAGCTGCGGAAGAGCTAGAACTCGTACTTTGTGGTATCAATCCTTTAAAATCATAAAGAATGATTTACACATAAATATTGCTAGAAATAAACCTCTTCTGCAAGATCTAAAAAAGGATCTTTTGAAAAAACAAACCTATGGGATCAATTGACCCCATAGCTCACATAAGAGTAGGAATGTAAACGGATCGGATACGGACGGATAATATCTCTACCATATTTATTTTCATATTTATTTCGGATACGAATACGAATGCGGATAACTCGAATACGAATACAAATACGAATAATATTGAATACAGAAACGAGCTAATACGAATCGAAACGAATACGGTTACGAATATTTATTGGAACATGAAAACCCCTTAAACTATACATCCAAAATTAACAAAAATACGTAAATAGTTTATCTTGTCAAAACATTCACGAAATCTAAACAAGTATAGTCTTTTCATCCACAATAAAAATATACTCGATAGTTGATCAGTACATAGCATAACTACATAAGTAGCAACAACGTGCAATTCATGGAATATACATGATGATATGATAGCAATTTGAACAATCATAAGAATATTTCATTCCTCCATTTCATCCACTAAGTCCTCCATCTCTACATCTCCTAAGACTTCTTGTTCCTACAAGTTTTATTTTAATAAATACTCAAAGCGGTATAAAATAAAACCAAACAACTATATAGTACGATGTAAAGACTAGCAAACCGTTGTCATTAAGTATGCAAAACGGCACTCAATGTCTTCTATGTCAATCTCAGTTATGATAAATCCACCAATGTTTGCACCACCTACGTGTTTTATCAAAAAAAAAATAAATTATGATCAAAGTTTTCATCACATACTGCACAAGAATCAATAAAACACAAACATAAAACTTAACATTACCTTCCCTAAATGGTCGTAGAGAAGGGCCCGAGCCATCCACCCACAGGCCACCCACCCCATTCCCATCTCCCGCCGCCGTCTCCTTCGAGAGTTATCTCGTCGCCCCCTCCTCTTCCGCAACAAGCGCAAGAGAAACCAGAGCCACACAGAAATGGCGTCCGACGGCAGCGGCGTTGTGACTATGTACGGCGGCAGCAACAATGGTGCCACGCTCCTGGAGCCGTCCAAGCAGAAGTTCGCCACCTTCTCCGTCAAGGTGGGCCTGGCCCAGATGCTGCACGGCGGCGTCATCATGGACGTCGTCACCCCCGAGTAGGCGTGCATCGCCAAGGAGGCCGGGGCCTGCGCAGCTGCGCCATCATGGCTCTCGAACGCGTCCCCGCCGACATTCGCGCCCAAGGTGGCGTCGCCCGCATGTCCAACCCGGGTCTCAACCGCGACAACAAGCGCGCCGTCACCATACCCGTCATGGCCAAGGCCCCCATCGGCCACTTCGTGGAGGCCCAGATCCTGGAGGCCATTAGCGTGGACTACGTCAACAAGAGCGAGGTCCTCACCCTCTCCGACGACGCCCACCACATCAACAAGCACAACTTCCGCGTCCCCTTCGTCTGCGGGTGTCGCGACCTCGGTGAGGCCGTCCGGCGTATCCGCGAGGTCGCCGCCATGATCCGCACCAAGGGCGAGGCGGGCACTGGTAACGTTGTGGAGGCCGTCCGCTCCATCATGGTCGACATCCGCACCCTCCGTAACATGGACGATGACGAGGTCTTCTCCTACGCCAAGCGCATTGCCGCGCCCTACGACTTGGTCATGCAGACCAAGCAGCTTGGCCGCCTCCCCGTCGTCCAGTTCGCGGCCCTCGCCGTGGGCTGCACTTATGGCATTATGGGCTGGATAATGTCTATTGGGCTAAAATCCCGGATATCCATTTTCGTATTATCCGGATAATCCATATTCGTATTCGACGGAGACTAGGCTTATTGTATTCGTATTCGTATCCGATAAAAAAAATCTGTATCCGTATCCGATCCGAGAATTATCCGAAAAAAATCCGATCCGACACAATCTGTATCCGTTTTCGTTTGGATCGGTCGGAAACTATCTGATCCGTTTTCACCCCTACATAGGAGTGACCCAAAGAAGACCGAATGGTGGCCAGGCCCACATTCAAAATTCAATTTTCTATGGAGCAGTCAAATATCTAACTACTTGTGCCTCCTTCAGGCTATCATGATTATATGTGAACACTTAAAACGATATTTGTTAGTGTATATTTGTTACTTTCTTATATGTAGTGTATATTTGTGTAACACCCCGCCCACCCATTGGGCCAGAATGCTACCACCACTGCAACCTCATACCATTTTTATCAACGCTAGAAGAATTTAAGCCAATAATAGATCTACTTATACTGCTGCGTTCAGATACAACGATGCATTTTAGCGAGTACTAAAAGTTTAAGCCAACACTAATATAATCAGATAGCAGTGAGCACAAACGACATAGGTTTGGTTTCGCCTGGTTTTCACTCTGGCATAAAAGTAGAGACTAAAATGAGTTGACAAAAGGTTAGTTCAAAGGGTGCTGCTGGTTCGTGCATATTGTTCATGTGCTACTCCCGCCCGTGCATGTCGTCCTCAACGGTCACCTAAAAACAACAAATAAAGCAAGGGTGAGTCCGAAAACTCAACAAGTACAGAATAGAACAATATACACTACCAACGTAAGTAAAACATAATCCACATATATCATCACGTTCGTATCATCCTCTTAGCCAAACATTGCCATGCCATCAATGCAATGCATCATTACTCTACATGCTCTTTTGCTCTTTACGTTGCAAGTACCGGTACTGCCGAGTGAACACCCGTCGATGTTCACCCATCGTGGGCCCGCCCTCATAGGCACGGGACCCCTCCACTCCCGTGGAGGCCTACCGAAGTAGGTCTTACTCAAGAGCACTCCGGATTAGTCCGCTAGCTTTACTCATAGCTAGGGACTTTCTCACTGCCCTCACTCTTGAGTGCTCCTCATGCAAATGCATATGCCCATGATCATAATCACGCTCTTCATTAACATTATTAGCAGATAAGCATCATTTGCCTACCTCGCTCCATCATCATTGCCATCGTTTACCATGCAACCTTATGTCATGTAAACATCACATTTCCACATAGATATCATGTAATCAACGCATTTCCACATAAATATTATCATATCAGGTAAACATCGCATATTCATAAACCTTGGTCTACCGCTCTACCATGTACTTGCCTGTTAACCAAACGAAGTGGAGCGTCGTGCGGGCGGCGTCGATCCTGGACCTTCACCTGAACAGGCAATTAACTCGACTCAAACCTTTGTAATATTATGCGCATGCGTACGGACGACGTCGGCACTACGCACGCGACTCGAAACTCACGACAGGTCACTCAAGACTAAGGGATCCACTGCGCATGCCACCGAAACCCTTTTTTCCCTTTCTTTTTCTCCTCTTTCCTTTCCTTTTCTTCTCTTTTTTTCCTTCTTACCCAACCGGCCCCTTCTTCTTTTCTTCCTCACCTCACTCTCTCTCTTCCCTTCATTCCGGCCGAACCAGCCTCACTCCACCCCCGCCCTCTCTTCCTCGCGTGCGGGTGGCCTTCCCAGCGGCGCGGCCGCGGTAGGGGCTTGCCGGCCCCGCAGCCGCCGGCCACGGCTTCCTCCGCCGGCCCCCCTCCCTTCTACTCCTCCCACTCTCTCTCTCTCTCTCTCTCCTGCTCGTGCGCCCGAGCTCTCCCCCTCGGCCGAGTGGCTCCAAGCGGTGCAGCGTTGGCGCGGCCGGGCTTGGTGGCGTCGGCGACTCCTCCGCCGCCCTCCTCCCGCCTTCCTCTACTCGGATCCGGCCGGCCAAGCCCGGATCCGCCGCTCCCTTTTTGCGCGTGCGCGGCGATGGGGCGCCGCCGCCCGGTCGGCTCGGCCAGCGGCCGCCGCCCTCGGCTCCGGCCCTGGCCCCCTGTGCCTCCGCCCCCGGACGCCTACGCCACCACCCGCCATCGACAGCCGTTGCCCCCAAAGGTGCCGTCGGTCACCGGTGCGGCTCCGGCGCTCTGCGGCTCGCTTCTACTCGGGGCAGTGCACCTCCCTCCCCTACTTTCTACATGCTTGTGCTTGCGAGACTGTGTTGGAAAAAAACATGGGGGATGGGCATCCTACTTGCTTTGCGGGACTGGCAATGGAAGTGGTGGTGGACGATCTCCTCTGGATGCTATCGATGGCATCGCCTGAGCTCCATTGGGCCCTCCTCTCCACCTTGCCCTTCTCCTTCTTGCCTTCCTTCTTCCTGCCTTCCCTCTCTTTCTCTCGGTTGGGGGAAAGGTGAAATGATGTTGCTTGGCTTTATGGCTGTGGCAGGGAGTGGAGCAGGAAAAGGTGGCTGTGTTGTCTTGTCTACTTAAGAGGCATGGCCATCCCTTTCGCTGCGAAATGTCGCTTCTACCCCTCCCTTTTTGCCTTGGCTGGCTATGGCCCTCAGGGCTTTTTGGTCCGCGGCCGTGTGGGCTTTGGGGTTTCTACTGCAGCGGTTAAGACGGTAAAAAGGTAAGGTGAAATTTGCTGGATGATGAACACCCGAAACGCGAGACGGTGCCGACTGTCCCTAGGCGGTCCGGGAACCTCTGAGAGCGCTAATATACGGCTCTCTAGACGGTGCCGACCGTCCTGGGATGGTCTGGGAACCTCTGCGCGCGATACTAAATCGACACTTCAAAAAGGTCGATGGGTCTGACGGCAAAACTGCACTCCTTAATCGATATTGTTTTCCCTTATGCATAATTGGGGTATTACAATTTGTTACTTCCTTATATGTGGGTACTCCTACTTTGTTTTCATACTGGATCCGCCTCTGAGCTCACACATTGATCCGCCACCTTATCTTACCACAACTAATATAAAAGATCGTGTCCATTCTAACAGGGATTGCTTCGCAATGGGATGGTTGCTGTGAAGAAGCTTTCCGATATGCTAATTGAAGATAAGTCGTTCCAGAATGAGGTTGCTTGTCTGATGAGGGCCAAGCACAAAAATATAGTAAGGTTTCTAGGCTACTGTGCAGATACACAGGGGATAATGACAGACTTCAAGGGAAAATACGTCTTGGCAGATGTACGAGTAAGGCTGCTATGCTTTGAGTATGTTCGTAATGGTAGCCTGGACAGCCATCTTACAGGTACGATAACCTTGCATGCTTTGCTCTCCATTCACTAAAGCTTACATGGTCTGATTTTCCAAGCAACCATAGTTCTTCATTTTGTTACAATGAAACTCGGACCCTGTTCCAAATGCTCTCTGTGAAATTATTAAGGATGTTAAGATTTGTCTTTCGTTGTTGTTGTCTTCTTCACTTGTATATCCAGATGAATTCGGCGGACTTCAATGGCATGAACGTTATAGAATAATTAAGGGAATTTGTCAAGGTTTGCGTTACCTTCACGAGGAAGGGAATATTATTCATTTGGATCTCAAACCTGAAAATATATTGCTGGATCACAATATGGTGCCAAAAATTACGGATTTTGGTTTGTCAAGACATCTTGATAGACAACAAACTCGAATTATCACAGCGAACCGTCGTGGATCATGGTAAGCTAAGCCTCCCGAGAACTACTGTTTTTCAACATCAACTCAATTGCACTTGGTCTGCAGCTTAATGCCACAAAACTATATTCATGTTGTTATCCAGGGGATATATGGCACCAGAGTACTTAGATAATGGAACAATCACATTCAAGGCAGACATATATAGCTTGGGAGTGATAATTCTGGTGGTTATAACAGGAACAAGAAAGCAACCCATAATTGAAAATGTAAGAACTTCTCTGACCAATTTCCAGATGAAGGAAACATTTTACAACCGACACATTATCATTCTAGATGGCGTAAAGTTGTATTTGGTATGCACACACAAACTACCTCGGTTCAGATACTGAATCAATACTGCACTCAAAATATTCTGAAGAAAGTGTGAAGACAGTTTAATGGGATCAGGGGGGACAAATATAGTGCAAACTTCAACCTCATATCTACGTCTTGGTGCAACATGCATGCAAACCTGTAAGTGGACTGCCGGACGTGGGATGGGTGCTCACAAATAATTATTCAAATATATTCGCATGCTCTTAAGGTTCCGTTGGCCATTGTGGTAGTCTCAATTCTTTTCGGCTTATAGTTTATGAGTTCTCTCGAATAAATAAACAGAATGGTTTCTTCACAATCTTTACGAATCGGCTTATCGGCGTTCAGTTCATTCGCACAAATGCTCACACTAGAACCACAAGGCATAAACCATAACTATAAGCTATAAATCGTAGCAAAAAAGTGAAGGAACGCGCGTAGGCTACGATAGCAGAAAATAAAAATTTCTACCGCGCACACCAGGACTTCATGCTAAGAAGGGATCATAGATCGTTACCACTAGACGCGCAGCGCAGCGGAAGAAGAGTTGGAGAAGTCGATCCAACCACGCACGTCGAGGTAGTAGTGGAAGTAGCCGATCGTCCCGAACAGATCGTCTCCTCCACGCGATTAACCACACCACGAGCAGATCCAATCTGTAGATTGTTGATGCCGATCAACGCCGCAACGAGCAGCGCCTCCACCGGTATCCACACGTCCGGGGCTGGAACGCCGATCGCGAGTGTACCAGCACTCGCGAGCGGCTAGGGTTTGGCTCGGGAGGTGGCGGCTAGGGTTTTGCTCGGGAGGAACAGATGCGTCTCTCCCCCAGCCCCCCCCCCCCCCCCCCCGTCTCCATATATATAGACCTCCTCACTTGGGCCTTGTGGACCGAGGCCCAATAGGAGTCTATCCGGATCTCTATCCGAATTGAGCCCACATTCGAATTAGTGTTCCAACCCGTTAAGTGTGCGACCCTGTAGGTTCACGTATACTTGGTCGCGACCCGGAAACGCCTTTCCGGTCACCCTGTTAATAGCGGCCTCTAGCAAGACATATTAACCCCAAAGTATACGTAAAGATCATATCGGCTGAACCTGTAATGTTCTCATGTACGAATCCCTTTGCCTCACGATATAGATTAAGCTCAAGGCGAGACCTGTGTCATCCTTTTAATAGCTCAATCACTCTCTCGATTCCGTGATGGATTATAAACTCGTGATTGACTCCTCAATCACCTTGGCATGGCCATGCACTTTCATAATCCATTACATCGAGGGGCCCAGAGATATCTCTCCCATAAGGAGGGGCAAATTCTATCTTGATCATTCACATCCCACTACATGTTTCATGGCAAACCCAAAGACTACTTTTATGACTACCCAGTTACGGAGTAGTGTTTAGTAGTCCCAAAATAAGCTACTATGCATGTTGGGAACCATGATGATCTCAAGTCTAAGGATTCCACATAAACACTACTTGAGACCAACTGATGACACATGGAATCTCTGCAGTGTCTCATGGCGGGTCTATCCATCATATGTTCACTAACACATGTCCATATTATTGATTTGGTATCTCCATACCATGATCCATGAGACATGATCATCAATCAATACATATGCTGATCTTTGAATCATATTTGTTCCTCATATGATATATAATCAGGGATCATTTAGAAATAGCAACATTTTGACATTAAGAGTCTCATGAATAAGTCACATACTCATTGATCAATAATGATAATGTCTATTTCAAGGAACAAACTAATGCATCATAAACATAGTATGTGATATATATAACATCTCCATGTTGCCTCTATGGCATATCACTAACAAAAAGAACTCAGCCATAGATTATGATAATCTCTTTTGGTAGAACCCCGCACTATCAAATATTTTGTATTTAGCTAACTACCTTTTTGTAATTCAAGTTGCAGATAGAGACATTATTGTGTTCCTAATAACATGACAAACCGGTGAAAATGTGAGAGGAACAACCATTGGGTAACGGAATTTCTCCGAACTAGTAGATTTTTCACAACTGCTTTTCACAACAACAAACTGGCCCTAAGTCCTAAAAATCTCCTCCATTCATCCATCATCAAACATTCCATGTGAAAACTTTGCATAACATCAGCTAGAACTATTTAAAATTTCAAGACTAAAGTCCAATTAGACTAGAATATATAAAGTACATTTTTCATTGCAGATCAAGATATATATCATTCCCCGTGGGACCAGTTGACCTAATAGGTAAACTATATGCATTAGATGCTTTTAGAGATTGGGACAATGGCTTGTTCGAGGCAGGCAGAGGGGACGAGGGGTTAACGGCAGCAATTTGATAGAGGCGGCAGCCGCGGAAGGAGACCGTGAGTCGGGCATGTGTTGGCAATTTGTTAAGAGCTAAAATCAGAGGCTAGCTGAGCATCACGGGCAGGATAAAAAAAAAGCGATGGTTACCAGTGGAACTGGAAAGTAAAAAAATTGGCCAAAATTTTTTAATGTAAATTTAAATTTATACCTGTATAATATACTTTCTAGATTGATTTAGGTCTTTTTTGTGCTAGATTATCTATCGTATGAACTAAATATAAATTAATTATCTGAAATACTATTGACAACTTTGTGTCTGATTCTCTTGGAAATTTGCTCTCTAACACGCATGCTTGCTGACTCCCAACTCATATGCAAAGCTCATTGGGCCTATCAGAGCAAGCAAACCATATGTAAGCGACCCAAAAGACTTAATATTGCATCAGAGTATACCCATCGAGTAGGTTAGGGAACCTGCACAAAATTCTAGGTTTTTAGTGGTTTTTTTGGTTTTTTGGGGTAACCGTTCTGGTTACCAGTTTTCAAATAGCACAAATTCAAAATTTGATACCTTAATTTCATTTTGTTTTTTTGTAACCGGCTGATTAGGTTTTTCTCCGGTTCTGATATTTATATCCCTAATCACGGGTGAGATGCATCTGATTGACTGAAGTCATTTGGTGGGAAAATATCCTGTGCTTTCACCTCTTACAGTGCTATCTTTGTACTTCTTACGTGTATAAGTTTTCAAAAAAATCCCAAAAAAATAAAGTTGTAAAAGAGGGTACACAGGTAGCACCATAAAAGAGGGAAGCATGTGATATTTTCCCGTCATTTAGTGTCTTTGTATTAGAGGTTTGTAGTTTGACCAGGTAAAATTTTAGGTTTTAACATAGAATTGTTTCATGTCTCATATTTTGGACCCAATGGGTTTATCTAGTTTATTTTCTTCAACAAAGTGTAACTCAAGAGAATGGTGAAGTATATTGTCTATCATTACTCGTCACATCTTTTGGCTGAATTGATTGTCGCATAAAACTCAATATTGTATCAGGAAGAGATTCTGGGTTCAAGATTTGGCTAAAATGATTTTAACGAAAATAATTGCAACACACTTGGAACCAAGTCCATATCCTAGACCTTATAAAGATTAGACATGAGGGTGAGCGTTAAAGTAAAGGCAAAAGATTTCCCAACAGAGACCAGGGTCCATTGCCTTCCTTAATCTATTCATCCTTTGGAAGGACTCTAATACGTACAGTCTACATCATTATTGTATATCAGTGGAAGGATTAGAGCAAGTACAATAGTATAGTCAACTAGTGGCTATAATACTCGTCAATTTCATCTATAGCCTTCAAAAAATAGTTCATACAATAAGGTAGCTATTACAATAACTATTTGGCCCCACGTGTAAGAGAGTGAAATGCATATTTTTACGTGCTATAGCTAGCTGTAATTTAGTAGCCAGCTTCCTTCTCTCTCTTCCTTTCTCTCTCTGCCACGTAAGATTTGGTTGATATTATATTTGCTATAGCCTGCTGACTAAGTCTTATTATACATTCTACATTATTGTTGTATATCGGTCCATTCAAGAGTCTGATGGTGTGGACAGTTTGTCTAAACAGGCTCATTAGACTCATTAGTAAGTTTAATCCTAGAAATTCAAAAAATATGTATATATTCTCTCAAGATACTGAACTACCTTATTCATCCAAAATAATTGAATCATATGATTCAGAATTACCGCATCCCATTCAAGTTCATCCCATAGAGAACCATATATATCATCAACTATACAAACCTGGGGGGTTCCGGCCCCCCCCCCAGCGTGTCCACGTCGCCCCCCTCCTTCGGCCGGCCGGCGCGTGGCGCCCGGTTTTTGGTACGGTCGGGGGAGGCCATTCCCTCCTGGTTTTCCGAAATTACGTAAAGGTCCTTTTTCTTCGCGAAAAGGTCCCTGAATTTTTCAAAAAAGTCCCTGCAGGTTTTTTCCCTAAAAAATTTTTTGATAGCGCCCCGCGGTTTTTTAGAATTATGTATAGGTCCTTATTTACTTACGTACAGGTCCTTACAAGTCCTCGGTTTTTTACGAAAAAGACCTTTGGTTTTTTCTAAATTACGCATGTGTCCTCGATTTTTTTATTAAACCCCTGCGAATTATCGTCTCTTTTACTTTGGTCTACACGGTAGCTAGCGCGGCGTGCGCCGCGCTTATATGCAGCTAGTTTTCTCTATCCACCGACCACTGGATGGACCAGGCCAAAGCAAGAACGTGTGGCACGAAGTGGTCACCCGGCCTGGCATGATGGCACAGGTCCGTCTCTGTCTCCGCTGTTTTCTTCCTCGGCCCGTCCGTCGCCGCAGAATCACTCATCTTCATCAGCCTCCCTCACCATCGGCGTTGGCCGCTCATGCCCACCCCCACTCAATTTCACCTCCGCGCAACTCTATCACGCTAGCGCTACTTCCTTTCTCCACTCCTCCACCTAAACCCTGAATTTGTTGTACGAATAATCTATTTTTTTATTTCAATATATCTGTGGAAATTTTTTTTACAAAAATATGCTTCAGTCGCCCAATAAGAAAGCGACTGGAGCTAATCGCCCAACCATTGGCCGACAGAACCTCTGTCGCCCTACCCTCGGACGACTGAAGCCAGTCGCCTCCCCATTGGGCAACTTGCAGTGCAGTCGCCCCCCATTGGGCGACTGCACTCAGTCCCCCGTGAATTTTTTTAATTTTGTCAATTTTGTAGTTTTAAACTGGGAAAAAATTTAATGGAGTTGTAATAAAAGTTTGTGTTCATTGTATGTTGTAGGTGCGTACAAAATTTTGGGAAATTTTTTTTAGGAACGATTGACCGTAGAACGATCGGTGCATACAATGGTAAGTGATATTTTGATGTTACTGAGAA
This sequence comes from Dendrocalamus latiflorus, assembly GCA_017311315.1. NCBI lineage: Eukaryota > Viridiplantae > Streptophyta > Magnoliopsida > Poales > Poaceae > Dendrocalamus > Dendrocalamus latiflorus. Next base: position 51,116,805 of record CM029642.1, on the reverse strand, counting down.
TTCGTGTACGGAGAGAACCGGTATGTTAATATTGTTAAATGACTTGCTACGTGAATCCTTGAGTGCGTCGTCATGCCATGTGATTGTGCAAAGTTGGCCCCGTTTTGTCATGTCACTGCGCAAAACTGCACTCTTATGTCATGTCTCTGTGCAAAGCTGGCCTCTTTTGTCATGTCACTACGCAAAGTTGACTTCTTTTGTCATCTCACTGAGCAAAGCTGCCCCATTTTGTCATGTAACTGCGCAAAGCTGCACTCTTATGTCATGTCTCTACGCAAAGCTGGTCTCTTTTGTCATGTCACTACACAAAGCTGACCTCTTTTGTCATGTCACTGAGCAAAGCTGTCCTATTTTGTCATGTCATTGCGCAAAACTGCACTCTTTTGTCATCTCACTGAGCAAAGCTGACCTTTTTTGACCTTTTTTGTCATGTCACTATGCAAAGCTAGCCTCTTTTGTCAGCAGTACTCCATTGCAATAAATTCTCTCGTTCTATATGAAGAGCACGGGTGCGGTCCCATGAAGCTAGTAGTAGAGAACCCTGTAAATTGAACGAAGAAGTACATTCTCCGTCGTGCAGATACATACCATGGCGGACACTGAGAGGCCAGTCGGAGCGGGGTCACCAAAAAAAGACCTTCCCTTGCAAAGGAGTGAGGACTTCAGTCCTAACTACCCCTTGATACCCAGGAGGCGTGCTCAACCAGTGTGGCCAAAATGCAGACACAATGAGGACGCGGTTGTCCAGGTCGTTGAAGGCCATTTTGATGGTGGGCGATGTTTCTTCCGATGCCCACACTCTGGGGTACAAATTGCTAGTAGTACATTTTTCGTTACTGCTTATAGAGCCTCTTTGTTTACCGTCTTTTTTCGCAAATAACAAAATGCGACTTCACCTGATGGATCGACCCTCCTCATGAAATGTATATTGTCAACTACGTGGATACATTATGGGATGGAATCTTTGAGTTGGAGGAGCGATTCGACACTCTCAATGAGGAGAACAACGACCTCCGCCAATAGATACAACACGAGAGGGGCAACGAGGAGGTTGTCAACATAGGAAGCTCGTACGATCCGACATGTTGCTATACAAACCCTAACTGCATATGTGCATGCCACTACAACGACGGCCAACCCCGTCCGAGGTGGCCCCCTCAGCAATACTCCATGTGGGTGCCACGAGGCTCGTTTGGTATATAGACAATGAGATGTATGGTTGTACTGTAGTATGTAGGAGTGTTGATCGAAATAATGTGTAATGTTGTTAAGCATGTCATGGATTGGTTGTTATCTTCGTGCGGTTGTTATCACGAGCCATAAAAATATCGCATTTTAACGAACAGTAAATACAACTAGTAAGTAAGTAAACAGAGCAATACTAAGCTACCAGCACAACACCAACTACATTACAGAAAAGGAGATGTAACATAGCAGTTTTATAAATGGTACATGAAATTTAGCTATAGTCTCCAACAACTACTGATCAGGACATGCATTGCATCGTCTAGCTGTGTGCCCTTTCTGACCGCATTGCTCGCAACATGCACCAAATGTTCTAGCTTATGATTCATCCATATCATTTCTAATACGCCGGCTCTGTTGCCGACCCTTCCCACCCTTCAGCATGTTAACATCTGGAACCCAGGTCCTCGTTGCAATGTCCAAGGTGGCGAAGTTTTCGACCACCCTGAACCCCCCGGAGCTCCCCACACCAAGCCTACAGTACCCTCTCCTTAAAGAAATACTCTGACATGAAGTTCGAAGGATCTATACCCACGGTCCCGCATGCAGCGAGGACATGAGAGCATGGCTTATGTAACAGCTTCAGCTTGTTGCACGCGCAGCTAGGTTCGTTTGTATGATCTCCAAGGCATACCTCGTGGGTAACAAGGGAACGAGCCGTCCCAAATCCGGCTCTATCACAGAGTATCACGTCAAAACGATGCTCCCTGTTGCCCATGACCTGCACTGTGTGGAATTAACCCTTCTGTGCTTTCGTCTCCATGTACGCCGTAATTTTTGATGAATACAGGGCTCAGGGATTGGCCGCATGAAGTGCGGCACTCGCGTGCCTCTCCCTGAAGTAGTTGATTGTGCTGTGAAAAACACCTTCCACGATGGCAACAAGAGGCTGAGAATAGAGGCCCCGGAGAACCCAATGGTACACCTCTTCAAGGTTAGTTGTCATTATGTCGTACCTTACGCCATCCATGTCGTGCAACAGTGACCACTTCTCCAATGATTCCCCCTCGATCCACTGCGAGAAGTACTTGATGTTTCATGAGCTCCTCCTTCTTGGACCAGCTGGGTTAGGCTCATCGAGTGCTGGCAAGTATTGCGGTTGTGCCGCCCCAGGAATGACCGGCCCGTTGCTCCCCTCTTCGACGTTCTTCCTGATGTGCTCATCCAACAACACCCACAAAGTATCAAATTTCCTCCGCTGGTTCTGCCTAGCCAGCCTCTTGAATAGCTTCATCAAAGGTTGTTTTGGAAACTGCTTGAAAAAGTTAGCCCCTAAGTGACGAATACACCTCCTGTTCCTCATGTCCAGCCAAGAAAAGGGCTCCTCGGGGTCTTCTTGAAGTTTTCTTATAGCCTTTACAATTTCGGCATGGTGATCATAGATTACGCACACACCAGGACGAGTGCCGACAACTCCAACCCTGACATGTCTGAGAAACCACAGCCAGCTCTCATAATTCTCACTTTCCATGAATGTGATGGCCAGCGGCAATATTTGGTTGTTGCCGTCAACGGCTATGGCCGTCAAGATCCGCCCCTTGTATTTGCCTGTCAAAAAGGTCCCGTCAACTGATATCACTGGTAGCATGTGCCTTAATACCTCGATGCTAGCACCAAATGCAAACAATGCTCTCTGCAACACCGCATATCCTGGTGGACTTGTGGACGGTTTATCGTGCACGGTGATGTACGTGCCCGGGTTCCTTTCCTGCAAAATCTTAAGCATACGAGGAAGATTGTCGTATGCCGCCTCAAAAGACCCAAAACATTTTTTCAACGCCTTTTGCTTGGCACGCCACGCCTTCGCGTAGCTAATCTTATACTTGAATTTATTCTTGATAGCTACCACAATATGTGTGTCCTCCATGTCTTTTTTCTCCACTATCTCTCCATACATCAAATTGGCTATAAACCCGGACGTTAGGTTACGATGCCTTGCCAAGACACTGTTTAGAATGCAAGAGTGCGACTCCACCTTCGACACAATCCAGTGAGTCTCATACTTGGGTCTACGTGCGTGCACCCTTCAAGGACAACCAGTCTGCTCACACTTCACGGTGTACTGCTCCTGGCTTGATTTCACGACCCGAAAAGTCCACTGCATTGAAAGGGCCCACAGCTTGATGGCATCCTGCAGCGCTGCCTTGTCAGCAAACATAGAATACAACCGAACCTCTGTCTCATGATGCTCCCACGGTGATTCATGCTCATCATGTGCGGAAACACCCTCGGCATTAAACTGGTTCTATTCCTAGGGGATAGGAACTTCATCCTCATCGGAACTGTCCTCGTCGTCGTCTTGTACAGCTTCCTCTTCATCCCATGCCCTCGGGTCATCAGAGTCCATCTGCTGCACGATGTACTCATTATGCTCCCCTTCATCGGCTTGACCAGTTCCCTCTCTATGGCTTGACCGCTATAACTCTCATCCATGTACCGCATCGGCTTCATCACGAGCAACTTCATCATCATCGCCAACATGCGGCTCGCCCGAACTGCTAGTACCTCCTGGAGCAAGGGCAGACACATGACCTTGCGCAGCTGCTTGTAGTGAGCACAGTTGCACAAGCAGGACACACCCGTATCCATGGCGCCGGCACCCTTGCACAAAGCCCTTCCATGAAGCAGTGCGCACCAATGTCTTCAACTCCCATCTGATGTCCGTGGGAGACCGGCTCCAAAGCCCTTACACGACGACGCTGCACACCTCGGGGTCCAACGAAAAACTCTGGGTCAGCCAATGCAGCACATATGCGATCCGAGCATTCTCACCATCCGGATGTACAAGAGTGACTTGCGGAAAACCCCTGAAATCCACACCATTCGGATCTTCACGAACGGTTCCAGCACCGTAATGCACTCTCAATGTAGTGGCTATTGCCATTGCTAATGTCGGCCTGCATATATGTTTCAATTTTGTGACATGTCAAATAACATCGCACAATACTAAACTTTCTATACTAAAAAATGTGCTAAAATTTCTATATTAAAAATGTTCCATACTAAAAATTGTATACTAAAACTTTTTTATACTAAAAATATACTAAAATTTCTACTTCTACAATTTTTACTAACACTAACATTTCATAAAAATAATACTGCAAGTACAATACACTCAAAAAATACCTGGATCTGAGGATCTAAATAGATGGAATAGCTTCCACTCCTCCTTCCTCTCTCACCTCCTGCTCTCCTCCTCCTATCCTATCCTCCTCTCCCTCTCCCTCTCCTCCCTCTCCTCTCCTCCTCCTCTCCCTCTCCTCCCTCTCCTCTCCTCCTCCTCTCCCTCTCCTCTTCTCCCTTTCCTCCTCTCCCTCTCCTCTTCTCCCTTTCCTCTTCTCCCTCTCCTCTTCTTCCCCTCCTTTTCTTCCCCTCCTTCATCTCCTCTTCTCTCCTTTCTTCTCTAGGCACGAAGTGAGTGAAATGAAAAAAAATGAGCAGGGCAGCGGTGGCCGAGCACGCTGCCTTAAACCCCCCTGTCGCTCGGGCGTTGGGCGACTAAAACTCCAGTCGCCCAATCGTACAGCGACTGAAACTCCAGTCGCCCAACGCTCAGGAGACAGCAATAATTCGCTCAACCGTTGCCATATTCCCAACTTGTCGCCTCCTGGTTGGGCGATTAGCTCCATTCGCCCCCTCATTGGGCGACTGGAGCCTATTTTTGTAAAAAAATTTTCCACAAGTATATTTCTGTAATTTCGAATAAAAAATAGATTATTCGTACAAAAAATTCCCTAATCCCTGGCCCCCGTGGACTCGCCGCCGACCTAGCCGACGCTGCCCTATCTCTGGCATGGCTCCACCACCTCGATCTCCGCTCTTGATCTCTTCGGTCTACCCCGGTAGTGCTGCTAGAATGCTTACATTGGGGTGGTACGTCTGGCGTCCTCTAAATCAACGTAAGTAAATGGCAAAATTTGATATATGCCAGTAAGAAAATTATCATTTTGAGATGTACCACTTAGTATCACGAAATTAGAAATACGCCACTCCAGTTTCTTGATCATTTGAAATTTACCATTTGCTTTTTTTTCTCCCATTTTCTTTTCATTTCTCCTATTTTTCCATCAATTCCCCATCTGAACTTTCTTTTTTGCCCCTCCTACCCTGCCTCATCTATCCAACTCCATCCCCAATCTGCCATTTAGTTATGACAGAGAATCCCGAGAGAGTTCAAGTGATCCGATGCCGCCTTCCCCGAGCACCCCGCCGGTCCCACCCCCTATCAGGCAAGCTTGGAATGACTGAAGTGGCGACGTGGATGGAGAACACACAGCCGCACCAAGTGCGGCGGATGAAATCGTGGTAGGCCTAGATACGTACCGGTCTGTTGGGGGTTGGGCCCGGAGGGGAGCTCGAGACAAGTGCAACTAGGACGCGTCGCCGACAGGGGGCGGGATCGGCGGGGTGCTCGGGGAAGGTAGCACCGGCAGGGTGCTCAGGGAAGGTGACACCGGATCACTTGAAATCACTCGGGTTTCTCTTGCATGACTAAATGGCATATTGGGGATGGAGTTGGATAGATGAGGGCAGGGCAAGAGGGACAAAAAGGGGAAGTTTGGATGAGGAATTGATGGGAAATGGGAGAAAAGAAAAGGACATATCTTAAAGTTATAACTTTCTTAGTGGCATATATCAAATTTTGCCTAAATAAATGGTCGTCAATTTTTTTTATCATTGTTGCATGACATTTTATTGTTGGTACTAGTACTACCTTTCTACTATTGATTGCAAATGTAAGTTGAAGGGTTTAGGGTCCTTGAATGCTTGCATTCAAAGATTTGGCCGTCGATATATAAAGATCCATCTACATTGGCCACATGAAATTGCTCTAATAGATTCATCACGAAATATAGGGTGGGTTTGGCCGGGCTCAGGCTTTGGGTTATCATTTCCTGCTACAGCAACTAGTTTTTAAATGATGCGTCTTTTTAATATGAGGTCTATAGATATATTGTAGTAGACACTACACTAAGTTCAAATATACCTGTCAAAATTGCATGCGACTGTTTCTTCTATATATTATCTCTCACGAACAACCAAAATTTAAAAACCATAAGCCAAAAACCACAAGCATAGCCCAAAAACCCAAAAGAACTCATCCATACTCTAATGGTATATAGTTCTTGTGGATTGTAACAACGTAGTATGATAGAAACGGTCAAATTAGCATATTTGAGAAAAATAACCTACATTTCCAATTGGAGGGGATAATTTAATTAATTCAATTTTACAGGTACTTGAAAACTGGAAGAACAGGCTACAGGCAACATTGAGCTATACATCACTGGAAGCATATTGCCGACAAGTAAAAAGATGTGTCGAAATAGCATTAAACTGTGTGGAAGCCGACAGACTCGACAGGCCCAGCATAGGGACAATTACCAATATGCTGACTGAAACAGAAACAGGTTGCCAAGAAAAAGAAACCGTCACAGGTTGCCAAGAAAAAGAAACCGTGCCATCCACCGAGCTGCTTGGCATCCACCCCATGGAGCTCCGATTCCCTTTTGAGCCAAACAAGTTGATCCCATGCCCATTACACCTAACTAACAGCACAGATCACCGCATTGCCTTCAGGCTTCAGCCGGGGAGCCCGGAGAGGTACTTTGCCGAGTGGCTCTGCGGCGTTGTGCCGCCGAGGTCAATTTACACACTCATTGTGACAATGAAAGAGCAGCAGTTGCCACCGCCAGATGCGGATGAGTTTCTGATCGAGCAGAGCAGCGTAATGGGCGAGGACGAGCTTAAGGATATCAGCCAAGGAAAAGCCGACATCGAGTATGATAATTTCTTTACGGAATATCAAGAGAAGAGCGTTGATAAGGTGCATGAGCTGACATTGACGGCTGTTTGTGGCCCACAGGGACAGACATCATCATCTGAGGTGAGTTTTGGTCAAATACATAAACATAGCTATATGTAATACTCACTGAAAGCATTAGCTCTTGTCTTTTGGGAGATCCCAGCTGATTACACTCAACCACATCTCGTTTAATTTGCCAGTCACACACATAAATCATTTATAAATATGTATCCGAGCTGTGTCTGACACAGTGACACAGACTCGGTGCTTGCTTTCTGTGTGTGCGCATTATAAATTATAATCAAAAGCAGTTATTCATACAGTTGTTGTATTGATTAGTGTTTGTTTGGTTGGATCAGATCATATCCACGGTGAATTTTGATAAAATGGTTTCCATGGATGTGCATCCAACGAAGCCATGGTGAGTGGGTAGTTTAATTTGTCTAGTGAGCATTGAAATGATGTGCAAATGTTTATGCCCTTGTTCGTTTCAGAGTGTGAAGCATGAGTATTTTTATGATATATTTCCTCATGTGCAATGCAGGATTATAACAGGTCATTTCAACGGGCACATCTGCATTTGGAACTATCAGAAAAAGGTTAGTGACTACTCTCATTTGTCAGTGACACGTACTTGTATATATAATCCAAACATAGTTTGTTATTACTTGGACACTGTGTAAAGATATGCAATAGCACTGATCCCTTAGGCGGCCGCCTAGCCCGCCTAGGCGCTGGGCGGGAGGGTGGCGCCTTGCCCGCCTAACCGATTGTTCTCGCCTAGGCGGCAATTAGGCGCTAGGCGTCGGTCTAACGTCCGACTAGCCCCGAGGTGAACACTATGGAATAGTTTGAGCCAGATAATGGCAGACTTCTCCAAATGTTAGTAAGTTTAGATTTAGATGGAAAACAAGATGTATAGGGCATATCAAGTGCAATCATGCAAGCTACTTTAATGATCTGAGTACGAACCAAATCAACGCAAAAAATTCTGCAGAAGTTTTAGGAGAGCTTATGAAGTGTTGTATCACACTGTGTTGTATGAAAGTTATTCTTCTTTAATGAAATGACGTGCAAAGCTTTTGCACGTTCTCCAAAAAAAGTGTTGTAGCACGCTTTGAAATTTCAAGTTCAAATTCAAATTGTGCTAGCTAGGAGCCTAGGACAAACAAAAGGTAGAACTTGGCTATGAAATATATGCCTAATCTAAATATGGCTTATAAATAAAATGGATGTTGTAATAGTAAAAGACTAATGGAGGAGTATGCGACTATGTGGTGAAGTGAGATATTTGAGTTGAGTTTTGATGAAGTGATTTTTTTGCAGTGCTTTAGTGCTAAGGTTTCCTCACAAACGTTTTAGTTCTATTTTCTCACATAGGTATTTTAAATATTAGTGCTTAAAGTTTTGGTTTAGATAATGTTCCCTTGTATATACTTTTGAATACAAAGGCTTCATTGTACAGTGAAAATGCGGCAACTATTCCAGAACGTAGAGTAAATGTTGGACCTTCTAGCTTTTTATAATATGTATTAGCAAATTGTAATTGAAATATATACCATTTCATGTTGGGCTAATTAGGGCATGTCACATTTATCCACAGGCAATAGTAAACTCGTTTGAAGTCACAAGGGAACAGGAAGGCATGTCATCCGAGCTCACCGAAACACATTTTTGTTCGCAGTTAACCATCTAGTTTCTTTCACAAAACATTTTTGCTTTATCACACACCTTATAATTTCTAATCACTCCAACTGCAGTTTTGACGGCTAAATTTATTGCAAAGAAGCAATGGATTGTGGCTGGAGGTGGTGATGGCCGCATCTACGTATACAGTTATAATACAATGAAGAGAGTCAAGAGTTTCAAGGCTCTGAGTAATCAAGTCACTTCTTTGGCTATTCATCCAACCAAGCCTTATGTACTGTCAGCATCCTATGACCTCGTAATTAAGCTCTGGGACTGGGAAAATAGCTGGAAGTGCTCTCGAATATTTGCAGAGAAGCACTCCAGTTCTGTTATGCAAGCAGCATTTAACCCCAAGGGTACCAATGCTTTTGCAAGCGTTTCCAAGGACAAGACAGTTAAGGTTTGGGTTTAATTTCTCCCAGTTTCCTAACCAAAATTTCGATATGATCAATTAAGAGAAGTATGGTACTGAACTTTGAATAATTGTAAACTTCCACTATACTTGACATTTTCAGATTTGGAGTGTTGATTCTCCCCATTCTAACCTCACATTGGCTGGGCATTCATCCAATGTGAGATGTTTGGATTACTTCACTCGTGGTGATAAGCAGTATTTAATTACAGGATCCGATGATGCGACTGCCAAGGTGTGGCGTCTTCTCTAAAGAACACACTCTTGAGCACATATGCAGAGTATTGTGTTCTGAAGCTTTTTTTTTTCTTGTTGATACAGATCTGGGACTTGCAGAAAAAGCGTTGTGTTAAAACACTAGAAGGACATGCAAATAGAGTCAGTTCTGTCTGTTCCCATCCTGAGCTTCCAATACTGTTGACAGGTTCACGGGACGGGACTGTTCGTGTATGGAATTCCAATACCTTCAAGTAAGCATTAGTTTGTGGCCTGACAAAACACGCACAATGGCACACACCATCCCGGAAACAAAATTTGTGGTTGCCGGTTGAGGTTCTACATCATAATCGTTGGATCGTGATGAATATCAAATGCAGATCATGATTCCACAGATATGGGATGTGGCCTGACTTCAGGCCTTTCCCCTCTATTAATCCTTGTTCCCATCCCTCTTGATCCACAGAGCACACACGACATTGGAATAGGACGTAACATTTTTAGTAGTAAATAACAATGTGCGCTCTCCATACTTTTTCAGGCTTGAGGGCATACTTAATTTTGGCCTCAGAAAAGTTCATGCATTAGGATGTATGAAAGGCTCAAGAAGGTGAGCACTGAAACATTTCCTTTTCTTCAGTTTGATTGCCAAGAACATTACTACATCGCCAGCAAGTAAGAGGAAATTCAAGAAAAACAAAATAGACAACAGAATCAATTTTAGCTCACCATTTATGTTATAAGTCATAATTGAAGCTTGAACTTTTCGGTATTGTGCATTGAGCGCCCTTGCCTGTCACACTTTTTAATATGAAAGAATGAAATTTGCTCTTCACCTTCATGCCTGTCACACATTTTAATGTTGTCCTCATTTGCTAATTGCTACGGTGTAAAACTGGTAATCTATGGAATTTCATCCTGATATGATCCTTTTTTCTCCTTTTTTGTGCGAGGCTATAGGGTTGTGATCGGACACAGCTATGGATTAGCAATCATGGAGATTGACCATGAAGGACATGTTGTTAACATGGACAAGAGTGAAAATGCCCTATGAGCAACAGATGAGGAAGTTTTGACCGTTTCACATTGACCAAGCTGGACAGGATATAGAAAATCATGATCGGCCATTGGAACCACTTGTTCCACTTATTGAGAGATCAAGATCTGTTCAGCTTAAAAGCTCATAGCTTATGGCTGAAAACACTGTAACTGGCTGAAAAAAGCACTGTAACTGACAGAGCCTTATTTAGCATAATTAAATGTAAAAAAATTTAAAAATATAAAAAATATGTTAGCCCATTACATATAATACAAATAAATACGGGAAAAAAAGAACCGGCAAAAAAGCTCAATAAAAAGCCAAAAGTTCAAAAAAAGACAAAACTTATAAATAATAAAAAATAAGTCAGAAGTCAGAAATCGAATTGATCAGGGCCTTGGAGGAGGCCAATCGGAAATTTACTTCTGATAATTCGATATGGTGTGTATGTACCTAGGCCCACTGTGTAAAGCTATGCTGTCCTTTTTGGCCCATTGTGTAAAGCTATGCTGTCCTTTTTCCTAACACCCCTACAATTTGTTCCACAACTGTGCCTCGCCGCCAGTTGGTACGGACTACAGACAGTATAGCACTTGCTTTTGCGAATCTATCTGTTCCGCTCTGGAGTTTGCAATAATATTTACTGGCTCAAACGATCGAAAAGTTTGTATGTGAAGCTCACAGATTTACACTAGCTAATTGTTGTGTTACAAAGAAAAAATCTATCCCATGATTTTTTTAGGGAATTTTTCATGAAATTGTATGTACTGCCTAAGTGGATATGGCAACCAAATCCATCTGATGAACCAGGCTCGTCGCCGGTGAACCCCTCCAACGATGGACACCGCGTCCAAGCCACCGGCAGCATCCTTGGTCTCGACGTTGCCGGAGGTAGGCTCATCGTCGGATCTGTCGGCAACGACATCCCGACGGCGAAGCAAATTGGCAGACGCCGCCATGGCCACCGCCTGCGTCACGCCTCTCACTGTCTCTGCGTCTCCTCCTCCTTCTCCAGCTTATCTTCGAGCCCAACTTCTTCCCGGCACAGTCAGATCTGAGCAGCCGCGAGGTAGAGCAGCGGCGGTGCTTGGAGCCGTCACGGTCGGGGAGATGGCGGCGAGGAAGGGCAAGTTGGAGTGGCGCGCGGTGAGGTTGAGGACGGCCAGCAGCCATGATTGGCAGCGAGGTAGGTGGAAGAGGACGGTGGAGAAAGAATACGAGGGCAATATAGGTATTTTCAAAAAACTGACAGGAAAATCTAACGGAGTTCGGAGTTGATGGCGTGTAACAGGGCCCCAAAATCTATATAAATATAATCAGCTAGTGGGTTTCAATGCCCCTCCTTCACTTTGAGAGTTCGAACTCTGTCAGATTATTTAAATGATAGAAAAAGTCTTCACCTTTGCTCTCAAAGCTACAAATTATTGTCTTTTATCGGTTGTGGTGGATCAGATTATAACGGTGCAAGTCAATTAGATATAAATACAATAATTTTTACAGTTGTATAGAAAATAAAATTATTTTTCCGTCATAAGCACAAGAGATTAAGAGTTATATAACAAATATAACTAGGTGTCTTCATACAAATATATGCATTATATTAGCTAACTACGTGATGGTGCGGGAAACTCGAATAGTTTCCCACATCAAAATAGAAAAAACCTAAAAATTCTCTTGTTTCGGTAGAAAAGAAGTTTTTGCGCTGCATATTTTGGTGAGCCTACGTTACACCAATACGGATTAATTGGCTATTGAAACTGATACGGTGTACAGTGTGTTGCAATATATAGTCACGCAATTGTGGGGGCAATTTTGCAAGTTGGAAGGAAATTGCGAGGCCAAAAAGGCAGTCCAGCAAACAAAAAAGAAAAAGAAAAGAAAACAGAACCGCTGTGGTGCCGCCAGACCGGACATCATAATAAAAAAATCCAATATCTGGATTGCCAACCATTCTTTAAGAAAAAAACAACAAAAGTCTGGAGCCTAACCTCCAAAAAAAAAAGAGCTAACGGATAAAGATCTTACGCAGCATTATACACTCATCCCTAATTAGGCGCATAATTTCTCATTTGTCAGAGGGTGCCATTTGTCAGGCGTCACATGATGGGCCCTACTTACTTATTTCCAAGGGGACTTTTCTCCGTGACTCCATTGCAGGGTTGAGGTGGTCAAGTCAACCTGTCACACTCGCACACACTATTCTCTTTCGTTTCGGTTGCTTCTCCCATCCAGGAGCAGCCACTGATCTCATCTCCAACTCTTCTCCTCCTTCGTTTCAGAAGCCTCTCAGATCCCTGCAGGTATTCTCCATGTTAGTTCTAATGCAAATTGATTATCTTCTCTCAGGATTTCTTTTATATTGAACTTGCTGGTTTACATATGATTTCCCATCAGTCATGTTCCTCCTCATCCTCGTCTACTTTTGAAAGGGCATTTCCAAGTCCAGCAATCAGTTTGTATGTTGTTTTCTCCAAGATAACTGGCATAATGAATGGCACTCTAAATAGCACAACATGATTCATTCATCAATCTATACTTGAAAGGACATAATCCATAGGCTTAATGGAAGAGGCATAGGTCGACCTGTTCAAAGGACATATTTGCATTACCTTACCTGTCTGTTATACAAGTTTCTTGTTCTGGCAAAGGATTCAACCTGCAAGTTGTAAAAACTCACATCAATTACTAGTGTTACTAACCTTCACTTCGAAAACAAACATATGGCGGCTCTTATAGGATTTTTCTTATCTGAAGGAAATTTTGTGCAATCAACCATGGAGGGTGAATCCAGCAGACAAAATAACATGGAGAACAAGCATCCAAGTACTCTACCAAGGGAACCAACCTTACAATTTTTTGCAAGGCATCACAAAGAATTTCTCAAGTGAACGAGAGATTGGACGCGGTGCGTTTGGAGTGGTTTATAAGGTATGCTTCCACCTATTGTTTTCTAACATTTTTCAAGTCAACATAACTGATCCACAAAGATCCACAAAATCCATCACCTTATTAATAAGAGATGTTAAACAGGGTATACATGAAAATGGGGAGGTGTTTGCTGTGAAGAAGCTTGTGCAAACATCTGGTGTTCATGATAGACGGTTTCAGAACGAGGTTAATAATCTCTTGGTGTTGGAGCACAAGAATATAGTAAAGTTAATTGGTTCTTACTGCCAAGTAGAAAGGAAAGTGGAGGAGCAAAACGGGAAATTTGTTATCTCGAATGTGCCAGAAAAGCTACTTTGCTATGAGTATCTCTCTAATGGAAGCCTTGAGGACTACATTTACGGTATGGTAATGCAACCCAATAGATAATTTGTTTCCTCTTCTTTGTTGGTTAGGTACTGAACACAGCAGCAGAAGATATCTAATTTTTCTCTATATCTATCCTGAGTGAGACAAGACATATAGTGTAAATTAATTGACACCCTTTGCACTATAAACATGCAAAGATAGCTTTGAAGGGTTCTTGGTTCTAAAACATTTTTCTTGTTTTACTTCTTCAGATGAATCTTGTGGACTTTATTGGCCCATGCGCTTCAAAATAATCATAGGGATATGCAACGGTTTACATTTTCTACATGAGGAACTGACTGAACCTATTGTTCATTTAAATCTCAAACCACGCAATATACTGTTGGACAAAGACATGGCGCCAAAAATTGCAGATTTTGGTTTGTCAAGGCTCTTTGGTCAAGAACAAACTCGAATTCTCACTCAAAATGTTATGGGATGGATGTAAGATAAATTTGAATTTAGAAATTCCTTTTTTTTGTTGTTTATATTCAAGTAAGTTACATTTGTATCAATCCCATAATGGTTTAAACATCGATGTTAATGTGACTCAGAGGATACATCGCCCCAGAATATCATTACAGAGGTGAAATCTCGGTAAAGTCGGACATATTCAGTTTGGGTGTTCTTATTCTCGAGATAGTGACAGGATTGAAAAAGGACCCCAACAGTCAAGATATTTCTTCTAAACTTCTTATTGATAATGTAAGAAATATGTATTTAGCAATTTGAACATCAAGAATTTATTTTTATAGAGAAAGATTATGTTACATTGTACTTCGTAATTTTACCCAAACTATATTTTCCAAACACATAGGTACGCAAAACTTGGACAAAAGAGATGCATATAGCATCGAAGTATCCATCACTTGAAGCAGATTATCACCTACAGGTAACAAGATGCATTGAAATTGGGCTAAACTGCGTAGAGACTGATCCGAAGAAAAGGCCTTCCACAGGGGAGATAATTTGTAAACTCAACGGTGTTGGGAAAGGTTAAGTAACATGTTCCTTCTACCTTAACTTCTTAAATAGTTTTCTTGTTCAGTAAAGGAATTGATCTAGAAGGTATAGCAAATTGTAGTAATAAAGATATTTCTAGCATACTCTATAAGAAAATAAATTATGCTTGTTCTTATTCAAGAGGAATTTTGTCCAATCAGAAATCAAAGATGAAGCCAGCATACACATCGAGAACAAGCCGCAACCCATAAGTACACTACCAGCAGAACCAAGATTACAATTTTTTGAAAGCATCATGAGGAATTTCTCCGTTGAGCGAGAAATTGGCAGGGGTTCGTTTGGGGTAGTTTATAAGGTATGTTCAACTTTTCGTTTTTCTCCTTTTTCTATAAAAAAAGATAACACAACTAATCCAAGTATGTGTTCATACTAATATAGAGGTTATACAGGGAGTGCTTGAAAATGCGGAAATGGTTGCTGTAAAGAAGCTTTTGGAAATTCCAGGAATTATTCAAGATAAACAATTTAAGAATGAGGTTGGCAATCTTATTGCTGTCAATCACAGAAATATAGTAAAGTTAATTGGTTATTGTTATGAAATACGGCGGAAAGTGGTGGAGTCCAATGGAAGACCCATTTATGTGGATGTGGCAGAAAAGTTACTCTGCTACGAGTATTTGCCTAGAGGAAGCCTTGACAAGTATCTTTATGGTACTCTCTCTCCTCCCATATATGATTTGAATGTAACTCATGCTATATTATATTTTTTTCAACTTTGCCGTCAATGCAGTGCAACATAAAATGTGACCATGCTACCCATCTATCAAGAGTAGACATCCAAAATTTTCTAAAGATGATGGATCCAAAAACATATATTCAAAATTAACATTCCTAGCACTATTAGCATACAGAGATATGCAACATTATAACTTCTTGTTCCCAAGTGACTTTTTTTGTTTATTTCTACAGATGAATCTCGTGAACTTAGTTGGAATATGCGCTTCAAAATAATTGAGGGGATCTGTCAAGGTTTACAATTCTTACATGAGTTGCCAAGAGTCATTATTCATATGGATCTTAAACCTGGCAACATATTGTTGGATGATAACATCGTGCCAAAAATTGCGGATTTTGGTCTGTCAAGACTCTTTGGCCAAGAACAAACACGGACTCTCACATTAAATGTTGTGGGATCAAGGTACATCGCAATGCATTGCAATGCTTAGAAGAAACGTCTCTGCAATGCATTTGGAAACCTTGCCCCTCGCCTTTTCGCGGCTCTCCCCAAAAGGAGGGTCAAGCGGCGCACTGTCCGGGACGCCCTCTCTAACCGGGCTTGGATTTCGGACATTCAGGGAGCTCTTACAGTTGGTGTGATTGTAGACTACCTTCATTTATGGGATTTATTGATGGATTTTCAGCTGCAGCCGGAGGTTGAAGATAGACACTTTTGGAGGCTCTCCTCCAATGGGTTATACTCGGCGAAGTCGGCTTATGAAGGATTCTTTTTAGGTTCTATTCTCTTTGGACCGTGGGAAAGGATCTGGAAATCATGGGCGCTGCCCAAATGTCGCTTCTTTGTGTGGTTGGTCGCGCACAATAAGTGCTGGACGGCTGATCGCCTAGCGCGTCGTGGGCTGCCTCATCGGGAGTTCTGTCCTCTTTGTGACCAAGAAGAGGAGACTATCGACCATCTCCTTGTCCAGTGTGTGTTCGCAAGAGAATTTTGGTTCTTTTTGTTCAGACAGGTCGGTCTTCAGCTCTTGTCCCCTCAGCCTACAGAGTTATCCTTCCATGCTTGGTGGGAGAAAGCTAGCAGCAGCACCGTTGATGGGTTGATGAGGCAAGGAGTTAATTCGCTCATTATTCTCGGAGCTTGGACTATTTGGAAACATCGCAATGGGTGTG
Organism: Dendrocalamus latiflorus; assembly: GCA_017311315.1. Lineage (NCBI taxonomy): Eukaryota > Viridiplantae > Streptophyta > Magnoliopsida > Poales > Poaceae > Dendrocalamus > Dendrocalamus latiflorus. Next base: position 51,100,233 of record CM029642.1, on the reverse strand, counting down.
TTTTTGATGGAGCAGCTCCAAACTTAGCTGGTGCTTTGATCTTAGCTGGCGAGGAGCGCCGTTTGTGGTCTTTGGCAGGGGCTCGAGGGCTATCATTCTTGACTGCCCTCCTCCCTAGTAGTTAGTGTCTAGCTCAGTAGTGGTCGCCTTGTGTGTGTTTTTGTCTTGGGCGCTTTTGTAATCCTCAAATCGTTTGGGGCGTGAGTGCGTGTTTGTGTGGTGTTTGTGTTTTGTTTGGGCTCTTGCCCTTTTTTCTCTTCTTAATTTAATGAGGCGCAGCTCTCCTGCGTTTTCGAGAAAAAAAAAGAAATCCATGTTTTGTTTCTTCATGATCAATTATATTCCATTTGCATGAGCTTGCTTTTAATGCTTAAAAAATTGATGCTTGTGTGGTTCAGAGGATACATGGCTCCAGAATATTGTTACAGAGGTGAAATCTCAACCAAATCAGACATATTCAGTTTGGGTGTTCTAATTATTGAGATAATAACGGGTTTAAAAGTTAACTCGAACAGTGAAGACATTTCTTCTAAGCACCTTATCGACCATGTAAGACAAATGTACTATACTTGACTATTTGAAGGTCAAGAATCTTGTTTTCAGAAAGAATATTGAATTGTACCATATAGTCTATAATTTAAGTGCTTTATTAAAATTTTGCAGGTACGTAAAAACTGGACGAAAATACCGCATATTGCTTCCAAGTACCCATCATTGGAAGCACACTATCTACAACAAGTAAAAAGATGCATCCGTATTGGGCTAACTTGCGTCAACACAAATCCAAAGGATAGGCCTTCCATAGGGGAAGTTGTCAGCACCGTCTAGAAAGTCGACTAAAAGTAGCGCTTTTAGAGGTTCCCAGACCGTCCAGGGGCGGTCGGCACCGTCTCGCGTAGAGGTGGGCATTGGGCCGTGCCGTGCAGGCACGGCCTGGGCCCACTGTGCTTCGGGCCGTGCCGGCTTGGCCCAGTCATCCCGTCGTGCCGTGCCGTGCCAGCCCACCTCGCCTCCGGCTAGGCCCAAGCACGGCCCAAAGTCCGCCGTGCCGGCGTTCGTGCCGTGCCAGCCCAAGCCCAGCCCAAAGTAACTATACACGACGAAAACGATGGCGACAATGGTAGCGGTGGCCGCCATCTTCCTTTCTCTCGTACCCGCCTCATTAAAAACCTAGTTAAAATTTCATACTATTGTCTCATGCCATTCCACCTCCGAACTTAGTCATCTAGTCCAGTGGCATGCATATCTTGATGCAAATCGGACTCTGGCGTATGTGGACATCTAGCTCATCGTCCGGCAATCTGGCATAGGGCTACCCAACTAGTCAAATAGAAAAGCTCAACCAGAGTCATAAGTGCAGTTTACTATAGTTAAGAAATCAATTTAAATAGTTTCTCGAACATTTAGTAACTAATTGGAATACACGCACCAATAACAGACTATCTCTATTTACAAAATGGTTAATTGTAATATATATGGGGGTGATTATCTCATCAAATGCTCAAGGCAGTTGGTGAAGACAGCTATGTTAGAATTAGAATCGCATGTAGTAGTAATTTGCTTACATAAAATAAAATCACAATGGGGGTGAGCTATGTTGTAAAAATTATAAATATATGTTAGAATATGTTGATTTAATTGATCTTCTTCTCCAGCAGTCCAGCCCTAATGTTTCTTAAGAAAGAATAAGAAAAGACACATTATATCACAAGTGCAAAAATAAACTTGGCCTAAATCATAACGTATCTTAATCACTTTTTTTAGTCATTGGATTAAGATCCAACCATCCACATCTTTCTCCTCATCTTATACACACACACACACACACATTCACATTCACTTTTTTTAGTCGACACTGTCTAGAAAGCCGATTAAAAGTAGCGCTCTCAGAGATTCCCAGATCATCCAGGGGCGGTCGGCACCGTCTCGCACTCTCGCGTTATGGGTTTTCGTCATTCGGCAGGAAATTCTATTCTTACCTTTTACCGACTTACCTGCCGCAGTAGAAAAGCACCAAACAGCGTAGGGCTGCCATTGGACCAAAAAGACCCTAATGCCCATAACCAACCAAGGCTAAAAGGGGAAGGGCAAAAGTGGCATTTCACAGGGAGAGTGATGGCCATGCCTCTTAAGTAGACAAGTCATTTCACCTACTCAACTATTCTAGCCACTCCCCATTTCTTCACTTCTGCCATAGCCAGAACGAAGCCAAGCACCATTTCACTTTCCCTCCCTCAGCCGGGAGGAAGAGAGGAAGTAGGGGAAGACGGAGGAGAAGGGCAAGCAAGAAGGAGATCCGAAGGAGCTCAGGCGGGCCGAGCGCTAGAGGACGGCTCCAACGTCAACAGGGACGTCCACAACCGCCAGGAACCACGACACTCGCTGTCACCTCATCCCTTCCAAGCACAACCAACAGTAAGTAGGTCCCCTCACCCTCGGCGGCAAGCCCGTAGGCGTTCCCGAGACTGGGTGTAAGCTCGATGAGAGTGAAGCAAGTCTAGCAGCTCAAGCATCATGTAAGTTGTAGAAGGGAGAGGGAGGATTGCCCTGATAGTAGGTGTGGCCGGCGGCAAACAGCCGTGGGCGGCGAGCTTGAACCCTCAGAGGGGGGCTGACTCACGGTGTCGGCAGCCGGGCCAAGAGCGGCCCCAGGGGAGGAAGCGACGTCGGCGGGCCCGGTGTTGGGGGCGCCACCAGAGGTGGTCGACGGTCGTGCCGGCAGAGCGGCAACGCCTCGCACCTCGCCGCCGTGTGCGTTTAGGGGGGATGGCGGATCCGGTCCCGGTCGGCTGGATCCGAGGCGAAGCCCGAGGGAGGTGGCCGGAGCTTGGGGAGTCGACGACGGATCTGGCCGTGGCCGGTCGGATCCCAGAAGAAAGAGAGAGAGAGAGAGAGAGAGAGAGAGAGAGAGAGCGGGAGAATAGTGGAGGAGGAGGGGTGGCCGACGGCGAGCACAGGGCTGGCAGGCCCCGAGCTCAGCCGTGCGTTGCCGCACCGCCTGGGGGGAGCACTCGAGCATAGCCGGCGGTAGAGGGAGTGAGATGGAGAGGGAGGTGGGGAGTTGAGGCCATTTGTCCGGATCGAAGTGAGGAGAGAGAGAGGGCTGGGTGAGGAAGGAAAAAGAAGGAGCCGGCCGGGTAAGAAAAGAAAATGAGAGAAAAGAAAAAGGAAAAAAGAGAGGAAAAGGGGAAAAAGAAAGAAAAGAAAAGAAAAGAGGAGAAAAAGAAAAGATAAAATAAAAAGGGGGGTTGGGTACCTGCTTGACGGGTCCTTAACCCCAGGCATTTTACGCCAGAAGCGGGATATGCGAGTAGAATCATCGTCACCCATTTAATCTCTGGTTTCGTTATGATATGTTAAGTCGGATTTATTGCTTGTTCAGGTGGAGGTCTGGACTCGATGTCGTCTCCACGTCGCTTCGCGCCGCTTGCTTAACAGGCAAGTGCATGGTAGAGCGGTAGACCGAAAAGTTTATGAAAAATATGTGCTGCTTACATGATATGATGATGTTTATGTGGAAATGTGATGTTTACATGACATAATGTTGCATAGTAAATGATGGTAATGATGATGGAGTAAGATGGGTAATGATGCTTACCTGCTAATGATGAGCATGATTATGACAATGGGCATATGCATTTGCATCATGTGTACTTAAGAGTGAGGGCGGTGAGAAAGTCTCTAGCTACAACTAAAACTAGTTGACTAATCCAGAGTGCTCTTAAGTAAGTCCTACTTCGGTAGGCCTCCACGGGAGTGGAGAGATGTAACAGCCCAGGTTTTTATTAAAATTAAAAGGAAGTAATAAATAAAATAAATAAAGAAATAAATAAAAATAAATTAAAATTAAAATTTAATCTAAAATAAGTGTTTTGTTGTGCCTAAGTTTTAAATTTGGCTTGCCCTGGATTTTCTGTTTTTGAAAAAGCTGTATTTGAAAAGCATTTTAAGAAAAACCCAAAAATATTATTAAATAAAATGATATTTTGATTTTTATAAAAATCCTAGTTCAAATTAATTATTTGGAGTTATTTGGATTTTATTTGGTTCCCTGGTTTTTCTGGAGTTTGAAAATGTATTTTTGAAATTAAAAAGTATTTTAAAGTATTAAATTATAATACCAACATTAGTTGGAAATATTTTTATTAAGTTCCAAATGTCTCCAGGAGATTCTCTGAATTTTTCTGAGATTTTTGGAATTTATTTCATATTTTTCTGAGGCTAAATGAATTTCCTGGCAATTTCTGAAAATCAGAAATCAATTTCCAAAAAATAAATCCCAACCCCCTCCCCCGGCCGCCACGTGGACGGCCGGATTCCTCCCGCGCATCCCGCCTCCACCCCTTCCGCTCTCGCCACGCGTCCGGCCCGATCAGCCCGCGCCCATCCGCCTCGGGCCATCTCACCCGCTCGCCTTCCCTCTCTCTGCGCCTCCGGCCCCACCTGTCGGCACGCCGGCTCCCCCTCTCACCTCCTCCCCGGTCCCACCCGTCAGCCTCCCTGGCCCCTTCTCTCTCTGCGTGTGGACCCCGCGCGTCAGGACCGTCTCCCTCCCCGCCCTTCTTCCTCCCCGCGCCGCTGGCCGTTGCGCCCGCCGCCCGCTTCTCCCGGCCACCTCCCCTCTTCCTCGGCCACGCCCCCACTCCCGCTTGTGCGCCGCCCCCTTCCGCAAGTCGCGCCCACCTTCCTCCCCACGACCCGCGCCCGCTCGGCCTCACCCGTCCGCAACGGCCGCCGCCCACCACCCACCTCCGGCGAGAAATCCGCGGCCACCCGCTCCCCCACTGCCCTATAAAAGGCCCCCTTCGGCTCCGTCACAACCCGCACTTCCCCCTCCTCTACTCCCCATCCCCTCCCGGCCGCTCCACCGCCGCCGCGTCGTGCTCACCCGCCTCGGCCGCCGCCGCCAACAACGGCGAGCAATCTCCGCCTCCCCGCTCCCCCTCGAGCCCGGCCGGCTCGACCCCGAGCTTCCCCGTGTCGCCCCCGACCTCCTCCACCCCTCGACCGCGCCTCTCCACCGCCGGAGCGCCGCCGCCGCGTGAGACCCGAGCCGCCGCCGCTCCTCCTCGTCGCCAGCCCCCTCCGCCCACCGCCGGACCCCGCGCCAGGTAGTGCCAAGTTCCCCGCAGCTCCCTCTCCCTTCCCCGCTCCTCGTCGCCGGCCGCCGTGCCGCCGTGCGCCGGCGAACTCCCCGGGCCCGAGCGCCGCCCTGCCGGTCAGCCACGTCGGCGTCCCCGTGCTTGCGTGGCAGGTGAGGTGGCGCCACGTCTAGGCCACCTCGGCAGCCCCAGCCCCCGTCAGCGCCACGCAGGCACACCCCGCCTCCCGTGCCACCTCGGCCTCCTCCTCCTTCCGTGGACCTGGTCCATAGACCAGGGGCCCGCATGTCGGTGTCGGTCCACCTCGGGCTGAGGTCATGCTGACGCAATAAAGTCCTTTTTCCGTTGAAAAATAATTCCGGCCGAAAAAGAAATTCCTCGCTGACGCATGCTGACGTCATAATCCCTTTTCCTTTAGAAAAATAATTCCAAAAATCCAGATTTTCCATTTTCTCTCTTTTCAAACTTCCCGGAGCCCGTTCTCCTTCGTTCTAACTCCGATTTGGCCCATTCAAATTTCTTAATTCATCAAAAATTCCCCTCTATCCATTTCTAGCCTCAATTCAAATATTTGAGTTCAATTTGAATTTAATTTGATTTTATTTGAATTTGGTGGGTTATTTTGACGTGTAGACTTCGACGATTCGGGAAATTTCTTCGACGAAGATTCAAGCCAAGTTGAAGACCAAGGCAAGTCACCCTCCTTGATCATGTTGATCCCAGAATTGCAAATAAAATTATGTTGTTTCAAATTATATTGCATGCATATTTTTATTCAGCGTATTTCAATTCTGTTTTAAATTTAGTTATTGCCTACTTGTTAATTCCTCCATTGTTATTGAATCCCTTATACCTTGTCACCCTAGATTCAAACTCTAGTTAATACATTAGTGTTGGCTAGAGAGTCTAATCAAATGCTTAGCCCTGCTTAATCGTATAATTTTATTTTGGGATATCTTTCACATAAAATGATGACCTTGTTTACATAAAATGATGTACTCTTGACTTTGGTGAGTCAAGGAGGTTTATGAATTATTTTGAAAACAAATATAAACCTGGTTTAGACTTAGGCAATTGGTTAGAGTGGTGGGTGCAGGCATGCCCTGTTGGTTGGAGCCGCAGTGGTTGATTGTCGTGCACGGGGGTTTGTGGTTGGGCCTGAGTCAATTAAGGACCGGTCTGTGAGCTACTGTTGCAAAGCCCTAATCGTACTACCACATGGCTGGTATGGGACAGCCCTGGCTGAATAATTTGTGAAGTCCCAATCTGAGTCGAGTCGCAGGTTGAAAGTGAGCGTGGTTGGTGCCATGTGAAGTCTCACTTGGGCGAGCGTGGTTAAGCCATGAGAAGTCTCGTCTAGGCTCAAGAGGGGGTCCCGGTCTGGTGGATTCCTTACTGGGGTGAAACCTTAGAGTTGGCTCGACCAGGTTGAAGGCTTTGCATTGTAAAGGCCTTGTCACGACTCCCCACCGCACACCTAAGGAAGTGTGTAATCTAGTGGTACAAAGGGATGATCGTGTCTTGTGGGTAAAGCTGTACAACCTCTGCAGAGTGTATAATCTATCCTGGATAGCCGTGCCCACGGTCATGGGCATGCTGAGTAAAAGTTTTTCATGGATTAGATTTTGTTTTTCAAAATGTTTTCGAAAACCTTGTGGATGGATGGAATCCACGAGAGATGAAAACCTTGCGGATGGATGGAATCCGTGAGAGATTGAAATCTGGTGAATGGATGGAATTCATCAGAGTTGCGCAGTGAAAGCGTGTGGATGGATGGAATCCATACGTGGTCTTTTGGAAAAGATGGTCCGGGTGGGATGCCCGTGGTTAGGTTGGTGTATGGTCGGAGCCTGCACTGACGGTATTATTTTCTATCTCAAGTATTGTTTTTACTTACTGTATTAAATTCAGCATTTTCAATCTACTTACTGTATTTCTAAATGTTGTTTTATGCAAACTAACCCTATAAGCCTTCCATTGAAGCCTTTATCATTATGTTGCATTTTCCCGGGTGATTTGCGGAGTACAAGTTTGTACTCACGTTGCTTTTTCCACACAGAGAAGGAAGACGTCAACTACGGTGAAGATCTGGACGAGTAGGCCGCGTCTTACTGTCGTTTGCCTGTGGGCAGGCTCAGTGGGCTTCTTCCGCTTCGGTTTTTCTTCCGCTGCTTATTACTTAATTTTGGCTTATGTGCCGTTGATGTAAACTTTGGCATTCATGCCCATATTCAGTTAATAAATGTCATTATGGTTGATATTTATCTTTGTTGTACGCTGTGTGCACTAGCTGATCCTGGACTAGTGCGATTTACACAGAGGATCCAGGAGTCGTTGCTCCGGGTTCCGACAAGAGACCCCCGTGCCGATATGGGCAGGCCCAAGATTTTGGGTGAACATCGACGGGTGTTCACTTGGCAATACCGGTATATGCAATGTGATGAGCAAATGTGCATGTAGAGCAGGGTTGCATGGCACTGATGATATGAACATGACAATGCATGTGGAGTATGTTATGGTTAATGTGGAAACATGAGAATGATGATATGAGCATGACAATGCCTACGGAGTATGTTATGGATGGTTGACTTGCTTGCATGTTTTGGTACTGTTTATTGTTCTATTGTGTACTTGCTGAGTCATTGGACTGACCCTTGCTTTGTTGTTTGATTTCTAGGTGACCGTTGAGGACGTCATGCATGGGCGGGTGTAGCACATGAATAACTTCACATACTTGCAGCATTTCACATATCCAGCTTTTGTTAGTATGTTTAACTCCACTAGTAAGTTAGAATAGTTGCTTAAAATGGTAGGGTGTGAGTGGTTGCTGCTTCTTAAACAAGGTAGAGTTTTCTTCGAATGATCAACAGTTGTTTAAAAGTGGTATTATTATGCAATGATGATAGCACTCTAGGCCCAGAGGATGGGCGGGGTGTTACAAAGCCACGATGCTCTTGGAGGTGCAGTTGACATAAGAGCATGTATAATACAAGATGCTTCTATATAAATGCTTAAAGAGAGATAATATAGCCACATCATCAAGCACCCATCCAAAAGTTATTTCCTCCAATGCAAGCATCTCTTTCATGGGTGCTTAGATGCTATATTATCTATTAATTAGATATAGTTATACACATAAGCACATGCTAAGCACCGATGCTTAAATAATAAGCATCGATGCTTCAAAATAAGCACCTTATCTCTCCTATGTGACAAGATTAATCAGTTTTTTCATTGCTAAGCATCTCTGTAAGCACCTGCATTGTACATGCTCTAACTAGCAGATTTACGCATGCAGTTATACACTAGATATTATGATATAGTTGTCATTGATATGCAACTCTACTTTCTATAATTGAAATACAATTGTATTTGTTATATGACTCTAATATCTATATATGATTAATCTGCACCATTATAATCTGACCCCACCAAAATAAGTGGTGGAGATCATTCTTTTTTTCTTTTGATTCATGTGAGAATTTCTAGTATTTTTTTCTTTTTAGTATTATTGTGAGATTTTCTTACCCTTAAAATTAAAACTAAGGAGATGCTTTAAATATCATCAGTTGTTTTTATTTATATAGATTTGTAAACTATATGCACTAGATGCTTTTAGAGATTGGAACAATGGCTTGTTGGAGGCAGGCGGAGGGGATGAGGTGATAATAGCAGTAGGGATGGAAACGGATCAGATACGATTGAATAGTCGCAAATATGAATAAAAAACCATATTTTAAAAACGAATACAAATACGAGTTTGAATATTCTCGAATATGAATACAAATTGAATGTCGTAACGGATACGAATTCGAATCGAATATGTACTTAATTCAGTCGAATACGAATATCCTCCTACAACTTCTATAACAAATCTCGGTAGAACAAATTCCTAGTGGTTTTGCCGATTTTTTACTGGTTAGCGGTTTTAAACCGCCCAAATTCAAATGTCGAATCACAAAATTCATTTGGGTTTTTCCTAGGATTTCCAGTAACCAGTCAGTTATAGTTACCGACCGTTGGGCTTAGGCCACTTGGCCGCTAGGCTAGGCCGACCTGCCGATAGGCATGGAAACAGATCGAATAGTCTTGAATATGAATATTTTTAAATATAAATACGAATATTTTAAAATACAAATACGAACATTTTCAAATATAAAATTTACTTACCATATTTATATTTTCTTAGATATAAATGTCAGATAAAACAAATTATTCGTTATCGTTTCCTACCCCTAAACAGCAGCAACTTGCTAGAGGCGGCAGCCGTGAGTCGTGGAAGGAGACCGTGAGTCGGGCATGTGTTGGCAAATTGTTAGAGCTAAAATCAGTGGCTAGCTGATCGGATGGGCTGAAGTCATTTGGTGGGAAAAATATCCCGTGCTTTCATCTGTCACGCTGCTACCTCTGTGCTTCTTTCGTGTAAAAATTCTCAAAAAATTCCTAAAAAAAATTGAAGTTGTAGGAGAGTACGAAGGTAACACTATAAAAAAAAGGGAAGCACGTGATATTTTCAGTGTCTGTATTAGAGGTTTGAAGTTTGACCAGGTAAGGTTTTAGGTTTTAGCATAGATAGAATGGTCTCACGTCTCATATTTTGGACCCCAATAGTTTTAGCTAGTTTAATTTTCTCCAACGAAGTGCAACCGTGAAGTAGTCCATTTCACTTGGTTGCTTTAATTTATTAGGTAAACTAATTAGTACGTAAAACTCAATATTATATTAGAAAGAGATTTTGAGAAAAAATAATTACAGCACACTTTGAGTCCATATCCTAAGTCTGGTGAAGATTGATGAAGATTAGACTTGAGCGTAACCCAGTTGAGCTCAAACAGCCTGCCTATCTAGGCTAAACCCAGAGACTTTGAGTCCTTTCTCCGCTCCTCCGCCTAAACCCTGGCCCCCATGTACTCGCCGCCGACCTAGCCGACGCTGCCCTATCTCTGGCATGGCTCCACCACCTCGATCTCCGCTCTTGATCTCTCTCCGGTCTGCCCCGGCAGCGCCGCTAGAATGCTTACATTGGGGTGGTACGTCCGGCGTCCTCGAAATCAACATAAATACATGGTCCTCAGTTTTTTTATCATTGTTGCATGACATTTTATAGTTGGTTACTAGTACTACCTTTCTACTCCTCCTGACTGCAAATGTAAGTTGAAGGGTTTAGGGTCCTCGAATGCTTGCATTCAAAGATTTGGCCATCGATATATAAAGATCCATCTACATTAGCCACATGAAATTGCTACTACTAGATTCATCACGAAATATAGGGTGGGTTTGGCCGGTCTCAGGTTTCGGCTTATCACTGCCTGCTACAGTAACTAGTTTTTAAATAGTGCGTCTTTTCAAGACGGAGTATATAGTTAGATTGTAGTAAACACTACATTGAGTTCAGATATACCGGCTAAAATCGCATGCGATTGTTTCTCTCTGTGTACTGTCTCTCGTGAATAATCAGAATTCAAAAACCAAAAGCCACAGCCACTACCCAAAAAACCCATGTATATAGTTTTTGTGGATTGTAACAACATATTATGATAGAAACTTGGTCAAATCAGCATCTTTGAGACTATGTTATGTCTAAAATAACCTACATTTCCAATTGGAGGGGATAATTTAATTAATTCAATTTTACAGGTACTTGAAAATTGGAAGAACAGGCTACAGGCAACATTGAGCTATACATCACTGGAAGCATATTGCCGACAAGTAAAAAGATGTGTCGAAATAGCATTAAACTGTGTGGAAGCCGACAGACTCGACAGGCCCAGCATAGGGACAATTACCAATATGCTGACTGAAACAGAAACTGGTTGCCAAGAAAAAGAAACCGTGACATCCACCGAGCTGCTTGGCATCCACCCCCTGGAGCTCCGATTCCCTCTTGAGCCAAACAAGTTGATCCCATGCCCATTACACCTAACCAACAGCACAGATCACCGCATTGCCTTCAGGCTTCAGCCGGGGAGCCCGAAGAGGTACTTTGCCGAGTGGCTCTGCGGCGTTGTGCCTATTGAGAGATCAATGTTGGAGGAGGCCAATCGGAAATTAACTTCTGATAATTCGATATGGTGTGCATGTACTTACGCCCATTGTGTAAAGCTATGCTGTCCTTTTTCCTAACACCCCTACAACGTGCTCCACAACTGTGCCTCGCTGCCAGTTGGTACGGACTACAGACAATAGTATAGCACTTGCTTTTGCGAATCTATCTGTTCCCCTCTGGAGTTTGCAATAATATTTACTGGCTCAAATGATAGAAAAGTTTGTATGTGAAGCTCACAGATTTACACTAGCAAATTGGTGTGTTACAAAGAAAAAAAAACTATCCCATGATTTTTTTAGGGAATTTTTCATGAAATTGTATGTACTGCCTTTGAGTGGATATGGCAACCAAATCCACCTGGGGTGTGTTTGGTTCGTGGATGGAGGTTGCATCGTATATCCTGGATGAGTGGATGCAGCCTGAGTGGAATCGTATTTCAGAAAAAGAAGATGTTTGGTGAGGCTGTATGAGCGGATACAAAAAAACTGAGATGCTGTTTGGTTGCCTGTATGAGCGGATGCAGTCTACCAAACCTGAGAGGCTGACACGTGGGACCGCATAAGATACACTGCATCCACTCATCCAGGATGGCTAGTGAAGCTCATTTTGAGCGTATCCACCCATCCAGGATGAGGGCGTATTTTTGCATCCGCTCATACAGGCTGTATCCGCTCATACAGGCAACCAAACAGGCTCTTTCTCAGATTATACGGATCCACCCATCCAGGACGAAGGAGATTCAGGCAACCAAACACACCTGATGAACCAGGCTCGTTGCCGGTGAACCCCTCCAACGATGGACACCGCGTCCAAGCCACCGGTAGCATCCTCGGTCGCGACGTTGCCGGAGGTACGCTCATCGTCGGATCTGTCGGCAACGACGTCCCGACGGCGAAGCAAATTGGCAGACGCCGCCATGGCCACCGCCTACGTCTCGCCTCTCACTGTCGGTGCGTCTCCTCCTCCTCGAGCTTATCTTCGAGCCCAACTTCTTCCCGGCACAGCCAGATCTGAGCAGCCGCGAGGTAGAGCAGCGGCGGTGGTCGGAGCCGTCGTGGTCGGGGAGATGGCGGCGAGGTAGGGCAAGTTGGAGTGGCGCGCGGTGAGGTTGAGGACGGCCAGCAGCCATAGCTGAGGTGAGCCAGCGACAGCAGCATGCTAGCCTGGGAGAAAGAACAGAGGGAGGGGGAAGACGGACGGTGGAGAGAGAATACGAGGGCAATATAGGTATTTTCAAAAAACTGACAGGAAAATTTAACGGAGTTCGGAGTTGATGGCGTGTAACAGGGCCCCAAAATCTATATAAATATATAATCAGCAATGGGTTTCAATGCCCCTCCTTCACTTTGAGAGTTATACACGCATCCCTAATTACGCGCATAATTTCTCATTTGTCAAAGGGTGCCATTTGTCAGGCGTCACATGATGGGCCCTACTTACCTATTTCCAAGGGGACTTTTCTCCATGACTCCATTGCAGGGGTGAGGTTGTCAAGTCAACCTGTTCACACTCGCACACACTATTCTCCTTCGTTTCGGCTGCTTCTCCCATCCAGGAGCAAGCACTCATCCCATCTCCAACCCTTCTCCTCCTTTGTTTCAGAAGCCTCTGCATCCCTGCAGGTATTCTCCATGTTAGTGCTAATGCAAATTGATTATCTTCCCTCAGGATTTCTTTTGTATATGAACTTGCTGGTTTACATATGATTTCCCATCAGTCATGTTCCTCCTCATCCTCTTCTACTTTTGAAAGGGCATTTCCAATTCCCAGCAATCAGTTTGTATGTTGTTTTATATAGGCTTAACGGAAGAGGCATAGGTCGACCTGTTCAAAGGACATATTTGCATTACCTTACCTGTCTGTTATACTAGTTTCTTGTTCCGGCAAAGGATTCAATCTGCAAGTTGTAAAAACTCACATCAATTACTAGTGTTACTAACCTTCACTTCGAAAACAAACATATGGCGGCTCTTATAGGATTTTTCTTATCTGAAGGAAATTTTGTGCAATCAACCAAGAAGGGTGAATCCAGCAGACAAAATAACATGGAGAATATGCATCCAAGTACTCTACCAAGGGAACTAACCTTACAATTTTTGCAAGGCATCACAAAGAATTTCTCAAGTGAACGAGAGATTGGACGCGGTGCGTTTGGAGTGGTTTATAAGGTATGCTTCCACCTATTGTTTTCTAACATTTTTGAAGTCAACCATAACTGATCCACAAATCCATCACCGTATTAATAAGAGATGTTAAACAGGGTATACATGAAAATGGGGAGGTGGTTGCTGTGAAGAAGCTTGTGCGAACATCTGGTGTTCATGATAGACGGTTTCGGAACGAGGTTAATAATCTCTTGGTGTTGGAGCACAAGAATATAGTAAAGTTAATTGGTTCTTGCTGCCAAGTAGAAAGGAAAGCGGTGGAGCAAAACGGGAAATATGTTATCTCGGATGTGCCAGAAAAGCTACTTTGCTATGAGTACCTCTCTAATGGAAGCCTTGAGGACTATGTTTACGGTATGGTAATGCAACCCAGTAGATAATTGGTTTCCTCTTCTTTGTTGGTTAGATACTGAACACAGCAGCAGAAAATATCTAATTTTTCTCAATATCTATCCTGAGGAGTGAGACAAGACATATAGTGTAAATTAATTGACACCCTTTGCACTATAAACATGCAAAGATAGCTTTGAGGGGTTCTTGTTTCTAAAACATTTTTCTTGTTTTACTTCTTCAGATGAATCTTGTGGACTTGATTGGCCCATGCGCTTCAAAATAATCATAGGGATATGCAACGGTTTACATTTTCTACATGAGGAACTGACTGAACCTATTGTTCATTTAAATCTCAAACCAAGCAATATACTGTTGGACAAAGACATGGTGCCAAAAATTGCAGATTTTGGTTTGTCAAGGCTCTTTGGTCAAGAACAAACTCGAATTCTCACTCAAAATGTTGTGGGATGGATGTAAGATAAATTTGAATTTAGAAATTCCTTTTTTTGTTGTTTATATTCAAGTAAGTTACATTTGTATCAATCCCATAATGGTTTGAACATCGATGTTAATGTGACTCAGAGGATACATCGCCCCAGAATATCATTACAGAGGTGAAATCTCGGTAAAGTCGGACATATTCAGTTTGGGTGTTCTTATTCTTGAGATAGTGACAGGATTGAAAAAGGACCCCAACAGTCAAGATATTTCTTCTAAACTTCTTATTGATAATGTAAGTAATATGTATTTAGCAATTTGAACATCAAGAATTTATTTTTATAGAGAAAGATTATGTTACATTGTACTTCGTAATTTTACCCAAGCTATATTTTCCAAATACATAGGTACGCAAAACTTGGACAAAAGAGATGCATATAGCATCGAAGTATCCATCACTTGAAGCAGATTATCACCTACAGGTAACAAGATGCATTGAAATTGGGCTAAACTGCGTAGAGACTGATCCGAAGAAAAGGCCTTCCACAGGGCAGATAATTTGTAAACTCAACGGTGTTGGGAAAGGTTAAGTAACATGTTCCTTCTACCTTAACTTAAATAGTTTTCTTGTTCAGTAAAGGAATTGATCTAGAAGGTATAGCAAACTGTAGTAATAAAGATATTTCTAGCATACTCTATAAGAAAATAAATTATGCTTGTTCTTATTCAAGAGGAATTTTGTCCAATCAGAAATCAAAGATGAAGCCAGCATACACATCGAGAACAAGCCGCGACCCATAAGTACACTACCAGCAGAACCAACATTACAATTTTTTGAAAGCATCACGAGGAATTTCTCCGTTGAGCAAGAAATTGGCAGGGGTTCATTTGGGGTGGTTTATAAGGTATGTTCAACTTTTCATTTTCTCCTTTTTCTATAAAAAAAAAGATAACACAACTAATCCAAGTATGTGTTCATACTTCATACTAATATAGAGTTTATACAGGGAGTGCTTGAAAATGAGGAAGTGGTTGCTGTAAAGAAGCTTTTGGAAATTCCAGGAATTATTCAAGATAAACAATTTCAGAATGAGGTTGGCAATCTTATTGCTGTCAATCACAGAAATATAGTAAAGTTAATAGGTTATTGTTATGAAATACGGCGGAAAGTGGTGGAGTCCAATGGAAGACACATTTTTATGGACATGGCAGAAAAGTTACTGTGCTACGAGTATTTGCCTGGAGGAAGCCTTGACAAGTATCTTTATGGTACTCTCTCTCCCCCCATATATGATTTGAACGTAACTCATGCTATATTTTTTCGACATTGCCGTCAATGCAGTGCAACATAATATGTAACCATGCTAACCATCTATCAAGAGTAGACATCCAAAATTTTCTAAAGATGATGGATCCAAAAACATATATTCAAAATTAACATTCCTAGCACTATTAGCATACAGAGATATGCAACATTAGAAATTCTTGTTTCCAAGTGACTTTTTTTGTTTATTTCTACAGATGAATCTCGTGAACTTAGTTGGGACACGCGCTTCAAAATAATTGAGGGGATCTGTCAAGGTTTACAATTCTTACATGAGTTGCCAAGAGTCATTATTCATATGGATCTTAAACCTGGCAATATATTGTTGGATGATAACATGGTGCCAAAAATTGCGGATTTTGGTCTGTCAAGACTCTTTGGCCAAGAACAAACACGGACTCTCACATTAAATGTTGTGGGAGCAAGGTAAGCTCGATGCAAACAAGAAATCCATGTTTTGTTTCTTCATGATCAATTATATTCCATTTGCATGAGCTTGCTTTTAATGCTTAAAACATCGATGCTTGTGTGATTCAGAGGATACATGGCTCCAGAATATTATTACAGAGGTGAAATCTCAACCAAATCAGACATATTCAGTTTGGGTGTTCTAATTATTGTGATAGTAACGGGTTTAAAAGTCAACTCGAACAGTGAAGACGTTTCTTCTAAGCACCTTATCGACGATGTAAGACAAATGTACTATACTTGACTATTTTAAGCTCCAGAATTTTGTTTTGAGAAAGAATATTGAATTGTACTATATAGTCTATAATTGAAGTGCTTCATTAACATTTTGCAGGTACGTAAAAAATGGACGAAAATACCGCATATTGCTTCCAAGTACCCATCATTGGAAGCACACTATCTCCAACAAGTAAAAGGATGCATCAGTATTGGGCTAACGTGCGTCAACACAAATCCAAAGGATAGGCCTTCCATAGGGGAAGTTGTCAACAAGCTGAGTGGAAGCAGCGCAAGTTCATCCATGGACTAGGTTTGAACACTTGAATTGAATACATTCCTTACAAGTAAGCGTAGAAGTTGATCAAACACTATAAATCCAAACAGATGTTCCACTGACTTTAAATGTTTTGCTAGTCTAGACGTGTCCAACCATCCTAGATTTATAAAATCTAGCACTTTCCCATCAAATTTGTGAGACCATGTAATGGTCGTGCATATTGTTAATGATAAATAATTGACATTCGGTTTTATTGGAATTTGCGATTATAAAAGTTTCAATCGGGTCTGAGTGGCTTTGGTCTACTTCGAGGAGGTTTAGACCAGTCCGATTGGGAGTGGCATCGGACGGCTATCAAGTAGCAACAGAGTATCGGACGATGCTTTGCTTCGAGGAAGGTCGGACCAGTCCGATCGAGTCCGAGTGGCATCGAACGGCTGTCAAGTAGTATTGGAGGATTGGACGACATTCAAGTGCCATTGGAAGATTGCACGGCAAACTTCGACCACGGCACATCGACCATAGCAGAACGACCTTACCTATTCAATTGTTGCAGCTACAGTACTCTTTATAGTCGTAGCTACAGTACTTTTCTATGGTTGTAGCTACAATGCTTTCAGCGATGGTTGCAGACTTTTCTGGTCAGTGGTCTGAGACTTTGTGATAGATAGTCGGCACTCAATGGTTCTATAGTCCGACGCTTGTTATTCCCAAGTGTTTTGAGCAGAGTGATGGTTATTCCCGAGTACTTAGTGTTTTCGAGTACTCATAATGCTAGCGGTCGAATTAAGTGGTCTAAGGCTGAGTTCTGGATAATGATGAGTCGTATGGTCGTGGATAACTTGTTTGGTACTCGTGGATGATTTGGTTCTTGTCTAGGGATAGACAATGGTGTGTTACGTGTATGTGCTGATATCAATCAAGTTGGGAAGAACTTGTGTCGAAAAAAGTTTCTTTGGTCTTTTGCATGTGCAGGGGAGCGTAGAGACAATCATGGTCGGTGACGAGGAGGACCGAGACTAGGATGAGGGGATGTGAGGTCCAGATGGTTGATGATGTCACGCGGGATGGTCGGGCTGACGCTGGAGCACGTGGAGATCAAAGGTGGTGATTGAAACGGAAGATACGGAAGATACGGAAGGTGTGATTCTGGAGGCTTCGTCACGTATTGTGTTAGGGTTGTGGATGGAGAGTTTGAATAAAACCCGTGTTTAGAAAAGGTTTCAGATCTCTTGATTTGAGGAAACGATAGAATTTCGTGTTCGTAATTGAGTTGAACACGGTTTAGGGCTGTAACATATAAAAGTAGGTAGAGGCTAAGAGTTCTAGCCGGTGGTTTTGAGGACGTTTTTTATGCTAGGGTTTTTAGGGGTATTTGTGAGGGTACTTTGTAAATCCACGGAGATCTAACAATAAAGAACATCTTGCATCAATTTGGTTCGTGATGTGTTGAAGATTTCTAGTGATTGCTGTCGCAGCGGAAGTATTCGGTTACGTGCAAAGGTAATCGAGAAGCTCTATTTCTGGATCGACGCTTTCGAGTACGTTCAATCTGGCCAAAGATTGAAGCTGAGCGATCTGGCGAAACGGCTAAGCGTCGAGTAATCGATCAAGCTTTCGAAACCTTCTTCGATTACCTGAAGATTTCAAAAGTAGAGGCAATCATTCATTCCCTCCCTGATTGCGCCATACGATACTACAAAATTTCACCTATCAACTTAGAAGGAGAGAGCCACTCACATGGGGAGAGATCACTGATCATTACTGGCATACTTTTACTAGAGAGCTTCCCGCAGAAGACAATCAACAATCCTCTCTCCGCTCTTGCAGTGGATGGAAGTGTAGATCAAATAAGCCAAATGTGACAAAAGAACGGCAAATAGTATTCTTCAAATAAGCCAAATGGCCGAGAAGAGGGCACCGGCGGCAACATCACTGCCGGCCCGATGGAACTGTTGAGCTCGTCATCATAGTCCATGGTAGTGTCATTTTGACTGAGTACATACTCCAGTTTTCTCATCAGAGGAGCCTATCCTCGCGACCTACTGAATGCTTCTTGCACCACCCTTCGCTCCATAGTTTTATTTTGCTGTGTTGGATACAGAGCTTTGTTACGGTACTTTAAAATAAATATAAATCATCCAATCTTTACGATCCAATGATTCAGATCAGTTAGGATTAAGTTATACTATCACCCATACTACTAACGATTCAAGCATTACAGCTTTGGAAAATTTAGCAGGCGAAATTGACATGAATTCTCAGACAGCATTTGAGTCATGTCTGATACGTTGTGCGCACTTAGATTCCTTGTGTGATAACGTTGTTGTGTTGCAAACCAGCCGGAACCAGCAGGCCGTATTGCCGACGCATACGTTAATTGTGTCCTGGTGTAAACTCGTGTGGACTTTGTATCCTTGTTAATTGTGAGTCCTAGTGTACACTGGTGTGGACTTTGATATTTGAATCCTTATACGATACGTCCGTAGAATACACAACCAGCCGGCCGTATTTTCGCCGCCTACGCGAAATGTGAGTCCTGGTGCTATACGTGCATGACACCAGACGTCCTCAACACCAAGTTAACTACCAAATATTCTAGTAGTGCGCTGCACACCAAACAATAGGGGGCAAAAGAAAAAAACTCAGAATTTCGTATCAAGTAGTGTGTGCTATTAGTACCAAACGAACAAAGGAAATTCTTACCGTGAAACTATAAGCAAGCAGCATTCTGCTAGAATAAATAAATAAAAACCATATAAGGAACAAAAAATAAACTTCATATTGATCTGCATGGAAATCTAGACATTGATCAAATCCCATTATTATTTCACAAAACTGTAGGTCATACAAGGCCAATACATATGCTCTCAGCGGGAATGTGTTACGATAAAATTCAAAACGACAAGCAAGTTAAAAGACACATTTAAGTACAAAATGTATTGTTGAGTACTGAATTCTTGATAAAGCTGGGTGCCTTTTTTTCTGCTGCGGGCAGGTCGAAAATTATGGCGATAGCAAAAAAATTAACAAACTTATCCAAGAAGACAAGTGCGAGTTGAATCCCAATTTCGGAGCACAAAACAGACAAGATACTGCCCTTAGGCCCTGAAATGCAAAATTTCACCCGCTTCAATAAAGGGTGGTGCCTAAGATAACGGCGAAAGAGTAATGGAAGTAAGAAATGTTTCAGAGCTGCAGGACTCTATCAAAGTTCATTATTTCTAATTTTCAATAATCATCAGTACGATGTGTAACCAGAAAGTTTCAAAACAGATGAACTTATTTGTAAATAAAAACAGGGTGTTGTATTGATCAAAGCAAAGTCATATAAAAGTAATGTATCTCAACTTTCACGTACATCATAAATAGAATGAAACAGGAGTAATTTTACCATCCTTGAGAGTAAAGAGGTACCAAATTTAAGCTGTTGATCTTCCTCGATCGGATGGCTGATATAAGTTGGTACCGGTAGTTAGTCCCACCAGTACCTGCCCTCAGCCCGCACGGGTCACTTGAGTGGAGGGGTAATTTTGTCTTTTCGCATATCACCTCAATCATCTCGCTGGAATCCCTTGTCATTCCGGTGCTCACCGCCTGCTATGCCTGACGAGAGAAGCTCCGGCGCCACCTAGGTGCTCCCTGCCGACTTGACCTCCCGATCTGCTGGCTTGACCTCCCGATCTGCTGGCTCGACCTCCTGATCCGCCGGCGCCACCGATCCTTCAAACTAATGGAATCCTGAGCTCGACGAACCCTAAATCGCAGCCGCCGATTTCTTGCTGCAACACCCTGGTTCTGTCTCTCCTTCCCTGCTACATCGCCGGTGATTTCCCTTCTCCGTCCGCAGTTCCGCACTCTATCTCCCGCATGCGGCCACTGCTGCCTATCCCACGCACAACCTCACCTTCTCCACTAGGAAATCGCCAATCGCTCCTTACTCTCAATTCAAGTTTTCGCTGTGAGATTTAGGCCATTAGAAGTAGGTGCGGTTTGTTGATTTGTTGTCAAATTCATTGTGCTGCTCCATTTTTATGTTAACTGATCTGAAATGAAATTAAACAGTTATTGCCATTTTTTCCAGCTAGAATGCCCTGGGACCTCATATGCCACATCATGTTGATGCATCCATCCTCAAGACCAAAAAAAATGTTGATGTGTGCTGGAATCAGTTTTTTATTTTGTAAACAGTGCAATATGTCTTGAGCTCCACAAGTTCCTACCGCATGCATGTTGTTCGTTCTTCTTTTTCTTCCAGTGGACTAACCATGTCAAAAGAGGGAAAAGAGGAGGCGGCAATGTTGTGAGGCTATTTGTTCATGTATATGTAAGATTGTAAGGTGCATTGATATGCTGAAAGAGTTTATGTGAATGCAGTGTTAAAAATTACTAACACAACGGGTGTTTTTTCACGGTGATAGAACATAGCGGGTTAATCATGCCTTAACAAAAATATAAAAGTGACTTTTGAACGTCATATATACCTTACATATGCATGCAAAATCTGCCGATTCATGAACACTTGAATCAGTTAGCGTTTTGTAACATAGTGGAATATGTCGAAGTAAGTGGAATACTGGAATATGAGATAATTTGTTAGTTCGGTTGCACAAACTCGTAGTGCCGCATGCATGTTCTGTTGATAAGCGGATTAAACATGTAACAAGAAGGAAAATGAATGGCTAGAATCAATTTGCGAGGCCACACTGAATGCTTAGGTGGCCTGGCGTGGTGCAGAGAAGGTAGCTTGAGCGACACGGGAGAACAACAGCATACCGCGCACAAAAATTACTAATACCAATCCTACCCCTTTTAAATCAATAGCTGGATATACAATGGTACCTCCTAGTACCTGGTACCTCCTCAAGGATGGTAAAAGTCCTCACAACAAAGACATTACAAAGCAAAAGCATTTCAAGTAAATCAGTTCTCAGCTTAGTTACCGTAATAATACAAGGCAACTGTACAGATGACTATCATTTGTAAATATCAGTCTTGGGGCAAAACTCAAGTGTTCCATTTATTATATTAATCTGAATTGAAATTTCAGTCAGGTGTGATGTTATGAAAAGTAACTACTATAGTAGCACCAACTTGCATATACGAGGGAGAAACAACAGACAACTTTGTATCTCACTGTATAAAAGGTAAAACATAAGTGTATTTCTAGAATTTAGTATTGAACTATTGATAATAATTGGTGTTTCTTCTTGTTGTAAATTAACATTTACTTGGACCTTTTAGATATGCAGCAGCTTTGCCAAACAGTTCCTTTGAAACTTCAAGTTGCTCAAACGTGTCAGGCCTAGCCATAAAAAAAAAACCATGCCATTGAGTTAACCAGTCCGCCGCATCTAGACAAGAACCTCTGGAACATGCTGCATCTTCTGGTGCATTCCATTCAACCTTGTCCCATTGCGTTCTGAAGTCCTTATGAAAGCCCAGCAGCTAGAGCTTCTTTCTGTGAGCACATGGATTCCATGCCTTGGAGGGAACTTATCCATCTCTGACAGTGACATAATATACATACATTCCATGCATGAAATAATCACTACATTGATGTGAAATCGAGGACCTAAACACCCGGAAAACACAAAAAGGAGCTACTGAAAAGAACACACACAAATGATATCACGAGTCTTGGCTGATGAGACCTCGGATGATGTAGAAATATAAATGGAGAGTTAGATTATCAAGAAACATAAAGACGGAGATATTGACAGCACTATTTGCAAAACAAGTTCAATAGAAAAGGGACATGTTCTTACATGAAATCAATCTTTCAGCAATTGAAACAACACAACAAATTCAGGGGTTTACAGGTGGCAATTAACGCTGACATTTCAGGAATAATTGTGTAACAATCCGAAAGTATGATACGGGTGCAAATGCAGTACTACGGACGATGTCAATAATTCAGGATTTATTGAAACTACAACCTAGTTGTGCGCAAAGTGCCACGCAAGAACACTAATGCAGAAAGAAACAATCTGCCTCTCCTAGATGCGAATCTCTGGAACATGCTGCATCTTCTGGTGCATTCCATTCATGCGCCATTGAGATGTGAAGTCCTTGTGCAGGTTCAGCAGCCAGAGCTTCTTCAGGGACAGAAGAGTTTCGATGCCTCGAGGCACCTTATCCAACTCTGACAAGAACATAATATACACACCTTCAATGCATGGAAGGGCTCCATCTCCGATCTCCAGCTCGTTGACATTAGGCATGCGCTTCAAGACGAGTGTCTTCAGGTGAGGAAAGCATCCTGCAGAAAGAACTAAAGTCTTTGCGCTATTCACCCTGTGAAAACGCAAATAAGTGAGGTTTGGCACAAGTGGTGCGAGCAGCCCCAATGGATCTTCCCCAAGCTGACACCAGCTGAGTGCTAAATATTTGAGATGTTCCCCATGGTTGCGAAATATTGGGCACTCCAGTGTCCCAGCCGCCCAGCGCCCTCTGACAATTAGCCTGTGGAGCTTTGTCGGTTTGAGAGTTTCGAAGGAAAGTGTCTCATTCACATCACTCGCAAAGAGACGCAGGCTTGAGAGAAGTGGCATCATCGACAGGGTAGCAAAAAGATCAGCGCAATCAGCAGCACTTACATTGTCGATCCATATTCTTCTTAGTTGCCTCAGTTTCTTCAGCTGCTCAGCGAAGTCCTTGCTTGCTTGCACGGTCCCAAGAGTCTGCAGTTCTTCCAGGTTGAACAGACCTTTAGGTGCTTCCACTCCGCCGAAGTACGTGAACTCTGACTGCTGTTCATCGGGATATCTATCGGCTAAAAGGTGTCGAAGCTTCTTGACCTTACTAATGCCTTTTGGTAGCTTCTTTACTTTGGTTTGCTTAATGTCCAGTGTGTGGAGGCTAGAGAGCTTCTCAATGGACTCTGGGAGTGACTTTACTTTGGTGCGCCTTAAGCCGATATACCTTAGATTAAAAAGATTTCCTATAGATGCCGGCACTTCTGTGATTTCGGAATCTTGCAGCTCTAGAACAGTTAAGTAGCTGGATTCCGACAAAACTGAGGATAACATGTCTGGGGAGGATGAAATTATTCCATGAGCCATTAGGGTTCGAAGGCGTGGAAATTGAACTTTTAGTGCAGTAGTGTCTTTCCATCCACACGATGACAGGCGGCGAACAGCTTTATCCATCTGTACCATTGTGCCATAATCATTTGCAGAACCAAATCTTTCCTCTTTAGCAACAGAAAGAGCCAGCTCTCGCACAATATCATGCATCTTACAGGTGTTGACTCTGCCAAGCTCATCATACTCCACGACCTCAATCATGTTGCGGTGGATCAATTCCATGAGATTTCCCTCAGCCACCTCCTCTGGTGTGTTCTTTTCTTTGCTCGGCACAAAGCCTTCGGCAACCCACAGCCGCACAAGGCTCTCCCGTGACATGGGGTAGTCTTCAGGGAACAGGCTGCAATACAAGAAGCAGTTTCTGAGCTCTCCTGACAGGTCATGGTAGCTCAGACTTAAAATTGCTCGGACATGATCATTATTTGACAACTCGCTCCAAAGTTGGTTGTGTGTATGATTCCAAACGTCTATTCGTGGTCTCGAAGACAACAAGCTGCCTACGGTAACAATTGCTAGCGGCAGGCCACGACACCTGTCCACTATAGAAGTAGCAATTGTCTCAAACTCCTTGGGGCACTTGTGTCCCTTCTTATTGTAAAAAGCCCTTCTACAGAAGAGCTCAAATGCATCAGGCTTACCCAACGTCCGGAGCTCAAGGTGACGGGTGTCGGAAGCAAGAGCAGCGACATGGTCCTTCCGTGTCGTAATGATGATGCGACTTGCTAGGAGATTCTTGAAAGCGTCACGTACTTGGTAGTATACTTCTTGCTCCCAGACATCATCCAACACAATCAAATATTTTCTATTTTGGAGTATTTGCTTTATTTCTTCTTTCAAGTCGTGTACATCCATTTTGTCAATTCGTGCTGACTGTGCTTCTTCTTCTTCTTCCTCGCACGCGATGCTAATAAGTAGCTTCCTAAGTAGGTTCCTGAACAGAGCAACCATAGTATAGATCTGTGACACGGCGATCCACGCATATGCAGGGAAGTTGACCTTTTCATGTTCATAAACATTTGTGACCAGGGTAGTTTTTCCCAACCCACCCATACCAGACACGGTTATCACTGTGCTGTCTGGCTCTTCCGAGTATAGCCATCCAGTCAGCAATTTCCTGTTTTCTTTAACTCCTACGAGATCTTCGTCTTCTACAAATTCTGGGAAGCGATCTTGGCACTGCTGTCTTTCGATCTCAGCGAGTTGGTTAGGAACAAGCTGGGAGGGCTGCAACCACTGGTCCTTCATCTGTATAACTTGCTGGATTTCCTTCTCTACCACAGCTACCTCATCCGCAATTTGACTGAAAACAAGGACATAATGCGTTCCTTTGATGAAGAATTTCTTCAGGAACCCTTCTTCCTCTAGTTGAAGAAGATGGTATGAGTATTTGTCCATTACATCCTCAACATGGTAAGCCACGTTGCGGACCTCCCCAATCCAGCTCTTGACAAGTGCGTCGGTGAGGTACACTGTGTTTATCTGTCTTATAACATTGTTCATCATTATCAATTGCATCCTCATTTGATCGACCTTCCCCGGCAGTTCCTTCAGGTTAGTAACATTTTTGGATAGCTTGTCTATGATGGCATTGGCGGCTTTATCGCCTAAAACGGAACCAATCTTCGTGACAGCAAGGAGTACTGCCTCCGCCA
This sequence comes from Dendrocalamus latiflorus, assembly GCA_017311315.1. Taxonomy (NCBI): domain Eukaryota; kingdom Viridiplantae; phylum Streptophyta; class Magnoliopsida; order Poales; family Poaceae; genus Dendrocalamus; species Dendrocalamus latiflorus. The sequence goes on along the minus strand of CM029642.1, from coordinate 51,075,121 downwards.
TTTGTGCTGAACAACACAGACACACAGCGTGTTACATGGTAGAATAACAGATTTCATCGAAATTTAAAAAGTGCCAAGCTTTAACTCATGCAGTCATATGTAAAGAGTAGTTTTCTCTGCTGGTCCCCTTTGTTTCTATGTTGCCTCAATAGAATTTACAGCATATAAGACACTTCAAATTATAATATATCATGTTACTTATTTTGATTGCAGAGGGCCTATCGATGCATCGAGTGCAGGAAACTCTGCTCTCTCCGGCCGCCGGCGCATTCCGCCGAGCATGTAGCAGACGGCGCCTTCTTTTGTCTAGTAAAAGTACACACAACTGTCCAAGCCTCCAAGGGCATGTTTGGAACCAACTGTTCGATTCCTGCAGTTCAAATGGTTTCAAATTGAAGGGCCATGTCATAACGTCAGGATTTGTTATGATGAACCATTGCTAAGTTAGAGGAGTTGGAATTTGGGTTTTGCAAATTTACAGATTTTCTGGACTTCCTACAGACCCGACGGTCAGACCAGCCAGAGCGGGTGGTCTGAGCGGCCAACGGTGGCGGTCTGACCAGTAGAGCTGATTTGCTTCGGCCAAAAATTGGATATTTGGGAAATTGAGTCACAGTGTGTTTTTATTTAACCTAGGTCAGTGCATATATGTTGTATGAAACATGTTTTGATTAACATGGGTCAAGTTGTGAAGAACTTGTGTCAAAAATGATTTTTCGGTCTTTAAATGTGCAAGGACGTTTGGAGTCAATTATGGTTAACGGCAAATATTGGAGCTACACTTATGGAGGAGCTGAGGCTCAGAACGATCAAGAATGCTGGGTGAGATGGCTGAGCTCAAGTGAAATGTTCCTCAAGTGGAAATGTTGCTCAAGTAGAACGTAGGAAATGTTGAAGCGAAGTTTGAGCGATGGGTTTTACCATGTGGCTTGGTTAATCCAAGTGAAGCATGGTCTGGTGGAACAGAACAGAAGAGACTTGTCGACACGTGGCAAACCAGTGGTACATTTACACGTGACAATCATGGCAATTGCTTGCAAGGGAAGATAAAGATCAGGTTAAAAAAGGGTATTTTGGTAAGTTGATCAAAATACCGGAAACTATTTTGAATCAAAACTATGGTGTTTGAGCGCTATTTGGGAAAGCGGTTTAGGTCAAGGAGCCGAGATAATTAAGTCAGATTAAAAGCTAAGGACTTAGCGGATTCGGGCACATATACCTTGAAAATGTTACATGGGGTTAATGAGTTTCCCTCATATGTGCTAGTGGATAGCATTTATTATGGTCACATGTGGGTGTGTTGTCTCATTAATTTAACTGGTTGGGATGGAAATTTAAAAGTTAATCATCCAACCCCTCTTTATTGTAGCCAAGAATTCTAAGGTTAGGGTTTGAGAAGTTTGAGTGTTGTGGTATGCTCTTTTATTCTCCAAGTGGAACGAAATGTAAAATATTCATCCTCAAGTAGCAATATATCAACTTTATTCATCTCTTATAGGTCTCTCTTGTTTGGTTGATTTGCGCTTGATCTTGTTGGTTTTGATCTCTTCTCTCCCTTCTTGCTCTTGCTCTGTACCAAGGACATGTAAATAATAGAGATGATTCATGAAGATCAATCCATATACATCTAGGCATCAGATTTTATAAGTTTTTAAAGTTGCCATGTTTTACTTGGATTTAACTTTCTCGGGAGATCTCTTGATTCAAGTTTTTTGCTTAAAATCTTTAGGAGTTCTTGCTTGCTATAACATATGAGATTACATCTAGAGCTATCTTGGCCATCATTCACCCATAAGCAAGTTATATTCTTTGTTTTCCCTCTTTTGACTAGTTTTGGTGCAATCGTCCTTCAAATGAAAAAAGTCACAACTTAACAACAATTCTCTCGATCGTTGATTAGAATAGGTTCGTAACATCCTCGAGAAGGTGCATGTTAAGTTTCAAGTTATTTGGATATTTGGATTAAAAGTTAAATGGAATCTTGATTTTAAAATAGTGCTAATTTTCCTGTTTAATGCCTAGAGGTCTGGCTGCTAACAATTAGAGGTTTGACCGGTGTTAGATTGCTTTTTGAAGTTTTGCCTTCTATGGCTTTTGACTTTGATGAGTTTATAAAATTGTGTTTTCGGCTTTTCGCTATATGTTATTGTTGATTTTTGAGAGAACATTTTGAAAGAATCATTCAACCCCGTTACTTGCCACACTTATCCTACACAAATCTATTGGCAAAGTGAGCTAGGCTGGGCCGGGCTGGCCCGTGCCTTGACTGGGCTTAAACTTCGAAGCTCGAACCAGGCCTGGGGCCCCGAAGCTTGGGACACTAATGAGTGATGAATCTTTGTAGCTAAGATGAACATCATTGAAATAGATCACCCGGGATCGCCACAGGGAGCCAAGAATTGGATCGAAAGTACCTAAGGGAAACGAAGAGGCCTTCCCCTCTCCAAGTCAACTGACAGAAGAACTATGCTATCTGCAGTCGAATCGAGACTGCAGCAGCGATTTGCTCTGTTCAAAGAAAACAGATGGAAACGTTGAGATGGGCGAAGAGGATGAAGTCGCATCCATGTATCCATTATTATCAAGAAATAAAAGGTAGAAGTGCAATAGGGAGCCCAGTTGGCCCCTGAACAGGAGCAGACAGAACCAGACAAGACCAGACTGAATCGGCTTGCGAACTGATTCTTCTGAGAGGAGCTATACATGATATTATCACGACGATTAAAGAATAGCTAGTTGGAAAGAAAGCCGCACGCACCTGTTGGTCGCAGTGGAGCTCACTGATCGGGGGAGGCCTGGATAGGAGGAAGCTGGGAGAGATGCAATCACTGAGCGATAGCCCCTGGGTACACACACACACACTTTCTTCTCTCTGTTTTTTTTTCTAAAAAAAATCAATCAGGCCAAGTCATGTTTCTTCGTTTCTTCCTTCTCTTAAAAGAATCGCAACTTCGCCGTGCAAGACTTGGGTAACCCTCCTCTTTTTCATCTGTAATGTCAAGAGGCTGTTTGGAACATAGCGATGAAAACGAAGGAAAGAGGAAAAGCCGAGGAAAGGTACAGAAATGTAGTTGTCAAATATAGAGCTGTTCCTTTCTTTCGAAACTGACGGCTTTTGGTTTTTACTATAGTACCTAATTTTTAAATGGAGTATTTTCTCAAGATGGAATTTACAAGTTAAATGATGTACACGTTAAAAGCCCAATATCTGTACCAACCAAAATTGCAAATGGGTATCTCTCTTTCCGTAATATGTACCGTAAACAGCCAAAATTGCAAGTAAGTATATCTCTTTCCGTAATATATACCGTAAACAGCCAAAATTCAAAATTTTCAGCCAAAAGCCGCAGCCGCGCCAAACAGGCCCATAGAAATCATCCTATATTAAGACCGGGGGAAGTGCCCCCGCTAACACGCCGCGTCAGCTTTTCTGCAAAGAGGCCCTCCGAGTTTTACGAAATTACATTTTGGTCATCGGTTCTTGCAAAAAGGTCATTATCACGTTTTTCCCTAAAAACTCCATCCACTCCACCGAAATTGCGTATCCTTTTGCAGGATAGCACCTCACAGTTTTCTAAAATTACTTATGGGTCCTCGTTTAGTTACGTACAGATCCTTATAGGTCCTCAGTTTTTCGCAGAAAAGGCTTTCGTTTTTCTAAAATTACATGTATATCCTTGATTTTTTAAAAAAAAACTTTCCTGCGAATTGTTGTCTCTTTTACTTTGATCCATATGATAGCTAACACGGCGTGGTGCCGCGCTTATGCTGCTAGTAGATAACATAGGAAATAGGAAGAGGTGGTTGTAATGTAGGAATAAAAAACACACGAGACTGAGAAAACATAGGAACGATATAAATATGTTAGTGCTTGATTAAGAGAAGGGCTTGATTGAAATAGGCTAGTTTGTTTAGTGTTTGTTGTATGTACAATTTTTCTTCTTTCTCTTCATTTTTAGTCAGACAAATTATATGGGATGTGGAAATTCAACTTTGAATTCTATATGTTTATCATGCTAGTCCATGTTCAATAGCCAGCGCACATTCAAATTGTTGCATCACATCTATACACGACTAAAATAAAATAGAGTTACAAATAATGGCATCATTCTTTTCAACTTATGGCTTCCTCCAGATAAATAAATGGAACATCTTCTTTATCGTCTTTTTGAAGTGGTTTATCAGTACAACCTTTTCGAATCATTTTATCGGTATTCGGTTCATTCGCATAAGTGCTTGCTCTAGGAGCAAAATCTATCATTGTAGTCATAAGTCATCAATCGTAGCCGAAAAAGAACAGGCCCAATAATTAACGGTTCAACATAGGGTTACTTAGCCAAGGTTTATACAAAAGGGCTGGCCAGCCAAATAAATCACTCTAAGAGTTCTTGCAGCGGAAAAATAATCATGAAGATAACAAATAGGGCCCTCACGATATGCCATAGCGGGTTAACACCTTAGAACTCGACATCCTCATCATCAAACCCTATGTTATACAAGTAGCCGACTAAAGGATCTTCCTCTTTTTGTTATCGTAGGTGTTCAACAAGCAACAGTGAGTACAAAATATACTCTCTAAGACTTTAAGTAAGGGCATTAATATATGCAAACTTTGTCAAGGAATGACTATCCTACCAAGTTTATTTTGTATAAAGCGAATTTTTATTTGCAACAGACATAGTAATTTGTAAAGACCGATATGTCGAAACACTTAACGTTACTAAGAAATAATAGATAATAATAAAACATATAAGTACTTGTAAACAAATGGCGCACATTAATATGAGAGAAAATTTTGTGTATGCCATTGGGACTTGCCGATTCTTGCATCTGCCGTGCCAAATTCGATATCTTTGAGTATGCCGTCGAAAGTGCTAACACTAATTGTCCATCATTAGCGACCAGTTGGAACCAGTCAACAGCCAGTAGAGGAAAAATGACTTGTTTACCCTCAGCTGCTTCTTTCATCTTCCCAACTTTTAGTTTTGATGCGAAAATTCCCATAAGATGTGTCTCGATAAGCTTCTTTAAGTGATCCATACCAACATGAAAATACCCTCACGAACAGGCAGCAGTACCATTACATCGGGGCAGACAACAGCTTTGGAAAGAAATGGCAGTGCACTAGTACCATCCCGCTAGCGCCACCACGGGCTAAGCGGAGCTTGGTGAAGAACCACCTGTTCTTGCCGGTCTTGATCCGCTCCTCGAGGATCTCCCTGGAATCAACTGCTACGGCCCTGTGTTTTTTGTTTTTTTTTTGTCTTTGGTTTCAATTTTTTGGAAAGTTAAAATAAACAAGATGATTTTTTCAAACCTAAAATTATATGCACCATCTACAACAATGTTTTTACCATCTATCGTATTCTTAAAAACACAAATAAAATCTATCAACTATAATCAAATTCTATTGACCACAACCTAAAAATATGTGGCCTATCTATGGCCTGAAATCACGCTAGGGGTGAAATTTGGACATATTTGGACCCCTAAATATCCGAATTCCATTTTTGGCCCCCTAATAAAAAAATTCCAAATCTGGACCCCTCCCGAGCGCACGTTCAACCGGAAGCCGACACGTGTCCGGTCGTGCGGTGTGGTACCGCACGACCGCACTGTAGCATGGGTCGTGCGGTACCACACCGCACGACCACCTCGCCCTCCGCGCCACACCGCACGACCGATTTTTTGACCGCACGACCGATTTTTTGAGCGCACGACCGATTTTTTGACCGCACGACTCGGTTTTTTGAGCGCACGACCGATTTTTTGACCACACGACCGATTTTTTGACCGCATGACTCGGTTTTTGACCGCACGACCGGTCGTGCGGTACCACACCGCACGACCGGACACGTGTCGGCTTCCAGTTGAACGTGTGCTCAGGAGGGGTCCAGATTTGGAATTTTTTTGATTAGGGGGTCAAAAATAGAATTTCGGGTATTTAGGGGTCCAAATATGTCCAAATCTCGCTAGGGGTAGTAGACCTCCAAGGTGGTCCACATCAGCGATGGTACTAGGAGACGGAAACAGGGCGGTGATGCTCCACGAGGCGGTGACGGCGACGCTCCGCGGGGATCCACGGCCGCGGCGTACAAGGTAGGAGCTGAAGTTCCAAAAGTTGTGGTTCTTGAATGTACAAGAATAACACAGTTTAAATTGTTTTAGCATGTGACCCTTCCTCCAAAAAAATTCAAAAATTTTTAATTCGAAATCCAAATAAAATTTGGATAGTTCAAGCTTCAGTAGAAGTTGAATTGATAAGAAATTTAAAATTTAACCAAATCAATATTTATAATCCCAAGTTTGCGATTCAAGTAGATTTTTTCCCAATAATTTTATTTTATGCATGAATATTTATTTTCTATATATTATCATTTCTATGTGCTGAATATGCACAATCCTTTCTCTACTCCCACTATTTAAGCATTTCATTTGATAAAACAAAAATACCAAGCAATAATATGAACAACAAAATAGTATGTGCTAATAAATATAGGATTTTTCCGAGTAAAAGCCACATATAGCGTTTTTGCGACACATATTTAACTTCTGGCAGTACTCGCACACAATTTGCAAAAAGCACGTTTTTGCCGCACTGTGGCCTGGCGGGTCGCGGCCACTCGACAGGCCACCGCCTGGCCACTGTGCGACAGGTCGCCTGCCGCTCGGTGACCGGACGACAAGTGATTAGACCGCGTCATTTAATACCCGGTTTAGTTATGTGCCACTTGTTTGATGAGTTTTTGTACCAACACGACCAGGCAGTCTCGTCGTACCGACCACATTATCGATCAGTTGACCAGTATGACTACGTTTTCGATCGCCAAGGGATCGAGTGAGTTATGACCAGGAAATCTCGCCGTATCGACCACATATCAATCACGTTGACCAATACGACTATGTTCTGATCGCTAAGGGATTGAGCGGTTGTTTTGACCGCGCCATATCGACCACGTTTACCAACCAAGCCGATACGATCACGTTTGACCCATGATTCAATGACTTGGGGCATTGAGTACATTGTGTTCGATCACGTTGAGTTGACCGGTGGTTACAACTAGGATGGAGGGAAGAGATGGACTCTGGGTGCATCATCTCTGCAACGGAGATATGATCACACCGTATCCTCATCCAATTGGAGATAATGCTTAACAAATTTCTGATATGAAAGCAGAGTCCCTGAAGGCAACTAATCCGTATCCAATTAGGAATCTTATCTTTGATTTAAACGGCGCAACTAACACCATATTGGAGCCATATATGACATGTACAACCCCCGCCTGAGCCTATAAAAGGAGAGGCAGAAGTGGACGCAGGAGGAGGAACAAAAAGGAGGTCCTCGATGCAGATGTAGAGGCGAACGCGGAGAAGGATCCGCGAGGCGAAGGCACACCCCCGGATGCAAACGTAGAGGTGGGCATAGGGGCAATCACAAGGCCAAACACCTATAGACGGAGAGCAGAGGTGAGAAGAAGGATAGAAGCAGAGAAGGAGAAGCTAGAGAAAGGCCCGAGGAAACGATCATGGCCTCCCATGTTGAGAACAGTAAAAACAGTCTCTCCTATTTTTTCTTTTACAGCTAGTTAAGATGCATACAACGAGCGATGACCATGACGGCCATGTCGCCAAGCAATCACAACCGCTGCCGATTGCTTCTGAAGTCGCGCGTATCTCTGATCGATTTGCAAAGTCAAAGTCCTTGTCCACTGCCGATCGATTCCAAAGTCATGCGTGCCATCGATTGCTTCGCAAAGCTGAAGTCCCAGGCCGTCGCTAATCGACTCCAAAGTCGTGTGTGTTACTGATCACTTGCTGGAGCGAAGCCTCTGATCGCTTCCAAAAGTCGTGCCGTTGGCCAAAATCAGGCATCTCTATAACCATTGTTCAAAGTCACGAGCTCCCGGTCACTGACCGAAGTCAACGCCTCCGATCGCTTGCCGAAGTTAGCACCTCCGATCGCTTGCCGAAGTTAGCACCTCCAATCGCTTGCCAAAATCATGTTTCTGGTCACTTGCCGAAGTCAGGACTCTGACCGCTTGCTGAAGTCAGGATCCTCCGATCACTCTTTGAAGCCAAACGCCTCCGACCGCTCGTCAAAGCCAAACACCGATCGCTTCCAAAGTCGTGTGTGTTTCTGATTGCGTTGCTGCCGAAGTCGTGTGTATCTACAACCACTTTTCAAAGTTGAAGTTCTTGACCACTGCCAACCGCTTGCTGTAGCCAAATTTCTTAACCGCTGCCGACCGCTTGCTGGAGTCGAAGCTCCCAGCCTCTTGTAAGGACAAACACAACCGTTGGCTATCTACGATCACTTTTCAAAGCTGAAGCCTCCGACCACTTCCAAAGACAGACACCTACGACTGTCATCCATCTACGACTGCTTGCTGGAGCCGAAGCCTCCGACTGCTTCCAAGGACGAACACGACTATTGCCCATCTACGATCGCTTTTCGAAGCCTAAGCCTCTAACCGCTTCCAAAGACAGACGCCTACGACTATCAGCCATCTACAACTGCTTGCTGGAGCGGAAGCATCCGATCACTTCCAAAGACATACGCCTACGACCATCAGCCATCTACGATCGCTTGCTATAGCCGGATGCCTTCGACCACTTCCAAGGACGAATATGACTGTCGACCGCTACGATCACATGCTGGAGCTGAAGACTCCAATTAGTTCCAAAGACGAACGCCTACGACCACCTGTCGAAGATGGATGCATATGGCATGTGCTAGAGTTGAGCCTCTCTGACCACTTGTTGTACACATACATCTTCAGACGTAGATCTACAATCACAATGCTTTAGTACTCCAACGAGTACTTGTGACATCCCAAAATTTTCTAGAATTTAAAAGGTTAATTTAAAAATTGAAAATCATTTAAAAGTAAATCAAAATTAAAATTAAATATAGAAAATTAAGTTGGAAATATTTTTCCTAAGCCCAAAACATTCCCAGGAGCTTCTGTGAATTTTTCTGGAATTTTTAGAATTTATATAGTATTTTTCTGAGCTTTAATTATTTCTTGAGCTTTCTAGAAATCCAAAATCCATAAATAAAATTTTAAATCTCCCGCCCCTCTCTCCAGCTGACGTGTGGTTGGCGTAGATCAGCCGTGCATGCACGCTAGCCAAATCCAGCCGACCGTACTCCCCCTCCTGAGACCAACGACCTAGATTAATCCACCCTCGCTTGTCTATTCTTAGTTGTCCCTAGCCACTTACCCCTTCACCTTTAATCGACGGCCTGGATCTGATCCAACCTCGCTTGATCTAATCTGCACCCTTCCTTTTCACTTACCCCTTCGCCGACGGTTCAGATTTAATCCTCGCCGCCATAGCTAGTCTCGGCCACTCGATTGTCATCCACCGGTTGGCCCCACCTGTCGGAAGCTTCTTCCCCGGTGCGCCACTACTTTCCTTCTTTCTTCCTCCCCTTTCCTTCCTTGCGCTGACGATTGAATCCCCACCTTCCTTCTTCGATTCCTCTCGGTTTTGGAAAGTGCGAGCTGCACGGAATCCAATTTTGCGCTCGCTTTCCCTCCTTGCCCCTCCCCTTTCCTTTCCCTCTTCGCTCGTAATCGCGCCGGTCCTAATTTCTGGTGAGCAATCCTCACCGATTGCCCCCACCTAGACCCTATATAAAGGCTCCCTCGGCCTCTCCTCCCCTCACACCACTTCCCACTGCTTTCCATTCCTCTCCTAGCACAGCCTTCGATTGAGCAACTGTCGTGCCTCCAATCGCCACCGAGCTCAACAACGACGCCAGAAGCTTCACCGCACCTTCACCTTCTAGCCCCGCCCCTCCGTCGCACCTCTGGGCCACCGGAGCGTCGTCCTCACTGGAGCACCGCACGACGCTGCTGCCTTCCTCATCACCGACCCTCTTCCGGCCATCCCCGGTAAAAACCACGAGCACCGTCGCACTCCTCGTCGCCCCTCTTTCTGTTGCACCCCTCGCTGGCCACCGCCGTTCACCGGCGACCATCAGGAGCCGAGCGCCGCCTCCGTCCGGCCTGGCCACATCAGCAGCCGAGCCGACGTGGCAGGTGAAGTGGCCACCACGCAAGCGCCGACAGGCACACCCCAACCCCCGTGCCACCTCAGCTTCACCTCTGGTCCATGGACCTTGTCCATAGACCAGGGCCCACATGCCAGCCTTTGGTCTGAAAAATTAAATCAGGGTTGACGTCATGCCAATATCATAATTCTATTTTCCAGTAGAAAAATAATTCAGCCAAAAAGAAAACCCAGGGCTGACATCATAAATCCATTTTCCTTTAGAAAAATAATTCCAGAAAATCCAATTTATTCTTTTTCCCTGATTTTAAACTTCCAGGAGCCCGTTCTCCTTCGTCCTAACTCCGATTAAGCCCATTCAAAATTCTAAATTCATCAGAAATTTCCCTCTATCCATTTTTGCCCTCAATTTAATATTTGGAGTTTATTTGAATTTAGTGGATTATTTTCATGTGTAGACTACGACGACTCCAAAGAATTCTACGACGACGAATCACACCCATTTGAGGAGCATTGCAAGTCACACACCTTGATCATGTTGATCCCAGATTGCAAAAGAAATTATCTTGTTTTAAATTATTCTGCATGCATATTTTTATTCAATGTATTTCAATTCAGTTTTAAATTTAGTTAATACCTGTTTGTATTACCTCCTTTGATATTGAAAATCTTTACGCCTTGTCATCCTAGAATTAATCTAGTTAGTACACTAGTATTGGTTAGAGAGTTTTACATCAAATGCTTAGACCTGCTTAGACATAATATTTATTTTGAGATACCTTTTCACATAAAATGATAAAGTTTTCAAATGTATTCTTGACTTCGGTGAGTCAAGAAAGATTATGAAATATTTTTTAAATAAAGTATAAAATCTGGTTTAAACTTAGGCTAATTGTTAGGTGGTGGGTGCAGGCATGCACTGTTGTTCGGAGACACAGTGCTGATTGTCGGGCACAGTGGATATGTGGTTGAGCCTAAGTCAATTAAAGATTGATCTATGAGCTACTGTTGCAAAATCCTATCATACTACGCAAGTTCATACATGGACTAGGTTTGAACACTTGAATTGAATACATTTCTACAAGCAAGTGTAGAAGAAAGCTCTTCCGGGGGAATGGCTAGAGTGGAGGTCCCACTTAGCCGATCCAGATTCGAGAGCTCACCTAACTTGAAGGAAAACCAGGAGACTCCCCCTGGTATAATAACTCCAAACGTGTACAAATGTTCCACTGACTTGAATGTTTTGCAAGTCTAGACGTGCCCAACCATCCTAGATTTATAAAATCTAGCACTTTTCCATCAAATTTCACCTATCAGCTTAGAAGGAGAGAGACACATGGGGAGAGATCACGATCATTACTGGCATACTTTCACTAGAGTGCTTCCCGCAGAAGACAAATCAACAAGCCTCTCTCCGCTGCTGCAGTGGATGGAAGTGTAGATCAAATAAGCCAAATGTGACAAAAGAACGGCAAATAGTATTCTTCAAATAAGCCAAATGGCCGAGAAGAGGGCACCGGCAACATCACTCCCGGCCCGATGGAACTGGTGAGGTCGTCATCATAGTCCGTGGTAGCGTCATTTTGACTGAGCACATACTCCAATCTTCTCATCAGAGGAGCCTATCCTCGCGACCTACTGAAAGCTTCTTGCAACACCCTCCGCTCGATAGTTTTATTTTGCTGTGTTGGATATAACCTCCATTTTAGATAAACTACTTTGGATATAACCTCGTTTTTAGAGAAACGACAGAAATGTTCCGCCATTTTTTTTCTCCACTGCCGTCACTCGAAATTGCATATGCTGGGAAAAGGAGGGGTTTTGTATTTCCTGGGGATTGGAGATTAATTAGTATCTTGATTCTTGTAGCTAACATTTTTTTTCATGCATATATATGCTACATGTTGCATCGTATAGTCTGACATTCATTATATTTGATTTGTTTCGCAGCTGGCATGATATTTTCAGTTTCAGGCACTCTATTTCAGTGTGCATGGTACACGTAAAAGGAGACTATTGCGGTCAACAAAATGAAATCAGCATGATTGAGTGTCGCTACTACTTTCTTTTGCAAATAAGATCCTTAAGAGAAATTTTTTGATGTATGGGCTCTCAAATCTCATCTCGAATATCATGAAATCTGAGAGGTGGAGTAGCTTCCCCAGATCTATTTTGTTTTGTACACTTCTATGGGCGCCAAAGCAAGTCCGTGTGCTAAAAAAGACAGTACACTTCATTCACAGTGCAGCCGAATTTTCTTAGTAAGGCACAAAAAGAGATTGATTCTGGACACAAGAAACATGTGATGTATATAACGAGTGGCCATTCTTCAGAGAAAAATATGCATGTTCTGCTGTACACTTGTAAAATGAACAAAATGATAGGGCCTCAGCCCTCCACATCTTGCTCATTCACATGCCACTTGAAAATTTTCCTTGATTTCTACCTTTTTGTTTTTCCAATTTTTCAGAAAGAGGAGGTTTTCACTCCATGTTCCCATTTTCCTTGACAAAAGACAGAAAAAGTTTCCCACAGTATAACCAGCATGCAAATAACACAGCACACAGCCAGCGTTGTGGAAAGGAGCAGCCAAATTGTTTGGGGAAAATTTTTTATATAACATTGGAAATTTTCCGAATCCCTGAAATGCTACTGTTTTTCAAAACCTTACCCTTTTTTACCACTGCTGACCAGATTCCACGACTCAATCCGTTGCGAAGCTGTGCAAAGACCATTTTGCCCTTGGTAATTTGCTTCAGAGCTATTAGGATAAAAAAATATTCAGGGACACCTGCGTATGTTGTATCCTACCTAACCTGTTTCATTTAATTTTCGCTACAGATATCTCGAGACAAGGAGATCAAAATATCGATGACATTACATGCAAATACCATTTGATAAAAACAAGGGACATGTTCTTGCATCAAATCAATCTCAAAGTAACTGAAACGACATAGAAATGCAGGGGCCTCCTGAAGGCAAAGTGTAGGATCGAATGTGACGAATAGAGAGAGGGTGAATAGGAGATCAAATTAATTATGAGACTTTTTAAAAAAAATTCCTTTGAGCAAAAGTAGAATTCTTCAATCCAGTAGCTATGGAAACTATGAAGATCAGAGATAAATAATTACAAGGAAAATATCTGATCAAAATCGAGCAAAACACATTTAAACAACTCCGACAGTCTGACCTTTGTGAAGGAGACAGTCTGACCTCTCTCCAGGAGGTTAGACCGCTAGAACGGTAAAATCAAGCAAGTTACAGTAACCCCAGTAAGACCACTGCTACATTACCGGTCAGACCGCCGCTACAGCAATTTCATGGATGAATAGTATTTTCAGCCCGATTTTGAATCCGAAAATCGATGGAACTTTTGATCTATAGAACTAAATGATATGAAAATTTGCAGAGATCTACTCTAGGTTATCAAGAGCCTATTTCAATAAACGATCATGACAATCATGGCCAAATTTGATACCTTTTTTAGTTTGAAGAAAAGATGCACTGAAATCGAGTTAAAATCAAAGTCAGTGAATACAACTTATTTGTGAGTAGACGATGACTAAGATCAGTCTGGATGTATTCCCACATGTTCCAGCAAGCTAGAATACGAAAGAAATCACATAGAAAACCCTCGGATTAAGAAATCACACTTTGAGGCCAAATTGAGTAAAACCGGGTTTTCTTGATAAACTTGCTATCAAAGCGTCTAGATGGGTGAAGATATATTCTCAGAGGTTGTTTCCATCTCTCACATATTCTTGACATAGCAAGATCAAGAAAAGAGAAGACAAGAGATCAAAATCAACCAAATCAAGAGCAAATCAATCAAAACATTATGAATCCATGGAGCTGATCAAAGATTGATGTATTGCTTGCTTGAAGAGGTATGTTTTACAGCTAATCCGTCAGGATAGTAGAGCTCTAAGCCTAGAGCATACACACAAGGCTCCAACCCAAGGAACCCTAATCTCACATGGGAGGGAGGAACTAGCCACCAAAAGGCTTAGCCAACCTTCTCGAACCCTAGCCCTTGCCTCTCCTCTTCATATATAGCCTCACAACCTGAGCTAGAAACCTAATGGATCCACCCATTAGGCCAAACCAGGGATAACCTGTTAATCCCACCTAACATCGGGTTTTACTCTCACGCACGCTTCTCAAAGTGGCTTACAACCATTAACCAATTAGTGAATCAACACTTAATCCACCTCACATTTTAAGCACATACAAGAGCTAAACCACTTAGACCAACGTCACGGTTTTGCACAGCTCCACTTTTTCGGTATTGAAAAATTTACCAAAATGTCCCTTTACCGCCTTCCTCAAAACTTTCCGCTTTATGTGCCACGAAGCATCGCCCATGATTCGCCATCTTCTATGTGGCCCCAATGACTTGCTACCAAGCTTCTCACGCGTCTGGATCCCATCGAACCACCCTCGCTTGTAAACGACCCAAGTCACTTGGTACACCACATGCTTCTTCTCAACATGATAGCACCCGAGTTCCTTGACCGCATAAGACCTCGACTCCTCTCTGAGCCTAGTCCTAATCCACCTTGTTGTTGCCCGTCATGTCCACCACCAGTAGCTTCAGCTCCAGTTCCTTGTCGTCCTAGCTTATAACCACCCCACAAGGTCTGGTCATTTTCAGCGTCTCTCTGATCGTTCTGGACCTCAGAACCACCATGTGCCTAGTCCCGATCCTCCTACGCCTCACCATAACCTAGCTCCGAAATCCTACAATCAACATGTAGAACCGCACAATATATAAAGTCATCACCATGCAAAATATATACAACCAAAATACTGATCCTAAACTTAGGACCAAACATTAAACCCATATGTACACAAGTACTAACAACTATATGATGACCACATGGTCACCCCAACTCAAAACTCAACAAATACGAATTTTAGCCGAAAATCCCTATCTAGACATTCCTCAACCGGTCAGTCAGACCGCCAATCCTCGGATGGTCAGACTAGTTGCACAATGCCAGTCTGATCGGCCTTTCCCGGATCGACTAGCAATACTGTTACTCAAATTTCTAACTCTCCTAAATTACAATGGTTTATCATACTAAAAACTAGGATCTTCTCATATGGTACTTCACAAAGAAAGCCAATGTTTCAGGAATGTTTGTGTAATGATCTAAAGCATGACATTGAGTTAACCAGTCCGCCGCATCTCGACAAGAACCTCTGGAACATGCTTGCATCTTCTGGTGTATTCCATTCAAGCTTGTCCCATTGTGTTCTGAAGTCCTTGTGAAAGCCCAGCAGCCAGAGATTCTTCAGTGAGCAAATGGATTCAATGCCTTGGAGGGAACTTATCCAGCTCTGACAGTGACACAATATACAAACTTCCAATGCATGAAATTATCACTTCATTGATGTCAAAACGAGGTCTAAACACCTGGAAAACACACAAAGGAGCTACTGAAAAGGAAACACACAAATGATATCTCTTATCTTGGCTGATGAGACCTCAGATGATGTAGAAATATAGATGGAGAGTTAGATTATCAAGAAACATAAAGACGAACATATTGACAGCACTATTTGCAAAAACAAGTTCAATAGAAAAGGGACATGTTCTTACATGAAATCAATCTTACAGAAACTGAAACAACACAACAAATTCAGGGGCTTACAGGCGGCAATTAACGCTGACATTTAAGGAATAATTGTGTAACAATCCGAAAGTATGGTACGGGTGCAAATGCAGTACTACAGACGATGTCAATAATTCAGGATTTATTGAAACTACAACCTAGTTGTGCGCAAAGTGCCATGCAAGAATACTAATGCAAAAAGAAACAATCTGCCTCTCCTAGATGCGAATCACTGGAACATGCTGCATCTTCTGGTGCATTCCATTCATGCGCCATTGAGATTTGAAGTCCTTGTGCAGGTTCAGAAGCCAGAGCTTCTTCAGGGACAGAAGAGTTTCGATGCCTCGAGGCACCTTATCCAATTCTGACAGGGACACAATATACACAGCTTCAATGCATGGAAGGGCTCCATCTCCGATCTCCAGCTCGTTGACATTAGGCATGCGCTTCAAGACAAGTGTCTTCAGGTGAGGAAAGCATCCTGCAGAAAGAACTAAAGTCTTTGCACTATTCACCCTGTTAAGACTCAAATAGGTGAGGTTTGGCACAAGTTTTGCGAGCACCCCCAATGGATCTTCCCCAAGCTGACACCAGCTGAGTGCTAAATATTTGAGATGTTCCCCATGGTTGCGAAATATTGGGCACTCCAGTGTCCCAGCCGCCCAGCGCCCTCTGACAATTAGCCTGTGGAGCTTTGTCGGTTTGAGAGTTTCGAAGCAAAGTGCCTCATTCACATCACTCGCAGAGAGAAGCAGGCTTGATAGAAGTGGCATCATCGACAGGGTAGCAAAAAGATTTGCGCAATCAGCAGCACTTACATTGTCGATCCATATGCTTCTTAGTTGCATCAGTTTCTTCAGCTGCTCAGCCAAGTCCTTGCTTGCTTGCATGGTCTCAAGAGTCTGCAGTTCTTCCAGGTTGAACAGACCTTTAGGTGGTTCCACTCCGACGAAGTACCTGAACTCTGACTGCTTCTCATCGGCAAATCTGTCGGCAAAAAGGTGTCGTAGCTTCTTGACCTTAACAATACCTCGTGGTAGCTTCTCTATTTTGGTTTGCTTAATGTCCAGTGTGTGGAGGTTGGAGAGCTTCTCAATGGACTCTGGGAGTGACCTGACTTTGGTGCGCCTTAAGCCGATATACCGTAGATTAAAAAGATTTCCTATAGATGCCGGCACTTCTGTGATTTCAGAATCTTGCAGCTCTAGAACAGTTAAGTAGCTGGATTCGGACAAAACTGAGGATAACATGTCTGGGGAGGATGAAATTATTCCATGAGCCATTAGGGTTCGAAGACGTGGAAATTTAACTTTTAGTGCAGTAGCATCTTTCCATCCATATGATGACAGGCGGCGAACAGCCTTATCCATCTGTACCATTGTGCCATAATCATTTGCAGAACCAAATCTTTCCTCTTTAGCAACAGAAAGAGCCAGGTCTCGCACAATATCATGCATCTTACAGGTGTTGACTCTACCAAGCTCATCATTCTCCACGACTTCAATCATTTTGCGGTGGATCAGTTCCATGAGATTTCCCTCAGCCACCTCCTCTGGTGTGTTCTTTTCTTTGCTCGGCACAAAGCCTTCTGCAACCCACAGCCGCACAAGGCTCTCCCGTGACATGGGGTGGTCTTCAGGGAACAGGCTGCAATACAAGAAGCAGTTTCTGAGGTCTCCTGATAGGTCATGGTAGCTCAGATTTAAAATTGCTCGGACATGATCATTATTTGACAACTCACTCCGAAGTTGGTTGTATGTATGATTCCAAACCTCTATTCGTGGCCTCGAAGACAACAAGCTGCCTATGGTAACAATTGCTAGTGGCAGGCCATGACACCTATCCACTATAGAAGTAGCAATTGTCTCAAACTCCTTGGGGCACTTGTGTCCCTTGTTGTAAAAAGCCCTTCTACAGAAGAGCTCAAATGCATCAGGCTTACCCAACGGCTGGAGCTCAAGGAGACGTGTGGAGGAAGCAAGAGCAGCGACATGTTCCTTCCGTGTCGTAATGATGATGCGACTTGCTAGGAGATTCTGGAAAGCATCATGTATTTGGTAGTATACTTTTTGCTCCCAGACATCATCCAATACAATCAAACATTTGCTATTTTTGAGTATTTTCTTTATTTCTTCTTTCAAGTCGTGTATATCCATTTTGTCCATTCCTGCTGACAGTGGTTCTTCCTTGTACCCGATCTTCCTGAGTAGCTTCCTCAACAGAACATCCAAAGTATAGATCTGTGACACGACGATCCATGCATGTGCAGGGAAGTTGAACTTTTCACGTTCATAAACATTTGAGACCAGGGTAGTTTTTCCCAACCCACCCATACCAGACACTGCTATCACTGTGCTGTCTGGCTCTTCGGAGTATAGCCATCCAGTCAGCAATTTCCTGTTTTCTTTAATTCCTACTAGATCTTCATCTGTGACAAATTCTGGGAAGCATTCTTGGGACTGCTGCCTTTCGATCTCAGTGAGTTGGTTAGGAACAAGCTGGGAGGGCTGCAACCACTGGTCCTTCATCTGTATAACTTGCTTGATTTCCTCCTCTACCTCAACTACCTCATTCGCAATTTGACTGAAAACAAGGACATAATGCGTTCCTTTGATGAAGAATTTCTTCAGGAACCCTTCTTCCTCTAGTTGAAGAAGATGGTACGAGTATTTATCCATTACATCCTCAACATGGTAAGCCACGTTGCGGACCTCCCCAATCCAGCTCTTGACTTGTTCGTCGGTGAGGTACACTGTGCCTATCTGTCTTATAACATTGCTCATCATTATCAGTTGCTTCTTTATTTGCTCGACCTTTCCCGGCAGTTCCCTCAGATTAGTAACTTTTTCGGATAGCTTGTCTATGATAGCCTTGGCGACTTCATCGCCTAAAACGGAACCAATCTTCGTGACAGCAAGGAGTACTGCCTCCGCCATTTGTCCTGAACAACACAGACACACAGCGTGTTACATGGTAGAATAACAGATTTCATCGAAATTTAAAAGTGCAAGCTTTAGCTCATGCAGTCATATGTAAAGAGTAACTTTCTCTGCTGGTCCCCTTTATTTCTATGTTGCCTCAATAGAATTTACAGAATATATGACACTTCAAATTATAATATATCATGTTACTTATTTTGATTGCAGAGGGTAGACAGGTCTTGAATACCATGTAAGGACCACCAAGCAATTGATGCTTGTACTAGTTGAGCGCAACACTCTCCGAAGCAGCGTGCGGGCAAAACTCAATGGATATGTATTCTAGTAAATGAACTGTTAACTAGAAAGACAGCGAACAATAAGAGTAGCTTAGTAGGACTGCTTGGATCATGGTTGCAATAGTCCAGAAAATTCATCACATTTGGCAAACTACAGGACACAACGCTATCTTCTGAAAATGCAACAAATGAATATATGATAACGGTGGTTCACATGATCAACTATTGCACACCTGCTGGAGGCTTGTAGTAGGTGGCCTACAGGGAGGGACAGCAACGCAGGTGCCGAACGAACGACCAGTGTGATCAACCCTGCAGCATTAAACAAAATAAGATGAAAATGTATCCAAGGACACAGATGAAGGTGCAGTTAAGGCAGACACTACTGACAAGAGGTAAAAAAAAATTTCTCAAATACGCAGGAGAGTTGCACTTCATTCATTAAGAAGAAAGAGATACAAAGGGCTCGAAACCGAATACAGGCAAGGAAACAATGAAATATTGAAATGTATTACAAAAAGAGAAAACGACGGATGCTACTAAAGGGAGGACAGTGCCAACCAAGAAGATCATTCAGTCTGGATTTTGCATTGGACGACCAATCGTGGAACTCTTGCTTAATGCGGAGAACTAACTCTTGCTCATGTTGCAGCCTATTTCTTTCCTTCCAAATCATCCAGATTACTAGGATTGTTAGGACGTATAGTCCTTTTCGCTTTGAGTTGGGAACTAGATCCCGGGTGGCTGCCAATTGTGCCTGGAGGGTGTGCTCGTTGAACTGATAAGACGTACAAATGGACAACCACCACGCGCCCACGTGACGGCCGCTGGCGAAGCCCATCGATGCATCGAGTGCAGGAAACTCTGCTCTCTCCGGCCGCCGGCGCATTCCGCCAAGCACGTAGCGGGCGGGGCCTTCTTTTGTCCAGTAAAAGTGCACACAACCGTCCAAGCCTCCCAAGGGCATGTTTGGAACGAAGTAGTTTCACAGAATTTCGCAGCAAAACTGTACGATCCTGCGGTTAAAATGGTTTCAAATCTATTGGCAAACTGAGCTAGGCCAGACCGGGCCGGGCCGGCCCGTGCCTTGACTGGGCTTAAACTTCGAAGCTCGAACCAGGCCTGGGCACGAAGCTTGGGACACTAATGGCTCTGTTTTTTTTTCTGTGGTTGATGGGATTTGGACTCAAAAAGTTGTTTAAAGAAACAGCTTAGTAAAACCATTTAGAGAATTCGTGTTTTGGCTCTAAAGAAATCGAAGCTAAAAGCTATAAAAAATAGATCACCCGGGATTGCCAAAGGGAGCCAAGAATTGGATCGAAAGCACTTAAGGGAGACGAAGAGGCCTTCCCCTCACCAAGTCAACTTAAGGGAAACGAAGAGGCCTTCCCCTCTCCAAGTCAACTCGCAGAAGAACCATGCTATCTGCAGTCGAATCGAGACTGCAGCAGCGATTTGCTCTGTTCAAAGAAAACAGATATGGAAAAGTTGAGCTGGGCGAAGAGGACGAAAGTCGCATCCATGAATCCATTGTTATCAAGAAATAAAAGGTAGAGCTGCAGTCGGGAGCCCAGTTGGCCCCCGAACAGGAGCAGACAGAACCAGGCAAGCTACACAACCAGACCAAACTGAATCGGCTTGCGAACTGATTCATCTGAGAGGAGCTAAACATGATATTACTAGGACGATTAAAGATTCGCTAATTGCAAAGAGAAAGCCGCACGCACCTGTTGGTCGCAGTGGAGCTCACTTATCGGGGGAGACCTGGATAGGAGGAAGCTGGGAGAGATGCAATCAGTGAGCAACAATTCCTAGCTCTCTTTCTCTCTCTCCCCCACTTCTCTCTTTCGTTCTAAAAAAACAATCAGGTCAAGTCACGTTTCTTTTGTCTCTTCCTTCTCTCGAAAAAATCGCAGCTTCGCTGTGCGAGACTTGGGCAAAGTCTACAGCGTACACCAAACGGGGGCCGTGGCGCGTCTGTAGGCTTTATTTTCGGGTCCGCAAGGGGTCTAACTTGCAGTCAACCACCCCCTTATTAGCTTATTGTCAAGAACACCCTTGGTATATATGGGCCCGTTCAATGGTTTTCGGCTATGTCTTATGAATCGTGACAGTGAAGTTTATAGAAAAAGATACTTGTGTATAATTTTAGTTGATATAAATAAAGTCAATGTAGTGTGTACTGTAATTAGGGATGCAAACGGATCGAATACGGACGGATAATGTCTCTACCATATTTGTTTTCATATTTTTTTCTCGGATGCGGATGCGAATACAGATATCTCGGATACGAATACAAATACGAATAATATCGAATACAGAACGGAGCGAATACGAATCGAAACGAATATGGTCACGAATATTTATCGAAACATGAAAAACCCCTTAAACTACATCCAAAATCAATGAAAACACATAAATATTTTATCTTGTCAAAACATTCATAAAATCTAAACAAGCATAAGTATTTTTATCCACAATAGTCATACCGTTGTACATATTTTAAATCTTCAAGTGGCAGTTAATTTTTTCTAAAGTACTAAATAATTCTTAATAGATTTCTACCATTTACATGTGACTAATAAATTAATTAAGTATTTAAATTTGCATCAAAATGATTTAAACGGGAGTACATCAATTTAATCGGTACAAATTTTAATCCACCGACAATATTAAATTTATATTTAATAAACATAAATATTTGCTAGTGGTGTTTGTAATTTAATATGCCTAAGGAACCTAATGCCTAATGGTAATGGAGGCTTATGGCTTGGTTGGGCTAGTGGGCTGGAGGGAGGGGAGATGAGAGAGTCTGACTGGGCTGCGCAATGTTGGGCTGAAATCCTGGATATCCGTTTTCGTATTATCCGGATAATCCGTATTCGCCGGATATCAGGCCTACTGTATTCGTGTCCGTATCTGACAAAAAAATCCGTATTCGTATCCGATCCGAGAATTATCCAAGAAAAATCCGATCCGACACAATACGTATCCGTTTTCATCCGGATCGGTCGGAAACCATCCGATCCGTTTTCACCCCTAACTATAATAGACTAGTAAACCCCGCTTCGCAAAGATACTTTATTTGAAAGTTATGTACTGTAAAAAATGTAGTTTTTAGAAATTAATATAAATGTGACCATATGTTTACTTAGTGCCCGATTGGTAATTCCGCCTCTTTTTTAGGTTAAGGGCCTGGAATGCAGCAATCAAAAACAAAGAAAAGAGGGAAAACCGAGGAAAGGTATAGAAATGAAATGGCAAAACATAGAAATAGATATGCACATGAAAAATTAGGAAGATATGTTTTGAATGCAGGGCTGAAAAACACAAAAATCAGAAAACATACGATATAAAAATATCAGGACTAAAATTTTTCATTGAACTCCAGTGAACTCACTTAACATATGCCCCAAACAAATTAAGGGTCTCTCCGATCAGCGCTCAAAATGCAATAGAAAAGAAATTACGAGAAGGGCTTGATTAAAATAACTAGCAGAATTATCCCTGTAATTACACAGCTAGTTTGTTTAGTGTTTGTTTTATGTACATTGTTTCTTTCTTTTTCTTCATTTTTGTTCAAAAAATTACTCTTTCTATTTCGCTGTGTTTCGTACTTGGGAGAAATAGGATATGTTAGGAACATTATATTACTTTTTTCATGATGGGAAATGTCTATTCCATCTCCCTGAAGAGCATACGTTGCCTCTTCACATATTTGATATAGGGTCTGTTCTTTTCGGCTAAAGATTATAGCTTTTAGCTACGGCTTGTAGCTTTTAGGCTATTCGTGTGAGATATTGTAAATTAACAGAAACTCATGTGCGGTTTTTGTCGATATAAATGAAGTCGGTACAGTATGTACTGCAATTAACTAGTAGGCCCTATCTTAAAAAGATACTTCGTTTAAAAGTTAGTTACTGTAGAAAAGCCGAAAAACAGCTTTTAGAAACTGAAAAGAACAAGGCCATAGCATATTGCTAGCTGCTTTACTAAATTCATATATATATATATATATATATATATATATAATTGTGATTAATAGCTACAAATGATGGTTTAACAAAATAAATCTAAAAAACCATACATGTTACGGGGTTCCAACCGGTTGGACCATCAAGATTGCTTAGTGGATCTTAGAATAAACCTATAAGGATATTATTGTACGTATAATAAAATTTACGTATATACCCTCACCTATTATAACTAGTGAAAGGTAGGATTGGTATTTATCATCTCCCATCTATGTATATAAAGAATTCTAAGAGGACAAGGAGGAGAAAGGTTTATTTTTTCCCACTAGCTCTCTCTCATATAAGTGGTGATCTCTAGCCCTCCCCGTTCATATGTCATTCATGGACAAGGGATAGCAAATACCCACTATTTTAGCTCATGCCACAACAATACAAACAAATTTCTTCGTATATCGCATCTAACAACTGAATGAACACAGAGCTCTTTCTTTTCTTTTCTTTTCTTTTTTCGGAAAAAATAGCAGGAGAGCTGCTAATGACATTGCGTTAGAAGGGTGAATTTACTTGTAAGAGAAAAAGAAAAGAAAGGCGCCCTTTCTTTTTAGATTAATGCAGAAAGATTGAAGAGAGAAGCATACCCCATAAAAAAAACATAAATACAGAGAGTTCTGTTGTGTACTTATGTCAATTCCTGTAACATCTCTACCCCTGCGTGTATACATTTTAAACCTTCATGGATGTTTCTTTTGCGACACGTATAGAGTATACTCTGCTTGTTAAAAATCTCTTGTTTATTTTCAACAAAAGTTGCCAGAAGGTTAGAAATTTGGATAATCACTGTCCATGTCGAAATCAGCGTACGTTGCACCTGACTGCATAGAAACTATCTGTCCTAGAAATCACAAACAAATGCCAACTCCTTTTCTTGTCTTTTTCAATGAAATCACAAACAATACCAACTCCTTTTCTTGTCTTTTTAATGTTTACCTTTTAGTAAATGAGTGCTCGATCCGCCCCCACCGATCCAAACTTGACTTTTAACATAGGACTCGAACATTCAAGAAAAACGGATTATTACTAAGTTCGTGAAGCTGAAATTTGAATTTGGCTTAGTTTAGGTTTTTAGAGGTTACTTTTGTCAGAGAAATCGGTCTGATTGCAGGGGCTTTGCCGATTAGACCGTCTAACGATGTGACCGGTGGGTTGTTACCATCAGACCAGCAAGCGGTATGATCACGGTAAGTAGACCGCCGAGCAGTATGACCGGTGTCTTGATAATGTTTGCAATATTCCAAAGAAGGTTACAATCAGACCGATTTCTCTGACAAAAGTAACCTCTAAAAACCTAAACTAAGCCAAATTCAAATTTCAACTTCATGAACTTGGTAATAATCACAAAATACCCCTAAACCCTCTTACATAGTCTCTCAACAACAAACAAGACTACAGTTACTATGCATGAGAGATCAATGTGACGGCAGCACACAATCCCTTCTAATCCGTTGTGGTTGCCATCGGACTTAAGACAACATTCTCACCGTAAATAACATATGTGGGTTATTTAATGGACGCATAAGATCTTTTATTTTGAGTTGCTATTGTTTGTGATTTCATTAGCATTTGGCAATCCATGTTTAGTCTCTATGGTTGCCATCGGACTTGACTTAGACAACATTCTCACCGTAATAACATATGTGGGTTATTTTATGGACGCATAAGATCTTTTATTTTTCTATCGACTTTGACTAATAGGAGAATTTCTATTAATCTTTTTTTATTTATGGATTATTATGGATTTTCTATTCTAACTCTATAAAACAAGAAGATATCTTTAATCTTACCGGTTATTTTGTTTGTAGATACATAGATGCGAATGACTCTATCTCGTTTAGATCTTAAAAATCTTGCTAAGTCCAGACCTTTAATCTCACCGGCTGTTCTGTATGTCCTCTTCCATCGAACAAGTCCAAAACCAGCAAAAGAATCTGCGTCAATCGATTACTACTTTTCGAGATCTGTTGCCTTGTTTCAAGATTCGCCAGTATCGGTCAACGCAGAGGCTCATCGGTCTCGACAATGCTGCAGCGGCGACGTGGTCTCGCATCGGCCGCACGGCAACAACTTGGCTTCGGATGGCAGCAGGCAGCAGGGCAACCATCGATTATCAATGGTAGGAAAATTTCCTTCCACTTTTGGACCTCTCCTTCTTAGTTTTTTTAAGCTAGTTTTCGACGGTAACTAAGCTATTTTTCTATGATAACTATCTTTTCTATAATAATTAGCTTTCAAATAGAATATCTTTTAAGAACGAAATCTGCAAATAATTATAGTACATACTGTAATAACTTTATTTATATCAGTTAAAATCATATACGAGTATCTCTCTTCATACTTTTTCACGAATAGTCAAAAATTATAACCCGTAACCAAAGTCATAAGGACAAAAAAAAACAGACCCTTTGCCTCTTGTTATATTTCCCATAAACAGTGTAGGATTTTGCCCATTTCCTGAGGAATACTTCATGGATTCCTTCGATCCAAACGGCAAAAAAGGGAACCAAACCTTAGGAATGTGATTCCTATGGAAATCCCCTAGAATTCTTTCAGGCCCTGTTTGGAATGCGGGAATTTTTCCCGATTCCTGCGGGAATTGAACTGTTTCCTGCAAAATTCCTGTGAAATTCCTCTGTTCCAAACAGGCCCTCAATATAACGGACCTTAAGAGATGGATTGAGCTGTGAATTAGGACATTTAGAAAGGAAGACTTGGTACCAAGTTGTCTTATAGTATGTCCAAAAAAATTAATCAGCGGCTAATTGTCCATCTGAACGAAAAATTAAACATTTTAAAACTCCCACGTATCCCTTCATTATGAAAGTGGAACAATCAACAAAGTGTAAATCAAATTAAACATTTTAAAGCTCCCACAAATCCCTCCATTATGGAAGTGGAACAATCAACAAAGTGTAAATCACTTTATGCATGTAGCTGTCACTTAGAAAAAGATAAAGAAACGTGTAGTTGTCAAATATATCAGGAAAAATTACCCTCACGGATTTGATTAATTTTTACGAGAGAGAGAGCACACAATTGGGATAAATCCGCAATCGACATCACTATAGAAAATTGAACAAATCAACGTCATTTCACAGTGAGGGATGATAATTCTGCGTTTGCCGGTAGGCGGTAGTACACGAATGAACACGGAGAGGTATCAAATGTTGGGGGAAAGAAAGAAAGAAAAAGAGCGGTTTCCAAAGATTAACAAAGCTTGCAATTCAGACACAGGATTGAGGCTTGTGCATCAGAGTTTCCTCGAAATCTTCCGGTGAACTAAGCGCAGCACGGCCGAGCTTGTTGTTGGTCTACTCGGCAGCTCCACCGCCGGCGAGGCACGGACAGCTGGGGATCGGAAACGGAGAAGAAGGCAAAAGCATTAGCTTATTAAGTTTTCTAAATAGATCAAGTCGAAACGATCTGGCTCTAAATCAATTGCTGATATGCTAACTGGAGTTACCATTTGGCCAAGAAGCCCTGTCTGTTGCTCTGAACCTGTGGTGGTTGCTGCTCTGGAAGGCTCGACGGGCGGCCGACGAAGTAATCTTATTCCAAGGAACAAAAACAAGTTGTTTAACAAAACTTGAACAAAATCATATCAGAACGTATATATATTCACAGCCTTGTGTTCGTCCATATGAGAGAAGATTAAGCATGTATATACTTACCACCAGGGGTTTGTGTGTTCGCTGCATTCTGTTCATCGGCAGCCTGTGGCTCTTTCTCCTTCGATTCCGCATAGTTCATCGGACGGCCAACGAAGTAGCCTATACAGACCAAAAACAAATTTATTTGGCGGAAATAGCTGGCTTGGTACATGGAACTGACAGAGGCAAGAAAAATCAATTCGTCTCTCAGAGAGGTGGAGGACAGATGAGTCTCTCACCATGGGAGAGAGCAGATTAAGCTAGCAGAAGGTATGAGCATAGATCTACAAGGACAAGAGCAGCTAGCAAGATATGGTTGACTGAGCAAAGCTTGTGATACGTACCAGGAACATCGCCCTGACCGTCGTTCATGGCGGATCGACGGATCTCCGGCCGGTCAGCTGCCTCCTGTCCTCCCCTCTCCCGGTGAGACGAGACGACGACCTGACGCGCTTTATGACGGGAAAATGGCAACAGCTCTCCGGCTCCGTCAGTCGCTTAGAGGAGCACGAGAGAACGGAGATGCTCTCCCCAGGCTGGCAATAATTCAGTCCGAGATATATTTAATCAAACGACGACCCAAGACCCAAAGTCTGGCTCGCTACTAACTCAGACTCTGGTGGCAACTACCAAGTCCTAGCAACAAACAGACAACGCCATCGCATGGTAGCTGCATGGTAGCTTCCAGCTCTTGCAAACATGGGAACAGACAGTAACTTGGTTGATTTGACTTGGCTCGTCCTCCCTTCTTCTTTTTTTTCCTCCTTTGTGTGTGTGGTGCATTGCTGGTTAGCAATTGTTGATAGAGGGTCTGTTCTTTACCTCACAAGTCGGCGGTTTTTGGCTTTTGTTATAGTACCTAACTTTCAAACGAAGTATTTTCTCAAGACGAGGTCTACAGGTTAAACGATCTACACGTTAAAAGCCCAACATCTGTACCAGCCAAAATCTCAAGTGGGTATCTGTCTCTCCGTAATCTGTACCGTAAACAGCTAAATTTCAAAAATTTCAGCCAAAAGCCATAAGCCGCAGCCGAAAAGAACAGGCCCAGATACTGATGGGTGATGGCCGTGTCCAGCTAGCTCAATCTCATCGACGGTCTTTTAAGACAGGAAGACTTGACCGCAGCTCTCTTATAATGTTACGGTTGCTAGATACTTTGCTTCTTGCAGGTTAGGTCCAAACTCCAAAGCAAAGGTGTTTGGAAGTAATCCTACTTGAATTAGTATTGGTTGGTTATAAAGATTCCAAGTTAACGGATAATAAGCCAAGGCCACCCAATCCCATCCAGAAAAAGGTGGATGCAAAATGCAAAGGTTCGAAGCACCTTTTAGCACCCCTTTTGGTTCCTAGTATTCGCCCTGGAATTATGGAATTAGAATTTAACTCTAAGAATGTAGCTGTTTGGCTATCATCTAGAATTGAATTAATGATTTCAAAGTCAATTCCAAGAGGCGTGATAGAGTTAGAAGCAATTCATAAGTTACACCTTATCATTTATCTGAAATTCACTCAATAAAATTAAGTAAAAGTTTGGTATTTAAAATTTCAACCTCGCATTCACACTATAAATAGTTCACGGAATGTTCTGAAATTTATTGGAGATGGTTTATCATGTATAGAAGCTACTTTGTACATATTGCAGACCTATATGCATAAGTGGGCCCCACAGCCCTGTAGAATTCCAAATGACACCTAAACAAAAAGTTAAATTTTTAATTGGCTTGAATCAAATTCAAAATTCAACTAGAATAGGATTTAGAATCCAATTGAACGAATTAAATTCAATTCTAGGCAAATCATTTCTCGCTAGATGTAGCTTTCAGTTATTTCTACCAGAATTGTCTGCTTCATTCGTGTTCTTGTACATGATCCTGGTTTATCTCACAAAATCGAATCTAGCCTTTAACTAGGCTGACACTTGCCCAGCGGTTACAACAAAAGCTTAAATCGAAAACTCTATACTCCCGCTAGTTTTGTTGCATATTCAATACAATCAGCGGAGCCAGAATTTTTCTAGAGCCCGAGCAAATCACCCATGCGCACAGGGTGAGGAGCTGGTACGGGACGTCGGCCATTGTCACCGCGTCTGCTTCACAGCCCGGTTGTTGGGCTCACCGAGGCACGACGTGCAACCGCCGTGCAGCGATGCACGGAAGCCCTCATCCTTCATGAACCGCTTCACGGCTCCCGCGACCAAGGAGATTGACGCAGTCAGCATGGACTCGGTCGAGGGCTGGTATCACGGTAGAACCCCTCATGGCGCCGCTGTTGTTGTCCTTGTTGTTGTAGCTTCTCTCACTCGTTAGCGACACTGACGACTTCTGTGTCGCGGTTTTTTTAGATAAAGGAATAACAATATTTCGGTCTTGATCATTCCACGGGAATGACTACAGCCACACAGTACCAAACAAAAGACAGCCCCCACCACGCAAAACAGCCATACAGTAATTCCTAAGCCAAGAATTCTCGCCAGGAGGACTTAATCCTCTAATCTAAAACAAGTGTTCCACCTAAACTTGCTGAAGATCTCCAACACCACTCTCTCCAGCCTTGTGATCCTCAGCACAATAGATAGTTGCGACCAACACCTGATCCAGTAAGTCCCCCTGAAAATGACCTGCACAATAGAGTAAGTAGTGATCCTTTTGACGGTTAGATCACCGGCATCCTTGTTACCATCGTTACTATCAACGTTCCTTTCTCTGAGGTAGCTGCGGGTGAGTATGTCTTGTATGTGGGGTCAATTGCAACTACAACGCATTTTCAGTGGGAAGAATTGATGATTTACCCTATCTTTCATCGAAATGGCAAGTGATGTCTCACTGACATGTGAGCCCTAGCTCCGTATGTCAGTGAGACATCACGGGGCATTTTATCAAATGGCAAAGAAAGATAGGGCAAATCATCAAATCTCTCTTTTCAGTGAGGTCATTTCCTTAAAACTTTATAGGTTTGTATGCAAATATTGGAAAATATACGAGTTTTGGCCAAAAAAACAAGCACTTGCATATAAATTATCCACTGGTCCAAGTTGTTCCAAAGATTGACACAGTAGATGCCAAAATTATGGCGGTAGATTCCTTGTCCCCACTGTCTGCTACCACGGATCAGATCACAAAGCTTTTCAGGAGTTGCAGGAGGTCCTCCCAAGCGACAGTCCAAAGCTCCAGATATATTGAGCTTGAAATGAGTTGTCCTGGATACACCTTTTCTCGACGAAGACGCTTTTGGAAAACGCTTTGTTTTTACATGAGACCACATGAGAAAATCCCTGATTTGCATCAGAAAGCACACTGACAATGATGAATCATAAGTTAGCTTTCGGGTTGTAAAGTGCCGGTACTATTGCGTATCTGCCAGGACGCATATACATTAGAGAAAACAGAGGGGCAGCGTTTTGATTGCCCTGCCTCTCCAAACACAGCTTCATCCTGAGTCTATTTTCTTTAAAGTGTACACTACAGATGGTTAAGCTTGTAACACATACCACCGGGAGGGTTGGTGTTGGGGATTAAGGTAAGCTACACTACCGTAACTTAAAATTTTTACCGCGTAAACTAGTAAGCTATATAAGTAAAAGATCATAGATCATTACTACTAAATGCGCAGTGCAGCAGAAAAAAAGTTAAAGCAGCTCAGTTCAACATAGCATACGTTGATGTAGTGGAAGTAATCAATTGTCCAATGTCTTCGAAAAGCGATCATCGGAAGCTAACCATCCTTCAACAGTAATCGATCTCCACGAGCCGATTATCTTCTCCTCGAATGATCCCGATCAGCTCTGTATTCATAGCAATGCTTCTACCGAAGTCCACATATCCAAAAATAAAACGTCGTATAGCACTAGCCTACACAGCAGGGCCTTCAAAAGGATATGGCTAGGGTTTTTAGTGGGAGGTGTGATATCTCTCTCTCCCATAACCCTATGCATCACTTTATATAGAGCATCCGACCAAATTCTTTTTCAACACGAGCAGAGATCGTATCCCACTCGAAGAGCCTCCAACCAAATCCTTATCTAATACAAATAGAGATCGAATTTGACTCGGAGTTTATCATTCGAACTCTTAAAATTCCAACTATTAAATGTGTGACCTTGTAGGTTCATGTATACTTGGTTGTAATCCGAAAGCACCTTTCCGATCACCAGTTGGTAGTGGTCCTTAGCAAAATATATCGGCCTCCAAATATACATAAAGATCAATTTGAATGAACCTTATACAATATGATCTATAACCAGGTCTTAGTTACTTACGAATAGTTCATAATTCCTTATGACCAATTCATATCTGGTTACGACCAGTTTGTAATATGTTTGACCAGCTCACAACTAGTCATATACCCATATGGCCAGCTTGTATCTAGTTGGACTAAACGAACTATTTGCGTATTCTTCTTTTGTCTTACGATACCTGATCAAACTCCAAGTAAGAGACGTGTCATTTATAGACTGCTCAATCTTTTCCAATGTAGTGATGGATAACTTCATATGGTCAACTCTTCAACCACTCCTGGCATCGCTATGCACTTCTTTATCTGACCACATGAGGGATCGAGAGAGATCTCTCCTATTATGTAGGAGGGGCATATCTCATAACCGATCAGTCATATTCCTCCACATATTTTATAGTATATCCAAAAGTTACCTTTATAACTACCCAGTTATGAGGTAACGTCTGGTAACTACTAAGCGCACTATTACATATATAGAAAATTACGTTGATATCAGGTATAAAATTATACATCATTATTACTTGAGATCAACTGATGATACATAAAAATATAACAATATCAACAATATCTTAAAGTGTGTTAATCCAACACCATGTTTCTAACATGTGTCCACATTATTGATTTGAGATCATTATATCTATGATCCGTAAAATATGATTATCAATCAATACATATGATGATCTATAAATCATAATTACCCCACATAATGATATAAGATCAATAATAATTTAAAATAATATCAAAGCATGAATAAAGAGTTTCACGATTAAGTCACATACTTATATGATTTGTTGATTAATACAAAAGACATGTATTCAAATGATAGAATAATATATTATTTAAAAGATCATAAATATACAAGTAATACAGTTTTATTATGACTAGATGATTGCCTCTACAACATATCGAATCTCCGGGTGGCTAGGTCCTGATCATCCGGCGCGTGAGACGACAACAACCGAGACAGAGGAGACTGGCTTGAGGAGGTGCTTTATAATGAGATTTGCAGCGCATGCCTCTAAGCTTTCTGCCTTTCTCCAAGCTGGATCAGGAGAAGCGGAAGATGCCTTTAGCTTGCTCCAAGCTGGCATTAAGGAATAGACCAAGGAGACTCGAGTATATTAGGCAATTACCAACTAGGTCTTCAACCATTGCTAAAAAAAAAAAAATGTTGCCTTCACATGGTGGCTAGATCGTATAGGTTTTGCAAATGTGAAATGGCAACAACATCGATGTTTCTTTTTTTGAAGCAAAGCAACAATACGATGTGACTGTGAGCGAAGCAACTTGAGCCCATTGGTTTGACTTGGCTTTTTATTTGTTTTTGGTCAACTCTTTAGACCTTTTTTTTTTGCCAATTTAATGAAAACTCGAGCCAGCTCAAGTACGATTCAGTACACAGATGGTACAGACGCATGCATGATTCACAGTAGCATATAGGTACACTATGAATACGATTGAACTACGGTGAATGACGTGCCCAAGGAGGGCAGGAGTCAATCCATTGGGCCCATCTAGATGCTCCAACTAGCTTATGTCTTAAATTTATAATGGTAGTTTTAGATCTTTAGTTAAAATTATATTGTAGCATCCGTTAATTTTTTCTCACAAAAGATAAAAAAATTAAAAAAACTAAGAAAAAATTGAAAAAACTGTTATATCGTTATAGACAATGCAAAAGAATAAGTAAAAACGAAATAGATAAAAAACCAAAATAAACTAAAATTAGAAACGATACGTTCTAAGTAGTTTTCAATTTAAATAAATCGAAAGCGAAAAAGCTAGAAGATTTGCATGTTGGTACAGTACGCTCTCCACTGCTCTTTCCTTCTTCCCCCTTTGCTTCCTTACGGAGTTCTTGGCCCCATGCTTCTGCTAGTTCCTTGCTAATATGATAGAGAATTAGTAGAAGGTTGGGGGGTGCCAGGCCCCCCCAGCCCAATGGTACTCTAGAGTCTAGACAGAACTGTCTTATAATATTTGAAGCTGTGTCCTTTGGAGGGTACGAGTAGGACAAAGCAAAGGTTAATCACAAAATTAATTAAGCTAAGCTCCCACTAGCTTATGTCCATTTCACCCTCTACTTTACCCTTGTTTTAAAAACCTTTTTGCCCAGCAAACAAGGGGCGGCTCCCAGCTCGGCGAGCTGCATGATCCACCAGATTACCGCACGGGATTCTCTGAAAGTCACGGCGTGACTTTCCTTTGTAGCGTGCGTCCATCCGACGATCAACGGCTCAGATTAATCTAGCGTTTTCTGATTTTTCTACTTCTAGTTTTTAGCTTTTTTATGTTTATCTTTTTCTAGCTTTTTTCTTTTTTCTTATATTTCTTTATATTATCTATGTTAAAATAACCTATTTTTTAAAAATTAAAAAATAGGTTATTTTATCACAGAAAATATAAAGAAATATAAGAAAAAAGAAAAGGCTAGAAAAAGATAAAAATAAAAAAGCTAAAAACTAGAAGTAGAAAAATCAGAAAACGCTAGATTAATCTGGGTCGTTGATCGCCGGATGGACGCACGCTACGAAGGAAAGTCACGCCGTGACTTTACGAAGTAAAGTCAGAGAAGCTGCGCCGCCAGATTACCACACGTGAGAACTGACATCCTTACGGGATTATTACCGGGGGCTTCGCGCGAGGGGACGCGCCCCACGTCACCCCCCAGCGCTCCCTCGGCCGGCGCGTGGCGGGGGAAAATGCGTACGGTCGGGGGAGCGATTTCCCTGTATTTTCCGAAAATTACGTAAAGGTCTTTTTTCCTCGCGAAAAGGTCCCTGCCAGTTTTTTCAGGCCCCTCCACTTTGCAGGATAGCGCCCCGCGGTTTCTAAATTACGTACAGGTCCTTATTTATTACATACAGGCCCTCGGTTTTTTACGAAAAAGCCTTCGATTTTTTTGAAAATACACATGTGCCCCCGATTTTTTTTAAATTTTTTTTAAACTCCTCTGCCAGTTTTTTCCATGCCCCTCCACTTTGCAGGATATCGCCCCGCGGTTCCTAAATTACGTACGGGTCCTCATTTATTACGTACAGGCCCTCGATTTTTTTACGAAAAAGTCCTTCGACTTTTTTGAAAATACACATGTGCCCTTGATTTTTTTTAATTTTTTTAAAACTCCTCACGAATTATCGCCTCTTTCACTTCGGTACACACGGTGGCTGGCGCGGCGTGGCGCCGCGCCTATGAGGCTAGTTGAATACACGAAAGGGCCTTTTTCTCTGAAGCTAACGGCTTTTAGTTTTTGCTATAGTACCTAATTTTTAAACGGACTATTTTCTCAAGACGGGGTCTATAAGTTAAACAATGTACATGTTAAAAACCCAATATATGTACCATCCAAAATCGCAAATGAGTATCTATCTCTCTGTAATCTGTATCATAAACAGCCATAAACCGCTGCCGTTGCCAAACAGGCCCTAAGATGGTCGGATGGATCATACCCGCGTTTGGTCAGGGCCAATTTATGTTTTTCTTTTTGTCTTTTTAACTTATTTTTTGTTTCAGAATTTTTAGTAATCCATATTCATTAGATAATAAGCCGTAGCATACTAAAGAACATGTCCTAATGCACATCAAGCATACCTAGAAAATGAGCATCATGTTCATTTCTTTGTTTCACTGTTTTCTTTTTTATTTTCTTTCTTTCTTTTGTTTCCCTGTTACCGTATTAAACTTGAGTGTTCCGCGCAACATGTCAGCTACGTACGCAGCTCAGCAATTCCACACAACATGATTTAGTTGCCTCTCAAACTCTGTCGGGCCAATCATTTTTCGCTACTTCACCGATATGTATATAGAGGGATAATTCCACAAAAATAGCCAAATTTGAGCTCCACATAAACTCGTCAACGGTGAAAACAAGCTTAGGGGGAGTATGACACCACGAACATGATGAATGTGTGCGGCTGGAAAAGTAGACAATTTAGGTGGGTTTTAAAAAATTCGGTATGATAATACGATGACTCGTATATTTGGTCACTTGAGTCATGCAATCCATGGTTTATATTAAGGGTCATAAAATATTTATACTCTATTTTCTCCTGGGTGATTTATCTGAAGGATTTATGTTTTCTTGGAACTTTCTCTCGCATTGTAACGGAGTGTTTGGCACACGGAAACCTCCTATTCAGTGGTGTAGCCAGGATTTGTAGCTATGGTGGTCCATTGTCTAAAATTTATTTAACCGCTATAAATTTAACATATCGGTACACAATTATATGAATTACGAAATGCAATTAAGATAAAAAGGACATACGAACTTCATAAAATAGACGAATATAGCTTTCTTAACAAAGAATTGAAATATTACATACCCATAGTAGTTGAAGAACAATACGTCACTACTTCTTCTTCTTGTCAGGCCTGCGCCTTCTAATAGCCATGAAAGTGTTGATCACTCTATCTTGATCCGATCCACCTTCTTGTTCTTCAATTTGCTCTTCTGGAACAGCTGCAGCCACGGAAGGAGATGGAGAAGAAGCCTTCTTCTTTGATGCATATTTCTGAAAAAGAGAGGCAATATCACCACTCCTCTTCATGTTTTAACAAATCTGCAAGAGAATTATATAAAGTTTCAATTTACCAAACCAATAATCTAATACTGCAAAAACCATATAATTGAAGTAGAAAACCTGACTATATTAAGTAGAAATAAGAATTATCTGTATACTTGCTGACACAATACTTCCTGCCGACAGTTGTACACATATGGCGCTACCGCGCTAGAATTACATTGGTACAAATTTAAATATATTACCAGTTAGAACTAGTACACACTACATCTCACTTTATTTAAACAATACATTCGTACATATACGTGAACAAAAACATGCTTACATAAAAGCTTTGCAAGATTTATGCCAGCGCCAGCTTCAATGACCTTGCTTGTACCTTCTCAAGAACAACCGTGGGTGTTTGCACTAGATTACTAGTAGGAAGAACAACAAAGCATCTATGCTCACTGCTACCTCTCTAGCTCATTTTTCTTTTCTTTTGACTTTGTGCAACCCTTCATGCCACCTGCATACACAAATACATCATAACTGCATCACAACTAATCTCCAGAAAATCAGTAAATTTCTAGAAAAGAAGAGCAAGTGTAAATATATAACAAAATTGTGTTACCCAGTCTATGCTAAATTCAACTAAATTGCTTCAGACAAATTGATCAATGAACTCTAGTATTAGTAATATATGTCTGTAATCAAACACAAAGAAGAATACCTATGCTTTCAGAAAATGAGAACCAGCGTGATGATCTTTTACTACTAAGCAACAAGAAGAGGAGGCAGCGAAGGAGGAATACCTATGATACGAATTCTGAATTTTGCTGCATATCTGTCCCTTGGTCGCACAAATTCAGAATATTCAGAATAACAACAATAGCTGAATGTCCTATGATATGAACACATTTAAATTAACAACTAAATACTAGTTTTACGATCAAAGAGCAAACTAAGATGGGCAGTTGGTGATTCACCATGGCATTGCTGATAAAACCGACACTAGAAGAAGATGGGCAGGCAGCCGAGACTCCGAGTACCTGCTGGCTGCTGGCCCACGCGAACTCTCTATCTCACGCGTACGCGAACTAAAGTGCGGAACTGCGGACTGAGGAATCTGGGCTTTGGTTGGACCGAGCGCAGGGTGGTCCGCGGCCCACAGGGACCACCCTGTAGCTCCGCCCCTGCTCCTATTAGTATTGTAGACTTCGTCCGGTCTTCCAAATGTTTTTCAGAATATTAGTTCTAAAAAAAAAAATGAATCTGTCCAGAAATGTACAAAGGGTGGCTTTCAATCTTATATTGCTGCAAATCTGTCCAGACAGGTACAAAGAGTGGTTTTCAATCTTACGTTTTTTGAGGAATTGGCGAGGAGTTGACTTCAACTATACTACTATTGTGTTTAAACTACACACTATGTACTCAACGAATCTGGCCATTGAATCATGCCATGGATGGTTCAGATTAAGGGTCATAAAAATTTCTCCACTATTTTCTCACGGTGATTGATTTGAAGTGCCTATATTTTGATGGAACTTTCTCAACAGATTCGTTTCCGACGCCAAAATGTCCTATTAGTACTGTAAAAGCCACTGGAGCAGCTAGACTTTTTCAAGTCTTCAGAAGTTAATTCAGATTCATTGTAGAAAAAAATGAATCTGTCAACAAAAAAAACTGACAGCGATATTGCAAGTGTCGGTTTGCTACTGGCCCACTGGAGCGACTAGACTTTGTCGAAGTCTTCGAAAAATAATTCAGATACATTTCTCGCTGCATCTCTCAGCTTATATATAGCTTTCTCGCTGCATCTCTCAGATACTTTCTCGAAAAATAATTCAGATACTTTGCTACATTTCGAAAAATAATTCGGTTTGCTTATATATAGCTTTCTCGCTGCATCTCTCAGCTTCCAGTCCAGGCTCTCACTAGCGCGCTCCATTGCCTTTGTTCATAGGCCCGTACATGTTTAGGTTTGCAGTATAAAGCTGAAACATCACACGGCTGCTCTCCGATGGATTAGTTTACAAGACAATTTGGTATGTTCAGGTCTGATTATATTACTACTCGAAAGCATCGTATGCATGTCAGTTCGAAGAGACTAAGGGGGAAAAAGAGAATTTTCCTGGTACTGAAGTTATCTGTACCATCTAGATTGTTGTTGCCAACCTCGCTTTTCTTTCTTCAGTACTTCTATTTAGATTTGCTCGGCAATTGGGAGGTTTTTGGTACAAATTTTGCCATTGAACAGAAGAAATCATTGACCTTTTACTTTCACCAGCATCTCCTTTTAGCTCTTGCCTGCCCTTGTGTGGTTTTAACTTGACTCGTTTATGTTTTGTTTCTTACAGGCCTTTTACCAGTATTAACACTGTAGACATGCAGTACATCTTGACAATATTTTCATCTTCTTTGATGCAGAGTTTTGATCACATTTTTGGACACCTGCATCTGCGTAGCAGTGCCTAGTTTTTAGGATATCTACAAGCTCAAGTCCCCAAAAGGTGATCACTAGCTTATCTGAATCCTCTTTCTCATGTTCGCATCTTCGTATGATTCTCTGCCTGCTGGATACGATGAGATGCCATGGATATGCAATTCAGTTAATCCTACTCGAAAATTGTAAGGAGAAACCTACTGGGAAATAAACTAAAAGAAGGAAAACAATGTACAGTTACATGGATTACAAAAGGCAGGGCAAAGAAAGAGGCTCAAATGAAGTCAATAACAGGTCAACCAGGACCCTGAACAAGTAACTGAACTAACTCAACAACAGTTCAACCAGAAACTTGATTGAACAACTAATCTACACAACACCCAACCATCTATATGCCATATATTCATGAAGCCAACTGAACTGTCTTGCCAGAACACACCAGATATTTTTTCTGTTCTGCTGATGCCTGCTTCCACATCAGCCGAAATGCTCAGGTTCAGCCGTTCAGGGATGAAAAAGTTGTTTGAACCAGCCATTCCCTTAGAATCCAGTAGCATACTAACATGTCCACGAAATCCAAGCGACTGTCGCAACTCCCAAGTAATGTTCTTACCAACCCAAACGATACTTCTGCATTGACTTTCCTTTGAAACAAACAATAGAACTTTTTTTCTATGCTTAAAAAAGCCAGTATTTCTACAAACACAACTTGTCAGGATCGAAACAGTAGCACTTCCTGACAAAGCGTCAAAGTACATCTCGATAAACAGAGATATGTGAAGTTTTGAACCATATATGTTTGTCCACCGACCAGAGGCATTAGGACAACTTTGCATTGAAGATGATATGTCAGAAAGAACATCAAACTGTATTTAAGCCTCTGAAATGAAAAAAACTATATCATCGCAAACAATGCAAAAGAATAAGTAAAAACGAAAAAGATAAAAAACCAAAATAAATCAAAAATCCAAAATAAGCTAAAATTAGAAATGATATGTTCTAAGTAGTTTTTGACTTAAATAAATCGAAAGCGAAAAAAGCTGGAAGATTTGCATGTCGGTACTCTAGACATAACTGTCTTATAATATTTGAAGCCTTTGGAGGGTACGAGTAGAACAAAGCAAAGGTTAATCACAAAATTAATTAAGCTGAGCTCCCACTAGCTTATGTCCATTTTACCCTCTACTTTTCCCTTGTTTAAAAAACCTTTTTGCCCATTTAGGCCCAGAAAACAAGGGGCGGCTCCCAGCTCGGCGAGCTGCATGATCCACGTAGACTACCACGCGTGAGAACTGACATTGATACACGAAACACAGTAGGGATGGTCGGATGGATCATACCCGCGTTTGGTCAGGGCCATTTTTTTTGTCTTTCTAACTTATTTTTTGTTTCAGATTTTTTTAGTAATTCATATTCATTAGATAATAATCTGTAGCTAAAAATCATAAGCCATATTCTAAAAGAACATATTCTAATGCACATCAAGCGTACCTAGCATCATGTTCATTTCTTTGTTTCACTGTTTTCTTTTTTATTTTCTTTCTTTCTTTTGTTTCACTATTACCGTATTAAACTTGAGTGTTCCGCGCACCATGTCAGCTACGTACGCAGCTCAGCAATTCCACACAACTTAATTTAATTAGTTGCCTCTCAAACTGTCAGGCCAATCATTTTTCGCTACTTCACCGCTATGTATATAGAGGGATAATTCCACAAAAATAGCCAAATTTGAGCTCCACATAAACTGGTCTACGGTGAAAACAAGCTTAGGGGTGTTTGACACCACGAACATGATGAATGTGTGCGGCTGGAAAAGTAGAAAATTTATGTGGGTTTTAAAAAAATTCGGTATGACAATAAGAGGACTCGTGTATTTGGTCACTGAGTCATGCAATCCATGGTTTATATTAAGGTCATAAAATATTTATCCTCTATTTTTCATGGGTGATTTGTCTGAAAGATTTATGTTTTCTTGGAACTTTCTCTCGCATTGTAACGGAGTGTTGCACACGGAAACCTCCTATTGGTATTGTAGACTTCGTCCAGTCTTCCAAATGTTTTTTCAGAATATTAGTTATTAAAAAAAGAAATGAATCTGTCCAGAAATGTACAAAGGGTGGTTTTCAATCTTATATTGCTGCAATCTGTCCAGACAGGTACAAAGGGTGGTTTTCAATCTTATATTTCTGCAATCTATCCAGACAGGTACAAAGAGTGGTTTTCAATCTTACGTTTTTTGAGGAATTGGCGAGGAGTTGACTTCAACTACTACTATTGTGTTTAAACTACACACTATGTACTCAACGAATCTGGCCATTGAATCATGCAATGGATGGTTCAGATTAAGGGTCATAAACATTTCTCCACTATTTTCCCACGGTGATTAATTTGAAGTGCCTAGATTTTGATGGAACTTTCTCGACGGATTCGTTTCCGACGCCAAAATGTCCTATTAGTACTGTAAAAGCCACTGGAGCAGCTAGACTTTTTCAAGTCTTCAGAAGTTAATTCAGATTCATTGTAGAAAACAATGAATCTGTCAAAAAAAAAACTGACAGCGATATTGCAAGTGTCGGTTTGCTACTGGCCCACTGGAGCGACTAGACTTTGTCGAAGTCTTCGAAAAATAATTCAGATTCATTTGAGGGGGAAAAAAGAACTGCTTATATATACCTTTCTCGCTGCATCTCTCAGCTTCCAATCCAGGCTCTCTCACTAGCGCGCTCCATTGCCTTTGTTCATAGGCCCGTACATGTTTAGGTTTGCAGTATAAAGCTGAAACATCACACGGCTGCTCTCCGATGGATTAGTTTACAAGACAATTTGGTATGTTCAGGTCTGATTATATTACTACTCGAAAGCATCGTATGCATGTCAGTTCGAAGAGACTGAGGGGAAGAAAGAGAATTTTCCTGGTACTGAAGTTATCTGTACCATCTAGATTGTTGTTGCCAACCTCGCTTTTCTTTCTTCAGTACTTCTATTTAGATTTGCTCGGCAATTGGGAGGTTTTTGGTACAAATTTTGCCATTGAACAGAAGAAATTATTGACCTTTTACTTTCACCAGCATCTCCTTTTAGCTCTTGCCTGCCCTTGTGTGGTTTTAACTTGACTCGTTTATGTTTTGTTTCTTACAGGCTTCTTACCAGTATTAACACTGTAGACATGCAGTACATCTTGACAATATTTTCATCTTCTTTGATGCAGAGTTTTGATCACATTTTTGGACACCTGCATCTGCGTTGCAGTGCCTAGTTTTTACGATATCTACAAGCTCAAGTCCCCAGCAGGTACTCACTAGCTTATCTGAATCCTCTTTCTCATGTTCGCATCTTCGTATGATTCTCTGCCTGCTGGATACGATGAGATGCCATGGATTTGCAATTCAGTTAATCCTACTCGAAAATTGAAGGGAGAAACCTACTGGGAAATAAAGTAAAAGAAGGAAAACAATGTACAGTTACATGGGTTACAAAAGGCAGGGCAAAGAAAGAGGCTCAAATGAAGAGTCAATAACAGGTCAACCAGGACCCTGAACAAGTAACTGAACTAACTCAACAACAGTTCAACCAGAAACTTGATTGCACAACTAATCTACACAACACTCAACCATCTATATGCCATATATTCATGAAGCCACCTGAACTGTCTTGCCAGAACACACCAGATATTTTTTCTGTTCTTCTGATGCCTGCTTCCACATCAGCCGAAACGCTCAGGTTCAGGGATGAAAAGCTGTTTGAACCAGCCATTCCCTTAGAATCCAGTAGCATACTAACATGTCCACCAAATCCAAGCGACTGTCGCAACTCCCAAGTACTGTTCTTACCAACCCAAACGATATTTCTGCATTGACTTTCCTTTGAAACAAACAATAGAACTATTTTTCTATGCTTAAGAAAGCCAGTATTTCTACAAACACAACTTGTCAGGATTGAAACAGTAGCAATTCCTGACAAAGCGTCAAAGTACATCTCGATAACAGAGATATGTGAAGTTTCGAACCCTATATGTTTGTCCACTGACCAGAGGCATTAGGACAACTTTGCATTGAAGATGATATGTCAGAAAGAACATCAAACTGTATTTAAGCCTCTGAAACAATGGGATAAGAACCAGCTACAAAGAGAAGCCAACCTCCAAGATTATTTCTGAAGAAACCAGGACTCTTGCAGCATAAGAAGAGACCTGGGGAAAATAATTCTCAAAGCACATCCGCTTGTCATTGATGTCGCCAAAAAAAAAAAGATACGAAGCTACTACTAGTGGTGACTCTACATGAATTGATGGCAAATATTAATGATTTTATGCAATCAACTACTAGTGGTGACTCTACATGAATTGCTAACAACGCTAAATGTTAGGTGATTCTATATTAATTGCTAACAACACTACAAATTACTTGTTAGCATCTCTATTAGTTTCAGATGAGAAACAACTTTACCATTATGTTGATAAACCATATTTAATATAGGTCTTAATTTATTATGCTTTTTTATGGAATATAATGGTGCAAACGAAATGTAAATCGGATACTTGAATAATTAGATTCAGTAACCTATGAATAACTAAACTTTATTGCAAGTAAGCATGCACGGGAACTAAAACTGTGGGGCTGGTTTCATACAGGAAAATAGGGAG
Organism: Dendrocalamus latiflorus; assembly: GCA_017311315.1. Taxonomy (NCBI): domain Eukaryota; kingdom Viridiplantae; phylum Streptophyta; class Magnoliopsida; order Poales; family Poaceae; genus Dendrocalamus; species Dendrocalamus latiflorus. Next base: position 51,032,765 of record CM029642.1, on the reverse strand, counting down.
ATGAGAAGGCCCTGAATGGTAGGCATCTTTTACTGTTTTGGCTCCCGTGCTATTTTTTTTGGTTGCAGTTCTAGCTCTTTGAGATTTTTTTTTTGCAAATCTAGCTCTCTCCTAAGCGTGGAATTTATGCGAGATCGAGACATGGCAAATTTCATGCCAGGGGAGCGCGAAAATGCTATTTTCGTGGTATTGTAGCGGTTTTTTAAAATCCACGCCAGAGGAGCGTAGAAAAATACATTCTCACCCGTAGTGTACTGTAGGTATAGTACAAAATCCGTGGTATTGTAGCACGGAAATGGTATTCCCATGCTTCCCTAGCGTGGATTTGCTATATGTCAGCTTTGTGTAATTTTATATTTAAGAAAAGACTAGATTTATAAAATAATACTTCGAGAGTTGGAACTATAAAAAGTAGGGGAAGTAAGGTGGATGCGAACGAAACAGAAGCCAGGGGTAACACTAGCTTGCTGCATCACACTTGCAATGGCACGCGCGCGAACAAGCGCGGAGAAGCATCATCGGAAAAAAAAGTGTGAGCCAGACACTCCTTGCACGAGCGTGATGTCCGTGGCTATCCATGCAATGATTGTCCCTGCTAGCCAGATTTATAACTGCTGACGTTAAATATGCATGTATAGTGTTTAAATCTATTTATGACTTAAAATCGATAACAAGTGTATTAGAGTCGCTAAGAAAAAAAGCTAAAAATTTTCATAAAAAAGCAAAATATCCAACCCTTAATTAAGTAGGTCCTAATTATGTAAAACTATAGTAGCCGTCAGATGTTATTGCTTAAAAATATATTTCTTCTTAATTTAAAAGAGATGATAATCCTTATTAAGATCTTATTGTTTAAAGATATATTTTTCTTAATTTAAAAGAGAAAATAAATTTATTAAGAAACAAATCTTAGAGTACACACCAGTACAGCAACTCGCCAACGCCGGTGAACACGTACGTGTAGCTTCATGCATTCATGCACCATCATGCACACAATGCGATCGATCGAGAGGTGCCAAATTACGGTGGTGCAGCTACTAGCTTGTCTCATCGAATGATACATATCGTCCCCATTTTGTCATAAATATCCAGTTCTTAGATATAATCCTAGGAATAGATTAGTTTAAAAAGCACTTAGCTGTGTTAGATTGTAAAAAGTAGAGCTGTTTCATTAATAAGCTCAGATGGAGTAAGTGTGAAGTAAAAATTCCTATAAATAGTATATTTAAATGAATTTTTGAGAAAAGTTTAGAATAGATAGAATTATAGAAAAATTACATAAACAAGCACATTGTGTCGGGAGGCTCCACAAGAAAACTTATAATTTTTAAAGCTCATTTGCTATATTTAATTTTTTTAAAAAATATAATTAAATTAATTTTCTGAAAATTTGCTACAGTACTTCTACAGTGCTCACCGCACAATAACTATGTATTTTTAGGTGCTACATTGCTGCTATAGTGCGCTACCGCACGGTGGCTGTATGGCATCACTTATGTGTCGGCTCACTGATCAATCTTTATGATGATCATAATATGGCGGTCGCTATTTTTATAAATTTTCCGTAACAAGTGCCAGAAACTGCCATTCCGGCCAAAACTCTCTAATCCGTGCCCCCACTTCCCATCTCGTGACTGTACTCCACATTCCCCAGCCACTTGCTGGCCTGCTTGGATTATTGAATGCCATTGCTTCTACGAGGTGGCAACGGCTGATTAGCTGCATTGAATACTTCACTTTTTTATTAACAAACTTTAGATGACCATACGTACTGAAACGGTGTGTTTGATTTATGATTAGTATCCTTTGCGATTTAATCAGCAACATAAGTTCTATATCGGTTAATTTTTAAAATTAGAAAAATTAAATACCATGTGGGGCCTCGTGCCTAGGGGCCAAGCCAGCTAATCAAGCAGAAGCTTCAAAAAAATGTCAAGTGAGCATCAAACCGCTGCGAGACAAGAGGTGGAGAAGCTTCGCAGCGCCAGCATGGTCCGAGAGGTGGTACACCCCAAGTGGCTAGCCAACCTGGTCCTCGTCGAAAAGTCCAACAGGCGGTGGCATATATGCGTCGACTACACCAACATAAATTGTGCGTGTCCAAAGGATGATTTCCTACTCCCAAGGATCGACCAGCTAGTCGACACTACTAGTTCGGGGTGTGAGCCCATGAGCTTCCTTAACCCTTACTCGGGGTACTACCAAGTATGGATGGCCAAAGAGGATGAGGAGAAGACCAGCTTCATTGCGCCCTTTGGGATGTTCTGCTACGCCTGGATGGCATTTGGGCTAAAGAATGCTGGAGCTACCTTTGCTAGGCTCATGCACAAGGCGCTTGACTCTCAAATTGGGTGCAACGTGAAAGCTTATGTGGATGACATCGTTGTCAAAAGCACCCTCGCGCAGGCGCATGCCGCCGACCTTCACGAGACCTTCGATAACTTGCGCTGAATCGGCATGAAACTCAACCTAGGGAAGTGCATATTTGGGGTTCATGTAGGGAAGCTCTTGGGATTCCTGGTATCGAAGCGTGGGATCAAGGCGAATCCCACAAAGATCCAGGCCATCCTCGGCATGAACCCCCCAAATGTCCGTGAGGTGCAGAAGTTGGCCGGCCGGCTGGCCGTGTTGGGGGCGATTCGTTTCTCTCTTGGCCGACAGTGGGCTTCCCTTCTTCAAGATCCTGCAGGGCTCAGGTACATTTGAATGGAATGATGAGAGCCAAGGTGCCCTTGGCCAACTGGGACCAATCCTTTAGGCGTGAGGGCATCTCTATGGACTGGGCCAAAGATAGTTGGGGTCACGGGACCCCAATGCTTCTACTATGGATCCACCCCTACTACATTACAGAACATAAGATGTAATTTGTGTAAAAAACTGAGTACAAATCTTAGGATGTTTGGTGCTCAAGACTTCAAGTTCCAAATTATTAAGATAACATATTAAATTAAAGTAAATTGAATGCTTCCGATAACTATATTGAAATTTACATGAAAAATGATATTTGTTGATTTTGAATCTGAAATTTAATGTAAGCTTTTAAATTTAAAAAATCGAATATATTGAAAAACAAGAAGGAACTGAACAATTGATGGAATTTCTATCTAATATGATTATCAGGAGCAAGTCATTTTTTAATTAGCGGGACCACAGTGGCATGTGCTTGAATTTCCTTCTAGATGTTCATGTCCTTTCATCATGGTTTAGATTTCTAACTTATTATAAGAATCGCACCATGCAATGTATATGTGTCTCTTGATAAAAAAATGTATATCTGTCTCTGCTAGGTTTTATGTACTTTTTAATGCATTAAGTAACACAGTCGGTGCTTCTGCTGTCCAGAACAAATGGCAGAGGCAGTACTTTGTGCTCTATCAAAGATTGGAACCACTTTTGGAGAGGAAGCTTCCAAGGCCGTTATAACCAAGCTATCCGAAAAAGTTACAAATCTGAAGGAGCTACCGGCGAAGGTTGAAGAAATAAAAAATGAACTCAAGACAATGAACAATGTTATTCGACAGATAAGTACAGCATATCTCACCAATGAAGTCGTGAAGGGTTGGATTGCAGAGGTGCGGGAGCTGGCCTTCCATGTTGAGGATGTTATGGACAAATATTCATATTATGCCCTTAAACTGGAAGAAGAAGGTTTCCTGAAGAAGTTGGTTAAAGGATCGCATTATGTCATGCTTTTCAGTGGAATTGCTGATGAGATTATCCAGATAGAGAGGAAAGTTCAAAATGTCATAAAGCGAAAAGAGAAGTGGCTGCAGCCATCCCAGCTTTCTTCTAATCCACTTGCTGACATTGAAAGACAACGGTCCCAAGACTGGTTCCCAGAACTTGTTAAAGATGAAGATCTTGTGGGTATTGAAGGCAGCAGGAAATTGCTGACTGAATGGTTGTACACAAAGGATCCAGGTAGCACAGTGATAACAGTGTCAGGCATGGCTGGGTTGGGAAAAACCACCATAGTCACGAATGTGTTTGATCGAGAGAAGGTCAACTTCCCTGCTAATGCATGGATTGTTGTGTCACAGACCTACACCGTGGATGCTTTGCTGAGGAAGCTACTTCGGAAGATTGGGTACACAGAACCGCCGCTGTCAGCTCGGATGGACCAAATGGATGTCCGTGACTTGAAAGAAGAAATAAAGATATATCTGAAAGATACCAAATGTATGGTCGTACTGGATGATGTATGGGACAGAGAAGCTTACACTCAAATATGTGATGCTTTCCAGAATCTCCAAGCAAGTCGCATCATCATCACGACACGGAAGAAAGATGTGGCAGCCCTTGCTCCGTCAACACGTCGTCTCGAACTTAAACCGTTGAACAGTAATGATGCACTGGAACTCCTCTGCAGAAGGGCTTTTCTGAACAACAGGGACCATGTGTTCCCCCCGGAGCTTGATAAGCTGGGTAAAGATATAGTGGATAGGTGTGAAGGCCTGCCGCTTGCAATCATATCTATAGGTGGTCTATTGTCCTCGTTGCCACCAACAAGTCATGCTTGGAATGAAATATACATGCAACTTCGAAGCGAGCTGGTGAACAACAAAAATGTCCGGGCAATTCTAAACCTGAGCTACCATGACTTACCTGGAGATCTCAGAAATTGCTTCTTGTATTGCAGCATGTTCCCTGAAGATTACCCTATGTCGCGGGAGAGCCTTGTGCGGCTGTGGGTTGCAGAAGGCTTTGTGGTGAGAAAAGATCAAAGCACACCAGAGGAGATGGCCGAGAGATACCTCAGGGAACTGATTCACCGGAATATGCTGGAAGTTGTGGAGAATGATGAGCTTGGCAGGGTCAATACCTGTAAGATGCATGACATTATGCGTGACCTGGCTCTTTCTATTGCTAAAGAGGAGAGGTTTGGTTCAGCTAATGATTATGGCACAATGCTGCTGATGGACAGGGAATTAGTTCGTCGTTTCTCGACTTGCGGATGGAGTGGCAACAGCACGCCAGGAGTGACATTCCCGCATCTTCGAACCCTACTGTCACTTGAGGCAATTTCGCCCTCCACCAGCATGCTATCTTCAATTATGTCTGAATCCAACTACCTTACTGTTATGGAGCTACAAGACTCCGCAATCACTGAATTGCCTGCATCCGTAGGTAATCTCTTTAATCTAAGGTACATCGGCTTAAGGCGTACCCTAGTCAAGTCACTGCCAGAGTCTATTGAGAGGCTGTCCTACCTGAACACACTGGACATCAAGCAAACCAAAATTGAGAAGCTACCACGAGGGCTTGTTAAGGTCAAGAAGCTACGGCACCTTTTAGCTGACAGAATTGCCGATGAGAAGCAGTCAAAATTCCGATACTTCATCGGAGTGCAAGCACCAAAAGGGCTATCCAGCTTGGAAGAATTGCAAACTCTTGAAACTGTGGAAGCCAGCAAGGACTTGGCTGACCAGCTGGAGAAACTGATGCAACTGCGAAGTGTTTGGATTGACAACATAAGGGCCACTGATTGTGAAAAGCTTTTTGCTGCCCTGTCAAAGATGCAGTTTCTTTCGAGCTTGCTGCTCTCTGCATGTGATGAGAACGAGGCACTTTGCTTCCAGACTCTCAAGCCAACATCCACAAAGCTCCACAGGCTAATTGTCAGAGGGCATTGGGCCACCGAGACACTGCAATGCCCAATATTTCAGGACCATGGAAAAAATCTCAAGTACCTAGCTCTAAGCTGGTGTCACCTTGGAGAAGATCCACTGGGAGTGCTCGCATTACATGTTCCGAACCTCACGTATCTGAAACTTAACAACATACATAGTGCAAAGACTTTGATTCTTTCTGCAGAGTCCTTTCCCCACCTGAAGACAATCGTCCTGAAGCGTATGCCTGATGTCAACCAGCTGGAGATCATGCATGGTGCGCTTCCAGTCATTGAAGGTTTATACATCATGTCGCTTTCAGGGCTGGCCAGGGTTCCTCAAGGCATTGAAACCCTTCACTCTCTGAAGAAGCTCTGGCTGCTGTATCTGCACAAGGACTTCAAAGCTCAGTGGATTGAAAACGAAATGCACCAGAAGATGCAACATGTTCCGGAGCTGCGTGTGTAAGAGTGGCACTTTCCTTCATCATTCAGTATAATCGTGTTTGGTGCATCTGCATGCATTTGTGGTGGAGTTGTTGGTAGCGCTGTATTTGCAACTGCGTCATGCTTTAGATATTTGTCCTTTATAAGTCCTGACACATTGGCTTTCTTTGCCATCAGGACCTGAGGTTTGTTCTGTTGTTTTGGTTGCTTCAGATTCTGATTCTCATGTATGAACCTAACCCTTTTGCTATTGAACTGCATTTGCTACTAATGATGTTCCTGTATTCATCTTCATGTTCCTAGTCTCGTAGATACCTTGCAGCACAGTATTCAGTATAGTAGCACGATCTCATAGCAGTATTTTCTATATGACTTCTGTTGAACTGGAGCAACACTACAATCCAGGAGTGCCTTCCACCACTCCTCTGCATAAAAGCAGGATTGCCTCCTAACATTTCAGAGGCAAATTTATCCTTTGACAAATGAAAATCAGGTGATGCTGAAGGCGACAGATATATCCTTCGATGAAGTTGACGTTGTCCTTAAACTTTCCTGGTTGTAGTACTAGCTTTTAACTGATACAGTCTGAGTATTCCGCTTTCTGTATGCTCATGGCATGCTAGGATCGATGCATTGCTTCATTACTATGAACTCATTGCTTGGGAATGTTAAATTTATAACCCGGTATGAACAAACAAGAAGAATGCATTAACAAAACTGAAACTACTAACACCGTAACACATCAACATGCCGCCTAATTGAAACGGAATCCCTAAAGTTCAAATCAATACATTGGCAAACCTAACCGGTAAATCGAATAGCAACACAAACTAAATCGCACGGGATCGGGACAATTACCAGGCTAATTCGAGAGGGGGGGGGGGGGGGGGGGGGGCAAGCCGGCGTGGATGGCGAGCACCAAAGCCTCTAGAGCCGGCAGCCAGGCTGCCGTTCGCGCCCATGCCTTGGGACTAGGCCGTTGGGCCCGGGCTTCGGTCCAGCCCTCCAGCTCCAGAGTCGAGGCATTCGAGTATTGGGCCGGGCTCAACTCCAGTTCCACCCCGAGAGTGAATGCTGGATTTCCCGTTCCGTTTCTAAATAGAATAGGTCTGCAACAAATATCCACACATTCTTTTCGTACCAACATGATATTATTTTTCCCTTGTAAAGGTTGTAAGAAATATAATAGTTTGAAATTACTATCGATGAAAAATCTGTTAGGATCAATTCCATGTGACGAATCAAAATTGTCGTCGGTACGAGTTCGGACAGTTAACTTAGAGGTACCCCTGGTCGGATGCGGAGACCGCCGAGGGTGCGAATGGACCCAAGAAGAAACCCTCATCCACCAAGTGTTTTAGGGTTAAAGAGTGGTCTCCTCCCTCTCCCATTACAAGGGGTTCTATTTATAGGGAGAGGCAAGTGCAGTTACAACTTTGCCCTTAGAATTTAATATACTTCTAGGGTCATTTTGGTCATTTACTCCATGCGGGCCTCACTGCGTCTGGGACCCTGGGGTTGACCCCGGACCCTCTTGGAATTAGTCTCGCGTACCCCGCCCAGGGTTAGCCTTGGACCCTCCTGAGATCAGCCTCGTGTACTCCGCCCGGAATCGGCCCTGGATGCCTTCGGGGCCAGTCTTGCGCACCTCGCCTGGGGTCGGCCCCGGACACCTCCAGGGCCAATCTTGCGTACCGCGCCTGGGGTCGGCCTCGGACGTCTCCAAGGCCGATCTTGTGTACTCCGTCAGAGGTTGGCTCTAGACCCTCTTGGGATCGGTCTCGCGTACCTCACCTGGGGTTGACTTGGGGACTTGGCTCGAGTTAGGTCCTCCAATGGGTGTTGTCGCTTCGAGGTGGTCATGGGCCCGAGGTAGCACAGGGAACCTTCCCCAACAATAGCCCATCGTCGATTCGGGTGGTCATTAACTGCCCGCCTGGGCCGGCGCACCAACTTGCAAAAAGGGTCAACGGCCCTACCAATAGTCTGCAATGCATTTCGATAATGTATTAGAATACTTTAAGCCCTTGCGCAAACCTAGAGTGATAGGTTGTGTCACGCCTCCAAGCTGGGTTCCCTTGGTGTTCATCGAAGGGTTATTACTTTGCTCGGTTTGAACCTCGAGGACTCCGAAGGTGGCGATGTGGGGTCCCGAGGCAGCTCGGGGTGGTAGAAGCATGGAGTCGCACTATGCTCTATCAGGGAGTCCAGGGCATGGTTTGCTCCGATTGGCACGGCATGTGCTTAGAAGTGATCCCAATATCGTAGCATTCTGCCTCATCGGCATCCCTTGAATCGATGAAAGTGCCTCCTCAAGAAGGTCGAACCTTCCAAGAAAATCCACCACACACCCATAATAATCCCCGGTAGTGGTGTCCAATGGGCCATGCTGGGTCGGCACGACCCGTTTAGACACGGCCCGTTAAGGCCCGCTAAATAAACAGGCCGTGTCATACTAGCCCATGGGCCACGGTCCAAACCCAGGCACAGCCCACGACCGCGTCGTGTCAGCACGGGCACGGTTACGGCTTAATGGGCCATGCCAGCCCGGTCGGCCCGTTAAGCCGGGAAAAAGAGAAAAAATTCAAAAAAAAATGTAGAAAATTAAGAAAAAATTTAGAAAAATTATAGAAAATTATAGACATTGCTAATCATCAAAATAATTATTTTCAATGACATAATGAGTTTTATTAACTTGTTAAATTACATGGGATGGTTGTCTCATTAAAAACTTTACCAAGTAAAAACTCAACTTAAGAAAACATTAGTAAAGAAAAAAGAGTACAACCTATAAAGCTCATTAGTGACTACATATGAAGAAAAATATTGAAAATCCTATTCATTGCTATCAAGGTATAAATTCTCAAAAGATTCTTCTAAATCTCTATTATCTACAGTATGTTGGAGCCTTGATTCAGCTTGTTCCCAGTCTTTCGACCATCTCGTTCAAGAGACTTGTTCGTCGCTCCTCGATTATTCTTCCAGATAGATTGAAGGCAGACTCCGAGGAGACTATAGTGACAAGAACAGTCAACACATCTCACGCTAATATGGATAGCACTGGATATGTTACTTTTTGGGTTTGCCACCATGAGAGGATGTTCAACTATTGCTCGAAGCTGACGCTATCACTCTTGAGATAGCTTGATAGGTCTCCAGTGCTTTGTCGCTTTCCTCCTCCTGAGTGATGTGTACCTGCACCTGCACGAGAATCTTTAGAGGAAGAACCAAAAATCTTGACCCATTGCATAGTCCCTCTAGAGGTGTTAGGGGCTACTAGGGTTTTTCCAAATGCACAGACCCAAACTTATTTTCATATTTCTCATATACTTCATATAATTTATCCTTAACTACTCTATAGTATGTACAATAGTCTAAACCGGTAGCATCACTTAAAAGTTATAATACATTTATAAATCCTTGGAGTTTAGCCCTAGGATCCCAAATGAAGGCAAATGCATATAAAATAGGAATTTCCCTCCAATATTTTAAAAACTCAGTTGCTACCTCCCTCCCTCACACCCAGCTATCGTTGCCTCTCTTTCTCACCTCCAACAACCACCAGATTTAAGCCATGCCACTAGCTCGTGATAACGCGAGGCATAGTTGCCGATGATGGTGGATAGCGTGGGAGCCATGACAATGACAACGGATGGCATGGAGGGACGCGGTGGCGACATGGAGTTCGATGGCAGCCATGTATTGGGTGATTGTCGCTGCCTCTCTCCCAGCCTCCTCTCCAGCCATCGTAAAATCCGCGCTAGTAGGGCCCAGATCTAGTCAGATGACATGAGGTGACGCAGCGGCCGGTGATGGCGGACGGCGCATGGTGATGACGACGGGCGAAGTGGAGGCGGGCGATGGCAACATGGAGCTCAATAGCAATGACAGCCGTTGCGCATGACTAGGCAACCATGGTGGCGGCTCAGGTGTGGTGTGGCAACCCAACATGGAGCAAGGCAGTGGCACGGTAGTTGGGCATAGAGCTAGGAGGAGGTTTAATGTGGTGGGTCCCACAAATAGTGTAGGTAGATACAACCCTTTTCTCCCATGCAAGTTTTTGTTGTATCTTGATAATTGGATTTCGTGCCCAAGCTGTATCTTGCATGAGACACAGCTTCTCTCTCTTCTTTAATTTCTCCTTCAACTCATCTTTTATCCTAATTATCAACTCACCTTTTATCCTAATTAACATACTATAGACACTTGTAGGACCGAAGATGGCAATTGGAGGGGGTGAATAGGTGCCAATAATATTAAAAGATTTTTTCCAAATATTTTCTCAAAGCAGAATCACGATTCAAAATTTTTTACTCTAATAACTATGAGAAATTATGAAGTTTAGAGACCAATTACCCACATGAAAAATCCAAGCGAAACTGAGCAAAACGACCATTGATGTGCTCCGAGCCATCTGACTAGATGAATACTAGAAATCAGATCGAGTGCATAGTACCAGTTAGACTGGATGAACGGTATCGATTAGTCCGGGTGAACAATAGTGGTAGACTGGTGAACAGTGAAATCAGCATAGGAACAATAAAATTATCACGATTTCAAGCCAAGAATCTAGGTAACTTTTAATTCGTAGATCCAAATGAATTGAAACTTGAAATAAGGCTGACATGACCTTAATAACCTCTCCCAACAAAATATCTTAAAAGAACTTTGGCTGATGAAGCTCTGCTGCACTAAAATAGGGCTAAAATCACAAATTAAGCAAACTCTCAAACCAAGCCTCAAATCACTTAAAATTTGATATACACCTTCTCTAGTATGTCAGAAACTTATTCCAATCAACGATCAAGAAAATCATTGTCAAAATTCCGATCTTTTTCTGTTTTGAAGGAAGGTTACACCAAAACCGGACAAAAAAGGTAAACCTTGTTCTGCTTTTGATTGTGAATTATTGATGATCTAGATGATCTTGGATGGGTTCTCATATATCATAGTAAGCTAGATTACAGTATGAACTTAAGCCAAAACGAACTCAAGGTTAAAACCCTAAAATCACCCTCTCTTGAGCTAAAACCGGGCAAACACAAGACATTGCAAATACAAGTGCCTAGATATATGAGATATGGTATATAAGAGATATCTTCATCACTTACACGTTCTTGGCACACAACAAGATCAAGAGGGGAAGAGGATGCACCAAAACTAAGCTAAGTTAATATTTCATCACTTGAGCACAAGAAGAAAGTACTTGGATAAATTTTGATCTCTATTGGAGATGAATATTTTACAGCCACTTCACAAGCGTAAGAATGATAAAAAAAAATTCAGCCATTAGAGCCTCTCATATTTCTCACAAGGTTCTCTCTAAGAACCCTCTCTCTCTCTCTCTCTCCAAGGCTAGGTCTAAACTGTCCCAAAAGCTTAACCCTAAGCCACCTCTATCTCTCCTTATATATGGAGGCTCACAAAGAAAACCCTGACCAATACCTCCAGTTGGGTTTCATCTATTTACATAGGCTAACATGTTAATCCAATACCATATCGGGTTTTACACTTACACATGCACGTTATTTAAAGCGTACACACCCATTAACCAATTAGTGAATCAACACTTAATCCACCTATCATTTTTAGCACATAAAAACCTAAATCATTATGCCAATGTCATGATTTTGCAAGCCGTAATTTTTTCAGTATCGAGCAATTTACCAAAATTCCCTTCTACCATATTTCACGAAGCTTTCCGCTTCCTTTGCCACAAAGCATCGTCGATGCTTCGTCATTTTCCATGTGGCCCCAATGATTTGCCGCTAAGTCTCTCACACATTCAGATTCCAGCGAATCGTTCTCGCTTGCAAACGACCCAAATCACTTGGCGCACTACATGATGCTCCTCGCACATGACAGAACCTAGCTTCTTTGACCGCAGAGGATCTCAGCTCCTCTTTGAGCCTATTTCTAGTCCACCTTACTATTGCCCATCATGTTCTCCACTGGTAGTTTTCACTCCGACTCCCTGTCTTCTTAGCTTGTAACCACCCCGCAAGCCTCATCATCTTTAGCGGTTCCTTGATCATTTGGAACTCAGCTCCTCCTGAGTGTAGTCTCGGTCCCTTAACCATTTTGGACCTAAGCTCTTCTAACTTAGTCTTGATCCCATCTGCCTCACCATAACGTAGCTCCAAAGTCCTATAAACAACACAAACAAGCAAACCATCATATAGCCCAATTGATGACAGCGAGAACACTTACCTCAAAGCTTCCATCCTCGGAAGCACCACCACAAAGCATGACATACATCTCCAATGCATTATGGTTTTTACTCAAACTTGGTTCTTATCCATCTTGTGCCTTACTTGAGCTCAACTATCTCACACAGCATTCACGACCGTTTTGGACCTCAGTTATCTCCAACCTAGTCCCGGTCTCCTCGCCATTGACCATAATCGTCTCTAAGCCACATGCACAACAATAGACCAAGCAATCATTTTCAGGTACAAGTTCTTCGCAATTTAACCCACATTAGTCTATACATACACAATACAATACAAATGCACTGACCTAGATCAAACCAAGACCAAAATTACTAAAAAAAACCATTTTTCAGCCAAGGCACCCTACCTAGCCAGTTAGACCGCTGTCTTCAACCGATCTGACTGATGGTTTCAACTGGTTTGACCGTTGGTGGTTGCTGGTCTGACTGCCACCTATGGCCGATCAAACCAATGGGTATGAACCAAAGGCTAAAAAATTGAAACTTAAACTTCGCAAACTCTCTGAATCAAAAGTTAATTATTTGTCACAATTAGAAGATGACCTTAGTATGGTCTCATAACACCGCTGACTGCACGAGCATTGGGAATACCCTAGTTGGTTGGAGGTTGCGTTATCTGCATATGGCACATCCTTCTCTTGTGTGGAAAAATGAGTTTTTGTCATTAGTATTCTTGTGATGAGATAATTTTCCAGATAATTTTCCAATTTGGAACACCAAGTTAGTGGGTTAATTGCAAGTCTATGCCAGGTCCAACCGTCCAAGAGGTTAATTTTTGCTGATTTATTCGATAATTACATTCGCACGTCTTGTATCGCTTTCCTCTCATCTCGCAAGATGGCCATCATGGGTGTTCTTACAAAGTCTCATCCGTTCAGACCGACAGCTTAACTAGCAACCATTATACATTAAGACGGCTTGCTAAGTCTTCCTTTTTTAATTTCCCGAGTCACGGTTAAGCTTGGCTCGACGACTATGAAAGCCGAAAAGGACGGGGCAGTATGACACCATTAGCGTAGAACAGAGTAGGCTAGAGACGAAGAAAACATAGCTATCTGCTTAAATTAAGCACCTTAATCTTGCCATTTGCATTTGAAATTAATTTACTACCTATTTAGTTTCGCATAAAGTATACATTAAAACTGGACGACAAGAGAATGGGTTGAAGGAAGGACTAGCATTTCGCGTACAGACCGGTCCATAATAGAATTTTTTTTTAATAAACCAAATTTTAATTCAATTTACACAAATAAATCATTTTTTTTACAGGAATAAGCCTTAGTCGCAGGCCCACCGAGCGACTGGGGACAGGCTTGCTAAGTCTTTCTTTCTAATTTCCCAAGTCACGGTTAAGCTCAACGACTAACAATACAATACATTATGACACCTCTAACGTAGAACAGAGCTGTGAACAAGTTTTAGTATTGCAAGTGCCATTGGAGGGCGTAGACTTTGTCAAGTCTTCCAAAGTTAATTCAGATTCATTTGAGGAATAAATGAAGAAGAAAGACTGCATCAGGCTATACATATAAGCTTCGTCATTGCATCTATCTCGACTTCCAATCCAGACCGAACCTCACCAACAATCTCCATTGTTCATAGGTCTGTACATGTTCTAGTTTGCAGTGGGAAGCTTAAACATCACACCGCTACCAAGACAATCTGGTATTTTCAGGTCCGATTATCTCGTTCTTAAAATAGTTGTCTAGTTTGCTGGGATTCCTCGTTTGGAAATAGTAGTCCATGAAAGGAATCTACAGTGCTTTTTTTTTCATCCTCTACCCATGCTATCAATGATATGAAATGTGTTAAATGCTTTGAATGCATCATCTAACAGAGTTAAGCAGGGTCAAATTCCATCAGCTTTACTTGGATTATATGCCTCAGTCTGTGCATATAGGTAGCTGAACAACCATTTTGAAGTAGAGTATATTATCGTTCATAAAAACTGATTAAAAAACCTCGTTTTCCTTTCCTCAGCATTCCTATTTAGATCTGCTCTGCGATAAATTTTTTCTGCACTTTTTGTCTCTGAACAGAAGAAATTATTATCCTGAAATTGCCAAGTTATCTGCATCATGAAAATTTTTTGGTGTACATTTTTTCTCTGAACAGAAGAAATCATCCTTCTAGTTCGTGGTGCATCTATTTGAGCAACCTGCGAAGAGCTTAGCTCCTGTGAGTTTTGACTTTTCACAGCTCTTGTTCTAATTTTGTAATTTAGCTTTTATTCAAGTTTTGACATATTCTTAAAAACTTTCTTGTCACTTTTGATATTGTAGTATATCTTAGATTAATCTTAATTTACATCTTAACAATATTTTCCTCTTCTTTGATGCAGGGGTTGATCACATCGTTGCAGCCTGGCTTGTGAGCAACCTACAAGCTTCAGTCCTCAGAAGGTCCTCACTAGCTTATTTGAATCCTCACCCTTATATGTTGCACGTATCATAGCTTACTTAGAAGCAACATATGTGCAAAATAGTAGCCAAGGTATTGATTTTTTTTGTCAAATAGTAAAGGCCTAATTGTACAATAAAAATTGGGGAGGGATTTGGCAACGAAAGGGCTCACCTGCACAAAGATGAATAGAACAGAAACAAAATCAACAAAATTGCGTAGAGGGACTTAATCGTACAAAGTCAAATAGCAGAGTCTTGTAGCGTAAATAACCCTTACTTGGGTAAAACAGGACAGGAGCACATTGACATTATATATTAATAGTATACTTTTTAATGAATAGATTAAGGGTTAAATCTAATGGAAAATAAAGTCACTTTTCACTTCGCTTTAAAGAAATTTATAAGGAAAGGAAAATATAAAATTACATACATAAACAAAGAGGAAAAAAAACAGGCTCAAGGAGCCAGTAACAAGTCATGCATCCTGGAGAACAAGCAACTGAACTGATTCATTCAACATTATGCCCATCAGGATTCAAGCCTGGCTAAAACTTGATGTTATACTAGCCAAGCTAACTTCCGGGTGTGCCCAAGCAACGAGATGCAAACATTACCAAATACTGCTAAAATTCATAATGCTAAATTAATCGATATGATGGAACATCATCAAAGATTATTCTTCTTCTGTTTCTCTGCTTCCGTATCCACCATAATCTGCTAGAACATGTTTAGGGAAGAAATTTTGCTTTAGCTACTCTTCTCTTAGTATCCAGCAAAATACCCAAGCATACTTAAGTGACTGTTCCTAGTAACATAAATGAGACTTAAACAATGAATACTGAATGAGCATTTGAAAAACAAATGGATTCAATCTTCATTAACATTCTCACAGCGTCCCATTACTATGCAAAGTCAGAGGATGCGATTCCACTCAGAATATGTCAGTTACCTCGCAATTGCATTAGGAGACTGAACTCTTAACAAAGCAAAAGATCTTTTGCAATGGCATTTTTCTTGAATAAAAATGTCAAAGAAAGTCCTTTGGAAAATAAACCAATTAGGGAAAGTAATACCCAAGCACATCTGCCTACCAGAATCATCCCCCCCCCCCCCCCCCCCCCCACAAAAAAAGAAGAAAAAATGTAAGCTCCATCTCCCACCAGAGCTCTAGCAATGACTCCAAACAGAGGAAGGTTCGCAAATTTTATTCCCTCCAAAGAATCCACACTTTTCCATTTCAAAAAACAACCACACTGTGTATCCACATGATTATAAACTTTATGAAGAAACTTAGCCATGAGACCATGATTCTAAACATGGAGATTTAAACTACCAAAACCTCCAAGCTTGTTACTTCTAACAAAAAGGTTGCAGGCCGCTAAACAAGAACCACCTTGAAGAATGATATCCCTTTCTGCAAGCAGCCTTGCCTGATATGATCCATACTATTAATCACCTTCCTAGGAACAACTAAGTAGGCCAGATAGAAAAGGATGAAAGTCCGGAAAGAATTGAGTAAACCAGTATAAGATGCCTCACAAACAAAGCACATGTGATTGCCTAACACTCAACCTAGTCAGGATTCGATCCAATAGTGGCTGAAAATACAATCATTTTAGCCCATCAAACTATGAAGGATATCACATTTATCATTGTGGCACTAAGGGGCACCATAAAATAATTCACCTGATCAGGCAGCACAAGAGTGCAGAAGACGCTTTATAAGTTGGATCTTGAATTTGAACTTAGATTGTATTTGGCTTCTTTTTAGATGTGATGGAATAAAACTTATTCCTCCTACACTTCAAATTTAAAGTAGAAGTGAGACTCAAATTTGGATGGGTGGGTTCACAACCTTATGTCCCCACCATTGCACCCCAAGAGAGTTCTCATATTGTATTTGGCTTTTTGATATGTTTTAGTTTTGCAATGTCATCACTATATCTTGTTGTTTCCAATTTTGATATTTTAATTTAACGTAAAATCTTAAAATCGAAGTAAATAACTTTTTAGCAATTTATTTCTTGAATGCAAATTTACTAGCCCTTCATGCAAAACATATGATGTTACAAAACATGCATTCTGTACCAAAGTTATTTTTTTAGAATGCTTAATGTAGGCTTCAAGTCTAAGCAATCAAGATGACACATTAAATGCAATTAAATATTTTAGTTAAATCAACAAAAAAGTGTACGTGTCAAATTAAACATTTGATATTTAAAATCAGTTCTAAATTTATTAAAAATTTAAATATGTAAAAATTCGAAAACAAGGAAAAAACTAAAAATGGACTGAAAAGTTTATGAAATTTTTGCCTGAACCATGGATGGAGTTGAATTGGCTTGAATTTCTTTATTTCACAAATATAACATATTCATGTCCTTTCATCGTGGTTTAGATTTACATAAGAAGAAACAAGCCATGCAATCGTATGGATTTCTGCTGGTTTGTTTAATTTTTTTGCTGCACTATGTAACATGCGCTCGGTGTTTCTCTCATGCAGCACAAATGGCGGAGGCAGTACTCCTTGCTCTCTCAAAGATTGGTACCACATTCGGTCCTAAGATATATGAAAAAGTTAAGGGTATGAGTGAACTGTCAGGGAAGGTCGAAAAAATAAGGATGGAACTAACGGCAATGGAAAATGTTATACAAGAGATAGGTACGACGCATCTCACCGACAAAGTCGTCAAGGGTTGGGTTGGGGAGGTGCGGAAGCTGGCCTACCGTGTCGAGGATGTAATGGACAGATATGCATATCACCATCTTCAAAAAGAAGAAGAAGGGTTCCTGATGAAGTACTTCGTCAAAGGATCACATTATGCCTTTGTGTTCAACGAAATTGTTGGTGATATTACTCAGATAGAGGAGGAAATCCAACAAGTTATAAAACTGAAAGAGAAGTGGTTGAATCCATCCCAGCTTGTTCCTAATAAACACCCTGACATTGAAAGAAAGCGGTCACAAGGTTTCATCCCAGAACTCGTCAAGGATGAAGATCTAGTGGGGATTGAAGGCAACAGGTTAAAGTTGACTGGATGGCTATACTCTGATGAGCTGGATGAGCAGGACAGTACGGTGATAACAGTGTCCGGTATGGGGGGATTAGGAAAAACCACCCTGGTCACTAATGTCTACGAGCGGGAGAAGATCAGGTTCCCTGCTCATGCATGGATCATAGTGTCGCAGACCTACACTGTGGAAGATTTGCTGAGGAAGCTACTAAGGAAGATTGGGTACACAGAACATGCACAGTTAGCAGCTATGGATGTCCATGACTTGAAAGAAAAAATAAAGGAAAAGCTAAAAGATAGGAAATGTTTGATCGTATTGGATGATGTCTGGGACAGAGAAGCATACACTCAAATGCGTGACGCCTTCCAGAATCTCCAAGCAAATCGCATTATCATCACCACACGGAACAAGCATGTGGCAAGTCTAGCTCTCACAACACGCCAACTCCAACTCCAACCTTTGGAAAAGACTGATGCATTCAACCTCTTCTGCAGAAGGGCTTTTTATAACAGAAAGGACAACAAGTGCCCCTCAGAGCTTGGGGAGCTGGCTAATTTTATAGCTGATAGGTGTCAGGGCCTCCCTCTAGCTATTGTGTCTATTGGCAGTCTGCTGTCCTCAAAGCAACCAATAGAGCATACCTGGAACCAAACATACAATCAGCTTCGCAGCGAGCTAGCAAAAAATGATCATGTCCAAGCAGTTCTGAATCTAAGCTACTATGACTTACCAGGAGACCTTAGGAACTGCTTTCTGTATTGCAGCATGTTCCCTGAAGATTACCACATGCCGCGGGAGAGCCTTGTGCGGCTGTGGGTGGCAGAAGGCTTTGCAATGAGAAAAGAATATAACACAGCAGAGGATGTGGCTGAAGGAAATCTCATGGAACTCATCCAACGGAATATGCTCGAAGTTGTGGAATATGATGAGCTTGGCAGGGTGAGTACCTGTAAGATGCATGACATCGTGCGCGACCTGGCTCTTTCAATTGCTAAAGAGGAGAGGTTTGGTTCAGCAAATGATTCTGGTACAATGTTGTTGATGGATAAGGAAGTTCGCCGCTTGTCAACATGTAGATGGAAAGACGAAAGTGCATCTGGAGCAAAATTTCTTCATCTTCGGACCATAATATCACTTGAAACAATTTCATCCTCCCATGGCATGCTATCCTCAATTCTGTCTGAATCCATTTTTCTCACTGTTCTTGAGCTGCAAGATTCTGAAATCACTGAAGTGCCAGCATCTATTGGGAATTTGTTTAATCTACGGTACATCGGCTTAAGGCGAACCAAAGTCAAGTCACTTCCAGAGTCAATTGAGAAGCTCTCTAACCTCAGCACTCTGGACATCAAGCAAACTAAAATAGAGAAGCTACCACGAGGGATTGTTAAGGTAAAGAAGCTAAGGCACCTTTTAGCTGATAGATTTGCTGACGAGAAGCAGTCAGAGTTCCGATACTTCATCGGAGTGCAACCACCCAAGGAGCTGTCCCACTTGGAAGAACTGCAGACTCTTGAGACTGTGGAAGCCAGCAAGGACTTGGCCGAGCAGCTGGAGAAACTGACGCAACTACAAAGTGTGTGGATTGACAACATAAGTGCTGCTGATTGCACAGATCTTTTTGCTACACTGTCAAAGATGACGCTTCTTTCAAGCTTGCTTCTTTCAGCAAGTGATAAAGAAGAGACACTTTGCTTCAAAACCCTTAAACCGACTTCTACAAGGCTACACAGGCTGATTGTCAGAGGGAGCTGGGCCAACGGGACACTGCAGTGCCCAATATTTCAGGATCACGGGAGATATCTCAAGTACCTAGCTCTAAGCTGGTGTCACCTTGGGGAAGATCCTCTACTGCTGCTCACATCGCATGTCCCAAACCTCGCCTATCTGAGCCTTAACAGAGTGCATAGTACAAAGACCTTGGTTCTTTCGGCAGGGTGCTTTCCAAACCTGAAGATACTTGTCTTGAAGCACATGCCGGATGTCAACCAGCTAGAGATTGGAGAAGGTGCCCTTCCATGCATTGAAGGTTTATACATCGTGTCACTGTTGAAGCTAGATAAGGTCCCTGAAGGCATTGAATCCCTTCGATCCCTGAAGAAGCTCTGGCTGCTGGGTCTGCACAAGGACTTTAAAACACATTGGGACAAGAATGGAATGCACGATAAGATGCAGTATGTTCCAGTGCTCCGCATCTAAGAGTGGCAGTTTACCTTCTTTGTGCAGTAATATTCTTGTTTGGTGCCTCTGCACACAACTACATCATGAATGTAGCCTTTTCCAGTACGTCATTAGTTGTTGTGTTATCAATAGCTCTGTATTTGCAAATGTGTCATGCTTTTTAAGTTTGTATCTTCTTCAATAAGTCCTGAAACATTGGCTTTCATGCCATCAGGAAGTCCTGTTGCTTTGGTCATTTTGGAGTTTGATTTTCATGTAAGAACCTGGCTGTTTTGCTAATGAATCTGCATTAGCCAATAATGTTGTTGCTTTGCCCATCTCCATACTCGACCTAAACAGATAGAATGAAAAAACAAGAAGTCAAAGGTAATACATTTCTGTTACAAAGTAAGCAAATGTATCCTTTGTTAAAATTAAATTAAATGAAAATAAGTCGAATCGCTCAAGGCGATAAATTCTTAAGACGAATAAAAGTCCTCAAATTTTCTTTCTTTTAGTACTATTTAAGTCGTACAGTTTGAGTAATCCGCTTTCTGTATGGGATGGCATGCTAGCATTGATGCATTACTAATTTACTAAGAACTTTCTGTCTGAAGTGCTAAATTTCTAATCCACTATCAACAAATTATGAAACAAGAAGAATGGCACTTACGAAACCGATTTTTTTTTTTTGAACTGTAAAACTGAAACTACTAAGACATCAACGTACGGCCTAGTTGAAACGGAATACCTAAAGCTGAAATCAACACATTGGCATATCCACTCCAGTCGAATAGCAGCGCCAAGTAAATCACAGGGAATCCGAGCACTTACCAAGCTAATTTAAGAAGAGTCAGCCGGCGCGGATGCCGGCGCGTCCAAGGAACAGCCACGGCGTCGAAGGTGCAGAAGCGGCGCCAGGGTACGCGGCGGTGCTGCAACCAGCGTGGAACGGGCTGGCCGCGGCCTGACGTGGAAGGCGCTGCCACCTGCTCAAAGCCTCGGAAGAGCGCTCGCCGCCTGCCATCCAGGCTGCCGTCCTGCGGCTTCGAGCACGACGGCTGGCCAGCGTCCATGCCCGGCGGCGAGGGCTAGTTGGAACTGGGTTGTTGGGCCGGGCTTTGGGCCAGCTGTCCAGAATCAGGCATTAGAGTTCCACTAGTACTCGCTTCGCTCTGTTTCTAAGTAGATGTTATTCCCCCTCTACTAGCCTATAAGCCTATAGAGCACTCGGCTGATAACTTGTTAAGAAACTAATGGGCTTGCTCTTTGCGGTTTTTAAATACGATTTTTGATTTTTGCTGTATTTACTAGTTTTTAAATGAAATATTTTTTTAATATAGGATCTACAAGTTGCTTATAGTATATATTGTAATGACTTCATTTATATCGACTAAAACCACACGCGAGTTTATGTTACTCTATATTCTCTCTTACGAACAGCCTAAAAGCCATAAGCTACAACCACAAAGAACATGCCCAGTGTCGTCAAACGATCCAATAGCCAGTTAACCAACTAGAACAAGATCAATCAAAGAAGTTAACTGGAGAAAGTAGATGAATAAATAGATATAAGATGTACTCTTCCGTCCAAGTTTATGAGCGTATTTTTTTAATAGCTTTGTTCATAATACAGGGCGTATTTCATGTTCCAATATAAAATTAATATGATGTTCTCTTTATACCCCTAATAAATATACAGTTTTTATTTGCTATTATCTACATACATGCATTGAATATAATAATTAGGGGGTAATCTAGCTATTTTTATCAGGGTAATTTAGCTGTTTTTATTATCTCTTTAATTTATGTGCTAAGAAAAAATACACCTTATAAATTTGAACGGTGAGAGTACAAGAGAGCAATCCATTGATTTCTTTATTCCAATAATTTCTTTGTGCAAATATTCCGGATGCTCTCCTAGATTCTTGCAGAGCTTTTTTTTTAACTGCCAGAGCAAAACTTTATTACGTACTCAAAGTTGACTTAGAATTATTAGAGCAAGTTTAATAAGGCTGATTGTGCTAGCTACAAGGGAATCCATGTCAGCATAGTCCTATGTGGAGGGGAGAGAAAAGGAGAGAGAGAGCCAAGCCAGCTCCTATGCAAGAGTCAGGCTATAGCACAGGAAAAGAGGCGTTATCCATGCATGTACCAATAGAACTAACTGCTATACCCATGCATGTATTAAATTATCAATACCCATGTATGTATTAAATGATTGAGAGCTCTTGTGGAGACAACTTATAGCCAGCTTATTGTATGAGTTAGCTGCATCATTATCTTTTGATGACATGGAAATGTATTAGAGGTAGCAGCTATCTATACTATTAAACTTGCTCTTAAGGATGCAAGGACAAAGTAAACTTGCAGGCACATCCATATGCGTCCACATGTCTTTATTGGACAAGAATTCGGCCGGTCAGGGGCCGGACTAATCCCCTTACCGCCTTACGGGGGATTTGTTTCCTAGTGGTAGGAAACTTCACGGATAATTCATTTTATCTATATTTAAAAATATTTGTATTTATATTTGAGAATATTTATATCTATATTTGAGAATATTCGTATCTATATTTGTATTTGAGACTATTCGATTCGTATTCGATCCGTTTCCTATGCCTATCCGCCAGTCGCCGGTCAGCCTAACCTAGCGGCCAAGCAAAAATACCAAAAAAATCCGAGCGAATTTTGTGATTTGAAATATAAATTTGGACGGTTTGAAATGGTAACTGTTCCGGTAACCGGTCAAAAACCGGTAAAACCGTTAGGAGTTTGTTCTACTGAGATTTGTTACAGGAGTTGTAGGAGGATATTCGTATTCGACCGAATTAAGTATATATTTGATTCGAAGTCATATCCATTATGACATTCGATTCGTATTGGTATTTAAGAATATATCAAATTTGTATTTATATTTATTTTAAAATATGAATTCGTATTTGTATTTAAGACTATTTGATCGTATTGATCCACCTCCATTCCTACTGTTTCCTAAGAGCAACTCCAGCAGTAGCCCTCAAAACAGGGCCCCTACTTTTCATTTGAGAGCTCCTCCTACTTTTGAGGGCCCTATTTTCTGGGCTGCACTCCAGCAGGAGCCCTCAAAACAGGGCCCCTACTTCTCAATTCCCTATATTTCCTCACACACTATATGCACAATACACAATAAAATATTTATGATTTCACAATGAGGGACAATATTTAAATATATGAATTCAAATACGAATATTCAAATTTAAATTCAAATTTGTTCTGAATTTAAATTGAAAGCACAAAGTTCATCACATAACATTCAAATTTGTTCCGAATTCAAATATGAATTCAAATACGAATATTCAAATACGAATTCAAATACGAATATTCAAATTTAAATTCAAATTTATTCCAAATTTAAATTGAAAGCACAAATATGAATTCAAATACGAATATTCAAATTTAAATTCAAATTTGTTCCGAATTTAAATTGAAAGCACAAAGTTCATCACATAACATTCAAATTTGTTCCGAATTCAAATACGAATTCAAATACGAATATTCAAATTTAAATTCAAATTTGTTCCGAATTTAAATTGAAATCACAAAGTTCATCACATAACATTCAAATTCAAATTTGTTCCGAATTCAAATACGAATATTCAAATTTAAATTCAAATTTGTTCCGAATTTAAATTGAAAGCACAAAGTTCATCACATAACATTCAAATTTAAATTCAAATTTTTTCCGAATTCAAATACGAATTCAAATACGAATATTCAAATTTAAATTCAAATTTGTTCCGAATTTAAATTGAAAGCACAAATGTTCCACAAAAAACGAGGAAAGCTGAAAAATGAGAGCCGGAGTAAGGGGCCCCTAGGAATGAGGGCTTGGAGGTCTCATTTGAGAGACCTCCTATTTTTGAGAGCCAAGTAGGGGCCCTGCTGGAGCTCAGTTTTTTGCTCTGGCTCTCAAATCTGAATTTGAGAGCTCAAGTAGGGACCCTGCTGGAGTTGCTCTAATAGAACTGAATCAATCTGCAGTTTTTTTTTTTGGGAAATCAATCTGCAGTTGACTTACGTACAAGACGATGAGATGTTAAAAAATGAATCTGTCCACAAACATACAAAGGGTGGTTTCCAAACTAATAAATGCTACAGAGGAATTGACGGGGGTGTTGACTTGGAACAATTGATGTGGGTTTAAAATAAATCACACGAATGGTACTCAATACATCTTTAATTGAGTATTTTAAAAAGCTAATCTTCAGCATAGTATCGTTTTAGCTAAAATTCATAGCACTTTGAAACATACTTAAAAGTGTTCGAAAGCTACTTCAGATTCACTGGAGAAGAAAGAAGTTGTCTCGTTTCATATTTCAACCTCCAATCCGGACCTTCACTGACAAGCGCGCTCTATTGTTTGTTCATAGGTCAGTTTGCGATTTTTTTAAAAATAATCAAAATTTTAATTGGAATTATAAAAATATACATGTGAATTTTTTTTTTGCACTTTTGACCTCATGTCGCTGAACTATTGGATAACTTGGGCTAGTTGCTCAACCGTTGAGCGACATGAGGTCAAAGGCACCCAACGGGTGGACGACTTTACCATGTCATCCGACCATAGAGCGACTTTGGCACATGTCGCCCAATGGTTGGACGATAATCGTCTAGTCGCCCAACCGTTGGGCGATTGTTAAAAAATATGTAATTATTTATTAATCCGATGGAAATAATTGTGTGGGGTAAATGACAATTGTTGTAGAGAGGTAACATTTAGCAAGTCTTGTTTGTAAGTATTATTTTTTTAAAAAATAAGGCAGACAATATTTGTTGATTCATTTATGATTTTCATATATTATGAGTGGTACAAAATATGTTAGACTCGCAATAACATTTTGTGATCGTCGTATGTTGTTGTAATGCATTAAATTTTCTAAGAAATTTTGTGAGGACGATCAAGGTAGTAATGATTCGTAAGTACAAAGATAAGTGCTATTGCGATGTAATAGATAATTCATGAATCTTTTTTAAAATAGTAAATTTTTATTCAAAAATAGGAAATTATACATACATTTTTTTTGTAATAGCAGCATCCTTTTAACTGAGTGTAAATACATATATGGCCTGATAATCATTTTGGGGGCTCCACCCTCTGAGCACAAGATAGACATATGCTACACAGTACCGTTGATGAAAGATACATAGACATTTCATGCGTACTTGCAGAACTTGTTTTTTCATGTTGTTGGATGTATTGCTACACAAAGAATTGAATGCAAAAAGATGACGAGATTTGATGTTACGAATTAAAATAGACTTTATAATAAAGTTGGGAATAAAATAACGCATAGGGTTTGGTTACACACATAAGAAACAATATCATGTACAATGCAACAAACTGGAGTACTCATACGATACATATGCACTTTTTTGAAATGGAAATAAATTCGACCTTCAGGCTACTTCGGAACGGCCCGACCTATTGCGTGGATCAGGGCCATTTTCCCTTCCTTGTGAGTTCAGTGTTGAACTCCTCAGCGGCCTCTTTGGCTTTGGCCACCATTTTTCTCTTTTTCTCGCGCTCTCTATGCATGCACGTCTTGAGAAGAGCTTTCGTCTCCCGACATATACACTTGATTTACTCATTGTTGCGGAGCTCCTCCTGGAGGATCTCGCAGACTCTTTTGATATTCCACTCCTCGTAGTCGAGAGTCAACTGATCATGTGGGTGAATCTCTAGGGCGATCCACTTGTGGTAGGCATATAGTGGCTCTGAGAACTACGGGCAGATATGAGAAGTTGTTAGTGCGTACTTTGAAAGATAAATAGTAGGGGAATACACTATAACTGGTCCTTATTGGCTACTGATAGCTACTCGTGTCCCAACGATGATTGTGATAGTTACAGGAGTAGTTTGCGCAACCCCAGTAAAGGATACCCAGGCTGAGCCACTACTTAGCCTTGAATAACTTGTATGGGTCTCTGCACCAACAGAGGGGGGCGTCTCCCCCTCGGGTGGGTATTGCGGCGAACGCTCGGTTGGAATGTTTAGGACGGGGTTGCTGTTATGGGAGGCGTCATTTCGGGGAGGTGACCTCCTAGAACACTCCATTTGTTTGTCTCGAGCCATAGTAGCCCTTACTTCTTCGTCGTGGGCTACAACAAACCTTGCTAGTTTTTGGGTCTACTCACATTGCTTCATCATCTTGTCTCATTGCTTCTTCTGCCTCTTGTCCATCTTGAAGTGGTGAAGCAAGCTCCGGTGTAATGTTGGATTTGGTTGTGTAGTGTTTTCTCTCAGATCTCTTCCACCTTCTTTTATAAGCCAAAGGGTGGGCCTAGTGTGGTTAATTTTATATGAGTAGCCTATGAGGTAGAGTGTTATCTTGTCTTTCTGAAAAGTTGTCGGTGAGGTAGAGTGTTGTCACGTCTTACATTGTAGGAAGCTATCATATCTTGCTTTGCACAGTCCTATCTTTTCAATCTGAAAAGCTGAGGAGGTATAGTATTATCATGTGAATGTGAAAAACAGGCGAGGAAAAGTGTTATCATGTCTTACTTTGTGGAGTATTGTCACGTCCTGCTTTGCACACTGGGTGATTCGTGGACCAGCGTAACATCACGTCCTGCTTTACACAGTCCTGTCTTTTCGGTCTAAAAAGCTGAGAAGGTATAGTGTTGTCATATCAATCTGAAAAGCTGGTGAGGCAAAATGTTGTCACGTCTTACTTTACGGAATTTTATTACTATGCAAAGCTGGCCCGTCTGGTGTAGTCACAGCGCAATGTTGGCTCGCCCGATCTAGTCACTGTGTAAAGCTGTCATATTTGGTCTAGTCAATGCGTAAAACTGCCCAATTTGGTCTTCTCACTGCGGATGGCTGGCCCGTTTGGTGTTGTCACTGTGCAAGGCTGGCCCGTCTGGTCTTGTCACTACTCAAAGTTGACACGTTTGGTCTTGTTAGTACATAAAGCTGGCCCTCTGGTCTCCTCACTGCATAAAGATGCTCCACGGGCTATAAAATGCAAGGCCCATGCTCTGAAAGTAGGAGCACTCGACCCTTCCAATTTTAGAAAAAAAAGAACATTCTTCATCCTACAGTAACATAAAATGATAGACACTGAGGCCGAGAGGTTAGTCCAATCGGGGTCACCAGAGCAAGGCATTTCCCTTGAAACGAGGGAGGATTTCAGCCTAAACTATCGCTTGATACCAAATAAGCATGCTCGTCGTGTACAGAAAGACCCTCAACATCCATCGTATTCCATACCTGCAGTATGGGACCTTTGTCCTTATCAGAAGAGTCGTCGCCATCCTCTTCTAAAGCTTCCTCCTCAGTCTAGGCCGTCTAGTCATCAATCTCTATCTGACAAACAATGCTGTCGGCATACTCCCCTACGTCCGCCTGTCCAGTTGGCTCAACTTGCATAGTATGATCTTCATGATTAGCCTCAGCAACATCTGCATCCGCTTGTCGGATGGGTTGAGCGTGCGATGTGCGATATTCTAGTTCTGCCTTCGCAACATCGCCCACCATGTCCCCTTCATGAACCACGTGTTGCGCGCTCGAGCTGCTCCCACCGACTGGACCTCCTGTGTCTCCCTTCGGACATGGTTGCACAAGTAGTATACACTCGTAACAATGTTGCCGGTAGCCTTGCACAAAGCCTATCCATGCAAGCGTGCACATTAGTCTTCTCAACTCCCACCGAATGTCTGTGGTAGACCGACTCCAAAGCCCATGTAGGACGACACTACACACCTCGGAGTTCAAAGAGAAACTGTGTGTGAACCAGTCTAGGACATCTCCGGTTTGAGCATTCTTCACGTCTGGGAGTACCATATGGACTTGCGAAAAACTGCTCAGGTCAACACCAATGGACCTTCACGAATGTTACCAACACTATAATGCACTTTCAATGTTGTGGGTTCCTACATAGCTGATTTCTCACTGCAAATATTACCATTTATCAATATGCATTCACTAAATACGTGTCAAACAAATATGTAGCTACATGTTGCCTATATTTAGATGAGAACAAGAACGGATAAACCTATTACCTTCATACAAAGACCTTTTCTTCTTATCGACGGGCTTCCTTCATCTTACTCTCTAACCTCACGAGCTCCTCTCTTCTCCTTCACTCCCTCTCCTGAGCTCCTCTACTTCTCCCCGTCTTGGTCTCTCCCTCTCCCGAGCTTCTTTGCTTCTCCTTCTCTCTCTTTTTTTGCTTCTCTCAAGCTACCCTCGATTTTCTTGTGAGAGAAATGAGGAGAGCCCGTGAGGGTGTCGAGTTAAAGAGAAAAGAACATAGTAGTAGTCCAACAGTTCGATGACTTGAACATGTCACCCAACAGTGGGGCGACTAATGGAATAATTGCCCAACCGTTGGGTGACATGGTCAAGTCGCCGAACCATTGGGCAACTTGGCTACGTGTCACCCAACAGTTGGGTGACTAGCCCAAGTCGCCCAACCGTTTGGCGACATACGATCAAAAGTGCAAAAAATTAAATCGTAGATATATTTTTGTAATTTCAAATAATAAATTGATTATTTAAAAAACAATTCTTAGTTTGCAGTATAAGGCCCTGTTTGTTTCCACTTAAGATTATTATAATCTAGCTTATAGGTGGGGATTATATAAGTTAGCTTATAATAAGCTGGTGGGAAATAAGCTGTCAGGTGTTTGGCAGCCTGGATTATCAGAGTTATGGATTGTTGTATTCGAATGTTTAAAGACTACAATGCCCCTGGGAGAGAGGCACGGGAGTTGGGGGTTGGATGAATGGCAAAGGTGGGTAATTTCCTAAAGTTTTATGGTCATTAAGATAAAAGGTAGATCTATAAGCTGAAATAAGCTCCTTTTTGAGCTTATTAGATTACAATAATCTGGGCTATTAGATTATAATAAGTTACCTTATAATCTGAGCTGTTTGTTTCCACTTATGATTTATAAGCTAGATTATAATAATCTTAAGTGGAAACAAACAGGGACAATTCCATCAGCTCAGGTCATGGCTTCTCTTCGCGGAATTAGCTTACAAGACAATTACAACCCAAAGTGTGCGCCCGACATTAGAAATAGCAACAGGGCTATTCCTATGAAAAATACCCTCTTACTCTTACTTCCTATTTGCCAACTATCGAGGCAACTTTCCTCCTATCCCCATCCCCACCGTGGTATTGGTGAGAAACAAGGTCTAATAAGAACCTAAATTCGAATAATAGTGACATAATTCCATAAATTATCATACAGTTATGTAGAAATCATAAATTTATTACTATAAAAGATGGTAGAATAATACTAAATGTGTTATATAATATATATTATATCAAAATATATTAGGTAAGAGACAAGTTACTTATATTTTCGATATGTATATGCATCAACTTACGTGTATATGAGTGTATATTAGAGTATAGCGGGGTGCCCACATACCCATCCCCTAATAGCCTACTAGTATAGTGCCCGTGCTAACGCTACGGTAAAATACAAAATACGATAAAAATTCGGATAAAAATCAGCAAAGAAATCAAAACATTGGTTAGATTTTGATTTTAGAAAAATTTAGAAATTTGTTTCATTCAATTCGGAGTTAAAATGAATTAGTTATGGTCGGCTGAAATCCTCTGTTGGAATAAATTCGGAAAAAGATGAAAGTCTAACAGGCGGGACCCTCAGCCGAAGGCAAGACGACAGCATGGTCGTGGAGATTACGTGGTCGAAAATCGACCGCATGGCTGTGAGTTCAACCGCCGGCCGTAAACGATTACGTGGTAGGAGGGACTTACGACCACGACAAATATCGGCAGGCGTGGTCGAAAGGTGTTCGACCACGGCAAAATCCCAGCATGCGGGATCGAGAGGCGCCTACCACCACGGCAGAGGAACAATGATTTTACGAACACGTGGTAAAATCACTGACGCGGTCGAAAGGCGATCGATTGCGGCAAAATCGATTGATCGTGAGGTCAGGAAGCAATACGACCAGATTGGTGAGAAGTCGAAGGTGATTTGCAGGTGAACGTGGTCGGCGGTCGGAGAGTGCTTCGACCACGTTGTGCAGGGGTGAACGTGGTCATAAGGCGCTACGACCACGTTGGGAATGGTCGATGAGGCTTCAACCGCGAGTGAGTCTAATACATCACATAAATATATATTCACATGACAGTGTCTGCTCATCGACCGTAACAAAACAAAACAAATCAAATCAGGGTGTTAACGATGGATCCTATTATCAAGCAACAGATCTAGGGCCAATTCGTCAATTTCTACATCAGTTAATTCCGCCATTACTGATTGCTCCTCAACACCGGCCGCCGTACGTACAGGCTAGCTACTACCGATTGTTCATTAGTAACTGGCCGAGGAGAGCCGGAGAGAGGGATGCCGGCGAGGCAGCAGGGCGGCGGGAGCACTGGTCAGGCGTGCGCGGCGTGCAAGTACCAGCGGCGGCGCTGCACGGCGGGCTGCCCGCTGGCGCGCTACTTCCCGCACAACCGGCCGCGGCTGTTCCGCAACACGCACCGCCTCTTCGGCGTCAGCAACATCCTCAAGACGCTCGACCGCGTCGGCCCCGACCGCAGCAACGACGCCATGCGCGCCATCGCCTTCGAGGCCGACGCCTGGGACATGTACCCCGCCCACGGCTGCGTCGCCATCATCGCCGTGCTCCTGCACCAGCTCCACCGGGACGAGGCCCAACTCCACCAGCTCAACGCCCGCCTCCACACCTGCCGCACAGGCCGCAACATTGCCCAGGCGCTGCCACCGCCGTCGATGGAGAACAACAATAACATCATGTATCATCATCATCAGTTATATCATCATAACAATGACGACATTGCTGCATCACTACTGTGGACGACGCAGCCGCAGTACGACAGCAGCAACGCCGTCGACATGGCAGTTGGCGTCCCACAAGAACAAGATCATCATCACTTCTTGTTGGACACCATATATGGAAACAGAGCTGTGCCTAAAACAAAAGCAATGTAAATCAACGCTACTTGCAGGATGATGATTTCGTAAACAACATAACGTAGCTAAACAACCATCTGAATTAGGCAACCGAATCCGAAAGTTTCTTCATACCTAATCGATCCCCACCCTTTGAAAGAGACCCTCAGGTGGAAGTCAAAACTGGAACCAAAACAATAACTGTATCAGGCGATACATCTTAAGGAATATAAATGCAACCAAAGGGATCGTAATTGCCACCGAAGTCGTAAACGCCAAGGTGGTCGTAAATGCCAACGTGGTCGTAAATACCGTAAACACCAAAGTGGTCGTAAATGCCACCGAAGTCATAAACGCCAAGGTGGTCGTAAATGCCACCAAAGTCGTAAATACCGAGGTGGTCGTAAATGCCAACGTGGTCGTAAATACCGCAAACACCAAAGTAAAAAGTATTACGACCACTGTGGTCGAAAGCTATTACATAAAAAGCATACAACTGCGTAAAATGTAAAAGAAATATAAACAGAAAAGCATGGCATACAGAAACCTAATTTGGTACGCGGATAAACTAATTTAACAAAAATTTGGAAGAGGTCTAGTGCAACAACAGCTATCGGTGGGTATGAGATCATCGCCGTTTGTATAAGCAAGGTTTCAACTGGGGCCAATCAATGTTTTTCACCACCTTACTCTTTTCCTGTAGAGACATGCCAAACCACGGTATTCAGTGGGAAAATATAGCTCAAATATAAACTGCAAGTGATCCAATCGTTAATTGTGAGGGGTAGTTAAGGTAGGAAATAGTGTAACCGACCTTTTTCCTGAAATAAAACAGGATGAACATTTTGTTTTTCGCGTCCTGCAGAAAGGAGCCAATCACCAATTAGAAAGCATGAGGGAACTCTTCTCTTTTCAAATTATTAAGTATACTCGTGTCAATACAAAACAAAATGTATATCAGAAACTATCAATGTATTATATATTAAAAGAATCCAAACAAACTGGAAACCCATCGTTAATCATGTAGACTTTCAAACATGGAAAAACGATACATCAATGAAAACATTTCAGAACCACAGTTGCATACCAGCTCCACAAAGAGAAAGAGTAGGCGTAAAAATAATATTGGTTTCTGAAGCACATGCTCAGGATGCAATGTTTAAAGCCATGACCTCCCATGTCTCCAAGTCCTCATCCATTATTAGTCAATGCACTAAAGCAACATTGCGGCTCCAAATAGTTAGTGGTACCCAGCCATTTTCACATTGTGGAACGTAGCATAAAGTGAGAAGACAACGGGGTTTTTGTGCCTGCCACATGATTTTTACCTTACCAAATATGACAACTTGTGTATCCGGATATCAAGGAAAACAGAGTTTAGTATCAGAGCGTGGCAATTCAGTCTTCAAGGACATAAGCCTATGGACTAATCTTTCATTCCAGTCACTTCAGCATGACAAGATTGACACTGATACAGATGTACAAGCAATTTTATGGGGGATAGCCTTACTGGTGAATTCTTGATTTCCTGCATAAACTCAGAAAGTGCTGCATCTACTTGCTGCCTTATCTCATGACTGGAATCACTCAGCATATTAAATAAACCTGCAGGGGGCAGCAAACACAAGGTTGTTGAACTGTCAATACAAGTAATACACTGAGGGAAAAGAGAGGCATTACCATCAAGAAAATCAGGAAGGAAGCCAAGCATGTCAATATCAGGTACACTGTCTAACACTGTTATCCACCCCACCAAAAATTGTCTTACATAGGGATTCAACACGTTCATGCGCTCTCTCAAGAGTAACAAAATCAATGTAGGATACCTGGACTCAATCTACATTGTCTTGTTAGTATTGACACATCTAAAAATTAATACATGAGCAATCACAACCCTTTCTTGTTTCTTTTTCTGATTCCCTTCAAGAGTCTTTCAGGTATTTGATAAACTAACCACATGAATTAAGAAGCTAAGCCAATAGTGGTAACTTGTGCCATGGCCAGATAAATGTGGAGCTGATTGCACTGTGAAGCAGCAGCCTCCGAGGGGCAGTATGGGCACTTGAAAGGTCTGGAGCTGCTCTTTGATAGCTTCATTACCGATTGCTTCGATACAACATGGCCGCAAGGCATCAGCATGGGAGGGTTCTCATCACTTGACTGCTCTCTGAGCACTGGGCATACAAAGACAGAGTGGTACTGGAACCAAGTGGGCCCTTGCATACTTTAAAGCCTCGTCTCTACTTCCTTTAGTGAGTATCTCGACGAACTGAAGCTGATGAAGCTTCAACTCAAGCATTGACCCATTCTGCAACAGTTGATCATGGTTCTTGGCAGCCCAACTGAGGGCAGGCTCGAGGTTTCTAGCTTGCATCGCTTCAAGTATTCCATACATCTCCTGGAATTGTAATTTCAAGTAAGTCCCATCTGATTCACCACACTCACGAACGAAGGAATCTCCAAGATCAAAGAGCCCTTGACGGTAGAAATGGTTCACTATTATGCTATTTATTGTATGGACCTCAAAATCCACATTTCTGTATGCCTTCGATATGTCTGGACTGAAAGACTTCTCCAGGAGCTTGAGACATTTGCTTAGGGCAACATTCAATTCCTTTTGACAGCCTTCGAGTTGGTTTAATGGTGCCATTTCGTTCAGCTTGGCCTTCAGCTCTGCAAGGATGGATGAATGGTCAACACTGCCCATGGAATTTGTATTCATCATCTGCATCTTCGCAATTGCCCGCTCAACTTCATTCACTATCTGATTAATAGCTTCCTGAGCCTTAGCAGAAGATAATGAATGTTTTTCAACAACTCGGTCAAACGCCTCTCTTAGACTGTCAAGCTCCATTGTATGACTGTAATGCACCCAACTAAGCAGCACAGCTTTGGCACTGCCCTGTACATGTCAAAAACAACATATATATAAGTAATATATATATGTCAAACACAAATTTGTTTATATTATGATGACTTTGTCTGATTAGGTTGCCTACTGTTATAATGATTACACCATCTCTTGCTCGAACATTAGCAATCAGCATGCATACCCAAGTATTCTAGGATGTGCGTGCTCATTTGTATTGCTGCCTGCACACCTGCAGTTGATGGCACACGTTTCAAATCAGAGGGCTAAATCGCAAAAACAACTCTTCCTCTGTTAAGAGCCAGTTAACCCTAACAGATCGAATCGACCCGGCGTGCCCTAACAGATCGAATCGCTCCCGTGCCTTCTGCGCACGCCGCCGCTCCCGTGCCTTCTGCGCACGCCGCCACCCCAACTCGCGCCTCCCTTCCCCTGCCTTCTGCGCAAAAGAGACGTGCTCTCGCCCTCTCTTCGTTGCCGCCTCCGCCTCCTCGCCGTCGCCGGCTGCGAGCCATCGGGGGAGCGCTCTTCTCCTCCGCCTTCACACCGTACCGGCTGCAAACCATCGAGAGAGGAGGGGAGAGGGGAGAGGAGGGGGAGGGAGAGGAGGTGTACCTTGCTGCTACTGGAGAGGACGCCGAGACGGGAGCGACGAGATGGAGGCCCCGCCGCCTAGGGTTCCAGGCGAGGTGAGTACTCTTCGCCCTTGTCTCTCTGGTTTAGCCGCCGCTCCCGTCTCAGTTCTGGTTTTGCTCGGGTAGACCTAAGGCGGACGAACGGCAAGGCGGGGGCGACGCCTTGACCCCCTGAGCCGCCTTACCGCTTAGGCGACGCTTAAGCGTCGCCTAAGCGACACCTTAATAAGCATGCTAATATCATGTTTAGTTTTGAATGTTTGTCATAACATACATTTATTTTCGATATTCTCGCCTTTTTACAGGATGCCTTTCTTGAGAGCACAATGTATAATAAAATTATGATAGTGTTCATCTATCAATGAAAATTTCATATTAAGAAAGGTAAGAGTTTTTTGTTATATAGAGCTCTAACATTTAGAATTTCATCTACAGCATTATAATCTAGGCAACCTTTTGGCCCCATTATAATCTATGCATCACAGGAACCCGTATGCAGGTTGCAGTTACTTTGACATCCTTGTCATTCTAGGAATGGAGGAGAATAAAGTTAGGACATTCATGTTTGCTTAAAGTGCCAGGTTTAAGAGAAAAGTTTGATGGAGTAATGCAAAGACTTTCTAGGACAATGGGCAGGCTTTCACTTACCCAGATTTTTCTAGTCTCCTTCACCATTTTCATCTCCTCCTCATTATACCCGTTTTCAAGGATTGGTGCATTATGTGAAAATATGTTAAAAGCATACTGCAGAAGGAAAAACACATTCAGCATGATGAGCGGATGAAAAAAAGTAATTAGAATTGAGTTCAGGTCAGGATATTACGGAGTTACAACCTGTTGGTTGAAAATGTTGCATGTTGGTGCCTTCCCTTCCAAGACCTAAATAAAAACGTCGATCATGTAACTGAATTAGTACTATAACTTTTCCGTGAAAAAAAGTACCACAACTGGAAAGAGCGGCATAGTAAGTGAAAAATGTTTACCTCTTGAGTCTGAAGTTTGAGTTCTTCCATGGCTGCAGCACCAGCACCACTTGCTGCTTGATACGTGCTGACAACCATCCTTAACACCTGCCACATTGACAATCAACATATTGCCATCAATTTGTTTGGTCAGTAAGTCAGTACACCCAACAAGCAAACATTTACATATCAAATACACATCATAGTAGTCCTCAAGCAGCAGTAAGCAGATTATAAAAATATTCTAGCTCACACACTACAAATGATGTTAAGAACTCAAGCAGACCAGGGCACAGAAATAAGAATATTAACTATGATCAATTTATGGCCGGTACTCCCTACTGACAAGCTTAGTATGATCTCGTCAAGCACTATTAAGGATCTGACCAAATTCCACAGCTTGGAGCTCAGAGATATCATAATTCAGCGAAATGCATTGACAGATGCAAAATTTCTTGTGCCTCTGAAACGTAGAAGCATAACTAAAGCTTATCTTTGTTGGCTTAAAGCCTTAAACTGCTTTAGTGGAAGATTCACAAAGCCAAACACATGTGAGCAGGAAATGAAGCAAGTGCAATGTTACCGAATTCCATTCTGACCTTTTACCTTTTCCAATTAAACCAACTCAGTTCAGATGCACCAATCTTTGGTCTCAGGCACTGCTTCTTCTAAAGATAACCTTTGATTTCAGATATTAATTCTTTCAAAGATCACACTTTTGTTTGGTTTCAGGCATCAGAATTTCAAAGATGAGATTAATCTTTGGTTCTGGGCATCCAAGCCTTAGAGATTGTACATTTCTACATTTATAGGATTCAGGTACCACTAAGATCTTTCTTAGTTTCACGTATGAAATGTTAAAGAAAGCAGGTAGTTATCTCTGGTCTCTACCATAATTCATTCTCCTAAAGATGACACTTGCGTAATCCCAAGTGCCAAAATGTGATACCTTGGCGTGGCGATGCAGTGGCGTGGCAGCCATGAGGCAGATGATGGTAGAGCAGTTAGGGTTCGCCACAATAGTCCCTTGCCCCAGCCGGACGTTCGACATGGCCTCGGGATTGACCTCCGGGATCACGAACGGCACCTCGGGGTCCATCCGGAAGGCGGAGCTGTTGTCCACGACGACGGCACCGCTGGCGACGACGGAGATGACGCCAGTGTCCGCCGGCTGGCCACCGCCCTGCGGGTGGAAGACGGTGGCGTCCAGCACCACCGCTCGCCGGCCGCCCTCCTCCTGCAGACACCCCACACCCGGGGCTTAGTAAGGGTCTAGAGTTTCGAGCCATCTGCCCCTCGTGGGGGGAATAGGGGAGGGAGAGGAGGCGCGGGGGAGCGGCGGGAGCGGAGATCGGGGAGGATGGGGGGAGCGGAGGTGCGGGGAGCGGTGGGAGCGGAGACGCGGGGAAGGCGAGGAAGCGGAGGCGCGGGGGAGCGGCGGGAGCGGAGGCGCGGGGGAGGCGGAGATGGGGGAGGATGGGGGGTGGCACGGTGGAGGATGGGGGGAGGCGCGGTGGAGGATGGGGGAGGCGGAGGGAGGGGAGGCGCGGTGGAGGACGGGGGGAGCGGAGGGAGTGGAGGCGCGGGGGAGAGGTGGAGATGGGGGAGCGGTGGCGCGGTGGAGGACGGGGGGAGTGGAGGGAGTGGCGGCGCGGTGGAGGATGGGGGGAGCGGCGGGAGTGGAGGCGCGGGGGAGAGGCGGAGATGGGGGAGCGGCGGGAGTGGAGGCGCAGGGGAGGAGCCGGCGCCGTCGTCGCCGTGCACGGGCGTGGGGGAGAGGTCGCGGTTCCAGTCGGCGCCTCCGCCGTCGTCGCCGAGGTCGTCCTCGAGGTCGTCGTAGGGCTGCGGCTCGGGCGAGGGGTCGCGGGCGTCGGCGCGGGGTGGGGAGGAGGAGGCGGCGGCGGAGCGGAGGGGTGGGGGAGGAGGAGGAGGCGGCGACGGCGGAGGAGCGGGGGAGGAGGCAGCGGAGAAATCAGAGGGGCGGAGGCGCACGGGTTCGGTGGGGGAGGCCGGCGGCGGCGGAGGAGGAGGGAGGGGAGGAGGCGGAGGAGGGGTGGGGGAGGAGGAGGCGGCAGTGGGGGGAGGGAGTGGCGGCGAAATCCAAGGAGAAGGGTGGGGAGGGCGGTTCGGGAGGAGGGTGGGTGGGGAGGGGTACTGCAGATCTATTGAAGGGTGACCGTCGGATATGGTTGAGTAAGGAGAGAGAATAGAGGAGAGTTAATCTGGTGCGTACGTTTTTACGATGGTGTATTTCTGGGTGCATATTGTGGTGTGGACGTAGTTAAGGTTATGACTGTGGAGCAGGTAATTGTTGGGTGGATGTAGGATAATTTTAACTGGTGGTTTATTAGTTTAGATTATTAGTTTAGATAGGGGAATTCTCCACATGTTACCGGGGAGTGAAGTTCCCGTTGCCATCCCTACCCGACACCTGCCATTTATGCCAGTGCTTGCCAAAGGAAAGACCATTTCCATAATTTCTACAATTCTCCACCAAATCTATATTTTCCACATTTTCAAAGATTGTTTTATGTAATTTTCCATAATCTTCAAAGCTAAAAGCTGAACAATTTGCTAACCAAAACTATATTTTCTCTATGCTTATACGGTTATACCACAGTAATATAGCTAAGCTAGCCTAAGTCGACAAGGTTGTTCAGTTTGATACTAAGGGATATCCACCTAATTTACACTATTAACTAGGAATTTGAAAGCAACATAGGCATTTAACTAATTTACGTTAAGCATAATAGTTTGTGAAAGCAACATGATTATGTTTAAATTATCAGATTAATATGATTAAGGGAATAACTTGCCTTGATTCGAAAGGTCACGATCAAGGGGGGTTTCGGATTCTAGCTTGAAATCAAGCGAATACGGGTAAATACAAACAACTATAAATAATTTCAAATTCAAGTCATATTTTGATATTTACAAGTTGGAGCTGACTTTGATAATTTTAGGAATCCAGTGGGACAAGAAGTGATCAATTGGAGAGTGAGAGCGGAGCTCTGGAAAGTAAACTCGAGAGGAAAATTAAGAAAATGACAGAGGAGAGAAATCAGGAGACTATGAAGGAGGACCCACATGTTAGCCACACAACATTCTCTTGGATTTTAAAATGATGACCAGCAAGCTTGGCCTATGAAATAGACAGAGGGGCGGAAGGGCTGATAGGTTGGCCCCACGTGTCATTGGCAAAGAGAGGGATGGTGGCCATGTCTCCTCTGGATGAGCTCGTTGTGCCGAGGGAGCCCTAGTGAGGCAGTAACAATGATGAAAATGGGGGTAGGGGCAGAGGCAACGAGCTTGGCATGGATGATGGAGACGCACCAGAGAAGCTCATCAGTGGACACTAGAAGGCGACAGGGATGGGTGAGCTCGGCTGTGGCGAATACGAGCCGAAAAGGCCGCGAGCCCGCGACCACTTGAAAAGCTCAACGACGAGACAGAGAAGTGTGTTGGTGGTGAAGATTTGTGGCGATGGTGCAAGGAGGGAAGCTGGCAATGGTGGCCGGTAGCAGGGAGGCTTGAAATTGATGGTGAGGACAGCAACAACGCACCTACTCAAGGTAGGGGAAGGCCTAACATGTGGGTCTTACCTATCTGAAAATCATTTGAGATTAAAATTTTAATAGATAAATCCTATAAAATTTGTATACCTATCAACCTTACCACTAATAGCGATTTTTACCAAAATTATGCACGTGCATAATAATTTTTGAACACAACATACATAACACTAAAATATGGGCTCAACATAGTTAAAAGGGGTGCTTCCCTTACTCATTTAACTCTTGTTTTTGCTCTAGAACAAATTCAAGAATTTCTGGGGCACCAGTATGTATTCGACAAAAAACAAAGTATTGCAAATAAGGGCCAAATAAACTCCAATAGAGAGAAAATTCAAATGCTTTGCAGAATATGAAAGAGCATGATTTTAGAACATTTATAGATAAAAAATCGTTCAATTTGGAGTTTGTATGCAAAGTTATAAGTATTTCAATTTGGTTCAGTTTGAACATGCTGAAAAAGAAAAAGAAATATCGTGCTTAACTGGTGACATCGAAGGCTTAATTTTTGTAAATATACTTTTCTTAAGATGAAGTGTGTTGCTATTTAAATTGAATGTGCATTTCTTAATTTTAGATTTTTAAAATGTTTTGAAGGACCAGGCCCACTGGCCATGACTCAATTCATTCATTCAAGTTTAAAAAAAAACTAACATGCAGATCCCATATGGCAGTGACTCGGTGTGAAGATGGGCTAGCTAACAAGTGGGCCCACCTAGCAGATAGAGAAAACAGGGGAGGTCAATGGCGGTAGTGGCCAAGCTCATTGTCGAGCTCGCTAATGGCAAGGTGGTGATGAATTGGCCTTAGAAAGTGGCAAAATCGGATCACGAGGTCATGGTGAAGCTACTGGTGGTGGCAATGGCCAGAAAGATGGATGGGGGTGGCATTGCAACAGCGGAAAGTGGCGGCAGTGAGCAGAGCTCCATGGATTTGGGTGGTAGAGTAAGGAAGAATTCATTCAGGGCGTGGGTAAAAGGTTATAGGGGCTAAGACGATGCATGCGGGTGTGTCTCGGGGACCAATGGTCATCGGAGTATATTTTGGACACATTTGGACCCCTAAACACCCGAAATTCCATTTTTGGCCCCCAAATCAAAAAAATGCCAAATCTGGACCCCTCCCGAGCGCACGTTCGCCCTGGAGCCGCCACGTGTCCGGTTGTGCGGTGTGGTACCGCACGACCGCACTGTAGCACGGGTCGTGCGGTACCACACCGCACGACCCGCCTGCCCCGAGCGCCGGCCACGCGACTGCCCCCTCGAGCGCGCGACCGCCCGCACCGACCGCGCGTCTGCCCGTCTGACCGCGCGATTCCCCTGCCGACCGCGCGATCGGGACACGTGGCGGCACACGGAGGACGCGCGGTCGGGAGGGGTCCAAAAACGGATTTTTTTTGGTTTGGGGGCCAAAAATGGAATTTCGGATGTTTAGGGGTCCATATGTGTCCAAAATTCATGTTATTGCGGCGCACGCATGGATAGCTATGAAGACGTCTCAGCTACGATGGCTACGAGCAAAGAACCTCAAATCTAAAGAGTGTGCTAGCTTGAGGTGGCGACTAGGAGCTCACCGGAGGGTTTGGTAGCAGAGAGGGGTTGAGGTGGTTGGTCGGCGGTGA
This sequence comes from Dendrocalamus latiflorus, assembly GCA_017311315.1. NCBI lineage: Eukaryota > Viridiplantae > Streptophyta > Magnoliopsida > Poales > Poaceae > Dendrocalamus > Dendrocalamus latiflorus. The sequence continues at coordinate 50,992,295 of CM029642.1, read as the reverse complement.
ACAGTGATAGAGGCAATGGGTTCCACGTCGATGGCTTACTACGATGAAAGACATGCCAATAGCATGGGTGGGTTAGCTTCCTCACTGGCTGGAGATGGTTGGAGAGAAAATAATCAATCTGAAACTCACCGGAGAGAGAATGGCTAGCAACAACAATTTTGGCCAGAGGTGAGGGCGACGATGAACTTATGACAATGAGGCTGCATTCAACCGCAATCAAGTGAGGAGTTGAGCTAGATTAGATGAGAGACAGGATTGAACATAGGAAAAACTCATTGACGTGGAGATTGCCGTGGGGTGTGCTCGCCGACGCTGAGGAAGATGGCACTGTTCCTAGCGAACCTCAAGGATTCAAACCCCAATCCTTTGAGAGGAAGCAGGGAATGGCGAGCTGAGGAGAATGACATGGGGGGGGGGGTGGCTTAAATACTAAAGGGAACAACATAAGAAGGTAAGGAGAAAATGACAGCCGTGGTGATACATCATGGCGTGCTAGCTTCTCTGCTAGAATAGACAAGAGAATAGGAGAAGAAGGGGCATCGGGCGTTGTGGTTGACAGCAACTAGTGGCATGAGTGCCAGTGAGCTCACGTGGGTGGAGATTTATACGTCGGACGACAATGGCAACGCGGGAGCAACACATGCTCCCCTACGGGTTGGCGGTGAGGGGCGGTGGTGAGTTGAGGTGGCGCAGAGGTGTTGGCGAGCTCGATGGGCCCATTGGCAGTGACGGTAGGATGGGCTAGCAAGCGAGTTACAGTGGCGAGGGAGCCAGGCACAAGGTGGAAGATAATGCCTGACAGGTGACAGGTGGGCCCTATACGTCGGTGACAGAGGGAAGAAAGAGAGAGGTAGCACACTTTGCAGAAGTACGCCTTCGTGAGGAGAAAATGAAATTTGGGGAGCAAGAGGTGGCTCGGGCTGAGGACAACGCACGGGCCAGAACAAGAAGATGGGCCGGGTTATTTTACTGTTTAATCCTAGGGCTAATTAGTTTTTTAATTTATTTTTTGAACTAAATTAAGTCTAGAAATCAAGTTCAAGTTTGTAAAATTAGTAAACCAACTCCAAAAATTATGAAAATTTTTAAGAGATACTTTAGATTATTTATAACTCAATTAAATTATTTAAAGGATCTGTTAAAGTTTTCATTAATTTTTAAAATTCGAAAACAACTGCTGAAATTTATGGAAACAATCTATTTAATGATAAAAATTTTGGGAAATTGCTCAAAAATTTAGAAATGCCCATTTGAAATTACTTAAGTAGATTTGAGAAATTTTGGAATGTTATAGAAGGGGAACAAATAGCGAATTCGTCGTGGGATGGCTGTTGTCCCGACATGTTTGTGTGAGCTATTTTCATTGTAGACGGGAGGGCTGCGTAGAGGGGAGAGGTAGATGGACCACTACTACCATCAATTTCTTTGAAGTTGTAAAGATATAAGCCCATGTACCCCCTCATTGTAACACTGACTTCGTTATGTGATTTTTATTAATTTAGCTAAGGCTAAGGCCGTGTTAGCATCATATTGTGAGGTCTCTATCCTATTGTTCTTGTGAATTCCTTTTGAATTAGTGAGAGCTTTCCTGTGTCTACTCTTGTGTGCTCGAGTAGATTGGTTCAAGTGTGTGGTTTTGGAAATATATTTGTCGCAGGTTACTATGTCAACAGTGGTTGATGCCATCGATTCGTATAATTACACATATCCCACGTCGTAAAGATCAGACAACTCATATCATGCACCTTCCTTGATTGCCAGGTCCTAGCGCGAGCCATATCAAAAAGACAGTTTCTACAAAAACCGGGACACTGGATGATTAGGCCTCTCTTGCTTCAGATCACAGAACTTTGCCGATCCATGCAGGTACACTTCATCTATGTCATTAGACGGAACAATCCGGAAGCTGATCTTTTGGCTAAGCAAGCTTTGAAATTGCCTTTCAGCTTCAAAGAGCGAAATTGTTGTACCTCTTCTCATTCCACCAGCTGCCCAATATTGGCAGCAACTTTGCCATGAAAGTATGTAACATCCTGTGTTTCCAATGAATTCATCCCTTAGGGCATGTACAATGGTATAAGTTAGTTACTAGCTCTAAGATAACTTCTCCAATGATATTAACTTTTAGCACATAGCTCATAACATGAATAGTACCACATGACATCCTCATATAATCTTGCAATGTGTGTATGAGACTAGCTCTTGATCAAGAGCTAGCTTTTCTCTCTCTTCTATTAAAATATGAAATAATATGTTTAGAGCTAGCTTATAAGTCACCATTGGACATGCCTTTACAGGCCTTTTGATCTTCCAAAAAAAAGTGTCTATGTTCTGATGGAACCTATATCTGCCTCGCGAGTCGCGATGCAGCGGATCCTTTTCCCACACGAGACGAAAGTTCGTAGTCATTTTGCAAGTTACAAGTGTTAGTCACCCACTGGAGTGACTAGACTTTGTCAAAGTCTTCGAAAGCTAATTCAGATTCATTGGAGAAGGAAAAAAAGTTACATATAGCTGTCTCGTTGCATTTTTCATAGGCCAGTTTGCAGTACAAGCTTAAACGGCACACGCGCGGCTGCTCTTCGCACACCAATCCAGACCTTCACTCATCAGGGCGCTCTGTTGTTCATAGGCCAGTTTGCAGTACAAGCTTAAACAGCACACGACTGCTCTTCGCGGAATTAGCTTACAAGACAATTCCATCAGCTCAGGTCAGATTATATTTCTGCCTAAAGAAAAGTGATGACGAAAAGGAAATTTTCCTGATACGGAAGTTTATTTATTATCAGAAAAAGAAAACCAGTTTAAAGGGAAAACCAGTTTACTCAGTTCTATTTGCTCAGTATTTCTATTTAGATTTTCTCTGCAATTGTGCGTTTTTTGTTTTTCAACCGAAGAAAATACTACGCTTTTCAATTCCGTGAGCGCCTCAACGAGCACCTGCTAATCGAGAGCTTCGTGGGAAAATCACTTTGCTGTCCTTTCGTAATTTCGATTCAACAAATCAATTGCAAATCGGACTTAGCAAATTACTTGCTTAGGCTGTTCCATGCTAGACTTATTAATTGCACGATAAATGGCTCAGTTTTCACTATACAAGGGATCTAGCCTTTTGTGACCCGGGGAGACCAACTACAACCCAAAGTGTTCACCCGAATAATATTGACATAATCCTATAAATTTATAATATGGTTATGTAGAAAACGTAAATTTATTAATACAAAACATGGTAGAAAATACTAATGAGTTATATAATATATATTATACTAAAATATATTAGGCAAGAGACAAGATACCTATATTTTAGATATGTAGATGCATCAATTTACGTGTATATAAGTGTATAGTGAGGGTATAGCGGGAAATAGGGATAAAGGAGGTATTCCCATCCGCGTCCCTATATAAAGTAGCACGGACAAAATCGTCCACGTACCCATCCCCTAATAGAGAAATTACCCACAGGTTACTGGGGAGCGGGGTTTCATTGCTACCCCTACCCGACACCTACCATTCATACCGGGTAGAGGGAGGCTTGAAATTAATGGCGAGGGCAGCAACAACGCACCTACTCAAGGTACGTAGTGCTTTGAATTAAAATGAAATGTTTTCAAATTTTAATATGCTTTTGTTCGTTCCAAAAATTCTTTATACATTCTGAAAATTAGCAACTGGCTTTAATAATTTGGGGGGGTGATTCCAGAAATTAAAAGGCTTAAATGATATAGAAAATTTCCATTATTCAGAAAATCTGGTAAAACATTATTTATTATTTTATTTATTTTTACAACTTTGCAAAGTTCTGGTATGTTACATGTACCACTTGACCTGCTTTAGAGCACTTGAGAGTTTTTTGGACCAAATTTCCCCTAGGTCTCATGAATAGTGACAGTCCTACATCGAACCTGGTTCAATCTATAATCTCGTGAATCGGCCGGTTCGACCAAAACCTCTCGATGCAACCCCTCCTCAATCGCTTACATGTATTTTATGTATGGCAAATATGTGGTGAAAATGCAAATACCAAGATAACTCATCAATCAACCGTGGAAGTTTCCAAAACTTCCCAAAAGTTGAGAGACATAGTGAACAATTGTGAGTTAAGTTTGATGTTCAAATTTTCGTAGAGAGATAAAATATGCCCTCCACTACATGTAGTAATTTTCAAAGATGTTCTGGGAACTTACACATTTGATTTTACAAAATTTTCACAAATTCGTATTTTCACCTGATATGCTGCCATGTATGTATGTATGCGTATGTATAACAGTATAAGTGGTGTCTAGAGATAACTTGAGTGTTTTTTTTATTAAATAGCACTCAAAATTTAAGCCTTTAGATCTAGATCTAATGGGTGAAATTATTTGAGTACTTTTTTTTTGTTAAGGAGTACCTAATTTTTTAGATATTGGATGCATATCTACCTCCATCCACTAGTCTGCTATGATACATTGAGAAATGTTCTAATACATATTATTCTTTTATTTATGGCCTTCTTACATCAATTATATGTGTATATATGTAGGCAGATTTGTAATCCAAGAAACCTTTGGTTGATCTATCTCTAACCCTTAGCTGTTTGTAACATGTGAGAACAAATCAAATGAATGTATGCGTTTTGACTGAAGATTTCTTTAACGGAAGTGCTAAACCGCAGTCATCTGTTTTTTGTGCCCAAAACCAGTCGTTTTGTCAGCCGTCCGTTTCTTTGAGATTCGTGTCTCGGATGAAGCGAACGCTGGCGCTTTTTCCGGGTTGCGAAGTGCCATCTGTTATTTTTTCCAGACCCGCTTTCTTTAAGTTTCCTTTGTCCGGCCATGTTTCCGTTGTTTGAATACTATTTTCATCGTTTCACGCGCCTGTCCACAAATTTTTCTTGCCATAACCCTGGATTCCAGCTTACAGTCTCCAATCGAATGTGAACTTCATGGCTGCTGTCCAATACTTGAAACCTTGAATTGAATGTGACCTCAAACTATTTGAGTAGTCGATTTTCATGCCAGGAATGTCTTTGTAAGCCAAAGTGATTTGTATGTTTGAATTCGAAAATGGTTCTGCATTTTACTCCGGTAGTTCGGGTGATGACTACTTATCTTTTTTTTTTTGAATTCTAAGAGGTTGGAGTGTGATTGTGTTATTTTGGCTGCATGATAGTAGTCAGGCTATGTTTGAATGCTATGTTTGTTTAATTTTCCCAAGATGTTTTGTTTTTTTAATTTTTCCAAGATGTTTTGTTTGGTTAAATTTCCCAAGATGTTTTGTTTGGTTAAATTTCCTAAAATGTTTTGTTTGGTTTGAATGCTATGTTTGATTAAAATGAAGCCCAAAAAAGAATGAAATCGATAAAACAGCCTAAAAATCAATTCGTTAAGACATTGCGAGCCCGATAAGGTGCAGCACACTTCAGATGGTAGCTAGCGGCGTCACAAATCTGTAGGTGCTCCAATTTGATCGTACGCTGCAAAATTCGACTGAAAACCAAAAAAAAAATCAGTCGAAAAATGTATAGACAGTCCCTTTCTTTAAACCCTATTCACTTGTTCTCTGTAATGTGTTGATGAGAGACAAGCAACATCTGAAGTTAGGCGCTCGCAATAGATCGTCTTGCGCGACTGACATAAGCTAGCGATTCCCCCACGTTATCTATGCGGCCAACACCCAGGACCAGTGTTCAAGATTGCAACTACTGAATTTGCGGTCTCTTCGCAAGTAATTTCAGAAGAAAGTGGCAAGAGATCACATGGGCTTTGCTCTTTAAATCTTGTATATATTCTTTTGAAAGCTCCTAAGAAACAATTGTTATAGGACAATCCATACTATCTATTTGCTTTGAAATTCGTAGAACTTTCTCTAGGTGGAGTACTGAAGCGAACTACTATTTGTAAGTGACAAACATCCGTTTTATGCCTGTGCCTGCAGAAAGCAAGAGAAAAGGGTGAACAGTGTGTGTGAGGTAGATTGTTTCAGCCACGCTGGACAGCTGGAAAAAGCTAACCACATGGCGGAAGCGGTTCTCCTTGCCCTCTCAAAGATCAGTATATATTTGGCTGGGGTGGCTACATCCAATATGTCTGAACAAGCTTGGATAAGGAAGGGACTGCAGGGGAAAGTGAAACGAATAAGGATACAACTCTCGATAATAAACAGTGCCATAGAGCAGATGGATACAGCACATCACAATGACAGCGCCTTCAAGGAATGGAATGCATTCGTGCGGAATCTGGCCTACCGCGTTGAGGATGTGATGGATAGCCACTCGTATCACGCCCATCAACAGGAGGGGAAAGGGTTTCTGAAGAAACTGACTGAAGGAAACAGACCTTTCAGAACAATTGCTAATGAGATCACTGAGATTGAGAAGGATTTGAAGGTCGTTTCAGATTTGAAGGAACAGTGGTTGCATAAGTACGGTCTTGTTAACCGATATTCACCTCCACACCCTGTGCGGTCCTACGACTTCGAGCCGGCTGAACCCTGTAGGGTTCAAGATCTTGTTGGGATCGAAGACAATAGAAGAGTGCTGACAGAATGGTTGTACTCTAATGAGCCGTACAGCATGGCCGTAGCCGTGTTGGGCGAGGGCGGATTGGGCACTACCACCCTGGCCATGGATGTGTATGAGCGGGAGAAGCTTAAGTTCCATGCTTATGCGTTCATTGTTGTAGAGAAGACTTACACTATGGATGCTTTGTTGAGGAAGCTACTCTTGAAGATAGGGAGTGTGGACTTACCCTTGGCAAGCATTGATAATATGAACGTTATTGAATTGAAGGTAGAAATAACGAGAAAGCTCAAAGGTAAAAAATGTTTGATAGTGTTGGATAATGTCCGGGATCAAGATGTTTACTGTGAAATATGCGGTGTGCTTGACAGTCTCCAAGCAAATCGCATCGTCATTACAACTCGAAAGAATCATGTGGCAGCTCTTGCTCCCCCAACACGTCTCCTTGAACTCCAGCCATTAAGCAGTACCGATGCATTCGATCTCTTCTGCAGAAAGGCTTTGTATAAGCTGAGCGACAACCCGTTTCAAAATAAGCTGAGCGGCAAGGGCCAACTGATGCTCAAGGAGGTTGCTACTTCTATAGTAGATAGCTGTCAGGGCCTGCCGCTAGCGATTGCAACAATAGGCGGCATGCTATCCTCGAAGCCACTAATAGAGCAGATTTGGAGCCATATATATGAGCAGCTTCAGAGTGAACTAGCGAACAACGACTACTATCTCCAGGCAATCCTGAATCTGAGCTACCGTGACTTACCAGGATACCTCAGAAACTGCTTCTTGTATTGCAGTATGTTCCCAGAAGATTACCCCATCTCAAGGGAGAACATTGTTCGGCTGTGGGTTGCAGAAGGCTATGTGGTGGTAAAGGATGATTGCACACCAGAGGAGATGGCTGAAAAATATTTCATGGAACTGATCCGTCGGAATATGCTAGAAGTAGTGGACAATGATGAGCTCGGCAGGGTGAGTACTTGTAAGATGCATGACATCGTGCGCAAACTGGCTCTTTTGATTGCCAAAGAGGAGAAGTTTGGTTCAGCAAATGATTACGGCGCAATGTTGCTGATGGATAGGCAAGTTCGCCGCTTGTCATCATATGGATGGAAAGATAATGGTGCCATACAGGTCAAATTTCCACGCCTTCGAAGCCTAGTGGCAATTGCAACAATTTCATCCTCCCACAAGATGTTATTCTCGATGTTGTCCGAATCCAACTTCCTTACTGTTCTCGAGCTGCAAGACTCGGCAATCACTGAAATGCCGGCTTCTGTAGGGAATTTGTTTAATCTACGGTACATCGGCTTAAGGCGCACAAAAGTCAGGTCACTCCCGAAATCTCTTGAGAAGCTCTCCAACCTCCAGACCCTGGACATTAAGCAAACCCAAATAGGGGAGCTTCCAAAAGGGATTGCTAAGGTCAGGACGTTACGGCACATTTTGGCAGACAGATTTGCTGGTGAGAGCCATTCAGATTTTCGACACTTCATTGGATTAAAAGCGCCTGAAGGGATATCTAATTTGGAAGAATTGCAGACTCTTGAGACCGTGGAAGCTAACAAGGACCTGGCTAAGCAGCTGGAGAATCTGATGCAACTAAGAAGCGTGTCGATTGACAACATAAGCGCTATCCATTGTGCGGAGCTTTTTGGCACACTGTCAGAGTTGCCATTTCTTTCCAGCCTGCTTCTGTCTGCAAGAGATGAAAACGAGGTACTCTGCTTCCAGACACTCAAGCCAAAAATTCATAGTCTCCATAGGCTGATTGTTAGAGGGTGTTCGTCCGACCGGACACTGGAGTGCTCGATATTTGAGGATCATGGGAGTCGTCTCAAGTATCTAGAGCTAAGCTGGTGTCACCTTGGGCAGCATCAACTGGTTTTCCTCGGGTCACACCTACCGAAACTTAAGTATTTTAGTCTTAGTAGGGTGCAGGGTGCACCGTCTGTGCTTCTTTCTCCAGGATGCTTCCCACAGCTGAAGACGCTTGTTCTGAAGCACATGCTTGATGTCAACCAGCTCGAGATTGGACACCGTGCCCTTCCACGCATCAAAGGTTTGTACATCATGTCATTGTTGAACCTAGACAAGGTCCCTGAAGGCATGGAATCCCTTCGCTCCCTGAAGAAGCTCTGGCTGCTGGATCTACACAAGGACTTCAGAACTCACTGGGACAAAAATGGAATGCATGAGAAGATGCAGTATGTTCCAGAACTACGCATCTAAGAGTGGCAGATTACCTTCTTTGTGCAGTAATATTCTTGTTTAGTGCCTCTGCACACAGCTACATCATGCATCCAGTCCTTTCCAATAAGCATTAGTCTTTGTGTTAGCAATTGCTCTGTATTTGCAAATGTGTCATGCTTTGTATCTTCTTCAATAAGACCTGAAACATTTGCTTTCTTGCCATCAGGAATTCCTCTCTTGGTACTACGTTCCGTTGGTTTGGTTGTTTCGGAGTTTCATTTTCATGTAAGAACCTGGCTGTTTTCCTAATGAATTGCATCAGCCAATAATGTTGCTGCTTTGTTCATCTCCATGTTCTAGAATTCTTCTCAATGTTGCAATGCACCACTCAGTAGTATGATGTCATAGAATTCCCTTTTATATAAGTACATAACTTTTTGTTGAAATTGTCAGCAGTACAATCCAGGGGTGCCATGATTGCATTCTCATATTTTAATGGTACAAAATAAATCTAACAACTCAACATTTCGAGCGCATACTCGACCTAAACAAGTAGATTGAATGACAAAAATATGAAGGGCAATATATTTGTTTTACAAAGTAGGCAAATGTATCCTTTACCAAATGAAACTCAGGCAAATCGCTTAAGGCGATATATGCCCGAGAAAAACAAAATTCGATGCTGTCCTCAAATTTTCTTCCTTTTGCTCTATATTTTTTGTATGGAGTCTCTCAAGGCGATTCTATTTTTTATCACTTTTACTACCATTTAGTTGATACAGTCTGAGTACTCCGCCTTCTGTATGGCATGGCATACTAGCATTGATGCATTACTAATTTAGGGAAAATTGCTCTAATGTCACAAACTTATGTGCCATCCTTCCTTTTGCCATATACTTAAATAGCTTTGTTATTTTGCCACAAACTTGGGTGTTTATTCTTTCTTTTGCCATTTTCTCCCCTTAAACTCTATTTTAATTTCAGCTTGCTTTTCCCCTTTGGTGGATTGACTCTTTTGCCATTTCCTCCGCTTTCGGTGTCTTCCACCACGTCGAGCTCTGGTGTGCCGACGCCGCCTCCGCCGCCGGCCGCTTCTCCTTTGCGCTCGGCGCGCCGCTCGCCGCGTGGTCTGACCTCTCCACGGGGAACTCTGCGCACGCCTCCCTCCTCCTCCGCTCCGGCTCCGTCGCGTTCCTCTTCACCGCCCCCTACGCGCAGCACCTCGCCGACGCTGCCACCGCCTCCGTGCCCTCCTTCTCCGTCGGCGCCACGCGCAGATTCTCCGCCGAGCACGGCCTCGCGGTGCGCGCCGTCGCGGTCCGCGTCGCCGATGCTGCCGAAGCCTTCCGCGCCAGTGTCGACGCCGGCGCGCGCCTGGCCTTCGCCCCCACTGAGCTCGGGCAAGGAGGTCGGGGTCGTGGGCGCCGCCGCCATGACGGAGGAGGCCGGGGTCGTGGGCGCCGCCGCCATGCCGGAGGAGGCCGGGGTCGTCGGCGCCGCCGTCGGGAGAGGGTCGCCGGAGGACGCCGGGTCGAGGGTCGCCGGCGACGGGAAGGGTGCCCGGCTCCATCTCTGCGGTGGCCGGCTCCATCTCCGCTCCTGTGCGTGAAGGGGCAAAACGGTCACTCCACCAAAGGGAAAAACAAACTGAAATTAAAATAGAGTTTAAGGGGAGGAAATGGTAAAAGAAAGAATAAACACTCAAGTTTGTGGCAAAATAACAAAGCTATTTAAGTATGTGGCAAAAGGAAGGATGGCACATAAGTTTGTGGCATTAGAGCAATTTTCCCACTAATTTACTATGAACTTTGCTTGTATGAAGTGCTAAATTTCTAACCCAGTATCAGCAAAAAAAAAAAAAGAATGGCAGTTGCAAGAACTGAAACTACTAAACACATCAACATGCGGCCTAGTTGAAACTTGAAATTGAATACCTAAAGCTGAAGTCAATACATTGGCATATCTAATTGAATCGAATAGCAAACGCCAACTAAATCACAGGGAATCTGGGCAATTACCAAGTTAATTTAAGAAGCGGCGGCTCCGGCGCGTCCAAGGAGCAGCCACGGCGTCGAAGGTGCGGCAGCGGCGCCAGGGTACGTGGTGCTGCCACCAGCGTAGAAGGGGCTGCCTCCGGTCCTGACGTGGACGGCGCCGCCGCCGGCGTCAATGCCTCTAAAGGGCGCTCACCGCTCGCCACCCAGGTTGCCGACCTGCGTTGTCGAACACGGACGGTGGCCGGCGGCCAGAGGCCGACGGGCATGGGCGTCGATGGAGTCGAGTTCCACTGGACTGGTTTGGGCATCAGGCTGGCCTTTCAATCCAAACTAGTACTCGCTTGGCGCTTTTATGGAACACTATTTTAAAATTGTATAAATATTAAAGTATGAATGGAGAATGCATGGTGATTATTTCATACAATTTGTATTAAAGGGGTGATACATAGCAGCACCTACTGGTTTCTAAATTGAAGCTGTTTCAGGGCCTGTTTGGTACGACTACGGTTTATGGTTTTTAGTTGAAAATTTTGAATTTTAACTATTCACGACAGAGATTATAGAGAGAGATACTCACTTGTAATTTTAGTTGATACAGATGTTAGACTTTTAACATATACTACAATTAACTTATAGACCCCGTCTTGAAAAAATACCCCGCTTGAAAGTTTGGTACTGTAACAAAAGCCAAAAACCGCTAGTTTCGGTCCAAAAGAAGGCCCACAGTCTCTATCACACATATTTGACTATTAATTTCAATGAAAAATTTGTTAACACCATTTACACACGACAAATCAATATATTTTTGTGTATATCTGCACTCAAAGTTTGACTACAAACTCTAAAACGACACATGTCGAAATGGAGGGAATACAAAAGTGCGGAGTGCCATATACTCCAAGGGCAAGTGGGAGAATCCCTTCCCGGTGAGGCGCACCAAGGACAACTAGTTCTACCGCCTTGACGGCAGTGCCGTCCATGTCCCTTTCTTGAGCGTGAGCAGTTCTTATGAACAGTTCATCTACTCGTGCGCCTTTCGATTCCGGGTAGGCTGATCTGTTTGACATGGTACTGAAGGACTTCGACATGTGGTCGATGGCCGCCTTTCACAAGGCGGTTGTCGAGGTGAACGAGGAAGGCACTGAGGCCGCCAGTTCTTTGTAGTCGAGGAGGCAGTGAACTTCTCAGGTCGTATCCTTAACTCCTGTGACGAGAAGTGTTTTTATGTTTTTCTTTCTAATAAGACTAGTACTAATATTATAGTACATGAAGAGGCAAGTAATATCTATCCATCATTCGTCATGTTTTAAAAATTATATAAATTATTGTTGAGAAAAGTATAAAAACACCTACCATAATGAGTTATTCTATCCCACACTAAAAGGAAGCAAAGACCCAAATAGGAACAAATCGACCTATCTTGTTTTGTTTATTTTAGAGTCTATGAGCAAGGTGTTATTTATGAGAGAGAATATGTGCTACGCACTCAAGCTTACGTTGGAATTATGGTACACTCCAGCTAAACAAAGTCATAAAAAATTCTGAAAAAAATTCTACATGTACTTTTAAACTTACTTTATCTATGTATAAAATTTCAAAAATTTCTACCGAATAGGTTTTGAGAGATATGTCAAAATATGCCACGTTTTGATCTCGATTTCCTTTCCCAATTAAACCGACCATATTGGTAACATGGATACTCTGTGCCATTTTATTTTTGAGGAAACTAGCTCTCTATTGATTAATGAGACAACGGACTTACAATCCTGAGTAATGATGTGGTCGACACGAACCTTGTTTGTGCGAATGCCAAATTGAAGTGAAGAGTTTTCACTATTAAGGTATCTGTAGTGTATATAACTTAAGGGGTTTTAAGGTGGTCCTATCTAAACCTTAAGGTTGACTTCATAGTGTATATAACCCAAGGGGTTTTAAGACGGTCCCATTTGGCAGATAAAGAAAAATTGTATTTTAATGCTTGTGGCCAGGTCTTTAGCTTGAGGACCAGTCTTAAGCCTTTTTTGCTTATAGCCTGCTTAAGATCACCCTTGTGAAATATAAAGTTGACCTTAAAGTGACTTAAGACCTTTTATTTTTATACACTACAGATAACCTTATTGTACGTTCCTATTTACCCCCATTCAGTCATCGTTCTACAAAATGCTTCGGAGAGAGAGATGTATCTTCCCCACGCAGACCAAGGAGCGAGGGAGAGAGAAACGAGAGGGAGAAGAGAATGACAGGTGGGCCTGGTAAGAGAAAAAGTTACATTCATAGTGACGTGGGTTGTGTGTATTTTGTGCCAAAAAAATGGAGGGTTGGAGCGGTTGGGTCTAATTTTGTTGCAAGATGATATGGGGGGATTTAGATACAAATGGGTTGGTGATGCCCTCAGAGGAGCCTCTGAGAGTTCCAAGTTCCAACATAGGGGCTCTCCAACATAGGGCAAGTTCTCAAATGTGTGTATTTTTGGGAGAGAATTTTGGGGACTATGAAAGTAGATTTGGCAGCATATGCAGAATAGAAACTGGGAATTGGACTCTGGTTGTTGGTATTAGGTTTGAATTTCTTCTCACTTGGTTCATGGGTTAATGCAGACAGATGAATTATTTGAGGAATTTACAGTGTGGTGACTTGAGAGAAAAAAGTCATTTAGCCATTGCTAAATCAGCTCAAAAGATACAGAAGGCGTGCCCAGAAAGCACATCCATGTATTTAGGCAATTTTAAGATTTTTTTTTCTAGAACCTGTCTGACATGGTGGAGGACGATGGCGTTGCATGACATTGTCCACAAGGTATCAGGTGTAATCGTCTTCACGAGGCACGTATGAACTGTACGCTTAGTTGAAGAAAAAACGCAAGAGATGCACATGGTTGCAATAGTCAGTAGAGTGGTAAACCCTGAATTTTGAGGTCTACTCTTTATTTCCTAGAATTGCTAGTAGTTTTCATATGGCACCTTAGTATGTTCAGGGCTTCAAGTAGCTCTGACCACCGTACTCTTTCACGTCTGATTTGGTTGTTCATGGCTTGAAGCAAAATCTTTGCACAGATAAAATGGATATCATACTTAGACATCTTCGATTCTGGACATCTGTACAACTACTGTAATTAGTCCAAGCAAACTAAACGTTCATGTTTACAAACTTCGTAGAAATGGTAGAAAAAAAAATTATGACAAATTCAGAGATGTAAAAAGGACTACTTTAACTGCGAATATTCTTACAAAATACCTTCAAATGCATTATGTATGACCCAGTACATCCCAAAGATCACACCGGAAGTTGAGTGCAGAGCCAGAGACATCGCATAAGCGGGTGGCAAGGTGCAGAGTCTGCTCTAATATTCAACAGCAGCTCTTGCTCCTCGCCGGCGGCTGAGCGCGCGGGCTGTAGGGGCCCGCGCCGGCGTCGGTGAGCATCTTCACCGCGTCCCTCATCGTCGGCCGGCCGGCCGGCAGCTTGGCGGTGCAGAGCACAGCGATCTTGAGCATCTTGAGCATGTCCTCCTTGGCTGACGCCGCGACGCGCGGGTCCAGGACGTCGTCCAGGCTCTCCGAGGCGAGCTTGCTCGACAGCCAGAAGACGATGTCCTTGCCCTCACCGAAGCGCCGGTCGATCGGGCTCCGGCCGGTGACCAGCTCCAGCAGCACGACGCCGAAGCTGTACACGTCCGTCTTCTCCGTCACCTTGAGAGAGTAGGCGAGCTCTGAGGAAGTGACATGGCGAACTCGTAAGTCGCAGCTCGATGACACGTTTATAATCGTTGTGAATTGTGATAAGCCGAATTAAGACTCACCGGGGGCGAGGTAGCCGTGGGTTCCGGCGAAACAGGTGAACTCGGCGGAGTCCTCGGCGACCCTGGCGATGCCGAAGTCGGCAATCTTGGCATCGTAGCCCTCGTCGAGCAGTATGTTGGTGGACTTTATGTCGCGGTGGATGATCGCCGGCGTGCAGTCGTGGTGGAGGTACATGAGCCCCTTGGCCGCGCCGAGCGCGATCTTGCACCGCCGCGGCCAGTCCAGCTCGGCGCGGCCGCCTCCGCCCTTGGCCTCTCGCCGGAGCGCCTGGTACAGGTTGCCCCGCGGCATGTACTCGTAGACGATGAAGTTGAGCTCGCCGCGCGACAGGCAGGCGTGCAGCTTGAGGATGTTCCGGTGCCGGACCTTGCCGAGGATGGCCATCTCCGCCGCCATCACCCGCGCCGCATTACCCTTCCACAGCCTCTTCACGGCCACCGTGCCGCCGCCATCCTTGAGCACCAGCCGGTAGACGCGCCCGGTGCCACCCGACCCGATGAGGTTCTCCTCCCGGACGCCACATATCTCGTCGGCGTCCAGCTCCGGCGGGTGGAACAACTCCAGCTTCCACTGGTCGCACCCGCCGCCGTTCTCCAAATCCCTCTTCTTGAGCTCCTCGAGCTTGAAGCTTCGGTAGCTCACGAACAGTATACCAACCACAAGCAGCAGCATCGCCGACATAAGAACCGGCACGAGGACAAGCGACCTGCTGGCGAGGCCGTCCCTGTGGCCGTCTTCCACCTCGCATACGCCGAGCTCGGACCTGCCGTCGAAGCAGAGACCGGGGTTCCCCGCGAACGCCTCGCCGCCGTTGATCACGAGCAGCCCCGGTGGCACGTCCCCGGTCAGCCGGTTCGACGAGAAGTCGATCGAGCTCAGCTTCAACACCTGAAGCTGCGTCGGTATCTGCCCGGTGATCTCGTTATGTGAGAGGTTGAGTGAGTTCAGCGACGACAGCCGCGACAGCGAGGCGGGGATCGGCCCGGTTAGCCCGTTCCGGGAGACGTCGATCTCGACGAGCCTGACGCAGCCGCCGATGTCGGCCGGCAACGGGCCAGTCAACGCGTTGTCCTCCAGATGCAGCGCCGTCAATTGGGACAAGCTCCCAATCTCTGACGGTATTGATCCTGAGAACGAGTTGTTCGACAAGTTGAGCTTCTGGAGCTGCCCGAGTCGGCCGATTTCTGCCGCGATTGTCCCGCCGAGCCTGTTGTTCTGCACCCAGAGCTGGTTCAGATTCTGCGCCTTGCCGATCAGCGGCGATATGCTTCCGGTGAACGCGTTGTCCGATATGTCGATGATCGTCACGGCCGGGAGCCCCCACAGCCCCTCCGGGAGGCTGCCGGTGAACCGGTTCTTGTTGATGCGGAACCTTTGCAGGCTCTGGCACGCCGAGTAATCCTCCGGGAACTCGCCGGAGAAGCCGTTCTGGAGGGCAAGAAGGAACAGGAGGTTCTTGCCGTGGCAGAGATACCTCGGGAACGGCCCGGAGAAGCCGTTCTCAGAGATGTCCACGCTGTTGAGCGGCGAGAACCGGCCGAAGTTCGCCGGGAACTTGCCGGAGAACCGGTTCTCGTAGATGGAAAAGCTCGTCAGGAACCGCAGCTCGCCCCACTCGGCCGGGATCGGCCCGGACAGATTGTTCTGGTAGAGCTCGATCACCCTGAAGTTCTTGAGCTCGGCGAGCGCCGCTGGGATCTCGCCACTGAGCTGGTTTCGGGAGACATCGAACTCGCGCAGGTCGGTCAGCTTCCCAAGCTCCGGTGGGAGCTCGCCGGTGAGGTTGTTCTTGTAGAGCTCGATCTTCCACAGGTTGCGGAGGTTGCCGATGGCCTTTGGGATCTCGCCGGCGAGATTGTTCATGGACAAATCCAGCGTCTCCAGCAAGGTGAGCTCGAAGATGGAATCAGGGATCTCCCCTCTCAGGCTGCAACTCGCCAAGTACAGATACGTCAGGTTCTTGAGGTTTCCGATGCTCGGAGGCGTCTCCCCTTGATCGTAGTTGTTCACGCCGATGCTGAGATACGTCAGGCCTGACAGGTTGCACACCCACGCCGGGAACCGGCCCGAGAAGTCATTGTTCGCGATGTCGAGAGTGTCTAGCACCGTCAGCGCTGACAAGTCCGGCAGCTCTCCGGTGAGGCTGTTAAAAGATAGGTTCAGGAACTGGAGCTGTGTGCAGTTGCTCAGTTCAGGAGGGACAGTGCCTGACAACGAGTTGGAGTCGAGCTCGAGCCGCTTCAGGCCGTGGAGGGCGGAGATGGACGGCGAGATCCTGCCGGAGAGGTTCTTGCTCGACAGCGAGATCTCGGTGACCGTACGGGAGTTTCCGTCGCACCGGACGCCGAGGAAGTGGCACGGCGAGGTGGCGTTTGTCCATGTCTGAAGATGGTTCAGAGGGTCAGTCAAGCTGGCCTTGAATTGGAGAAGTGCCTGTGTTTGGGGGCCAGCTTGGCAGCTTGAGTTCAGAAAGAGGGAGAGGAGTATGGTGAGAGGGAGGCAGACAAGGATGTGCCTTCTCATTGCAAGAGATGGTGTTGGCAAATCTGACATGGATGCTTAGTATTGTCCTAGGGTTTGCTTCAGAAGACCTGAAAGAAACAAGAGATGAGACTTATTAGTTAGCAAGCCAAATTTTTTTGTGGTGCTATTAGATGAGTTCAAATGAGGGAATCAATCTTTTGAGAGGACAAAGGGATTTGGAAGATTCTAGATAATCACTAATCCCTAGAGGTTAAAAACGTACAAGTTGCCAGATAGATGGACTAATCCACCTTCTTATTAATATATAATAGGCAGCTCTCCTGCCTGTTTAGTTTTCAAATAGAGGGACTAATTGTAGGGTGACATGCATGCAGATGACCAGCAGTACAAATTCAGGACATGTTAGTGCTTCTATCTTCTGATCATACTTCCAAGTGAGCATTCTAAGAAATTAGATTAATTATTTTAAAATATAATTTATTTAACTTCAGATGTGTTAAAAAGCTGAATGAAAAGCAAACTTTTGTCTCCAAAACACACTCTGAAATTACAATGGAAATAGTATTAACCTGAAAATATCAACCCTTAACCATAGTAACGTGAACCTGCTAGTTAATAATTTAAAATGGATATGACAGTTGCAGTTACTATGCATCTTCATACTTATATGTAGATTAATGTTTGATTGACGTATGCACTTTGTCTGCTAATCCTTCAATTCAGATCTACAAGGCCTTAAAGAAAAGTCACAGTTTTTTTTAAGTGAAACTTTACCTCATTAAGATCGTAAGGCAAAGCTAATGTCAGCCTCAAACAGTGTGTAGGCGGCCACAACTTTGTATAATTGGTATGTGAATTGGACACCCCCAAAGTTGCTTTGGTTTGTTAACTACATGTTCAGAGATCATGACCTGTCAGCTACCACCTTCCACTCCCTTCTCTGTTTCCCTCTCCATCAGTACCAAAAAGATGTACTGGATTGTCACATGGCACATCAAATATTTCCCATTAAATTAACCAAGTAATGCAGGCAGAAAAGCCAGAGCACTTGCTAAATTGTAATGGGATCAGACGATGAAATGCACACACTGGGGAAGAAAAGATGGTCAATGCCATTTCAGTGGGAATATACTTTATCACTTACTATTTTAGTGTGCCATCTGTGTCTAACATGACAAACGGGCTAAACCGTGATGTTTGGATGGATAACAAGTGCATTCTTGAAACGGCACGATATGACCAACCTGTAAAGAGAAACTTATGGGTGACAGAATTTGATCCAATTTTGGTATTTTTTTTAAAAAAAAGGAGAATTTGACCTAATTTATTTTGACCCATGACCGAATGGATAATTATCAGTGCTTGTGGTCTTGCTACATATAACTTTTGAGTTCTTATTCCATAGATTGATTATCCAAATTACTTTGCATGACTGCATGACCACTGCTCAAAACTTGACAACTAATCTACCACTACTGGTGGTATGACAATGGTTTAAAATGTGGTATTGGGTATCTATTGGTCATTTGGTTAGTTCTCTGACTTATCGTACCAGTGAATATTAAATGGATGGTATGCATATAACAAGGCTATGGCAATCAAAGTTTCCTTTTTCATCTACAATAAAAACTGCAGATGCTCACATTTTTTCTATTTTTAGACAAAGACTATCATATTTTTCATGAATATCTCGTACACAAACTAACTCAAAATATTTCAAACTATTAGAAAATTTGAAGGATGTAGACCCTACTAGACATGTGACACTTATATTAACCAATTTGTTTACCTATTGCAAATCATAAATAAAAAATATTCATACTTCTATATGGAAGCGATTTTGAACTGATATATTTGGCATTATATTTATCAATCATTCTCGGCGTGTCCATCCGGGATGACTGTTGTATGCTTAAACTCTGTTTTCTGTTTGTCGAACAGGCAGAGCTCCAGCCGTCAATTTGTTTTTTTTATAAAAAAGATCATTGATCATTCATCTGTCGAAACTAGACCGGAAATAATTTGGTGGATTTTGTTTACCATATATGTGTGTGACAGAAGTCCTCTTTCATGGGGTCATATGTGCCTGACGATTGAGACCCTGTTTTTAGAGCCGTCAGATCAGTTGGTGTCGATAAGACTGCTCCAAACAGCTTTCATCACTCCGGAAGTTTTTCCATTGGTATCACATATTACAGTCGGTTGCAGAAATTTCATTGTACTCTTTCAATTATACTGTCCACTAAAATAAGATTAAAAGGGAAATCGACTTTGTTATGGCCGGCAAACTCTAGACAATAGACATGCCGACAGACAACATATATACTTGTGTAGGATTTGAGCAACTGGAATGTGGGCCCAGCAAGCATCGGCTTCGGTTCCTCTTTTGCAAGCAGCTTCTTCTAATGGTTGACATGGAAACTTCCACAAAATACATGAAACCCATGAAAGGTAAACATAATTGTGAATTTTGTTTGAACAACTTAAAAACCTTCTAAACTGAAAAGGTGAAGTACAGATAACAAAGCAATTGCTACAAAGTGCTTGTGGGTATGAGCTCCAACCTAAAATCATGGATAGCTCTAGGAAAGCATGAATGGAAGAACTAGCTAGTAGCTACCTGCGGAATCAGGTAGTCCAATTAATCTTGAACAAATTCTATGACCCAAAGAATGCAAACGCAAACACATCAATGAAAACAGGGAGAACAACAGTATTAGTAGCTCAATCAGATACCTCTGTGCATCTCCTCAACTCCCGCTCTGTTCTTCGTGGTCGACTTGCTCTTCTTCTCTCTCCCTTTCCTTCTCTTTCTCCAACTCTTCACATCAAATGAACACGAAGAACAACAGCAAGAAGAACAAGAACCAATGAAGCAAGCAAGCAAGGAGGCAAGGCAGAGAATGCTACTTAGAGAAGGCTAAGGAAGGCTGTGTGGTTCAGTTCGGAGGAGAGGTGAGAGGAGAGGGAGCACTTGGAGAGTTAACTAGCTAGCTTAGCCTCCTTGTTTGTTTCAGCTGGCTCCTAAGTTATGTTTTGGACTTCTGTGGGAGGGCATTTCAGCAGCGTATACTGACGGGATGTGCTTAGTGTACACATACATACTGACAGGTTGGCATGTAGATAGGCACAGCGGTACCAAGCGAAAGGCAATATCAAATTGGAGGAAAGAAGGGAGGTGGAGGAGGCAGGCAAGCGAAAGCAAAGACTTTTTTTTCAACTTTTTTTTTCTACGGTGAATGGTTTCTTTCGTTATATCTTATAGTTTTTATTTATGCTTTTTAAGATAGTAAGTATACGGTAAAGATGTAATGTGAATAGCACACGCGGTTTGGATTCAAAAAGCAGTTTAGATTATCTATTTTAAAAAATCATTTTGTTTTAATTTTGGAGTAGCTAAAAAAGCTGAAAGGGCAAAAGAAATGGCCAAAGATGTTGCTTGCGGGAGTGCCGTTTGAGCTGTGGCATGCGGCCCCCTGCCTCCTGCTTCCCCTGGCTGCTGGTGGTGATCAGGGACCGTGGATTCTCTGTAGCAGAACAGAGACGGGATGCGGCAGAAAAATGGCTAGGAACGAAGAATCTGCCGTTCACTTGGGAGTGGTTCGGCGTTGCGGTGGCTTTTAGTACACGGTTTTATTCTGCTGCCTTTACTTTAGTTTTCTACTAACTGGCCACATCGTATATCCAGAACTGTGGTAAAAGATGTGAGCATATCTAGTGCTAAGTATCAAAGTTCATCTAAACTATTAGATCCGATTCGGACGACTTAGATGGAGACTGGTGGAAACCCCATACCACTTACGCCATTTTACAGAAAACTTCCGCGCAATAAAATTTTATTGCGAAAATGCCCTATCACTACCTCCTGATCTCCTCCCTCTCTCTACCCTCTTGCTTCACTAGTAAGTGCTCTATTGCCCAACCATTGCAATAGGAGATGAGGAAGTGGTTGCGGCCTTGCGTTTCACCTCCTACAACTCGTCGTCCCTGTCCCCTTGCCCACGTCGCGGTCGCCACAACGGCGACCCTGCCTCACAGGAGTCGGCGCTGGTCATGGTCAGATCTAACCATGGTGATCTAAATCCCCACGTGCCTCAGCTGCACTCCCACCACGGCAACCTGGGCTCCATGCTCTGGAGGCTTATATCCATGGACAAGAATGTCATGACACAATCGAATTCGACTAGAGATTACGAAGTAAAGCAGACTCAATCTTCCCATAACAAAATTGGGAAAAAGTGAATTAAACTCAAACTTGTCGGATCCTAGGAGAATTTCAACTCATAGCACTCAAGAACAATACAAATCGTAGTCAATAATCACACCAGATTGAGGACGGCGACACTTCTGGGCGTTGGAGTTGAGGGAGGTGGTGGCGACAATGGGCATGGACTTGCGCTTGTGAAGCCGCTGCCGCAACCACTAGTGGAGCGCGTGCTGGTGTGCCTCCCAACGCTATCCTTCCTTCTCATCCGTGTTGCCTGCCGCTACTTCTACAACATCCTCTTCTCCTCTCCGTTCCTCCACTCCCACCTCCTTTCCCTACACCTTCCATTCTTTGCCTTCGTGATCCCCTCCGCCTACCACCTCCTCTTCCTTGACCCTATCGCACATGGCCCTTCCTGGTCGAGCCTCACCCTTCTAGGAGGAGGGAGGTGGTGGCACTGGGCGTCGGAGTTGAGGGTAGCATTGAGCTTCATAGGAGAAATGGCTGGCGCAGCGGGTTGTCGGATTGTGAGAGGTGGTGGTGCTGCTAGGGGCGAGGTTGAAAATACTACTACAAAAAGAGTCATCACAGACGGTTCGAAACTGTCATCATAGACGGTTTTCTGAACCGCCTGAATTTATGTGTCAATGATAATCGGAGGTTATCACAGCGGTTTTTGAGCCGTCTGTGATAAAACAACACAGACGGTTTGTAACTAGAACTGTCTGTGAATAAAATTATTACAGACGGCTCGAACCAAAAACCGTCTGTGATACTCACACATCACCAACCGTCTGTGATACTCACACATCACCAACCGTCTGTGATTGGCGAGTCTCACAGACAGTTGGTATATAGAACCGTTTGTGATAGCCCTCCATAGACAATTTATAACACAAACCGTCTGTGATAGTTCATTCTATACCTAAATTTTTTTTTCTATTTTTTGGCTAGCCTCAAGAAATAATGTTACTTATGCCCTTTGAAAACAAGCAAATACAGTGGCAAACACAATAGCACATTTCATTTCTATTAAGATTAGAATCCACCATTATAGCATAACAAGATAATGAACTCAACTCTTTAACACAGAAGAATATATAAGAAATAGAGATCCTAGCAGACAGTAGAAGCTGGATGCAACACGCGATGTCCTTGACGCCTGCCATCAAGGAAGAGAGGGAAGGGCATCGGATGGCGGCCGAATATCACCGATAATGGAGAGGCAGCGGTAACATCACCTTTGTGTCATAATGGTGAGACTGCACAAGACACTCTTACGACACTTACGACAAGAGTATGTTGTGCAGTTGACCGTAGTGTCACAACAGAGACGCTATCTCACGGTGGTAGTCAGCATCATCAAGGAACAAGCTAGGAGTGGATGAACTAGCTAAGAGCGACAGTGCATCGTGATGTCACAACAAGAGGTAGAGGAGCTAGCTCACGGTGGTAATCAGTGTCGTCGAGGGGAAGATGCAGGAAGCTAGTGGATGAACTCATGCATGACTGCCGGTGGAAAGGGACAGGGAGAGTAATTTATAAGGGCCGAGCAGTGAGAGGTACCGGTGTTTTCCATTCGATGTGGAGAGAATGAACGGGTGAGATCGAAATCCTAGGGGGTACGCCACGAATTGGGTTTGTTAACGAACCGTTTGTGATAATAAACATATCAGAGATGGTTTGTTACACGAACCATCTATGATAAGTCACATATCAGAGATGATTTGGTATACGAACTCATAGACGGTTTGGTATATGAACTGTCTGTGATAACGCTTAAATATATGCGCCCTAATTTAGCTCTTCTAAACTGTCCTATCCCTCATCTTCTTTACTAGATTTCTCATTAATGACTTCTAATATTATTTTGATCTCTTTCCTTTTATCTATCCATCATGAGTTGTTCGGCCACAACCTTACACAGGCGGTCAACAATTTACGTCTAGAGCAGTTCCTCCGCTTACGCCTTGCTCTCTTTCCTCGACTTGCTTCTATCCGTCAGTTGGACCTCATCATCCACCGTCGACGGAGGTGTCTTGTTGTAGCTTAGGAAAGGGAAATCACCCTTAGTCTTGTTCTTCTCTGTAATATGCACAAAGCGGAAGAAGCTCTTGCGGCAGTAAAGAGACACATGGATAACATTGCCGATCAAGCAGAAGCGGGCGATTATGAGGAAGCTTATCATGGCATCCTCTTTGAGATTATGTGCCATGCTAATGATTTGCCCAGGCTAGAGGAGGAAGTGAAGAGGGTAAGGACAATCTTCATGGCATTCGAGAACTCAGCGGATGATCCTTCAACTCTAAAAGTCAAAGAAGAAGCATATGAAGCCTAGAAGACTAAGATTTGAGAATCTCTTTTTTTGGGACTTTTGTAATAAATTTGCCTTGAATTTGTCTTTTGTAAAAGTGACTAGTTACATTGGCACACCTATCTGTTCCAGCTCAGTAGTTTCTGTAGTTCATACGACAAATGACAAAATATAGATGATTGTAAATAAAAACTGTCTGTGATAGTTTCATAGACAGTTCTAATTAAAAACAGTATGTGATAATGCGTATATCACAGACGGCTTTTAAACCTAACCGTCTGTGATAGTTTCAAAGACGGTTTAGCCATGAACCGTTTGTAATAATTAAAGCACAGATAGCTCCACATGAACCATCTGTGGTGAGGCGTCCAATGTAACTTATTTTGTAGTAGTGGAAGGTGGTGCTGCTAGCTAGTGGAGATACGATGGGGAGGAAGGGGAGAAGGAGACAGGAGTGTTTTTGTGAAAAATGTGAACTGTGTGTGGGGGGGGGGGTATTTGCAAAAACATGTAAGTGGGAAGGGTTATTCCACCTGCCTTGATGTAAACCACCCGAATCAGATCTGATGGTCAAGATTGCCATTAGCATGTTAGTGCTAAATTGTCCATTAGTACCAGATATGCTCCCATGAAACATACTTATTGGAAGTAATAATCATTCCATTATTTAACTAGATATCACAATGCAACATAGCTTGGCTATTACACATCAGAATTAACCAGCGGCGTAGCTAGATCCTTTGGAATCAAACCCTTCAAAATCTCTAAAATCTTATAGATTTCTAAAAATATTACCAATAGAAATAAATGTATTTTATAAAAAAAATCTATATGATCAATTGATCCATAGGTAAATCCTTTCTCCGCCACTCAATTAACGGCTAATTAGCTTGCTCACAGAGTCTTGTAGAAACTCAAGAGGTGTTGCAGAGAATCCGGCCGGAGTTTTGCCACCGGGCTGAGTTCTGTGCGTGGTGGCTATCAGCTATGGACTTGTGGTCACGTGCGATGGGAATTAGACAGAGGAGGTTGCCTCCCCCCTTTTAATGGCGTGTACGCGTGTAGCGCAACGAAAGCTTCACCTTTTTTGGTACCCCCCACATCACATGAAACGGCAGGCATTGCTTAAGAGGAGCTGTCAAGACAAACACTGCACCAGTTGATACGTTACTCTGCATGTCTCCTCTCCAGGACTAGTAGTTTGATTTTGACAATGTCCGATAGATTTTGATTAAAAATAGTAGTAATAATTGATTGGAGTATTTTTTAAAAAATATCTAAGCAATAAAAAAATTGAGGGATATATATATATATATACACACACACACACAAGAGAAGTAGAGTATGTGATGTGCCTATGACCATTACCTTATGTTTAGAGCGAGACTGAAGTGAGAGGAGTGAAAAAATCGCTTCGAAAAACCAGATACTTATGTTGACTTCTGATAATAGTAATTGAAAGTTGTATCTTTTAGAAGGAGAACACGAGCGGTAAAAACAGTGAAGGATATATATGTGCGTGAAAGGAGCTGTGTGTGTGATATGCCCGTGATCCTTACATTATCTCTAGAGCAAGACAGGAGCAAGAGCAGTAGAAAAAGCCACTTTGAAAAATCGGGTACTAATATTGACTTTCAAGCGAAAAAGAAAACTAGGTGTTTATATATATATTGACTTTTAGTTTTTTTCAAATAGAATATAGAATCCAAAAAACCAACATAATAGGCCCTATGTAAGCTCGCTCTTTTCGGTGCCGCAACGGTTAACCGAGCATTTTGACCGCGTTAGCATGGCATAAAAAAAGTATAAACCGTCTCAAGAATAGAGTAAGCTATGGCATGTTCGGGACACAGAAACCCACAGGAAACGTAGAAATTTCTACCCAATTCTTCTAAAAAAAATATCAATACCCAAAAAGGGTGTGTATAGGTATCATCCGGATGTTTTCTTCCCAACAATCATCCAAATTTTAGACCGTTGGATTAGAGATCCAACGGTCTCTTTTTTTGGAGGGGGAGAATTTTTTTTGGAAGGGGGGTGAATTTTTTTTGGAGGGGGTGGGGAGAATTTGTGATCCTTGGATCTCTAATCCAACGGTCACAAATCTGGATGATAGTTAGAAAGAACGTAATGGGACGTTAGTTACATCTTCCTACCGGATACAGCTCCTTTTCCCAAGAACATCGGTTCGGCTGAAAAGCTCATGGCTTATGGCTGAAAACACTGTAGCTGGCTGAAAAAAGCACTGTAGCTGACAGAGGCTTATTTAGCATAATTAAATTTAAAAAAATTTAAAAATATAAAAAAGATTTAGCCCATTACGTATAATACAAACAAATACGGGAAAAAAAGAACCGGCAAAAAAACTCAACAAAAAGCCAAAAATTCAGAAAAAGACGAAACTTATAAATAGTGACAAATAAGCCATGAGCACTGTTGGGCAGCCATGTTGATCGCGGCCAAAAGAGGTGAACAAATTGCAAGAACGTAACGGCAATGGCCTCGAGATTTCTTTCTTTTTTTTTCTGTGCTTAGGCCGTGCTTTTTATGTACAAATTTCACGGGAATTTTTCACGCGCCCTCGTGGTTTCTTGGGGATATCTTTTGTAGCAGCATGTGCGCTATGATGGCAGCATCGGAGTTGACACGAGTGACCCTGCGCCATGGGCAACGTTATACGCCTTGCGACCGAGGACACGGGTGAGCTCGCGTGCGACTCGCCGGTCGGCGTCAGGTCGGTTAAAAGAGACCGGAAATGAGGTCAGCAGTGAGGCATGCATGCATCCCGTACCTCGGTAGGGCTCACATGACACTACTGCCTACTGGTGCGTTTATTTCAGCTACGCCGATGATTTATAGCTACGGTTAATGACTTGTGGTCTAGTGTGAATATTTGTATGAACGAATTGAATACCATCAAATGCTAATTGTTGTGGGCTTGTGGCTACAGACCAAACAGAGAGAGAGATGGTAGTGGAGAGTGATGAAGATGAATGTAATGGCCTGGCCCTCCTCCCCATGGCTTGTACTCATATATATATATATACACACACACATGAGGAGTGCTTTTACAGTTATACCCTTACATCTGGTTATCCCCTCTGGGGCAGTTATGTCATTACATATGGCCTATTCTGGGCCTTATAATCTCCTACCAGGCCTGCTGGGCTTAGGTGGGGCCACCCCTACGACAGGAGTCTCTCATGGTAAAGGGCTTCACAAGGCCGAAACCATGTTGCCGAGTCCTTTGGCCCCCTTCGTCCCCGCGGCCTGTGAACTTTTCCAAACTTCCGGGGCTGCGCTGTAGCCGAAGCAGACGCGCGCGCTGCCGCGACGCTCGGACTTCCGGCCGTCCACGTGGTGCAGCGTGCTTGGCGCGGTGCGGGCGTTGAGGCGTCGTGACCATTAATATGGCGGCGGACTTCCGGCAATTGGACTTGTGCCGATTGGCCTTCCGCCGGTTGGCTCCCCTGCTGATTGGGGTATATATATGGCGCTGGTGCGGCGTTGCTCCTGCGTATATTATGATAGAAGCTGTTCCCCTAAAATGGGCCCCTGCCGTGCATCAACATTCCTGGGTGACGCTGAGCGGCTTGGGGAATGTTGATGCATAGAAGGAGGTCCATTTTTCCTGGGAGCTTGATCAGCGTCGGCTATCGGCAGCCAGCCGCGCTTCCTGCCCCCGCACCGCGCTTCCGTAGGCGATAGCGAGGTCTGCCCTGTTTTTCTTAACAGGCCTACCTACAATCGGTGTTCCTGATGGAGCCCGCCGGCATTACCTTTTATGTTGATGCACTGTAGGTGGCCTGTTAAGGAAAACGAGGCAGATTTTGCAGGACTAGACTCCCGCCTTTGCTGCGCCCCGCCGAAGTGGACGCGCGCGCTCCGTCCCCTACCCATCGCATGGGTGGCATCGAAGCTGGCGCCTAATCGAAGTAGACGCGCGCGCTCTGTCCTCTACCCATCGCATGGGTGGCAGCGAAGCTGGCGCTTAGCCGAAGTAGACGCGCGCGCTCCGTCCCCTACCCATCGAACGGGTGGCAGCGAAGCTGGCGCCTAGTCGAAGTAGACGCACGCGCTCCGTCCTCTATCTATCGCATGGGTGGCAGCGAAGCTGGTGCCTAGTCGAAGTAGACGCGCGCGCTCCGTCCTCTACCCATCGCATGGGTGGCAGCGAAGCTGGCGCCTAGTCGAAGTAGACGTGCGTGCTCCGTCCCATACCCATCGAACGGGTGGCAGCGAAGCTGGCGCCTAGTCGAAGTAGACGCGCACGCTCCGTCCCCAACCCACCGAACGGGTGGCGGCGAAGCTGGCGCCTAGTCGAAGTAGACGCGCGCGCTCCGTCCTCTACCCATCGCAGGGGTGGCAGCGAAGCTGGCGCCTAGTCGAAGTAGACGCGCGCGCTCCGTCCCCTACCCCCATCGAACGCGTGGCAGCGAAGCCGGCGCCTAGTCGAAGTAGACGCGCGCGCTCCGTCCCTTACCCATCGCATGGGTGGCAGCGAAGCTGGCGCCTAGTCGAACTAGACGCGCGCGCTCCGTCCCCTACCCATCGAACGCGTGGCAGCGAAGCGGGCGCCTAGCCGAAGTAGACGCGCGCGCTCCGTCCCCTACCCCCATCGAACGGGTGGCAGCGAAGCTGGCGCCTAGTCGAAGTAGACGCGCACGCTCCGTCCCCTACCCACCGAACGGGTGGCAGTGAAGCTGGCGCCTAGTCGAAGTAGACGCGTGCGCTCCGTCCTCTACCCATCGCATGGGTGGCAGCGAAGCTGGCGCCTAGTCGAAGTAGACGCGCGCGCTCCGTCCCCTACCCCCATCGAACGGGTGGAAGCGAAGCTGGCGCCTAGTCGAAGTAGACGCGCGCGCTCCGTCCCCTACCCCCATCGAACGGGTGGCAGCGAAGCTGGCGCCTAGTCGAAGTAGACGCGCACGCTCCGTCCCCTACCCACCGAACGGGTGGCAGTGAAGCTGGCGCCTAGTCGAAGTAGACGCGTGCGCTCCGTCCTCTACCCATCGCATGGGTGGCAGCGAAGCTGGCGCCTAGTCGAAGTAGACGCGCGCGCTCCGTCCCCTACCCCCATCGAACGGGTGGCAGCGAAGCTGGCGCCTAGTCGAAGTAGACGCGCACGCTCCGTCCTCTACCCATCGAACGGGTGGCAGCGAAGCTGGCGCCTAGTCGAAGTAGACGCGCGCGCTCCGTCCCCTACCCCCATCGAACGGGTGGCAGCGAAGCTGGCGCCTAGTCGAAGTAGACGCGCCCGCTCCGTCCCCTACCCCCATCGAACGGGTGGCAGCGAAGCTGGCGCCTAGTCGAAGTAGACGCGCACGCTCCGTCCCCTACCCACAGAACGGGTGGCAGCGAAGCTGGCGCCTAGTCGAAGAAGACGCGCGCGCTCTGTCCTCTACCCATCGCATGGGTGGCAGCGAAGCTGGCGCCTAGTCGAAGTAGACGCGCGCGCTCCGTCCCCTACCCATCGAACGGGTGGCAGCGAAGCTGGCGCCTAGCCGAAGTAGACGCGCGCGCTTCGTCCCCTACCCCCATCGAACGGGTGGCAGCGAAGCTGGCGCCTAGTCGAAGTAGATGCGCACGCTCCGTCCCCTACCCACCGAACGGGTGGCAGCAAAGCTGGCGCCTAGTCGAAGTAGACGCGCGCGCTCCGTCCTCTACCCATCGCATGGGTGGCAGCGAAGCTGGCGCCTAATCGAAGTAGACGCGCGCGCTGCGTCCCCTACCCCCATCGAACGGGTGGCAGCGAAGCTGGCGCCTAGTCGAAGTAGACGCGCACGCTCCGTCCCCTACCCATCGAACGGGTGGCAGCGAAGCTGGCGCCTAGTCGAAGTAGATGCACGCGCTCCGTCCCCTACCCCATCGAACGGGTGGCAGCGAAGCTGGCGCCTAGTCGAAGTAGACGCGAACGCTCCGTCCCCTACCCACAGAACGGGTGGCAGCGAAGCTGGCGCCTAGTCGAAGAAGACGCGCGCGCTCCGTCCTCTACCCATCTCATGGGTGGCAGCGAAGCTGGCGCCTAGTCGAAGTAGACGCGCGCGCTCCGTCCTCTACCCATCGCACGGGTGGAACACCGCCACGTGCGCGGTGACTTGGGATCTTGCGAGGCGATCTTGCGCTGTAAAGTTTCCTGGAATCACGCCGGCCCCTGGTCTGCCAGGGTTAGGTTCCCGTACCGTGCGACCCGACGCGCCCGGGGCACGCGGCGGCCTACGACTGGTGGGCGGCGGGATGTGGACGGTTGCGTGCTTGCGGCCACTCGCCTTTTCCCTAGGCGAGGGGGACACGGGGCGGGCAGTGAATGGCGCGGCGCCGGGGCTGTTGTGCTCCCCTGGCCCATTGGTGCCCCTATAACCGCGGCTAGGTAACGCCGTGCTGTGGCGGTCCTTGGCGCCTGTGGTCGTGACCTTCCAGCGTTGGGTGTGAGGCGTTGCGCTGGACGGGCGCGTGTACGACTGCGGTCGCGCCTTGTACACAGACCCTCGCGACTCTTCGCTTTCAGTTACGGGGAATCGTGCGGGGCGGGCCTTTACACCGCTGCGGTTGCATCCGGCACGCGGATTGCTGTGACGCTTCGGTAGCGGCGGTATGGGCGAGGTGGCTTGAAATAGCCCCCCCGTAACAGCGTCCCCGCACCTTTACGCCCTCTTTCCTGTCTGCTCCGCCTTCTACACCTTCGCGCTATCTTCACCGCTTCAGTCTCTCCGTGGGAAGCGATGGCCTCCAGTAGCGAGCGCGGCCAGGCGGTTGGTGGCCCTGACATTCGCCGGCGGTCCTCGCTGTTGAAGGTGAAATACGCGCTCCAAGAGCGCGACCCAGCGGCGGCGGACCAGGAGCGGCTGGTGGCGGAGGAGGAAGGCACGTTCTTCGGCGAGCTAGGCCCCTCGCTCGTGACTGAGAAGACGATCCAAGGGCTCCTGCGCGCGGGGAAGTTGTCCGGGCGCCAGGAGGTACGATTGCCTGCCGCCGACGAGACGGAACCTCATGCCGAGAGGTCGGAGGCGGTCGTGTTCGTTGCCTTTTTCGACGCGGGGCTCCGGATCCCAGCGGCGGCTATGGTGGGCGACGTGCTGCGGACCTTCAGGCTGGAGCTGGTGCAACTGACTCCGAACGCCGTGGCCCGGCTTGCGGTGTACAGCTGGGCCTTGCGCTCGGGGGCGTGTTGGCCCAACGCGTCGTTGTTCGCCTATCTTCACGAGGCACGATGCCAGCCCAAGGGTCGGAAGGACGGGACGCTGTCGAGCTTCGGTAGTGTCACTTTTATTCTTCGCCCGTCGTGCCAGAAGCTCTTCCCTGCGAACTCAACTCGCGGGAAGTAGGAGTCTTACTGGATGAAGCGGTGGTTCTACCACCATGTGGAGAGCGGGAGCGGCCTTGAGTGCACAGGCCGACCGATCGCGTTCAAGCCCTCGCCCGGCCGAACGCTCGATGCTGAGGACAGGCGGAGGGTCAAGCGGCTCGTAGGCATGGCCGCCCGCTTCAACATGCGCGACCTCGCCGAAGAGTACGTGATGTACGGCGTGGCACCGCTTGCCTACGACTGGCGTCTTGCCGCCGAGAGGCGTCGAGACGACAATGTTTCGCCATGGGTCTGCTCGCTGCCGGCGCCGCCCAGTCTTCGTAAGCCTCGATCGCGTCCCTCATTTGTTCACGCGAAATGCGTTATATGCTGATGCTATTCTCCTTTGCTTCAGGGATTTCCTTGGAGGAGGCGGAGCAAGCCGCGCGCGTATTCCTGGGGCCGTACACCGCCAGGGAGCATGAGCAGCGCGCGTCTGCTATCGCCGAGGCGGGGCTGGGGCGAATAAACCGCGTGTGCGAGGCCCTGGGCCTTGCCGTGCCGGACCGTGTCGCTCCAGACGACGGTGCAGCGAAGAAGTAGAAGAAGGCACCGTCTCAGAAGAGGGGCCGCAGCGGGGCGCCTGCCGCGCTTAGCGTGGCAGCTGCTACTACTGCTGCTAGTGTTTCGGAGGGCGCGGCGAACGCGGAGTCGGACTCGGCGAGGTATGCCGATTCGGGCTTGGGTGGGACAGACGTCGAAGGCGAGGTATCTTCGGCGAGCGTCCCGGACGGTGGGTTTGCCACAAGCAGCCGGAGGGGGGAAGCCTCGCCGCCCACCGAAGTCGTCGAGGCGGAACCCGTGCGGACCGGCGATGCTGAGGTGGACCCTTTGGCCGTGGCTACTGTGGTGCCGGAGGCGCCCTCCACGGGGGCGCACGAAGCCATGCTGCCTTTAACGACAGCGGCAGGAACCGAGGTGCCCCCTTCGACAATCGTCACCGCGGAACCTTCGCCCCCGGGCGGTGCGACCGCGGGGGCTTCCCCAGCCGTGACTGCGGGGGCGGCTTCGCTGCAGGCCGCCCCGGCTAAACGGCCGTGTGTGCGGCCGGAGCTCCACCGGACGCCGCGGGGATTCGTCGTGGCCACGGGCATCAGAAGCTTGTGGGACTCCAGCGCAAGCGCCGGGGGCCCTGCGGCATACGCGCCTTCTGCCCCTCTGGCCACGCCTCCCGCCGCGCAGGGACAGCCGTCACCCTCCCCGAACGCGGAGGCTTCGGCCCGCGGCGGGACCATTCCTTCTGCTACCGAAGGTAGGGTGGCGTAGCTTACATTGGTGTACGCTTTTATGCCTTACGGTGCTCACCTGTATTCCTGTTTACAGCGTTGCTCATTCCGGAGGGGGAGCGCTTGGCAGAACACGGGACCTCCGCGTGCGTAAGCCCTGCGGACTTCGTGCCGCCCCCGGAGACGCTGAGGGCGTGGCGCGGAATTGTGAGTGACGCGGCCACTAGTGTCGACCCGCAAGTGCTGCAGGCCTACGGGGCGGGGCACCTCCAGGACGCCTTCGAGGTGTCTGGGGTGAGGGTAAGTATTCATACGACGACGCCTGAGCTGGCTGAGCTTGCTAAGCCTTTCCCTTCTGCAGACACTTGTGCTGGGGCAGGCCTTGCAAACGGCCTATGCTCGCGGCCGCACGACGCTCAAGGATAGGCTGCGGGCCGTCGAGGAGGAGCTACGCGAAGCCTCTGAAGCCCGCTCTGCCCAGGACGCCCGCATCCGCCAGCTGGAAGCGGAATGCGCCGAAGCGAGGGCACACGCCGAGGTACTTGTCGCGTCAGCGCGGGAGTCGGCCTCGACAGCTGCTGAACAGGAGTTTGCGGCGGAGCGGGCCGGATTCCTGGAACAGGTCGCCTCGCTAGAGAAGGAAAAAGGCGAGCTTGCCTTGACTCTAGTGCGGCGTAACCAGACGCTTGGCGACGCCTCGGTGGTTGCGTGGGACGCCATGCAAGCGCTGGAGCGCCATCTTCAAGGGCTGGTGACTGAGGTGCCGGAGCGCGCCTTCGGCCCGGAGGAGTTGTCCCGGACACTCCGCTGGATCGGGGATGCCGCCAACGTCGCGCGCGACGCGGCGACGTCCTTTGGCACCCACTGCGCGTACACGTCGGCATGCTTGGTGTGCGCGCTCCTGCAGCACCGCGGTTGCACGCACGTCGCCGGGCTGGATGACCCCCAGCTGGAGATGCCCGGCGGGGCCGGAGTAATGTTCGGTGCCGTCCGCTCCGCTCGCCGTGCCCTCGGGCCCTTCTTCGACCGGATCTGGGCTTACGCCGGGCCGGATGCTGCACGGATCGAGCTCCAGAAGTCGCTCTATGGGACGGGGAGCCTCGGCCAATTTCTTGACGGGATCCCTCGACGCGACGAGGGCGGCGCTGGGCCCTCCGAGGGCGCCGGGAACCCGCAGGTCTGACGCCGTGGCGCCTAGGTGTAGGCGTGTGTTGTACTGCTCCCTCTTTTTGCGAATGTACACACTTGCTGTATGCATTCTGACTTTCGCCTATATCCCGGGCAGCTTTCTTGCTGTGACCGGCTTCGTGCGGCCAACCTTTCAACCCGGCGACGCCTTCGACGCTGGCGAAGGGCCGAAGAGTCGCTGGACTTTTGGGCGGGCCGGCCTTCCTCGAGCGAGGCCCCAGTTTTGGCGCGTGTTAAGGACGAACCCGCGGGATAGCGGCTTAGAGCGGCAAGGATGCTGCCGGACCTTTGTACTTGTGATTTCTCCGGTATGCAGATTTCCTGGCATTTTAGGATGTGTTGATGCCGCTGTTGGTGAAGTAGCTGCGCAAGGGTTCCTTAGAACGGCGCTTGCGGGGGAAGTCCTTGGCACCTCAACTTTTTACAGCCCGTAGGCTGGCGTGGGCGTAGGCGGACCTCGACGCTTAGCCTTTGTAGTCCGTAGACTGGCGTGTGCGGAGGCGGACCTCGACGCTACACCTTATTCAAAGCCCGTGGACTAGTGCGTGCGGAGGCGGACCTCGACGCTACGACTTCCTTTATAGTCCAGAGACTCGCGCGTGCGGAGGCGGACCTCAACGCTACGTCTTCCTTTATAGTCAGGAGACTCGCGTGCGGAGGCGGACCTCGACGCTACGTCTTACTAGTGCGTGCAGAGGCGGACCTCAACGCTACGTCTTGCTTTATAGTCCGGAGACTCTCGCGTGCGGAGGCGGACCTCGACGCTACGTCTTATTTAAAGTCCGTAGACTGGTGCGTGCGGAGGCGGACCTCAACGCTACGTCTTATTTAAAGTCCGTAGACTGGTGCGTGCGGAGGCGGACCTCGACGCTACGTCTTATTTAAAGTCCGTAGACTGGTGCGTGCGGAGGCGGGCCTTGACGCTACGTCTTATTTAAAGTTCGTAGACTGGTGCGTGCGGAGGCGGACCTCGACGCTACGTCTTATTTAAAGTCCGTAGACTGGTGCGCGCGAGGGCGTCCTCCCGTTGCGTCTTTTGTTTATACTCAGGCCCGTCACCTTTGGCTACGGCGAGTGCACACGCGAACATGCGACTTCGATTTATACTCAGTCCCGTACCCCTGGCTACGGCGAGTGCACACGCGAACGTGCGTCTTTGTTTATACCCAGGCCCGTCACCTTTGGCTACGGCGAGTGCACACGCGAACGTGCGACTTCGATTTATACTCAGTCCCGTACCCCTGGCTACGGCGAGTGCACACGCGAACGTGCGACTTCGATTTATACTCAGTCCCGTACCCCTGGCTACGGCGAGTGCACACGCGAACGTGCGTCTTTGTTTATACTCAGGCCCGTCACCTTTGGCTACGGCGAGTGCACACGCGAACGTGCGACTTCAATCTATACTGCGGGAGCGCGCGC
The DNA here is from genome assembly GCA_017311315.1 of Dendrocalamus latiflorus. Taxonomy (NCBI): domain Eukaryota; kingdom Viridiplantae; phylum Streptophyta; class Magnoliopsida; order Poales; family Poaceae; genus Dendrocalamus; species Dendrocalamus latiflorus. The sequence goes on along the minus strand of CM029642.1, from coordinate 50,957,626 downwards.
GCTGGCGAAGCCTGCGCGCTCCTCCGTCACGTGCTTGCGCACGATGAAGAAATATTAGCGACAAACGGCGATCTTCATTACAGCCCCGTTTGCGCGGGCAAGCAATTACAAGGGGTGGATGTACTAACCGTTTTCCCTTGGTGCGGCCGAAGCCTCTAGTCGCTAGACCTCTGCAGGGCCTGCCAAGGCGCCTCCGACTGGCCCCGCGGACCACCGCGTTGTGACGCCGGCGCCGGCTCTAGGAGCGCCGTTGGGCTTCGCGACGCGGGCACCTGGTACCTGGCTCGATGCGCCGGGCCATATCCTGGTCGCCTCGGACGGTGATGATGGCCCGGGGACCCGAGATCTTCATGCATAGATAGCCGTGATGTGGTACCGCGCCGAAGGAGTTGAGGATTGGGCGCCCTAATATGGCATTGTAGGGGTACGGAAGGTCGACCACGTCGAAGGTGGCATCTTCGGCCCGCACATTGTCATCTCGGCCGAAGGAGACTTGAAGACCTACTTGTCACAGCGCCCGCAGGGGTTGTCCCCCGAAGCCCTACAGTGGGACTCCCGAGGGCCCTAGGCGGCTTCGAGGGATCCCCATCTGGTCGAAGGCCGCCGTAAACAATACGTTCGCGGAGCTACCGCCGTCCACCAGGGCACGCCCCACGTCGCATCCTGCGATAGTGACCCGGATGACCAGGGGGTCCTGATGAGGGAAGTCCACGCCTTGGGCGTCGCCGGGTGTGAATGTGACTTCGTGCCGCGCCCAGTCCGGGGGTGCTTGCGCTGGGTATGCCGCCACATGATGTAGTCTTCGCGCATAGGCCTTCTGCTGCCGTGCTGAGGCGAATTCCAGCGCAGAGCCTCCGCGCTTGGGCTGATCGGACGACTCCTTATGCGAGGCGTCCCTGCGGTCGGGCGTGTCCCTGGACGACTCCTGCTTACGTTTTCCCTTCGAAGAGCCGCTCTTCGGCGGATCTTCGGCTTTTGCCGAGGCTCCGGCCTGGTTGGTGTCGGAGTCGTCCCCTTGCCTTCGCCGCGCGTCTTCTTCCGCCCTGGCATATTCCTCCATTTTGTCGAAGAGCTTCGCCACCGTCTTGATTGGCTTTCGCGCATTGTACTCGGGCATCGGGCCCGGACGAAGGCCCTGTATGGCTGCATTAACGATGGTGGTTTCATTAACGTCTTTTACTTGGCATCGAATCTTGGCGAAGCGTTTGAAGTAGTCCCGGAGCTTCTCCGAGGGTTTTTGCTTCACAGCAAAGAGTTGGTCCGCGTCGACTCGGTCGACGTAGTTTCCTTGGAAGTTGTTGTGAAGGTGGACACGGAGCTGCTCCCACGCGTAGATGGAGCCCGGCTCTATGGTAAAGAACCAAGAGAGCGCCACTCCTTGCAGTGCGAGGGGGAGTCCCTTCGCCTTCGTGGTGTCGTCTCCGCCCGTGGCTTCGATCGCGGTTCCGTACACGCGCACGAACTCACGGGGGTCTGTGTCGCCTTTGTACGAGTCGACGGCGCTAGGGAACTTGAAGTCTTCGGGCCATGCCGCCTGCTGCAGCCCCGCCGAAAGTGGGGACTCCGGATCTACGCGCCGCAGCGGCACGCGGCTAGACGTGGGGGCTTCGCAACTGTCCGCCCTCTCCGGCGTGGGCTCGGCCGCGATTGCTGGCGCGGCCTGCTGGCTCCGAGCCTCTTGCATATCTCGGACGGCTCCGCGAAGGTCCCCTAGCTCCCGCTGAAACGCGTTGAGGGCCGCCAGTAGAGCGCTTTCCACCGCCTGTGCGGGCGGGGTCGCCGGTGCTCCCAACGGGCAGATCGGCGCGGGGACGACCGCGTCGCGAGGTCCCGAGCTGCCGGTCACTCCGTCATGGCTTCCTCGAACCGCCTGGTCCGCGCCGCCAGCGAGGGTTGCAGTGGGGGCGGCGAGGTCGGCTGTCGTTGCGTCGGCGGGGTCGGTTGTCGCCGCACCCGCATCGACGTCTTCGACCGCGGGGTTCGTCCCCGCAGCGCCGGTGGCGGGGTTGGTCGTCGCGGTGCCGGTGACGGGGTTGGTCGTCGCGGTGCCGGTGACGAGGTTGGTCGCCACCGCGCGAACGTTGACGTTTTCGGCCACCGCGACTGCGTCGCCACCCGCGCCCGCCGCTGCCGATGCCGAAGCCCTGGTACTCATACGACGCTCCGGCTCGGCCGCCTTCTTTCCCTTCGCCGCCGCTGAAGAAGCTTTTTTCGGTGCCATCCTTCTTCTTCGGTCTTCAGGCTTGCTCCTGTCCTCCCCACGGACGGCGCTAACTGTTGTGGCTACAGACCAAACAGAGAGAGAGAGATGGTAGTGGAGAGTGATGAAGATGAATGTAATGGCCTGGCCCTCCTCCCCATGGCTTGTACTCATATATATATACACACACACACACACACACACACACACACACACACACACATGAGGAGTGCTTTTACAGTTATACCCTTATTTCTGGTTATCCCCTCTGGGGGCAGTTATGTCATTACATATGGCCTATTCTGGGCCTTATAATCTCCTACCAGGCCTGCTGGGTTTAGGTGGGTGCCACCCCTACGACACTAATAAACCGATAAATCGCTTCGAAAAAGCTTCCCGATAAGCCGTATTAAGGTGGTGATCATTTGGGCTTATTTTTGGTGGCTTATGGTTGAAAAGCACTGTGGCTAGCTGAAAAAAATACTGTAGCTGACAGAGGCTTATTTAGCATAATTAAATTTAAAAAAATTTAAAAAAATGTTAACTCATTACATATAATACAAACAAATACGGGAAAAAAAGAACCGGCAAAAAAGCTCAACAAAAAGCCAAAAGTTCAGAAAAAGACGAAATTTATGAATAGTGAAAAATAAGTCGGAAGCTAAAAGTTGAAGCCCAACCGATCACAAACGGTGGCAAAGAAATCATTTCATTTATTTACTCAGAGAAAACCATCAACCATAAGTCAGAAATAATTAGACCACTATATGGCTACTTGCTAGGTCGTGCTTTCTTAGGATTTATGATTTTGATTTTTTTAATCACGTTCAGGCATTGCATTCTGCAAAACAGTTCTCTTTGTTTTTCTTTTCAATATAGAAGTGATTAATTAATTAAATTAATTTCATGTTAGAGATTAACCCAACCCAAGATGAAAGGAGGAGACCTCGTAACACACTGTCAAAATTGGAAGTACCTTGATGTGGCCACTAGACGTACAAATTGAGGAGCAAGTTGGCGCCATTTGTCAAGTAGTACTTCACTTGCAGTTTGTTGGTCAAGGAGAACCGCAAATAATTGGTCAGTGACGGATTCAGAACTTAACATATCCTTGCGGCATTATTAATGTTCTTAACAAAAGGCATCATCATATGATATGATTTGGCAGGAAACGATTGATCCATCCATCAAAACATCGATCGATCGAGTACAGGTCCCGTGATGATTGCGCAGCAACGCACCGCTTCATCAACACGCCACGCAATGTGCATATAGGCTCTTTTCGTCTTGTTACAAAAGACAAAAATTAATACGAAAGTCTAGGTTCCAGAAATGATTTCTCTATTTATCTCACTACTGTCTTGTTTTAGAAATAACATAAGTGATCATAAGTACATCATACACTCTACTCTTCTCGCTCTCATCACGTGCACGCATCTCACCCTCACTTTCTCCACCGCTTGTATCCTCCTTCTTAAAGTTACTTTTTTTAGACATTACTATTTATTTTCAATCAAAAACCATTCGTACAGTTAAAAACCATAAACAAAAGATAATACAAATACCCCCATAAGTACATGCCTGCAGCTTGTAACGCATATATTATTTCTTGTCAAATTAAATCTCTCTAATTTGTGTGAACCATCAGCCCACAGGATTGTTCGCGAACACAGAACTTTATTTAGACAGTTTTTTTTCTTTCTAATTTTTGATGGGATAATTTGGACCAGCTAGTTGGCAGTAGTAGATAGGAATTTATTTTTTTTCTGGTCGAAATTGAATTAGATTGAGAGAGCTGTATGGATAACCGCCACGTATTACTAGTGGCCCTCCATCTGCCCGTTGGTTGGGGGCGCTCTCCCATTGGCTGCGCTGACGTAGATAAAAATATCTGCCATGTTGGCAGCATCCAGGTTTGCACGAACGGCAACGGCGTCGACCTCTGACCGTATGTGTGCTAGGCCAGCTGGGCCGGCACGAACGCGTGTTTTACCAGTTTGGTCTAGTCAGCGAGGAGTCCACGTACCCATTGGGATACGTACACGGCTTAGGATCTCTAAGTTGGTCCTCGCCACAGTGAAGTTATTTTTACCGGAATAAGTTTATTTTACTTCTAAACTTTTAAGATAGTCTAAATTTTAACGTTTAACTGTAAAATCAAATGTTTTATCTTCCTCAAGTATCGATATCGATTATTTTATCCCCTGAGACCATCCGAAGCCGATTTTGCTTTGATGTAGCGCCAAAGTGGCAATGATTTTGGTATATGACCTGATTTTGGGATTATATGGAACACAATTAGCATTATCGGAGAAAAAAAAGGTATACCCCACATGTCATGTTCCATGATCGTCTCTGCCTCCCATGGACTTCCATGCCTTCACTCCTGTGCCCTCCCTACCTCCTCGCCACTTCAGGCGATTTGCTACTCCAGGCCATCTCTGTTCGCACCAAGCGCGTCACCACGAAGGCCTCAACCTTCTGATCCTCATTGTGCCGCCCTCTCATCGCCATCGCCTGCACACCTCGCCGCCACCGAGCTCCACCATTGCTCTCCCCCGCACCGTCGTTTGTTGTTGCTCTACTTCCCTCCCTAACATTGTCAATTGTTGCTGCTCTGCTATGTTGCCAGTGGCCTATATCATTTGCACCTAGGCTGCTTCTGCTCTGCTTCCCTCCCCAACACCACCTGCTGCTACTGGTCTACTTCTCTCCCCAACACCATCTATTGTTGTTGCTTGCTCCGTTACGGATGGCCTAAATCTGTCGCTGCTGAGGCTGCTGCTACTACTCTACTTCAATTCCCCACGGCGTGAAGAAAACCAGGTCCAGATCCCGCGGATCTAGGTTCCTTGGTGGTCGGGCTACCTCCTTTATCCATCCTGATTGTTGTCGATGGCATCTTGCCACCCTCTCCAGTCGCTAAGTAGAAGTGGTGAGGAAGGAGTCAAAGCATGAGCTCCTCTTCTCCAGCCATCGTTCCGACCACACCATCCCCAACCACCCGAGGAAGCTCCTGTCACCTCCGACCACACCACCCACTAGTACAAAAAGCCTAATAGTAGACGCCACATTACAGACGATTCCCTAAAACCGTCTGTATTAAATACAATTACAGACGATTTTAGTTTAGAGACCGTTTGTGTTGCTGCTAGCGCTAATAACAGTCTGTGAAGATGCAATATTACACACGGTTCTTGTTAATAACCGTCTGTGAATTATCACAGATGATTTATATTAAAAACTGTCTGTGATGTTTGTAATTATCACAGACGGCTTTTAGTTAGAATCGTCTATGAAACTATCATAGACGATTTTTATTTACAACCGTCTGTGTTTTGTCCTTTGTCATATGAACTATAGAAGCTACTGATCAGCTGAAATACATAAGTATGACTAGTCACTTTTACAAAAGACAAATTCAAGTCAAAATTATTACAAAAGTCCAAAAAAAGATATTCCCAGATCTTGGCCTTCTGGACTTTATATGTTTTCTCTTCTACTTTTAGAGTTGGAGGATTAACAGCTGAGTTCTCAAATGCTGTGAAGATTGTCCTTGCCCTTTTCACTTCCTCCTCTAGCTTAGGCAAATCATTAGCATGGCCCATAATCTCAAAGAGGATACCATGATAAGCTTCCTCAGAATCAGCCGCTTCTGCTTGATCGGCAAGGTTATCTATGTCTCTCCATTGCCGCAAGAGCTTCTTTCATTTTGTGCACATTGAAGAGAAGAACGAGACTGAGGGTGGTTTCCCTTTCTTGAGCGGCAAGGAGACACCTCCATCGACGGTGGATGATGAGGTCCAGCTGACGGATGAAAGCGACTCGAGGAAGGAGAGCAGGGCGTGAGTGGAGGAGCTGCTCCAGACGTAAGTTGTTGACCGTCTGTGTAAGGTTGCGGCCGAACAGCTTATGATGGATAGATGAGAGGAAGGAGATCAAAAGAATGCTAGAAGCCATTATTGAGAAATCTGGTGAAGAAGATGATGGAGAGGCAGTTTAAGGGTCGCATGCATGCATCAGAATATTAACAGGTGGGAGTAGAGCATGCATTTTCAAGTGTTATCACAGATGGTTCGTATACCAAACCATTTCTGATATGTGTATTATTACAGATGGTTCGTATACCAAAACGTCTCTGATATGTGCATTATAACAAATGGTTCGTATAACAAACTGTTTGTGATAATGCCATGACACCGATTTGTGGCATCTCCCTCGGGATTTTGATCACACCCATCCATTCTCTCTGCATTGAATGGCAGGCACCAATTTCTCCCACCTCTCGCCCCTTATTAATTACTCCCTCTCTCCCTTTTTCCCAATTTTAGCCCAAGATGTGTGAGTTCCATCGGCTGCTCCTTCGCTCGAGTTCATCCACTCCTAACTTATTTCTGCTTCCTCCCCTCGACGACGCCGACTATCATCGTAAGCTAGCTCCTCTGCCTTCGGTTGTGACACTACAGTTCACTACACAAGACACTCTTGTCATAAGTGTCGTAAGAGCAGTATCACTGTCGTGACACATGGTGATGCTACCGCTACCTCTCTTTTATTGCCGGTGATATCCGCCATCCGATCCCCTCACCGTCCTCCAACTCGACCCTGACACGAAGTAGACGGCACGTAAGTCTACACGCACTAGTAGGATCTCTGCTTTTTCTATATTTTTGCCATGGGTTCGTAGGATTATGAGATGTGTTCTTGCCATATTTAAGAATTAGGTTCGTAGGATTAGGAGATGTGTTCTTGCAATGTTCTTGCTGTGTTAGATGGATAACCTGCTCAATATATTGTGACGCTGTAATAGTGGATTCTAATCTTAACGGAAATGGAATGTGCTACTGTGTTTGCTGCTGCATTTGCTTGTTTTCAAAGGGCATAGCTAACATTTCTTGAGGCTAGCCAAAAAACAGAAAAAATTTAGATATAGAATGAACTATCACAGATGGTTTTATGGTATAAATCATCTATGAAGGACTACCATAGATGGCTCGAACCAAAAACCATCTGTGACACTTGCACATCATAGATGGTTCTATTTACCAACCGTCCGTGATGATAAAGTATGACAGATGATTCTATATACCAACTGTCTGTGATATTCATCCATCACGGACAGTAGGTAGATAGAACCGTCTATGATGTATGAGTATCACAGATGGTTTTTAGTTCGAACCGTCTGTGATAGTGTTCTTCACAGACGGCTCTAGTAACAAATCATCTGTGTTGTATTTATCATAAATGGCTCACAAACCATCTGTGATAACTTCCGATTATCACTGACACATAAATTTTAACGGTTCAAAAAACCTTCTGTGATGACAGTTCCAAACCGTCTATAATGACCCTTTTTGTAGTAGTGATCCCAACTGCTCGGGTAAGCTCCCGCCGCCTGTGACCACGTCAAAGTGTGTTCATGAGCTCCACCTTTTCCTCCCCTCATGCAATTTCATTTCCAACCACATGAATCCACTACCGATCTTGCCTTCCCCAACTCTTGCCAAATCCGTCGCTGCCATCGCCATCCCTCACATGGTAGGTCCCACTTCAATTCCTTACTTCTAGACCATCTCCTCACCCTTCTCAATCTTTCTCCGCCGCTAATTTTGGATTCCTTCTTCCCTAGCTTGGCATCTCCTCACCGCACCGCCGTAGGTCATTGTCGCCAGCCCTCCTTGAGTTGCCTCCATACGTTGTCGTGCATTGCACTACCACATGTAGGATTGCCGTGACCCTGGTAACCACTTTTCGAGGTCACTGACCGCCACTATAGCCTGGCTTGGCGGCGACGAGCTCGGCAAGCCGTCGTGGCCGACTCCTCTATTTCAAAAGAGTAGGTTTTTTGTAGCCGACATGGTTTTAGTCTCAAGGAGGGTAAACCGAGCAATATTAATAGTCAAGGGGCATTCAATATCCTGTTTTATAGTTCTTGGTTTATTTCCAGACTTTCACAAGATTTCAGGGGGGTAAAGTAGGGCATTGGTTTTTTGTGCCTTTGCTAAACACACTGCTGAAACAGGAGAGAAGGTTAGTGAAAAGTCCATCTTGCACTTGGGGTCAGACCCACAAGTGGTGGATAGGAGCGGGGGAGGCAAAAGGGGAATTTTGAGATGGAAGCTAGGGTTTTCGAGGTATAACACTATCCATTCGGACCTAAGTCAAGCCACTCAGTTCAACCAAACCGGAGGGGGTCAGGGGTATCAGAAAGACATTTTGAAAATTATCTCTCTCCGATTCGGCCGAAAATGACATTTTAATAGCCAGAGTGTGTTTCGACGAATAGCCACGATTTAACAGTGTGTTTCAGTAAAGCCACAAAAAAACAATATCCTAGAGTAAATGCCATAAAATATCAATGTGATATAGCCAATTTTGCCACTATCATTAAGATGGGTCTGCATAAAGTTAGAGTAATTAGGGATCTAAGTGATCAAACGACCCTCAAAATCCCCACGGGCTTGTTTGGTGGACTGCAGCCAGAAGCCCCAAACGGCTCGATTTCCTAACTGGAGGGAGTATATGCTCACTTTTCCCGCTTAAAAGAGGGCCCTACCGGAGAAACGTGATGTATATACGTTGGTCTATCTAATCATGTTCTGAAGACGTGCTTAATTATTGGTTTGATTGAGCTTAATATCCACGACAACCGCATCCAAACATGGTTTTATAACCATCTGAGATCCAAGTAGCCTCTTTCTAAAGTCGAATTTGCTCAGGATTGAAAAATTGCTAACACCTATTCATTAATACATACTCTTAATATCAAAACCGAAAAAAACTATTCCTCTTGTGCATGGACTTACGCATGGAGCTAGCTATCTAGCCCTCCGTCCCGTACTGACCTGACCAACCTCTCCTGTGACGCCAAATGGTCATGTCATCCGTGGTCGTTGCTGTGAGAAGATGACACACTCCACAACTGGGGCCGTCATGGGCGTCTTGTTCCATGGCAATGTACAATAAGTCACTAATTAACCTTTGCATAACTGGAAGATAGCATGCACATATATGCAGATGCAGATGCAAACGTCTCTCTCTCTCTTTTAAAACTACCAAGACGGTGACACACTGGGCGAGGTCGGCAAGCAAACCAGCTAACAAACAAAGGCAAAAGAGAGAAAACATAGGCCGCGGCATCATCCGGCCGATATGAGTAGCCATCGATATACGTGGATAGGATATTGTGATCCAATTGGCTAGTTTGATATCCTTTTCTCTCCCTTTTTGTTAATTTATGTATGTGAGTTGTTTTGAATGAAAGCTATATTTTGAATGAAAGCTAAGGATCATGATATGATTACCACGGGAGTTCTAGAGGAAACAAATACTTAGACGTGGTGGTTTGTAAGTTGTAAGCTAGGGACGACTGACGCCCTAACTACCACATCACTCCATACTAATTGAATGTTTGTGCGTTACTATGGATTTAAAACTTTTAGAATATGTTTATATGTATATTCTAAAAATTTTGTACCACTTGTGAGTTTCAGAACATGTAGTATGATAAATTTTAAAAATCCGTAGCAACACACAGGTGTTTAGCTAGTAATAAAAATAATGATAAGTAACAATAGGATAACTACTCTTCTAGGATTTGTAACATACCAAAATTCACTGATCCTCTGTAACAATAATGATAAGTAACAGTAGGATAACTACTCTTCTAGGATTCGTAACATACCAAAATTTTTACCACCCGTGACTAATACACAAGTGTTGGGATTGAATCAAACAATCTTCTTTCTTTCTCCAACTCATACACTTAACAGGAATTACACGGCTTAAATAAGCCTCATGCATACACACACAAACTCCACGCACCCACTAACTCCACTAACTTGGTCTATTCTCATGCCTCTGGAATCACTCCACGATCCGCACGAGACCGCTTCTCACGGCTACGACCGCTTCACACGGTTATGATTGCTTCACACGACTACCCACATCTTCTGACTTCTCTCATACCCAGATGCTCCGACTCCTACAGTGTTCTTCCAAGTACCAACTACGACCACTGCAGCTTCTACGACTTATGACCATGGTGTCCTACGACTACGGCTACCTTATGACCACGGCTACCTTATGACCATAGAGCCTTACAACCACGGATGCCTTACAACCATAGCTGTTTTGACTACAGCTGCCTTACAACCATGTTGCCATGACCACGTTTGAGCACCAACCAGGTTCTCAAACTTCCGACTGCTGCTTCAACTATGGCGCATCATCTCAATGCTATGATTATGGTACATCAACTCGCAACTTTGACCACGGCTTCTCATGTACTCGAAGTCTTCAACTGACTTCGTGCTCGATGTCTTCGACTGCCTCGTCCTCAGAGCTACAGTACTCGGTGTACAATATTCATAGTACAGTACTCAGAGATACAGTGCTCAGAGCCTCTGACTTCAATTTTCACAATTTCGACTACTGCTTCAGGTACAACTTTGACTACTGCTTCAACCACGGCTTCGAGTGTGGCTTTGCCCACAGCTTCAATACGGTCACCCACATCTTCTTGTCGCTCACAGCAGCCTCTTCTAGCCACACGTTGTGGCCTTCTCTTCGCATGACTTACAACGATCTCACACCAATTTTGAGTCATGTCTTCATCTTACAGTGGCCTTACACCACCGTCTTCTTGTAGCGGCTTCACATCCTCGATATTGTCGGTCTCACACCGACTTCTAATTTGAGGACGATGGGTTCACACCACCACCTTCGGCTTCACGTCAAAACTTCATATAGCGGCTTTGCACCGCTGTCATTGTCGGTCTCACACCAACTTCTCCTCGTAGCAGCATTGCACTGCCGTTGGCGCCGGCATCACACTGATTCTTCCTCGCAGTGGTCTCACACCACCACCTTCACTTCTTCTTGCAGCAGCACCGCACCTCTACCACTCACCTTCACACCGAGGCATGCTTGTCGGCTTTCACCCACAGCTTCTACAACCACTTACAACTCATCATGCCTCCTAGAATAACTCCATGATCCGCACGAGACTGCTTCTTACAGCTACGACCGCTTCACACAGCTATGACCGCTTCACACGACCACCCACATCTTCTGACTTCTCTCGTACCTAGATGCTATGACTGCTACAGTGTTCTTCTGAGTACCGACTATGACCACTGCTGCTACTACGACCACTGCAGCTTCTATGACTTACGACCATGGTGTCCTACAACCATGGTTGCCTTACGATCATAGTGCCTTACGACCACGGCTGCCTTACAACCATATAGCCATACAACCACGGACGCCTTATGAACATGGTTGTTTTGACCACAGTTGCCTTACGACCACTTCCGAGCACCAACCGAGCTCTCAAACTTCCAACGGCTGCTTCGACTATGGCACATTATCTCGATGCTACGACCATGGTACATCAACTCGAAGCTTCGACCATGGCTTCTTGTGTACTCAGAGTCTTCGATTGACTTCGTGCTTGATTTTTTCGACTGCCTCATACTTGGAGCTATAGTACTCGGTGTACAGTACTCGGAGATACAGTGCTCGAAGCCTCTGACTTCAACTTCCGTAGTTTCAACTGCTGCTTTGGGTACGGCTTCGACCACTGCTTCGACCGTGGCTTCGACCACGGCTTCGAGTGTGGCTTCGCCCATAGCTTCGATACGGATCACACACATCTCCTTGTCGCTCACAGTAATCTCTTTGAGCCACACGCTATGGCCTTTTCTTTGCACGACTTACAGTGATCTCACACCATTGTTGAGTCATGTCTTCATCTTGCAGCGGCTTTACACCACCGTCTTCTCGCAGTGGCTTCACATTGTTGACATTGTCGGTCTCACACCGACTTCTGATTCGAGGACGATGGATTCACACCACCACCTTCGGCTTCACGTCGAAACTTCAAATAGCGGTTTCGCACCACTATTGTTGTCGATCTTACACTGACTTCTCCTCGCAGCTACATTGCACTGCCATTAGCGTCAGCATCACACCGACTCTTCCTAGCAATGGTCTCACACCGCCACCTTCACTTCTTCTTGCAACGACACCACACCACTACCACTCGCCTTCACACCGAGGCATGCTTGTCAACTTTCGCCCACAGCTTCTACGCCCACTTACAACTCATCAAGATTAAATCTAACATTCTCCCCCTTATAATAGTCTGGCACCACTGGAGGTTGCGGCGATGCGGCGGGATGGACGCTACGCACGAACCTCAAGGCACTGGCCCAACTGCTGGGACATCAACGACACTCCCTATTAGCCAGATCTGAGAGAGGGAGAGTCAGATTTGGAAGAGGGGGACAACTTTCACACCGAGGCATGCTTGTCAACTTTCACCCACAGCTTCTACGCCCACTTACAACTCATCAAGATTAAATCTAACATTCTCCCCCTTATAATAGTCTGGCACCACTGGAGGTTGCGGCGACGTGGCGGGATGGACACTACGCACGAACCTCAAGGCACTGGCCCAACTGCTGGGACATCAACGACACTCCCTATTAGCCAGATCTGAGAGAAGGAGAGTCAGATTTGGAAGAGGGGGACAACACCGATGCCAACTGCATGCTAGAGAGCACTGGAAGGAGACCATCATGATGAAGGGGAAGGAAGCTATGGCGAGCATGCAACCCACCGGCGGGTTGCACAAGCGCCTGAGGGAGACGAGACGACGCAGAACGATAGTGGGAACAAGGGAGCACACCAAGGATATGGAGGGCACAGAAGGAGGGAAATAGGGGAGCACTTATGGCGCAGGTGGTTCTGTCGGAGAGGTGAAAGAGTAGGAGGGCGGAGGCGGCGATGTCTAGGGTTCGAGAAGGGAGCAGCGGGGGAAGAAATGGGGAGGAGGAGAGAGAGGGGAGGGGGATGGAGGTAGGAGAGGTTGGGGTCACGAGTATAGTTTTTGGGGGCTGGAGAACATGGGGCCGTGGGAACTGCTATGTTGTTGTGAGGCTGGCTGCGTCGATAGCAAGGGATGGTCCAGATGCTCTGTGGTGAGATTGAACGGTTGTAGAGAGTCGAAGGAGGATATACCGATGACCACCAACTTGTACTTTTAAGGAGTATAGATAGACCTCTTTTAAGATACACCACTAACCACTTGAGTGGTAAGAGCAGTGAAATCTAGCGATTAGTTGTTGAAGGGTATTTTAGTAAAAAGGAGGTTAAACTCCTGTACCAGCTGACAAAAAAAAGAATGTCTTAAATGGCTGCCATAATGTGCTCAAGAATCACTGGGCTGCTCCCTTTTTAAACATTTGTACATACCAATACATTTCACTCCTGTATGTACTAATACATGTATTCGTATCTGGTATGTGGTGTTTTTGTGAAACATGAATTAGTTAAACCCCCTTACGTGGTTTTTAAAATTCGGGTTTTGTTAAACATCATCCGGATGTTTTATTTCTAACTATCATCCAGATTTAGAACTGTTGGATTATAGACACTCCCTTAAAATTCACGTGTAGAATCCCATTATGAATTAATAGTAAAAGGGCTGACATAATTGCTTTATAGTCCTGTTAGGGGAGGGTCCTCACGCCACATCAGATCCACAACCACCTCCGAGCGACGGCCTCTGTTGGAGGGTCTACTCCAAGCCAATTCCCCAAGTCAACTTTGGTGAGGTCCACAAGGTCAACCCCAGATGAGGTACGTAAGACCGACTCCAGAGGGTCAGGGGTTAACCCCAGGCGAGGGATGTAAGACCGACCCTAGAGGAGTCCAAGGCTAACCCCAGATGAGGTATGCAAGACTGATCCCAGGGGTCAAGGCCAACCTCGGATGAGGTACGCAAGACCGATCGTAGGGGTCAGGGCCAACCTCGGATGAGGTATGCAATACCGATTTCGGAGGGGTCCACAGCCGACCCAAACCGACCTCAGTGTCCCAAACGTGGCTGGGCCACGCGGAGCAAATGACGTGGATACCGTTAGAAGTAAATTAGGCTCCAAGGGCAAACTTGTAACTTCATTTGCCTTCATTTGCCTTCCTATCTCCTTCTATAAATAGGATCTGTTGCAATAGGAGATGAGGATGCCATTTTGTAACCCTACACTTATATTGAATACATTTGGGTCATTTGAGTGCTTCTCCTTGAGTCCCTATACATCCGACCGGGGGTGCTTCTAAATTTACTGTTTAGTCTCGTATCGATGACAAGTCTAAATACGGCAACATTCCTAACAAATTTGAAATTTTACTAGTAGGATTTGATGCTTTATTATATTTTGAATTAAAAAGGCTTAGTGAAGGATGTTGATGAGTATGGCAGTAGGATTTCGAAATTTGCAAGATATAACCGGTGAGATTACTATTAATAATTATTTACCATATTAACAGTCATTCTTTCAATGAGAGGTTCCTAAATATTATTTCTTTCCATATTAACATGAATCTGGGTGCACCGTAAAAATTTCCATATACGTATGGTTTGAACAAAGCTTACAACGACAAACCATATAGATACCTTGGATTCTAGAAGTGTTTTTTTTTTGCGAGGATGGTTCATATTACATGTCCTACTGTGTAGTTTTTTTAGATAAATTTTGTTTGTTCTGAAAAATACAAGATTCCTATTTAGGAGCTGAAGGAGGTACCACATGGTGGCGCGCGCCTGCTAAAATTTAGAGTGGCACCGATTAAATCAAATCATTGATTTGTTCGAGTTGGATCATGTTTCGGGAGACGCACATATACGCCACACGTAAACTGTCCAAGTTTCGAAGTACAGTGCTCGAGTTCAAGGCCAGGTAAACGATGGTGTGGATTGGCAAATCGATTACATATCTCAAAAGATTTCAGCTGTTGTCACTAAAGATGCCGCACAACACAGATAGTACGCATTAGTAAAGATTAATGGTTAAGCATCATTTCTACCTTTCTTCCAAGAGATTGACTGGTCACCGATCGACCACCAGTCAAATTTGGGAGTGTCGAGTAGATAGCAACTACATGTACTTGATCGAGCTTTTTCATGAGACTATATATCGGATGTGATTGAATTCATGGAGCACAGCATGATTTCTAATTTTCGACAATAAAATAAACTTATGATTGCATTAGAGAGGGGGCGAGGTAGAGTGCTAGGATCTGATCGCGTCCATTATCTTTGCTAAGCAGTGACTGAATCTTTATGAGAGGAGCTCTAGAAAAAATCATTATGAGAAGAACTAGAGATCTACTCCATGGAACTGTAGGATAGATTCGCCATATGGAGAGCACTAAGCCATAGTACCGAATTATTTGGCGTAGCAAAATATGGTCGAAGTCTTTTTACTCTCTGTGTTAAGTTCAGGTGAGTGTACAGAATGCAATTACAAGCTAGCTCGATGGCCATATTAGTACCTCCACACATCACTATCGACATAAGGCTAACCTTCTTCTATAATTTGACATGACAATTTAGTCCAAGCTAGAACCATGTGTTGATCGGAAGTCACAGCTAGCTATCGCGCGCAATTCTTAGTGTTAATGTTTCGTCAGAAAAAGGATTGATTTTCCTGGGAAATGATTACCTCATTTTTATTAGGAATTAATCATATCCGTTCGTTGTTATGTGAAAAGGGTCGCAGATTTTATCACAATTCGAAGCGGCTTGTACGACTGTACTATAATAAATTTAGGCCCAAATTTTACAGAAAATCACTACAAACCTACGATATGATCACGCAGCTGCAAATTCATGACTCAAATCAACCATATGATATGACCATCCATAGTGTGCTGCCACCTGGCCGGCTGTGCGTGAGTACAGGAGGATAGTTACATACATACTTGAGCCTTAAAGAACCACCACACAGATGTAAACATTTCCAGGAGCCATAGGTACATATTAAATTTGGCGTGTAGAGGTTGCAATCATGGTTCACTTACTTTGTTTTATCGTGACCAAGCCAAATCAAAAGCTTCAAAACGATAAAAAAAGATTTGGGGACAAAGGAAGGACATAAGAAATCCAAATGGACCCTATATGCATGAGATCACCGTTCACCAAAGAATAGTAGATGTCCATCACATGCTCCTTGGACAAGAGACAAGAGGACTAACAACGCAAGAAGGTGCCTAAGGATCTTATTTGCATGTCTCTTGTGTTCAAAGAGACAAGAGAGTAACTGATGGAGATATAACTTAAAATCAATTTTTATCCATTTAGGTATTAGGTTTCTTGATCCAGCTATTTTTACCTAGTTTTCTTGAATGTTTTAGCTTAATTTGATGTGTAGAAATAGATCTAGAGTCATGTTAACCACCATTCACCCACAAACAAGTCGTATTCATCGTTTTTGGTTTTTGCCTGGCTTTAGTGCAATCTTCTTTCAAATGGAACAAGGTCGCAACTTTAACAATGATTCTCTCGATGGTTGATTGGAATAGGTTTGTGATATCCTAAAAAAGTTCGCCAAGTTGCAAGTCATTTGGATATACGAATCAAAAGTTTCAAGAATTTTTGGTTTTGAAATAGTGTTGTTTTTACTGTTCCTATGCTAATTTTTCTGTTCATCCAATTTGACCACCTAGGCACGGCAAGGGTCATTCTGCTCAGTTTCGCTTGAATCTTTTCGTGTTGGTGATTGGTCTTTGAACTTCATAACTTCTCGTAGTCAACGAATACTTTGGGGGAAATTTGAAGGCATCATTCACCCCCTCTGTTTCCATACCGGCAAATATGAAGTGAAAATCGACGAATACTTGGGAAAAATTTGAAGGCATTATTCACCCTCCTCTGTTGCCATACCGGTTTTACAAGTGGTGTCAGAGCCCGGTTAGTTCTTTTCATATATCTTAATTGGTCTTAGGTGCCATAGCATCAAATAAGTATTCAACCAAACCACCCTTATTTTTATAGAGATGATTTCTTATTGAAAGGCTTGTATGCAATCCTACATCGAGGCCCAAGGGCACGCAATTTAGATTAAGGTTGAGAATCCTTATGTTGTGCCTACCGATGATCAGGTTACACCGGATGTAGAGGCAAATAGTAAAGCTTGTAATTTTCTGATTCAAGGACTTAGTCGATCCGAGGTTGAGCATGTTGGTAATTTGAGGTTTGCTTATGAGATTTGGAAGACCCTCGCTGACTACCATGAGGACTCTAACACGATCAAGAAAGTGAGACAGAACCAATTGAAGAAACAATACTCAAAGGTCGAACAAAAGTCTAGTGAATCCTTGGATAAGTTGTGGGAAAGGTTCAATAAGATTAATCATGATCTTTGTGTTGTTGGTTTGATAATTTCTGATTCTAAAAATGCATGCTAGATGTTGGGTGCACTTGATGTGAAGATTTAGGGAATGAAGATTACTTTTATCAATGACAACGTTGTCAGGAGTGAGCTTACCATGGACAAGCTCTACTCGAGGTTGAGGATGTATTAGATTGGCTTCATCTTGCATCACCCCAAGATAGAGTCGATGGGTCTTGTGGTTGACACTTCGTAGAGCAGTTCTTCAAGTTCTTTGGATTTTGGCTCTTCTGGATTTTCAATATTAGCTTTGAATTCTTTGCATTCTTGCATAATCAATTGGATAATATGAAAATTGTTCAATTTTTTGTTGCTAGTTAGATTAAAGATGCTCTAGATAAATTAAAATCTCTTAAGTCTAGAAATGATTATGATTGCTTAAATCCAATTGCCCTGGATGCGATTCCTTTATATGATACCTTCATCATGCTCACAATTGAACTTGATGCTCTTAACAAGACACTTGAGAAGAAATGTAAAATTGAAAACTCCATGTCCATGACTGCATCTAAGAAAATTATTAATTGTATTTCTTGTACATTTTATGCTGAAATTGGGACTAATTTGAGTGAGATGCATTAGGCTTTAAGAGTCAAATAAAAGGAGCAGTTGGATAGAGTTTGAAATTCTTCTTGTGTATCTTGTAAGGATTTAAAACTATAGATAGTTGTCCATAAAGAGAGAGATATACTAGGACAATTGAAGCCAAGTATTGTGCCACATGTGAGACCCTAGTCTAAGAGAATGACTACCTCATAGAAACCCTCAAAAGATTTTCTAATGAAAAGAAGAATCTTAACATGAACCTTGACCAATCTAAAATGTGTATGAAGAAGAGAGGCCTATAATTTAATTCCCTAGAGTATTCCAAGAACCACTGATTTAAGGTTGTGAGAGTTATTGAGAGTAGCAAGTTTGAGGTAAAACCCATTGAGCCATCCAAGACTGTATTTAAGTCAGCAGATTTTGCCCAAACCCCTTCTAGCAAGATAAACGCTTCTATTTCAATAGGTCAGACCCTCTCAAAAGATTAAGTACCATTGCAACTTCTATAGGAAGGATAATCACATTGTTAAGTTCTACTTCCGTATAGCCAAGATTGAGAGAAAAGAGAGGATACATACTTTGAAGTCCATTGGAGGAGTTTCTTCACATGTGTCTTTAGAGTCAGACAACATATCTCTCCTTCTAGACATAGGACTAGGTTTGTAGATGATTTCTTTGACTCCTTTGGTGGTTCTAGGTAGTGCTTTGGGTTAGGATATCGTGAGGGTAGACCGCGAGTAGCG
Organism: Dendrocalamus latiflorus; assembly: GCA_017311315.1. Classification (NCBI taxonomy): domain Eukaryota; kingdom Viridiplantae; phylum Streptophyta; class Magnoliopsida; order Poales; family Poaceae; genus Dendrocalamus; species Dendrocalamus latiflorus. Next base: position 50,938,898 of record CM029642.1, on the reverse strand, counting down.
TCTAGATAGGGGAGAAACAGCCATTAGTAGGCTGATTCGAAGAGGTCTAGGTGGTTCTCATGTGCATCCTCATGATTTTCGCGCTAACCGTTTTATTCCTGCTTTTGTTCCTAGAAATCATGTGGCTCAGTACTGGATTCCCAAGTCTTTCATTACTAATCCAATACTGAGGCACAGATGCTTTCTGCTTGTGCTCTGTAGGTCCGTCCAAGTGAGGAAAAAGGACGTGTGGCTTGTTAACTCTAGGTGTTCTTGACACATGACCAAATATTCTTGATGGTTCTCCTCTCACTTGTGCATTTGGCAATAAGTTAATCACGTTTGGGGATGCTTCTATCAGGACCATGACAATAAAGGGCACAGTGCGCATCAACAACAAATTCTTGCTCAAGGACATCGCTTTGGTAAGTAACATGACGTATGATCTGCTATTTGGTTTTTAGCTTCCAAATGAGAGTTTAGAAATGAGATTCAAGAATGGAGAGTGTAGAGTTCTAGATTTCTCGGGTGAGTTTGTCTTTAGGATCTATAGGTTTGAGAGGATCTTTGGTAGTAATTTCAGTATCTCTTCTATCCCTTGCTCTAGGTGTCTTGTGGCTTCTGATTCTTTGGATCTAGTGTTGTGGCATTGTAGGCTTGCACATATAGGCTTGGGTCACTTGACTAGAGTCAGTAGTAAGGACCTTATTAGAGGAGCCTTGAGAGCCATTAGGGGTGACAATGGCATAAAATTCAAGAACTTATCTTTCGCCACTTTTCTACGCTAAGAGGGGTTTAGAACACCAGTTCTCATCACCTAGAGTCTCCCAGTAGAATGGAATTGTAGAGAGAAAGAATAGAACTATTGTAGAGATGACTAGGACCATACTAGATAAGCATAACATCCCAAGAAGGTTTTGGTCTAAGGTGATTTCTACTGTCTGATATGTGTCCAAGAGTGTTCTTGAGATCGTCTATAGGCAAGACTTTTTTTGAACTTAGGTTTGATCATAGGCCTAGCGTCTCTTATTTCAAAATATTTGGTTGCAAGTACTTTATTTTCAAACATGGCAATTTGGATAAATTTTAATCTAAATATTATGATGGTATTTTCCTTGGATACCTTACTCATTCTCGTGGCTTTTGTGTATTTAATTTAGATACTAACAAAATCATTGCGACCCGTAAAGTTACTTTTGATGAGGCTAGTCACGGTACTAGACCCGACAGTGTAGGTACATAGGTATACAATGATCAAGATAGCAGCTTCATCAATGATGGCCTTGACCTAAAGGACGAGGACCCAATCCCTCCTCTAGTCACTCTTGAGTTGGTTTGAGAGTCTGCTTTCACTAATCTAGCTTTAGCATAGCAGGCTCCTCCCACCTTCACCAGCGCTTCGAGTGGCTCTGCTCCTATCTCCACAACCCATGAGGTAAACGACCGTGTCTGCACCAGGACCTTTGCTTCATATTAAGCGATGACACCCTTAGGAGTAGATGATTGGGGGGTTCCATGAGTGAGTTACTCGCTCCAAGTTTATCTCTCCAGATTCTCATGCGCATTCTACTTTTGTTGCATCTTTTAATCCCTTAGATGTTGCTTATGCTTTGTCTGATTTCGTTTGGGTTAATATCATGCATGAAGAGCTTGAAAATTTTGAAAGAAACCAAGTTTGGACCTTAGTTGAACCTCCTCTTAATTATATTGTAATTGGCACAAAATAGGCTTTTCAAAAATAAGTAAAGTGATGATGAGTTGGTAGTTCACAACATGGCTAGTCTTGTAACTCAAGATTTTTCTCAGGTAGAAAACTTAGACTTTGAAAAGAATTTTGCACCTGTAGCTAGATTAGAAAGCATTCGCATATTGCTAGCATTTGCGGCGTCTAAGGGCTTTAAGCTTTTTCAAATAGATGTCAAGAGTGCTTTTCTAAATGATTTCATAAAAGAAGAAATCTATATCAAGTAGCCTCTTGGTTTTGAAAATCTCAAGTTGCCAAACTATATGTGTAAGCTCTCTAAGGCCCTGTATAGATCGAAGTAAGCCCCTAGATCTTGGTATGATAGGTTTAAGAGTTTTTGCTTAAAAATAATTTTAAAATAGGAATAGTAGATAAAACCATACTCACTCTCTAGCATGGCAGTGACTTCTTACTTATTTACATTTATGTGGATGATATTATATTCAATGGTTCTTCTTATGCTTTGCTATCCAGATTTTTAGATTTTATGAGCAGAGAATTTGAAATGAGCATAATGGGCGAGCTGACTTTCTTCCTTACTCTTTAAGTCAAGCAACTGAAAGAAGGGATCTTCATTCATCAAAATAAGTACATAAAAAAAGCCTTCTTTGGTGCTTCGATGTGAGAAGCACCAAGCCTATGTCTACTCCAATTTCCACTTCCACCGTGCTGGATCCTGATGAGGATGGAGAGCCCACGGACTAAAAAGAGTATTGTAGCATGATTGGCTCGCTCCTCTACTTCACAGTATCAAGGCAAGACATATAGTTCGCTGTGTGTCTATTCACTTGATTTTAGACTTTCCCTCGTGCCTTACATCGTCAAGTAGTGTGTCCTATCTTTAGGTACCTTCATGACACTCTTGGCTTTGGACTCTTGTATTATTCTAATTTTGCACTCTCACTTTGGACTTTTTCTGATGCTGATTTTGCGGGGTGTAGAATAGATAGAAAGGGTACCTCTGGTACTTGTCATTTTCTATATACTTGCACAGTCCATTGTTGAGGTGGAGTATGTAGCTGCTGCTAATAGTTGCTCTTAGGTTCTCTGAATTTTATCTACTCTGCGGGACTATGGGTTGGCCTTAGATAGTGTTTCTCTCTTCTGTGACAACACTAGCGCCATAAATATTACTAAAAACCCTATGCAACACTATAGGACTAAGAACATTGATATTAGATACCATTTTTTAGAGATCATGTAGAGAATGTGATGTTGTGCTTCACTTTATAGAGTCAAAGCAGTAGGTTGTAGATATTTTCACTAAAACTCTTGATTCTTCTTGTTTTGCTTCTTTACCGGGGGAGGGGCGTTGGGAGTTATTAGTCCTTTTGGCATGTTTTGAGGTGGAGTTTGACTCTTTTACATCTACTATATCATATTGCATATTTAATTTTAGTAACTTGCATTGTAATATAACTACATGAAGCTTTGACTATTATTTTTGTGTAATATGATATCTTACTTTACATTTTACCATATCTTATGGTAGTTTGTTATATTTATTGTGTCTATCTATATATAGCTTAGTTTTTGCCATGCTTACTCTATTAAATATGAGAAACTTTAACTAAATCATGTCTTGTTGGATCTTATGACTAGTTTTTGTCTAGTAATTCTATTATAATTCATGCCATGTTAAATAGGTTAAGTTGAGTCTTGAACCTAAATTGAGTTTTAGGTTGAGCTATACTAGTTTTTTATTGAGGTATGTGACGCGGATACGCTCATGTCTTGCACTTCTCAGTTAAATAAATTATTTAACTAGAAGGAATTATTGAGCCGCATTAAATATTATCAGATGAACTCTAATTTAATTGGGTCTTTAATAATTATACTTGGAGATACGGAGCTACTACTATTTTATTTAATTATATACAGGCCCATACTCGATCTGTACAAACCTAAAGTGAAAATGTGTTTAGAAGGTCTCGTCAACACTAGTGCATCGTCCATCACTTCAAGTGTACAACATAATGAGGACATTCCGATTGGTCCGATCATGCGAGCACGAGCTAAAAATATTAATCAACAGGTGAACTCCCTCTTAACTAAATTTAATTTTAATTTACATGAGAATTGGCTACTATCTAACGCTAGTATTTTAAGTGGTCTCAGGTTTTTGCATGAGGAGATGTTGGAATGTCGAAGTCAGAAGAAATCAGTTGAGCAAGGAAATCATACATGCGCATGTGAATCAAGACAAAGAAAAAAAAGAGAAAACTACTAATACATGCATGACTAAGTCAAGAAGGAGCAAATCTACATGCATGCATGAATCACGTATCAGAGTGCAACTACATGTATGCGTTCATGATCGAGTCTTCACGGGTGCAGCGGAAAAGAAGAAAACAAATGACGTTGGCTCGGCTATTACTACTGACTCCGGTTCGGTGTCTACACGTCCGGATGCATGCACGGCGCGGCAATTACTACCGACTTTGGTTTTGGTCAAGACAACGTGACGGACACGGCTTGGTTCTTGTGTGTGTGCGTCATGCGCGTGAGTCCGGTTTCAGTTTGTGCGTCGGTCACGTCGTCGTTGCTCTTTGGCCGATGTGAATTCTGCTCGTGTGCGTGCCTCCTGTGACCTTTTTTCTTTGAGGGACAGACCACAAGAAAATAGATCTATTATTTTTCAAAGAGCCATGTGCTTGTTCCTCCTAAGGTTTGGTATATGATTGCAACCCAGAGGAGAATCGGACGTTCTTCCCCGTCATTCTTGTGATTCCTTGTGATTGACCGGAGCGACGACGCGTCTACTTGGTGGTCGGGTAGACGGGATCACGAGCGTATGATTGGGCGAATTCTTTTGTCGCAGGTTGCTGTTCTAATAGTGGTTGGCGCCATCGATTCGTCATGTTGCACGGATCCAAACTATCTTTATCGATCCTACGCCGTGAAGATCGGGCAAACCCCTGCATCAGTATGAGTTTACTTCTTCTAGCCTTTTGTGACCCAGGTTAGGTATAGCATACGGACTAAGAAGTAGCTTATTGTTTTTGAACTACAAATAAGAAATAAAAAATGATTTTTTTATACAAAAATCTAATATAACTAATTCTTTTTTATTAGACAGCTTACCATTATACTAGGCATGAACTAAAGGAAAGTTTTGGATGACTTAAACCACTCTCTCAAGCTTCTTTCTTGAAATGGTCGTAGTAAGGTTTAAGATCTAGCACATGGCTAAGAAAGCAAAACTATAAAAAAATGATTGAAACTTAGAAGGCAGTTGTTGATGGCTTTTAGTTTAGGATTTACTTTACTAAGATAAGACTAAAATATGATTCAAAAATTTTCAGTTATGCTTATTATGCTTAAATTTCAAGTGCTTTAACAAAATGATTCAACGTTAAATTTATAGCACTCTAAATTGACTCAATTATAGTTTCTTGATTCGATTTAGTTTATTGATATGACTTGCTAATTTTTGAATACCTTTGGCTGAACTATGATATTGAGCAACTTGATGTGTTAAAAATCAATTAAATTTTATATTATTGCTTAATTGGTTTTTGCTTTGCTGTATATGATTTGTCATGATCTAGATAGCTATTTCAAATAATATGATTTGGTGTAATACTTGTAGAGTTATTTTGGATAATTTTCGTGACTCCTTATGCTAAAAACGAATAAATTGCAATCACTTCATTTTATTTACACTCTATCTTCTTTCATACAAGAAAGATTGGTCAAAATGCATACCTAGAGTCAGATTCAGAGTTTTTGTGTAAAATCTTGCTAAGCTGGAGTTTTAATGTTTTGTTGTGATTATCTTAATCTTTTGATATCTTCTCATTATGACCAAGATCAAATGGAATAATAATTCTTTCATATCAATTTAGAGTTGGCTTAACCATAAGATGACCATCCATAGATACGCTGCCACCTGGCCAGCTGTGCATGAGTACAGGAGGATAGTTACATACATCTTTTGAGCCTTAAAGAACCACCACACACATGTAAACTTTTCAAGGAGCTATGGGTACATATTAAATTTGCCGCATAGAGGTTGCAATCATGGTTCATTTTACCTAGTTTGTTTTATTGTGGCCAAGCCAAATCAAACGCTTGAAAACGATAAAAAAGGATTTGGGTACAAATAAAGGAAGGACACAAGAAATCCAAATGGACCCTATGCATGAGATCACCATTCACCAAAGAATAGTAGATGTCCATCACAAACTCCTTGGACAACAGACAAGAGGGCTAACAACACAAGTGGTGCCTAAGGATCTTATTTGCATGTCTCTTGTGTTCAAAGGGATAAACTATAAAATCATTGCATGAGATATAATATGCTCAATGGGACACAAAACCATTCCAATGTTGAGGTTTGTACGTAGCCTAGCTCATTAATTGCCTGCACCAAATGGATTAACAAGCATTGCATACTTATCAGGGAATAAATTGTATATACATAATTCACTGCAAGTGGTAGTGGTGGGTGATAAGGTATGACAGGTGACGGCTCAAAGTTTAATCAGGTGATAATGAATTTATGCGCATGACTATTGAGGGAGATCTTGGGCTTTTTTTGTGTAGAACTTTTGTAAAGCAGTGGCAAATCCAACGAGTAAAAGTACATATTGGTGGGCGACTATAGAATTACACCGACTATAGGCATAAACGACCTCAACATGATTCTCAGCCATACATTATTAACTACAAATTGATCCGTAATGATCAAAGCTGGACGCTTACTGCTGCATGTTTCTCTGAGAGATTTTCCTGTCGAATCTTAGCTAATCCGTGGAGGATCAATTCCATCACTAAAATTTTGTATCGCCAAGTTTTGGCAAAAGGGTGTGTATAGATATCACTCGGATATTTTATTCCTAACAATCATCCAAATTTCGGACCGTTGGATTAGAGATCCAACGGCCTCTTTTTTTGGAGGGGGGAGATTTTTTTTTGAGGGGCGGGGAGAATTCGTGATCGTTAGATCTATAATCCAACGGCCATAAATCTAGATGATAGTTAGAAAGAAAACATGTTTATCAATACCCTTGGGAAAAATCAGACAAACAAAATATGGCTCTAATCAGTCTATGGCAGTTACAGAACCGTAAAGTGGAGCTTTTGTTTTTCTTTCTAGTCTTCGGTACGAGTAGAGCTAAATCAAGATGGTGCAGAGGTTGGGCCACAATGTGGGCTACATTAACTGACGTAGTAGGGGTTGGGACAGTCCGACGCTTTTGTTTGTTATCTTGGGTCGCAGACAACATGTACTGGCCCAAAAACAAACTCCGTTCTCATCCTCCTGATCCCAATCTGGTGCAAAGGAAATAAGAAAGTTTTTCAGGATTAATCCTAGATGGCTAAATTTGAACCAAAACAAGTGCATTGCTATACATTTTTTTTTAAAAAAATTACATCTGTTTGACTAAAATTTGAACCCATGCTGAACGCTTCGGGCTCTTAAGTCCTCATCACCGAAAATATGGCTGGATTTTTTTTTGTTTGCTTAAAATTAGCTTATACTTGTACTGTCTACATTAACTAGCTTTTAAACGGTGCGTTTTTCAATGCGGGGTCAATAAAAAATTATAGTAAAAGTTATACTGAGTTCAACTGTACTGACCAAAATCGTATACGACTATTTCTCTCTATATACTGTCTTTTACAAACAACCAAAATTTAAATATTTAAACCATAAACCACCGGTTAAAAAAAAACCAACCTTATATTCTATACGTAGGAGAGCAGCGCTGCACGCAGAACATCTGCAAAAAGTTAGCTTGTCGTACTAACATAGTTATTGACGACATGGCGTAGATCCTTGCAAAATAAATTATTCAGTCGTCAAAAAGATAGGTTCCGATAGTCATTCAATTTTCTTCCCTGAACCTTGGATCAGTCGTCGGATTTTTCTTTTTAAGTGCCTTTTTAATTAATTACTAGGCACGGTCGGTTTGGGAGGAACACCTTTGTTTAACTAATTAAGATTAATTGTTTACTCGGAAGATTACAAGAGAGAGCTTTGAAGATCGATGTTGCCATTGTAGTGAAATGAAGGAACACTTTGGACAAGCAAGCATGCAGGCTAGATGGCCTCACCTAGGTTCCATTCTTTGAACATCCTTCGGCACAATAATGAGATGTCGCTGATGTGTGTTGGTCTTAATTCAAAGAACAAGGCTGGATGGATTTCAGCGAATGTGGTAACGTGTAGTGGGGCATCCAGGATTTTGTGGCATCTCGAGCTGAACATTAATAGACTAAAATCCTAAAATAAACGTCAATTTATACCTACATCACGGTATACGTCATCATTGACATGATGGCATGACATAAATGGTAGCGTAGTAGAGATACAATTTGAGTATCTAAATAACGAAGCTTTGCTCTCTATCCTAGCTTACAATTTCTTCATCAATAGTAGGACAAGACAAAGACAATATAAAAAAGTAAATCAAATAGAAGTTTGAATAAATACAAAGAACAAGAAGTTTACATTTGTTAGAAGCTAACTTGCGACTAGCATAAGATAATTGTTTTTTACATGACCTCACTCCTTGAAAATGCTCTAAAATCTTATCATTATTAATGCTAGCAAATATGTCTTGCACAATATAGCATGCCATGCTATGAATCATCCATTTACCATTCATCTTATTCCGCAAAGCACCCTTAATAATGTCTATAGCTAAGAGGCTCTTTCTATGGATGTTGTTGGAAAAATTAAGGCCAATGCAATGAGACAGTATACCAATAAGAAAATTGTGTATCTATCGGTCTGAATCATCTTCTTAGCAAGATTTCCAAAGCTAGTTTAGTTTACAAAATATAGATTATCTCTCACATCAGTAATAAATATACCAAGTTAGTCCCTAAGGACTAACAAATCTTATTGGGATAAGTTAGCAGCATACACATGAAATGACTTCTCTCAACCATATTGTACTACTCAATTTTACTAGCTCCTATTTCTAGTAGGAATTGCTTGGATTGTGTTCATGTTAGAAAATAAGAAGATAGTCTTGGTCCTTGTCATTCTGTATTTCTAATTTTCTACCTCCTACACAAATTGGAAATAACATAAATTCAACATTAACTAATTCACATGACCACGGGCAGAATTCAAATCTTTAATAGCTCAATTTGTGGACTAGGGAAGGAGTAGAGTATAAATTACCAATTGGAGGGCGGCGGCGGTGCAACATGTGGCTTGGGAGTGACACCTTGCGACATGACAACATGGGAGCCGACAATCAAGTTACAGCACTAGCGCAGACTTCCCCTTTATGGTGTGGCCGCTGGCGCGAAGGCGTGTGCTTTCAGCTTCCTCCTGCTCTCCTGGCTTTGGGCTTCGCTTCCTGGTTTCCTGGCATGACGGTGCGGCACAGCGTGGAGTCAAGTGGTGGCACAAGGTGGATTGGCGTGAGAAGGTGAGGAGCGGTCCTGAGGTAGGGTTTGGCCAGTCAGCTATGCATCTAGCTTGGCTGTGCTATGTGCCTGTGCGAGTGCATCGGTTGGGGAGAGCCAGAGAGGAGTTGATGGGCTGGGCTGTGCCTATGCACCTAGGCTGCGGGAGAGGAGTGGGAAGTTGGGCTAACTAGGAGAGCAGAAGACGGAAAGGAAGGCTAGACACCTTGGGCTTGCCTAGACACCATGGGCTGGACCACTACACTACTACCTTGTGCTAGGTCAAAACTATCTGGGATATATACTGGTAAACATTCCACATCCTGGATTGAAGCCCACACGTGGGCTTGAATCCGACCCTAGTAAGGTGGTCAGCATCTTATTACAAATGTAAATGATGTTGGACTGACTCATGTTAAGCTATTGTTCTCACACTTTTCAATAAACTAGCAGGGTGGCCCACGCATTTGCGTACCTAGATTTATTTCAAAGTGTCGTAGGGGTGGCCCCCACCTAAACCCAGCAGGCCTGGTAGGAGATTATAAGGCCCAGAATAGGCCATGTGTAATGACATAACTGCCCCCAGAGGGGATAACCAGATGTAAGGGTATATCTGTAAAAGCACTCCTCATGTGTGTGTGTGTGTATATATATATATATATATATATATATATGAGTAAGCCATGGGGAGGACCCAGGCCATTACACTCATCTTCATCACTCTCCACGACCATCTCTCTCTCTGTTTGGTCTGTAGCCACAACAGTTGGCGCCGTCCGTGGGGAGGACGGAGACAAGCCTGAAGACCGAAGAAAAAAAGGATGGCACCGAAGAGAGCTTCACCAGTGGCGGCGAAGGGAAAGAAGACGGATGGGTCGGAGTAGCGCGTGAGCACCAGGGCTTCAGCATCGGCCGCCGAAGGAGTTGGCGGCGGCGTACGCGCCGTGGTCGTGGGCGTCGACGCCCGCGCGGCAACAACCGACCCCGCCAGCACCGCTACGACGACACCTAACCCCGCCGCTGGCACTGCAACGACAGCCCCCGCCACCCTTGCCGGTAGCGCAGATCCAACGGCCGGGGGTAGCCGCAGCGAACCATCCGGCGGATCTGGAGATCGTGAGGCGATGGTCCCTGCACCAGCCCGTCCACCGGGCGTTCCGGCGGCCCCAACGACACCTGCGGTGGAAAGCGCCTTACTAGTAGCCCTCAACGCGTTCCAGCGGGAACTCGGGGACCTTCGTGGAGCCGTCCGAGATATACAAGAGGCTCGGAGCCAGCAGGTCGCGCCGGTAGTCGCGCCCGAGCCCACGCCAGAGAAGGTGGACAGCCGCGAAGCCCCCACGTCTAGCCGTGTCCCGCTGAGACGCGTAGATCCGGAATCTCCGCTTTCGGCGGGGCTGCAGCAGGCGGCGTGGCCCGAAGACTTCAAGTTCCCTCGCATCACCGACCCGTACAAAGGCGACACGGATCCTCGCGAGTTCGTGCGCGTGTACGAAACCGCGATCGAGGCCGCGGGCGGAGACAACACCGCGAAGGCGAAGGGACTCCCCCTCGCACTGCACGGAGTGGCGCTCTCTTGGTTTTTTACCATAGAGCCGGGCTCCATCTGCGCGTGGGAGCAGCTTCGCGACCGGCTTCGTAGCAACTTTCAAGGACATTATGTCGAGCGGATCAATGCGGACCAGCTCTTCGCTGTGAAGCAAGGACCCTCGGAGACGCTCCGGGGCTACTTCAAGTGCTTCGACAAGATTCGAGGCCAGGTAAACGATGTTAATGAAACCACAGTCGTTAATGCAGCCATACAGGGCCTTCGCCCGGGCCCGATGGCCGAATACAACGCGCGGAGGCCAATCACGACAGTTGCCAAGCTCTTCGACAAAATGGACGAGTATGCGCGGGCGGAGGAGGATGCGCGAAGACGCAGCATCACCGCCCTCGGCCTCGCCCGTGAGGAGCACCCCCCGCGCGAGGTCAGGGTGGGTGGTCCCTCCTCGAACCTGGGCCGTAGCCGACAGCCCCGAGGAGGCCCTCCCCGAGGCAGGGAGGCCGAGGTACAGGAAGGCTCCTCACAATGCAGGCCTAAACCTCGGCGCCGCCAGCGCCGGTCGCAGGCGGCCCACCATGTCCTCGCCACCGAGAGCGCCCGCCAAGGACCCGACCCCGCCTCATGGAGGGGAGATCGGGGATCGGAGGGCGGATTTGACTACGGCAGCCAACCCCACGCAGAGCAAGAGCTCCTGCACTATGGCAAGTGGTGCGAGGTACATGGCTACGGCGATCATTACACAAGGGCATGCATCGCGGTGATAGAGCTGCGGAGGGCGACGGCCGGGTCTCGGGCTCCGCCTACTCGTCCCCCCGCCGAAGCCCACGTAGGGCACCCAAGGGATAGCCCCATACGGGCCACCGCAACGGAGGGCGCGCAGCATCGCACCGTCAACGTCATCACCGGAGGCTCCTCTTCAAAAGCCCCCGGGGAGCAGCCGCAACTGTGGATGCCGCCCCGCAACATCACCTTCGACTTGAACGACGCCAGGGGCGTGGAGTACCCTCACCAAGACCCTCTAGTCATCCAGGCCCACATAGCACGCTGTGAAGTCAGGCGCGTCCTTGTCGACGGAGGAAGCTCCGCGAACATCTTATTCGCGGAAGCCCTCGACCGCATGGCAATCCCCCGAAGCCGGCTAGAGCAGCCAGGAGCTCCACTTCAAGGCTTCGGGGGTCAACCGCTGCAGGTCCTGGGGCACGTGTCCCTTCCTGTCACTTTCCGTCAGGAGGGCAACAAAGGTAACATCCGGACCGAGCATGTCACCTTCGATGTCGTGGATATCCCGCACCCCTACAACGCCATACTGGGGCGACCCGCCATCAACTCTTTCCAGGCAATCCCGCACCACGCCTTTTTGTGTGTAAAGCTCCCGGGCCCGGAGGGTGTCATCACCATCTTCGGCGACCAGGACTTGGCCAGACGTGCCGAAGGCGGCAGCCGCGTCCCGCATCGCCCGGTGCATGCCCTCTCCGGCGCGCCCGGTGATGGGCCCTCCGCTCCCGGGTAGACGCCCAAGCCTCGGCCCGAAGGCGGCGTCAAGAAGGTGCCGCTCCTGGCGGAGGGGCAGTTTGTGTCCATTGGCGAGGGGCTCTCGCCGGAGGTCGAACGGGAGCTGCTCCGAGTGCTTCAGAACAACGTTGACATCTTCGCATGGTCCTTGGAGGACATCAAGGGTGTAGACCGAGCAGTAATTGAGCATCGTTTGGCGGTCCGCCCCGACGCCAAGCCGGTCAAGCAAAGGCTCCGGCGTATGTCGATGGATCGGCAGCAGGCGGCCAAAGCAGAGGTGGCGAAGATTCTTCGCGCCGGGGTCATCCGCGAGGTCCACCATCCAGAATGGCTCGCTAACCCGGTGCTAGTCAAAAAGGCCAGCGGGGCCTGGCGCATGTGCATCGACTTCACGGCACTAACAAGGCGTGCCCGAAGGACAACTACCCCTTGCCGCGCATCGATCAGCTGGTTGACGCCAGTGCTGGGTGCGAACTCATGAGTTTCCTGGACACCTATTCCGGCTATCACCAGGTATACATGGCCGAAGACGACGAGGAGAAGACCAGTTTCATCACACCACTTGGGACGTTCTGCTTCGTCAGAATGCCCTTTAGCTTGAAGAATGCAGGCGCTACCTTCACCCGACTCGTTGCCATTGCCCTGGCCGCCCAGCTTGGGAGGAACGTCGAAGCCTATGTCGATGACGTGGTGGTCAAAACTCGGCAACTTGCTCTACACGGCCGGGACCTCCAGGAGACCTTTAACAACCTCCGGAAGGCGGGCATCAAGCTCAACCCCGACAAGTGTGTCTTCGGGGTACAGACGGGCAAACTCCTAGGTTTCCTCGTGTCCGGGCGGGGCATCCAGGCGAACCCCGACAAAGTAGACGCCATCCTGGGTATGGAGCCACCCAAGACAACGAGGGAGGTTCAGAGGCTCGCGGGCCGCATGGCAGCATTAAGCCGCTTCCTCTCCAGGGCGGCGGAGCGGGGCCTGCCGTTCTTCAAGACACTCCGCGGGTGTGATGGATTTCGTTGGGACGGAGACTGCGCGAAGGCCTTCGACGAGCTCAGGCAGCACCTGGCAAGCCTCCCCACTCTGGTCGCCCCAGCACCAGAGGCTCCCCTCCTGCTCTATCTGGCCGCGTCAGCCACCGCGGTCAGCGCCGTCCTCGTCTTAGAGGAGGGCGCCATTCAGCGGCTCGTCTACTTTGTCTCCGAAGCCCTTCAAGGCGCCAAGACAAGATACATGGAGCTTGAGAAGCTCGCCTACGCGCTGGTCATGGCCTCCAGGAAGCTTCGGCATTACTTTCTGGCTCACCCGATCACAGTGCCTTCCTCATTCCCCCTGGCAGAGATGCTACATAACAAGGAGTCCACAGGGCGTATCGGTAAATGGGCCGCCGAGCTCGCTCCCTTCTCCTTGACGTATGCTTCGCGGACGGCAATTAAATCCCAAGTCCTGGCGGATTTTCTCGCCGAATGGACCCCGCCGGCCCAACCCGGCCAGACGCACGATGATCCTGTCTGGACGCTTACAATCGACGGAGCTTACAGCGTCGCCGGCGCGGGCGTAGGGGCGGTGATCATCACGCCCGAGGGACAGCGTTTGCTGTACTCGGCGCGCCTTGCCTTCCCCGCCACCAACAACACGGCTGAATACGAGGCACTGCTCTTTGGCCTGGCAAAGCTCAAGGCGGTCGGCGCGAGACGGGTGTTGGTCCGCACCGACTCGCGCTTGGTGGCCGGCCATGTGGACAAGTCATATCAAGCCAAGGACCCTGAGTTGGCCAAATACCTCGCGGCGGTGAGGGCGAGGGAAAGGCACTTTTTGGGTGTCACCGTCAAGGCCATCCCCCGGGCGGAGAATGAGCAAGCCGACGCCCTCGCCAAGGTGGCCAGCCAGCAACTGCCCCCCCCGAGGGGGCATTCTACGAGGTGTTAGCAAAGGCGGCTATAGCGCAGGACAACCGGGACGCGGCACTTGTCCACCGCATTGATCGGCCAGGAGATTGGCGAGAGCCCATTTTCAATTTCTTACAAGGTCTCGCCGAGCCGGAGGACCCTGCCGAACTGCGACGCTTGCAGCACCGCGCACGGTCCTTCCAGGTGTTCGAAGGGACACTCTACAAGAAAGGGGTTTGCGCGCCGCTCCTGCGCTGCCTCTCGACTGCGGAGGGAAAGGAACTCTTGGCGGAAATCCACGCGGGCGTGTGCGGATCCCACCTGGCGCCGAGGTCATTAGTCGGCAAGGCGTTCAGACAAGGCTTCTACTGGCCGACTGCCATTACTGACGCCCAGGACCTCGTCCGTCGGTGCCAAGGGTGCCAGTGGATGGCGCGCATCATCCGTAGGCCCCCGACAAGCCTCAACCCAATTCCCCCGGTGTGGCCACTGGCGCGCTGGGGTCTCGATATAGTAGGACCACTCGCCCGAGCTCCAGGGGACCTCCGGTTCGTGGTAGTCGCGCTGGAGTATTTCTCCAGATGGCCGGAAGCGATCGCTCTGGCCAAAGTAACTTCTGCGGCCATACAGCGCTTCCTATGGCAAAACATCATATGTCGCTTCGGTGTGCCTCGGGAGCTCACGGTCGACAATGGCCTGTAGTTCGACGCCACCTTCTTCAAAGATTATTGTGGCAGCATGGGCATCACCCACCGATTCGCCTCGGTGGGGCATCCCCAGTCCAACGGGGCGGTCGAACGGGCGAATGGCGCCATTTCCGCCGAAATCAAGAAGCGCCTGGTTGGATTGCCGAAGGGCAGGTGGCCAAGCGAACTTCACAGCGTTCTATGGTCGCTTCGCACAACGGTAACACGCCCGACGGGATTCACGCCGTTTAAACTCCTTTTCGGTGACGAAGCGGTGACGCCCGAGGAAATCAAGGCTGGCTCGCGAAGGGTCCTCGTCCAAGCACCCGAAGACGAGCGCCGTGTGTCCCTGGACCTCCTCGACGGGATACGGGCAGACGCAGCCCACCATGTCGAGAAGTACGCGCGGCAGACAATGCGTACTCGGGACCGCTCTATATGCCCGCGGGGGTTCAAGCCTGGGGATCTCGTCCTCAGAGTGGCACTCCAGGCCGAAACCGTCGGCAAGCTGGAGTCCAAGTGGGAAGGCCCGTACATCGTAACGAAGGCATTGCCGAAGGGGGCGTACCGCCTCGCCACGCTCGAAGGACAAGCCTTCCGGCACACATGGAACGCGGACAGGTTGCGGCGGTACTACGCCTAGAAGCAGGACAGCAGGCGTAGAGCCACCAGCCCGTTGTTAGGCGATGCTCGCCCGCGCAAACGGGAGTTCAATAAAGGTTGCTGTTCCCAGAGCATCCTCTGTCCGCGCTGAGCAGAACAAAGTCCACGGACTTTAAATAAGACGTAGCGTCGAGCCTAGCTCCGCACGCGAGAGTCTGCGGACTATAAATAAGACGTAGCGTCGAGCCTAGCTCCGCACGCACCAGTCCACGGACTTTAAATAAGACGTAGCGTCGAGCCTAGCTCCGCACGCGAGAGTCTGCGGACTATAAATAAGACGTAGCGTCGAGCCTAGCTCCGCGCGCGAGAGTCTGCGGACTATAAATAAGACGTAGCGTCGAGCCTAGCTCCGCACGCACCAGTCCACGGACTTTAAATAAGACGTAGCGTCGAGCCTAGCTCCGCACGCGAGAGTCTGCGGACTATAAATAAGACGTAGCGCCGAGCCTAGCTCCGCACGCACCAGTCCACGGACTTTAAATAAGACGTAGCGTCGAGCCTAGCTCCGCACGCGAGAGTCTGCGGACTATAAATAAGACGTAGCGTCGAGCCTAGCTCCTCACGCACCAGTCCACGGGCTTTAAATAAGACGTAGCGTCGAGCCTAGCTCCGCACGCGAGAGTCTGCGGACTATAAATAAGACGTAGCGTTGAGCCTAGCTCCGCACGCACCAGTCCACGGACTTTAAATAAGACGTAGCGTCGAGCCTAGCTCCGCACGCGAGAGTCTGCGGACTATAAATAAGACGTAGCGTCGAGCCTAGCTCCGCACGCACCAGTCCACGGACTTTAAATAAGACGTAGCGTCGAGATCCGCCTCTGCACGCACTCTACGGAGTATAAAATAAGACGCAGCGAGGGGACGCCTCCGCGCGCACTCTAAGGAGTATAAAGAAGACGTAGCGTCGAGCCTAGCTCCGCACGCACCAGTCTCCGGACTATAAAGAAGACGTAGCGTCGAGCCTAGCTCCGCACGCACCAGTCTCCGGACTATAAAGAAGACGTAGCGTCGAGCCTAGCTCCGCACGCACCAGTCCACGGACTTTAAATAAGACGTAGCGTCGAGGTTCGCCTCTGCACGCGCGAGTCTCCGGACTATAAAGAAGACGTAGCGTCGAGCCTAGCTCCGCACGCAACAGTCCACGGACTTTAAATAAGACGTAGCGTCGAGGTTCGCCTCCGCACGCGCGAGTCTCCGGACTATAAAGAAGACGTAGCGTCGAGCCTAGCTCCGCACGCAACAGTCCACGGACTTTAAAAAAGACGTAGTGTCGAGGTTCGCCTCCGCACGCGCGAGTCTTCGGACTATAAAGGAAGTCGTAGCGTCGAGATTCGCCTCCGCACGCGCCACTCAACAGAGTATAAACGAGACGCGCAGACCTGCCCTCCGCGTTCGGCGGCAGGTAACACTAAGAATAAGGTACTATTTGGTTCCATTATAAACGCAAAGGGGTTACATGGTTACAAGCGTAGGACCTAGTGCGTCATCCCCCTGCCCTCCCGACCAACCGCTCAGCCTTGGCGCGGCACGAATGAGCCCGCGCCGTCGTCATCACGGCGCTGAAGGACCCCTTCAAGCCACTGGAGGAGGTCCCCCTCCCCATGCAACGTCTGCTGCACGGCGACCCTCGCTGCACCTTCCCCGAAGCGGCCCCAGATCCGTTGATGGAAATTCTGCATGCTAGGTCCGATGGAACGGATGGCGTCCGACATAACCTCTGGGCGGTCGGGAGGATCCAGTTGAGGGTTCGCTAGCTCATGGGTATGCCTACACCCACGAGTGTGAAGCAGGGCGAGGGCGAAGCACGCACCAACATAGCTGCAGTGCTCGCCAAAGGTCCTGGCGCCACGAAGAGCAACGCCGGCCCCCTCCTCGATCAGCCCGAGCGACTCCGACAGGGCCACCGGCCTGTGCGTAGTGTCCGGCACTCGGACGCACAGATCCCGGAGGGCCTGGTTCAGAGCCTCCATGGCCCGCCATGCCGACAGGGACGCATTTTCCAGGACACGGCGGTTCTCGGCAGCAGACTCCGCCAGCTGGGCCTTCTCCCCTTCTAGGGCGGCGATCTGCTGCACGAAGGCGGCGCGCTCCCCAGCCGTGGCGATCTGAGCTTCCGTGGCCTCGAGTTGTGCGGCCACCAGGGCATCCCCCAGCACGCGAAGTTCTTCATCCTTCGCGGCGAGAGCAGTGTTTGCTTCGCGGAGGCTGGCTTCCAGAGCCCTCCGCTCCCGGACGCGGGCCTCGTCAAAGGACCGGCCGAGGGCAAGCGTTTGGCAGAAACAACAAATCAGCAGGCGTCCAGAAATACCTTACAAACGGAAGCGTACGTATTTACCCTCATCTCGGAGGCCTGCAGCGCGAGCGCTAGGAGGTCCCCCGCGCATGACGACAGCGCCTCTCGATTGAGGCCGTTATCGGCACGCTCTGCGGCTGCGGTGAGGTCGCAAAATACCTCCGGGCGAGGGAGGAAGTCCGAGCGAGCGAGCCCCGGCCCAAAGCGCCCAGGTTTATCGCGGCCACGGCCACGTCAGCAGCAGCTGACACCTGCGGGGCATCATGCACAAGGCTCCCAACTTCGCGCATACCTCCGCTGCTCGATCCTTCGCCGCGTACGGGAGACGTCGTCTCACCTGATGTCGGCAGAATGAGCGAGCAGATCGGAGAGAGTCTCACGAAGTCAGGTGAAAAAAGGGACTCACACCTACCTCCTGCGCCCCTCGTCGCGGTCGGAGGTGGCGCCGGTTCAACCGCCCAGGGGAAGGCAGGCGCCTCGATGCTCGGGGAGAACGTCTTCTCGGCCGTGCCAGACGCCGTAATCCCGCGGCAAGGCCCCGCAACAGCGTATCGACCCCTAGTCGGCGGCGGGGACTGCATCCGAGGGCGTTTAGCCTGCGGTGGCACAGGCGATTCTTCCACGGCAGGACCAGCTCCAGTCACTGTTGCCCCCACGGCTTCCTCTGTAGGGGGCGCGCCTTCCACCGTGGTTGGCTCGCCAGGAACGGCGCCACCCCCCGGGTTGATGAGTTCCAACTCAACGACGGCCGCGAGCCCAAGCACGGGCTCGTGGGCGTCGGCAGAAGGTGCCGGGGGATCCGCGGCGGTGCGCCCCTCCGAAGCAGTATGGCCAGGCCCACCGCCGGTCGCACGCCTCGTCTCAGCTGGGCTAGCCGCCGGAGGGGCTGCAGGGTCGCGTATGGCGGCCGGGGAACGGGCCCGGCGTCGCGAAGATAGCACCCCCGAAGGGCTACCACCGCCCTGAGCGCCCGGAGTCCCGGCGGGAAGCTCTTCCGGCACCGCACGCTCGGGCACGGCAATGCCCACAGCCTCACAGGTGCGGTTTACCCGCCCCTGCTTAGCCGCCTTGACTGCGTCCTCATGAGCCCGGTGCTCCTTAAGCGTGTACGGGCCGAGGAGCGCCGTAACCGCGCGCTCCGCATCTTCTAGCCGGGCCACTGCGCAGGAGATCGCGTCAGTCAGGCGGAAGCCAAACAGATACAATGGCGCGCGTAAAGCGTGCTGGGCGACTTACAAGGGGCGGACGGCGGCAGCAGGCGAGACACGGATGGGTCGAACCCGTCCTCGCGGGGGCCATTCTGTCCAACGTACTTTCCCCGGGAGGAGAGTGGCACCGCCCCATACATCGTGAACTCCTCGGCTAGGTCGCACACGCTCATTCGACGGGCGACACCGACAAGGCTCTGTAGCTTTTGCGTGTCGTCGACCTCCGCCTTCAGACTCGGCGTGCTGTTAAACGAGATCGGTCCACCTCGGCAATGCATTCTGCTCTTGTCGGTCACGGTGTAATAGAACCACCACCGCGTCCAGCCGGCTGCCCATTGTAAGTCGCCCAGCACGCGCGTCTACTTCGGCATGGGCGCCAGCTTCGTTGCCACCCGTTCGAAGGGTAGGCGACGGAGCGCGCGCGTCTACTTCGGCTTGGGCGCCAGCTTCGGTGCCACCCGTTCGAAGGGTAGGCGACGGAGCGCGCGCGTCTACTTCGACTTGGGCGCCAGCTTCGCTGCCACCCGTTCGAAGGGTAGGCGACGGAGCGCGCGCGCCTACTTCGACTTGGGCGCCAGCTTCGCTGCCACCCGTTCGAAGGGTAGGCGACGGAGCGCGCGCGTCTACTTCGACTTGGGCGCCAGCTTCGCTGACACCCGTTCGAAGGGTAGGCGACGGAGCGCGCGCGCCTACTTCGACTTGGGCGCCAGCTTCGCTGCCACCCGTTCGAAGGATAGGGCACGGAGCACGCGCGCCTACTTCGACTTAGGCGCCAGCTTCGCTGCCCACCCGCCCGAAGGGTAGGGGACGGAGCGCACGCGCCTACTTCGACTTAGGCGCCAGCTTCGCTGCCCACCCGTTCGAAGGGTAGGGGACGGAGCGCGCGCGCCTACTTTGACTTAGGCAACAGCTTCGTTGCCACCCGTTCGAAGGGTAGGGGACGGAGCGCGCGCGCGTCTACTTCGACTTGGGCGCCAGCTTCGCTGCCCACCCGTTCGAAGGGTAGGCGACGGAGCGCGCGCGTCTACTTCGACTTGGGCGCCAGCTTCGCTGCCACCCGTTCGAAGGGTAGGGGACGGAGCGTGCGCGTCTACTTCGACTTGGGCGCCAGCTTCGCTGCTACCCGTTCGAAGGGCAGGGGACGGAGCGCGCGCGTCTACTTCGATTTAGGCGCCAGCTCCGCTGCCACCAGTTCGAAGGACAGGGGACGGAGCGCGCGCGCGCCTGCTTCGAGTCAGGCGTCCGCCTCCGCTAACACCATCCCAGACCTCGGGCTCCCCAACCACAAGCTTGGAGGAATTCACAGGCCGCAGGGGACGGAGGGGGCCAAAGGACTCGGCGACATGGCTTCAGCCCTGTGAAGCCCTTCACCATGAGAGGCTCCTGTCGTAGGGGTGGCCCCCACCTAAACCCAGCAGGCCTGGTAGGAGATTATAAGGCCCAGAATAGGCCATGTGTAATGACATAACTGCCCCCAGAGGGGATAACCAGCTGTAAGGGTATATCTGTAAAAGCACTCCTCATGTGTGTGTATATATATATATATATATATATATATATATATATATATATATATATATATATATATATATATATATATATATATATATATATATGAGTAAGCCATGGGGAGGACCCAGGCCATTACACTCATCTTCATCACTCTCCACGACCATCTCTCTCTCTGTTTGGTCTGTAGCCACAACACAAAGTTTTTAGTATCAAATGATATAACTTAGATGTTTAAGAATATGTTTATGTATATTATAAGTTATTTAAGATTTTAATACATCATAAAAATTGGAAATGATAATAGAAACTTGAAGAAAAATACAACTTAAGAAATATAATGAAGTATGAGCTTGATGGATTGACGTTCTTAAACAAATAAATACTCTCCATATGCATGGATCATGTAGCTGCATGCCCCTATTCTTCCTCCATTAGTTACTCTTTTCGTAAATGCATGCATGCGCATGTACCTCTATTTAATATAAAAGCAATGCATCAATTATATATATGTGCGGCAATCCCATTAGTTTACATGGTATTAGAGTATATTGCTCACGCATACATCGATGCACCATGGCACGTCCTACCTTGAACTTATGATTCCTCACATGCCAGCTGCCCCACTGAACTGTGTGTCTTCTACTCTTCAGGCTATTACAACTTTTCTGCTTCAACGTCTAACAGCACGATTAATTTTTGATTGATTCCTCTTAACCATTCCAATGTAATCTCTTAACTGCTACCCATTCCAATACAATATTCCACCACATAGTTATCTTCTACTTCTCTTAATTATTGCTTAATAATGGTCGTCAGAACATATATCAAATATGCATACATGTGCAACTATTGCTGATCGCTTCTAGGGACACCCATCACGCTTTCTCGGGTGACCCTAAGCCTATTTCTTATGGCTGCACCATCTGTACTTGAGCTATTTGCTCCTCTGCTTATGGACGTCTATACTTCTATTTGTATAAATGCATGCATGTATATACATATACATGATGCTATACGTGCCCGATGTCTCTCTTCTCCAATGTCAATCACTCCTCTTCTTCAACATTGGCCACCTCAACTCTGTGGCTTTCGCACTAACCGCAGTGATCTCACATATTGTCTGATGTCGATATGTCTACTTTAGTCGTTGTCTAATGATATGAAAAATCTTCTCGCCATCGTAGGTGACGTCGTGCCTTTTACCAGTAATGGCACACTCCTAACTACCTAATGACCCCATATAGTTATAGCTCATCTTCAATGTCAAGTTTCATCTCCTCTCTGCTAAAGCTTCCCTATTATCGAGCTTATTGGACACTGACTTCTTTAATAATGCTGACACTTACTACTCGTCATCATGGCCTTTGGCTCTTTTGACTTTAGTCTTTCTTTTTAACGACTTTAGTGAGTAGCACAACATTATCCTTATCAAACAGCTAACGTGGGTAGCACAACATTGTTCTCATCTTCTCTTCCATCGTCTTGGCTCTTCGCCTCCCAGTAGATAAATGTCTTCTTGTTGGACAAATCAATACCATTATACTCTTTCGTGGTCTCCTCTAACACCATTCACGCTATTCTTATTATAAAAAGGAAAAATTGTTATTTTCCCTGTTTCTTCCTACACGACAGCGCCACCTCGTCCTCGCGGATTTAGTTCACCGCAACGCTGGCGGCGGCTGATGCAAACGGGCTCTTCACGAGGATTAAACAACAGATTTTCCGAGCATCAATGAGAGATAAAGATGAACAAGCATCAGGGTGCAAAGCAGCAGCACTTCATGGAAACAAACCACTACAATTTGCATATCCCAGCCTCATGTTAATCAACGCGTGCTTACACACAGCGTTTTGATTGTTTGGCATGGAACTTAATGCTCTTGACAGTCTGCACTTCCTCCGATATGCCACCCAGCGCGGGCGCCTCCTTCCGACTCCGGCCACCACCTCCGGAGCAGGTCGAGCGCACTCGTCAGCTGCTGCTCCTCCGGAGGCCCGGCCAACGCCGCTACGGGCAGAAGACGAGCCGGGGCCCCGCATTGCCTCCCAAGTGACGCCCGCGACGATGCACCCCAGCTCACGACGATCTTAACGCGGTGAATGCTGCCGATCATCGGCAAAAAAAAAAGGATTTACAGCGAAAAGTTTATTATATCCATATAAATCAAGATTTAATTTATATTATTATTCTTCTGCTACCAGTACAATGTAATGTAAAAATTTCTTAGAAATGGCCCAACCGTCAGGGAAGATCCGAATTCTGCTACTGGCAGCTAATTAATCAGAGGTCGCGCATGTACATATATACAAGCCAGCCTCGAGGAGCCATTGCTATATATGCTTGCAATTGTTCATTTCGGTATGATTTGCATGCCAAGAAGCACATGGATTGATCTCCAGCCTTCCATGTCAATTAATGTTTATCATCACCAACTTGGTCTTTCCGGCCGATCGATGTTCCTCCACTCCGGCGTACGTACGAAAAGAGGCCGGAGACGAAACTAAAATGAAAAGCAAAGCATGTAAATGTATGCATGCACTAGAGAGCTCATATAAAACTGGAAAGAAAACCTGGTGAAGTGAGTGGGGATCGAGTGCGCGGCCATGCATGGGCGGTTTCTGCTGCTGCCATTCAAAACAAGGAAGCGTCCCCAGCTAGCAGCAGCTGATCCATCATCATCGGGACCTGTGCATCCTCTGCGGAACGTGAACAGTTTGAAGCATGGGACACCAACTTTATCCGAGTCAATGGTCAATGCCTGCCGTGTTGCGGTCTTGGAGACTTTTGTAGGTGCTCTGGTTGTTAAGCATACCATACCTTGCTAGTTTGTAGGTGTGGAAAAAAATTAGATTTGGATCTGATGGAGAGATAGCAATCGTATCGTATCATGGCTTGGCATAATATTTATGTTCTCATACAAGTAGTGTGTGTGTATACACACACAGAGAGAAATTGGTATGGGCACAAGTTCGCTTAATTTTTTTCTTCCATGCATGGCTCTAGGTTCTCTTACTCACTTCTTATGAAGTCTTATTTCTTAATGGAAACAACGGATTAATTCCCGAGAAATCAACAAATAACCCAACATCGGTGGAAATCCACTACACCATGGCATAAATCCACCGTCATGCCGTCTGTAGGCGAAAGCCCCCTTTAATATCAGCATGTCTGTAGGCAAAGACCTTTACCGACAGAAAATGTGTGTCGGGAGAAAGCCTGTCGGTAAAGGTCTTTGCCGACAGACCAAACCTTTACCGACAGACTGTCTGTCGACAAAGATGAAGTTTTACCGACAGACTACTTTTCCCTACAGACAAACAATTGCCGACAGACAAATAGTTACCGACAAATGTTTTGTAGAGAAATAGCACATACACCGACAGACAATCTGACGCATTACAAAATAACATATTTTTCTATATATATGAAAATCGCATAATATTGCAGTCAACACCAAATTACTTCATACATACATCCATTCAACACATATAGTCCAGAGTTGCAACATGTTTCACGCATACATCCAAAATGTCACACACAAATATACATCCAGATTATAGTTCTAAATTGCTCTAGAATTCAATCAGTACACCACAAATAGTCCAAAAACTCACATAGCTGAAACAATAGTTCTCCATAAGATCAGGTAGCATGTCACCATGTCCAAAAGATCACAAAAGATCAACTAGCATGTCACCATGTCCAAAAGATCACAATGTCCAAAAGATTGCATTAACCATAGATTGTAACTAAGTTATCTATGTAGTACAAAGCATCAACTTCAGCCCTGGGTACAAAGCATCTAGAGGCCACCACCAGCAGTGAGCAAAAGTTTCACACCTAGCACATGTTGGTCCAAAGTACTATTCCAGCACAGTCCCTGTAAAAGAAATGAAATGAACGTCAACTTGATCTCTTATCTAGAACATGAACTAAAAAACAAATCTTAGAATGACAGTAGTTTCCATTTGTTGGCAAAAGATAAACACGTTCATTAAGATGAACACAAAAAGACATTCATTTGAACACAAAAAGACATTCATTTGATCAATTATGACTTATTAGCAGAGCCTGTAATCATGTTCACCTACTAGAAAAGAATGGATTGGAAGAAAATACCTCCATTTTGGAGCTTTGTAGATTTGTTGCTAACCTTCAACTGCCAAATTTCCAATAGCGATAATTTATAGTTACAATGTGATGCAGACAACTAAAAAACTTAAAATACTATAAGTTGCAAAATCATACCCTATTGTTTGGCCATGCAATGCACATGTACTGAGCATCGATTAGAGTTTGCATATCATCATATGGACGGGGAAGCAGGGCATCTCTTTTCAGCACAATATTTACAGCAACTTCATAGAACTGAACACCAAGAGGTTCACCTCCCACTATGGTGCTAGGGTCAGTTGATAGAATTATTGCTTTAGCCACAGGGATATCATTCCTCAAGACAGCATATAATATAACATCCCTTCCAACCTAAAGGGCATACATTTCAGCGAGGAGTAATATAAATCAATATTTAAGTGCATAATTGAAAGCATGGATTAGATAGTTGAGAACATTACAAGGCTTTCTTCCCCACTGCGGGAGGCCTCGTGGCTTCTTCTTATGGCTGCATTGCTCCTTGATGGCACCCTTGGACTAATAACTTTTCTACGGATAACAGTGTCATCCTCATCGAATAGCATATTATCCATACGCCCTTGCTGATTTGAATTATTAAACTCTTCAAGTTCTGGTTCAATCCTTGAGCTCTACAAAAGCAGCGGAATAAGTTTTCACAAGGGGTGTCCAAAATTAGTGATATTTTCCTTATGAAAAAGGATGATGGAAAACTAAGAAAAAGGATGTTGTAGTGTAAAAATTAGGAAAAGGATGACTGAGTACTGAGTTACAACGGTTTAGCAATGTAGCTAGGGATGCATAAATTTTTAAGTAGTGCAAATCTGATTAAGTAGTCAGATTGCATAATAACTGCATGCTAAGAATGACTCATAAGTGACATTATGCAACTCATAAGTGGAGATTATGCAACTCATAAGTGACATTATGCAACTTCACCTCAACATGACGTGAATTAGAAGCATGGTGGGAACTTGTTTCAATATTCTGGACACGTTGAGATAGCAACATCTGCTCCATTTGGTCAAAACGCTGCTACATGTGATCCATGCGTTGTGTTAGAGCGTTAACTACTTCTTGAGTTTGTCGATGAGCTTCTATTTCTAGTTGAAGTCTTGTTGGCAATTTGTTACGCGCTCCTGGTGTGCCCACGTCTTGAGGAGTTGGTCCCTTTCCTAGAACACGAACAGAACCTCTTGGCTCCTTTAGACCACAGACATGTGCAAACAAATCACCCTCCTGGATGGATTTTTCCTTTAGTTCTGGGTGATTTTCAGCAGCTTCTTTTAGCTTGTGCTACAACAATGCATACCATATTAGCTAGTACTATTGAAAAAACACAATAGATCTATTAAAAAACACATACAATTGTTGCCTCGGCCTGTGGAATCGGTTGTCCATTTTTAGTTGAATGTGTCTCAATCCAGATTTCATCTCGTCTAGCAACATGCCCAAGTTGTCCGATTTCCACCGTGAAGTTTTACACTTTGGACAACATTCAACATTAGCATTATCCTTCCAATAAAGAATGCAATCATTTATACATGCATGAATGCTGACATATCCAAGTCCTAGGCATTTGACAGTTTTCTTGGCTTCATTGTAGTTTTTTGGTAGTGCTGACCCTTCAGGGAAAGCTTCGTTAAGTAGATCAAGTAATAAGTCAAAACTCTTATCAGACCATACCCCAAGCAACTTGGTGTGAAGTAGTTTTACTATGAAACGCAGCCTTGAGTATTTCTTACACCCTGGGTATAGGTCTTGCCCATACTCATTTGATAGGTTCCTAAGAGCATCCAAATCTTCATTTGTTTGCACTGGATCACCATCATCCTCAAAATCCCCACCTTTGTCTAACCCACATGCTAAGTCTCTAAGCAAATCAGAGATATCATCATTTTCGCTAGACCCCTCCACATCCCCAACCTCATTGTACTCAGGACAGTTCAAAAAAGATTTATCTTCCCCATGGAACATCCTTACCATGTAACCTTCTTCAAAGCCCTCACATATCAAATGCTCACGAACCTCGCTTTCATCTCTCCAAACTGAACAGACACATTTTCTACAAGGGCATTGTATCTTGTTGCCTATCGATGAATTACTAAACACATGTTGTAGGAATTTGTTCAGTCCTTGCAAATATATTGCTGTATGCCTACGTGAAATACATCCATATATATCAGTTACTATATAATGAAGTGGAGAATATAGACCTAAAATAGTTGGAAGTGTTTCATATACCTAGGCTTATCCATCCACCCTCTATCCATGGCGCACCTTTGTTATTTTCACAAGCAAACTAGCCAAACCGAAAATACATGTTGTAAGTTCCCCAACAATTGCAAATATACGCATTTCACATTTAGGCCGTAAAACTAAAAGCTACTAAAGATCAATGATTTCAATCACACATTCAGAATGTTTGTAACAAAACTAAGTAAACAGGAAAGTATCATGTTATCAACCTGGTGTATACAGATGTCAGCAGCAAGCTCAAACTCCTCCCCGAGACGATGCCAACAAATTTCTTTGAACAACTATCATCCTCCCCGAGACGATGCCAACACAATTCTTTGAACAACTATTAGGGTTATCTGCATGTACAGTACAATCACACATTTTATCATCGTCTTGACCAAAATAAAATCAACAATACAATATACTATACAATATACAAGACAAAGAGATGAATCAGTTAGTGTTGCAACCAGGCGCACGGGGCGGTTCCAGGCGCACAGGCGCACGGGGGCGGTTCCAGGCGCACGGGGGCGGAGAGGCAAGAAGGGGGCGGCGGCGGACCCCGAGGCAGAAGGGGGGCGGCAGCTGTGGCCGGGGGGATGGGTGGTGGCGGCCACAGCCGGGGGGAGGGGTGGCGACGCCCGGGGGAAGAGGGGGCGACGGCAGGGAGAAGGGGCGACGACGCACGGGGGGGAGGGGCGGCGGCTCACGGGGGTAGGGGAGGCGGCGCACGGGTGGAGGGGCGGCGGCGGATGCTGGGAGGGGCGGCGCCTCATGGGGGTAGGGGAGGCGGCGCACGAAGGAAGGGGAGGCGTCGCACGGGGGGAGGGTCGGCGGCGCACGGGGCAAGGGGAGGCGGCGCATGGGGGGAGGGGCGGCGCCGCCCGGGGGAAGAGGGGGCGACGGCAGGGATAAGGGGCGGCGACGCACGGGGGGAGGGGCGGCGGCTCACGGGGGTAGGGGAGGCGGCGCACGGGTGGAGGGGCGGCGGCGCATGCTGGGAGGGGCGGTGGCGCACGGGGGGAGTGGCAGCGACGCACGGGGGTAAGGGAGGCGGTGCACGGGTGGAGGGGCGGCGGCTCACGGGGGTCGGGGAGGCGGCTCACGGGGGTCGGGGAGGCGGCGCACGGGTGGAGGGGCGGCGGCGCATGCTGGGAGGGGCGGCGGCGCACGGGGGAAGGGGCGGCGTCGAAAGGGATCGAGGGGCGTCGCGCACGGGATCGGGTTTCTGCGGGGGGATCGAGGCGCACGGAGGGATCGAGAGGGGCACCCGCACCTCTATTTGGCCAGCGCGCCATATTTCCCGCGCGGGTTACTATTTTTTTCGCGCGCACAATTGCCAACACACAAAGATTTAGCCACAGATATGCTGATGTTGTTCATACAATTACCGACAAACGATTGGTCCCAATAGGTCAAGAGTATTACCTACAGATATTTTGTCGTTGCTTTCGACTATTCCCGACAGACAGTATGTCACTATACTTTACCGACAGACTGTGTGACGTTAAATGTCAACTTTTCCCCACAGACGACTGACACTAAATATTTACCATGGTGTAGTGATCGAACTATACCCTTTCGTTATTAGAAAATTCACTTGCCACATGGCTGGTTGGACTAATCGACAATCTGACCACTTGATGTGATCAAGTTAGAAATTCTTGTCCGAACTCGCATATTATTTGTTCGGAAGTGCTATACCAAACTAGAATGTTTTTTAGGCAAAATCAATCAAATTTCTGACCTTTTGATCTTTGTGGAGATTCGTTCACTGTCTTCACCCCCGGCATCTTCCTCTTCTTCAGCGACGTTATCGTCTTTGTGCACCGCTGTCCTATGGGATTAGGGCTCAGTTTCATCATTAGGATTAAGGTTCACCTAAGCCCCTTGAGCTTAGAGAGAGACCAGGGTGATGGTGGACCGACGGTGGGAGGCGGAGGTGGCAGGGCGGTAGTGGCGCCACCTCAACAGAGGGTGGGATGAGGGCGGTAGGCGGGGTAGGCGGCAGGGGCGATATCGGGGAGTCTATTAGGTGGCTGAGGGCAGTGCTGGTGGATCTAGCAGTGTTAGCCATCGGAAACAGGGAACAAGGGCGGGGTAGGGGCTTCGACGCCAGATCCGACCTGAGATGGAGAAGGCGTCTGCGGGGACGGGGAGAGAGACAATCAATTAGGAGGTGGCAGGTGGCGCTGGCGGATCCGGTGACTACCGTCGCCAGAGACGGGGGAGAAGGGCAGGGCAGGGGCATTGGAGGTGAGCGGTGGGGAAGGAGTAGGCCGCGGGAGTGGAGGAGAAGGTGGCAGGAGGGAAGGAGTAGGAGGAGGAAGGTGGTTGCCAGTGGGCCTCGTCAGTGTCGGGGACGACGTCGATGAGGAGGCGGGTGGCAGCGCGGGGGAGGTGGGGAGGCGGCGGCAACTGGGGTGGGAATGAGGGTAGGGTTAGGGTTTGGGTTGGAGGAAGATCTTATATATGATGGGTGGAATGATCTAAGCCTTTGATTTTTTATCTGATGGTTAAAAAAAGTGACTGGTTTTAGAGGAGAAAATAGTCAGAAGTTGTATAGACACTCCCATAAGGATGTTCCAAAACCAGTTGCATTCAATGCGCTTATATGCACACAAGAGATCCCTTACAAGATCCATGAGAACATCGAGCAGCAAGAGAGGGCACTCTGAATCTTAGTATCTTATATCACTATAAATACCCAAATGTCATTGTTTGTCATTTTTGCTATAGTGTTGTAACCCAGCCCTATTGTCAATTGTGTGGCTTCGGCCGACCATGTAAACTCAGCTGTCATTTCCCCACTTTTCCTGCAAATGAAAGCAAAAGGACCATACATTATTGCTAACTTGCTACTTGCCTGTAGCACCCAAAAAATAGGAAATCTTCGTAACAAATTTAGTGGATTAATAGCCTTTCTTATCTGGACTCTAAGGGGGATTAAAGAGAAGGCAAACCCCTTCTTGCATAGTTCTTGTTTCCATCTAAAAAGGTTATCTCTACCTTCCTCTCTCCAATCTCTCTCTTCTCCCTGTGAGACCGGTGGCATACAGGAGTGGACTGACCAGGGCAGGCGGCACCAGCGCTGGCGGCAGGCGGCTGCGCTGACGCGCGCGCGCAGCAGCTCACAGCGTGGGCGTGACATGGCAGTGCGCGGCACGGTGTGGCGGCGCCATGGTAGGCCGGAGGCGGCAACTATGTGCCACGGCAAGCCGGTGGTGATGCCATGGCAGGTGACACGGGCCGTGGCGGGGAGGCTGGAGGCAATGCAGCTGGCTGTGGTGGCGCGTAGGCCGTGAGGTGTGGCTATAGCAGCACACAGGCCGTGAGGCACGAAGGCAGCGGCGGCCGACGTGGGCGGTGCGGCCGCATAGCCAGCGAAGCTAGAGTAAGAGGCACAACACGGCGGTTGCAGTGGTAGCTTGCACGGCGCGGGTGGCAGCAGCAGCAGCTTGCGTGGCTCGAGTGGCAGCGGCGATGGCCGGTGATGGTGGCGGCGGCGACCGGAGAGGTTGGTGGCCATGTTTCATGCCCGTGTGGTTTGGGTGGCCGGGAGGCACGGCCGAATAATGTTTCACGCAAAGAATTTGCTAACTTTTACAACGGGTCGCCTTTGCATGGCCAAACGACTATTCGCATGGCAAATCTTACCGAACGCGATCTTTTTGGCCGAACAACCTCCTGCTGTCCTTTTTCACAATCTTATCGTGACCCTCATCTGATTCGCTTCTGTTCCATCGTGTAGGTTCACACGTAGCGGTTGAGGGAGCGTTCACACAGTTGTGTATTCCAGATCCTTCGTACAGTGAGTCCGCCGAGCGTGCTCAAGGCAAATACCTTGCAGCCGTGACCTTTCCGTTTCGCATACCACGTGTTTCCAGACTACTTGTCACCTTGTCATTGAGTACAATTATCATGTCCCTAAAGTTACGTGATTATTATCATATCACTAAAATTACCTATCCAATCTCATATTACTACAATTACCTGATTATTACCATTTCACTAAAATTACCTAGCTAATCTCATAGCACTACAGTTACCTGATTATTATCATATCACTAAAATTACCTAGCTAATCTCATATCACTATAGTTACCTGATTATTATCATATCACTAAAATTACCTAGCTAATTTTATATTTCTATAGTTACCTGGCTATTCACATATCACTAAAGTTAACTGGCTATTATCATTATAACAGTTACCTGGCCTGGGGTATCCACATATAGGGGAGGTTTTCACTCACCTGGTAACGTACGGTAGGCCGTATACTCTCGTTACTTAGGATATTACACCCCGTTTGCGATTATACAGTTGAGGATAGTGTTGTGCCTTACTATTCTCGTATAATCAGGTATGTGGGAAGTAATCACCGGTGCCATTGTGATAACCTGCTAAATAATAATTATTTTCGATTCCACCGTTCCTGTTGTCTCGTTACTCAGGATATCATATAACATGTTAACAATGTAACAGTTACCTGGCCTGCGGTTATCCACATATAAGGGAGATTTCCACCCACTTGGTAACGTACGGGGGGCATACACTCTCGTTACTCAGGATATTACACCTTGTCTATAGTTATACAGTCGAGGATAGTGTTATGCTTGACTATTTTCGTATAATCGGGTATCTGAGAAGTAATCACCGTTGCCATTGTCATAACTTGCTAAATAATGACTATCCTTAATGTCATTGTTTCGATTACCTCTATTCCTGACTTTCATTAATGTTTCCAGTAACATAGTTCCATTGCAATTAACCTGTGTAAATTACTTGTTTGCATTACTTGTCATTTACTCATTGTGTTACGACCGTTGTTGGGTACTTGTTGAGATTTCCAAATCTCACGCTTGCTCTTTCTATTGTCAGGTTAAAGGCCAGTGGAGTGATAGCAACATGTATGAGTGAGAGCACTCGAGTTTTCAGCACCGTGGCTTGCCACTATTTATGTTATTTTATTTATTCTTTATTTGGTTAGAAGTGGACCGGTTCCATATTTCAAACATTACTTTCAACTTTCGTTGGCTCTCTAATAAAATACCTTTAAAGTTTTAATTTTCTTGTGATTTTTCTTATTTATTTTTTAATTTGATGATGATGTTCTATAGTAGTATCTTATATTGATATATAGGGTGCTACATTGCTAGACCTTTGGAAGGTTTAATATCAAACGGTTATCTAGTAGGAGGGACTGGCTTGAAGATGAAGTTCACCATGAACCGTGTTCCACTGACAATAACAGTACTTACCTTGCACAAAGTTGTGTTACCCACCATTCCACGTAGTGATCATGACGAGAGAGAGGTGGCATGCACCTTTCATTTAAAGATGCTTCCTCTTGTCCTAGAAGCCTGCTAGAAAAATCTCTTCTAAAGTGGTTCTTACTTGGTCTAAAGGGTTAAAGAGGCCGGTTTTTGTGCTTGCATGTAAGGAAAAAATATGCCCTTGTTTTGCTTTATCTTGCTCCTCTTTAGTTCTCCTTTCCCTTTTGTATTTTCCTTCGCATCACTCACTTCCAAAGTTCCAATCTTTCTCTGATTGCAACTAATAATTTTGATGTAATGAGCTCATGAAGTACACTGAGCAAAGGTCGTGCATAAACCCTAAAAAGTGCGATCGATTCGATAAAGTGAAATAAAGCAAGCACTTACTGATCAATCATTTCCAAAAAATAATTCGATGCAGTTTCATCCGTGCTGCAGATTGATGCAGTGCATTACTTCTCTTCAAAGCAATTCATGTGAATGTGCTCTGGAGCTTGCAAGAGGAAAAGATGCGTAGCATGGCAGACTGAACACTGTCCCTCCATCTTTTGTTGTTTGGCATCTTTGTTTTCTGCTAAAGAGACTTCACATTGACTTCATGGTGAGAAAAACCTTGTTTCATAGCACGAGATGGTGCTGCAACAATGATCATGTCTTAATAGAAGGAAATTGCCGGAGGAAGTCGAGGAATTTTGCTCCTGAAATCAGAGAACAATTGAGTATATCTAGGGTTATCAAAGAAAAGGAAGCTAGCAAGCACTATGGGGAAGGGTTTATGTTGAGAGAAATCTTACAGTACATTTTACTGCCTTAAGGGGTACTGTAGTATAGATTAAATCGGGCTACTGATTTCTCCGGGGCTATATAGACTTTTTATTAGTCCCTAAGATTATTTCTGCATATTTTTTGGCCAAAAGGAACTTCCCTGCTTATATTGAAAGAATGCCAGACGCATTCATCGCCGATGGCAAAAGGAATTCGTAATTAAGCACTATACCATCACAGTTCCGCATGCCGCCGCCGGTGCCGAACGATTCCATGAGCATCTCCGACTCTACCACCGATGCAATCGAATCACGCCGTCACAGTCGCGACCGGATTCACCATTCGCATTGTTCAGTACTTATTACCACCTTCTCGATCTGCATGGAGATTGCCGTGCAAGGATGGCATCATCAATTGGATTAGATCCATATGTGTCCATATGCTTAGCGTTGATCATAATGATTAATGGCAGCCACAGTGTTGTTGCCAAGGCCAACACGGCGGCGCGCCCAACTGGGAGTTTTGTCGTCTATTAGGGTTGCAAGTCGAGAGCCAGTGGCTGCAAGACGATGTAAAATACTGATTTGCCGAGAGATTTTACCTTAAAGGAATTATACTTCCTCATACTTAGGGTTAAGTATCTATTGGATTAAAAAGAATGGAGAACGTATAGTGATTGGTGGGTACCGTAAAAGAGCTCTATTTTGGAACATGAGATGGCAAGATCTTTCGATGGAACGCATGCGTTGGAGCAATGGGAGCTGAATTCTTTTGCGAATAATTAATGCATCAAGAATTGCAAAATATAGCACACAGTATATATTTTTTAGAACTGTGGAAGGACCGCTGCAAATCAATTAAGAGGCAGAAGAGTTTTTACAGAGGAGCCGACAATACGAGAGAGTTGCACGATCAAAACGTAACAAAAAACGAAAGTACGAGAAGAAGTAACAACAACGACAGGGGAAAGAACTCCAATAAAAGCTAAGCTAGATGGGAGGTAGTTAGCACACAATATTTGGAAGAAAAACATTAGGATCAAGATGATACTACCGTATTATAGTATATTATATGAATAAACAAAAGAAACTACAAACAAAAAAAGAAAAATACAAGCAAGAATTAACAGAAAAAAGGAAAAAAAATACAAGCAAGCATTAAACTAGTGTCTCAAGCCATTCTTGAATAGATGGGAAAAAATTTACATAGGGCAAAGAAACAATTTTGGAAACTACATGTCATTAGTCTTGTAGGAAGATACACTACTACAAAAGAGACTATATTGGACAGCTACATCACAGACGGTTCCTATGAACCATTTATGCTGTAACTATCACAGACGATTCATATTGACAACCGCTTGTGATATTTTCACAGATGGTTATACAAACCGTCTGTGATAAAGCAAGACATCACAGACAGTTCTTATTAATAACCGTCTATGAAAATATCACAGATAATTGTTAGTATAAACCGTCTGTGATAATACAAGACATCACAGATGGTTCGTATTAATAACCATCTATGATAATTCACAGATGTTTATTTATAAAAACTGTTTGTGATATGTGTATTATCACAGACAGTACTATAACAAATCGTCTCTGATAATGCCACAACACCGATCCGTGGCATCTTCCCTAGAATTCTGATCTCACCCATCCATTCTCTCCGCATTGAACGGCAGGCACCGGTTCCTCCCACTTCTCGCCCCTTATTAATTACTCCACCTCCCCCTTTCACTCCGAGATGTGTGAGTTATACCGGATGCTCCTAGCTAGTTCATCTCCTCTTAGCTTATTCCTCGACGACGCCAACTACTGCCATGAGCTAGCGCCTCCGTTATGACACCACGGTCGACTATACAACACACTCTTGTCGTAAATATCGTAAGAGTATCTTGTATAGTCTTACTGTCATGACACAAAGGTGATGTTACCACCACCTCTTCTTCGCTGCAAGGCACCGTAGAAGCAGTTAACTACCAAGACAGTGCTCAAGTCGGCTGCTAGGATATCTCCTTCTATATTTTTGCCATGGGTTCATAGCATTAGGAGATGTCTCATTGCCATGTTTAAGAATTGGGTTCGTAAGATTAGGAGATGTGTTCTTATCATATTTAAGAGTTGGGTTCATAGGATTAGGATGTGTTCTTACCATATTGTTGCTATGTTAGATGGCTAACCTACTCATTATCCTATGATACTATAATGGTGGATTCTAATAGAATGTTCTATTGTGTTTGCTACTGTATTTGCTTGTTTTCAACGGGTATAGCTAACATTTCTTGATGCTAGCAAAAAAAAGAGAAAAATTTAGGTATAGTATGAACTATCACAAACGATTTTGTGGTATAAACTGTCTATGAAGGACTATCACAGATGGTTCTATATTACAACCGTCTGTGATACTCGCCCATCACAGACGATTGGTAACTAGAACCATATGTGATGTTAGAGTATCACAGACGGTTATTTACTTCGAGCCGTCTGTGATACTCGCCCATCACAGATGATTGGTAACTAGAACCATCTGTGATGTTAGAGCATCTGTGATGTTAGAGTATCACAGACGGTTATTTACTTTGAGTCGTCTGTGATGTTAGAGTATCATAGATGGTTCTAGTTACAAACTGTCTGGGTTATATTTATCACAGACGGCCCACAAATCGTCTATGATAATCTCCGATTATCATTGACCCATAAATTCAGACGGTTCAGAAAACCGTCTGTGATAATAATTCTGAACCGTCTGTAATAACTCTTTTTTTAGTAGTGATACATCATACCAACCAAAAGTTACAAATCCTAATTCCTAAATCCAATCGGAGGCTAGTCTAGCTGGTAGTTGTGTCTTATAGGGCCACGATTCGAGTCCCACTAATTAACATCTTGCTATGTCGGCTTATTTTGGATTTTCCTATTTTTGATGGCGTGACCTCTCAATTAATGAGCCTTAAGGATAATTGTAATAACCAAATGCACCCTTCCAACCCTAATCTCAACACAGGCATAAGACAGTAGAAAAAACAGGGCTCAAGATTCCGGTGTGAGGCGACTATTGACAATTTTTGACCATACGGATCATGAATGGAAGATATGACTGA
This sequence comes from Dendrocalamus latiflorus, assembly GCA_017311315.1. NCBI lineage: Eukaryota > Viridiplantae > Streptophyta > Magnoliopsida > Poales > Poaceae > Dendrocalamus > Dendrocalamus latiflorus. Next base: position 50,902,977 of record CM029642.1, on the reverse strand, counting down.
TTTTATTTGGATTTTGTATTTATTTGGATATTATACAAAAGAATTTGTACCTTGTTGATACAGTGGACTATGAATCGGCCTAGTTGTATACAAGATATTGGTTTTTTAATTGTTTTAAAACAATGATCATGATATTAGTTGTGTGCCCCCACCTCTAAATTTTTGCACCGGCCACAGGTAGAATATTGTCACAATGCGAGCGGCTATTGCGCGCACACAGGCCCCAGCCAACCGATATGTAGAGGAAAGGATTCAAGTTATTTATCAAGGCCACGTTTGGCAGAGCTCTAGCTCTAGGAAATCTGTAGATTTCCTAGAGCTGGTCATCTGTAACTCTAGAAAATCCTGAATCTAGAGTTGTAGGCATGTTAAGTGCATTTACATGACTTATTTCATTTATATTATATATTAAATAAAAATATTTAAATCACTTTAATTTAGTCAACAAACTACAGATCCAGCATAGATCTCAAAGCTAGAGCTGTGCCAAACGGGGCCCAAGTTTAGACACATAAATGATATATTTTTTTTTGTAAAGTATGGTGGATCACGTTGGAATTTTGTAGCACACATCTTGGTCCCTGAACTTAATTTCTTGCATGTCTCAATTAAGTCCCCCAACTATCACAATGGCGAAATAATTTTCTCAACTTTTGGAAATTGTTTGAAGATGCATGTACAGGTCTTAGCCATCCGATATGTAGAGGATAGGATTCAAGCTATTTATCAAGTTTAGACACATGAGTGACATTTTTGTAAAGGACGGTGACTTATGGTGGAATATTGTAATACACATCTTGGTCCCCCCTGAATTTTCTTGCGTGTCTCAATTTAGTCCCCCAACTATCACAAGGTGGTGAAATGGATGGTTCGAGTATGAGGGTGATGTGCCAAATTATTGTTCATGTGGCCCTTCAACTTAACTTGTGGCCTCAATCGATCTATCCGTAAAATTGCCCTTCTAATAGTTGTGGGATCGATCAGAATAAGCCTGGCAGAGAAAGTTTGGGGATCAAAATCATGGGCTTGCTCGATGTATCAAAATCACACTGGTTATCTTAATAATGTTACTAGAAAATACCTTGACATATTGGCAATAATTGGTCCTCTCTTTCAAACCACGTCACTCTCTCCCACGGGCCACGCCGCCGCGAGCAGCCTCCACTACCTTCGCGTTGCTGAATCTGCCACCAATCCTCCTGAGCCGGATCTAACAGTGCCATCATGGTCAGGTCCAATCCAGCGGCGAGTAGGATGGTGATGGCCACTGTACTCGTTGCCCCATTGGCCTATGCAGGGCGGAGTCACATGTCGGGTAAGATAGGCTTCAGCTCGAGGTGTGAAAAAATATCTAGTGTACAGTCCGGGTAAATTCAGTCCAATTTAGGTAACATTTTTATAGTCCAGCCCAGATAACTTAGATCATTTCATCACTGTGCCCGGAGCGTAACTAAATTCTGACTCCACCACTGAGTCTAGGGGTCTGTTTTTTTATGCAGTAACTTCTTAATCTAACGAATAATGATTACTAAGAAAAGATAAAAACTAAAAGTCACTAAAAAACAAAAGGAACCCTATCCTTTCTCCAAGCACACCTCGCGGTGCCATACCGATGCTGCCGCCGTCTCCAAGCTAGAATTGGGGTGTCGCCGCCTCCACCAAACCAACCGCGCGCCATCCGCCGGCTTGGTACTCACCAGCGACCTATCTCCCTAGTCCCTACAGAAACTTGACGAAACCACATGCCTCTGAACCTCCCAAACCTGAAACAAGATTCAAACTAGCTAAAATAAACTCGATACCAGAATCCTAGGATCTGAAACTTTGCCGAAACCCGCCTATCGTAGTTGCTCTTTACATGTCTAACATTTATTTACAAAAATGCACGCCCTAAACCCTAATACCTGTTGGTATCGGATTCCAAAACTTTGTGCATCGTTCGCACAAGACAAGAACCTTTACTTCGAAATTCAAAAAAAAATCTATTCACGTCGGAAATAAGAGATATTTTGTTTCTCCATACAGAATTAGTTTCTTCTGATTCTGACGTAACAAATAATTTCTATGAGACATCAGAACCCTCATTTACCCTACCTTCTCAAACGAAAAGAGAGAGTAAAGATACACAGGACGACGCTTGTCGCAAGATGTCCACGATCTATCTAGGCCCGTGATAGAAACACGATCATACCGACCCGTAAGAATTGTTGAACTGGGAGAGCGTAGGTATCTTTGCTAGTTGGCATCACATGCCTACCAGACCCACAGCAGGAGAAAGCCATCAGCTCCAAAGGTAAAGAAAACCAAAAGATGGTAGGGACCGTCAATGGCAGAGACGACACAAATCACGATCCCGATCAATCTTACGCCGTATTACGTACGTGTGCACTCATCGTCGTACGTGCATGCAAGCTAGCATGCATGGCTTTAGCAAAGGCTAGCATTTAACAACGCCGGACAGTCCATCGATCGATCGATCTATACGTGCATGCCTTAGTTAAACACTACTACCTTGGAGGCTTAAACTAGTAGCAGTATTTATATGCCTTGCGTATTGCAATACCATGTATGCTCTGGCGTGCATCATTGCACGCGTGCAGGCAGGCTTGCATCTGAGAGCAGTAGTGACCACTTGAGTTTGTATTGTAGTGAAGATCTGAGATGCTGTGATCGAACTCGATCTTATGCGTGCGTACGTATTCCATGCATAGTTTGTGTAGATTCATCAGTGGAGTTAAACCCAGACTGATCATCCAAGGTCCACCAGCAAAGCTAGGCTAGCTAGAGTTTGAGAATTTCTAGCCTCACATGCATAGAGAAGTCGATCCGAATGATGGCAAGCGACCTGAAATGAACAGATCATAAGATCACGTGAACTAGATCAGACTAAACGAACATGGAAGGCCATGCATGTAAAAATGCATGTGATGCCTGAACCATGCAGTACATACAAAAGGTTTAACCCTAGAAAAGAGCGTGTAGAAGATGCGGCACCACACTATAGCTATGTGTGTGTAGAGAGAGAGAGAGAGAGAGAGAGAGAGATGGCAAAGGAAAGAGAAAGAGAGAGGGGATGGCAAAGGAGAGAGGAGATAGCTTTGCAAAAGCAGAAGCAGAAAAACTAAAGGGAAAGAGAAAGAAAGGGGAGGCCGGATACGAGAGATCGATCGAGCAGAGGAGAGCGCATATGATACAAATGCCCGCTTTCCCATGTGCTGTGTGGGGTTGCCGGCCCCAATGCAAGAACATGTCTAGCTTTTTACATTTTTTTTGCTTTCCTTTCGATCAAGTGGTATCCAAACCTGCAAGCCGTCTTTATCTCGACGCTTTATGTTCTTTAGTATCCTCACTTTGGATTAACTAGGGCGTATGGTTAGCTGTAATTAATTCAAGTACTTCAGGTGTCAAATATCTTTGTAGATAGGAATGGAGAACACAATTATCTTTGTAGATTTTCTTCTCCCATTTCCAGGCATACATTGATCACAATTTAGTTGTTGAATGGAGGTCGGCATGCAGAAATAAAATTTTGATCAAATTTCGATCGGCACAGTTTTTGTTGTTAAGTTAATTTGGTTCTTCCTCACATACATACTTTGTCTTGTTCATGGCGCTTTTGCATGCGAACCAAACGCTCCCCAAGATTCCTTTTTGTTTTGTTTGAGCTGTAGACACTTTCGCATGCATGCATGAGACGTGAACTACTCATGCACGCTGAAGCTGTCGGAAACTTCCTATAAAACAAAGATAATAAAAAGGCGTACAAGGTAACGTACGTACCCATTGTCTGAATTCAACTTTTGACTCGGAAAACTTAATTCATGATTCAACTTTGGTCGATTCATTGTAAGCTTCGTTTATCTTTTATCCAAACTTTTTTCTCGTATTAAAATAAACATCGTTTTGTTTTTTACGCCTATAATTGGCTAGTAACAATATAAATAAACATGTCCTACTTTTGTGTGTGCTATTAAGGTGGAAGCCGTGCCTTTTCCCACTTTAATCCAAAAAAAACTTGCTTAAGGGTCTGTTCTTTTGGGCTTTTGAAATTGGCTTTTAGTTTCTGCTACAGTACCTAACTTTTAAACGGAGTATTTTCTCAAGATGGGGTCTACAAGTTAAACGATCTATACGTTAAAAGACCAACATATGTACCAGCCAAAATCGCAAGTGAGTATCTGTCTCTCCATAATCTGTACCGTAAACAGCCAAAATTCAAAAATTTCAGCCAAAAGCCATAAGCCGCAGCCGAAAAGAACAGGCCCTAAGCAAGCCATTTTGCTTTGAGATTAAATCAACATGAAAAATCTTTAAAAACTGTGATGATTGTGCATCAATTTAAATTATATGCATTGAACAGATTCTTAGATATTTGCGTCAAAGGAGTTAATGAAAAGAGTGTACGCTTCAACACTTCGGAAAAAAAATCACACATTGTAAACTGTATGTACCTATTTTCTTCGTTCTTTTTTACTTAACTTCCTAGAATCTATATCGTCAAACTTTATAGACTCAAAACTATTTAGATTGACTATGCGAAAGTTATATTATTAGATTTGTCGTTAAAATACTATCATAATATTTATAATTTTATTAGTGTATCTTAATGTAAAGTTATAAAAAGTAGTAGTCAGAGTCACATCTTGGAGACCATGAAAATAAAAAACATCAAGTAAAAAAGAACGGAGAGAGTACTATTTACTAATTGATGTAGATTGACCTTTCGTGTCCTCATTAATTAACAAGTCATTTTAAAGAAAGATTTATACATGCTCAAAAGATGACAAGATAAGCCAATATCTTGCTATGTTAGTGGGCTGTTATTGTAGGACCTGAGATGGAATTCAGAGGGGTGAATGATTTCTTCAAATTCGACCTCTCCAGATCGTATTCCAAAACCTTCACTCCACTAGCTACTGGAAGATAGGAAGATCATATTAGCCTACAACAAAATAACTCACACAATGTAGAAGCAAAACGGAGTTCAATAACAGGCAACCAATCAAACCGCTATGGACTCAGTGGTTAGAATGGCCTCTCGCAAGGTACGGTTTGACCATTCTTTCCTGTTCCAGAACAGAAAATAGCTTAAGCCAAAACCCAAAAAGGTTCAATTTTCAAAATACAAGTTCAAATGACTTGAAAATTTGTACACACCTTGCCAAGGATATCAGAGACCCAATGCAACAAAAGATCACATGGATCTTGGCTAAAGTTCTAATCTTTTCTTGAAACAAGCAATGTTGCACCAAAAATAAAGCCAAAACTCAAAGAACTTGGCTTACAATTTGCTCATGGCTAAGGATAGCCAATATGGTTCTAGAAAAATTCCCACATATCACATCAAGCTAGAGCACCCAAACATTGAAGGCTAGAACCCTCGGATCACAATTTCACAAGAAGTTCTCCAAATCAAGCCAAACCGGACAAACTCCAAGGTATTGCTATAGCTAGTCCTTATATAGATAGATGGCATATGATTCTCATGAAGCATCTTTGAAACCAGCAAGATCAAGAGGGAAGTGAGAAAAGCAAAAATTCCAATCAAAATAAGTGGAAGAACAATAAGATCAAGAACACACCATGTATGATAAAGATGATTGATCTATTGCAATATGTAGATGAAGATTTTACAGTCACTCCACCATGGAGAACAGAGCTCTCGCACCCAAAAGCACCCCAAAAGCCACCTCTCTTGGAAGCCTCTCACAAACTCTAGAGAATGGATAAGTTGGTTGGTTAGCAACATGCCTGCAACCTCCTCCAACTAAAATAGATGAGGCAACCAACTGACATCTAACCTTGATAGATACTATCTATTAGCACAACCAGGGAACCTATTAACCCCACACTCTAAGTATTACACTTAACGCATGATTTATGCATGCTTCTCAAAGTGCACAAACCAAAACCTGCTAGGGAGAAAGGTTCCATCCACTTGGCCTTATCGACACCTCCTTGATCTAAACCGCTCTCCAATCGTCCTCTAAGTGCCATGGTTTTGATTCTTTTGCCGCTTCTAGTATTTTGGTTTCTCCACCAAAACACATTTGCCTTAATCATGAACCTCACCTCTTTCCTAAGCCTTATCCATGGTTATCTACTCCTTTGCAAGCAATCTGTATGCTTGTGATATATAGGCCCACCAATGGCTCACACATTGGTAAGTCTCTCCATGTCGATTCCTCCCGATCATGCCTCACTTGCACCAATCGCACCATTCGATGAACCGTTACTCAAACTATCCTTTCGACATCCTTTGTCTTCTCTTATGCCCTATTTGAGCCTAATCATATCACTCAGCTTCCTTGACCGTACCTCAGCTTATCTGGAGCCTAGTCCTGGTTCACGTTATCAACCATAGCTACCTCCGAGCACCCTACACATCAAAGACCAAGAAACTATTTTCAGACATAGGTTTTTAATAACTTGACCCATGTTAGTTTAAGCATGCTTCATGCATCATAAATATAATGACCTAGACCTAAAAACTCATCCCATTACCAAAAATCCCAAAATCTCAGAACTAGCCAATCTCAGCCGGTCTGACCACAATGAGGTGGCCAGTCAGACCACTCTGGCCAATCTGATCGCCACCCCAGTGGTCGGTCAGACTGCCAAGCAAACCCTAGTCAGACCACCACCTTGGCTGGTCATACTGCTTTGGCTTGACCCAAAAAACAATGCTCCCTCGAAAATAAATATTACCAGCTATTTTCTGGTCGCACGGCAACCCTGGCACGACCACCACCATGGCCGGTCAGAACGCCTACTCTCAGCCAGTCTGACTATGGCTTCCATGCCAGTCTGACCCCCACCTGGCCAATTTAACAGCCAGCCTTAGGCCAGTCAGACCTCCACTGACAGAAGGTCTGAGAGATAAAACGATAAACTTTCACAAATACAAATTTCAACTTGACTTGATTGCCAATTATTCAACACAAGTGAACCATTGGAACTCTCAACATGGTTCTTCAGGTAGAATTCGCTAACAAAGGTCACTTTGTGAGGTGCACACTTTCTGCTCCACATGTACCAAACCATAGCAACTGGGCCATGGAGCATGTTGCCCGTTGAGACGGCGGTGGAGCGCTAGGGCGCACGATCGGAAGGTCCTGAGTTCATTCCCAGCATCCACAGGTGAAGACACCACATTTTCTAAAATAATAAGTTGATGAATACTTAGACTTGTGCTCAGAATATATTGTACATGTTAATCAGTGTCTCTTTTACAGGAAGAGCTTCTGGTTTGGGCGATGCTTCCATGTGTCCTTTAAAAATGAAAAGTGTCAAAAATTAGTGACACACCTCGTATCTGTTTCTCTAAGGGCATCTGTAGTGTATGAAAAGAGGAGGTCTTAAGCCACCTTAAGGTCAACCTTATACATTACAGGGGTGACCTTAAGTAGACCCTAAGCAAAAAAAGCTTAAGGCTGGTCCTCAAGCTAAAGACCTGGCCATAAGTATTAAAATACAATTTTTCTTTATCTACCAAGTGGGACCGTTTTAAGGCCGCTTGGGTTATATACACTATAGAGTTGGTCTTAAGGTTTAGATGGGACCCACCTTAAGACCCTTTGGGTTATATACACTACAGATGCCCTAAGTAGCGTAATTCCCAACTATACCCTCGATCCGTCTTCCTCCCTGCATGGCAGAACGGATGGCAGAGGTGCTGCTCGACGATCATGACAGGAACAGGAGCGGGAGCAAGCTGGGGAATAAAGCATGCAGGCAAGCAATCACAAAGCCCCAATGATTCTCTCCCCTTGTCTTTCTCCTCGCTTCCCTCCTCAGGTCGCTGCAGTAAAATACTCCCCGGCGACGCCAGTGACCAATCGCATACGTCTGCACCCTCATCATCACCATCGCCATCCATGCATGCCGGCATACATCCCGGCGCTGCCCCTTGCTTCCTTCCATCCATCCCTCGCCAACAGTCGCGTGTACGCCCTGCACCGGACACCATCATTCGCCCATAATCACCAGCACAGCGGCACAAGCGCACGCACGAAAATACGTGCACGGCAGAATGCAAGTACGCCGGCCTGCGTTGCTCGTACACTCGCAGGCCGATCAGATACTACTGCAACTACTGTTGCAGAAATGCAGAGTGAGATAGCGCGGTCGCCACCCAGCCGGACAGCCATTGGAGCTTGGAGGCATGCATGGCAGCATGGGATGTCTAGCCGAACCCTTGCCGCCTCGTTGCCCTGTCGCTCAGTGGCGGATCCAGATTTAGAGCTGTCTAGATTTTAATCCTAAACCTAAGATCAAAAATCCATTATAAATTTTTTAAAAAAATATCTTATATGTAGTAAATGCCATCTATAATACACTGTCCAGCCCGAGATATTGCTCCAACCTAGTTCCGCCCCTCCTGTCGCCCACCATTGAGCCGCCGGCTCCCTTGGATCTAAGGTCAGGTTGGACTCGCCGAAGCCAACCGACCAAGGCGAGCTCGCCACCGCCGCCTTCGTCCTCACTTGCCACCTCCTTCCTTCGCGCCCAAAGCAGCAGGTGATCGGACGGCACACAATGACGTCTGCTGGATACGGTTCTTGTGTGCGTCCGCAGATTAAATTAGCCAATGTCGTCTCCAGTGCCACTCGATGAACCGCCCTTGCACCTCCCCTGTTCCGTGGACATCAATTTATTTTTTGGACAGGAGTTTTACTCAACTAAACATAACATGGCAGACATACTATTACATCCACTGATTACTGAATGCTGCTCGATCCCGATCCCTACCAAGTACCTACCGATCAACAATCCAAGATCAATGCCTTTTCTTGCAACATATACAAATACAGAGCCACACCTCAAATCAAGAACAAGAATCTTGCTGAAAACAGAACGATCATGCGCTTCAATTTCAAATCAATCATTCGTCCCAAAGATCTCGCCCTGCTCCTGATCGACGCATCGATCAATCATCCGCGGACCGATTGCTCGTCCGTGACTAGAGCCCTCCTGCACCTGCAGCAGGAGTCCAGTTCAATTTACAGGCCATGGAGATGGCGAAGTCTGCCTGCGTGTGTGGAGTGGATGGCGCGTCGCTTTGCCGAATTGGAACCTTTTGCCACCGGCGCCCCAGCCCCAGCCAGCCACTTTACCCATTTCTTTCTTTCTTTCTTTCTTTCTTTCTTTCTTTCTTTCTTTCTCTCTCTCTCTGCTGCTGTCCCGGCTGGGTGCTGGCTTTGAACGCTTTAGTTCGCCACCTCACTCACCTGCTGCTCTCCCTGCGTTTGCATTCGCGTTGCCTCCCACCTCACGGTCATGGAGCCCATCCCTTCCTTGGCATCTAGCTCCTCCTTTCGCTTCAGCAACCTTTAAACTTTTTTTTTTGGTTTGAGAATTGAGATGAGTAGTTTTGTAGTTATTCCTTGCTTCCACCACATGAGATCACTGATCTAGAGAATATCTGAGTCAATCCAATATGTTATACACTAATCTAGCAGTATGTTCTACACTACTCTGGTAGTAAGTTGGCCATTGCTCATTAAGGATTTGGAGGCATGTAATCCTCACCTGAAATTCATGTTAAAGCCAAACAAATTTTGTTTGTCCATCAGAAGCTACAGAACTATTTACTATAATTGAAGCACACATGCACATATGCAACACATCGATTTGTTTGCGTCTTTAATCATTGCCGAAGCTCACAGGCCCTGTACTTTGGTGGAGACCAGAGTGAATTTCTCTTTTTCTGTCGGGCGCCATGCCATAATTGAAAAAACCTCTCCAAAATCCCCCCATAACCAATGGAACAATTTTTTAAAAAGATGAAATTTCTTTTTAAAAATTTAAAGCTAGAAACTCCCTAACACTTCCCTCTCTCTTTCCCATGGCTGCTTCCTTGGCCACTACAAAGCTTCTCTGCTCGCAAAGAAAAGCAAGCAAAAGGAGAAGAGAGGAGAGATGAGAGAGAAGAACAAGAGACCAAAGGAAGGAGATGAGAGAAGAGGGAACACAAATACAAACAAATTAAAACAGAGCCCAATGCACTGGAGTATAGTATATTACCAGACACCCTTCTCCCACAAGGCATATATTAGCTCAAAAGACAAAGCCATTCTTGTCACAGAGAGAAGTATTCCCCTGATCCCCTCCCTTCATCTCCCTTCAATGTGAAGCCTCCTCTCTCACCTCCAATTTCTTGTGAAGCTTCTCAAGATTCTTACATGCCTTTACCCTTCAATCTACCTCTCTATCTATACCTTACTAAAACAGCACCAATGCCAATGGCAATGGCGGCATTTCTAGCTAGTCTCTCACCACAATTCACAAGGCACAGAGAAATGAGGACTTCTCTCCTTGTCTTCGTCTTGCATTTTGCTCTCTTGTCCACCAATGGCATTGCAAATGTTGATGCCAACGGTGATGGCGATGCGTTGCATGGCGATGCGCTGGCCTTGCTCTCCCTCAAGGCCTCCCTGAGCTGCCACCCCCACGCGCTGAGCTCCTGGTCGGCGGGCAATGCCGCCTCGGTGTGCGCGTGGACCGGCGTGAGCTGCGCCGGCGGACGGGTGGTATCCGTCGACATCGCTAACATGAACGTGTCCACCGGCGCACCCGTCTCGGCCTCGGTGGCCGGGCTCGACGCGCTCGCGAACCTCTCGCTCTCCGGGAACGGCATCGTGGGCTCTGTCGCCGCGTCCGCGCTCCCGGTGCTCCGCTACGTCAACGTCTCCGGCAACCAGCTCGGCGGCGGCCTCGACGACTGGGATTTCCCGTCCCTGCCCGGCCTCGAGGTGTTCGACGCCTACGACAACAACTTCTCCTCTCCCCTCCCCGTCATCGTCGCTGCGCTGCCGCGGCTCCGGTACCTCGACCTAGGGGGGAATTACTTCTCCGGGGCGATACCGGCGGCGTACGGCAGGATGCCGGACCTGGAGTACCTGTCCCTCAACGGCAACAACCTGCAGGGCGCAATCCCGCCGGAGCTCGGCAACCTCACAAGCCTGCGGGAGCTGTACCTCGGGCACTACAACGTGTTCAACGGCGGCATCCCGCCGGAGCTCGGCCGGCTGCGGAACCTCGCCGTGCTGGACCTCTCCGACTGCGGCCTCACCGGCCGCATCCCGGCGGAGCTCGGCGCGCTCTCCTCCCTCGACACGCTGTTCCTCCACACCAACCAGCTCTCCGGCGCCATCCCGCCGGAGATCGGCAACCTCACGGCGCTCACCGCGCTGGACCTCTCCAACAATGCGCTCACCGGTGAGGTACCCGCGTCCCTCGCGTCTCTCACCTCGCTCCGGCTGCTCAACCTCTTCCTCAACCGCCTCCACGGCCCGGTCCCCGACTTCGTCGCCGCGCTGCCGCGGCTGGAGACGGTGCAGCTCTTCATGAACAACTTCACCGGCCAAGTCCCGGCAGGTCTCGGCGCCAACACGGCGCTCCAACTGGTCGACCTGTCGTCGAACCGGCTCACCGGCATGATCCCGGAGATGCTGTGCGCGTCCGGCGAGCTCCGCTCGGCCATCCTCATGAACAACTTCCTCTTCGGCCCCATCCCCGGCTCGCTCGGCTCGTGCGCGAGCCTCACCCGCGTCCGGCTCGGCCAGAACTTCCTCAACGGCACCATCCCCGCCGGCTTGCTCTACCTGCCGCTGCTCAGCCTGCTCGAGCTCCACAACAACCTGCTCTCCGGTCCGGTCCCGTCGAACCCGAGCCCGAGCCCGACCGGTTCGCAGTTGGCTCAGCTCAACCTGTCCAACAACTTGTTGTCCGGGCCACTGCCTGCCACGCTGGCCAACCTCTCTGCGCTGCAGACGCTGCTGGTCAGCAACAACCGGCTCGACGGCGCCGTGCCGGCGGAGGTCGGGGAGCTCCGGCAGCTCGTGAAGCTCGACCTCAGCGGCAACGTGCTGTCGGGGCCGATACCCGAGGCCATCGGCCGGTGCGGGGAGCTCACGTACCTTGACCTCAGCAAGAACAACCTGTCCGGGCCGATCCCTGAGGCAATCGCCGGGATACGGGTGCTGAATTACCTCAACCTTTCGAGGAACCGGCTCGAGGAGGCGATCCCGGTGGCGATCGGGGCAATGAGCAGCCTCACGGCGGCCGACTTCTCATACAACGACCTGTCCGGCCAGCTGCCCGACACGGGCCAGCTGGGGTACCTGAACGGGACGGCGTTCGTGGGCAACCCGAGGCTGTGCGGGGCGGTGCTGGACCGGCCGTGCAACTACAGCAGCGGCGGCCTCGAAGGGCCGCCGGCGGTGAGGCCACGTCAGACGACGGCGGGGGACTTCAAGCTGGTGTTCGCGCTAGGGCTGCTCGCGTGCTCGGTGTTGTTTGCCGCGGCTGCCGTGCTGCGCGCACGGTCCTACCGCGGCGAGTCGGACGGCGCCGGCGCGTGGCGGTTCACCGCGTTCCACAAGGTGGACTTCGGCATCGCGGAGGTGATCGAGTGCATGAAGGACAGCAACGTGGTCGGCCGGGGCGGCGCCGGCGTGGTGTACGTTGGCCGAACGCGCTCCGGTGGCGCGATTGCAGTGAAGCGCCTGAACGGCGCTGGCGGCAGAGGGTCGGGCACCGGGCGGCACGACCACGGGTTCCGCGCAGAGATCCGGACGCTGGGCAGCGTCCGGCACCGGAACATCGTTCGCCTTCTGGCCTTCTGCACGAGCAGCCAGGAGGCGAACGTGCTGGTGTACGAGTACATGGGCAACGGCAGCCTCGGCGAGGTGCTCCACGGCAAGGGCGGCGGCTTCCTGGCGTGGGACCGGCGGTACCGGATCGCGCTGGAGGCGGCGCGCGGGCTCTGCTACCTTCACCACGACTGCACCCCGATGATCGTGCACCGCGACGTTAAGTCGAACAACATCCTCCTCGGCGACGACTTGGAGGCCCATGTCGCCGACTTCGGCCTCGCCAAGTTCCTCCGCTCCGGCGGCTCCGAGTGCATGTCCGCCGTCGCCGGCTCCTACGGCTACATCGCCCCAGGTATGTGCGTCGCATTGTTTCCATCACTTGTCGTTGTACAAGTGCTCGCTACTTTACTCGTTGCCTTGCCCGCCCTGCCCTTTCCATGAGGCGTCAATCGGATGGTTAGGACCCATCGTTTTTAGCCCATCTGCGGTCCTACGGTGGCCCGGCCTGTCTCTGGAGCGTGGGACCCATCGATCAAAAGTCAAATAGTACCGTGCAGGTGAAGGTCTGGTTAAGATCTTGATTTGCTCTCGAGTCAAAGAGACCTCGACACCATGCACGCGAATAGTGGTCAGTACGGTCTTGTCAGCGCAGCCCAGCCCGTAGGCGCCGTTACGGAGTACTTTAGCACGGTTCTTTCTTTGCTTTTCAGCGTTCATCTTATCATAGCAATCCCTATTTATTATGTTAACTAGTTATTTATTCGTATGTTATAACAAAATTTATTAGATGTATAGGAAATTATGCCATAGAATAAGGTTGTTCTGATTGGTTAGAAAATAAAGAGTGATGAGAAATCGAAGAAATAGAGCAGTTGAAGGAGAATGGATGTACGACCATTAACATATTCTTTTTATAATAGTAATAATAAATCATAACAAAAAAAAGTATAAACCATAATCTAAAATAACACGCCCACCTACCGTACCCGCCAGACTTTTATCATCTAATCATCTCGTGTATAGCATCCGATATGATGCAGAAACCCTTTCGACTTTGACGCGCGTCTGAACTACACTACACATATATGACATTGTCTTCTCTTCTTCTTCTTCTAAAAAACAAAAACGGAAGAAAGCCAGATGGCTGGTTGTGTGATAGGTAGGCTAGTTTTGAAATGGCAAGAGGTCGCGCAGGCATGCATGCACGGTCCCGGCCTCTCCCGTGTACCACGGCCTTAAACCAGACGTGTCCTGTTTCGATCGTTTGTACCGTAGCCCTAACGGCATACGTTCGAAACAATTGACATAGGAGCCATTGTAGAGTGCGACCATCCTGATCGAGCAAAATCATCCGTTGCTTTCGACACTGTCGATATCTCGAATGGTACATATGGTAGAGGATGCAAAACCCATCACATACTACGCATGATGATCTTAGGCAGGCATGGGCTTAATAGACAAAGCTTTAATTAGGCATGCGAGGAGTGGCTGATCTCTTGATACAGGTGAAGAATTTTCCTTGGGTTTCACAAACTTAGCGCTAGAATATGCTGGGTTCTTGTGGGTTTAAAATTAGCTAATGTTTGTACTATTTACAGTAACTAACTTTTAAACGGTGTATTTTTTAAGACGCGGTCAATAGAAAAATAGTAGTAAAAAGTGTACTAAATTCAGCTGTACCGCCAAAATCATATACGATTATTTTTCTCTATATACTACCTCTCACGAATAGTCAGAATTTAAATATTTAAAATATAAATCTTAAACTATAAATTTAAAAGAATCCACACTATATACCTAGTTTACTAAGCAATGTACGGTAAAGACTCCAATGGATTTAACAAAGGTGTAGTAGTAGGCGTCTCTCTTGGGATTTGTTGCAGAATGATGTAGGCACTTTGTCCTGTCCTGGATGCATAGGAGCACTAGCCAGTTTCTGTACTATTCAGATCAACAGCTCAAGCTCGCTGCTCACTGCCCCTGCATGCTAGTTTAAATTGATACAGTTCATAACTAAGATACACTTAGATTTGCTTTCAACTTAATTACTTAGCTAACCATGCGCATTTTATTCTGTAGAGTACGCGTACACCCTCCGGGTGGACGAGAAGAGCGATGTCTACAGCTACGGGGTAGTCCTCCTGGAGCTCATCACGGGGCGGCGCCCGGTGGGGGACTTCGGCGAAGGGGTGGACGTCGTGCAGTGGGCGAAGCGGGCCACCGACGGCCGGCGGGAGAGCGTATCCAGGATCGTCGACCGTCGGCTGAGCACGGTGCCCATGGACGAGGTGGCGCACCTCTTCTTCGTGTCCATGTTGTGCGTTCAGGAGAACAGCGTCGAGCGGCCGACCATGAGGGAGGTGGTGCAGATGCTGTCCGAGTTCCCGCGCCACACGTCGGACCAGCCGTCGCCGTCGTCGGTGGCGCCGGAGGCGGAGGACGGGGAGGAGAGCAGCCCCGACAAGGAGCCCAACTGCTACAAGCTGTTCCCGGACCTGCTGACCTAAGTTCAAGCAAAGCAGCACAAAATTGCCATTGTTCCAACCTCAGCGTCAAGGACTGAATTACAGTACTAGCTAGTACTAATTGGAGGTAGCATTCTACAGTTGTTGGTAGACCGACAGTGGTGGTGAGTGACGAGCTGGGAAAGATCAATAACATGTAACTTTTTGTAACTTTATTTTGTTTCTTTCGTGTTCTTTTTTAATTCTTTTCTTCATCATCAAAGGTGTATAGGGTTTGCTCATATGCTATCATCTAGGGGTTTGTGCAGTCCAATGTAATGGCCCTTTGTAATCTCCTGGTAATCTTCGGCCACCATCCATTGTCATCTCCTTTACACCAGTTCTTGTTTATGCTCAATCTGTACTACTAGTACTAGTTCATAGCTTTTTTGTATTATTTGAGCCAATTTTTGTCATCATGGGGTGTGGTAATCATCTGTTGGAAGATTCTTGACTGGAACTTTGGTTTCAGGAAAAGTAAGAAAAAGAAATGGAAAAGAAAAGTACCTTACAGTCTTTGAAAACATTCCGATTCCCAAAGCTTAAAGCACCCAGATGGGGACTAAATTGCACAACTTTATCAAAATAAAAGAGCTAGAGTAAAACGTCGAGAGAGAATTCGGAAGAGTAACGTCGGCCCGAAAACAACTACTAGAGCATGGTGGGTAGAGCCAACACTATCAAATATTTTTTAGAAATCTTTTTCAAAGTGAAATTAAAACTTTTCACTCTAATAGATATATAAAGCTACAGAGATCAAAGACTAAGCATCCACAAAAAAGCTCTAAAAAAACAGAGCCAAATGAGTTTGGACATGCCCGATGGTTTGACCGTAGTCCAAAGGGAGGTCTGACTAGATAGAGGTGGCATGACCAGCATTGGGCATTCTGACCTCTCTTACATAGGCGGTCTGGTCTCTCAACAAAATCAGCACAATAGATAGAGATAAACTTATATAACTTTTGAACCATCGCTCTAAATCACTTCAAATTTGGTATACACCTTTCTTAGGATGTTAGAAACATATTCCAATTAGAGATCAAGAAGTTCATGGCCAAACTTCCAATATTTTTCTATTTGAAGAAAGGTTGAACTAAAACCGGGCAAAACATAAGAACTTAAATCAAGACTTGCTATAGTAAAGGATGGTCAAGATGACATTAAATCTACTCCTACACATCTTAGCAAGTTTAATAACAACAATAACCCAAGTCAAAAACCCAGCAAACTTAAGATTTTAACACTTGAGCAAAGAGGAGAAAGATTTGGACGAATATTGGATATCTTTTGATACTTGTAGATGAATATTTATCGTCACTCCTTAGCCACTCATAAAGCCCAAGGATGACAAAAGCTAGAGATAAAGTGCCACAACTCATCTCTCAAAGGTTCTCTCAAATAATCCTAATTCTCCTCCACTTGACTTCCTAAAGAGCTTTCACTAACTCTCTCTCCACACACCTCCTTATATAGTGAAGGCTTACAAAAAACCTTAACTAGCACATCTAGTTAGGTTTCATCTACTTACAAAGGCTAACCTGTTAACCTAACACCATACTTGGTATTACACTTACACATGCACGCTACTCAAAGTGCACACAACCATTAACCCGTTAGTGAATCAACATATGATCCACTTAATATTTTCAGCACATCCTTGACCTAAACCACCTCTCTTGCACCTCCTCGTGCCATAGTTTGATCAAGTCCCAACCTTTTGGTTTGGCGCAAAAAAACCGTTTTTCCTAAACCACTTTCCACGAAGTTTCGTGCTTCCTTTTTCTTTGAAGCAGCCATAAGCTTCATCTTCAACTCCATGTAGCCCCAATAACTTCCTATCAATACTCTCACACGTTTGGATCTCACAAAACCATTCTTACTTGCAAATGGGCCCAAGTCACTTAGCACGCCACATGCCTCTTCGTGCACCATAATGGCATCAGACTTCCCTTACCATTTCTAACCTCAGCTCCTCCCTGAGCTTAGCCCTGATCAACCTTGCCGTTGCCAATCATGTCCACCACCGGTAGCTTCAGCTCTGGTTCCTTGTCTTCCTAGCTTGTAACCACTCTGTTAGCCTCATTCATCTTTTGGCGGCACCTTATCGCTCTAGATCTCAACCCCCTAGTTTAGTCCCGATCCTTTCCACCTCGCCATGACCTAGCTCCGGAGTCGTACAACCAACAATAGCAAGCAAACTGTCATGTAGCACCGTACAACATACAAAACCACAATTGATGATCTAAGAATCATTACCTTCACCTTAAAGTATCTCCGTATGCTTTGACACGCAACCCACAGTGCCCAATGACAAGCCATCACATCTTCATGCATTTGGACTCCCCCAAACCGTCTCTACATGTATTGGTCTTGTCACTTGGTGCACCACATACAACAACTCACATCTTCACGATCCTTGTCTTCTTTACGCTTCCCATTTGAGCCACGTAGCCTCACATGGACTTACACAACCGCTTCGACCTCAACACCCCACCTAGTCTGAGTCCATTGCCATTAACCGCTAGCATTCTCCAAGTGACCTGCACAACCAGAGATCAAGCAACCATGTCAAGCATAAATTCTACGCACCTAACTCATGTTAGTCAAACCAATGCATCATACAACACTGGCACTCATGCCGTGCACACACTCAACTATGCTCATACACTGATCCTAACCTTAAGGCCAAACCTCAAACCAAAATGCATAATTTTAGCACCAATTCGCCAAAAGTCGGTCGAATCACCATTGGTAGGCTAGTCCGACCGCTGGCACCATGCTGGTCTGACCACTTAAGATAACCAGAAAACACCCTCTCTAGAATTTTGGTTAAACTCTATTTAGTTTTTGCTTAGAACTCCAAATCGAGTGACACTTAGTGCAAAGACATCTTCAAATATACCTACATAAGTGTTTGGTGTTGTAGGACCGATGACAGCAATTAGAATGGGGTGAATGATTCTCCAAATTTCCCCCTTCAGGTATTCAAAGCTTTACTCAAATGGCTATAAAGTCACCAAGTTCACATTACACCACTTACGAAGACAAAGATTGAAACCTAAGCCAACAGAATCAACACTTCTCAGCTAAGGCTGGTCAGATCATAGATCATGGACCAGTCTAACTGCTTTCAACCGGTTTGACCATCGGGATGGAGCCGGTTTGATCGTTGGACTAGGGCCGGTCTGGCCGTTCACCTATTCCCTATCTCAAAAGCATCTTCGGACAAAAGCTTAAATCTCAAGAACTTTCCTGAATGTCATCCAAACACTTTCAAATTTTGCATGAAACTTGTTCAAGCCATTATGAACCCAAACCAATCAAACCACGTTCTTGGGCTCAAGTCCACTTAATCAAGGAAAATCGAATCTAGGTCACAAGAATACCAAAAACCCTAATTCATAAATTATTTCTTGCTCGTGAGGATCTAAGGCATGAGGACTTCCAGATTTATTCTCACATATTCTAGCAAGGCAAATCAAGCAAGTGATCAGGCTAGAATAGCTAATAAACATAAAATCACGAATCAAGCTCAAGAACAAGCAAAACAAAGTAAGAACACAAATAAGAACATGATTGAAACAATGCTTTGATTGATTCTTAGTAGAGGAAGATGTTTACATGCCTATGGATGATTACAGACAAGATGGAATATAAAACTCTAACCCTAGAATCCTAGATCTAGCCACGTCCTCTCCTCTCCTCTAAATAACCAGCACACACACACACAACACTAACAGATCCAACCCATTAAGAAAACCGGGGAAACCTGTCAACCCAAGGTAACACGGGTTTTGCACACTTACGTATGCTTTTCGAAGCACTGACAAGACTCAACCCAGTAACATATTAAGGATTGATCTAGTTACAATTCTAGCTCTTCTTAATCTAAACCGCTTCTCCGTTGCACCTCCATGTGTCATAGTTTTGATCAAGACACTAATTCGATATTTGGCTAACTACAAAAATACCTTCGACAAAGCTTCTAGGCACCTTCCCTTGACTCCATCGTCGCCTTCACCTCAAAGCATCTTTGCATGATTTGACATATAGTCCGTAGTGCCTAATGACTAGCTGTCACATCTTCACGCAATTGGTCTCCCTCGAACCATCTCTACATGAATTGGCCTCTTCATTCGTATTTCCTTATATGTGATGTTCAAGTCAGAGTTCAGAATTTTTTTCTCTACTTTAGTATATTATAACTCTACCTGGTTAGGATGATGCTAACCGCTATGTCAGGGAGGCTTCTCCATCACCTAACACATGCTAGAGAGGCATGTCCACACCTAGCACCTACTATGGTCTATATAGCCGCTATGTGGTCTTGCCACTCTTGGCCTTTCCCAGTCCCTAGTATACTATGTACCCATGTAAAGCCCATACTAACCTGATAGAGTAACATGTTCTGCCTGTTGTAAATAGGATCATGGCCAATACGGTAAATATGGCTCATTACATGAGTCAGAGTCCTTTTATTATAACCATATGTAGAAAGCCTCACCTCTGCCACTTCTTTCCTTTCCTAGGCACCCTCTACCCCACCTATTATTTATATGTAGGATAGTGGCTCCTCCAACTGCCTACCCAGCCATATTCATCATCATTAATATCAAACATATATTCATCATCATTAACATCAAGCACATGTTCATCATCATTAACATCAAGCACATGATTTCTTCCAAAATTTATTTTATATAAAGAATGATATTAATCTAGCATAAAAATATTTTTTATGTGAAATTACTCTAATATAAATGATCAAAAAGCATGCTTGGCTAGGATTTGGTAGTAGGTCCTAGTCTCAGGTTGTCGGACCCCGGAGTGATGACTCTGGATCCTCTGTGTAAATCGTACTAGTCCAAGATCAACTAGTGCACATAGTAGTAATAGGATACATATCAAGTACAATGACAAACTTTATTAAATTAAAGAGCACAACCTTAAAACTAAGGTTACATCATCAATGCTCATTGGCGAAATAATAAAGGATTGACAGCAGAGGCAATTGAATAGAACAAGCCCAAGAGTCTGCCCATAGGCACATGACAGTAAGACGCGGTCTACTTGTCCTGGTCCTCACTGTAGTCGAAGCAGTCCTTCTGTGAGTAGAGATAGCAAGCGTGAGCAGAAAGTTATACTCCATAGGTTACACGGAAAATGTAATAATAATGCAGGACTAACAAAGAAAGGCATATATGGTTATTTGTGAGTAAAGCAGCATTTAAAGAAATATAGTAAATGAGTATGAAATTACTGAATTTAATATAGTAAGTAAAGACTGTAATTTAAACAAATTAATACCATTAGCACAGACACCGACCTGACACTAATTAGACCATCTTTCTCCAAAAAGATTCCTTATTCCCATCCAAAACCATTTTATGAAAAACAAAGCCTAATATGTGAAAACTTTACTCAGCATGCCCATGACCATGGGCATGACTATGCAGGATAGTTTATACACTCTATATAAGTGGTACAACTTTACCCACAAGTTATGATTAACTCATGATGTCGGCCACTGCACGCTTCTATAGGTGTGCGACTGAGTAATCATAATAAAGCCTTTACAAAGAAAAGCTATTGTCCTGGCCACGCCTCCACTAAGGTTTCATCCTAATAAGGAATCCACTAGATCGAGGCCCCCTCTTGTGCCATGTAAGACTTTTCATGGTCTACGCCACGTTCACATTCAGCCTATAGTGAGACTCAGGTTAGGACCTGCTAATTAATCAACCAGAACTATCTTATACCAGTCTTATGGTAGTATGATAGAGCTTTATAGCAATAGTTTACATGCCAATCCTTAATTGACTTAGGCACTTCTCATATACCCCTTGTGCCTAGCATCCATGTTGAGCCACCGAGTACAATGTATGCTAGCAAATACTCACCACCTAACTATTTGCCTAAATCTAAACCAAATTTTATATTTTATTTTAAAATATTTCATAGACTTTCTTGACTGACCGAGGTCAATAATACATTTTAGAAGTTTGTCATTTGATGTGAAAAAGTTATCCCAAGCCTAAAATTATGCCTAAGCAGGTCTAAAAATTTGCTACAAAAATATTCTAGCTAACACTAGTATACTAACCAGAGTTTTATTCTAGGGTGATAAGGTACAAGGATATGTCATGTCAAAGGTGTCATAACAACTGGGCATTAACCAAAGTAAAATAGGAATTGAAATACCGTGAATAAAATTAAGCAATGCAATATAATTTAAAATAATATAATCTTGTTTGCAAACTGAGATCAACATGGTTAACACGTGTAACTTGCCTTGCTCCACAGACAAGTGTGAATCTTCATAGATAAATCCCTCAGATTCGTCGTAGTCTACATGTGAAAATAACCACTTAAATTCAAATAAAATTCAAAAAAATTATAAAAATTAGAAAATTAGAAACCAATTGCATATTTAGATATATAATGATTTCATATGAATTTATAAATTTGAATGGGTTAAATTGTAGCTAGGATGAAGGAGAACGAGCTCCTTGAAGTTTAAATTTTAAAGAAATTAATTAAATAGAATTTCTGGAATTATTTTTCTAAAGGAAAAGAGTATTATGATGTCAGAAAGGGAATTTTGTTTTCGGCCGAATTAATTTTCTGTGAAAAATCGGATTTATGATGTCATATTGATGTTAGCCCTTGATTTGAATTTTTGGGCATGAGGCTGATGTGTCTTTGTGGACCGTGTCCACAAACCATGGACCGTGCATGCTGATTGGGTGGCTTGCGTGGCACCCACATGGCACGCCAGGTCGGCCCACATGCGGACATGGCATGGTCGGCAAGGGGCAGTGCAAAGGGATTGAGGGTCATCTGCGATCCTAGGGGTGGCAGCGATCGGCGAGGGTTGCAAATGAGAGAGGGGAGCACAGGGAATGGAATGGCATAACAAGATTTTACCGGAGTGGAGCGAAGGGTAGTCGACGATGAGGAAAGATGGTGGTGCGAGGCGATGAGGAAAGACAGTGGCACGGGTCGATCATCGACGGCGTCAAAGCTCTAGTGGCGGAGGGGCCTGGCCTAGGGGCAAACTAGAGTCGCACCAGCGCGGGGAAACTGGAGGTGAAGATAGTGGGCGCGAAGGTGACCAAAGTGACTGGAATTCCTCGCCAGAGGATGTCGCCAGCGCGGAGGAGGAAGAAGATGATGCTAGGTAGCCTCGGGCGTCAAGAGAGGAAATGGAGTGCGGGAAGAGGTGGAGTAAGGAGAGGGGAGCTCGGGGAGGGGGTATTTATAGGAGGGGGTAGCACAACGGTGAGCTAAAAAGCTCGCCAGAGTTTTTGGCAAGTGGCGGGCAGTGCAGGATGGATAGGGGCAGGCTGACGTGGGAAAAGGGAAGGTGGGTGCGAGGCGTGCAGCGCAAGAAGAAAGGGAAGGTGACTGACGCATGGGAGAGGGGAAGGAATGGAAGAAGCAGTGGTGGTTGCGGGTGCCGGTGAGGAGAGAGAAGGGGGAGGTGGCGGCGAGAGGTAGAAGAAGGGGATGGTGGTTGACTGGTGGGGCCGGTGGTGGAGAGAGGAGGAGAGAGAGAGAGCCGACTGGTGGGCCCGTGGGCAGCGAAAGGAATTAGAGGGGAGATGGCGCTGACATGTGGGCCTGGCAGAGGAGAGGGAGAGGGGAGACGCGCAGGGATGGAAGGGATCGCGCCATGCGGTGCAGAAGGGGAGGATCTGGCCGACCACGTGTCGGTCGAGGAGAGGGGGAAGATTGAAATTCATTTTCTTTTTAGAAAATTCTGAATAAAAGAGAAAAGGCTTAGAGAAAAGCAATAAACTCTAAATAAATTCCAAAAAATTCTCACAAATTCTATAATTCACAAGGAACTCAATAAAAATAAAAGCAACTTGATTTGACCACAATTAATCTCAAGTTTTCATAGGTCTTTTCCTAGGCTAAAATAATAAAAGAGAAAAGAAATTCCAAAAAATGCCAATTAAATCCAAATAAACTAAATGAAAATTTTGGATGTCACAAACCTACCCCCTTAAGAGAATCTTGACCTCAATATTTCGACATGTTAGCAAAATAGGTGAGGATGGTTGGCCTTCAGATTGTTCTCTCGTTCCCAGGTGGCTTCATCTGCTAAATGGTTGCCCCATTGCACCTTACAAAAATGGATTGTGTTTCTTCTTGTCTGACATTCTACCATCTCAAGGATCTTGATTGGCTACTCCCTGTAGGTGAGGTCCTCTTGAAGATCAAGAGTTTTGAGTGCTGCCTGTTCTATAGGTACTCGAAGACACTTCTTTAATTGGGATACATGGAAGACGTCGTGTACTCTGGTCATGGTTAGTTGCAACTCCAACTGGTACATGACTTCTCCTCTACAACTTAAGATCTTGAATGGCCCCACGAACCTCAATGTAAGCTTTCCTTTAGTTTGAAATCTCTTGACTCCTCTAAGTGGGGATATTCTAAGGCAAACAAAGTCACCTACTTCGAAGGTCAAGTCTCAGCGACAATTGCCAGCATAGCTCTTATGTCAAGACTAGGCTATCTTTAGTCTATCATTGATCTTTCTAACTTTCTCTTCAGAGTCTTGGAGTAGATTGGCTCTGGGGTCTTGAGGTTCCTTTGGTCGATCCCACAATAGTAGTGTTCTACACTTCTTTCCGTAAAGTGGTTCAAAGGGTGCCATCTAAAGACTGGCTTGATAGTTGTTGTTGTTATTGTTGTAGGAGAACTCAGCATAGGACAAGGTACGATCCCAACTGTCTCCAAAATCCAACACACATGCTCTCAACAACTTGGTTGACTCACTCAGTCTGATCATCGGTCTGAGGGTGATAAGCAGTATTGAAGTTGAGTTTACTCCCTAACTCCTCATGAAACTTCTGCCAGAATCGGTAGATAAACTAGCTTCCTCGATCTGACACGATCTTCTTGAGAACTTCATGAAGGTATATAATCCTGGACATGTATAGCTCTACTAATTTGCCTTCAGAATAGGTAGTCTTGAATGGTATGAAGTGAGTGACCTTAGTCAGACAGTCTATTACAACACAAATGGAATCATAACCAGACTGGGCTCTAGGAGGTCTAGTGATGAAATCTATGCTAATTTATTCTCACTTCCAATTGGCAATTGGCAAAGGCTGCAAAAGTCCAGCGAGTCTCTGATGTTCTGCCGGTGTTGCGAGCATCGATATACTCAACGATTTTTCTCTTCATGCTGACCCACTAATACTTTTCTCTAAGGTCTTGGTACATCTTGGTACGACCTGGATGGATGGAGTATGGGATGTCATGGGCTTCTCGTAGAATCATATCCTTGATCTTTTTATTATTGGGCACACAGATATGATTTTCAATCCAAACAGTTCCATGTTCATCCTCACTGAAACAGGGGGCTTTTCCTCTTTTCAAGTTCTTCTTTATCTCTTGGATATCTTCTTCCCCGACCAACCAAATAGGCCTCGACCCATTTATCCCATCACTTCTCTCTCGTGCACGCTCTACTCGCTCCACTCCTCTCTCTCATCCTCTCCTCCCTCATCCTATCGATGCCACCCCACTACCATATATGGCCACCCCCTTCACCGACACCCGGTCGACAGGTGGTTAGCTCCCTAATGAAGTGTCGTCGTCCTCTTCCCGTGCAAGCCCCTCCCCCTCCTCTTTGTGTTCCCACCACGCCTCTACCTTAGCCTCTACCCCATCGCCACCTACTCTGGTTCCAGTCCAGATCGACTATCGTCAGCTAGATCCTTGCCATGCAACTGTGGACCTAGCCCCAATTGCTGGTATTCGACACTCATTACTCTCTCTCTCTCATTTCCCTTTTCAATTTACTTTTATTTTTTCTTTTAGTTTTGATTTAACCTCTGATTTGAGGTTTGCTTTCTTCATTTGTTGAGGTTTATAAGGTGGATTGGGTGCTCTAGTTTAGTATGCCATGATGGGGCTCGGGATGCCCTCATGTGCTGGGGAGTGTGAGGTGATTACTAGTTGCACGCGGTGGCACATTCCACTCTCCCTTGGTCCTTTCCCCTTCTTCCACTGCTCTATTAATATGTGTGGATGCTATTTGCTCTAGTGTGGTGCATGTGTATGTGATGTTGCACGTGCGCGTGGCCCTATGATGGTGATGACAGGGATTGAAAATGGAATGTGGGGATACCTTGGGTTGATGCTATCGACTCAATTTGGGTGTTACTGCGTTCTCTTCCTCCTTTGGTATACATGTGGTTCGGCTCTCCTTCTCCGCTTCTGCTAGTCCTCAGTCTCCTGGTCCCTTCCATAAGCCTCCTCCTCTTGTCTCCGCTCTCCTCTTCACTGCCTCCTCCGTCTTCTGGGTTGGCCTTCTTCCTCTGGTCCGGTCGCCGTGGTTCACTCTATTCCATCTTCTCCTTCGTGGCAATGTGTTGGGGATTTGAGGAAGATGTGGATGGATCAAGCGGTGAGGATGCTTGCTCTAGTTAATGCTGTTGCTATGGGCAAATACTGAACTCTCTCTCTCTCTCTCTCTCTGCTGGCCTCTCGCTCGGCCTTATCAACTTTACCTGTGCACCGTGTGAGCTATGCAATGGGAGTTTCTACTGCATCAATGTGTGCTTTGGGTATTCCAGTAAACCATTTTTATTAGGTTGACTGGCAGTGTAAAAATGAATTCAAAAATGATTCATGTTTGTGTTCTAATGCCAAATGATGAAACCCTAGCACCGTATCGTAAGTCTGGCAATATATGAGGACGAGTTTGCAGCCGGGTGCTAGAAGTCAAGGTGTTCATTCCCACCCACCTGGTGCCATAAATGATACGGTGTTCCACCCACCTAGGTTTTTTAAAATTTTATATATATATATATATATATATATATATATATATATATATATATATATATATATATATATATATATATATATATATATATATATATATATATATAGGAAAATTACATAAGGCACCATGGTGCCTAGGCACCAACATCTGATACACGTGTATGATTGATAATTTTTTTGAGTTTGGGTATGAAAATGTTTTATACCCTTGATATATTTATGGTAAGTAAGTTTTGAACTCAGTTCAAATTAGTTTGAACTACTTTTGAGTTCAATGCAACTACAGTGAGTATATACCATAAAAATAGTTCAAACTAATTAAACTGAAGTTGAATTTAAATTTTTTCGGAGTTTGACATCTCAAATATACTTTTTTGTGGGTATATGAAGATACCCACATCAAACGTTGCGAATCTCGAAGCAAATCAACGGGTATTGATATTGGTGCCTAGGCACCATGGTGCATGAAACACTCGTCCTATATATATATATATATATATAGTAATCTTAATTTTAAAAATCAAGTTTTTAATCTTAATTTGTTAAATAACCATCTTGTTTGCTAAATACATTATCTATGAGATTTGGCAGATCATAGTATAACGACCTTGATATTGTACTCTTTTAAGAAAATAAGTATGCATGCTCGTACGTAGGTAAGAGGAATTTTGTTCCATCAGAAATCAACGATGAACGTCCGAAAAGAAAAATCAATGACGAAGCCGATATGAATATACATGGAGAACAAGCCGCAACCTTTAAGTACACTATCATGCTACATACTTAAATCACTAACTTCAGAATTCAACCGTCTAATTCTTCAGACGTATTTCCTTGAAGCTGGATACGTTCTCTCACAAACTCAGGAGCGTAAGTTCTTGGCGTACTCTTCCTCTAAGGGCATCTTCAATGGTTATAGCTAGCAACTAACTATAAGACTTCTACATCATCTATATAGTACACATTAAAGCTAACATTCTAAAGAACTAAGAACTATCTATAAGGATAGCTATTTGATGCTTACATGCACACACAGAATTTATAGAGGTTGCCTCGTTTGACGTTATAGACTAGTGCTTAAGGAATAGCTGGCTCGATTTTTTTTGCATACTCTCTTTCCTCTACATAGGATATATGCTGATGTGTATATGCATATAGCTAACTGACTCAGACCATTGGAGATGCCCTAACGTGCTAAGAAAACAACTGTTTCCGAGACACTGCCGGTTGGGTTCTCCGGAACCGCCTGAACCGAGCGCGAGGCAGAATAATTTCCAGGCCATCATGGCAACCCGATTTCCCAGCCTTTGGCTCCGTTCCAATCATGGCTTCTAGCTTACTTTTGTTTTTCCCTTCTGTATTTTACTACAGTAATTAATTTTTAAATAGTACATGTTTTAAAGACAGGATCTATAAGTCGATTGTAGTAGATACTATATCGACTTTAACTATACTGGTCAAAATCGTATATAGAGCCTGTTCTTTTGGCTGAGGCTTATAACTTTGGGCTGCGGCTTGTGGCTTTTCGGCTGTTCGTGCGAGAGATTACAGAGTAACAGAAACTCATGTGCAGTTTTTGTCGATATAAATGAAGTCGGTACAGTATTACTATAATTAACTAGTAGACCTTATCTTGAAAAGACACTCTGTTTAAAAGTCAATTACTGTAGAAAAGACAAAAGCTGAAAAAGAACATGGCCATAATTGTCTCTCTTTATACTCTTTTTCGCCAACAGATAAAATTTAAAAGGCATAAACCAAAATCATAAACATAACTAAAAAAACCCATCTAAAAAGAGATGATTTCGTACTCTTTTAAACAGGAATTACATAAATATTAAATCACCTTAAAAATGATCGAAGCTCTCTAAGCTTTGGTTGGTGCTTTGAGACCATGCTTTTGGGAGTGAAAAGCGTAGCATGACTGCTCACGCTATCCCCCTCTTCCCAGGCTGCGTCTTCTTCCTCCCTACTTTCCCCAATGCGCTCGTCGTCTTCTCTTCTCCTCCTACTCCACCCTGAATGATGGACGCCTCAGCAAATCGAGGAGGTTCGGTTTCCTCTTGCCTGCTCCACCGAGCCTTCACCTCGCGGATTATTTCGTGCTCGGCTTAATTAGTGCCGTGTTGGTTTCTTGATTCCTTGTAATCTAGTCGCGTTTCTGAGGGCTAGGTTTTTAGAATCCTGTTGTATGGCTCTGTTCCTTTATTTCAGCTCTTTACTTATGTGCAAATTATACCTGAGGTGTTCATGAAATTTTCGGCTTTACTTTGTTGATGCTTGAGTGTTTCTTCATCCTTGCGCTTTAGTATTCTCTGATTGACTCTTTGTGGTACTAAATCCCAGAAGGTTCTAGTTAAATAGTTAATGTTGGAGTTTAATTCTGTTTAGTCCAGACAGTGTCTGAAGAATCAGGTTTTAGGGATTGTTACCTTGTTTTATGATTACTTCCGGTGATTATTCTATTTTCGAAATATTTGTCTTCAAATTTTAGTGATTGAGCTTAGCTCTTGATCTTTAGTGATTAAGTTTTGCTCATGTATCTTTTGCTATGGCTTACATTTGGTTTAAATCTCACTATCCTATGTTAATCCATATAGTTCTAGGCTTCTAGCTGTGCAAATGTTCTTCACAATTTATTTTGGAATTGTATCCTTTAGAGTTCTTGTTGCTCAACAGAGTTTGTAGTGCTATCTCAATGTCATCTGTTTGTTTCTAATTCAACACTCCGGCTCTGGACCTCACTTCATGGAGTATTATTTTGTTTGGGAACTCGCAAACTCTGTTGGATTTGAAATGGATTGTTGAGATCAAACTCCACCAGGTAGATGAACTTGAGTATCTGACGAACTCCCAAGGGTACAACACCTCCTGCATTATCAACTTAGCACACACAATGAACCATATTTTTGTTCTGTCTAATTTATTTTAGTTTGTTTTTTTTCAAATAAAGCAGGGATGGTGCTTGTTCTGACCTAGAATTTGTTCATTTAAACAAAACATGTACATTATGAAATCTCCACAGTCGCCATAGGGTCAATAAGAGAATAATAGGAAAACAGAGGGAAGAGGAGAAAAGAAGATGAGGCAGTATATGAGTTTGTTCTTTTTTTAGCTTATAGCTGGAATTTTTGAATTTTGGCCTATTCACGAGAGAGATTATGGATAGAGAGAGGTATTCGCTTGCGATTTTGACTGGTACAGATGTTGAGCTTTTAACATGTACTACAATTAATTTGTAGACTCTGTCTTGAAAAAATACTTCGTTTGAAAATTATGTACTGTAGTAAAAGTCAAAAACCGCTTTTAAAAGCCGTAAAGAACAAGCCCTATATTAGCTTTTCCAAATAACCCACATCAAAGGAGTTAAGACCAAAACCATATGACACCAGCTCTATGACTTGACCGTTCTATAGCATTTGTGCAGCTGCTGGGCCAAGCGCCTAAGGAGTATTTGTAGGTAACTATGTATAGTTTGAGAAAAAGAACTTCTGTGGGAGGTTTCTTAGGTTTCTGCTTTTGTTATTGAAAACACAAATCTTTTTATGCAAACCGTATCTGCCAACAGACTAGAATAAAATGGTATCACATGTCTTGTTTAGTCTAGGAGATGTTATCCTTCTGTTTTTTTTTAGATTAAGGAACGAAAAAATATTCCGGCCTCCCACATTCACGAGTGAATGGGTATAACCAAACAGTACTGACAAAGGTCCAAACGACCACGCACCGCTAAGCAGAGCTCACACCCACAACACAACAGATAACAAAAGGCGCCTAACACCTAGAACTCGCAGCAAAAGAGAAAACAAAACACCTAGTTCTCTAAACTCCTCTGTTGCTTCCAACCCGATCTTCCAAAGACTTCTAACAGCATCACTTCCAACTGCTTGCAGCCATTCTTCAGAACCGCTCTCTCTTCCTCTTTAGATAACTGTGACCATTGTCTGATCCAGTACGTCCCCCTGAAGATTACCTGCAAGAAGGAATTAGTACTTTTCTTATTGAACACCATATCATTTCTATTCCACCACAAAGCCCAGCACATAGCCGCTAACCCCACTATGATCTGGTTTCTCAAACTTGGAATAAAACTCCTAAGCCACGAACCAAACAAGTGCAAATTATTTTTGGGTGGTTGGATGTTAAAAGTGATAAATAATGTATTCCACAAGAATCTAGCCAAACGACACTCAAAAAAGAGATGTTGAACTGTCTCTTTTAGACCACAAAAGCTACAACTATCATCCCCTTTCCAACCCCTCTTTAGCAGATCTTTTGAACGTCAGGGATCTCTTAATGAAGCATGGGAGGTTCAAAGTAAATGATGGGAACGGAACGAGTTTTTGGGAGGATTGGTGGATAGGCCGGGAGCCTTTAAAACAGATGCTTCCGACCCTGTACAGATTAGTAAGGAGGAAGGGGGATTCGGTTGCCAAAGTGCTAAGCATGACTCCTTTGAATATTTCGTTCAGGAGGGGGCTAGTTGGTGAGAGGTTGAATGAGTGGCTGAATTTGGGGTCTTTGGTAGTGCCCTTTACTTTGAATGAGAACAAGGATAGGTTCCTGTGGCGGTTAAGAAATAACGGTAGTTTTTCAACACAGTCTTTGTATAGAGAGATCATGAAATCCGAGAGGACAGGTGGAAAAGAGTTGTTCTGGAAGGCAAAGCTGCCCTTGAAAATTAAGATTTTCCTTTGGTACCTAAAGAGAGGTGTCATACTGACAAAAGTTATCCTTCTGTTATAGCTCATTAGTTTCCTTTGAAAAGATATAGTTCACTAGTTTAATGTTTCTCTTGTCGGCTGCAATTGAACTGAAGCATTGGTCTGTAAACCTAGTTTAAGAAGGTACAGTAGGTAGCTCAGAAATCTCCATTAGAATAGTTGAAACAGTAATCTCAGCTAGTTCTCTGTTTGCTATACTATACTTTTGTGAACTAGCACAAGGGGATAATCATCCGTTGGAGAAAGATCGGACGGCTACGACTTAAAGTAGAAGGGTGCTAGACGAAGGAGAGTACCGATTGAGGGAGGAATTGATCTAGAATAACTGGTCAAGAGAACGACTATAGCTGGACTTTAGGTACTAGATACTTTAGGTGAGGAAGCGGACCTCGGCGGTGACGTGGGAGGCGAGGGAGGTCATCGGGATGCCCACCACCCCGAACATGTGCCATGCGTCTGCAGCGGCCAGCGCGCGCCTTGCGAGGGCGCTGCCATCGACCTTCGCCGCGATGGAATCGGACGCCATTTTTGGTCTGGGTTGGGGTCTCGAGATGTTCAGGTGTTGGTTTGCTTCTGGTCTTGTCGTTATTGTGAAGATGCGTCGCTGGAGGCGAGCGAGCGAGGGGCACCCAAGTCTTTTTCAAAATTTTCTCTCTCCCTCCGGCCCGGAAATGATATAATAGTGTCTTCGGTGTCCTAGGCAAAATTACACCCTTTTACAATGTGTCTCGGCGTAACCATGTTTTTTGAATATTTGTTGGCAAATGGTGACAATTTATAGCCTCCTGCATGGATTTTACGCCGTCGGCTAGGCGTCGCCTAGGTGACACCTAGGCGTCTAGGCGGGCCTGTGCGGATGCCACAACCCTTCGCCTCGACTTGGTCTTCTAGGCGAGCGCCTAGCGAGTCTGGTCGTCCGCAGCGTCGCCTAGGCGTCCAAGGCGAGTGGCACGATGAGCCTTGTTGCCAGCATGGATGAAGTCGAAGGCCGAAGCGGTATAAAGTAAACAGAGCAAAGCCGAAAGCCCTAAGCGGTATAAACGAAGCGACACAGCGGCAGTGAAGTGAAGCGGCAGCGGCGAAACCCTAAGCCCTACCGATCGCCACCGACCGACCTGCCTTCGTCGAAGACCCCTCTGACCGTCCGACGAGCATCCCCTCCTGCACTCTCTCCGCGAGTCCACGAATCGAAGCCCTTCCGCAGGCAAGGACCATATGCCCACATTTGTTTTCTTCTCCAGTTCTTCCTCCTCGTTCTCGTTCTCTTGCTCTGCTCTGCTTAGTGCTCATGCTCTACTCTGCTCTGCTCAGTTCTTCTTCCGCTAGATCTGCTCTGCTCGGTGCGGTCACTGGTCAGAGAAAGTTGGAGAAGAGGGAGGCAGGTGGGTTGGACCCAAAACTCAGTGTGGCCAAGATCTACCTTGGGAGAATTGTGAGTATTGACTACTGAGTACACAAAATTGCAAAATTTTTGTTGGGTTTTAGGCTCTTAAAGCTGTGATTTTGATGGGGTTTTAGGCGGCAGAGCTGCAAGCCTGCAATGAGTGGTATTTTGAAGTTTGAACTTTTGCCACTGGAGCTGTAAGTTTGTGACTTTGTGGTTTATACTGTGAACCTGTCAAGTAGCTGCATGCCTGCACCTGCAAATTGTAAATTTGCAATGTGACCAATCATATGATAATCATGATAGTAAATTAGTAATTGATTTGTCTGCAAGACTGCAACTAATTATTCTAATTTACATGTATGTATGACGAGGGTGATTTGATGAACACAAAAAATAGTAGAAAATTCAATACAATACCCATTTTTGCATTATGAAAACAGTCTGGGTAAAAGAGGTATTGAACGACAGTAACTGCATGTCTGTATGTAGATTTGTAAATTGTAATTGTAAATCTGAAGATCGAATAAGTGCTTACTGCTTGAATGTGATATTCTAATTGTTATCCTTGATCCTTGTGCCAATGTTGAATGTTCTTTTCTGTAATCTTGATCTAATTGTGCTTGGATGCTTGCTGTATAATGTGATGATTTGATGTACAGTTCATTGCCATAATGCTATTACTATCTATCATTGATTCATCATTCATGAAATCATGTTGATGTCTTCATGTTTGCACTTTGCAGTGATGGTAGAGCAAGAACTAGGCAATGTTGCGACTGCTGCCAGTGCTGCAAACCCTAAGGTTAGACAGGGGAATGAGCAGTATGATCCAGCTAAAAATCCTAAACGAAGGGCAAAGTCCGTTTTTGGCCAGATTTGGACAACAAAGATAAGGTCCAATGCAAGCTTTGTGGAGTGATTGTTTCTTCGGGAATCAAGAGGCTTAAGCAACATCTTGCTGGTGGCTTCGGAGATGAAGAGAAATACTCCAAGACCACCATAGCCATCATGAGAGAGATGCATGATTACCTTAAGAGCAGCGTAAGAAACAAGCCTATCAATTATGATGAGGACGATGTAGAAGAGGCACAACAGGTAGCTCAAGAGGTTGAGGAAGTGGAGGTGGAGCAACTACAAGGAACAAGTACAGTACAATCATCGAAAGGCTCATGGTCCTAGATAGCTCCAAAGCCAACTCCAAGTTTTGGGACAACTAACAAAAGGAAGCTAGCAGCTGCAGCACTTCAATCGAAGAACACCAACAAGATGTCTTGTGTTACAACGGGTTCTAAATCGGTTATTGCTATGCTTTGGAAACTTCCCTATGAGGTGGTCGAGGAAAGACATTCAAGGGGGAAGAAGCAAACAAACATGGAGCAGTACAACTCAAAGGTGACCAAGGAAGACAGAGAGAGATGCAATGAATACATAGCAATTTTTTTTACTCGAATGGCATGCCCTTCAATGTGGCCAAGGCAAGGTCCTTTGAGGTTATGGTTGATGCCATTGGACAAATTGGAGCTAACCATATTGGTCCAATTTATCATGAGTTGAGAAAACCATACTTGCAGAAGGCAAAGATGAAAATAGATGTGATGAGGAAGACACATGAGTTAGCTTGGAACGAGTATGGCTGCACTATCATGTCTGATGGGTGGACTGATAAGACAGGACGCAATTTAATTAACTTCCTTGCCAATAGCCCAGAGGGGACTTTTTTTCCTAGAGTCTGTTGACGCGTATAGTCAGGTAGCAGATGCAACAATGCTAGTTGATTTGCTACAAAAGAGAATTGAGAAAGTTGGCGAGAAAAATATTGTACAAGTAATCACCGATAATGGTGCTAATTTCAAGGCCGCTGGCAAGCTTCTAATGGCTAAGTTTCCTACTCTATTTTGGACTTCATGTGCTGCCCATTGCACAGACCTCATGTTGGAGGAAATTGGGAAGATATCTGTGCTCAACAGTTGCCTTACCAAAGCCAAGCGTGTCACCACATTTATCTATAGGCAGGGGAAGCTTCTTGGTACAATGAGGGACAAGATAGGAGGCTATGATCTGAGGCCAGCAGCCACTCGATTTGCCACATCCTTCCTAACCTTGCAGAGTTTGTTCAAGCATAGAGCTACTTTGAGGAATCTTTTTGTGGACAAGGACTGGAGTAGGTGAAAATTAGCCAAGTCACAAGTGGGAAAGAATGTAGAGGAAATTGCGCTTTCTCCTAATTTTTGAAATGATGTGCAAGATTGCAATAGAGCAATACAACCACTAGTTGTTGTGTTGAGGATAGTTGATGGTGATGAAAAACCAGCGTTGCCTGAGATTTTGATAGCTATGGATGTTACCAAGCAGAAAATCAAGGAAATCTTGCAAGGCAAGGCTATCCTTGATTGTGTGATTGACATTGTTGAGAGGAGGTGGAGAGACCAAATGGACGTGAAGTTATATGGTGCATCACTGTACATGAATCCAAACAAGTTTTATGCATTCAAAGAGAAAGAAAGTGCACGTGCTCGAAAGCTAAGAGACAATTTCAATGATGTTCTTTCCAAGATGGTTGGTCAAGAAGACGAAGCACTTGCCACAAAGATAGCTACCCAAGCTAATCATTATGAGAAAAAGCGAGCTTGCACCTACTCCAGTCCTTGTCCACAAAGAGATTCCTCAAAGTAGCTCTATGCTTGTGACTTGGCTAATTTGCACCTACTCCAGTCCTTGTCCACAAAGAGATTCCTCAAAGTAGCTCTATGCTTGAACAAACTCTGCAAGGTTAGGAAGGATGTGGCAAGCCTCCTGTCTAGTCCCTCATTGTATCAAGAAGCTTCCCGTGCATATAGATAAATGTGGTGACACACTTAGCTTTGGTAATGGAACTGTTGAGCACACGTATCTTCCCAATTTCCTCCAACATGAGGCCTATGTAATGGGCAGCACATGGAGTCCAAAATAGAGTAGGAAACCTAGCCATTATAAGCTTGCCAGCGGCCTTGAAATTAGCACCATTATCGGTGATTACTTGTACAACATTTTTCTCGCCAACTTCCTCAATTCTCTTTTGTAGCACGTCAGCTAGCATTGTTGCATCTACCACCTGACTAGATGCGTCAACAGACTCTAGGAAAAAGTCTCCTCTGGGCTATTGGCAAGGAAGTTAATTAAATGGCGTCCTCTCTTATCAGTCCACCCATCAGACATGATAGTGCAGCCATACTCCTTCCAAGCTAACTCATGTGTCTTCCTCAGCACATCTATTTTCATCTTCGCCTTCTACAAGTACGGTTTTCTCAACTCATGATAACTTGGATCAATATGGTTAGTTCCAATTTGTCCAATGGCCTCAACCATAACCTCAAAGGACCCTGACTTGGCCACATTGAAGGGTATGCCATTCAAGTAAAAAAATCTGCTATGTATTCATTGCATCTCTCTTTGTTTTCCTTGGTCTCTTTTGAGTTGAATTGCTCCATGTATGTTTGCTTCTTCCCCCTTGCATGTCTTTCCTCGACCACCTCGTGGGGATGTTTCTGAAGCATAGCAATAACCGATTTAGAACCCACTGCAACACTTCTTGTTGGTGTTCTTCGATTGAAGTGCTACAGCTGCTAGCATCCTTCTGTTAGCTGTCCCAAAGCTTGGAGTTGGCTTCGGAGCTGTCCAGGACCATGAGCCTTTCGATGATTGTACTGTACTTGTTCCTTGTGGTTGCTCCACCTCCACTTCCTCAACCTCTTGAGCTACCTATTGTGCCTCTTCTACATCGTCCTCATCATAATTGATAGGCTTGTTTTTTGTGCTGCTCTTAAGGTAATTATGCATCTCTCTCATGATGGCTGTGGTGGTCTTGGAGCATTTCTCTATATCTCCGGAGCCACCAACAAGATGTTGCTTAAGCCTCTTGATTCCCTAAGAAACAGTCACTCCACAATGCTTGCATTGGACCTTATCTTTGTTGCCTAAATCTGGCCAAAAACCATACTGTCACCCAGGATCTTTGGACTTTGCCCTTCGTTTAGGATTTTTAGCTGGATCATACTACTCATTCCGCTCTCTAACTTCAGGATTTGCAGCACTGGCAGCAGCCGCAACATTGCCTAGTTCTTGCTCTGCCATCACTGCAAAGTGCAAACATGAAGACATCAACATGATTACATGAATGATGAATCAATGATAGATATCAATAGCATTATGGCAATGAATTGTACATCAAGTCATCACATTATACAGCAAGCATACAAGCACAATTAGATCAAGATTATAGAAAAGAACATTCAACATTGGCACACGGATCAAGGATAACAATCAGAATATCACATCCAAGAAGTAAGCACCTATTCGATCTTCAGATTTGCAATTACAATTTACAAATCTACATGCAGACATGCAGTTACTGTCGATCAATACCTCTTTTACCCAGACTACTTTCATAATGCAAAAATGGGTATTGTATTAATTTTTTGCTGTTTGGTGTTCATCAAATCACCCTCGTCATACATACATGTAAATTAGAATAATTAGTTGCAGTATTGTAGACAAATCAATTACTAATTTACTATCATGATTATCATCTGATTGGTCATATTGCAAATTTGCAATTTGCAAGTGCAGGCGTGCAGCTACTTGACAAGTTGACAGTATAAACCACAAAGTCACAAACTGACAGCTCCAGTGGCAAAAGTTCAAACTTCAAAACACCACTCTTTGCAGGCTTGTAGCTCTGCCGAGCTTTAAGAGCCTAAAACCCAACAAAAAATTTGCAATTTTGCGTACTCAATAGTCAGTACTCACAATTCTCTTGAGGTAGATCCTGGCCACACTGAGTTTCGGGTCCAACCCACCTGCCTCCCTCTTCTCCAGCTTTCTCTGGCCAGTGACAACACCAAGCAGAGTAGATCTGGCAGAAGAAGAATTGAGCAGAGCAGAGTAGAGCATGAGAACGAGAGCATGAGCACTAAGCAGAGCAGAGCAAGAGAACGAGAACAAGGAGGAAGAAGAACTGGAGAAGAAAACAAATGTGGGCATATGGTCCTTGCCTGCGGAAGGGCTTCGATTCGTGGACTCGTGGAGAGAGTGCAGGAGGGGGATGCTCGTCGGATGGTCGCAGGGGTCTTTGACGAAGGCAGGTCGGTCGGCGGCGCCGGCGAAGGGAGTGGCGGCGGCGATCGGTAGGGCTTAGGGTTTTGCCGCTGTGTCGTTTCATTTATACCGCTTTGGCCTTTCGGCTTCGCTCTGTTTACTTTACACCACTTTGGCCTTTGGCTTCATCCGTGCTGGCAACAAGGCGTCGCCGTGCCACTTGCCTTGGATGCCTAGGCGACGCTGCGGATGACCAGACCCGCTAGGCGCTCGCCTAGAAGACCAAGTCGAGGCGAAGGGTTGTGGCGTCCGCACAGGCCTGCCTGGACGCCTAGGCGCCGCCTAGGCAACGCCGTAACATCCTTGCGGGACGCTATAAATTGTCACCATTTGCCAACGAATATTAAACAAACATGGTTACACCAAAACACATTGTAAAAAGGTGTAATTTTGCCTAGGACACTGAAGACACTATTATATCATTTCCGGGTCAGAGGGAGAGAGAAAATTTCGAAAAAGACTTGGGTGCCCCTCGCTCGCTCGCCTCCAGCAACGCATCTTCACAGCAACGACAAGCCTAGAAGCAAACCAACACACAAACACCCCGAGACCCCAACCCAAACCAAGAATGGCGTCCGATTCCATCGCGGCGACGGTCGACGGCAGCACCCTCACGGGGTGCGCGCTGGCCGCTGCTGGTGCGTGGCACATGTTCGCGGTGGTGGGCATCCCGGTGACCTCCCTCGCCTCCCGTGTCGCCGCCGGGGTCCACTTCCTCGCCTAAAGTCTCTAGTCCCTAAAGTCCAGCTGTAGTCGTTCTCTTGACCAGTTACTCTAGATCAATTCCTTCCTCAATCGGTGCTCTCCTTCGTCTAGCACTATTCTACTTTAAGTCATAGCCGTTCGACTTTTCTCCAACGGATGATTATTCCCCTGTGCTAGTTCACAAAAGTATAGTATAGCAAACAGAGAACTAGCTGAGATTACTGTTTCAACTATTCTAATGGAGATTTCTGAGCCCCAGCATATAGAGGAACAGGTCACGGAGTGTGATGAGAGGGTGCTTTGAGAGGGATTGAAATAATGCAATGGTCTCCTGCAGCTGGTTTCGAGGTGACCGGGAGTGAGGGAAGAAGTGAGACAGTGGCACCGAGGAAATGCCGGCGATGGCTTTGCAGTAGGTTTCGGGTGTGATTCCAAAGCTCCCACTGCCGAGTTTGAATCCCCACTGGCCATACCAAGAACAGCCAGTGGTGACAGCGTGTAGGATCCGGTAGTCAATTCCGTACTTCTTCAAGACATCCATAACTGAGACATCTCTGCAATTTATTAAGTATTTTTACATGTTAGTATCATTCCCGACAAATTAGAAAAAAGATGCTGAAAGTAATACGCCTGCATATGTTCGTTTAAGCATGTACCAGTGCTGGTAAATTTGTTTTCATAAATAGTTCATTACATAGAAAATTCATTTGCCTTTATGATTCATCATTTAACAAATTCACTACCTGACCCTGAGATATCTGCAGAGCCGATCCCAATAGTCCATCAGTTGGTATCCCGTCATTAGGCCGGAGCCACCCTCACGGCCATTGATCCGGACAAGGTCTGCACACAGTCCCAACTTCCAGATCATCATGGGAGAACCCATGATTGCACGACTGGCACCTGATCATTACATAACAATATGAAACAACTGCATTCATATCTGAAGATATCATCGTGTCTAGCAGAGTAGCAGTTCATAGTGCTCTTTTTCATTATTCGGTATATTATTGTTATTTTGCAAATGATATCGTAGTTTGTTGAACCATGTGGAGGTTGTGAATACAGTGATGATGAATAATTGACTTGTGAGTTGCATTGAAATTTGTGTTTGTAAAAGTTTCGGTCGACCACGGTTGGCGATCAGCATGCTTCAACCATGATCGGTAGTTGGTGATCCGAACGGTCTTATGTTGGGCGGTCCAATCGGCAAACTTTGACAACGGTTGGGAGTCTGACGAGAGTATATGACCACGACAGATCGACCATGACAAATTGACCATGGCAGGTCGACCACAGTAGATCGACCATGATAAGTCCACCACGGAAGAATGACCATGGAAGAACGACCACGAAAGAATGAGTATGGCAGAATGACTGCGGTTGAACGACCATGGTTGATCGACTACAGCAAAACGACCATGCCTGGTCGATGATGGTAAGCTACAGCGAACCGGTCATAAGCAACAATTAACTGATCTTAGCTACAGTGAACCGGTTGGTGGTCGTAAGCTCGTCTACTATAGTACCTGGTCGGTGGTCATAGCTACAGTACCTGGTCTATACTCAGTATTCGGAGCTACAGTACTTTTTGATGGTCGTAGCATACAGTACTCGATTGGTAGCCAATGGGTTGAGTTTGTTTGATGTAGCTCTGTGCATATGAGTTGTTTGATACATGTTACAGCTAACGTGGTGAAGAACTTGTGCCAAAAATGATTTCTTTTTTTGATGTGCAGAGTCACTTGGAGTCAACCGTGGTCAAAGGTGAGGATCGGAGCTACGCTTATAAAGGAGCCAAAACCCAGAACGATTAAGGATGCCTTGTGAGATGGCAGAGCTCAAGTGTGACATGAGAAAGACGAGAAATGTTGAAGAGAAGTTCGAGTGATATGTTACACCATGTAGTTTGGTCGGTCCAAGTGAGGCATGGTTCGATGGAACCGGAGTAGAAGAGACTTGACGGCGTGTGGCAAGCTAG
The DNA here is from genome assembly GCA_017311315.1 of Dendrocalamus latiflorus. Classification (NCBI taxonomy): domain Eukaryota; kingdom Viridiplantae; phylum Streptophyta; class Magnoliopsida; order Poales; family Poaceae; genus Dendrocalamus; species Dendrocalamus latiflorus. The sequence goes on along the minus strand of CM029642.1, from coordinate 50,863,138 downwards.
TGGTGCATCTACATATGGCAAGCATGCCAATTGATTGCAGTAGAGGGTGAAGACTGGGTCAACGAAGGGTATTTTTGTAAGTTGACCAAAATACCTGAAACTACCTTGGATCAAATCTCGGTGCTTGGAAAAGCGACTTATGTCAAGTAGAAGATAAGAAAATCAAGTTAGATCAATGCTAACTACTTAGCAAATTTGGGCTTATGTGCTTTGAAAAGCGTACATAAGTTTAGTGTGTAAAACCCGTGTTGTGTGGGGTTAATGGATTTCTCCCATTTGTGCTAATTGGATAGTATCCATTAAGATTAGATAGGTACTGGTTGCTCTATCTATTTAACAAGTTGAGATAGGGACTTACTAGTTAATCATCTAACCATTCAGTCCTTGCAATTGAAGCCAGGTGTTCTAGGGTTAGGATTAGAGAAGTTGAGTGTTGTAGTGTGCTCTATTGTCCTCCAGATGAAATGGTTGTAAAACCTTCACCTTCAAGTAGCAATACATCAATATTTGTTCATTTCCCATTGATCCATGTTGTGTTGGTTGGTTGCTCTTGATTTGGTTAGTTTTGATCCTCTCTCTCCCCTTCTTGATCTCGTTGTGTCAAGGACATGTAAGAGATAGAGATGACTCCTGAAAATTAATCAACGTCTATCTAAGCACGTAGTTGGCAAGTTCATAAAGTAACCTTATTTTGCTTGTATTTGACCTTACCGAGTGATTTCTTGATCGAAGTGTTTTGTCTTGATTTATTTAATGTTTTTGCTTACTATGATATGTCGGAATATATATAGAGCCATCTTGGTCATCATTTACCTATGAGCAAATCATATTCAACGTTTTCGATTTATGCCCTTTTGGTGCAATCTTGATTAATTTTGAAAAAGTCTGAACTTTGGCATAGATTCATGTGATATTTGTTTAGAATATACTCCTGAGACTTTAAGTAAGGTGTGTGTAAAATTTCATATTATTTGGACCTGTATTTTTGGAGTTGCAACAAAAGTTATATTGTCTCGAGTTGATTTTCTTTTTTGGAACAAGGGGTAGTTAGACCGCTAGGGCACCCCAGTCAGACCGACCTAAAGGGAGAGGCTTGACCTCCATGGTTGCATGCCTCTTGGGTTTTGTTTTCTTGGGCCATTTGTTTATGGTTTTGGCTTTTAATTATAATCTCAATAGAGTGAAGGATCAAAAATACTTACTTAGGAGAACATTTTGAAAGGCACCACACCCCCTGTTGCTTTTCGGTTCTACCGTATTCAAATAGAGAACAGAAGGAAGTGCACACGAACATTCAATGGACAAATAGATCAATATATCATCAGGAATACCATCGTACGAGTGGGCAAATAATAATAATCTTAAATTAGGTATAGGCCATGTCCAAGTTCGGGCATTTTTGGCACATATAGCACTTTTTGAACCTGTATTTACAAAAATGTCAGCATGCATGTGAGAATGGCAAAAATAGCACTTTTGCCGCATAGTGACCTGGTGGCAGCGGTGTGGAGCTGACACATGGCACCTAGAGCCCTACCACCATGTGGCAGGTGGCCTGCCGCTTGGCCACTGGGCGCTTCCTAACATGCCGCCTGCCCACCATGTGGTAGGTAATTAATCCAGCTAATTAGCTAGCTTAATTACCTATCTTAATTATTATTTTATATTACTATTTCTTTGATTTTTCAAATATAGCAAATGACCTCAAAAAATTACAAAATTTTATGTGCAACCTCGTGACACAACATACTTTATTATGTAATTTTTTATAATTTTATCCAATGTGAATGTTGCTAAAAAATTTATACAATTATGTTATTTGTAGGAGTTGTTACATATAGCAAATGAGCTACAAAAATTACAAAATTTTATGTGCAGGCTCCCGGCATAGTTTTCCTAATTATCTATTTTTCAGGAATTTTACACATTATGAATTTTGCTGGACTAATATTGGCGAGCCAGGTCCCGCGTGGGTGGAGCGCCATAACGATAACAAAACAACAGTTGATCTGACAAGGGGATGACATGGCATGCAGGCTAAGCAACCAAGGATGGTACACATATAGACGAAGAGGATCGAACTACTGCATTGACCGTGGCCATTTGCCCTTCCTCGCGAGGTCGGTGTTGTAGTCCTTGTCGGCTGCGCTGGCCTTGGCTGACAGTTCACACTTTCTCTCGCGCTCCTCCTTACGAGCCTCGTGCTCCCTGTACCTGCACGCCTCTAGGTGAGCTTCCGTCTCCCATCGATATGGCCGAAATGCAGACATAGGGAGGATGCAGTCATGTTGGTCTTGGAGAGAGGCAACGAGGATGTCGTCAACATAGGAAGTTTCTATGATCCCATATGCTGTTGCACAAACCCTAGCTGCACATGTGCGTGCCACTGCAATACTTTATGTGGGTAGTGCTAGACATGTTTTACCCATAGGCACGCCCCGGAGATGCTTGTACCACAATTCTTCCCTGTTGTACATGGTTATTTTTAATGTCCTTAAGCATGTAACTAAATGTTTGACGCATTGTTGCGGTTGGCATAAATAATCACATGCGATAATAGATTACGGAGTTAATCATATAAGTAATCAACTGATTAATTGCCAATTACCACCACATAAAATAGTACATCTTGAATTGCTATAAATATGAATTAATTTGATAAACAAAAAATACATGAAATCACGACACCGAATGGTGACCAGACGAGCTTGGTCTGTTGTGGCAATCCTTCATTGAGTGCTCGGATATCTTGCATATCCTGCACTTTACTCTGCGGCTAATGTTTATACGTTGGTTGACATCTATATCGTTGGTCGACTACCGACGTCCCTTCACAGTTATTTTTAAGTCCTTGTTGGAGGCCCATTGCATCATGTTCAGCCAAAGACCCCTGTAGTTCATGTCCAAATCGTACAAGTGAAACTTTGCACAGGCACATTGACAAATGTGTGAAGAAAGTAAGGGAAAGGGGGGAAAGCAGCAACAGGTCGACATATGTGTAAAGGAGAGAGGTCACGCATTACAAAAGATGGCTACCACACGATGACCGTGCAGTCTAGGACTTCCATCGCTAATTAAATGAGCATCGCATATCGCTAATTATGATTAAATGAACATGACAAATTTAGAATATATAAAATTCCAAAAAAACTTAGACAATTAGGTCGACGATATCGGGAGGTTGCACATAAAATTTTGTAATTTTTAGACCTTATTTACTATATGTAACAACTCCTAGAAACAACATAATTGTATAAATTTTTGAGCAACATTCACACTGGATAAAATTATTAAAAAAATTATACAATGAAGTACATTGTGTCAGGAGATTGCATGTAAAATTTTGTAATTTTTTGAGCTTATTTGCTATATTTAAATAATTAAAGAATAGTAATATAAAATAATAATCAAGTTAGGTAATTAAGCCGGCTTATTACCTGCGGCATGTTGGGCAGGCGGCATGCTGGGAGGTGCACAGTGGCAAGGCTCCAGGCACCACGTGTTAGCTCCACACCGCTGCCATCCGATCACCGTGCGGTAGAAATGCACAAATTGATATTTTTGTAAATACGGGTTCAAATAGTATCATATGTGCCAAAAATTCCATTAATTGTATATGGGATTCGTACAGGACTTGTACTGTTCCATACAAGGTTCACGTGGAATTCCTGTGCTCTAAAGAGCTAGGCTAGACCGAGCATAGCAGTAGATTAGAGCTACGTTGATTTTTGGACTGCGCGGAGTATTTGAAACACAAGAAAAAGTTTTATATTATTGCATCTGATAGGTCTTCGTTGAAATAGTGGTACGTCTCAATCGTCAATTTTGCATTTAGATGAATACTATTGCTAAATCTGGATTATGGCCGAAAGAACCATCGCAGCCTTGATATGGTGTATGAATTGGACCCGGATGTAAAACTCTCCTTCCGATTAAGGTGTCATTTAGCTGAGCTCTGCTTCTGTGCTTCTTCGCCGGAGATTGAAGCCGGCTGTAGAGAAGTAGAGTCCAAAATAAACTAGGAAAAAAGCATGATTTACTAGCTTCGACGGCTCCTATAGCCCTATTGCTTCCATTGAAGGCAGCTTCACATGAAGCCCTGTTAAAGGTGAAGCCAGCCAAACAGGCCTTAAGTAGGTGGAGTCTTCGCAGCAAGGGAAGAACAAGATATCGGGCTTAGGGTTCGACCCACTGTGGACCGATTCAGTGACATTAGGCTCGACCCCGGAGATAAGCTTGGCCCATTCAATCCAAGCAACTTTTTTTAGAGGCGTAAGTGCAATCGTTCATCGCTTTTGGTTTGAGGTACAAACCTAACATGAAAAATTCCTAGAGAAAAAAAAGACTTGATGATGTAGTTTATGGAGTGTTGCAGTGTCCTTTAAAACCTTTTGACTTCAATCTGAAAAAAGTGTTAGAAACCAAGAAAAGATAGTGGGGGGGGGGGGGGGTGGTTCATCGATCCATTTGAACTTATTTTGATTTATCATTTATCAGAATTATCTAAAGTTTGTTACTCTTAAAACAGAATAAATTTGAACTTGCAATTTTATAAATAGGTAGAGTAAATCAAGAAGTATATCATCCATTTTTTCGGAATTATTTATGTTGATTTGGTTCTAGAACTGAAAGTGATAGCATGATTGCACTTTATATCTCCCCTCTACTATCTTAACAACCTGAACACAATTATCTTCCTACTATCAGTTTCCTAGCACAAGAATCAATTTAAGGTTCCATTATTCCTTGTATCATTTTCATAGCACAAGAATCAATTTAAGGTTCCATTATAATGGAATCGTTTTCCATGTCAGTCTCTGTGGCCGGGTTGCTCTGGAACCTGGCTTGATTAAGAGAGTGGGGGGGGGGGGGGTGGTTCATCGATTGATTTGTGGAAAGATCTATGGATTCCTGACAATTCAGGCCACAAGCATCTTGGCGGACCAGCTACAGCGAATGCACAGACTGTGTGCGACTTACTGGGAGAAGATGGTCTGACATGGGATAACCCAAGCATTGGAGAATAATCTTTTTACGGTCCTATTCTTTTTCAGCTTTTGACTTTTACTTTTAACTTCTCTACAGTAACTAATATTTAAACAGAGTATTTTTTTAAAAATAGGGTTTACTAGTTAATTATAGTATATATTATACCGACTTTATTTATATCGGCAAAAACTGCACGTGAGTTTCTGTTACTCTATAATCTCTTGCACGAATAATCTAAAAGTCACAAACCGCAGTCAAAAACCATAAGCCTCAGCAAAAAAAACAGGCCTACACCTGACGTGAGAGCAGTGCTCAGGAGTCAGGATTCCGGTAGGTAAAACAGCAGAGGATGTTTTTGCTTGGTCGACTGAAAACCATGGATGTTACTCAGTTAGATCGGCTTATCGGCTGTTGTCGGATGAAGCTACAGGAGCGCAGGGGGCTATCGTCGGCATCTTCCTCTTTTCGTACGGCAAACCCGATCTGTCAAAAACTTTGGAAACTGAATGTTTCGAAGATTCGTGTGTTCTGGTGGAGAGCTCTGCACAGTTTTATTTCCACTAGATCAGCATTGCGTGGGCGACATCTGGATCGAATTGCTCGCTGTGAAGTATGCGGTGTAACGGAGGAAACAGCTTTGCTAGTTCTGATCAAATGCTCTTGGGCGCTTTCTTTTTGGGTGGCCATGAAAGAACTCACAGGTGTTAAGATTCCAGGGCTTCACCCCGATACTTGGGCATCTGATCTTATTGATGATACGACAGTTCCACCAAAGCAGGCTGATACGGCGCCACCTAGCTAGCTCTACAGCTTTGCTTTGCATGCCTAGTTCACAATCTGAACTTATTCCCAACAATGGTGCTGTTTTGCCACGAGAAAGAAAGGACGAAGAAAAAGAGATGGCCAAGAGGGAGGTGAGCAGGGGCAGAACCACACCCAGGATAGAGTAGGCTTCAACCTAAGGTGTGAAAAAAAATCTAGTGTACAGTCCGGATAAATTCAGTTCAACCTAGGTGATATTTTCATAGTCCAATATAGATAGTCTAGATCATTTCACCACTGAGTCCGACTTGGGCCACGATGCGTTTGGTTTTAGCCGAGTGTATGGACTACATGGGAACTAATTAACTTTAGTCGTGGGTTGGATGGTGTGACGCGCGTGGTGTGTCGGCCAGGAACTGGACCTGTGGAGGAGACTGGGAACCGAAGGACGCATGCCAGCATGTGCGCGCGCGTGAAGATTGGGTCAGGTGCATGGCATGCATGGGAGGCACGACGTGTTGGTGTGCTGGGCGGTGCATGGAAGGAAAGGAACACCCATATCTTTGGTGTATGTGGATCGGCGCATGAGATATCGACATGCTGCATGTATGTGTCGTGCGTGAGCAAAGAGAGAGAAAAAGGAGAGATTGCATGCATGCACAAGAAAGTAGGAAAGTGGATTCCCATATCAGTAGTCAAGATAACTAATGGTGGTTAGGGGTGGAAAACGGTAACAGATAATTCGTTTTATCCGATATTCGTATTCGAGAAAACATGAATGTGGTAAGCAAAATCTGTATTCGAAAATTTTCATATTCGTATTCAAGAATATTCGTATCCATATTTGAGAATATTCGTATTCGCATTCGTATTCAAGAATATCCATATCCATATTCGTATTCGAGACTATTCGATTCATATTTGATCCGTGTCTAGAACCCATGAAAAATTCGTATGAATTTTGTGATTCAAAATTTGAATTTAGGCAGTTTAAAACCGGTAACCAGTCAAAAACCAATGAAAAATCGGCAAAACTACTAGGAATCCATTTTATCCGATATTCGTATCCGAGAAAATTCGTATTCGAAAATATCCGTATTCGTATTCGAGAATATTCATATCCGTATTTGAGAATATTCGAATTCATATTCATATTTGTTTTAAAAATATGGATTCGTATTCATATTTGAAACTATTCGATCATATCCGATCCGTTTCCACCCCTAATGGTGGTGTTATTATTATTGTAAGTTTTCTAGAGTGACATGGTACAGAAATGTGAATAACCAAAGAAGGAAAAATAATAGATAATAATTATACAGTGTAGCTAAGCATTCAATATTGACATAGCATTTAGGTAAATAACTATAATAAGCATCCACTTGTATTTGAAAGAAAAATATTTATATTTAAAGACTAGATTCAACATAATCAATTATAAAGATTTGGCTTAGTCAAGTGTAGATAGTGTAGGATCTTGTTACTCTTAAACTAGCATGGTGGCCTACAGATCTGTGCGGGCAACATTCTTAGAGCATATTTAATTAGTTTAGCGGTATATATGTGATAATAACAAAGGAACTACATACGAAAAATAAAGAGTTGTAAATCACGTGAAAAAAAATAAAATTTTAGATTTTTAGTGCGTTGCAAATCACAACTTATTCCCAACAATGGTGCTGTTTTGTCACGAGAAAGAAAGGACGAAGAAAAAGAGATGGCCAAGAGGGAGGTGAGGGTGGCCGACCAGGGGAGAGGTGAGTGTCTTCATGCATGGCAGTGTGAGCGACTTGGGCCGTACGTGTTAGCGCAGCGTGTAGTTTTAGCCGAGTGTATGGACTACATGGGAGCTACTTTAGTCGTGTGACGCGCGTGGTGTGTCGGCCAGGAACTGGACATGTAGAGGAGACTGGGAACCGAAGCGTACGTGCGTGCGCGTGAAGATTGGACCGGGCGCATGGCATGCATGAGAGGCACGACGTGTAGGTGTGCTGGGCGTGTGCATGGAAGGAAAAGGAACACCCATATCTTTGGTGTATGTGGATCGGCGTATGAGATATCGACATGCTGCATGTATGTGTTGTGCGTGCCCAAAGAGAGAAAAAGGAGAGATTGCATGCATGGACAAGAAAGTAGCAAGGTGGATTCCCATAAAAGTAGTCAAGATTAGAGATGCAAACGGATCAGTGGCGGAGGACGGGAAAAAAAGGAGGTGAGGCGGATCGAAAGCAATACCATTCAAGCTCCTCCAACCTTGTCAATGCCGGAGTTTGCGCACAGGTGGCTGCCGCCCGCCCGCCCGCCGCCGGCTACGCCCAGGCCGCTGCCGGTTACGCCACTGCCCAGCGCGGCAGCGCCCAGTGCCACTGCCCACCGGTGGCTGCCGCCCGTCCACCGCCCGCCGCCGGCTATGCAACTGCCCAGCGCGGCAGCGCCCAGCGCCACTGCCCACCGGTGGTTGCCGCCCGCCCGCCCGCCGGCTACGCCCAGGGTCCAGCCGTCCAGGGAGGCAGGGAGCAGCCGAGGCAGGGAGCAGTCTAGGGTTTACATTTACATTGACTAGCTAGTAGCTATTGGGCTATTGGATACTGGAAAGGGGTATATGGGGGCCTGCTGCAAAACATCAAGGTATGGCCCAAGCCTTACCTTGCCCTATCGGGCCCTCCGCCACTGAAATGGATCAAATACGGATAGATAATGTCTCTACCATATTTGCTTTCATATTTTTTCTCGGATACGGATACAAATACGGATACCTCAGATACGAATACAAATACGAATAATTCGAATAAAGATGCAGAGCGAATACGAATCGAAACGAATACGGTCACGAATATTTATCGGAACATGAAAACCCCTTAAAGTATACATCCAAAATCAAAGAAAACACATAAATAGTTTATCTTGTCAAAACCTTAATGAAATCTAAACAAGCATAAGTATTTTTATCCACAATAGTCATACCATTGTATAGATTTTAAATCTTCAAATGGCAGTTAATTTTTTCTAAAGTCCTAAATAATTCTTAATGGATTTTTACCATTTACATGTGACTAATAAATTAATTAAGAATTTAAATTTGCATCAGAGTGATTTAAACAGCAGTATATCAATTTAATCGGTACAAATTTTAATCTACCGACAATACTAAATTTATTTTTAAAAAACATACATATTTGCTAGTGGGCTGGTGGCAGGGGAGATGAGAGAGACTGACTTGGGCTAGGCAGTGTTGGGCTGAAATCTCAGATATCCAGATCCGTATTATCCGGATAATCTGTATCCGTATTCGTATTCACCGGATATCAGGCCTACTATATTCGTATCCGTTTCCGACAAAAAAACCGTATTTGTTTCCGATCCAAGAATTATCCGAAGAAAATCCGATCTAACACAATCTGTATTCGTTTTCATCCGGATCGGTCAGAAACTGTCCGATCCATTTTCACCCCTAGTCAAGATAACTAATGGTGGTGTTATAATCATTGTATGTATTTTAGGGTGACATAGTACAGAAATGTGAACAATCAAGGAAAATAATAGATAATAATTATTCAGTGTAGCTAAGCATTCAAAATCGACATAGCATTTAGGTAAATAACTATAATAAGCATTCACTTGTATTTGAAAGAGCAATATTTATATTTGAAGACTCTATCTTGTTACTCTTAAAACTAGCATGGTGGCCTGCAGATCTATGCGGGCAACATTTTTAGAGCATATTTAATTGGTTTAGCGGTATATATGTGATTATAACAAAGGAACTACATGCAAAGAATAAAGAGATGTAAATCACATGAAAAAAATTAAAATTTTAGATTTTTAGTGCGTTGCAAATCACAACTTTGTTTTGCATGCCTAGTTCACAATCTGAACTTATTCCCAACAATGGTGCTGTTTTGTCACGAGAAAGAAAGGACGAAGAGAAAGAGATGGCCAAGAGGGAGGTGAGGGTGGCCGACCAGGGGAGAGGTGTGTCTTCATGGCAGTGTGCGCGACTTGGGTCGTGCTAGCCCTGCGTGTAGTTTTAGCCGAGTGTATGGACTACATGGGAACTACTTTAGTCGTCTGGCGCGTGGTGTGTCGGCCAGGAACCGTGGAGGCCGAATTTTTTCTATTTTAGCTCTTTTTTTGAAAAATATTCACATTCAGACTCCTGGTAGTTTTAATTCCGTTTTTGGACCCAGGGGGTCGGCGCCGTGACCCACGGTGCCGACGTAACACGTCTCGGCGCCGTGGTCCATGGCGCCGAGGTCCCATGCCTGCACCAGCGTGGCCGCCTGCGTGGCGCCGACGTGGCACGCACCTCGGCGCCGTGGATCTTGGCGCCGAGCTCTGGCCAGTGGGCCCCACGCGCCCTTCTCATTTCTCCCTCTGTTTCTTTCGGCCGCCCAACGCATTTCTCTGGTTCACTAACCGCCTCCCTGCCGCCGCCTCCCCGCCGCCGCCCCGTGGTGTCGCCGCCTCCCCGCCCGGCCGCGTCCCGGCCCCGTGGTGCCGCCGCCTCCCCGCCCGGCCGCGTCCCGGCCCCGTGGTGCCGCCCGCCTCCCCGCCGCATCCACGCCCCCACCGCCTCCCGGGCCGCCTCCAAGCCCGCCTCCCCGCCTCATCCACGCCCCCACCGCCTCCCGGGCCGCCTCCAGAGAGGTAGGATTTTTGGTGAATTTTTTGGCATACAAGTAGCATTAACTAGGTACTTCTGTCACAGTTTTAAACTTTGAAAATTTAATACCTATCAGATTAGGATTTTTGGTCAATTTTTAGCATTTTTTGTGTGATTTCTGGCATGCCTAAGTTAATATGTGAGTGCTAAGGTGTATTGAGAAATTTGAAGTGCGGAAGTATCCTGATTTTGGCCTTCATGTTGTAATGAATATTTGGATCCCAAGAATGTGCACTTTTACTTAGAGGTGAATATTTGTTTTATGTAAAAAAATGTTATTAGGGCTTTACATAATATTTTGAAGTAAATGCACATGCAACTTAATACCTGCGTGCTACAGCCCCATCCACGCCGCCGGCCGCCTCCCCGCCAGCCCCATCCACGCTGCCAGCCGCCTCCAAGCCACCGCGCCGCCCGGTTTGTCCACTACCATCGTCGGACAGGTAAAATTGACAATGCAATTTAGTTAGTTAATTAGCATCAATTATAGTGTAGTAGTTAGTTAATTTAGGTACTTAGGTAGTCAGCCAGTTAGTTAGGTAGCATTTAGTTAGTGACTAGGTACTTATTAGTTACTATCTAGTATCCAATTTCGATTAAAGGTATTAAGTTTGGTTTTCTGTATGAACTAGATGGACAACCTAGTAACCCTATATCATGGGGGCAGTGTGACAAGTGATGATTATGGAAATGTTCAATTTGTTGAAATGCAAAGGGTGCCTCTGATATTCAGTGATCGGCCGACGTTTAGTGAGTTGGTTGCTAGGGCCCGGGAGGAGCTACATTGTCATGCAAATGAGGAGAGCATCATAGTTGAGGGGTTACTTCACTTCGGTTCGAAAGACACAATTCTAAGGCGGTTGATCTTAATTGGTTGTGAGGATCAGTGGGACAAATATGTCAAATTGGTTATGAGGAATGAGTTCCAATGTTTGGACCTTGTTGCACGGAAGGTGTCCATTGATCCCACCCCTCATGGTTATTCACCAGAACTAGGTGATCAGGCACCCTTTGACCCTCCGTTACCGGACCTTGCGGTGGATGTGGAAGAAGTGCCTGAGGTGCCCGATGCTCTATCTGCCCCGAACGAGGTTCAAATTTCTCAACCAGTTCGAGTTGAATGTCGGACTGAAGATGTCGTGGCGGCCCCTCAGGAGATCCCTTTGACCCAGAATCATCCCAGTAAATGTCGAGCAACACTTTAGCCTTTTCCCGTCATTCCATTCTTTTGTCTCAATCCCATCGTTTTCGTGCTTAATTATGATGCAGGAGACATTCCTGATAATGTGGGTGTTCCTCCCGTTGCTCCGTCTGGCAATGTTGAAGAAGTCTGCAGGGACTCCAACAGTGTGGATGTTCAAATTGTGGATGATCTGGAGCCTTACGAGATCGCAAGGGCCGTTGATTCTGATGATGACCGCCCTTTTGGAGAGCTGACCGAAAGTGATATTGAGCTGATCAGGCGTTATTGCCCTGGCCGGGATCCATCAGTTCATGAATTCAGCGATCTTAGGCATTCTCATGAGGCTTATGCAGAAGGAAGGGATGACGAGCTGCTAGATGCTCCTGAGGCCGGGTCAAGCATGACAATTGAGAAGGGCATGGTGTTTGAGGACTTGTCTGCATTGAAAAGGTGGTTGCAGGAGTATTCAGTGATTCGTAAAAGGCCATTCAAGGTGAGACATTCTTATGTGGAAACAGTTGTGTGCGAGAAGGAAACATGTGAATGAAGGGTTTGTGCTAGGAAACAGAAGGACACGGGAAAGTTCGAGATCACAAGAATCGTTGGCCCACACACTTGTGCCGAAGCAGAGCTCAAACAGAAGCATCGGCAGTTGACCTCTACCATTATTGCCAAGTCACTATGGCACATAGTAAAGGGAGAACCCAATATGAAGGTGAAGACAGTTGCTGGGATTGTTAAGGAGAAATTTGGATACGAGATAAGGTATGGAAAAGCATGGAGGGCAAAGCAACGCATCTGGAAGATGATATATGGGGACTGGGAAGATGGGTACTTGCAGTTGCCAGCACTCTTCAATGCAATCAAAGCGGTTAATCCAGGCATGCATTATGAGTACGTCCCGAAACCAATTGAATGGACACAAGATGGGATGCAGATATTCTTCCGTGCTTTCTAGTGCTTTGCTCAGTCCATCGAGGCCTTTCGGCATTGTCGTCCCGTCTTCTCCATTGACGGTACGTTTCTTCTTGGCAAGTACCAGGGCACACTTCTGATAGCCATTTCCTGTGACGCAGACAACGCGTTGGTTCCTTTGGCGTTTGCTTTGGTTGAGAGGGAGAACAAAGACAGCTGGGGATGGTTTTTGCGGCTCGTTTGGAGGCACGTGGTCAGCCCTGATAGGGCGGTTTGTGTCATATCTGATAGACACCAGGGCATACTTGCTGCCGTACAGGAGCAGATACCGGGGTATCCAGCTTTGCACCACCGTTGGTGCACTCGGTATCTTGCCGAGAATCTACTCCGTAAGGATGGTACAAAGGATAACTTTCCTCTGTTCGAGGAGGTCGCGCGAATGCTTGAGGTCAAGTTCTTCCAGGAGAAGTTGGAGCAGCTTAAAACTGCAACAAACGTAGAAGGTAGACAGTGGTTGACGGGATTGATGAGAGATGTCGACAAATGGACAAGGGCTCATGACGATGGTGGCTGGAGGTACGAGTTTCAGACAAGCAACATGGCCGAATCCTTCAATAATTTACTTAGGGGTATACGTGGTATGCCCATCAATGCTATCGTATCCTTCACCTATTACAAGCTTGTTGCCTGGTTCAACGAAAGACACGCACATGCAATGGCGCTACAGAGTAAACAAGAGAGATGGACGCCAAAACCGAAGCGCCACCTTGAAAAGGCAAAGGCGAGGGCTGATGCACATGAGGTACATTGTTTTGACAACGCCATAGGCACTTACGAGGTTGTAGAAAGGGGTGGTACAACGACCGATGGAGAGCTCCGGCCGACGAGGAGGCATAAGGTTGTCCTTATTGCTTTCTCATGCACATGTGGTAAACCGAGGCAGTACCACTTTCCGTGTTCTCATTATGTGGCAGCAGCAAGGCATCGCAACTTTGACTACGAGAGCAAGATACCTAGGGAGTTCAGTGTTGACAACCTTGTGCTTACGTGGTCTCCCCGTTTCGAGCCTTACCGGGATGAGGGAGAGTGGCCACCATACACCGGGCCCAAATACATTGCGGATCCGGGTAGCCGTTGGAACAAACGTGGAACCAGGAAGAGGACGAGACACAAGATGGTTATGGATCAGCTTCCAGGAAGAACGAGGCGAGGGAGAGCAACCCCCTTTCTTACTGACCCCGAGCAGAACCAATGTAGTAGATGTGGTAGACTTGGCCACAATTCACGCACATGCCATTGGCCACTTAGTCAGGTGCGAGTGCTTGTTGTTCGTTATGTTTCATAGTTCGTCTAGTTGTTTTCCCATATGCAATTTGCTATGTTTCTTGTTTAATTTCTTATTATTTCCATATTTTATGCATGTTCAATTATTTGTTTACTTCTATGTTGGACTGAGAAATTCAATTTTTTTGTAGGATGGCGCAATTCCACCTACTAGACCCGTACTACGAGGAGAACCACCGAGGACGGCTCACCGCGGAGGGGAGGGTACTGCCTTCATCACTTCTTGTACAATTAATTATTTATGTTGATGCATTAACTAAAAAAATTGGTGTATTCTATACAGGAGCTGCCCATCCTTCGTCCTCGAACCCATGACGGGTTCCTGGACATGCGGTACGACGAGAGGTACACTCCCTTCCTGGAGAGGGCTGGCCTAGACGCCATCTCTTACCAGGTTCGCTGTGGGTTGCCCACCTTCAACCCCCCGGCCATCACTGCACTGGTTGACAGGTATTCTCCTAAACCATTGCTCCACTTGCATGTTCATTGTTTATCGGCTATGTGCGCCTCAAATTCTCTGACATGTAGTCCTCTTTTTTGTATCATGTAGGTGGAGGCCGGAGACTCACAGCTTCCACCTCCCTTTCGGGGAGATGACAATTACGCTCGAGGACACTCAGAAGATGCTTGGTGTCGCCATTCACGGCCGTCCAGTGATCGGACCGTGCGTGGCTGCTGGTTGGAGAGCTCGAGTAGAGGCCTTCCTCGGGAGAGAGCTTCCTCCTGAGGCAGGCCTTCGCACTTCTGGAGTTCCAATCACCTGGCTTCGGCAGTCTTTCGCAGTGTGTCCTGAAGGTGCAGACGAGCAGATAGTTGCCTACTACTGCAGGTAGGGGTGGATATCGAGCCAACTCGTCGTCTTATCGAGCTTTTTTTAAAATTGACATAGTTTGATTTAATATCATTTTACATATAATTGCAGAGCATGGATCCTTCACTTGTTTGGCTGCGTTCTCTTCCCCGACGGAACAGGGGACAGCGCGTCGTGGATGTACATCCACTGCCTCACTGACTGGGACACTGCGGGGCAGTACAGCTGGGCTTCCAGGGTGTTGGCGTTCCTTTACCGCCACCTCTGCGAGGCGTGTCGTCGGACTTCGGCGAACTCGTCAGTAGGTGGTTGCCTCTACCTCCTCCAGCTGTGGATGTGGTGTCGTGTACCAGTTGGTCGTCCCACGATTTTGCCTCCTCGTCCATGGTTCGTAGAGGTTCCTCTTCGTCGACGTCCGACAGTTGCATATCTTTGGGACCAAGTCTCAGTTCCCTACGCCAGGACGAAGCGGGCCTACCTAGAGTACACGAACGAGCTAGATGCGCTCACGGCCTCCAATGTAAGTTAATTCCATTTGGTATCGTGATTTTCATTTGTTAGTATAGTACCTTACAAGTAAATTGTTGCTATGCAGGTTAAGTGGGAGCCGTACGCCGAGCAAGAGGTGGAGGCCATTCAGTTCAGCGCACTGTGCTACATAGACGAGGCCCTCTACAGGATGAGGTGCCCCCTAATCTGTTTCTATGCTGTTGAGTATCACCTGCCACATAGAGTTGCATGCCAGTTTGGTATGAGACAGCTGTGGCCAGTAGCGCCGTTCTCGACGTCTGTGGCCTTGCACAAGTAACTGCTATGCAATTTCAATTCTAACCTTGGATTCCAATTTCACAGAGTTTCTACTAATTTTAACTATTGGTTTACGTGACATGCAGATTTGATCGTCAGCGACAGAAGAAGGTGACAGACTTCGAGCAGCACCACCACGTGTACGTTGAGGAGTGGGGACACTTTCAAGACAACGTGGACGACAACGACGAGCCGCACACCAATGAGTACTTCCGGCGGTACCAAGTTTGGTACCAGGGTGCGGCACGGAGCAAGCTTAAGGGACAATGTACTCAAGATGACTATGCCGACATTGAGTCCGAGGACGACGAAGACACGCCGTACGACCAGTCTACTCGCCTTGGGACGCAGGTGGAGACGGCACCGATCCTGGACCGAGTGGTAATGTTCAATCTCATTGCTTATTTTTCAATAGACATAAATACCACTACATATAGCAAAATATCCATTCTTTTCCTTGTTTGCAGGGCAACACCCTGAAGCAGTCCGTACAGGACATAGAGCGTTTCTCCAGGACAGTCGGCGACGTCAGGACGCGTAGCTTCCTAGAGGTAAGCTTCGACAAAGCCACTCACAAAATTAGTGCCTAATATCTTCGTATCTTGTTGGTTAACAAAATGTTGGACGATAGAGGCTAGCAGGTCAGCTACGCCGTGCGACTGGTCGTTGTGGTTGCAGGACAAGCGCGACAAGGGACGTACACGTGCCTTTGACAAGACTTGCAGACCCGACGTGGCGAGGGTCCACAGGACAGAGCTCGTCCCCCACGAGGAGCGACACTTTCCCGGCCCAGGGCGGTGAGGACGACGACGAGGACGAGGTGGAGCAGACTTACGATGAGATAGGCCCGTCTCAGCTTGTAGACGCTCCTTCGACTCAGCCTCTACCACGCAGCCGCCGCCGCGAGCCTAGCCGTTACACTCCAGGCACCGACGCACTTGGTAAGGGTAAGGCTAGGAGGCAGTGACGGAGACTAGCCGTTTCACTTGTATGGACTGTTATAACGTTACGGGCTATTTGTACTTTGTTCGTATGGACTGAGATGGGTTTGTAATGAGCTACTTGTTTTATATATGTGTATATGTTATATTCATGTGATATTTGTGTTTAGAGTGGCTCCAAAAATAGGAGAAACTTGCCGAAATTTTCTGACGTCCACGATAAAAGTAGTTGATATGCCGACACGTTTGCAATGACACAACATGAGAGATAGACTAATGACGCAACAATTAGCTTTCTAGGTTTTTCAGGCTTCCGTCGCTTCAACAAAGTAATGCCAGTACACATATAGGGGCGTAGGCCTTTAGCCTTTACAGGAATTATGATTACTGGCCTCTGAAAAGGCTACGATCTATGAATTTATTCCGAGACTACAGGCTCTGAAAAGCCTACATAGGGACATTTATTGCTACACTGGAATCCTGTAAAAGTGAAAAGATTCGCATGTCGTCCTCTCCATGGACTATGCCCACTGCACCAGATAACCTGCCTACATAAAGGCCTCCTATGTCTTCCATACCACATCTCCTCAAGCCATCACAATACTACTCCACAACAATGTCTTCCTGGAGGTCCGACCCATTTGGAGTGCCGGAGTGGCATGAGCGCCCGAAGTGCCATTGCGGCTTTAGGACGATGTTGTGCGTCTGGACGGATCCAGTACAACGAGCCAACTATGGTCGTAGGTTCTTTAAGTGTCCAGACCTGAATGACGACTTCATGGTAACGACGACAACTAAATCCCTTGTTTCTCGTTAACGTTTTTCAACTTGATCCGTGACATCTACCACGCCACACATAGCCTTGCGAGTTCAGCGAATGGGTGGATCGGGTGCCGCCGGCATGGCCACGGAACCGGCCAATGGAGGTGGAAAACAAAGGACAATACTTTGTCAAGATGACTCAAGCTCGCGAGTTGGAACGACAGATGCAGCTTGAGCAAGAGCGCCGCGTGAGGGTGGACCAAATCCGTCTAAAGGGCAAGGAGGATGAGCTGCAAAGGAGGCGGGAGCAGTTAAGACTGCGTGAAGTAGCCATCAAGCGTAAGGAGGAAGAGCTTCAAGCTCGTGAGGCTGCTCTCAAGACCAAGAGTGACAGGACAAAGGATGCAGCGGAGCCATCTTCAGGGCGCAAGAAAAAGGGGAAACAACCACGCTACACCCAGTAGACAAAATGTAATAGACCCAGCAAATTATATTCCCTAAGGCATGTTAGGAAAAGTGGTCGAGTTCTGAACATTAGAAGTACAGAGTTCCACGTGCCACGTGCTCAGAACGTTCTGCTGAATTAGGGAGAAGCCATGGAAGTCGAGAATTGGACACCCACGTTGCATTTCTTTATGTTATCTACGGTCTATGTAATCCTATTATTATGCACTCTATTGTGTTTGTCTAGCTGTATCGACTGCACTTGAGACTACCGGTATGACGGTATTGCGTATCGGTGCTTCACAAAACTACAATTTAATAGAGTGCATAATGTTGCCCACCCATGCTTGCTCCAAAGAATGTCTCAAACAGGTCGAATGGATTAGTCTACATATAGAAAAGAACTGGGAAATCATGACTACTCAGTTCAAAATTGTAAATCATTACATGGAAAATTCACATTTTCAAGCACATAAATGTCTGCAAAAGAACAACAAGACATTAAACTATATCCTCAACTTCGCAGATTATACCATGTGATTTGAGATAGCAACATAATTACTTAAGGGAAATATAATGGAAAAGTCTAAGGCACATAGGTTCTTACCTTGTCCCATTTTAGCTCTTTTGAATTCCATGAATAAGCAACACCATTATCTCCTTCTCTAACAATTAGTGTTTGACCATCGGAGTTCCCTGCTTAGGAAAAAAGTTACAAACATTATTACCATACTAGCACCCGAAATTTTTAGATTGAACACGACAACATCAAAAAATTAATAGAAAATTGTGTTTCACACAGTTGATCAATTTTCTGAATGTTTCCAAAAGCTAGGGATTATTTTGAAGGCGCCGAGCTGGAGCGCCACCAGTCACGGTGCCTATCCATTATCCTTTTCTGAATGTTTCACACCTTGGCGCCACCAGTCACGGCGACGAGCTCGGCGCCACGATCCACGGCGCCGAGGTGCCTGCCACGTCGGCGCCACGCAGGTCGGCACGCTGGAGCGGGCCCGCGACCTCGGCGCCATGGACCAGGGCGCCGAGACGTGTTACCTCGGCGCTGACCCCCTGGGTCCAAAAACGGAATTAAAACTACCAGGGGTCTAAATGTGAATATTTTTCAAAAAAATGGCTAAAATAGAAAAAATTCGGCCGTGGAGGAGACTGGGAACCGAAGGGTGCATGCGAGCATGTGTGTGCGTGTGAACATTGGGTCAGGCGCATGGCACGCATCAGAGGCACGACGTGTAGGTGTGTTGGACGTGTGCATGGAAGTAAAGGAACCAAAGTTATAAATTCTATTCCGATACCAGCCGGAATGGTTGGAATGTGCCGTATCGGCACCCAAATCGGCACACAGAAGACACAATTCCGTACCAGTTTTAATATCGGGCAATACCGACCTTTCCAGTCAATTCTAGTCATTCCGGGCGGAATCGTCCATTCCGTGAAATCCGGTACCTACCAAAATTTGCTCCACGGTGTGCGCCGCATGCAGCGTTCGGCTGCTTTGACTAATTGGCTCAAGTTTGGACTATGAATGCCCAGCCCAACTATGATGTAAGTAACCAACGGCAGCATTCTGCAGTACACACTTCCAGCAATTTGGAGATTGGATTGGAGAAGTGAGAACCCTGGCCTTCTCTAGCGACGGTGGGCAACAGATTCCTCCTCGGTAGCTTGTCCTGGCCAGCACTTGAGTTCAACTTCATATCCCTCAGGGCCTCAGTAGTCAGCAGTCAGCAGTCACCACCTTCTGGTCTGTGCTGCGCTCCCCTCTCCTCTCTACTCGCCACCGGATGGGAACTTCTTTGTGGCAACCAGACTCACTGGAACTTTTGGATACTTGGCTTAAGAATTACTTTGCCTGGTTTTACCATGAAGTATGGTTACCATGTAAATTTGGCTGCTTTTGTTGTAGTTCGGATCATATCATATGTTAATTACCATTACATATAGCACTGAATTGATTTGACAATGTTCAGTAAGAGACCAATCAAGCTGTCACACACATTCTTTTCTACTACAGAAAGCCTCATAGTAGACGCCTCATCACAGACGGTTTTGTGAAACCGTCTCTGATGAACACTATTACAGACGGTTGTAATTAGGAGGCCGTCTGTGGTATTTGTGGCGGGAAAATGGATTATCACAGGCGGTTATTACCGAAGTATCACAGACGGTCTGTATTAAAAACCGTCTGTGATAATCCCAGATTATCACAGACGGTTTTTAATTAAAAACCATCTGTGATAAGCTAGTTATCACAGACGGTTTTTAATCAAAAACCGTCTGTGATAATTCACAGACGGTTTTTAGTTAAAAACCGTCTGTGATAATGGCTAAGGCATTTATTGCGCTGCTCAGACCGCATCTGTCTTCATTTCGATCCTGATCTATCCACTGCTGCGCACTTTTTCACTCGGGAGGAAGCTAGGCGATTTCAGGCCAGTTAATTTGGTGGGAAGAGGCAGAGATTGAGCTTTGAATATTCAGTCTTTCCTGGTTGCTCTAGATATGGTTAGTAATGTAATTTATTTTTTCTTTAATTGCATTACAATTTAGGTCTAAGTAATCCATTAGTGGTTATTGAAGATGGTTAATTTGCAAAATTGTTGGTTATATAATAGCTGTTGTGTTTGTAATATGAATTGAGCTAGCAAATTAAGTCTCAATATAATAAATGTGGCCCGTATATATGTAGTTATAATTAGTTAATCTAGATTTTAATACTAAGTTGTTATATATGTACGTAACGTAGGACCGAAGCTGGATGTATGCCGCGAGCCGTGTGAGTGAAGAGTACATTAATGGCGTTTCTGCTTTTATAAGAGCCGCCGAGGAGGATATGTTGAATAAGGGGGTGGAATATATGTGCTGTCCATGCACTGACTGCGAGAATTTGAAGATGTTTAAGAACCGAGGGCAAATTGTAGCGCACTTGATTCGGAGGGGTTTCAAAAAAGATTATACGTGTTGGACCAGTCATGGCGAAGTGAATGATCATATGCCGCCGGATGACATCGTCGGTGAAGTGAATGATATGCCCCCGGATGACATCGCCGGCGAAGTGAATGATATGCCCCCGGATGACATCGCCGGTGAAGTGAATGACATGCCGCCGGTTGATGTCGATTGTGGCTCGGATTCGGATAGGTTGCACGATGATAATCTGAATCAGATGCTTCGCGATGTAGAAGAGAACTATGATGAGAGAGAGTATGTTAAATTCCGTGGCTTGATGGAGGACTCAGAGAAACCTTTGTACACGAGCTGCAAGTACACGAGGTTGTCGGCCGTGCTTGAACTGTTGAAATTGAAGGCAAGCAACGGTTGGTCCGACAAGAGTTTCACGGCGCTGCTAGGTCTTTTAGCGGACATGCTTCCGGAGGGAAATGAGTTGCCTAAAACCACGTATAAAGCCAAGAAGGTTCTTTGTCCGTTGGGAATGGAAGTAGAAAGAATACATGCATGCCCGAACGACTGTATCCTCTACCGTAAAGAGTATGCAAACATGCATGTATGTCCGGTGTGCAACGCATCCCGATACAAACGTAACAATCAATCAGATGATGGCGAGGGAACAGAGGCGAAGAAAGGACCTCCTGCTAAGGTGGCATGGTATTTTCCTATAATTCCCCGTTTGAAAAGGTTTTTTGCAAATCCAAAGGAGGCAAAACTGCTGCGTTGGCACTCGGAGGAGCGCAAGAAGGATGGAATGATAAGACACCTTGCTGATTCCGCGCAGTGGAGAAACATCGATAGGAGTTTTGCAGAGTTCGGTGCAGAACCAAGGAATATAAGGTTTGGACTGAGTACAGATGGAATGAATCCTTTCAGTAGCATGAGCAGCCGACACAGCACATGGCCCGTGACTCTCTGCATCTATAACTTTCCTCCTTGGTTGTGTATGAAGCGAAAGTACATTTTGCTGTCGATACTTATTCAAGGGCCAAAACAACCTGGGAATGATATCGATGTGTTCCTAGCACCGTTGGTGGAAGATCTAAAAGTACTGTGGAACGAAGGGGTACAGGTATGGGATGCATACAAACGAGAGAACTTCACTCTGCGCTCCTTATTGTTCTGCACCATAAATGATTATCCTGCCCTTGGTAACCTATCAGGCCATAGTACAAAAGGTGCCAAAGCTTGTACTCACTGTTTAGATGGTACCGAGAGTGTGTGGCTGAGACACTCACGCAAAACCGTCTACATGCGTCACCGCCGGTTCCTTCGGAGGGCTCACCCATACCGCAAGATGAAGCAACAATTTGACGGAGAGAAGGAAGACGGTTCAGCTCCAAGGCATTTAAGGGGACACGAGGTTTATGATATGGTTAAGGATTTAGATGTTGTCCTCGGAAAGGGACGTAAATTGAGGGCTCATGAGAAGAACACCTGGAAGAAGAGATCAATATTTTGGGACTTACCTTATTGGGAGTACCTAGATGTTCGGCACTGCATCGACGTCATGCACGTAGAAAAGAATGTGTGTGACAGCTTGATTGGTCTCTTACTGAACATCCGTGATAAAACAAAGGACGGCGTCAACGCACGGCTTGACTTGGCTGACATGGACATCAGGCCTGAGTTAGCACCGACACACACTGATAATGGACGAACGTACCTTCCCCCTGCGTGTTACACTCTGTCCAAGGCTGAGAAAACAGAACTGTGCCAGTGCTTGCATGGTGTCAAAGTTCCGTCTGGTTACTCCGGCAACGTGAAGAAACTTGTTTCGATGCAAGATTTGAAGTTAAATGGCATGAAGTCTCATGATTGTCATGTGCTGATGACACAGATGCTCCCTATTGCAATTAGAAATATTTTGCCGATCAAAGTCCGAGAGACAATCATGAGGCTATGTTATTTCTTTAACACAATTGCTCAGAAGGTCATCGATCCCGAAGGACTAGATGCTCTGCAGGACGAGGTGGTGATGACTCTATGTCACGTTGAAATGTATTTCCCTCCTTCGTTTTTCGATATCATGGTCCATCTCATTGTTCACGTTGTGTGGGAGATAAAAATGTGCGGGCCCGTATTCCTACGTAGCATGTACCCATTTGAGAGGTTCATGGGAATTCTCAAGTCCTACGTACGGAATCGTTCTCGGCCGGAGGGCAGCATCGTCGAAGGTTATGCAAGCGAAGAGGTCATTGAGTTTTGTGTCGATTATATGGCTCGGATTCAATCGATAGGTGTCCCTCAATCTCGTCATGAGGGGAGGCTGAAGGGTCTCGGAACTATCGGAAGGAAAGCAATCACTCCAGATATGGACACGTATACTCAAGCCCATTTCACGGTGTTGCAACACATGACTGAAGTGGCCCCTTATGTGGACCAGCACAAGGATGTGCTTCGGCAACAGAATCCGGAGCGGCCGGATGTTTGGATCATGAGGCAACACAACCGTTGGTTCAACCAATGGTTGAAGGAGCAAATCGCTAGGAGCTCGCCGAGTGAGACGCTGACATGGTTGGCAAAAGGGCCGACATTTATAGTTGTGACATGACAAGGATATGACATAAATGGGTACACATTCTATACGCAGTCTCAGGATGTCAAGAGCACTAACCAGAACAGCGGTGTCCGCATAGATGCATTCAGTACCGATGGGTCGAGAAACTCGTACTATGGCTTCATAGAAGAGATTTGGGAGCTCGACTATGTGGTTTTCAAAATCCCCTTATTTCGCTGCCGTTGGGTGCATCTCCCACAGGTGAAGGTTGACAAGTACGGTGTCACGACCGTGGACCTCCAACGTGTCGGGTACAAAGACGAACCATTCGTACTCGCCAATCAAGTTTTTCAAGTTTTCTATGTAACCGACCCGGCAAATAAGAAACGCCATGTAGTTCTTCATGGAAAAAGGAGAATTGTTGGAGTGGAGAATGTAGTGGACGAGGAGGAATACAATCAATTTGACGAGTTACCTCCTTTTGGAAATGGCATAAGGGTCGACGATCAACAACGTGACGAAACTAGTTACGTACGCATTGATCATGATGAAGGGCTAATTTTTAAAGGAAATATGTGAAAATTTTGAGATGTATATGTGAAAATGTGTGATGTAGTCAATTTTGAGATGTATATGTGAAAATGTGTGATGTAGTCAATTTTAAGATGTATATGTGAAAATGTGTGATGTAGTCAATTTTGAGATATATATGTGAAAATGTGTGATGTAGTCAATTTTGAGATGTATATGTGAAAATGTGTGATGTAGTCAATTTTCAGATGTATATGTGAAAATGTGTGATGTAGTCAATTTTGAGATGTATATGTGAAAATGTGTGATGTAGTCAATTTTGAGATGTATATGTGAAAATGTGTGATGTAGTCAATTTTCAGATGTGTATGTGAAAATGTGTGACAAAAATGAATGCAGACTGATAAAATGTGTAAATGAATGCAGCTGGTAGGTAGTTGATCATGAATGCAGATGGTTGGCTGTTGATCATGAATGACTACAGTTGGGCACAGTCTTATCACAGACGGTTCTAAACTTAGAACCGTCTGTGATAAGCCTACTATCTCAGACGATTCTAAACGTAGAACCATCTGAGATAGTATGCTTATTACAGACGGTTCTAAGTTTAGAACCGTCTGTGATATTCATATCCCAGACGGTTCTAAGTTTAGAACCGTCTATAATAATCCGCTATATATACCCGTGTCTAGGGTTTTCCGTGTATTATGCAGTTATTCTAATATCTAAATCCTGATCTGCCTCCCCCGAGCCCTCGCCACCGCCTCCCTCGAGCCCTCGCCGGCCGCCTCCCTCGAGCCCTCCCCGGCCGCCTCACTCGAGCCCGTCGTCGCCGCCGCCTCCCCGAGCCCGTCGTCGCCTCCTCCTCCTCCTCCGTCGTCGCCGGCCGCCTCCCCGAGCCCGTCGTCGCCGCCGCCTCCCCGAGCCCGGGGCCTCCTCCTCCTGCGTCGCCGCCGCCTCCTCCTCCTCCTCCGTCGTCGCCGGCCGCCTCCCCGAGCCCGTCTTCGCCACCGCCTCCCCGAGCCCGGGGCCTCCTCCTCCTGCGTCGCCGCCGCCTCCTCCTCCTCCTCCGTCATCGCCGCCTCCTCCTCCTCCGTCATCGTCGCCTCCTCCTCCTCCTCCGTCGTCGCCGCCTCCTCCTCCGTCACCAAAACCCTAAGGTCATCAAATCCCTCCCCGAGCTTCATGCTTACTGTTAGGGTTTAGGGTTGATGCTTGATACTTCATACTGAGTGTTAGGGTTGATGCTTGATACTTCATACTATGCCTGTGGGATTTACAGTTGCTCAATGATGATAAATTCATATACTGAGATTGGTTCATTCGGTCTTTGAGCTCTAATAGCTGTTATATACAATCTTCCATATACTGAGATTGCCTGTGGGATTTACAGTTGCTCGATGATGATAAATTCATATACTGAGATTGGTTCATTCGGTCTTTGAGCTCTAATAGCTGTTATCTGTTATATACAATCTTCCATATACTGAGATTGCCTGTGGGATTTACAGTTATGGCATGTTATTAAATTGAGCTCTAATAGATTGGTTCATTCGGTCTTTGAGCTCTAATAGCTGTTATCTGTTATATACAATCTTCCATATACTGAGATTGCCTGTGGGATTTACAGTTATGGCATGTTATTAAATTGAGCTCTAATAGATTGGTTCATTCGGTCTTTGAGCTCTAATAGCTGTTATCTGTTATATACAATCTTCCATATATTCCTGTCTGAATATATGCATGCTGAATATATCTTGATCTTAAGATTGTAGAGTTTGTATCTAGAGCTCAAAAGACTGAATTCATTATTTGGCATAACCAATCAAGGAAGAGTATATGATTTAGTAGCGGGACGGCCAAGATTAATCTTGTGCAACCCTACAATTTGAGAGCACATATTCATGTTGAGACTGTTATTGATTCTATTATTTGGTTTATAGTATTAGCAACTAAAGTAGGTGCTAAGATAGGCACATCACCCCCTCTCTATGTCCATATCACCCCCTCCCTTCTCCCCCTCCCCTCTACTCCTCTCTTCCAATTCAATATGATTACATTCTCATCTTATCTTAATAGACCCACAAAATGAGCAACATGTCACCCGCGCATTCTTCAGCATCATCGCCGGAGGCGTCCGCTCCAACATCAAGACGCCAAGGAAGAGGGATATCAAAGAAGCCTCAGAGCCGACAGACCATCACAGCGGTAAACGCAGCTGGGGTCCCTATCCTTCCTAAGCAAGCGGTAAACGCATTCCGAACCATGGTCGGAATAATTGCACGACAACGAATTGAGATCACATACAATTCGTGGAAGAACGTGCCTGACACTCGGAAACGTGAGCTGTGGACCGAAACTTTGGCATCGTTCGAGTTCCCAGAAGAACACTTACACGCTGTGGAACGACAAACCTACCAAGCGGCGTGCAAAGCATGGAAGAACTTCAAGAGCACGCTTGTCAAGAAATACGTGGAGACGGACGAAACGCCTTTGACTACATACCCATTCCTGGAACCACAATGGGAAGAGTTCAAGGCGATGAAAACGACCGAAGAGTTCAAAAGTACAAGTTTGGCGCACAAGGCCCTCCAGGCAAAAAACACGCACCCCCACAGACTTGGCACAGCTGGGTATGCGGGTAAAATCCCGCAATGGAGGTTGGAGGATGAGCTGGCAGCTGCAGAGGACATCGCCCCGCCGTTTTCCAATATCCCGGATGACCGCGCTCGAATTGGCTTAGAGCAAGGTCATCTACAATGACATCGGGGGAAGTCTCCTTTCAAAACCCTGCAGACTAGTGTCGGGACCCGGAGCAACAACTCCAGAACCCTCTGTGTTAATCGCACTATCCCAGGAAAAGCTAGTGCACACAGTATCACAAAGACAATTATCATGCGTAATGACAAACTTTATTTAGCTAATATGAGCCTGATGGCCAAAGTTTACAATAATAGCAAAAGAAGACAGCGGAAGAAATACATAAAGTAGCAGCCCATCCAGCCTTCCCACAAGGCGAATGACTGTAAGACGTGGCCTAGTCGCAATCCTCACCGAAGTCGTCGAAGGCTTCCTCTGGAAAGAATTAGATATAGCAACATGAGTACAAAAAGTACTCCACAAGTTACACCAGGAGATTTAACAGAATAGATGCATGCATATGGAATATCAAAGGAAGGCATAATATGGTTAATTTGCAAAAAAGGCGACTTTGAAGTAAATATCATAAGTAAGTGCAAAAGCTGAATTTGATACATTAAGTAAAACAATGTTGTAAACAAAATAGATACCGTTAGTGCAGGTCCATCCCCCACACCAACCTAACCACGGGCATCCCACCCGGACCATCTTTTCCAAAAGACCACGTATGGATTCCATCCATCCACACGCTTCCACTGCGCAACTCTCTCACGGATTCCATCCATCCGCAAGGTTTTATCTCTCATGGATTCCATCCATCCACAAGGTTTTCGAAAATCATTTTGAAAACCAAAGTCTAATCCATGAAAAACTTCACTCAGCTTGCCCATGACCGTGGGCACGGCTATCCAGGATAGGTTATACACTCTGCAGAGGTTGTACAGCTTTACCCACAAGACATGATCATCCCGGTTTGCCACGCGAGTTACACACTTCCTTAGGTGTGCGGCGAGGAGATCATGACAAGGCCTTTACAATGATCCATTGTCAACAAAATCACGCCGCCACTAAGGTTTCACCACAACATGAATCCACATGTTGGAGCCCCCTCTTGTGCCATGTGAGACTTCTCACGGCCTACGCCGCGCTCACATTCAGCCTATAGCGAGATTAAGTTGGAACTTCACAAATTATTCGGCCAGGTCTGTCCCATACCAGACTTGTGGTAGTACGATAGGGCTTTGCAATAGTAGCTCACAGACCGGTCCTTAACTTGACTTAGGCCTAACCACAAACCCCTTGTGCACGACAATCAACCACTGCGGCTCCAACCAACAGGGCATGCCTGCACCCACCAATCTAACCAATTGCCTAAGTCTAAACCAGTTTTATATTTTGTTTCCAAAATATTTCATAACACTCCTTGACTCACCAAAGTCAAGAGTACAGTTTTAAAGTTCGTCATTTTATGTGAAAGATCATCCCAAACCATAAGTATTATAAGCATGGCTAAGCATTTCTACAAAATTTCTAGTTAGTGCTATTGTACTAACTAGGTTTTATCTAGGGTTGACAAGGTATATTGGTAAGCAATATCAAATTTGGCTGTCCAAAGAATTTGGGTGTAACTAGAGTTCAAAACTGAATTTAAACTAACTTGAATAAAATTACGCATGCAATAATAATTTAAAAACAACATAATTAATTTAAAATATTAGGTTCAACATGATCAAAGGTGTAACTTGCCTTGCTCGAAGACTTGATGTTGCGAATCATCGAAGTCGAACTCTCCGGAATAGTCGTAGTCTACACGCGAAGAACCAAACAAAATAAATTCAAATAAAATCCAAATAAAATCCGAAAATTATAAAATATATATTGACGGATAGATTATGATATTAGATGAATTTTAGGAGAAAGAATCAATGGATTCGGAGTTTATATGAGGGAGAACGAATATTTGGAAGTTTTAGACATCACATGAAATGATAACACATCCGAGACTTATCTTTTGAATAGTACCGTGTCGATTGGCTGCGAGGTGGCTGTCGAATGGGCAAAATCGAATCCTAGCGATGAGATGAAGGTGGTGACATGGATACGGCGACGAGGAACGGAGACGATACCATCGACGTTTGAACGGCGACGGTAGAGAGAAAGGAAAAACTTAATATCTTAGTGCTCGGTGAAGCGAATCTAAAACCATTTGAAATGTAACTACCTGGGATGGTTTGGCACAATATGACGCGAACGGATTGGGGAAAACACCACCGGATAGATGGGGACATGAGATGTCATTGGCGGCCATGGCGAGGTGTCGGAGGCAAAAATTTGTGGAGGCTTTATGGGGAAAAGGAAGGAAGCACGACATAGAACGTGGTGAGACAAGTCTAAGAAAAATTACGGCATGGGCTAAGGCTTACCGGAGGCGACGAATCGACGTCGGGAGTCACAAACGGCCATTTTCGCGGAAAGCTCAATTCCTGACAATTGGCACCACGAAAAATTAAACAAAATGGTAGAAAAATTTCTTAGAGGCTAGGACACGATATGACGCGAACAAAAATCAAAGCGCTCACCGAAAAAGTGGGTACGCGCGAAGGTACAGTTTTAGTGTCTGGGCCTGACAAGGTCGATGAGGACTCGGAGGATCTTCAGGTGATGGCGATGGGAGCAGGACGTAGAACGCGTCGAGGCAAACTCAACGGTGCAAACGACTCGGCCAAAGGACATCGGATGGTGGCGGAACACGGTGGAGAAGACATTTTGCGACCGTCGGGTTGACATGGGCATTCCGGGCAAACGGAGAGGAGTTAGCATGTGAGGTTTGCGGCGAAACGAAGAGGAGAATGCAGGGAACACGATGCTCACCTCGGTTATGGTGGAACATGCATGGTCGGCTCGCAGCGAGAAGAGAAGCTACGGCGCGGTTTGGCCACGGTGGTCCGGCGAAGCTCCGGTAAAGGCGAGGAGAGCACCGCGTAGAACGCACAAAGACGAAGCCGGTGGTATGGTCAAAAGTGGTGGAACTCCACTGTAGGCGGCGCAAAAGGCCAAGGAACGATGCTCGGTTGACAAAAGAAAAATGGCGATTGCTGGGAGAAGGAAGGAAGAGGAGACTTGAAACTTTTGGGGATGACTGAGGATGAGGAGGGGCACCCGGTGCTCCCTTTTATAGGGGCGGAGGTGAACGGGAGAGGGAGATCAAACGACGATGTCTTTTAGAGCAACGGTTTCATTTTCGTGTAAATGCACATGAAGGAGGAGAGGAACGGTTGGGAATGGAGGAGTCATGAAGGGAGCAACTGAATGCACTTGATTGCACGAAAAATCGTGGAGGATTTCATGAGAAATGAAAGCTTCAAAGAAACGGCCATGGCGGCAATGCTTCTGGACGAAACGCACGACTGGAGGAAGATGAAGTGAGGAGAGAGAAAACGGGAATAAAATAATATATTTTTTCCCAAAAAAAAATAAATTCGAAAAAAAATTCAAGAAAATTCTACCAACATCCTTGGAACCCGAAAATATCAAATAAAATAAGTTCGGATTTAGTTGAGGTATATTTTAACCATTTAAAATAGTTTTACTTTCTAAGCTTTAATTTAATCCACATAAATTCAAATATTTTAAAAATTCGAAAAGAAGATAGAAATGGATAGATTGGGATTTTAGATGAATTTAGAAATTTGAATGGGCTCAATCGGAATTAAAATGAAGCAATACTAGCTTTCGGAAGTTCAAAAGGAGAGAAAAAGAATAAACCGATTTTCAGGAATTATTTTTGAACTGAAGAATCAGATTATGATGTCATGAAGGGAAATGATTTTTAGGGGAATTATTTTTCTGTGGGAAAAGGGATTTATACGTCAGAGTGACATCAGCGAAGATTTTGATTTTGTGGCCGAATTATTTTTCAAAGGGTTTTATTCACTGACAAGTGGGACCGGCTTTTGTGAACTGGGTCCATGGACTAGGGAGAAGGCTAAGGTGGCACGCGGCTGGCGTAGCGCTTGCGTGGCTCACGACTGCTGAGGTGGCGCACGGGGACTGACGGCATTGGCGGATGACGGTGCTGCTGGGGTCGGCGACGGGTGCGCGAGAGGGAGGAGGACACGGGGAGTTAAGTGCACCTTGGCATGACACTCGGGAATGCTCGGTGGTGGCCGGCGATGAGGGTGCAGGGGCGGTGGGGTGAGAGCGTTGGCGGCGGGGCTCTTTGGCGGTGGATTCGCTCGGCGAAGGGGCGGGGGACGCACGCATGGGCCTGGCAAAGGTGGAGGCGACGAACGGCCATCGATTACACCGAAGTTAAGGTCGGCGCAAAGGCGAGTAAAAAGGAGGTAAGCGGGGTTTAAAGTGGGGAAGTGGTGGAGGTTAAATGCGGGAGTGATTAGGCTTTCAATTGTAGCAAATGCTTAGGCTAACGAGAAGAAACGACCAAATTTAAGGGCTCGGGCGAGGCATAAATGGCGGCGGTGGAAGGTTGAAGAAGGCAAGGAGAATGAAGAAGCTGACAGGCGGGCTTGGGCTGTCGACGAGAGAGAAGAGAGAGGAGATAGCACGGACGGCTAGATATGTGACGCGGCACATGGGGAAGATCAGGGCCATCGGATTGAAACGAAGGGGTAAGTATAGGCGGGTGGCTGAGATTAAACTGGGTGAAGATGAATTTCATCAGGGAGCGACACGTGGCGGGCTTGGATGAATTTGATTTTTATTTTCGGAATAAATTTTCAGAAAATACTAGAAACTTTATAAACACTTGGAAAAATAATATTTAATGCCTAAAAATTCCAGAAAAATTATACAATATTCCTGGAGCTCTTTTAGACTTAGGAAAAATATTTTTAACTTCAGATTTGCATTTAATAATTTTATAAAATACTTTTTAACCTTTAAAATTGATTTTTAATTCCAGAAAATTCTCAAATTTTATTTGTAAAATTTTGGAAGGCTAGGAAAAACAAAATAAACTCTTTTTGGCTTTACTAAAATATTTTAAATTCATTTTCTTGCTTTAGACTTTGAAATAAAATCCAGATAAATCCAAATAAACTCCAGAAAATCTATGCAAATAAAATCTTCAAAATTTAGGCAACCAAAGAACACTTTATTTTATTAATTAATTTTTTTTTACTGAAATTTTGAAATAAACAGTTGGTCTGTTACAACTAGCAAGTGTCCCAGCGCCTGGTAAGATATCGATCGAACTACGTAGCTTGTAATTACTCCACAACTTCGTACGAATTGAAA
The DNA here is from genome assembly GCA_017311315.1 of Dendrocalamus latiflorus. Classification (NCBI taxonomy): domain Eukaryota; kingdom Viridiplantae; phylum Streptophyta; class Magnoliopsida; order Poales; family Poaceae; genus Dendrocalamus; species Dendrocalamus latiflorus. Next base: position 50,831,623 of record CM029642.1, on the reverse strand, counting down.
TGACATGTCGTGCTCTTGTAGGAAGAGCTGAGTTTTCAATCTACGGAGGGATCATTCCAGGGAACAAGGGAGAATGATATGCTCTCCGTGGCCCTGGGAAACAAGGAGCACCCGGGCCGTACGAGAGGCCTTGGGCTTTACGTTCCATGGAAACATGGTTTCCAAGATGACTCTGACATGTATCGGCGCAGGAAGAGAAACAAAGGCGAGCGTGACGCACAACTACGAGAAGAGATCAAGGCATCTCTTAAAGAGGAGCTAGTGGGTTCGATGGCTGATATAATCAGAGATGAGGTGCGGAAACAGACAGAAAGTCAGCAGGCCGCCACCGCCGCTGCTGCGCTAGCTAGCCCGCACAACCGTCCGAGTAGCTGCGCATCCAATCAAACGCAAATCCAGTCCAAATTTCCTGTGGACGACATCCAGGTAATAATTATTACCTCTCGAATGCTTGCTCCATTGGTAGGCCTATTCGAGTAGCTAATTTTGTATCGTTATGTAGGAGCCTACGAATTGCAAGCTCCAAGTGAGATATGGCTCCGTTCCCTTGTACGCTGCTTGGGGCCAGGCATATTCGTCTGGTATCGGGGCCATGGTGCACGGTCAAGCTTTAGCGCCAGGCTTCGCAAAAGTTAATGTGGATGGTGTGCATGTCAATTTTGAGGTGGTCCCGCTACCGAAGCCCCCCAACGACGAGATCATGACTCTAGGACAGGCCATCGGAACATTCATCCAGTGGCCCAAAAGCGACATCTCCCTGGAGTCTTCTTCACCGGTGGCAGGACCAGAGCAACATGCACTGGTTCCATCTCCATTACAACACCAGTCGGTTCCACCACCGGATACTGCACCGGTGCTATCTCCACTGGTCATACTCTCGCCAGAGCAACTTGCACTGGTGCCATCTCCATTACAAGACCAGTCGGTTCCACCACCGGATACTGCACCGGTGCTATCTCCACGGGTCCTATTCTCGCCAGAGCAACTTGCACCGCTGCTGCCGACTACCGTTAAGTCGGCCTATAGCCGAAGCAGCAAGGGCAAAGCAAAGAAGACCAATGATGATATTTCGTACCTACCTTTGGCCCGCAAATTCGTGCTTGGTCAGCCGTTGCTCGAGGAAAAATACCTCAAAAAGCTACCATATAGTTGCACGCAATTGCACATGTGGTATATGCAGCAGTCCAATAAGCTAGAGGGAGAACGGACCTCAAGTATCACTGTCAAATTCACGTCGGATGATTTACACCACAGTCTTCAAGAGTTTATGTTCGTGGTCGCCTTTGAGGATTTATTCAATCTGTTCACGTTCAACGCTCTTGACGTCTCAATCCTTCGATGCTGGACGCTGTAAGTGTGTACAATCACAGTCTCCGTTAATGTCATACCGATAAATGCCATATCTAATTTTTTGCTTTCGTGTGTATATATATAGACACATGCTGATTAAAGCTAGATCATCCAACTTATCAGTTGGTTTCTTGGACCCACAATTGGTCGCCAAGCAAACCATTGACCAGGATACACCCCTCGTCGAGAGGTACATTGCAGCAGGACTGCTGGGTTGCGTCAAGAAGGATTATGTACTTATGCCCTTCCTTCAAAACTTTCATTGGATTTTAGTAGTAATTGTATCAAAATGGAACAAGGTATTTTACCTTGATTCCCTAAGTAAGAATAAAATGGACTTCACAGTTCTCAGCCAAGTAATCGATAGGTAAGCACATATTCCCCATACATATCTACATTGTACTTTCTTTCCTTCCGAATGATTAAGGTTAACTTTTTCGAATTACGTAGGGCGTTTGCCACCTACATTGAAAAGGGAGGTGACTCGAAGCGCGGGGGCCAAAGGCTTGCTGACACATGTTCGAGATTTTAAGGTATTCGCTATTTCACATTAATTAATCCTATGCAACAGTTGGTACTAATGCCTCTTGAACTAACACATTCCATTTTTTGCAGTGTCACCAGCAGGAGCCGGGCAACACATGTGGATACTACGTTTGCCAACATATGAAACTACTCCTCGATTCCTCGAGGCTCACCAATCGCAAGGTTTGTCACTCTTCTCATAATTACTTCATACTTAACACGTTACATATATACGCACATTGATATTCCTATCGACAGGCTGCGTCCATCCCGTCAACTGCATTGAAACAGCCTGTTCTTGGAGGGATTCGAGGAGAGTTGGCGTACTTTTTGCTGACTCAAGTCATAACGCTAGGAGGACGGTTCCACTGCGCACCATGATTTCTTATTGATCTTATCACTAAGTGCAAATGCAGTGCACATCTTTTGTAAATGAGATGTGTTAATGGACATTTCATTTCAATTCAATTAATCGATTTGCGAAATGGATGCATGCTTTATGTTTGTGAAATGAAGTGCGATGTCAATGTGATGTTTTATGTCTGTGAAATGTATCTGAAAGGAAATGAGATGTGTGAATTGTATGTTTTTTGTCTGTGATTATCTGCTTGTTTCAGAGGGCATGGCTACCATTTCCTGAGGCTAGCTATAAACAGAAATAGATTCTGCTGGGGTGGAGGAGTATCACAGACGGTTTTTCATTAAAAACCGTCTGTGATTATGCGATATCACAGACGGTTTTTTATTAAAAACCGTCTGTGATTATGCGATATCACAGACGGTTTTTATTAAAAACCGTCTGTGATTATCCGATATCACAGACGGTTTTTAATAAAAAACCGTCTGTGATATCGGATAATCACAGACGGTTTTTAATAAAAAACCGTCTGTGATATCGCATAATCACAGACGATTCGAAAACCGTCTGTGATAACTTGGATTATCACTGACCCATAATTTCAGACGGTTCAGAAAACCGTCTGTGATGACGTTTCTGAACCGTCTGTAATGTGGATTTCTGTAGTAGTGAACAATCAAGGAAGAAAAAATAATAGGTAACAAGTGCGCGGTGTAGCTAAGCAGTCAATATTAACATAGCATTTAGGTAAATAACCATAGTAAGTATGCACTAGTATTTGAAAGAAATATTTACATTTGAAGATTAAGTTCAATATGATCAATTATAAGGACTTGCCTTGATCAAGTGTGGATAGTGTAGGATCTTGTTCGCCAGTGACGAGAGCGTCCGAAGCGTCAAAATCTCTAAACATGTAATTACCCACATTCAACATTACATTCAAAAAAAATTCAAATAAACTCTAAAAATTATGATTTTAGTGCTGATGGAAAGGTTTTGAATTTACATGAATTTAGAAACAAAAATCACTGGATTTAGATTTGAAATGAAGAAGTTATAACCTTTCAAATTTTAAATCGACTGGAAATTTCCTTTTCTTTTTAAAATCATTCTGTGCCTGACATGTGGGTTTAGTGAATTTTAATGTTTTTTTCTAATTATTTTCATTCAGGAAAGCAAAAGAGACTGATAGGTGGGGCCAAGTCCATATAGACTCAGTCCACGTAGCTGTCTATAAAGAATTGGACCCACGTGTCAGAAATAGTGGTCCATGGACTGGGTCTATGCGGTGGTTTTAAGGGTGCGGATCCACATGTCAGTGACACACGGGTTTAAATCGGAATTAATTAAGTTTTCTAAACACTTAGAGCCCACATGTCATACTAACAGTAATTACATACTTAACAAGTTAACTTAATCACCAAATTAATTACCTATCTGACAAGCGGGTCTATTGGTTAGTCAGACCAAACAAAGCACTTGAGCAGCTCACGGCAGAGCTCCTTTGTCATATTCCGTAAACACCTTTCCTAAGGACCTAATTGCGAATACATAAAAGAGTTAAGGAAACGCTTGCAAGGGCCAAAATGCGTGCCACGCGTGGGCGGTTGGAGATGGACTATTAGGCTAAACTCATCTATCTTAACCCTAATTAGCAATCCTACTTAACTCCTAATCACCCATGCATGACATTACTCCCGCGCCGCCCTCTTCTTTTCCCATGGAAACACTTGCATACAGCCGATGCCCTACCTTCTTCGTGCTGCTGCTGTTGCAAGCAGGCACATCATGCTTTTGCTGCTGCTGCATGCTGTTACTGCTCCACTGCCGCAGTTGCATCCGTGTTCTATCGCCCGGTCACTGCCCATCGTGTAGCGGTCCCTTACTACCGTGCCGAGCTACTGCCTGCAATGCCGGTGCTAGTTTGCTGCCGCCGCCATGCTGTTGCTGCCATTGCTAGCAGCCATGGCAGAGAGAGAAGATGGGAGGCACGTGCTTCCTGAGTTGCTAGGCCCGTGTGCATGTATGGTTGTAGTTGTTGCATGCTTGTCGTTGATGCATGCTTGTGCATGTGTGTGCGCTGTTAGGTTGTTTGATCAAGTTGCCAGTAGTGAGTTCAGTAGTTGGGTATGGCCTCTTGCTGTGCGCGTCAGACGTTCGACGTGTGTTGCGTTCACGTGGAAACGATTACTTCTTTTTCGTCGGTTTCAGTTAGTAGTCGTGTGTCATGACCGGTCGTGGGATGGCACGAATTGTGTAGGTGGTGGCGTGCTCATAGCAGGGCATGTTGGCCATGTTCTGAACTCGGTTGATGCTTAAATTCGTGAATAGAGTTCTCAAAAAAGCTGCGGAAGTTGAGCAGCACAAAATCCTCGTGTTTCCTCTCTGTGTCGCATGCGTATCTCCGAGTGTTTGAGGAAGTCGTTAGAAGTCGTAAGTCATAAACGAGTGCTCGTAGTCATAACGAGTACTCGTGGTCGTAAGTCATAACTGATTATCAACTTGCTGCGACAAGGCATGGTCGTAAATGACTTGTGGTTGTTCAACTGCGTGCATGTCCACTACGACAAGTGGTATCAGAGCCTGTGTTCACTGATCATCTAGAAGATATGTCTTCATCATAAGCTCCGCCAGGAAGGCACCCAATGACTCCACCGCGGAAGGCCGCCCGCGCTTGCCTTTACCTCCTCCGCACCGACCGCGGCACTATGACGACAGTGGCCGCATGCCCATCGTCCAGCGCGTTGTCAAGGAGGCCTCAGGCTCCGTTGTCTACCCCATGCTCACACAAACGAACTACAACGATTGGCACTGGTCATGCGAGTCAACCTCTAGGTGCAAGGTCTCTGGGAGGCCATCGAAACTGATGACGCAGACTACCACGATGACTACCTTGCACTGTCAGTAATTCTCCACGCCGTACCGGCTGAGATACCGTCAACTCTCTCCATCAAGCACACGGCGAAGGTTGCCGGGGAGGCCATGAAGACCATGCGTATGGGCGTCAACCTCGTGCGCGAAGCCAACGCCTAGCAACGGCGCAAGGAGTTTGGTGGTATCTCCTTTAAAGACGGTGAGTTCATTGACAATTTCTCGATGTGGCTAAGGGTCAAAATGGAATGTGTGGGCCAAGACCTAGCTATTGGAGGTGAAGGCGCTCGGTGAGCTGCGCTACAGTGGAAGCACTGGGCAACAGCGCGATGGCAATGGCACAGAGCTACGCTTAGGCCAAAGCCAAGTGCAAAAAAAAGGTCTAGGGAGTTACCTAAAGCGTTTTGGGCATGGCTCGGGGACCTAGAGTCGTCGGATTGGGACCAGCGATGAGTAAGGCGGTGTTGACAAGGCTAGCAACAACGAACTTCAACTTTTCTATCCTAGATCTTCAAATTGGAGATGGTTCCATCTTCTACATGCTAAGGAGAAGCTGTCCACAATGGTCGGCGAAAGTGAGAAAGGTTGAACGTGACCAGAGCATTGTGATCGGTTCTAGGGTCCATTAGCTAGCCTATAAGTTTAGCTTTGAATTAAATTGCAAGAGAGTGGAAAGGCTTACTAAGATTTCATGCGAGGCGGGAGAATGCCGGCGATAAGGAGCTCGATCAATATCGGGGAAGATGAGTGTGTCACGGAGGCTTTGGGGCACAAGTCAATTAAAGGGGTATATTAGCATGGGGAAGTCAATGTGAACAAGAATGGTATGATGGCCATGGTCGAAGCTCACTCGAACAAAGGGAACGACGGCAAGAGCATCGGCTTTGGACTTCCTAAGGGAAAACGGGCATGAATAGGTGAGGACAAGGTATAGGGGGCATGAGACAAACTCAACACGCACGATGGCCTCATCGGAGACTTGCCGAACATCGAGGAATCGAGCGGTGGTGCTTGCAATCTAACTTGGGGAAAAAAAGGAAATTCTTCCTTTCCAAGGGCGATGAGGGTGCGTGAGCTTGGGGGAAATAGTGAGTGAGTGAGTGAGTGTGAAGGTTGTGACATGCAAGGGATGGTTTAAATAGGGGCAAGCCGCGAGTTAGGCATGGGTGCAATGGTTTGGCTTCGAGAGCATGGGAGAGCACGTGAGAGGGCAAGAGAGGGCTAGCTGGCGACATGACAAGGTCGCAACGACTAGATGATGGCGCGGCGTGCAAGGTTCGAGATCAGAGCTCTTCAATGTGTTGTTGCATGTGAACACATGCAAGGGGGGAGCTTAAGCGCACATGAGAGAGAAAGAGAGGAGGAGGAAGCACAGTAAATGGTGCTGGTAGGTGGGACCGGAGCCCATATGTCAGTAGCGGCGAGAGAGGAGGCGCGTGGGCTGCGGGTGAGCAAGCAATCGTGCGGGAATGGGCACTGAGCCGGCTTGGCCGGGCCGTGGCGGGAAGGAGAGATGGAAAATGGGTTGGGCCGACAAATGGGTTTCGACCCGAAGGCAAGGGAAAGAAAAAATTTAAGGTTTAAACTTTAATTCTACTTTTCAATTTATTTTTGAATTTGTAATTTAAATTTCAAAAGGTATTTGCACACAAAATTTTTAGAAAAATTCTTAACATCCAATTGTAATTTAGAAAATTTGAAATCACAATTTTGGGTCAAGGAAATTATTTTAAAAATCTTAAACTCAAACAAGGCTTTAGGAAAATTTGAAAAATTCATGAAAATTATGCATGATTTAATGTGAAGCCAAAATTGGGTTGTTACAACTTTGACTACTAAAGGCAGAAAAACAATCCACTATGTCTTCTTCACATATTGGACAAGAATAATAAACAGTGGGTCTGTTCTTTTCGGCTTTTGAAACTGGATTTTGGCTTTTACTACAGTACCTAACTTTCAAACGGAGTATTTTTTAAGATAGAGTCTACAAGTTAATTGTAGTACATGTTAGAAGCCTAATATCTGTACCATCCAAAATCACAAGCGAGTATCTCTCTCTCCGTAATCTCTGTCGCAAATAGCTAAAATTTAAAAATTTCAGTCAAAAGTTATAAGCCATAGCCACTAAAAACAAGCCCAGTAATACCTTAAGTATAATAGAAAATTTGATAGACCTAAAAATTAAATTCTTAGATTTGATAGTTGGCTAAGAGATATAAAATTTAAAATAATTAAAAAATAGATCCAATTGGCTAAAGGTAAAACATTTCATGTATTGATGTAGTATTTTCAGGGGGCGCTTAGTTTAACAATGGCTTATGGCTTTTTTATTGTAGCTGACTTATTTTTCACTGTAGTTGCTGGTGGTTTATTTAGCGTAATTAAATTTAAAAAATTTTAAATAGAAAAAAGTTAGCCTATCATGGACAATGCGAAGGATACAGAAAAAAAAGGCAAACATTGCAAAAAAAAACTAAAAGTCAGAAAAGAATGAAATAAAAACAATAATAAATGAAAAGCTAGGATCTGCAACTAAAAAACCAAAGAGCCAGAAGCTTGTAAAAAAACTGTTGTTTCCACTCCGAACGGAAAAAGGAAAAAAAAACTCGCTTTATTTGACTTCTGCATGCCTCGTTCGTGTGCAAGGCACAGACAAACCTCGATCAGCGCGAGAATCCAACAATGGATATTGTCAAGAGGCTTGTGACAGGAAAAAATGCCTAGGATGGTTACTGTTCTAGGTAGACTGATTACTATTTCTCTTACAGCAAACTAACCGGATGTTGTTTATTGCTTGATTAATGTCACGCATCCCAAATCATCGGTCACTCAAGGCGGTGCAGCTGCACCTAAGATATTCGACAAGATAGCAGCCCTCGTGCTGAAAAAAGTGAGCTTAATATGATTTTTTTTCACTCCTTACTCTAATATCTCCTTGGTTTCACTATATTTATTCATTTGTCTATTGAAGGAACACATAGTGTAGTTATTGCAATTTTTTCACTTTCTAACTCTGCTAAAATGCTTTAAGGCCCTGTTCTTTTCAGCTTCTAAAAGCTGTTTTTCGGCTTTTCTACAGTAACTTGCTTTTAAATAAAGTATTTTTCAAGATAAGATCTACTAGTTAATTATAGTACATACTTTACTGGCTTCATTTATATCGGTAAAAACCGTATGTAAGTTTCTATTACTCTGTAATATCTTGTACAAACAACCAAAAAGTCACAAACCGCAGCCAAAAGTCACAAGCCGCAGCCAAAAAGAACAGGCCCTTAGAAGAGCTTAAGTGGTTGTGGTATACAATTTAATTGGGGTATGTATGGTTATCTCTTGTTAACTATTTTTAGATTTAGTGTTTTCTTAGTCTGTACGCATAATAGACTAGGGTAAATATTGCGAAACGGAGGAATACAACGAATTTCCGTAGCAATGTGCAAGGCTGCTGTCTGTTAGTATAAAGTGATTTTAGTTCATTCCACTTCTCTATTGCGTGGCCTGCTCATTTCGGCTTGAACTTCTGGTTTCAGGCTTATTTTTCACTATTCCTAAGTTTTGTCTTTTTCTAGCTTTTTGGCTTTTTTGAGCTTTTTTTGCTGGTTCTTTTTTCCCTATTCCTTTGCATTGTTCGTGATATGCTAATCTGTTTTTTCTTTTTAATTTTTTTTAAATTTAGTTATACCAAATAAGCCACTATCAGGTACGATGTAATTTCAGCCAATTACAATGCAATTTTAGTCATAAGCCAGCTTATTTTAGCCCAAGCGAGCGGCACCTAAATACTCTTGTCGTAGGGGTGGCCCCCACCTAAGCCCAGCAGGCCTGTTAGGAGGTTATAAGAACCAGAGTAACATATGTAATGACATAAGTGCCCCTGATAGGGATGTATGGATGTAAGGGCATAACTGTAAAAGTATACCCCATGTGAATATATATATCAAGATGAGGGGGAGGGTGAGACAGAACACTCCTACCTCTCCACTACCATCTCTCTCTGTTTGGTCTGTAGCCACAACAACTCTGTTTGATGAAAACTATTTGACTTACTAAAAAAGATTTTTTAAAATCTCACTATGTTTATGGACAAAGATCATACTAAATTTCGTGACCAAAATCAACAAGTCAAACATACATACAATGACAAGTCTAGAAAGAACAAACTTATAGCAGAGACAAACAGTCAAACACTATTAACAATTAAACCAAAAAAGTCAGGGACAAAAGCAGCTAATCATAAGGTGCCGCATGAAGGATGGAACAAAGAATAGTATCTAGCACTTATCCAAGTGTTTTACACTATACAAAAAAAAGACACATGTTACATATGGGTTCTTTTAAACTATAGCCTATGATTTGTAGTTTAAAATTTTAAATTCTAGCTATTTATGAGAGAGAATACGAAAAGAGAGACGTTTACATACGATTTTAGTCGATATAAATAAAATTAGTATATTATCTATTATATCTACTTGTAGACTCCGTATTAAAAAAGATACATTATGTAATAGCTTGTTACTACAGCATAAAACTTAGAAATCCCAGCCAAGCCACACTGCCATCAGGCTTCCTGCACAAAGCGCAGCTAGAGGCAGGCGTTTGTTCTGCTTGTCAACACGAAGTACGGACGATTCCACTACGCTTTACAGCGTGTTAAGGTTCGGTCCGGCCATCTTATCTCCGCGGCGTGCGCCGTTCTTTTCGCTGCCGCTCGATCGGTTCATCTGATCTGGTCCATATGATCTGATCTGATTGATTGATGGATTGGTTCACCTTCTCCTCTGCTTTTGCCTCGCCTGCCTCTGCTTTTGCTTGCAGTGCCTATCCCCAGCGAGCTGAGTGCCATGCGTTATTATTCCGTCGACGATGCGGGGCTTGCTCGTTGTCAGGGAGCGATTTGTTGCCCTCTCTCTGCCGCCGGCGTCGTCCAATCATCCGCGGGAGGTCAGGTGGTACGATGACGAATCGCTATCTTATCTCTGCACACGAACAGGGGTGATGGAAAGCATGCTGACGAATAGCTGTGCTTTGTTTGGGTAAAAAAGACGGCCAAGAACGAAGATGCTAGTCAAATGTTGTGTCCTTGTTTTGTCTGAAAGACTTGATTTGTTTGTAGTAAGATACTAAGTGTTGAGTTTTATGCACCATTCAGTCTACTCGGTCATGCTTCAGCACCTCTATTTATGCTTGAGCTAGACCTACGATGTGAGCTTGACATGCGTAGGAACCAATCCAGAATTTACAATCTTTGGACTCTAAACCAGCAACAAATCTACACAAAATTTTAATTTGTTAACAAATGATGGACAATCTATTGGAGAGAAGAAAAATAAAATTGAGGCAAGATTTTTTTTAGAGAAGACAAACGCATGCAAATGAAAAATGTATATGGTTATGTCTCAACTAAAAATTACTCAAAACAACAGAAAACAGCGTCGCTGCCGAAGAATAGAAAAGAGCTCCTGCAATGAAAAACAGGTACTCACATTCCAAACAATCCAGTCTTCCCAGAGACCTTTGTAAGCACACGAGGTATGTGCAGCAATATATGTATACCTTTTTACAAAAAGATCATATCCAAATGTGTGCCATGTGTATGTCACCCTCCTATGGAAAACACTTCGGCAAAAGCAGAGCACATCTGCATAAAAAACAAACGAAGAGATGCACTCTCACATTTTGGTACTTTACATGGCTTTCTTTGCTAACATCATGAAGGTCAGAGAAGATTAAGCATATCCAAAAAGACATAAAAGATATATAACAAAGACACTAGGACTGCCGACAGAAATATCGGCTCAAAAATCATATGTATGATCCGTATCAATATCTCTATCATTCTAAAAAGCACAAATAAAAATAAATTATAACAACTAAAAACCATTAATTAAAATAGCATAGCTTAAACTACACGACGCTTTCACTTTGGTAAAACCAACCTTGCTTTCTAGGAACACGAAAGCATGGTTATCTACCTCCTGCTGCCCACGAAGCACGCTTTCATGTCCAATCACCACGTCAATAATGTCCTCCTTTTAGCATGTTACACCTATAAAGAACTGTTGGAAGCAAGTATATACTCGTAGTACTCCACATGCCTAGCTAGCTCTCGTGGTAGGAACGCACGGTACTTTTTTACTCTGGTAATTGTACCGCGATATTCCTCATAACTACTGCAACAAGTGGCGGTAAGAGAAGAAAAATCATGTAGTAAAATCTAGCGATTTGCCGAATCTTCATTATCGAAGAGGCATATATGGTGTAGGCAGTGCCCAAGAACATCTGCATCTAGTCGGCTAGATCATGCAAGCCCATGGCTTGTAGAGCTGTGGTTGTTCCTTGCCCACAAGCTTTCTAACTAACCATGATCTTGATGTTAGCAGGGTGGTACAACAAAAAGTGGGATAGCTAGGGGCCAAGAAGGCGATGGATTCCATAACCTATGTGCTTTCTCAGAAGCACCGTATTGGAGATAGTTTCAAGGACAGGTTTGGCATCCACAGTGCAGCATCCATGGCTGCTTTCCAGCTCCATATCCAGACAAAGGAGGGAGGGAGGGAGGGTAAAGCAAAGCCTAAAGGTTGGCCTGTCTTTTAGGAGCAAAAAAATCACAATTTTTTTAATACTTTTGCTATTGCACAGTCGACTGAAGTTTTTTTATCTCTTAGAACATGTACAATGCAGGCGCTTAGAGAGATGCTTAGCAATGAAAAATTGATTTTTCTTACCACATAGGATAGATAATGTGCTTATTTTGAAGCATCGATGCTTAAATAAGCATCGGTGCTTAGTATGTGCTTATATGTATAACTATATCTATTAATAGATAATATAGCATCTAAGTACCCACGGAAGAGATGCTTGCATTGGAGGAAATAACTTTTGCATAGGTGCTTGATGATGTGGCTATATTCTCTCTCTTTAAGCATTCATATATAAGCATCTTGTATTGTACATGCTCTTAGTCACCTAAAGTTACACTCTCAGTTACTTAAAATTACAGTGTGCCAAATCCTTCTCACCTAAAGTTACATTCTCAGTCACCTAAAGTTATAGTATAAAAAAGTGACTGAAGATAAAGGGAAAAAACAGTCGCATATGTAATAGTCACTCCTTTTTTTTAATTTAATTACATTATTCTCCCTTGCACATATCTAAATGCAATCACTTTCAGGGTGAGGCGAAATTGAACTCAAATTTTGTAATATTCCTACTTGGATAAAAAGGTGTTATTCCCTACTTAGAGAGATTGGCATGCCTTTTTAGGGGTTTGTTTGATTGTGTCAAAATTTGTAATATTCCCTGAAGTATTGGCGTGCCACTAATTTCATCCTTACATTGCTTTAGATGAGCCAGTCAATCGATGTTTATAAAGGTTTTCTATATACACATAGCCTTCCAAGGTGCTCAATATAATTTGCACGTGTCACTGCCAGAAGATGTCAATGAATAATAGTTACATCCTTTTAAATTGTGAAGAGATTTCCTTTTAAATAAATGCTTTCTTACATGTAAAACTTTACCTCTAACTAAATCGGTAGATGCAACAATGCAGCAGAAATCTATTTATTATATATATTTATTAAAACCCGAGAAAAAGAAGTTTGCTCTCAAGGGCTAGAAATTACAATTTAATCGATGAAAAAAAGAGAAAGGTCTACACTTTTCCATTGTAGTGGATCCAAGTTATAACGGTGCAGATTAATTAGATATTGATATGAGATTTGTTACATAATACAACTATATTTCCATCGTAAGCATAACAATTGTATAATAAGTGCAACCCCATATATATATATATAGTATAAATAACAGGGGCACCATGGTGCCCAGGCTCCATGATTAAGACTTTCCATCCATGGTGTCTGGGCACCAGACCTCCTTACCTTTAGATTATTTTTAGATGCGTGCAATGCAATGATATATAATATATCAGGATGAAAAGTCTTAATCATGAACGAAAAGTCTCAAGCATAGATGAAAAGTTTTAATCATAGATGGAAGGTTTCAATCATAGAGTGTGGGCACCATGGTGTCCCTGTTATATATATATATATATATATATATATATATATATATATATATATATATATATATATATATATATATATATATATATATATATATATATATATATATATATATATCGCGTGAAAAATTCGGCCAACTACTACTGAAAAAGAAGCAGCAAATACTCTGTTTCCAGCCTCCCAAAATATGACCTAAGGGCTAAGAGCCTGTTTGAAATACAGGAATTTAGGTCTAAACTTTGTTGCCTAGACTATATTGAGACCCGTGAAGAATTTTTTTTTTAGGAGAGACTTGCCACGTATGTCACAAGCAATTGGATTAGGCACGCTACTGGATAAACAAGGAAAGCAGGGGACTCATCGAGCCACACGTGCTTATCACTACACTGAGACGGTCTCCTTACAAAAAATATGACCACGACCTATAACCTCCTCTTCTCTCTTTTGCAAAACACCTTGTGAAAACATACATAGCTTCTACTATGTAAAGATGTCCACCAAAATGTCTAGAGATTTTTGAAAGGCGAGAAAGCACGAAGCTATGTGATGCTGCAAGTGGCAATTTTAGTAAATTTTGTAAAAGAAATTATTAGTGAAAGTTGCATCTTAAAGACTGTGTTAATGTGTAAAACCAAGCAGGAGTACCTTTTAGCGAGTGTTGAAGCATTGGAAGTTAAGTGGCACCAACTAATTTAGTGCTTTGCTTTATGACAAATCCTCTGGCATTTACATAGTAGCTACGTACATACATACATATATATTAGCTCCTCTCATGCAAGGAGAGGACCAGCTGATTGATCCCTACCCCAGTACTACTCATGCATCCTTGCAAGAGTCAAACTTGACCTAGCCAAGATTAATTAATTAATCACCTAATCCCTTGTGATTAATTAATTTAGACATCACTTCCTCTCCTTGATTAATACAAGACCCTTATACACCTTCCCTCACACATTTTGTTTTCCATACAGTGCAAAACCATAAAAATCGAAACAAAAAAAGAGGTTAAAGACTAAGTTACTTGATTGATTCACTAATATACTTGATATGGCCCGGGCCCATGCTAATCTCAGCAGCACCACTCTTCTCCTCCTGTTCACGACCATCTTCGCCTCCAACTCCGGCGACCTGCACCGTCTCCACGCTCTTGGAGTACCACCTCGACCAGAAGAGGTAGTTGAAGAAGTTGAGGATGCTAAGCGCGGCGAGGAGCCAGTAGAAGAGGTCGAGCCTGTCCATGTCGAGGTCGTTGTTGCTCAGCCACCCGCCGCCATTGGCGGAGCTCCTCGAGGTCACCCTGTTGACGAGTGACACGAGCACGGAGCTGAGGTAGAAGCCGAAAGAGTAGGAGCAGTAGGTCATGGAGGTGAGGAACGCCTGCATGCCGGTGAGCGACTGCTTGTAGAAGAACTCGATGAGCCCCACGGCGGTGAACATCTCCGACAGGCCGAACACCAGGAACTGCGGCGCGATCCAGAAGATGGAGAGGGGCCGGCCGCCGGAGAGGGATATCTGGCGGCGGTGGGACTCGACGAGCGCGGCGGCGACCATGGAGAATGTGACGGCGCCGAGGCCGACTCCGATGCGCTGGAGCGGGGTGATGCCGGTGTCGACCCCCGTGATGCGGCGCATGGCGGGCACGAAGGCAGCCTCGTAGGCCGGGACGAACGCGATGAGCATGAGGTAAGGGATGGCCTGCAGCGACGCCGGCGGGACGTGGAACGAGGCGGCGAGTAGGGTGTCCATGGCGCTCCCCTGCTGCACGGAGAAGGTCTGCAGCTGCGCCAGGATGGTGTTGAAGACGATGGTGCACGCGAAGATGGGCACCACGCACATCAGCACCTTCACCTGCTCCACCTCCGCCGGAGCGCACAGCCGCCACGGGCTCTCCTTGCTGTTCCCGTTCGCCGGCGCGCCGCCGCCGCCGTCCTGCGCCTTCATGCACGCCTTGTCCAAGAACCTTCATTAATTTGTCAAAGGAAGGTTGAGAACTCAGAAGAATAGCTTTGATGGTTTGCATGCATGAGCTTGCAATGCGCTATGCCGACGCGTACGTACGAAGGAAATTACCGTGTGCGTAAGCCATGCGTATGAACAGTGAGAGGTAACACGTTGCGAACGAAGAAATTCGATTGTACCTGAACTTGTTGATGCGGCGGACGTTGGTGGTGTTGAGAGGGATCTCGTGGCCGCCGCCGGTGGCCTGCACGGTGGCCGTCGACGGGCACACTTGCTTCCTCTTGGTCACCGCCGCGACGAAGACCTATATACATTGAGTTTTACCATGAGTGTAAGGGAAATTATTGCAAACGTACAGATAAAATCGGTAGTACCACATCTTGGTTTCAAGAATAACAAACGTACAGATAAAAGCATGCCACACACACTGTCATGTTACATGTCTCCCCACACATGATGATTGATGCTTCACGTGCATAAACAGAATGGGCCTCTAATTCTGTGATTAATAGGGTGATTTTTTTCGGTCCGTGCTATTTTCTGTATAAATAAATAAAATAGATTTTTGATCTTTGTTTAAAACAGTTTATCAAGATTGCCTTTTTAAAATAATTTATCGGCATATCGGCGCTCGGTTCATTCGTACAAGTGCTCACACTAGAATTAAAAATCATAAGTCACAGTTATAAATTATAGATTTTATATAAGCGTTCGGTTGATCCTACGGCTTTTGGATCAAAGATTTGCAAATTAAACAACACAGTCGGCTAGCTTTGCTCGTAAAGCAGCATATCTGGAGGACTTTCTAAACAAGGAATCATGATGAGACGTGTATGGTCATTAGCTTTGTATTGTTTAAATTATTGGATACACACATGCCTATTCATCCATACATTTTATATGCCTAGTGCCTCTTATTATTGGATCCCACATATTGTATGTATGCAGCTAGGGCCGCCGGCCGTTGCGTTTGGCTCTACTTCTCAAAAACTTTTTAATGAACCTTATTTGGAGCACGGTAATTTTGTAGGATTCCGGCTGGAATCATGGCATCTCTCGTAAGATTCCTACGTTACAAATAGGTCCTGAATCTACTGTGAAACAGTGCACTAATGAAATTTTATGATTGCACTCAAATTAACCTGAGTTCGCATTTGTATGGTCCATGGTTCCATATCTATGTAGTACTATGTTCGAACTGCCAAGTGTATCAAATACAGGAAGAACCGTACAAATGCACACCTATAGGCGACAGCCACTCGTACTTGGTCATTCGCTATATCTAGTTCGTACTGTACTGTACACTGTACAGGAATAATATAGTACGTTGGTACTATGCGAAGAAGTACCTTGGCTATGGGCGTGAAGATGCTGCCCTGCGGCGGTATGTTGCGGTAGAAGAAGGCGCCGGCGACGAGGCTGACGAGGCCGAGCGCCATGGCGGCGGCGGATACCCCGAATCCGACGTCCATCCCGGACCGCGTCTGCACCCAGACGAGCACGGTGAGCGCCACCAGCTCGCCGACGCAGAAGCTGAAGTAGGCCGCGTTGAAGTAGCTGGACAGCCGCTTCCCGGCGCCGGCCGCGTCGCCGCCGTCCCGCCGGAACTGGTCGGCGCCGTGCGCGATGATGTTGGGCTTCAGGCACCCGCTGCCCACCGCCACCAGGTACAGCGCCGCGAAGAAGATGCCTGCCTTCACCCCGCTCGCCTCCTCGCACCGCCCGCCGGCACCACCTGCCGCCGCCATCATGTCGCACGGCGGAGGCCGCAGCTGCGGGAGGTGCGCCTGCACTGCCAGCAGTATGAACCCCTGGAACATCAAAAGGAAAACAAAATGATTGTTCAGAAAGCTGGTCTAGCATTGTTGTTGTCGCCATTGATGCATTGAACCTGCAAGAAAGAAAAAGGGAGATATAATTCTCCTCCTTTTAGGAGGAGTGGATTGGTGTTTTGGCCGCGCACTGAAGGCGCACTAGACGGCATTGGAGGAGGTGGTGATGATTTGCTTGCTGCCACTGGCACAATGTTCTTTCACCTTTACTTGCCTGGCTTTCTCAACAATTTTGCTACCAACTTAATTATTTGTCGAACATGCTGCCATAATCTTTTCGTTTCAGGCGGTTAAAGTTGCACTGGCCTTTTGGTGAATATTTTTTTCTGCATCTTTCGTAGTTTTATAGTAAAATAGTAACCAGAAAAGAACATAAATTAAAATACATGATCCTGTCCCTGATGAGGCCCCTTTGCACACAAAGAAACAAGAATGCAATCAAGGAAAAGCCCCAGGCCCCCAGCTATAGCACCTTCAGTTTGCTAGCTCCGTACATCATCAATTTTGCACATAGCTAAATTTAAACCCAAAAATGGGTTAATTCGGTTTGTGCTTACGGAGAGCTCGACGAAGCCGAAGATGAGCATGGTCCAGAAGCTGCCGAGGTAGGAGTCGGAGAGGAAGCCGCCGAGCAGCGAGAGGAGGAAAATGGTGCCGATGAAGTTGGTGACGATGTTGGCGGCCTTGGACAGCGGGTAGTGCATCTCATTGAACACGTAGGTGATGAGGTTGTTCCCCACCGCTGCAATCGCCATGATCTCAAATGCCTGGATCCCTGCAAAAATACATGAAACAGGGCAACAACTTCACTAACCAAAGAATCAAACAGCAAGAACAGAGCACACGAAGCAACATAGCTATGAATCAAGAAAGGAATGAGCTAGAGAGAGAGAGAGAGGCATGAACACACCTAGGACAAAGACAGCAGCTTTCATGCCCCCATGCTTGTGAGGGCTGCAGGGCCTGCCCCTCCAGTCAACAGAGACCTCAGAGGCAGCAGCCATGGAGTCCCCTTTGGGACGTCCTTGCCTGGACTCAACATCCATTAGTTCAGTTTGCAGTTCACACTGCACACCACTTCCTTAATTACACTGTGCTCTCTTCCAAGAGCTTCTCTTTCTCTGCTCTTGTGTTAGTACTAGTTTTGTATGGTAAGGCACCTTCTTAGCGGCCTCACTAGAGGACACTATCGAGCTAGTGTGTTGTGCTCACCTTCCAAGAGTGCCTTGGTAAATTCTAGGCAACTTAGGTCGGTTATTTATAACGGCTCCCGGGGTGGGGAGCCAATTATCATGGGCATAGTGTTTACCTGTGGAAATCCAACAAATCGTCGACAAATAGATTGAAAACATACTAATTGATTGCCTTTTTTTTTCTCCACTGCTGAAGAAACCACCTGATTAGGAATTTGATGTGAAATGGCTTCTTTTTTGAAAAAAAAAAGAAGGGCGTATTTTCTTCGTGACAAGTAGTCTCTACAATCTGAAGAGATATACCAAATGTCATCTCTGAAGTCTGATGAGATGAGAAAGCATCTTCCTTTTTTCCTTATCCTTTCAGAATTTTGATATGGACAGCTGGAGAAAATGTGAGGTAGGATTCTGACTATGATTGAGCTCAAGTAAAATCTTGAAGTTGCAGCTGTTACAAGGATGAACCACCTCACCTGTTGGTTGTATTTAAGTGGCGTTTTTAGGATGTGGTCTCCTGCAGATGCACACTTAACTTCTTCTGAACCATACGATCATAGATCCATTAAACAAATGAGAGTTTCTATATTACAAATTTACAATCAATATTGTTACTAGTTTCAATGATTGCATCGTATGACCCAAAATGATCACTTCTACTGGGGCTATGCTTATCAAAAATTACAAGATGTGCTTGTGGTGTGGTGCCACTTTTGCTTGTGGATTTATCTGTGGTGAAGAAGGCATGGAAGTGGCTGCGGTGAACGGCTGCTCTCCAGTGCAGGTCTCTGTTAAAGGGTCAGAGTTTGTTCTGCTCTGGAGAGGGCAATGTGGGGTGCATTGGCAGAATGTACGGGCCAGGAATCAACACTGGCCATGCCCCATACCACAACTTTCCAATGGGAAGTGGACGGCTCTATTTAGGGCTTGCTCCAAACAGGTTCAACTTTTGATTTCTAATTTTTTTATTTTTGTTTTTTATTTTTTAGGTTTTATGTCTTTTTCTTTTTTTTCTCTTTTGTATTCTTTATGATCATATAAATGTTCTTTATTTTTAAATTTAATTATACAAAAAAGCTATTAATAGTTACAGTGTATTTTTAATCGTTACAGTGCAACAAAACTGGAAGCCTAGGCGTATAAACCCTTTGAAGCACTACCTAAAAAATATGTTCCCATCTAGCATTGCTGATTATGCAGCTTTCCCACCGATGCTGGACACACGATGCACAAATATATTCTCATTAAACAGAGGTTAATCTAATGGCATATTATGTGCTAATGCAAGTGGTACAAGTAGGGCCGGAAAAAACGCTTGGGAGCCAGCTCGGCTCCAATACACAAGCCGACCCAAGTCACATTTTCAGCTCGCTTCATTTTGGAGCCGAGCCCGAGCCGGCTCGTTGGTACAACAGGCCCAGAATAACCAAGAGGGGGAGAGGCGGAGATAGCCCACTATTGAC
Organism: Dendrocalamus latiflorus; assembly: GCA_017311315.1. Taxonomy (NCBI): domain Eukaryota; kingdom Viridiplantae; phylum Streptophyta; class Magnoliopsida; order Poales; family Poaceae; genus Dendrocalamus; species Dendrocalamus latiflorus. The sequence goes on along the minus strand of CM029642.1, from coordinate 50,812,051 downwards.
TGCAGTCTACCACCCCACATTGAACTCCCTTAACCCTAGTTCAGTTCAGCACGCAGCACGGCAGCAGTACGGCGCCGCCATTGCTTTTTGTGCGTGCGGCGGGGCGCTCGTTTCCTCTCCGTACGCCACGCGGTCGCCGTCCACCCCGCCGTCTCCTCACCGTCTGGCGCCCGCTGTGCCATCTCCTAGCCGTCGTCGTCCGTGAGCACAGCATAGGGCGCCAACCGAGCTTGAAATCTCGCGCGCACCGAGGGGAGAAGCCATCTGCGGCTGTCCCCGGGGCACCCACGTCGGCATCGGCACCGCCGGTCAACCGCGCAAGTGGTCGCTGCCTCCTAAGCTCCTCCTTGCAGCCGCCTCCTCACCCCGCCAAGCCGGTGCCAGCCTTCTCTGCTCTCCTCTGAGGTCAACTAGTTTATGCCAATTATTGTTGTACTTTGAATGTTGTGTTAAACATTAGGGGCAAGTTCTTGTTTAATTTGAGAGCGAGTTCAATTGTTGCCTAATTGGGTTATTGATAGATGTTGGACGAGGCATTGGGCGAGGAATCGGGTGAGGAATATGATGGAAATTGGGATATGTCTGATGCTGATCCTGATGGTGATGGGGAACATACACGTGTTTCTACCGATTCTTCAAGTTCAAATGAAGATGAGGAAGCAACTGGGACGTATGATGGTGCTGTCTCAAAGATCAAGAGGGGCAAAAAGGTGCTAGAGTTCTCCAAAGGCTCTCTCCACAAGTGGCGGATCAAAACAATGGTCAAATTGCTGGAAGATTTTTAAGGTGGTGACTGTCCCATCCAAGAAGAAAGGGGAGACTGAGACAGGGGTAAAGTGTAGGTTTTGCTACAAACTCATGTCTTACAAACAAGGGGGTGCTACTTCACATCTGATGAGGCATATACCGATGTGTGCACCATATTTAAATAAGGTGGCTAAGTTGAAAGCTCAAGCTAATCTCAACTTTGGTCCTGCTAAGGCAGGTGAGACTGGTTTACCTCTTATTGCCACTCCTATGGAGTATGATCAAGATGAAATTCATCGAATAATTGCTAAGATGATAATTGTCCATGAGTAACCTTTTAGGATGGTAGAGCACACTTGATTTAATGTTTTGACGCGTTATTTAAATCTATCATATCAGTTCATCGGTAGAAAAACGATAAGTGAATGCATCAGGGTTTATGAATAAGAGAGAGAAGCCCTTAGGAAAAGCACTTATGAGATCATTAGTCGGTGTTTTAGCCAAATCTTTGAACCCTCAAAAGCTACAAAAGAGCTTGCTGTTGTTAAGGTCGAGTTGGAAGATCTGTATTCACAGTACGAGAGGGATCATCGGAATAGCAAGGCCGTTAATAGAGGTGCTGAAACCTCCTCTTCAGCCATGGATACAAGAAGCGCATTACCCTTAGCATCATCTCAGTTTTAGTCCTTGCAATCAACTTCTACAGAGCCATCAAAGTCAAAGTTGCTTATCTATCTAAATGAAGTGAATAAGAGTTTAGATAGCAAGGGCTTTAAATTGCTTGAGTGGTGGAAATGAATGCACATAGGGCCTGTTTGGTTCACGTACAAGTAGAGCCTGGCTCGCATCTGAGAGCCAGGCTCTCGTGGGACAGGTTGAGCGCATGCAACGCTGTCGTGTTTGGTTCACGTACGAGTAGAGCCTGGCTGAGAAGAGATATTGTTTGGTTGCCTGTACGAAGATATGTTGCATGACATAAAAATAATATAAGATTATGATTATGATTATGAAGATATGTTATATGAGATGCTCGTATCTTATTATATCTTAAACTTCTTCAAAACACGTTAATAATACTTGATATTTACTAATCTACACTAATAACATCATCAGCTGACTAATCACCTGCATCCCGCGAGCCTGGCTCCCCAGAAACGCCCGATTTCCACGTTTCTCCAGAGCCTGGCTGCGGGGGGAATCTTGCATGAGCAGAGCCAGGCTGAACCCAGCGACCAGGCAACCAAACAAGGAGATCCTGCATCCGGCCAGCCTGGTTCAACTGAATGCAGGCAACCAAACACGCCCATAGATTCCCGGTAGATTTCTTGACTGTACTAGCTAGCACGGTCTCTTTTGAATCAACTTTTAGTGCTCATAGTGACATGAGACCTATCGAAGTTCTATACACCCAGGTATGGTTCAGTATTTGGTGTGTGCTTCTAGCTAGCTGGATAAAAGGTGCTCATAGTGACATGAGACCTCCTATGTTTGTGGTATGTTCTTCCATACTCTAATGTCATTTATATGTTTTGATGTTTACTATATCATGGCTAACTCGATTACTATATCTTTTTCCAGGAAGAAGATGACGAGGATAATGTTGAAACCATTCTATTTCCTCAAAGCGTCGTAGAGAGTAACTAGTGGGTGAAATGTGGACACTTGGATTTGGCAGTAAAACATGGGTGGAATGGGTGAAATTGTTGATGATGGTAATTGTCTATCTTATCTATTATAATTTTGACAGGGGATATTCTGTTACCATGTCTTCTATTTTCTTTGGAGACGGGGATAAGTTTAATTTTAAAGTTATGCATTGTGCTTACTACATTAAGCTTTTTGGATACTGACAGATATAACATTTTTTTATATAAATTGAATGCATTTTTTAGATTCCACTCAGAGGTTATATGCGTTGTTTGCTTGACATTTTCCCCTGCTTTACATCTTGTATAGGGTTGGTGAACTTTTATTCCGAATTAGCATTTGTTTGTTTGGATGAATCTTTCTAGGATATCTTCAGTAATGATTGCTAATCGCTATACATGTAAGGATATATTTTGCTGTCTTTTTTGTGTATTTCACACTGTGCAATTTGACTAATGTTATTGTCAGTATCGAATACTGGCAATCACTTGTCTCATTTTCTTCAAATTTTGGAACAACGTACCATTCATGGGCTCATGGCTTCATGCTGCTGACTGCAAATGTTCAAATTATCTCAGCTTGTATCTGACAAATTCAATCTCTCTCTAGATGAAGCTACGGAATAACTGGAACATCTACAGCATCCTTCTTTTTCCAAGCTCCATTCCACCTGAAAAGGCCAAAGTTGTGAATATATTTTGAGGTTGTTCTCCATCCCGCGCTGCTGCTAGGCTGCTACATTTGTCTCTGGAACAACATATCGATTTCTGAGTCGATTTGGCCTTGAACTGATGATTCCTGTCATATTCAATGTACGAATTGGCTTGAGCATATATGGCAGAAAATCTAGACTTGGTGTATGACAGGCTGACAGCTCAATACATAGGTTGTAAACTCGTTGGCTCAACCTAATTAGTTTTGTGATTTTGATTGTCGCTACCAATGTGATTTCTTGTTTCTTGTTTCTTTTTCTTTCTTTTTGCCTGTTATACCAAAATGACACCAATAGCAAGAAAGAGAGTTGCAAAAGCAAAAGCCGAAGGCAGTTTTGCATGTTGCCCATTCCACCCATGTACGGCTCAAATCCAGTCGAGCTCACGAACCAGTAAAACATGTACGGTTTATGAGCCCACGAGCCGGCTCAAGCCTTCTTGCAAGCCGATCCGACGATGGTTTGCTCGTTCACTTAATGAGCCGAGCCAAGCCGAGCTGCATGCCCAGTCGAGCCTGGCTCGGCTCGTTTCCATCCCTTCCGTACAAGCTTGGGCTAGCTTAGCTTGGTACCACAGCATCACTAGTTAACCTCCATATTTTACTTTTTATCTCGAAGATACGATGAAATGTTTAATTATTCTCGACATAACCGGATAGGATATTCGGAATGTATCGAAATTGGGCTAATGTTGCTGTCGGAAGCACGCAAGATCTCTGCTTCTGCTCATTGTTTGGAGAATTTGAAGATTTGGTATCCATCATGATGTTGACTAGATCTAGTGTTGAAGGGCTTCTGTTCATGATCAGTGTTTATTTGTTTTGGAATTACTGAGTGCTTTTGGGCTTTGTCCAAAGCAAAGGTAAACAAAGTTTCAAAGTAGCTATCACAAATCAGATGCTTAATTGCTTCAATATTCATGCAACAGTAAACTCCTTTTGGAACTGTGTCCTTAAATCGTTGCGAAGTAACCAGTAATACTAATTTGCAAATGAAAATTAAACATTCAAAAATCTATTTGTGTAAACAGATGTTGATATACAATATTCAGAAAAAAAAATACTTGCACTAATTGGGTCTAAAAAGGCTACCTGTGAAGTTCTATAGATTTGTTGGAGTTGACACATTGAAGGCATATTGCAGAGACAATCTTAGGTACGATGATATACATTAGCAAAGTAGTGGTATATATTAGATGGTCACAACTCACATAACACTTGCTTAACTAGTTGTATGTTGTCTCCTTTTGCTGATTACTTTGACGATTGGGTGATGATGAACGCTATCTCCAGATTGATCAGGATCCAAACAATAGATCTTGATTAGGACGCCAGAAAGCAACTGGCAGCCTGCATCTGGATACGACATGATCAGCATTCACCATTGCACGCGAAAACTAATACAGATATATAACAGTCACTTGTCGGTGCTAATATTTATCTGCAATATTCGTAGTTAAAAGCATTAGAAGCAGTTTGACATTAGGTTTTGCAATTGCTCCCAAGTCTCACGAGAATCACATCACAACCATCCGCTCTCTCCACAAGGAGAGATGTTGCCCTGTATATATTGTAACAACCCAAAAAGCCTATTGCTTGAAATAGTGTAAAATTTAAAACTTTTTTGATTTTCATCTTATCGCATTTGGTTTTTCTGGATTTTTGATTGAGATTTCTAAGCAATAATGTTAATAATAACAAAAGGGAAATCCATGCAAGTACAATTTAGTAGAAAAAGTGCAAATGATGAAACTAACTTGAAATTTAAATCCGAATATGAAAAGATGATCCAGAAAGTTAGTCAGGAGAATTTGCAACAAAAATCTTGCTACAAAAAAGGCAGGTGTAAACATTGAAAGCTAAAAGGGCATGATACAATTTACTAAACTAAATCATGAGTTCAAGTTTCAAATTAAATCATGGGCTTAGTCCTAAAATAAATAAGGGGAATATAAACCAAGAAATAAACTAGGAGCTAAAAGAAATGAAAATCAAAAGTTCAAATATAAAAATCCTAAATGTGGGCAAGCAACAGTGTATTAAAAGAAATCATGAATTCAAATTCAATAAAACCAAAATCTAGATCTATTTTGCAAATCCAAATCAAGCTAAAATTTGAGTGAATTACCAATTCAAAAGTCATAGCATTCAGAAGGGTTTTGCTAGCTAAAAACCCTAAATTGGTGTTTAGGAAAGTCTATGAACTAGACTTAAACCGTAAATTAAATTGAACATGGTATAATTTCAAACCTAAATTTAAAACCAAATTTCAATATTCAAATTTGCATAAAATTTCAAAATCTGGGCAAGGAATGAGTTGGTCCTAGCCCACTAGCCCCAACCCATTTTCCCTAGCCCATTGGGCCTCTAGCCCGGCTTAGCTTGGCCCATGTTGGCCCAGCGCACTGGCGCACCCCATAAGTCATGCCGCGCACCACGCTTGCCACTGTGGTGCTGCATCCCACACACGTCCCTGCCATGCACGCTCATACCATGCCTCAAGCTCACCGCCATTCCCATTGGCCCCTTCCTTTCCCCTCCTCCCTATCGCATGCTAGCCCCTCGCCTCGTGCTGTGCCACCGTGCACATCGCGCCCGTACGGCACAGCCATGCCGTGCATCATCGTACCTGAGCCTCGTAGTCCCACGTCCCATGTCCCTATGCCACATCGTGCATGCTGTCACCTTTGACTCCTGTGATGCTTCCTACCATCGTTGTGTGCCTCCCACGTCGCCAGGTCCCCTCACCAGCTATAAATACCCAAGTGTGCTTCAGATGTCTTTGCCTCACTCCACTGCCTCTCCCACTGTGAACAATTGCCCTGCCTTCACCCATGGCACGCCGGAGTCACCTGTCTTCCCCAACTCAGGATACAAGTGCCTACACAGCCTCGATAGATTATAACCCAATTCCTTTGGCATGAAGCCGCCCCCTCGTGCCTTCCCTGCTCCCCAAATGCATCAAGGATCATCGTAGACTACTGGTGCTATGGTACAACCTTCCACCACCTTGGTTCCCCATCGCCATTCAACCTCAGTCTTCCCTAAGCTTGGCCAATCCCTCAAGTAGCTTCCTACTAGCCTGTAGATGCTCCTAGCATGAGGAATCGACTTGAAATGCCATGAATAGCCGTATTGCCATGTGTCCTATTCCTCCATTGCCGAGGCCGCCGCTGAACACCTCAGTAGTCAAATTAGCCGGTGAAACTTAGCCAGTAGGTGCATGCAATGATGAGAAACCCATTTCAGGCATGCTCACCAGCTGCCACCCCTCTCCTCGCTAACAGCGAGCTCGCCTCTCTTCGGCGGGAGGAAGACAACACTGTAGCACCAAGATTAATTTAAAATGTGATTAGATTAGCGTTAAGAGTTGTGGTTTAATTAAGCTAATTAGTCACTGACTAGTGGGGCCGACGTGTTACTAAAGCACTGACCAGTGGGGGCCATCATGTTACTAAAGTCCTGACTCTATGACATGTGGGCCCTCTACTATACAAACATGCTTTTAAAACTAGCTAAAAGAATTTGAACCATTGACATGTGGGCCTGATTTACTGTATACATAATAAAAGGGTTCCACCTATCAGTCGCAGTGACCTTTTCTAATTACGAAATAATTCCAAAAAAATAAAATCTATGGACCCCACCTATCATACACAATAGCATTTTTAGCAAGAAAATAAATAGAAAATAAAATTAAAACCTCAGTAGGTCCCACCTGTCAGTAGGAGACACACTCCTTTTTCATTTTCCAGAATTAATTCGAACATCAAAATTTGAGAGGCTCGTTCTCACTCATCTTAAGTCCAAATTTAGTGAAATTTGTTTCTAAGTTTATCTAAAACTAAGATATGTCCAATGGCACAAAAATCATGAATTTTGGAGTTCATTTGAATTTTTATTTAAATTTATTTCTACTTTGCTAATTTTTATCTAAAATTTCACGCTCATGTTTAAATAGCGTATGAAGCCCAAGAGGAAGGAGAAGCCAAGGCAAGCCAAGATACGCAAGACCAATTAACCTATGAACCAGGTGAGTTGATACTTTGATCATGCTAAATCTATATTTTATGTGACTTATTTCTGTTTAAATTATTAAATTGCATGCTATTAATTACTATGAAAATTATATTCGCTTTAGGAATTTAGATACATGCCTATAATACATTGTGATTCTATTATACTCTATTCCTTGAAATAATTGAACACTTAACTCTTGTCACCCAAGAAACTATATTGGTAACATTAGCTATAAGTCATATTTAAAGATCCATGCTTAGTCCTGCTTAGAAACTCAAGATCATTAATTTGACATGGCATCATTTTAACAAGAAAAATTGATTTGGGTAGTCATTGGTGAAAATTGACTGGTATGTTGTACATGGTTATTTTATGCTTCCAAAAACCCCAACTTGCTTAAATGTTTGGACAGATGGTATGGGGAGGTTGGTGTAGTGGATGCACGAGAGTGTTGGATTGTGTTAGAATAACCCAGATAACTCTAATCTTGTATGACATCCCAGTGTAAAACAGTGTAACCACATGTTTATAATGGGTATGATCTGGCTAACTAATTCACATCGACCTAGTGCAGGTTGCGCCATTGGTGTGAACATATGCAAAGAGGATGCTCCTTTGACGTGATGGCACAAGAGGTGGCTTCTGGAGGGATGGTAGTATCCCACAGCGGTGGAAACTTTAGCGGGTGTGGCCTCGCTAAGAAGGTGTATTGTAAAGGTTTTGTGGTGACCTTCTTGATCTGCATGTCTAAGGAAGCATGTGGAATATAACAAATTGATTGTCTCTTGTGGGTAAAGTGTGCAACCTCTGTAGAGCGAGAAATATTCGAACAGCCATGCCCACAGTCATGGGCAAGCATTGGGAACCTGCGAGAGTTAGTTCTATTTATAAAACAAACTTAGTGGTCGATATAAAACTAGTTTGTGTTGCCTTGGGCGGTCAGTCCGAGTGATGATAATAGGCGAGTGTAACGTTGAGGAACTAGCATTGGATGCAAGAACCATGTAACAATTAATGGATCCTACATTATTAATTATATATAACTCTCTCTTTCTCTCTCTCTCTATATATATTGTAATCTTTTACGCATTCTGCAAAATCAATTTCAGTTAAAACTGCTAAGTCATAGGGATTTCTATTATTTGTAATTGTCAACTAAGGCATTTAGCAAAAAGAACCCTAGCCAACCTTGCTCAGCTACTCAGCCTTGAATATATAATAATGCATTTTAAGTTTTTGGCTCATGGAGAATGATTGATTGTTCTCACCCTCGCTCACCCAATTAACTCAGAAGTAGAGGAGCAAGAACTCTACGCACACCACGATGCTCTAGGACCAGATGGTGAAGAAAATGGAGGGAACTAGGGAAATAGTTAGCATGATAGCTTTTGCCCCCAGTCACTTGCCTATGTGAGGATATGGCCTTACTTTCAGTAATTAATCTCATTTCCGATTTCACATTGTAAATATTTGACCTAAGCGGTCTTTATGTAAAAATTGCCCAATATGGTATATGTTAACTCTGATGTGTAATATTATGGTTCCCCTATATGACATGATTTAGTAATGTATCTGTGAACACTATCTGCTGATACACGGAATAGTGCAGTGGAATCACAGAGGATTCTGAATTATAAAATCCAGATTCGACATATATACAATTACTTAACTATATATTAAGGCTAAGGACTACTAGAGTGAGGGGAATGATTGGTCCCATTGTAAAATCCTATAGTGAACCCAGCTATTAACTTGCTATTACCCAACACCGCATTTTCACATAGGTTTCTTTACCTACTAGGAAAAAATGCACGATGATCAATTTTCTTTTTTTTTCCAAATTTCTCAGCTGCTTCAGCTTCCAAGAGTTCATTCTCTCTTGTGCAAACTTTGATTGAGCCCATTCAAGTCTTTAAATTCATCTAGATTGAAGCTCTATGTTGTGGTGAATTTTATTTAATTTTTTTGTAGTTTGTTTGTTCTCTATTTTGGTATTATTTTTCTCTCTTTTGATGCATCGAAATCGTTCATTGAATGAGGAGAAGTAGTTCAAGTTCAAGACTTTATCAAAGGTCAAGAATCAGTAGGACTAGGGTAAGGTAAGTTGTGCCATCTTGATCATGTTGAATCTAGTCTTTATAAAATTATTTTGTATTTTAATTATTGTGCATTGCTATTTATTAAATTACCTAGGAGATAGTTATTGTCCCAATTTCTATTTATCAACCTAGTCATTTGTATGGTATGATCCATTGTCACCCTAGGATGGTTATACTAGTTGGTCATTAATATAGCACCAACATGGGTTCGTTAGATTGTTTAGCCATGCTAGGACTTATATAACATTGTTTTGGAATCAAATCAAATTTGAATAATGATATATGGAATTGCTTTGTGAATATATATGTGCACTATATGTTATCTATGATGGCATATGATGCACTTTAAATTAACTGGTGGATAAATGGTTTTGACTGGAGCTATTGGAATAACTGCGTGCTTATGTTATGTGGAAAGTTGGTGAATTGTTGAATAGTTAGAGAATTTGGATAGCGTCGCCTTGGTCAGTTTATGACTTAATTTTCTACACCATTGAACTAAGCCACAATCATACAACTACATGCCTGAAATGGGATGGGCCTAGCTCAATAAGTTACTGAGCTTGGGTATTGACTCCTCAGGTTGTAGGATAGACTTGGTGAAGGGTGGATGGTGTGATTTGTTGTGGCAGAGGTCGTATCATATGGACGGGGTGATCCCCTTTCTGCCCCATTAGCACTGTGTAAGGGGGTGTGGGTGGAGAGGATTAGGATCATCCAGAGGAGTCAGTACCAGGGTGAAGTTTTTGAAAGGTTTTATTATAATTCTCTTTGTTGGCACACCTAAGAAAGCTGTTGTTGCGCAGACATTATAAGTTGATCATATTGTGTGAGAAAAGTTATACAACCTCTCCAGAGTGTTAAGTTAATCTATTTGAATAGCCATGTCTGTTGTCATGGACATGCTCAAGGATTTCACACAAGGGTTAGATTTTCATAAATAAAACTAGGAAGGAAAGGTTATGTGAAATTGATGGATGAGCTATTTGGGATCCTGTTACCTGTTATCTATTTATTACTATTTTCATAGTTACGCTTTCAATCTATTTATTGTATTTACAAGTCAAAATAGCTTTCTGCAAAACAAGCCATAATAGCCAATCCCTTGTATTAAACCTTGCATCTATATATTGTATGCTGTCTGCACTACTTGTTGAGTAGTCCATGTGCTCACCCTTGCTATATATGAAAAATCTACTCAGTTATTGAAGATGCCATTTATACTTTGCTGTTCAATGAAGACTACAACGTCAAGGATCGAGAAGAACTAGGTTGTGCTATCTCAGTCGATTGTCTATGGGCATATGGATGGGCTACACATGAAGATTATTTTATTCTTTCTGCTATAGTTTAATTGAGTTATTTAGCCATTGATGCTATTAATTGCAAACTTTGACCCTAAGGTTGCTACTCTAATAATAAAGGTATTTGTTTATTTCTTAGTTATTCATGTGTGTGGAATGATATTTCATCTATGTTACCACTGTGCGTACTAGCATGATCCTAGACTAGTGCAGGTATGCATAGAAGGTTTGAATTTGCATATTCAGGTCTCGACAGTAAAGAAGAGTGGGTATAGTTCTTGTGTCACCCTAGCTAAGGAAAATGACTACCTCAAAAAAACCTTAGAGCGATTCTCTAGTAGTAAAAAGAACATCAACACGATCCTAGACTAGTCTAAGGTGAGTATCAAGAATAGAGGTCTAGGTTTCAACGCCTTAGAGTATTCCAAAAAAATCCCACTTGAGTTAGTGAGTGTTCTAAAGAGTGGCTTATTTGAGTCAGCGACTAAACCAAGCAAGACTGCCTTCATGTCTACTGGCTTTGCACAGTCCATCTCTTGTGCAGTGGGTGCTTCTTCTTCTTCAACAGGTCAGACTCCTCATCGAGCCAAGTACCATTGCACCTAATATGAGAGGATGGCCACCTGTTTCAGTTCTACTTCAGGTGAGACAAACAAGAGAAGAAGGATAGAGAGAGACCCTTGAGAGCTAGATGAGTGCCTATAGCCCATAGTGTCCCTAGAGCTAGCTTTAGGTCTAGATTTGTTGAGGGCTTCTTTGATGGCTTTAGGTCTACATCTCGTCCAAACATTGGTTACCATGGGGGTAGGGTAAATCCACAAGTGCCTACCAGACAGGGTCAGCACAATGCTTTAGTTAGACCTAGGTGAGAGTTAAGGGGAAGTCTAGGTAGAGCTCGTGTGGGGGTGTGTTTTCATGGCGTCCATGCTTTGTCTCATTCTACATCATCTTTAGCTCAAGCTTCTACTGGTTTTGCTTCTACTCTTCATGTGTCTTGGTACTGGATTTCCAATCTTTTATTACTAACCCGATTAGTAAGACCACGAGCTTTTGGTTTCTGCGATGTAGGTCAGATAGAGGAGGAAGGAGAACATACGGCTAATGGACTTTGGATGTTCTCAACACATCACCAAAAATTCAAGATGATTTTCCTGCCTTACCCGAGCATCTAACGATGAGTTGATCATGTTCAGGGCTGCTTCTACCGGGACTATGATGGCCAATGGCATAATCCATGTCAATGACAGCTTCATACTCAAAGATGTAGCCTTGGTAAGAAATCTTTAAGTATAATTTACTTTTAGTCTTGCAATTAATTGATAATGGTCTCTAAGTGAGCTTTAGAAAGAGTGCTTGTAGATTTCTAGATCAGTCTGGGATCTAGTCTTTGGGATTTCTTGTGTTGGGAGATTTTTTAGTACTGATTTTGCCGAGTCTCCTCTTTTGGGCTTAGGTGGCTTGTTGCTTTAGAGTGTAGAGATTTGATTTTCTAGCAATGTAGGCATCGACACATTGGTTTTGATCACTGGCAACGTGGTATGGATCTGATTAGGGTATTACCTAAACTCGAAAGGATTTACTTTGCTCTCCCTATAAGCATGGTAAGATGATTGCTACTTCACATCCACCTCTTACCATGGTCATAATAGATGACCCAGGATAGCTCTTATGCACGGATATTGTAGGTCCTTTTAGAATTCAGTCAGTAGGAGGAAAGTGGAATATATTAGTCATTATTGATGATTAGTACATATACTCTTGAGTTTATGTCATGGCATCTAAGGATGAGGCATTTGATCATTTTAGAGAGTTACCCCTTAGGCTATCAATTGATCTTCTAGGAGCCTTAGGGTTATTAGGAGTGACAATGAGACTGAATTTAAGAACCCTTCTTTCTCTTCCTTCTATGTTGAACATGGTCTACAACATCAATTCTCCTTTCCTAGAGTTCCTCAGCAAAATGTAGTTAAGAAGAAGAACATGACTTCAGTTGAGATGGCTAGGGCTATGTTAGATGAGCATGTCACTCCTAGGAGGTATTGAGCCGAGGCCATTTTCACTACTGTTATATGTCTAATAGGATATGCTTGAGAGCCTCATTGCACAAGGCTTCTTAGGAGTTTAGATTTGATCGTAGACCTAGTATGTCTCACTTTAGAGTCTTCGATTGTAAGTGCTTCATTCTTAAACATGGCAACCTTAATAAGTTTGAGTCTATGTCTTTAGATAGGATCTTTCAAGGCTACCCTGCTCATTCTCGAGGCTATCATGTGCTTAATCTTGATACTAACAAAATTGTGGAGACCTACTGGTTATTTTTGATGAGGCTTGTCCAAGGACTAGACCAGACATTGCAGGTACACATGTTTAGAGAGATTCAGAGAGCATCTTCCTTGAGGAGTGCAATGAGGTTGTTGATCTACTTTCTCTTCAGCCAGCTGAAGCACCTGCTTCATCTACCTCACCTTCAGTTGGATAGCCTGCTCCCACTTCTTCCTCAACATCATGTGGCTCTGCTCCAATCTCTAGATTAGATCATTGGAGGTCTTCATGAGCAGTTACTCGCTCTAGACGAAGCAAGGTACATTTGTGCATTAAGCCAATTATACCAAGGATCTGCTTTGATACTTCGACATGGGAAGTAGCAAGCCAATCTTCACCCAGATGGCTTCTACGTCAAGGTTGGACATACACTTCTCAGTATGTTTGTGCACTCAATTTCAAGCTTCCCCTCGCGCATCTCACTGTCAAGTGGTGAAGCACATCTTCATATATCATCAGTCCACCCTTGAGTTCAAGCTTTGGTAATTTTCTTTTTCCTATCTCTCCCTTCGTGCTTTCTCATATATAGATTTTATGGGTTGTAGGATAGATAGAAAGAGTACCTTAGGCACCTGACATTTCCTGGCACTTCTCTCGTCTACTGGTCTTCTAGAAAGCAGTCTTCTGTTGCATAGTCCATAGCTGAGGTTGAGTATGTAGCTGCTGCCAGTAGTTGCTCTCAGATTCTTTGGATCTCATATACTCTCAAGGACTTTGGCTTATATTTAAATAGTGCCCCACTCTTCTGTGATAACACTAGTGTCATTAATATAGCTAAAACCCAGTGCACCATTCTAGGACTAAGAACATAGACATCAGGCATCCCTTCCTTAGAGATCATGTGGAGAAGGGGGATGTTGTCCTGGACTTTGTTGAGTTTGAACTCCAGGTTGCTGATGTTTTTCACAAAACCCTTGGATTATTCTCATTTTGCCTTCTTGCATGGAGAGTTCGGGGTTATGCATCCTATGAGGCTAATTTGAGGGGGACTTCGCTTCATTTGCATGCATTTATAATATATTGCATATTTACCTTCTATTCTTGCATTGCAATATAATTTGGAGCTTTGTTTATTATCCATGCTTATTCCCTGTATTTAGTCATGCTTGCTTTATTGAGCTTTCTTTATCATGTGCTTATACGTGTAGCTTAGCTTGTGCCATGACTAGTTCATTTAAAATTATGCAACTTCAACTAAATTTTTTTAGGTTGGATCTTTTGAAGAGTATAACTTTAGTGATTATTTTCTAATTTCTACCATAGCAAATCACTTAGTTGAGTTTTGAGTTTGAGTCTAGCTTGAGTATAGCATTTTAGTTCTATTGTAAAGCATTTATTAGGGCATGAACTCAGGGGGAGTTATATATGACCAAGACCATTTTCTTAAGCTCTCTACTTGATATGTTCAACAATGGCTTGAGATCAATTAAATTGACTGAATGAAATTAATCCGAATTGGTTGAATCTCAGGAGGCAGTTGTAGATGACTCTTTGTCTAGGGCTTGCTTTATTGAGACTGACCACACAAATTTAAGTTATAGTTTGGACTGAAGCTTGGGAGGTAATTGTAGATGGCTTCTAGTTTTGGACTTGCTCTACTAAGATAAGTCAATGATCTAGTCAACTGCAATGTTCAAATTGTCTTTTAGCTTAAGTGGGTCATTTTGCAGCTCTTTAGCATATTTCTTGCATGACTTAGTTTCTTAGCTCATTTTGTACTTTGCCTTGTCATGACTCAAATTAGGATCTCTCTAGCTATTATGATTCTATAAGCTAATTAGCATGGCTTCGTGAAATACCTTTTATTTGACTTGGATAATTTTCAAAGCTCCTAATCCAACCAAAATATGAAAATTATCAGAAATAGTCATGTTTGCCTCTTAATTTTCATTAACTACTTTCTTTCTTTACTTTATGAATTCATTGTCAAAGAGGGAGAAATTGTGGCAAAAATGCATGAATTGGGCTAAGGGGGGAAAATGAGGAAGTTTTGGATTTTTGATCTTTATTGCTATAGCTTGATTTTCTTAGCCTATTCTCACGATTATCAAGGTCAAAATGAACAATTATTCTTTCATATTGATCTACAGTGCGAATTTCCTAAGTTTAAATGGCTTTGAAGTGCTTATGTTGAAAACTGATCTTGCTAGTTTCTTCACTCCATTTTCTAGCTCACTTGGTCATTTTCGACATCTATTCACTTATTGAGGCAAGTTGAGTTCTCTTTTGCAAAATTCTCTTTAACATTCTAAAACTAAATCAACTTTGCATTTTCTAGAGAATTACCAATGTATTCATCAAGGGGGAGATTGAGAGACATTTACAAGGTCTAGTATGTGTTTGTGATGAACAACTAGCACTTTAGTTTATTTGAATTTGGATTCTGCAAAAGTTTCAAAAAATTTAGTTTTTAGTTTGTGCTGTCAGGGTTCAGTTGATCTGATTACCATGGGGCTGACGGTTTGATTGGCCATTGGACGACGGTTGATTGCCATGGAACAAGCAATCAGACCGGCCATGGGCCTTTGAGAAATTGAATACCAAACACTTGTGTAGGCTTGTTTGGGGATGAGCTTGTACTTGGTGCCACCAGGATTGGAAACTGAAGATGAAATTAGATAGAGTTTAACTGAAATTCTAGGGATGGTGTTTTTTGGTGCAGTTAAGCAGTCAGATCGGCTATTGTCGGTGGTCTGACTAGGGTAGTCTGATTAATATGGTGTCAATGGTCAGATTGGCCCCAGTGGTCTGACTAGCCTAGTAATGGTGGTTAGATCAGCTGTTGGTGAATTGTTTTGGTCAAGTTAAGATTAGTGTGATTGAGTGTGTGCATAGCATGGGTGTCATGGATTGGTTGTTTTGTGTTACATGATACATGGTTTTGAGTAACTTGAGTCAAGTGCATGGAACTTGTGTTTGAGATGGTGCTTGATCTTTGGTTGTGTAGGTGGCTTGAAGAACGTTAGTGGTTGACGGTAATGGACCAAGACTAGGTGGAGGAGCTTCCGAGTAGTCGTGTAAGTCCTAGTGAGGCTATGTGGATCAAGTGGGAAACACAAAGAAGACAATGACTGTGAAGAGGTGAGTTGGTGCATGTGGTACGCCAAGTGATGAAGCTAATGCATATAAAGATGGTTCGAGGGAGTCCGAATGCATGAAGGCACTACGGGCTGTGTGTTAAAGCATATAGAGATGCTTTGAGATGAAGGTGAAGACAGAGTCAAGGAAAGGTGCATAGAAGCTTCGTCGAGGGTATGTTGGTAGTTGGCCAATATGGGTTGGTGCCTTGATCAAAATCACCATGCGGAGAGGCGCAAATGAGAAGTGGTTTAGGTCAAGAAGAGCTAGAATCAAGAAGAGTTAGTGGGTTGAGTCTTGTAAGCGCTTTGAAAAGCATGCATAAGTATGTAAAACCCATGTTAGTGGGTTTGATGGGTTTCCCTGGTAGGCTTAATAGGTTAGACCCATTAAGGTTGTTACTGATTATTAAAGGAGAGGACAGGAGGTGGTGGAGGGTAAGGATTCTAGGTTTTTTTGTTACACCACCTTATATCCCTCCATGGTTGTGAGCGAGAGAACTTGAGAGAGGAAAGAGTGGTACTTTGGTTGCACCTTGTAATCATACATGAATATGTAAACCTCATCCTCTACTGAAATAGATCAAACCTTTGTTTTAATCATGTCCTTGTTTGCGTTCTTGTTTGGTTTTGCTTTTTTTTCTAGCTAGAATTGTGATTTTGGATTCATGAGAGTTCTAGCTTGATCTCTTGCTTAAATTACCTTACTAGGACATATGAGAATATATCTGGAAGTTCTCATGCCTTAGATCCTTATGAGGATGAAGTAATTTAAGTTTTAGGGTTTTTGGTGTCCTTGTGAACTAGATTCGATTCTATGTAATTTGGTGAACTCAAGCCTAAGAACCTTGTGATTCTTGATTGGTTTAGGTTCCTATTGCCTTGAACAAGTCTCATACAAAGCTTGAAAGTGTTTGGATGAGAATTAAGTAACTTCTTGAGATTTGAGCTTTTGTCCTAAGCTGTTTTCAGGTCTAGGAATAGGAGACCGGTTAGACTAATCCCAGACCAGTGGTCAAACTAATCTGTCGGTTAGACTGGTCGTAGGCTAGCAGTACTCAATGGTGGTCTGACTAGCCATGTGTACTAGGGTGCTATTTTTGTTGGCTCTTGTCTCTAGCTTTGTTTTGATTAACCTAGTTGGTGTGATTTGAACTTAGTGACTATCATAGTCACTTGAGGGAAGATTTTGAATACTTAAGGGGAACAAATCTTGGGAATTATTCACCCTCTCTCATTACCGGTATTGGTCCTACAGCAAGAGACTACTGATGAGAAGAAACTTGATATGTAGAACATTTGCTTACTCTTGCCCTCATGCCAAGCACAAGCAGGGATAGGTTCTTAGAAACTCACTGAGTGCAATTGTGATGTCCACCATGGACTTTTTTTGATAAAATTAATCATCCTACATTTACCTTTCAACCTAAGAACTTATTTCCAAGAACTGCAGTTGAATTAAATTAGGATCTATGTAGTTTTTTTCTATGAAAATGAACAAATACCTTTCAACGATCTTTTTTTGTAGGCACATATTTTGAACTACTCTATCCTATGCAATGATTAATTCTAGCATGTTCCATGCGTTGGTCATCGACCACTTCACATTGTAAATAACTATAATGTGTTGGAAATTGGCCCATGAGTTGAGATGAATTTCCTTTAGAAATTCCAAAGCATGTATGGTTAAGTACCATACTGTCTGGCCAAGTGGAGGGAAGGAAATTTATAAGGTGGAGTTTTTACCACTCCTTAAAACATGTGACACATAGAATGGGGATGGCATGAAGAAGACTTTAGCTAAAAACACACGTGTGCATGCATGCACATGCATGTATTTACATATTTTTGTGTGGAAAATCACGTGATTTGTGACTTGCGACATGCAACTGCACCGCGACATGATGCACCACTTAGCAGACCAAGTTCACATTTTCTTTTGCTAACCATGCATTTCTCTCTTCTTTTTGAACTATCTAGGAGCTGATAAACACAATATAAATATCATTATGCGGTTTGATAAGGCAATTACCAGTGAGTTAATTCTATTTAATCAGTAGCTACTACTGAGTGATTACAGTGCCCTTAAAAGGGCCTGGAGATGTCTAGGAAATATATAGAATTCCCCCACTATTCTTCCATCTCCTCTTTAGATAGTTGTGTTGTAGTATCAAGCTACTCAACCACGCCGACCTTTCTTCTCAGTGTGCACCTGGAAGGGAGGAGAGCAGGATCTCTGAACCGTTGCCGCAGAGAGAACATGCATGAGGCCGCAATAAGGTTTCTAGGTAGCGCTACCTACACGACTGCTTGGCTTCTTTCTCGATGTCGACTACTTCCCCGACTGCTCATTTCTACGTGGTTCTCCTAGTGTATTTTTTGAAGTACAATGAATTGTTTGTTGTTTGTTTCGTTTATTACATCATTTGTCTTTTGTTGCACCTATCTTCTAGTAAAATTTGGAATTAAAATATTGCTTACATTTCAAATAATCTAGAAACCTTATTATGAACTTTTATGCAATTCAATAATGGTTGGTGCTTCGGATGCAATGAAACCGAATAGGTTTTTTGGTCAGAACTTTCGTAGATGGTAGACTAGAGCCAAGTAGAGATAGTGAATAGCCAAAGAAGAAGGCTATCAACGGGATCATAGATGAGACCTTGATTTAGGAGGGTACAGTAATTCACCTGTTGTCTTTTCAGGATGTCAATCCTGATTGGTGGGTTGATACTTGTGTTAATGTTTACGTATGTTTTGATATTTTCTTATTTTCTTCTTAGCAGGTAGTAGGGGTTTCCTCCATCCTAATGGAAAATGGGTCACATGCTTCTATTTTTGGTGTTGGTATGGTGGATCTGAAACTTACTTTAGGAAGATTGTCCACTTGGAGAATGTGCAACATATTCTAACAATAAATAAGAACCTTATTAGTGGTTATCTCTTATACAGAGATGGTTATAAGATAGTATTTGAGTCAAATAAAGTTGTAATATCTATGTTTGGAAATTTTATTGGTAAAGGCTATGAGAGCGGAGGCTTATTCCACCTTAATACTTTAGAGTCTTGTTATAATCTGAATGTTGCAACTGGTTAAAATAAACGCGAGGACAATATTTGGCATTCTCAATTTTGCCATATTAGTTTTAATAGTATTGCTAGAATGTCCATATTAGATTTAATTCTAAAATATGAAATTGTCAAAGGATCAAAGTGTCAATCATGTCAGCAATCAAAATGACCTCAAAAAGCCTTTAGATCTTATTCATTCAGATTTATGTGAAATGAATGGAATGTTGATGAAATGAGGCAAAAGATATTTTCTAACTATTATTGATGATGCAACACACTACTGTTATGTGTATTTGCTAAAACTAAGGATGAAGCTTTAAACTAATTTAAGACTTATAAAGTTGAGGTTGATAATAAACTAGAAAAGAAAATAAAAAGATTGAGGTCTGATTGTGGAGCATGCTTCTCTCAATTTTGTTTTGACTATGGAATAGTTCATGAATTTACACCACCATATTCGCCCCAATCAAACGGGGTAGCTGAGTGGAAAAATTGGATACTAACAGACTTGGTTAATGTAATGTTAAACTTCCATCCTAAACAGAGTAATTACTAAAAGAGTGAGATTACTCCATATGAGGGATGAAAGGGGAGAAAACCTAATGTCAATTTTCTGCGAACTTAGGGGTGTTTGATAAATGTGAATATACTATTGCAGGAAAAGATAAAACTTGGACCAAAAACAGTTGACTATGTTTTTCCAGAATATGCTCATCATAGCACAACTTATAGTTTTTTAGTAATTAAATCAAAAACTCTTGAGATTATTGTTAATACAATAATGGAGTCTAGAGATACTTTCTTCTTTGAGAATATTTATCCTATGAGAGCTGCAGGCAGTACTTCATAAACCAAGAATATTCAAACTGAAGATATTGAAAGTAAGAATAATTAAAATTTTGAACTTTTCACCGTTTCTGAACCAATAAGTATATCCCTGAGAATGATAACAAGCTAGTCGCAGAGGCTCCTTGTAGGAGCAAGAGACAAAAGGTTGAGAAAACCTTCGGTGACAACATATTTTTGTGTGAAAAATTGTATGACTTGTGAATTATGACATGCGATCGTGCCATGACGTGGTGCATCACTTGGCAGACCAAGTCCATATTTTCTTTTGCGAACCCTTTATTTCTCTCTCCTTTTTGAACTGTCTAGGAGCTAATAAATTCAACATAAATATCATTATGTGGTTTGATGAGGCAGTTATCAATGAGTTAGTTATGTTTAATCACGACAACTATTAGTGAGTGATTGCAATGCCCTTAAAAGGGCTTGGAGATGTCTAGGAAAAATATAGAATTCCTTCTTCATTCTTCCATCTCCTCCCTAGATAACTGTGCTATAGTATCAAGCTACTCAACTATGCTAGTCTTTCTTCTCGATGTCCACAGAGAAGGGAGGAGAGCGCGATCTCCAAGCTATTGCCGCTGAGAGAATATGAACGGGGCAGCAATAAGATTTCTGGACAGCGCTACCTACATGACCGGTTGGCTTTTTCCTCGATGTCGACTACTTCCACGACTACTCATTTCTATGCTACTTTCTTTTTCTCTATTAACCCCACTGTAAGTCGTTCGCGTGATCAATCAACACTGTTATAATATTATTCTTGTGTATTTTCTGAAGTACAATGAGTTGCATGTATTAGTTTCTTTTTTCGCATCATTTATTTTTTATTGTATCTGTTTCTTAGTAAAATTTAGAATTAAAATATTGTTCATATTTCAAACATAACATAGCAATGAATCATTTGGTCATGATGAGAGTTTATTAGTGTGAACCAAGTTTGTGCGTGACAGCCATGACATCACATAGGAACAGGACCACAGGCAGACACGCACAAGGCGCAGCCGCGCGCCCAACATGCATGGACTGCAAACACGCCAAACCATAACATCCAAAACAACGCCTTTTCGAGCTGTAAACACGCACAAAACTCCCAACAACCATATTGGACAGGACGCTGTGAGGGGAGAGACAAAGTCACAAAAATCTTATCCATTAGTATATAGTCCAAAGTCTAATTAAAGTAGTCTGCATGATAGTATCGTCTTTTTCATGTACGCACGAGTGCACACACGCTGGTGATCATGCATGATGTGGCTAACAATAGCGCCGGAAGTGGGTGTGGCTGCTTAGTATTTTAGGAATTGTTTCTTTTGGAGAGTAGCCCTAGCCTATATAATCTATACTGATAAGTCTGATAGTGCATGGTCGATCTCCTTCTGGCTGCCAGTCAGATGAAATGCCATGATCGAGCACCATGCATGCACCATCCGCCACTACAACCTCTCCACTGCAACATATATAATGGAGCTAGAGCCTGCTTCTGAAACTTTTTCTTTGGTTTGTTAGGTTGGTTGGTCGTCGATTTCTTCCCCTTCTTTCTTGTTTACCTTTGTTCATTACCACCATTGCCTCTGGTGCTTCTACTGCTTTGCGTGTCTTTTGAATGGGCACTGCTTTGCATGTTACACGCTGTTATTTTTTTATATATCGGTGCCCATGGATTCAACTCATCTACAGTGCTACATTTTAGGGTGAAAATTGTGGACATGTGGGGTCTCCCTAGAAGAGTGGAAAAGGCCACCGAATCCATCAACCACCACAACCCTATACACCATGGTCGTCTAATCGAGACGACCCTATACACCATGGTGTTTGAGTGATCAAAATTGATTGTTTAATTGGATAGTCAAGGGACATGTTTGGGTTTGAGGACAATGCCTGTAATAAATGTTTTTCCCAGTTAAATGCATGTCCATTTCCCTTCACATATGGCATAATTGAGATTTGAAAGATCATCAATTTGAAGTACTCATGGTTGGGGAGTGCTGCTTCTGTGTTCCAAAAAACAGAACTACAAACATAGCTCTTAAATCACATATAGTTACTTAGGATTGATGCAACTTGGAAACATGACTTTATCATAGTTGTGCACTTTTCTTTTGCAGAGAACAAAAATACTATCCTAGCTACTACAAGGAAAAGCACCATTTGCAACAATTTAAATCATTGCATTAGGTTAAAAATTGTTTCGATAGTTACATATTGCAATGAAAAGAAATTTGTTGCCAAATGTTGCAATAAAAGGGGAAAATTGAATATATAGGACCAAATTGAGAGTGGTTTGATAAAATAGGATCAAGTTTGTTGTCCTTGTAAATATAGGACTGAGTTGAGTATCTTCTTGCAAATATGTTATTTTTCCTATTTTAATTTCATTTTCAGTTTCCAGCCCACTTTTCCCTATACGAAATGACTCTTTTGCCCCTGTATGTACTGTGTGCTGATTAAATCGCTCTTGACGATTTTACCGTGCTGAGATTCAAGAGTCAGGACGCATTTGAAACTCGCGAACAGTGCATCGTCTGTCCATGTGCGACTATAAAAGGCACGGACGCTTTAGATCGCGTATGAGAATTTTGCCTGCACCTAAGCTGCGAAAACTGGGAGAGGCCATGTGTTGCACTAGTACACAAAAGCTGACAGAAAGGAGTTTATTTTTTGATGAAATGATTTTGGAACGTTTTGTGAGAAAGAAAGGAGATAATGTTTAGTTGGCCCTTTTCCCCCTTCTTTTAAGCAAACAGGCCCACCAGCTGAGCCCAACCAGAGGCAAAAGAGTCATTTCACATAGGAAAAAATGGGTTGGAAACTGAAAATGAAATTAAAATGGAAAAAATACCATATTTGCAAGAAGGTGCTCAACTCAGTCCTATATTTACAAGGACAACAAACTTAATCCTATTTTATCAAACCACTCTCAACTTGACCCTATATATTCAATTTTCCCCAATAAAAGCCATAGTAATAGGATATTGCCATGCAGTATCAACTTATTGTAACGACCATAGTTGTTACAAGAACTCCATAATACGAAAAAAAAAGGTCTATCTCTCACACACACACGCAACACAAAATTGACAGCAACAAATGGGAAAAAAAGTTTCATGAACCGTTTGCCATTGCAATCTAAAAAAAGTTTAAGTAGCAAGAACGTAGGAAGGGTGGTTTTACGAGCTAGCTTAGTCAGCCTCTGTTGAAATTTTAGGATAATATATGCATATTAGAAATGTGAGAATTTGAATGTGAACATAGCAAAGAATTACGGAAAGGATTACTGGATTAGATCCATGCCAAATTAATTAATTAGATATCATCATCTTTTAGTGTGTAGATAAAGTAGGGGCGGATCTGAGATTAGGCTATGATGCGGGAATTAGATCACGAACAACTTTCCACCTAGTCAGATTTTGACTTATTAAAATGTCGTTGCATAGTAGGTCCCACATTTGGTCAACAACAGAGGTTGGGATCACGCAACCTTCTCATCAAAATAATTAATTTACAGTGTGCATCACTACTATTCCAAGACTTTAGATCTAAAAATGGATGCTCGTGATCACTTTTTTTTTGCATGTGAGAGATTGAGAAATTGATGTTTTAGTTTCTTGCGAGCAATCAACAACTTCTGGTCATCAGCAGATCATCTTGATTCTTAATCACTCATTTTCGATACAACCGGTCTCATGTGGTTAATCCACATGAATTTTGATCATCAGCGGATCATAAATAGAGAGGGTTCAAGGAAACCACTAGCCTTATGAGTATAGGAATAGTTGGAAAATAATCAAGAAAATGCAAATTGGCAGTCTAGGATTAATTTGACCCAGCAAATCGGTGAGGGTTTGGCCATTTCTATAGAAAAAATTCTAACTTCACCCCTGAGCCAGATGTATGCATAACGGTCCTGGTGATAGCAAGGGTGTGGCGCTGATAACGCAACGCTGATGAATTGATGATGATATTCTTCGATAACCACACAAGTACTGGACTCCTAAAGAGACCTAGTGCAACGCAAACATATTATCTCCACTAATTGTCTTGGCACTGTATTGTTCACTGTACACGAACATGTTTTGCAATGTAGCAGTTGGTCTACGCCTTTCGCAAGATAGTGAAATATGTTAGGACATCAAACTACTGTACATATCACGAAATTTGCCATGTTAGTTAGGTAGTATGAGATCTTCACTAGCATGTCAAATTATCACTCAGGGTTATATTATACCTGTAATATCCCTAAAATTTTAATTGTGAATTAATTAAATTAATTATATACTTCGTGCAATTTGGGCCTAATATGATATTAGTAGGATAATTATTTATGACCTTAACCCTAATTAATTAGTATGCGACATCAAGTATCTAACAATTATGACTAAAATAAAAATAATATTAATATTAATATTAATATTTTCTGGTGTGTTTGGGTTCTTGGGTTGCGAGTTGTGCTTGTTTGAATACTAGGACAATAATATCGGTAAATTGAGGAAAAGGGAGAGATGCGTGTTTAAGCGTAGAAGCACGTAATCTTAGTTGCATGTTATGAATGTGTACTGAGGTCAGGTACCATGATTGTTCTTAGGTTCTAATGCTTCGTTTCAGTGGTTGATTACCTATCATCATGTCTTCCTTCATGTTTAAGGTAAGTGTGTGGTAGAATGGTACACGAGTGGATTGTTCTTGTTATTTATGTTAAATAAATACTTGACATGATGATTCACCTGTTTTATACTTGCTTCGTATTATGCTCACATGTCTATGGTTAAATGATGATGATGATGATGATGGTTAAATGATGATAATATTGAATGGTTATTGTTGATAAATGATTAATGAATAAAACAATTATCGCATTATATATTGAGCATTCATGTTTGCAAAGAATGTAATCTGTGTGGCCCTCTAGAGCCTACTTTATGTGGATGACCCACAGGAGAGGGCAGAGAAATATCTACTTTGATAGACACTATACGGGAGTGGAGAAAGATCTACTTCGGTAGTCACTCCATAGGAATTGAGAAAGACCTATTTCGGTAGGCATCATACAGGAGTAGAGTTGAGAATCCTATATGAAAAAGGATAGAGAAAGAGTGATTCATCGATGGATGAACACCTCGCTATACCAATATAAGGAAAGAGAAGTTGAGATATGTGCATTGCATTCATGAAATGATAAATGAAATGTTGAGAAGTGTATATGGTATTAATGAGAAGAAATATGTGAAATTGGAGAAGTTGTGAATTGGCATGAATATTTGGTACCATGTTTTAATCATTTATTATTCTATTATGTACTTGCTAAGTCATGGACTCACCCTTGATTTTGTTGTTGTATTCATGTGATCGTTGAGTGCGACATGCATGAGCATGAAGTAGCACATGATTGATCTTACACTATCATAGTTCCTTTTATTACTTAGTGTCTAATCATTCACTATTCGAAATAAATAATACTATTCATATCACCTTAGTTTGAATAATGATTTTTTTAGAACATAATGATATTATATTGTTACTACATGTTGAAGTTCCTTTGATTAGACATAAAGTCAATTTGTTTAATTTAATATTATTTAACATTCTTATCTTGTGATTATATTTGTGTTATGTAATCGTCTTGTGGAATTTATGGTTGAAGTATAGTTGATGGTAATATATGTATAAGGTTAAACTTGGTAAGGAATTGTAGTTATTGATAATGTTCAGGGCACTTGCTAAGCCGAGGTGTTATAGTGCCTTCACTCTGTGGGAGATGCTTACGGACCAGAAGATGATTCATCACCATCGTTTTGTTCGAAATGGAATCAAGACCGTGGTTGGGTGGATACATACATTACAATCACCTGGTGTAACATAGCTCTACCATTCCTTGATGATATACTCGTTCCACTCTGATGCAGTTTTAGCTCTACATAGACCAGAAATAAGTAAATTAATGACTTGTTTTTAACATATACTGCACTAATTAGTTGTATATTGATCTCTCCAACAGCACTATTGATAAGCAATTAACAAAGTTGTTTGGAGGGAAAATTTGTCTAAGAAAACAATAAATATTTGTAAACAAGAACCAAATTACTGAAACAATCTCGAATTATACTAGAGGTGGTAATTTTGAACTATTGTAATCGCAATAATCAACGAAGTAATACCACCTAATTGGTCTGGTTGGTCCTAGAAAATGATAGACATATGCACTAGGATATGTCCGGTAGTGGCTGAAAGTAACATGCCTTGTTTTTTTTTCTCTAAATTCTGTGCAATGACAATGATGACTCCTTTTATACTATTGTTTTATTCTAAATGATTTTACATATTTTTTATGTTTTTGAAAGAATTTTATGGGACTCTCAATCAGTTTCTGTTTATGTTTTGTTGTTCCGCACCCAGGTTCAGAATCTTGGCGAGAATTAGCCGGTTTCTCGCCGCCCATTAGCTGGTTTAGACACTTTAGGTGGAGTGCGTACATAATTGTTTACGAAGAATGCAACAAAGAAAACCTTTAAAATCTTAAACCCAAAATTTAGCAAAAACCGGAAACTAGCTGAAATGCAGCGCGCCAGTGACCATGCCATGCGTTCTGGGCGTTCTGTCAATAATTCTATCAACTGTGACGTAATTTCCATGGCAACTGAATCACTGCAATATAATGCAACCTTTTCAATGACGGCGAAATTTGGGAAAGGGCAAAAAAAGCTCATCTTGCTCAGCAAGCAAATTGCAGTGGACACAAGGATTTGCAATATGTATGGTACCCTCGAATGTTCTAATAAAAAGAAAGTATATTCTCCACTCAAGTGTTTTGTCCAACATTGAACTTTCACCGCTCTCTGTGCATGATATAAGTGGCAAGTGCTAAAAGTGTCACAAACTGTATCGAGAAATGGGTGTCAACAGTAAGCAAACAGTATGTCAAACTCCACTATAGATATGCTTAACTACGCTAAAAAGGACAGTCTTGAAGAAAATAACTGCATGTGTGCGTATTGTTCTTGGATGAGCCAATTAGGTATAGTTCCTTATGGGGAATAGCATATAACGAAGAAATTTGGTCAGATGACATCAACGTATAAAGACCTCATGTCCTCATTACAGTTTTCTTTTTGTTTAAGTGGCTTTACAATTTTCTCTATTGGCCTCCAACTAACATTCTGAAGGCACAACTACCTCAAGAGGATCACAAAAATAACCTTATTATGTATGTTTTTTCAGTTCTCTTGTATGGGAGGTTTCATTCTTACTTCTTGGGCTAAATTTCCAAAGAAATTTAGTTAATTCCACCATGGATGCGAGAATATGCAAACAGGCCCTAGAGGATATGCAAACTCGACATAAGATGCACATCATCACTGACAGTCTTCAATCTACTATGATAGGTTTTGCTCAAAAAGTAGGGAACATAAGCTAAACCAAAATATTAAAGTAGGCAAATAAATCATTATCACATTTTGCGAGCTTGCATGTTTTGTGCCCATGTCTCTGAACATTTGCATATACGTAGAATCAATATGACAATAGAGGGGGTGATTTGTAATATCCCAAAATTTAGGAAGTTCAAAAATATGTAAAATTTAAAACTTTTTGCTTGTATTTTGTTGACATCTAGTTTTCCTAGCTTTTTACTAAATTTCCTCCAGAAAAATAACTTGTGAACACTAACTTGGGAAAAGAATATGAAATTGATGAAACCCAAATTGAATTAAAATTTGAATATGAAAAGATGATCTAGAAAGTGGTTCAAAAAAATTTAAAGTAAAAACCATTTATTGAAGTTTCCCATAAAAAACCATTTCTTGAAAATTCACTAATGCAACATCCCCAAAAACACAAATATAACTTCATTGTGCAGGAAATAAAACTTGAAATATTTTTGAGCATGTTTCTAAATTTTCCCAAATCCAAATAGTGCATTTTGAATAAAACAATAATCTTCAAAGAATTTTCGAGGAAACTGTCAAGCATATAAAATCCTAGAAAAATTACACCAGATTGTACACTATGTCAGAAGTCTTCACAAACATTTTCACAAATTTAAGAGCTGGTTTACTATACTTAAAAATTCCCAAAATTCTCAAAGTAAAGTAAGAATTTAAAAATCAAATATTTTCTCTCCCTCTCACTGGCGCATAGGGCCCACCTATAAGGCATCATCTTCCAACTCTCACTGCACCTCACGCCGGCGGCCGGCATGCTCGTGACCCCCTTTCCTCTACTCCTCTCTCTCATTGTGCCTTTGGCTTGCGTGCCATCTCGTCGCCTTCGGCTCACACAAGCACCTGCATGTTGTCCACATGGCTCTTAGCCGTAATGCTCCACACACGAGCCCTGTGACCAGCCTCGTCCCGTCATGTTGCTGCAGCACCATCATCATGCCTGAAGCTCCCCTTTGTCCTCTCCCCTTGTCCGTTCACGTGGAGGAACTATGCGTCACGAGCAGTGGCGGACCCAGGATTTGAATCCAGGGTATACCTAACTAAAAAATTATTATCCAATGTGGTATAATCTAATACAAAAATTCAGTAAACGGTTCGGTAAAAAACATAATATATCTAAAAGATCTCATAATACCTTAAATTCAACAAATAAGTTCGAAATTTGCATAACTGATAATATAAATTGTTCAAATGTAATATATGGTCTTACATAAATAGAAGATTACAACACTAGTTTGGACATCAATGTTTGGGCATATGCCCCAATCCATTTCATCTCAAACTGGATGGGTTGAGTTGTTTCAGGCTTTACATCAATGTTTGGACAGTAATGATCTGGATCATATGGAAGGTGCTATGGATGCTATATACAAGTCATATGCATCACTCCTGCTATATTGAGCTAGAATTCTGATTTTGTACATACAAAACTTGAACTAGTTGGCAGCAATATAGCATGAGAGAAGTTCCACTAGTTGGAAGCTACACAGTAAAGCAATTATGCAGTAGTAAACTAGTAATCAATACTATAATATGAATCGTATATGTCAACTTCTTGAACACAATTTGCGTGCTCAAAAATCTTGCTTTTGACAACAGATATGTGAGGATGTTCCTGAAGAGCTTGATGTTGATGTTCCTGGTTTGTCTGAACGACCCATCAATGTATTCATGCCAAGATTGCTGCAGGTTTGTGTTACATCTATAACTACCAACTATTTACCTAGACTGTGCACTTTAATTTCCACTCTGTAAATGGTGATTTAATTTCCACATCTATAATCAGCACTTCCCAATTCCAATCAATCGACAATCATCACTGGGCATTGCCGCACTGGGCACTGGGCAGACAGGCAGTGGAGCTCACCGGGCGGAGGCGGAGGGAGCCGAGGCCCCTCCCCAGGCGGAGGCGGAGGCGGATGGGCGCTTGGCGGATAGGCGGAGCCGGGAGAATCGGGGTCGGGGTCGGGTCGGGGACAGGCGGACCATGGGCGGTTTAGCCGTTTAGGGCACGGGAGTTTTTGGGCCAAATTACACTATTGCAGGGTAGTCCTGGACCTATATGGACTACCTGCTGGACCCGCCCCTGGTCACGAGTTTCTCACTACAGCCACTGTCTTCTCCTCGCCTTCTCATGCTCTTCCCTTTAGTATTTTGGCCACCTCTCTATTATTTCTCCTTAGCTCGCCCACTCATTCTTTTGCATCATTCCTCGAACTCCTAACTCCCTGCATCGATGAGAACAGGAGTGTCATTCTCGTCATCGGTGAGCCTGCAACCACGTTCTAGCTTCTCTAGTGAGTTTCTTTCCCCTCTGACTGCGTCACAATATGTCTTATACTCCCTAGAAGCCTCATGCTCATATAATTGCTCTGCAATGTAGTGAATCGCCAATGCCGAGTTTCCTTCCTAAACTCTAGCCACTAGCTCTGCCATTGCAATAAAATTGCACTGGTGAGCCTCTGCTTGATTCCTTCCGTTTCTTCCACTGTGTGCTTGCATGCAAGGTCACATGCACCTTTTTGCAGCATCTACATCACTAGAACTCATCGATGTCGTGGACCTCCACCTTGTTGCCACTACTCATCACCAACGAGCTTCCTTCGACCACCTCTGGCCTAGCCAAACCCTCGGTGAGCATCCTAGAGACCCTTTGGTGCTCACATGCTGGTCAATTTGGTCAATGGCCATAACTTTCTAGGTTATTGCCATGGTCGACCATGGCCCCGCCGCAGTTGCATGTCTTCGACAAAGCTCTAGCGACCATTGGTCTCCAAGCCGCACCCTTTAACACTACCTTAGCCCCCAGACCCTAGCACACTCAATCCTTGGACAGAAACCAACCTCTATCATGGTTGCTGTCATGCACCCAAGCAGCCTCGCCGCTCCTCGCCATCACATTGCCGCACCGGAGCATCTCGAGCACCGTTTCCACCTCCCATAGCTTCGCCTTGACCTCCTCATTCCATTTTGCCCATCCCCAAACCACGCCATCACCTCCCTCGCTACCGGTGAGCTTGCTAGAGTCACCGTGCTTCTCACTGCTTTGCTCCCTCTCTCTAGCAAGTGGACCCCACATGTAAAAGAACTTAATTAACACTAATAATTCGTTTAAACTAATGAGTTGATGACAGGTGGGTCCAGCCAAAATTAGTTAAGCATTTTTAATTAAACTAAGATTTAAAATATGAGGCACTGATAGGTGGGGCCTATTTGGTGATTTAATAAATAAAACGTGATATCAGAGACTAACATGCATGTCCCACATGTAAGAAAAATTCAAAAATAGATAAAATGGGGAAAACCACTTTTAGTTATATGAAAGTTCGCTTTCTCAGTAGAAAAGCGTATTCTAGCTAAAATACGCTTTCGACATCACCTTTTTTTTTTCCTTTTTAGGATTCTATAAACCTAACAAAATTCGAAAGGCCATAACTTTTGCATATGAACTCCAATTTAAGTAATTTTTATCTCTAAGTTTTTTTCTAAAATCATGGTCCATCTGAATATGTGAAAATATTTGAATTTGGTCTCTATTTGAATTTATTTAGCTCTTATTTGTGATCATTTAATTTTACCGATTAGATATCATTGTGCTGAAAAATTTCGAGAATGTTGGTGAGGATTGTTGTCCTAATTTTGATGATAACTTTGATTTAGAGGAGAACGACTTTGACGATGTAGGCTTCTAATCGATCATGACTAGAATATCAAGCAATCACTAAACCACACTCCGAAATCATTATCAACCATGTCAAGAACATAGTTGACCTGAACACAAGGTTCTATTCCTGGATGAAACCGTAGAACAAGCAAGAACAAGATAGAAAAGCAATATGACATATTGTAAATAAGATTGAAGCACACAATGAGGTTCTAAATTCATGGTAGTTGGTCTACTGACACAGGCACGACAAATAGTTTCACACACAATGGGGAAAACACCCTAGCCAAAAGCTATAAACCCTAAAAATGGCGTGCACACAATATATATAAAAGGAGAGGTGATGGCCACAAGAAGTGGAAACAACCCCTAACTCTATCTCCTGATCCACTGTCTTGTTTTGATGATTCTGTCATGCTCTGAACAAATTTGGAGGTTGTGCCAAATCTGTTGAAAAGGTGTCGGAATAAGCTTTCCATCAAGTGCTTAAACGCCCCTAAACGGTCTCCGAATGTGAGAGTTATAGCCATTTTAATTTGGACCTGTCAGGCTGAGTCCGAATTGATCTCCTGGCGTGTGGGCTAGTGAGACCCACTAGGAGTCCGAATTGAGGTCTTCTTGGGAGAGTGTTGATCGGCCTTGACATGTACTCTCCTCGCCTTGGTTCCTAAGTAAAATAACATTACAAGACTTAGGTAGCAATCCATCCTCCAATGCAAAATTATACACACCTAGAAACGAGCTCACCTGATAATTTAATTGTTGTGCATGTGCTCTTATAATTGGACCTTGTAGAACTTCAGGTGGAGGAGGGGTGTTTGTATCTGAAGGAGTGATGTCCTCATCATCCTCGCTCTCTTGAATTGGAATCGTCCTTGACTCAAGCTCATCTTTTTTCTCCTAAGTATGGTTTTAAATCTACAATGTTAAATGTAGAACTGACCCCAAAATCCGCAGGCAATTCAAGCTTACATGCATTATCATTAATCCTTTCAATTACTCTAAAAGGACCATCAGCTCTAGGCATTAGCTTGGACTTTCTCAATTCAGAGAATATATCTTTTTCTCAAATACAGCTAAACAAGATCACCTAGTTTAAAAGTTAATGTTTTCTACCCTAACTTCCAGCAACTCTATATTTTTCATTCATGCACTCTATGTTTTTCTTTGTAGTCTCAAGTAATTTTAGAATGAATTCAGCATGTTTTTTAGCATCGAAATTTACCTTTTTCAAAGAGGGTAAAGGCAGTAGATCAATTGAAGCGCAAGGATTAAACCCATATGCTACCTAAAAAGGGCTCATCTTAGTGGTTGAATATAGCAACCGATTATAAGAAAACTCCATGAGGTAGACATTCTTCCCACATCTTTAAATTCTTTTTCAACATGGCCCTCTACATAGTTGATAATGTGTGGTTAATGACATTAGTTTGTCCATCTGTTTGGGGATGACATGTAGCAGAAAATAGCAGCTTCATCCATAGCATTCGCCATAGTGTCCTCCAAAAGTGACTCAAGAACTTCACATCATGATCCAAAACAATAGTGGTTGGCATTCCATGTAGTTGAACGATTTCTCTTAAAAATATAATTAGCAACATGAGTAGCATCATCACTCTTATGACAAGGAATAAAATATGCTATCTTAGAAAACCTATCCACTATAATTAAAATACTATTCCTCTCTTCTTGGTTCTAGGCAATCCTAAAACAAAGTCCATAGAAATATCCTCTCATGGAACGCTAGGAATACGAAGAGGCATATATAAACTATATGGATTTTAGTTATGACTTAACTTTTTGGCATGTAGTACAGTGTACAATGTAACTCTCAACATCGCACCTCATCTTTAGCCAATAGAAGTGGTCAGCCAGGACATCTTCTGTCTTCTTGACACCAAAGTGTCCCATCAATCCTGATCGGAACTAGTTGAAATGTATAGCTTGTTAGCTCTAAACAAGAAACCTTTAGTTATCACAAATTTATTCTAGCTCCTTCCCAATTTACAATTTGACATAGTATCTTTAAAATCTTTATCATAAGCATAGAATTCTTTAATCATCTCCAAATCAAAAATTCTATAATCAAGTTGATACGATAATGTATATCTTCTAGACAATACATCAACTATCATATAATCTTTCCCTTTCTTACGTTTGATGATATATGGAAACGATTCAATAAATTTCACCCACTTAGCGTGTCTATGTTTCAATTTTGATTGACTTCTACTATGTTTGAGTGATTCATGATCAGAATGTATTACAAATTCCTTGGGCCATAAATAATGTTACCATGTTTCCAAAAAAGAACTAGAGCATATATTTCTTTATCATAAGTGGAATGATTTTGACTACGCCCACTCAACTTCTCACTGAAATAAGCAACAATTTTACCTTCTTGAATCAAAACACTACTAATTCCAATTTCACTAGCATCACACTCAAGTTCAAAAGTCTTACCAAAATCTGAAAGTTGAAGTAATGGTGCTTTTGTAAGATTTTCCTTTAGAATGTTAAATGCATCCTCTTGTGCTTGACTCCGCTTGAAAGGCACTTCTTTCTTTGTCAACTCATTCAGCGGTGTGGCAATTGTGCTGAAATCCTTTACAAAGTGGCGATAAAATCCAACAAGTCCATGGAAACTCCGCACTTGCATGATAGTAGTAGGGGTTGGCCAGCTCTTACTAACTTTAATCTTGGCTTTATCAACTTTAATTCCCTGTGGTGTCACAACAAAACCAAGAAACACAACTAGATCGGTGCAAATAAAAATGCACTTCTTGAGGTTACCAAACAAATGTGCATCTCGCAAAGCCATAAACACAGCATGTAAATGATCAAGATGGTCTCAAAGTGACTTGCTATAAATCAAAATATCATCAAAATAAACCTCCACAATTTTTCCAATAAAAGCATGTAAGATTTTAGTCATTAAACGTATGAATGTACTAGGTGCATTAGTCAAACCGAAAGGCATTACTAACCACTTATATAATTTAAACTTAGTCTTAAATGTTATTTTTCATTCATCTCTAAGTTTTATTCTAATCTGATGGTAACCACTACACAAGTCCACTTTACAAAATATGGTAGAGCCACGTAATTTATCAAGCATATTATCTAAATGAGGAATAGGATAATGATATATAATAGTTATATTATTAATGGCCATACAATTAACACACATGCACCATGATTCATCTTTCTTAGGAACTACAATCACAGGAATAACACATGAACTAAGACTTTCACGTACATACCCTTTGTCAAGCAAGTCTTGCAATTGACACTGAATTTCTTTAGTCTCCTCTTGATTAGTACTATATGGCGTATGGCTTGGTAGTGACGCTCCCAGAATCAAATCAATTTGTTGGACCGAAATGGCGACAGAGGGGGGCTGAATGTCGAGTACTTTAAAAAACTTTCCCCTCAAAGTACCCTTGAAAGAGCCTCCAATCCAATAGCTATGAAAGCTATGAAAATGAGGCTTAACAGGCGTACTGGAACCTCAAGCTAACTGACAGAAGAGCAAAGAAAAAAGACTAGAATAAGGCATGAAGCTTAAACCAAAAGAACCAGAATAACCAGTGCTCAAACATCTCTAGCCGGTCTGACCGGGATTGTGCGGCTGGTCTGACCAGGCTTTTGCCGCTGGTCTGACCGGGCTTATGCCGTCGGTCTGACCGCCTTGTTGGGTGCGGTCTGACCACCAAGGGCCCTCCGGTCTGACCGCCCCTCGGGCTGACAGCCTAATTTTTTCAGACAACAAAACTGAACACTCTGGAACTTCAAGAGCAGAGGAAATTGAGGATTGTCTCTGGTTTTCCTCAACCCAGAACTGAAAGACTACCTCTCAAATATCATGAGGGACCTAGGAAACAAAGCGAAAAACAATTTAAGAGCAAGAATCTCAGATTATGCCAAGAATCTGAAATTTTGCAAGAACTGAACCAAAACCCAAATTCCTCTCCAATCTTTGATCATTTGCTCATGAAACTTGCAGAGTAGCTAATTGATAGCCTCAAGATTCTAGATACCAAGTTTCATGCCATTTCTTGGAGAGAAACAGGATCCACCTCAAACCCTAGAAGAGAAAAGAAAGAACAGAGGAGTCCAAAAACCAAAATCTGGAATCAAGAATGGGCTCTTGGGATTTTAACTGATCAAATGATCTTGAGGCATCATCCCAACATAGAGCAACCCATTTTGCCACTCCTCAGCAAGAAACAAATCAAAATCACAAATGTCAAGAAATCAACAGAAACAGAAAAACAACGAAGAACACAGGAGCACGAGGGATAAACTTCAAAGATTTCATTCCTGGAATAAAAGGATCACAGAGGAGTCCCCATACGCATGTACATCCAGAGGAAAGATTACATGAATGATCAACTCTACCTCTCCATCTCAAGAACACAAGCTCAAGAACACAAGAACTCTACATGCTTGGAGAGGAGCTCGTGAACACACACAGAGAGGAGACAAGCAACAACCGAACCTCTGCCTCCCTCAACCACTAAAGCCTCAAAGCAAAACAACCTCCCAAAGGCTCTTTTGACTTAAACAAAACCCTAACTCTCTCCCAAAGCCATGGGAATGCATGCAGCCACTCCCTCCTATTTATAGCCTTTGGCTAACGTGTCTCCAACCCGTTACGCCTGCTAAACCCGAACAGAACCGGCCTCCACTCGTGCAGTTTTGCGTTTTTACCGAAACGCCACTCCTGCACCTTCCGGGAAGCTTCCGCGTTCCTTGTCATCCAAGCCTCGCAACCACCTAGAGTCTCCGCCGTCTTCGACACATCCGACCGTTCTGACCTCGACACCGCCTGTGTCTAGTCCGGTCACCTCGTGTCTCGCCACGACTCCGCCTCGACGTCCTGCAGCCATCACAGACAAGAAACACATCACATAGCACTGCTCGATACATGAAAGCATAAATAGCACCAATGAATCATAATTACGCATGAAAGACCAGAATTGACCAAGTCCAACCAAAACCGATTGCACCGCGCAACGACATGGTCCGAACCACACAGACCAAACTCGACTTTCCTAAAACAGATGTCAATTACTCATCACACAACCGGGGTCACCTCTACATGGTCTATCACAATTTAATGTTCAATTCCCCTAATTGGTGGCAGGCCTGGGGGTATCTCAACTAGAAACACATATGTAAGTTCAAGCTCTATTAAGTTGGTTTATGTGATAATGACAAATGCAATAGTAAGACTAATTTATTTATTAACTATGATATTACCTAGTCCCATTAGGATGTGATTAATGACAAATACAAATGTGAGACTAACTTGTTTGTTAATTGTGATATTGCCTAAGTCTCATTTGGTTGAAAAGGTAAAAATCATAGAGGTATACATTCAACATCATATTCTTATATCTTATTACATTCTTCGGATTCAAAATATAGATTAAACTCCACAAAAAGTCTAAGATAAATATGTTCATATGTTTTTAATTATACATTTGTGTACGCACATATTTGGAGGGAATTCACTCTATATTTTGTGGTGTCATTAGTATTAATATATGTTTCCCTTTTAACACATATTAGGATCTATACTTTGAAACATATCCCTTGCGTATATAAAGCTTGTGTAGTTCATATATACTCTTGATTGATTCAACTCAATCATTTGCAATCGGGTTGTCATAAAATTCCCTCATTATCTAATTCCCTCATTATGTGTTAATGATTGGATGGTTAATGATAACCAGATGTGTAGTTTTACTAGCAATTAATCTTAAAAACAAACACTTCCATTCAAATGAGTTAATTACGTAGAAAAGTTATCCTAGAGTATACAGTTGTTGTGTACATGTTGTATACTCACAAATTAATTTTTATCATGTTATTTAATGAGATTGTCATGAATTACCAAAAAGGAAAGATTATAGAATCTAGTCCCTCCATTATGAGTTAATGGGGAAGTTTTGATAATAAATGGCAATTTATTTATGGGCTAACATTTTTCATGAGTTGGATGAATAGATTATGTTCCACAAAAAAGGATGACTTCATGTATTGAAGATCATCAACTCAAGATACGGGATGGAAGATGACTCGATGAGTTGAAGGCCATCAAGAAGAGGAGATGATCATGAGTTGATCAAGATCCCTAAGAGAAGTTGATCAAGATTTCTAAGATGAGATGATCATGAGTTGATCATCAACTCAAGAGAAGACCCATCATGTGTTGATGGAGTTTAAGTAAAGAATGCGTCATGGGTTGATACATATCAAGACAATGACTCGGACTTAAAGTGAATATGTGTGTCATCAAGTTTCAAGAGGATGCTTAAGGCAAAGATATGACTAGCTGGGGCTAAGGATGTATTCCTAGTTTTTTGCTGGTCTTGGAGCTTGGTTGGAAGATCGGATTGTTAATATAGGATTGATGTACTATTAATAGGTGTCTTGTCTAGTAGCTTCAGTCTCATCATATGTTGATAGCTCAATCTCACTTGTTCCAGCTCTCTATGGTATGATGATATTATTTGCGAATGTGTTTTACAAATAGTTGAGACTCATGCGTTGAATCCTTGTAACATGGGAATATACATTGCAAATAAGGTTTGCAAGCCTTTGAAGTCTATGTTTCCTAATCCTTGTGGTATGAGGCTTATATTTGCAAATGGTTGAAGCTCATACATAATCCTTATAGCATGTGACTTAGGCTTGCAAATGTATTTTGCAAACATGTTGAGTCCATATACCTACACCTTGTATCATGATTCCAAAAGTGTGCAAATGTGTTTTGCAACATGTTAGAAATTATGGTTGATCCTTGTGTGCATGATAATATAATTTGCAAATGTGTTTTGCAAAATTTGTAGAAGTATATGTACTTTTCAGAAAAAATCAGAACTACTATTGTGTGTTGTGCCGTACTACCGCTGGGCAGAACTACCGGCGTTGAGATCACAGTACTACCGCATCAATTGGTGAAGCTACATGGTTGAACTAATGTGGTCGAAACCATCGTGGTCAAACCAACATGGTTGAAGATCGATGTGGTCGAAGACCAGCGTGGTCGAAGATTCATGTGGTCGAAGATCAGTGTGGTCAAAGATCGACACGGTCAAAAACCAATATGGTCGGAATTGACGTAGTTGAAGATTGATGTGGTCAAAGACCTGTGTGGTCGAAGATCGACGTGGTCAGAACCAACGTAGTCAAAGATCGACATGGTTGAAGGCCAAAGAGGTTGAAAACCTGCGTGGTCAATGACCGGTAGTATTGGCTCTATGTGAGCTGTTCGACCAGTCTGCGGTACTACTGACCTGTGTGGTGCGATACGATCGGAGTTGCGGTATGACCGGCGTACTTGCAGTATGTTTTCTAGAGAGACACCTTTTTGGAAGATTTGTTCTCCCTTAGAAAATGGTAGTTCTGCATGTGTGGAGTAGTACTACCACAGCGGTAGTACCGAAAATTGTATGGCGGTACTAACGATTCTAGTGTGTAATGGCTAGTTTTCTAATCGTTATGAGGGGAGCGGTAGTACCAGCCATATAACGGTGATACTACCGATTGTCCTAATTTTTGTCCCCAACAATTTGTTTCGTTGTGTGGGTTATAAATACCCCCTTGTGGTCAGTTGAAGATAAGGTTGTTTGACTCCATTTCATTCCTTTGAGCTAGTGTTAAGTTCTTCTCTCAATTGTACATGTGTTGCACCTTGTGAGCAAGAAGGAAGGTTTTAGATTGCATGTGTTGCATCTAGAGGTGGATTTCATATCCACTTGAGCGTATGCATTTGTTGCATGTGGTGAGAGTCAAGCGAGCAGCTTAATTTGTTTCTCTTGAAGGTTGCCAACTCCTAGACGGTTTGGAGGCGTCGTGCGTGATGATCTTCTCAAAGAAGATTGTGAGAAGACTCAGCATATTGTGAATGTTGGAGCTCACCTACCTAGCGTGGGAAATAGTTATCACTTGTGGATTTGAGGTAGAAGGCTTAATTCGTGGAGCCTGTCCAACTAGTTTGGGTATACCTCAACATAGACTAGGGGAGACTGACAAATCTCCAAATGCCACGATAAAAAGGAACCATGTCATTATGGTTTATTTTCTTGTGCTCAATTACATTCAAGCAATTTACATTCATAGAATTAAATTGATTACTTTTTATCCTAGGATTGTAAACCTTGACATAGACTTAGGGTGTTAGTGCACTTAGGTGAACTTAGTTGATTTAGACTTTATTCGTGCTAAACCAAATTGATTTACGTTTCCACATTATAAACTTGGTTTTAGCCTAGAAGAATTTAAAACCACCTATTCACCCCTTCTAATTAGCCTCCTCGATCTTACAACATCCTCAAACCCCTGCAGAAGGTTAGTGAAAGTAGGAGGCAAAGAAATAGACACATCTTAAGTAAAAAACAAAGCCTCTTTGCATATCAATGCATAGCACTCATAATCATTTGCTTTCAACTCACTAAAATTAGATTTGGTTGCTAACAGAACATCACCTCTCAGTTTAATTTCATCCTTCTTTGCACTAGTGTCTTTAGTTTCTTTGTTCTTTGGTGAAAAGCATTCTTTAGCTACAAACCGATTCTCACTTTTTTCCCTTCAGTTTAATTTTAGCCTTCTTAGCACTAGTGTCTTTAGTTTCTTTCTTCTGTGAGGAAAGCATTCTTTAGCTACAATCTGATTCTCAGTTTTTCCCTTCTCCTTGCTCTCTTTTTCATCTCTTCCTAGTTTATCTTTTGAAATTAGAAAAAAAGACATTGGAAGCAAACCAATTTTCTTTCCTTTATGTATGAGAGTATATTTATTTGATCTATCATGATGAACAACATCTTTATCATACTGCCAAGGCCTATCTAACAACAATGAGTATGCTTACATAGGTACAACATTACAATCAACATAATCATGATAAGAACCAATAGAAAATGCGCTCACACCATTCTAGTTACCTTCAACTTACTACATGAATTGAACCATTGGATGTAGTAAGGCCGATGGGTGATTTGTGGTCAAGCCAAGCTTCTCGATCATGTCTATGCAAGTAAGATTGTTGCAACTACCTCCATCAATGATGACTCTACATGAATGCTGATGATGAACTTTGTTTGGACCAAATTGTTGCATTGGTTCTGTTCAACACTCTCTATTTGTGCACTTAGTACACGCTTCACAATGATGCTCATGTACCTATCACTTGCTTCAGTGCCTAATTGCTCCTCAACATCAGTCACGTATTCATCACCTAGATGGCCATTTGCAGCCAAACCATTTTTTTTCTTCAATACCAGTAATAGAAATATACTCACCATTTTCTTTCACAATTAGAGCCCCACTGATTTTGACAATCTCGCATGAAGTGCCCAAATTTTTTTGCAATGGTGTCATTGAACATCTTTGGTTTGCCCTGTGGAAGCAACTAAAGAAGCACTCTTTGCAGGGGTTTGCTTCATGGCTGATTTGCTCGCTCCGGGAGCATGTGTTGGAGTAGAGGAAGTAGTAGGATGCCCACAGTTGGTAGTGGAAGTGGCTCGACCAACAGGGGCTAAGGGCGCCATAGCATGCCCAAGGTTGGCCTTGGGGAAGAAGAGCCTCCAAAGTTTCCTCTCAATTATGATTGTCTTCTCTGTACTTCCCTTTTAGCTTTACAAGCAAGATAGAACAAGCGAGTAATGGAATTGTATTCTTTATAATCAAGAATTTCCTAAATTTCACAGTTAAATCCTCCTAAAAATACAGTCATTTTACCATCTTCCGTTATTCAGTAAGTGTTCTATGTACGTTATTCATTGTTTAAAATTATCTACGTTATTCAGTAAGTGTTCTATGTACGTTATTCATTGTTTAATGCGTGCCACTTTTTGTTGGATAACATCAGCGAGGAAACTGGAACTCTGCTAAGCCAGGAAGCGACTAAAAGCATCCATGGATGGTGATGAACAAAATTCTTGCCTGCCATGATGAATGCTCTCTTAGTTATCTATGCAAGAGAGAAAGGACGGCAAAACTGCACTTGGATCTGATGGCGAAAAAGAAATGGATGTGCTCAATGTCCAAAGGAAACAGAAACAAGCACTTCAAAAAGCAATTTTAGCTTAGTCTCAAGACATAATCACACCTTGGAATATTCTCAAAACCAAACCCACTACCAGCATGCTAATGTTAAGGTCCATCACTTCGGCGTGTTACTTTGTTTAACTGCAAACTTAAGATAGCTTGTGCTTGTCGTTGTTTTGCCATGTTCCCTGGATGCAAATGCTTGATCCTGCGTGTACTCCCTCGGACCAAACCTATGAGCATGCCCAAAACTGTTTTACTTAGGCCCGTTCAAACAGCTTTTTTTTTTCCTTTTGTATCTCTTCTTTGCATTGTCTATGAAAATATATTGGTGTTTTTTTATTATTTATTTATTTATTCTAATTAAATATTTTAGAAAAAAAATTAACAGTCGTTACAGTGTCATTTTAGCAAAAAAACGACAGCACTTTTGAACGGAGCCTCGTCGTGATAAAGTGAGTTTAAGTGATAAGCAGAACATGTGAAAGAAAAATTCTAGTAGGGTACATAATTAGCACCACTTACTAGATGGTCCAGATTCCCTTTTTGTTTCTCTTTGATTTGACAATCTCTTAAGCTACTGTTGTTGGGGCTGGTTAGTTGTATAATCAGGACAGCTGAAACACTGCACCAGAAACAATAAGCAGCTAGGGAATTTGATTGAGAAGTAATGAAGTATAACTATGAACATGCACAACAGCTTCTACAACTTAAGTACTAACTAAAATTCAAGTTCTTTCTACTAGGATGATATCTAATATTAATATTCTATTTTGTTTTATGGTACATTTGAATTTCCATACAACTCTCTGATCTATACATGCTTCTTTTCATGATATTTTATAAATACTAGATGCCGGATCCATATGCATGATCATGGCACTAAGCATAAAGACATCCCTCCAATCCCAATAGGCAGAAATTCCATCCTTAATGCCTGGATTCTTCTCAAGTTGCTAAGATGGGCCCCACGCATTTCACATTTTAATTGAAACCCCATCAACAACTAAATCCTTGAGGTGACTGAAAAAATTACTTTATGTAAAAAAAAATCTCACCTTCATCCACTTCTACCCCTCGATTTCCACCTCATTCCAACTGGGTTGGGCAGAGGAAGGTGGAAAAGTGTTGAAATTGCGTAAAAAACAATTAGTAGTATGTGGATCACAATGGATATAGGTTCAATGAAAAATAAGTCCATATGTCATACAAACATTATAATAATCATAGCATTGAATAGTATGTTAAACACTACAATGCATATATAATCTTAAACACTGCAGGCACTAGGGTTATGAGCTATAGTTTTTTTTCGAACTCACAGTGCAATATATATATATATATATATATATATATATATATATATATATATATATATATATAGGAAAAATACTTTTTACTCCTGGGTGTAATTACACCCACCTCTAATATACCACCTAAACAAACTTGAAATACTCCTTTATCATTTTAGATATACTCGTATACTAATTATAAGATATTCTAATGTGAACCACACAAAACAATTGCAAGGGAGTCCATAGTTTTTAGCGTATTTTGTAAATACCTTTATATACGTACATAAAAAGGAGTATGTTGAAAAAAATGTACATGCCACCTCTGAAAAATTGTTCATACCACCTATATATATTAGAGATGGGTGTAATTACACCCGGGAGTAAAAAGTATTTTTCCTATATATATATATATATATATATATATATATATATATATATATATATATATATATATATATATATATATATATATATATATATATATAATCTTTGTCTTCTCATATTTGTTGTTTTCCTATTCTGACTGTTCGCTCTTAACCTTGCTTCAAATGGAATGTGTAGGCTACTTGACATGTTCTACCCCACTAGTTGACTATTGTGGCATCATATATGCATGCACACAAGAAGCCAGCTATACCCACCAACACCATGTACGCCTGTAATTGTAAAATCCTAAATTTTTAAATTTTAATTTAAGTCATGTTTAAATCTTCATTTCTACATTTTTGTGAATCTTCAAAGAATTTTAGTAGCTAAAAATGAATTTTTGAAAATAATTAAAGCTTGACGAAAACCTGGAAATATTTTATATAATTTATAAATAGTCTAAAGTGCTTCTCCAAAAGTTTTAGAATCTTTGAAATATGTTTGCTAATTTTCCAAGCCTAAACCTGATTTCTGGAATTAAATCAATTCAGAACAATAACAAAGACTTTTGTCCTAAACAAGTTGGGGTAACATAGGAATGAAACATTCTCAAGGTTAAAGAAATGAGAACATTGCAAATAAAACCTACAATGCTAAAACCCTAAGCCCTACATTGTGCCATCTGAACTGAAAGCCTAAAACATTGCCTCTAAATCTTCTTCTTATGTGATTGTTCTGGTACATGGATCGCTAAATTATATGCGCATTTATCCAAAGCTAATTCTTTAGATATATTCCAATCCCTTAAGTCTTTTTTAACTGCTTCCTCCCATGTCAATCTTGGTTGACCTCTGCCTCTTCTTACCTTTTCGGTATGTCTTAAAATTCCACTATGTACCGGTACATCAGAAGGTCTCTGTTGGAGATGTTTAAACCATCTCAAGCGTTATTGGACAAGCTTCTCTTTAATTGGTACTACCCCCACGCTATAATGTATATCATCATTATGGATTTGATTCCACCTTGTGTGACCATAGATCCACTGCAACATCCTCATTCCACTACACTTATCTTCTGTATATGTTGTCTTTTAGTCACCCAGCATTTTGCTCCATATAGCATCGTAGGTCTGATCG
Source organism: Dendrocalamus latiflorus (assembly GCA_017311315.1). Classification (NCBI taxonomy): domain Eukaryota; kingdom Viridiplantae; phylum Streptophyta; class Magnoliopsida; order Poales; family Poaceae; genus Dendrocalamus; species Dendrocalamus latiflorus. The sequence continues at coordinate 50,768,253 of CM029642.1, read as the reverse complement.
GCGTCCTATAGAATTTACCCTTTAACTTTTGATAGACTTTTTTTATCACACATGAAAGATGCTTGGCACCATTTCACCCACCCCGCTCTAATCCTATGGCTCACATCTTCATCACTTTCACTGTCCCAATGTAGCACCGATCCCAAATATCTATTCAAAAATGAATTAAATTCAGAAATCGTTCATAGTAGTAGCTTTGGCCCTGCTTTGTATTTTGACCCATTCCAGCCCATGCATCGTCCTTTCTGAAGCTGCCTTCTTTTTCCCATTTTCTACATGCAGAAGCGTATTTCCACGAATATGCTTTCTCTCTATTCCCTCTCTCGCTGCCATTGACATGCAAGACCCACTCGATAGGAGACTTCATCTAGCTCGTGTCGATGCCACTAGAGCTGAGCTCTAGGTACTGTAGCATCTACAGTTCTCCCATGCACACTTGCAAAAGCCAGCCCACCTACCCCTGTCTCGAGCACACTACTCGAAACGTCGACCCATTGCTTCTACCTCCTATAGTCGTTGGCACATGGGAGAAACTGGAGATTGTTGTTCTCGTGAGTTCTCCCAACCGGCCACAAGAAATTGATGAGTGGCACGCTCTTGCCTAATAGAGTTAATCTAATTGTATTCAGGTCTAGTCAAATCAAATTTATGACCACAGTAGTCTACGACCACGTTCGAGTATTGTAGCAGTTGTAAGTTGTGAAGGTACTGTAGCAGTTGTAAGTCATAAAGTTACTATAGTGGTGATAAGTCATAAAGGTAATGTAGCGGTCGTAAGAACACTATAACAGTCGTAGTCATAAGGGATTAGAAGTCATGGTCTGTTTAGGATTTAGAGTGGTCATAAACGAAAAGTCGGGATGTTTCCGTGCCAGATTCTCAGCATGGTATGCTGCGTTCATTTCAAAGTCTTGTATGTTACTTCTCTATATAAAAAAGAAGGAAAAGGACGCAGACGCATCGTATTGCATCGTGTCGCAAAGAAACGAAATTAATCTAAGTTTACTTGTGTTCATGTGTGTGATATCGAAGGTTGTCATTCATTGCTCATCCAGAGCATAACTCTGAGTTTACTCCATGAAACTCATCACTTTGGTGGGTGAGATCAGCTCGCTCGGCGTGAAGTTGGAAGAAAGCAACATTGTCAAAAAGATGTTCAGTTTGGTTCTTGATAGATTCCTCTAGATTATCAAAATGATCGAGCAGTTCAGTGATGTTAAAACGATGTTAGTCTCAGAGGCAATCGGTTATCTCAAAACATTCGAGGAATGACTCAAGGGTCGACGGCACTCGAAGGATGGAGGAAACAAGCTACTCTTTACCGAAGGTAAGTGGGAAGAGAGGAGCTTGAAGACTAAGAAGAACGAGGGCTCGAGTAGCACTCAGAGAGGAGGTCGTAATGGAAGAGGTTGGGGATGCGGCCGTGGACAAGGAAGTGGCTGGGGAGAAGGGAAATGCATTGTCAAGTGCTTCCACTACAACGAGTATGGGCACTTTACAAAAGAGTGTTCAAAGCCAAACTAAAGAGCAAGGGAAAATCTCGTAGTGAAGCAGAACGATGACAATCCTCAGCTGCTGATGATTGAAGTATGTGAAATTATCCATATAGTCCCAACACCTGAAGAAGAGGTATTCCTGCATGAAGAAAAGGTGACATCGAAGCTTAGTGGCACCCAAAATAAGGCTTGGTACCTAGACACTATCGCAAGTAACCACATGACCAGATGCATGGAGAAGTTTGCTGAGATTGGCACAAAGGTAAAAGGCTTAGTCAAATTTGGAGATGGTTTGGCTGTGGAGATACAAGGAAGGGGCTCATACTGTTGGAGTGTTTCACGAGCGAACATCGTATTCTCATGAATGTTTACTACATCCTAAAGCTGACAAGCAATATTATCAATCTTGGTTAGCTAGGCGAGAATGGCTGCAAGATTGTGGTCGAAGGAGGAGTAATTTCAATCTTAGACAGAACTCAGAGGTTATTGGCCAAAGTAAGCAGATCAAGAAACTGGATGTATGTGTTACACATCAATCTGGCACTCCCAGAGTCTTCTAACAAGAGGCACTGAATAGGCATGGTGATGGCATGCCAGGTACAGGTATGTGAATTTTCATGCTCTAAAGGATTTGACTCACAAGAAGATGGTACAAGGCATGCCCATGATCGAGCATGTGGATCACATTTGCGATGGTTGTCTGATTGGCAAACAACATCAGAACCCGTTTTTGACCACGTGTCTATACCGAGTAGATATTCCCCTCAAGTTGAGGCACGGTGACATCTGCGGGTCAATCACTTCGACCACGCATGGAGGAAATCGCTACTTCCTGCTGCTAGAAGATGACTGTATGAGGTATATGTGGATAGCGTTACTCCGAAGCAAAGACAAAGCGTTCAAGGAGTTCAAGAAGATCAAGGATACAACCGAGATGGAAAAGCATTGGAGGCTAAAAGCTTTGCACATCAACCATGGTGGCGATTTTACTTCGAATGAGTTTAATGATTATTGCGAGCTGCTAGGAATTAGGCGTTATCTGATAGTGCCTTACTCGCCCCAATAGAATGGAGTGGTTGAATGGAGGAACCAGACGGTGGTCGGTATGGCGAGGAGTCTGTTGAAGAGCATGGGTGTCTTAGAAGAATTTTGGGGGGAAGTGGTCTCAACTGTCTTTTAGCTCCTAAATCAAGCGTTAACAAAAAGCGTCATCAGTAAAACTCCTTACGAAGCCTATTACGACCGCAAGCCAATTGTGGGTCACCTCCGTATTTTCGGGTGCGTTGCACATGTAAAGATGACCATGGCACACCTCTCTAAACTAGCAGATCAAAGCAAGCCAATGGTGTTCATTGGGTATAATTCGAAGACGAAAGGGTATCGAATGTTTGATCTGATGACACGACGAGTTGTGGTGACTCGTGAAGCCGTGTTCGAGGAGGAGAGGAGGTGGGAGTGGAGCAGAGATCCCTCAGCAGAGGTACGACCTATAGTAGACATCTTCACGGTGCATTATCCTCCTAATACTGATGTAGGTCTTGATGACCACATAACCGACACGCCAACCACGGTGGGCGTAGTCGGAGGATCTGACCACAATGTGGTCGTAGATCCTAACGACCATGTAGTAGCTTCTGACACTACGACCACGCAGGATGAAGTTAGAAGGCATGACCACGTTGCAGAATCTCCAGGCATGACCACAACAAGAATGAGCATGGGAATCGGGATGCTTGGGTCGACTACACTGCGTATTCCCACAGCAACAGTGGAAATGCAAGTCTCACCTGGTGCTCCACGAAGATTGGAACTCGATGAAACCTCATCTGAAGGACCTCGATGGGAGCATGATATTAAAAGTCTCTATGATGCCACATCTTCGATCGAGCTAGAAGATTTAGAGTTCTGCTTACTCGAAGAGTCCAGCCTGTGAACCTTGAAGAAGCCAAGGCCAAACCAGAGTGGAGAAGAGCTATGGAGGAGGAGATGTCCTCTATCCAAGAAAATAGAACATGGCAGCTTGTTCCATTGCCAGTTAGTCACAAGTCGATTGGATTGAAGTGGGTTATAAGGTGAGGAAGGACACCCAAGGAGTGATCATAAAGCACAAAGCAAGGCTAGTTGCAAAGGACGATAAGGTGTTGATTTTGACGAAGTCTTTGCCCCTGTTGCAAGACTAGAGATGGTGTGACTGTTGATTGTGATTGTGGCATATGAAGAATGAGAGGTTCATCATATGGATATGAAGTCAGTCTTCCTCAACAGCGACCTAGAAGAAAAAAGTCTATGTTGTGCAACCTCTAGGATTTGAGAAGAAAGGAGAAGAACACCTGGTATTAAGATTGCACAAAGCTTTATATGGCCTGTGTCAAGCCCCGAGAGCTTGGAATACAAAGCTAGACAAATCTCTCGTGGCACTCGATTTTGAAAAATGCCCATTAGAGCATGCAGTGTACAAACGAAGCCAAAGAAAAAGGAGTTTGTTGGTTGGAGTTTATGTGGATGATTTGATCATCACTAGAAAGAGTATCGAGGAGATCAATAGCTTCAAATGCCAGATGAAGAAATTATTTAACATGAGTGACCTCGGATTACTCAGCTACTACTTGAGCATTGAAGTACGTCAAAGCTCTGGGAAAATTACTCTCAGCGTGTCCGCATATGCAACAAAGGTGTTGGACAAATGCCGCATGAAGGATTGTAATCCAACACAAATTCTGATGGAGCCCTGCCTAAAGATGAGCAAGAACAGCACAAATCCTCCCGTAGACAAGACTTTGTACAGAAGCATAATCGGAAGTTTCATATACTTGCTACACACATGACCAGATTTGACATTTTCAGTTGGGATGGTGAGCAAGCACATGGAGAACCCGACAATAAAACATATGGATGATGTAAAGTGCATATTGAGGTACGTGAAAGGAACTTTGAGTTACGGGTCTGTATACAAGAAGAACGAAGAAGGTTTCAGGCTGATTGGTTACTCGGATAGTGATACTGCCTAGACGATCAGAAAAGTACTTTAGGCATGGTACTTTTCTTTGGGTTGAACCCAATCAGTTGGTGTTCGTAGAAGTAGAAGGTGATTGTTTTATCCTCGTGTGAAGCAGAGTACATTGCAGCTTGTGCGACAGCATGTCAAGAGGTATGGCTAGGATGATTGTTGGCTGACATGTTGAAAACAAAGGTTAAGAAGGTAACTTTGAAGATTGACAATCAATTTGCAATAGCGTTGTGCAAAAACCCAATCTACCATGAGATAAGCAAACCAATCGACACTCAATTCCATTACATACGAGAATGTGTGGAATCAGGGGTGATAGAAGTGCAGCATGTTTGCATACAAGACCAACCCATAGACATCCTGACCAAATCGTTTGGAAGAATGAAGTTCATTGAGATGAGAGAGAAGATCGGTGTGTGGAACATCGACGGAAGACAACAAGCTTAAGGAAGAGATTGATAGAGTTAATGTAGTTATCTTTAGGTCTGGTCGAATCTACGACCACGTTTTATGACCACGGTAGTCTATGACCACATTCTATGACCATGGCAGTATATGACCACATTCGAGTACTGTAGCAGTCGTAAGTCATGAAGGTACTATAGCGGTTGTAAGTCATAAAGGTACTGTAGTGGTCGTAAGTCGTAAAGGAACTATAGCAGTCGTAAGAACACTATAGCAGTCATGGTCATAAGGGGTCAGGAGTCTGAATCTGTTTAGGATTCAGGTGGTCGTAAATGGAAAGTCGGGATATATCCGTGTCGGATTCTCAGCGTGGTATGCCGCGTTGGTTTCAAAGCCTTGTATGTTGCTTCTCTATATAAGAAATAAGAAAAGGACATAGACGCATCACACTGCATCATGTCATAAAGAAATGAAATCAATCTGAGTTATTGAGTTCGCGTGTGTGATCTCAAAGGTTGCCGTTCATCTCTCATCTAGGTCCTAGGTGACTCCCATCTAGGTCCTGGGTGACTCCCCCAACATCGCCTCACCCTTTAAAACCAAGGCAAGTCCATATCCTTCCTCTCCACCTCCATGCCATCTACATTTTGCCCACTCCCAACAAGTTTCCTCCACTACCTCGCCTGGAACATGTCATCGTTTTCAGCTTCGGTGCGTGCACTCTACCATGCTTCGCTGTGGCCGCACTCTACCACTCTACCACGCTTCCCAGGAAGCCATTCCGCACGTCCTTTTGGCCTCCGCATCGCTGTTGTATCACCAGCAAGTGTGCCTCAGCCAACGGTGCCGCACACATTACTGTGCTTTATTGGAACTAATCTTGTTGTATTGTTGTTAGTGGTCGTATGTTGAGTGCTCGGTGTGTTCGAGAACTGTGTAGTTGTGTCGAGTACTCATGTGTTGAGTACTATGTTGTCGTAATGAGTACTCGTGCGTTGAATACTGTGTAGTCGTGTCGAGTACTTGGAGTGTTCAAGTATTCTGTAGTCTTGTGTCGAGTGCAAGTCAAAGACCCGGAGTCAGAGAACAATCGGAGACTCTGAAGTCGGAGACCGGCTATAGTAGTCGTAGTCATAAGTCGAACTACGCAGTGGTCATAATCGTAAGTCGAACAGCGTAGTGGTTTGTAGTCGTAAGTTAAACTACAAAGTGGTCATAGTCATAAGTCGAACTGCGCAATAGTTGTAGTCATAAGTCGATGCAGTCGATACTCAAAGCAGTATTGTAGTAGTAGTCGTGCTACAGTGGTCGTAGCACAGTAGTCGTAGAAGTCTTAGTCGTAAGTCGAGCTGTGTAGTGATCGATGGTAGGTACTTGTAAGCTACAGACCCAATCATGCTGGAAGACCAGTAGTACCGTATGTGTGAGTGGAACTACTAGAGATGCTGGTCGACAAGCCATGGTCGGTGAAGCGGTTGAAGGCGCGCACCGTGGTCGAAGGCACTGTGGTCAAATCAACTGTGGTCATGAGGCAATCGAAGGCACCGTGGTCGACAGGACATGGTCGAAGGACTCGTGAATGGACCCGAAGCAGAACTCGAAGGATTGTGTGTGGTCATAGACCGGGCCAAATAGTAGTTAGTTTGCATGTAACTAGTTATGTCCACTAAACCGAGTGTGATGGTTAGTGGAGCAAGTAGTCTGGGTAGTAAGAAGTGTGCGAGTCAAGGAGATCGTGACCAGAAAAGTCAGGTAGTTTTATCCTGTACACTTGTAATCAGAGTTTATACATAGATGAGAAAATGGAAAAGCAGAGGATGCATTGGTGCAGCAAAAAAACTTGTGTGTATTGAGTTGATTCAAAGTGTTCGTGTGTGTTTACAACCATCGTGTGTATGTGTCTGTTCCATCCCTGGGCCAACATGCTTAGCATAGTAATCCCCAATTAAGATTAGGTTAGCACTAATGACATTTGGTTAATGTTAGTCAGTCACTGAAGTGTGAGACCGGTAGGTTAATTAATCAAGTTTTTAAATTAAATGGGTTTTAAAATTTGAGTCTCTGACATGTGGACCCTACGCGTTAGTTTGCCCGTCCATGAGTTTCATTTACCATGGACCTAGCCCACATGTCAGCATGATGATACAATAAATCATAGTTTTCCATTATAAATAAAAATAGAAATTAAAATGAAAATTAGAACGCCCAGTGCGGAGTGTTTTCTCTCTTCTTTTTTCGAATTTTCTCTCCTGCCAAAACTTCAGAAGGCTCATTCTCTCTCATACGAACTTTGATTTGAATGGTTCTTGTTTCTAAATTTTTATAAAATCATGAAGTTTCATCCCACAAAAATTATGAATTTTGGTGACTGTTTGAATTTATTTATTTTTCTTTGCCTTTCTCATTAGATACCAATGTACTGGAATCGTGTGAAGTTGGTCCAGAATAAGAGGTGTTTAATGAGCAAGGAAATCACCCTGCTTTGACCATGTTGATCCCATATTTAGATGTTATGTATTTTGTTTGCTCATATTATTATGCATGCATAATTTGCTTAAATGGCTATGTTTATGGTTAGGATTTAGTTATCGCCAATTATTACATTGATTCTATCTTGAAAAGTTGATATCCTTATTGTTGTCACCTTAGAAATGTTATCCTCTATTGTAGTAATTTTTGGTGGAATTTTAGAGTGGTATATGTGTCACATGCTTAGCCATGCATAGTTTAATAATGGTAAAAATGTTGGAAATAGGTACAACTCAATTTTGGTCACTTTGGGAAATGCTTTAGCTCAGTTTGGATAGAAGGATTACCTCTAACATTTTGGTTAAAAATGTGAAAATAAAACTAATAGATTTGAGTGAGTGGTTTGTGGAGACGGTGTAGTTTGCACGAGATCTTGATTTGTGGTTGTCTCGTCCGGGTCATTAAGGACAAAACATACAACCACATGTCCCAGTAATGGCACGGACTTGGCTGACTAACTTATCCAATTCTAGCATTGAACCGCAGGCACTAGTTGGTGGGCTTAATTGCTGGTCGTACAAGCTTGGTAAGTGAACTACACAACGATTGAGGTCTATTGATGATGGTAAAGGACGTCCATGTCTTGAGGTTTCAACTCATCGAGGTAGTTTAATGTTAGAAAAAGATATTGTAAAGACCTCGTTGTGATCATCTTAGTCACAATCTTTAATGTTGAGTATGGGCAGACAATATAAGTTGATCATATCATATGTAAAGCTATACAACCTCCATAGAGTGTAAAATCTATTCGAATAGTCATGTCTCTGGTCATAGACATCGCTTGGTAATACCACATTTGATTAGATTTTCTGGTTTTAAAATGGTTTGGGGAAGTTATGGATGATGGGAGTGCATGATAGAAACGTTTTGACAGGATCATCCAATGTTAATGTTATGGCAAAGGATAGCCAACTATTTACAAGTACACCTATGGTTATTATTTACTCTATCTTATTAATGTTAATTGTTCTTACAAATAGCTCCTTACAAACAAGTCAATTGCAAATGAAAGCTCACTTTATAAAAATAATATAGATATGATAGCCATTCCTTTGAAAAAGCTTGCATGTAATAATTTCCTTGCTTAAATTCTTGTGCAGTATAATTTTGTATGCAAGATTGTTTGTTGGACAGTACCTGAGCAAGGGGAAGAAAATCCCTCCATTGGCTACTTTTATGCCATGGGATTTGGTGATAAGGATGCTGATTACTAAGCCATTAACCAACTCGATTGCCCATGGGGTTGTAGCATACCACATGGGTCCTTTTGTCTTACTTATCTTTTTTTCCACTGCAAATACCTCTTTTGTGTGAACTATTTGGCCGGTTGGGCTATTTGTGTAAAACTTGGTCATGTAAGTCCATGTTGAACTACTTAATATTATATGCTACTATGTTTTAATTACTTGTGTACAGATGTAATACAACGGTGTGCGATGTATGTGCTAGCTATTGATCATGAGATTAGCATGGTAAACACATAGAATTCAAAATTGAATTTCTGAGTCCGACAGTAATAATCAGTAAAAGGAGATTCAAAAGAGTGGTTTCAATTAAACAACATTTCCCCTAAGTGTGTTAGGCTTAAAGTGATGCATTTGTTGTCTCTAGTGCAACAATGAGATAAAGATGAACCCAAATGTGTGGTTCTTTCAATGAGATAAAGATGAACCCAAATGTGGGGTTCTTACCTTTGCCAGTGTTATGCTAACTGGCATCATTGCATGGCTCTACAAGTCAACCATAGTTTGAGTTTTTTAAATAAAAACTTTTTTCCTTCTACAATTTTTTCATCTCACTAGGGCATCAAAGTCTACTAGGAGGTTCAATCATCTCCACTCAGCCAGCAAAAAAATAGAAGAAAAATTAAAAGGGAGAAGGGAAAGTTGTTGCGAAACAAAAAAAAAAATTTTGCCGCATGAGCACTTGTGGTAACAACATATTGCTTTGGTCACTACCGGAGGTCATCCTTTCGTCTCTGGGCACCCCAAAAGTGTAGCAATACGTGCAGTTTTTTCTTACACGCCTTTACTTCGTTCATGTTTCTTGAGGCAGCAGATTACGGCTTTCTTCTGATGGAGAAATGTGTACGTGGGAACATATAATCTAAAGTGTATGTCTGACTTGTGTCCTCAAAGCGTTTATATAGTGGTTTATTAGATAAGTTTAAGAGCTTTTGTTCTAGTTTTTCATATAAACTACTTATTAGGCATTTTTAGAGCGCACTAGGCAGATGTCCGCTGCCCTGGGCAGACATCTCGTGGGGCCACCAGTAGCACAACCGTTTTTAAGAAGCTAAGCCCCTCAAATAAGGCTTAGGGCCTGTTCTTTACAGTTTTTGGTTTTTAGCTTTTGATTTTTCTATAATAACTAATTTTAAAATGGAATATTTTTCAAAACGGGATCTATTAGTTAATTGTAGTACACACTATTGCGACTTCATTTATACCAGCAAAAATCACACGTGAGTTTCTGTTACTCTGTAATCTCTCTCACGAACAGCCAAAAAGCCACAAGCCGCAGCCATAAAGAATAGACCACCGTTAAGCATTAATTTCTACAGTAAAAATGATTGCTAGAAAGATTTTCTTTAAAACCTTTGTGGGATATGGTTACTTCTTTGGAATTAAAGTTGCACCCATCTATTAACATTTTGTTGGTATCTTCTCCTAAAAGTGCCCATCAAAATGTTTTAGTTGTTGCATGGAAAAAAGTACTTAATGAATGAATTTTTTACATACTATCTCCAGTTTAAAAAATAACATCTTTTGACTGGATACAATATCCAGGATATAACTTAAATCCCAAGTTATACTGTTATGCGCTAATACAAAAATACTTCTGATGTCATTAATTGCCAACGCTCGAAAGGTTCCATAAATACGCACACAAAAGGCAGTGATGAGAAGTGACATTCTTTTTGGACTAGAGGGACAAATTTTGTAACTCTTAATAACATATAGGGTTTCCGTATTTCACGTAGTAAAAATTCCGCCAAAGGTCCTAAATTTGATTGCGAAATGCTACTTAGGCATATAAACTTAAGGTTTTACCTAGGAAGCCCCCAAACATGCAAGCTGTCTCTCTCCATGGTCATTTTAGCTTTTTGATTAGCTGAAAGTATTGATGTTGAAGTTGAGTGATAGAAATTATCACGTAACTCCCACATTGCAACATAGCTCTAGAGGCCTAGACCATCCATCTAAATGATATACATCGGTTTCGCACCTCTGTCCCTATGGCACATCAGCATTTTTTAGCTAATTAAGAAAAAGCTTATGGAGCTGCTAAATTAATTTTCAAATACAAGGACCCAAATGGAACTTCGCTAAGAGTTTAAGAATCTATTATGCAATAGTTTCTTCAGCTTATATGCTATGGATGAGAACTAATGATTTTTTTAGCCACATGCCATCATATAATTTGAGCAACGGGGAAATATCATTCACTGCATCACTCTGTGACAAATGTTTGTCAGACATCGATTTTTGGTATTTTTTTTGAAGCACATACCATATGGTGGCATGCGGCTAAAACCGTTTGTTCTGATCATTAGTTGATGTTGTCTTAAAATCACATTTGTTTGGCCATGAAATCCCATTGGTCCCAACAAAGTACCAGTTCACTCACTCATCTTGGAGAAGAGGGCACTCGAATTATTTGTCTTAAAGACGATCTAGATCTGAGAAAAAAAAACAAATGGCAACCAGTTCTGACATACTTGAGGGGGCCTAAATCCCCAAAAGTCTCCTCTAGCCCCAACTAGCGTGTTTCATACAATGTCGACCGATTGTACAAATTTATCATTCCCAGAAGAATTCTGGGAACTGTGTAGTTTTTGTTTCTGGCTTCGCACAAATTTGTCTCCTGAACCTTGAATAACCAATTAATTTTTTATTCGTTTTAAAAAGCGGCAATTACTGCCAAAAAAATGGTTGGTTTGCGTGTTCCCCTGCCAATCAGAAATTATGTTAACTGATGCAACTAGCTAGTTACAGTTAGTTTTTGCAAAGTGGTCAAATCAAAGAAACTTTAAATAGGAGGTAAAATGTTCTTTCGGAACAATGCAATAGTGGACACGATGATCCTGTAAACTGACGAAGTAATTGGCTCGCTAGCTACATATGGAGCCTAGCTAGACACATGGAATAATGGAACGATGCTGGCAAACCGTGGTTGGACGGCAGGTTAATTTGGTGGGCCCTCATATGTCTGGAGAGTGAAGAGCATGCATGACTAGATAGGCAGAGCAACAAGATGATCAGAACAAACCCTACCTTGACTGGGCGTTGGTGTATGCAATGACTGACAGCGCATCATGTGACCAAACCACCAAAAACCACCCTTTTTGTCAATCAAAGCCCTGTGAACTGGCGTGGCGGTGAGCATAGCATTGTGGATGATTATGCCATGGAATATGATACTTAGTGTAGGATGGTATCGATCTCACCCCCTTTTTATGGAATATGATAATTAAGTAGCAGGACACATCTCTGGGTTCCAATGCTATGCCAAATTTATCATACAAAAATGAAAAATGATGATGCATCCTAGTATCTTGGCCACTCTTTTTTTTTTTGACAACCAATAGGCGTTTTCGCGTTCAGGATGGGTTGCAAATAGGCCCCACTGTCAATCAGACCCCAGCCTAGCTCCATATGGATGAACTCCGATCGACAAAATCAAAATTTTATGTACCATAGACCTCAGGTTAGCAAGGCTCGGTCAGAAGTTCGGGTATGCCAAATTGCATTGAGGACTAGTGCTACCGTGACCGTGATGATACAAATCCTATATTGAAGAACCAGTGTTGCGATGCTTAAGGATGTGTTTTTGTTATGAAGATTTTGTAAGCGCAACTATATCGTATGTTGAGACACTTCATTGATTTTCCGCTTATTTTTGTATACAAGTATTGGAGCGTGATTTGACAATAATAAAGTTCTACTTGTACAACTTTAAGGACAGATACAGAATGAAAATGGAGGGGAAGACCTTATAAGTAGAGTACTCCATCAAGAAGCAAACTAGCAATGCATCATTAAATTGTTGAACACACCATTAGAACTCAAGTCCAAATACCAAACCAATTCGCATATCGCAACTATGCAATTTGCAAAATTCGAAACCCCATCTCAAGATTGTATTTACTACTATGGACACTGCAGACCAAACCCACACAATTGGCATCAAGGCACAAATTTGAAACCCTACCCCACAAATCAAGATTCGATCATCAATTCATCGTACCAATTACAATGCTAAAACCTAACAAAATCAAGATTCGATCATCAATTCATCGTACCAATTTCCCGTGTCCGATCCCCTCCCTGCCTCAGACCGCAGTTGGGCCGAAGGATAAAGCTTGCTAAATGGGCTCTGTCAATGCAGGCTGAAATGTTTAAAGGATGAGGTTCTCCCTGCATTTTCATGAAACTTTTTTCGGAAGAGAGATTTTCAAAACTTTAATGTTAGAACTATCACAAAACTACATATTTAATTTCTAATTTCAAGAAACTACAGATTTAACAGTATAAGTTCTAAAAGAACTACAATTCCATCACAATCAAGCCGACTTAATATCTCTGCTCCATGAGACAAAGGTAGGTTTTTCAGCTGCTGATGGCTTTTAGTCTTAACGTGCTTATAAGTCACTTCAAAAATACAATCCGGTTTGTTTGTTTGTTTGATGGCACCTATAAATCAAAACCGTATGTTGAAAAGAAGAAGGCGATAGTCTCGGTATAGAGGCCCGTCTGGACTCACCGCGAAGACGAAGCGCTCGCCAAGAAGGCCCGTCTATGTGGCATATTGGGGCTATAGGTAAGCGAAACAGAGTTTTCCTTTTTTACTTTCAACATGGCGAGCGTCCGAGTAGCCGCCAAGAAGGCCAGCAGAAGCGACAATCCTGGTGCTTTGTGTGGCTTGCCCTAACACAGCCCCCCCCCCCCCCCCCCCCCTAACACGAAGAATATCCATGTGTCTCTGACTCATGGACCCAAGATCTCAGGTAGGCTCTAATTTAACGAAGTATCAATCCTGCAGCTGCTAAATGCAACTGGTTCTTCTAGACCGATGCATAAACTGTTGTTAATTCCCCCACATTACTGAAGCGCCCAGAAGATGGCCTCATTCTATAGGGAAACTTTTGACTCCAGTAATCCAGTTTGACATCATGCATGACCTAGAACTCGCTTGTATACTTCTTCAGAAACATATGCAATTGCCAGTCAACTGAAACTGGTTCTTCCGGGAAGAACAAAAGGATTATGAGCAGAAGCAAAGGGACCAACCAGCTTCTGCAACATCCAAAACAGCTTTTGCAGCAAAAACTGAACTTGCTTCACTTTGTTAAATCCAACATGTCACTATTTAAACACTGCTAGGCTCTGTTCTTCCTCCTTTCAACAACCAACAGAAACTCAACAGTGAACTACGGGGAATTGTTGCAAAAACGATGATGGTGCCCTTCTTCTTGTGCTCAGCTTCCTGCTCATCACCGGTGGCGTGACCGTCGCCACCGCCGCGGCGCCTCAGGTGCCGGCAATGTTCGTGTTTGGGGACTCCCTGGTGGACAACGGCAACAACAACTACCTGAGGACCCTTGCCAAGGCCAACTTCTACCCCTACGGAATTGATTTCCCGGAGGGGCCCACCGGCAGGTTCTGCAATGGCAAGACCGTCGTAGATGCAATCTGTGAGTCAACAATGTTGGATTGATCTCTCTCCCGATTAGCCCAACGGCTAATCGGGACCTTGATCCGCGTCCTGATCAGGGGTGCCCAGCCCATCTATTGGCTGGTGGGCCCCCGTCCGCGCTGCGCAATAAATAGAGGGTGGGGGCCGGCGGCTCAAGACACGAGGTTCGCCTGAGCCGCAAACCCCACCCGACACAAACCCTAGACCGATCTAGAGGGACGCGCAGTCGGCGGCGGGAAGCTCCATCGCCGTCCCCTTCACCGGATCTACGCCACCGCCCTCCTCTTCCCCGACCGTCGCTGCCCGTGCGCAGACTTCACCGACGAAGCAGCGATGGCCAACTCCTCCTCCAATGCATCGGACGGTCGGTAACGTTGCCTACTCCCCTCTCCCTCTCCCTTTCTCTCTCGAATCCAATCAAGAACACCCTCTGATCTACACCTAGGTGATCATAGGGTGCTAACAATGGTATCAGAGCGCCTAATCTAGGCATAGATCTAGATGGAAAAGATCTCAGACCGCCGTCGGTTGACCGGCGTGCGGAAAAGAAAAGAACAGAACAGAGAATCCCCAACCCTAGAAAACGGCAAAAGAAAAAAACAGAGAGGGGAAGGACTCGATCCATCTGGATCGAGTCCCAAACCCTAGATCTGAAATGGCTGGGTCTTACCTGGCCATCATCGTCGGGCCGTCGTCGCTGGCGTGCGGGAAGACCGGCCGAGCCGTGGGCTCGCCGGCGCTCCAAAGCTCCCACGTGCGGAGCCGCTCGACGGCGGCGCACCAGACCCGTGCGCGCCCCGGACCCGGGCCAGGGCGCATGCTAAGGGGCGCCGACACGGAGCCGCTCGACGGCGGCGTACTCTCCCTCTGGGAGTGCACGCGCCGGCGAGAGGGCCCGCGGTGGCGCCGGTCCTTTTTCCTCCTCCCCTCTGCGTTTCGACGAAGTCGCCGCCGCGCTCGGGTGCGACGCTGAGAGAGGGGAGAGGAGAGAATGAGCTAGGGTTTCGGGAGACCGTCGCGGGCGCGGTTTTGATCCACCGAAATCAGCGCTCAGCCGTTGGATTCGCGTGGACGGCTGAGATCGCGTCGAGGATAGCGGGCCGCCGTGGGCCGCGACTGCGAAGGAATGGGCCAAAATGGCCGTTTGAACAATAATTCCGAAAAATGAATTTTAATTATTTTTAGAAGCATTTTTTGAATGAATTTGAATGAAATTTGAATCAAATCTCTGTAAATTTTTGCACCAACGTGTTATTTTTCCAGAGATTAGATGTGTACAGTAATAATGCTTCTGAGTAAGAATTAATTTTAGAATAATTTCATGTTTCCGCTGCAAAAGTTAATGTTGATTACTCTTTCAATTAAATTCGAACCAATGGGAGAATTTAATTTTTTGAGAATTGTTGTGAATTATGATATTGTTATTTTCTGACCAACGTTGATAATAACAGTATTATAATTTTAATTGATGAGTTTTATGCATTATCTCTATTTCTGCCCAACGGTGATGTAGATTTAATGTGTAAACAACTGTATGTTTTATTTTAACCAACGTTGGAACCAAGGCATGCAGTTGTTGTTATTATGTTTAAATGTTCTCACTATATATGAATTGTGTTTTCAGGAGGATACTCTTTGATGGGCTACATCAGGGATATCCCGGTTCTCAAAGGAGACAACTACGCTGAATGGAAGAAAAAATTGACCTGGCCTTCATTCTGGCTGAGGTGGACTGGGTAGTCACCACACCGTGTCCCACAGAGCCTGTGGCACCGGTGAGGGAGGAAAATGAGGCTGATGCTGCTTGGCAGACCAGACAGAGGGACCATGCTCCCATAAAAATGTCATACGATCTTGATCATAAAAAGTGGGTCACTGCCAACAAGAAATGTTTGGCTGTGATAAAGAACACGATTGAGCATCACATACGGAATTCACATTTTCACGAAGTGACAATAAATAAAGCTCGTCTTGTTGGATGGAAAGACCAATACATTTATCATTAAACAATATTTCACATTTGCCATCTCCAAAATGGCAATCATAACCATCATTGTCCAAGCGTGAAACACTAATCAAGTTTCTTTGTAAAGAAGGAACATAAAGAACATCTCTAAGTAAAAGCACGAAGCCGTCAGCAAGCTGTAGATGAATATCTCCAATGGCTTCAACGTCTGCTCGGACTCCATTTGCGACTTTAACGCATCTTTCTCTTCTTTGTGTAGTCCTCGTCGAACGGAATCCCTGCAAGGAATTGGCAACATGAACAGTTGCACCTGAATCAATCCACCAATTAGATTTTGAATATTATACATACAGGGACTCATTTATGAACGTAATGATGTTCTCACCTTTCTTTGACATAATCATTTTCAAGAAATCGGGACAATCTTTCTTGTAATGTCCCTTTTTCTTGCAATGAAGGCACTGATCTTTCTCCACTGTGAAATTTTGTTGCTGAGGCTTTCCTGTCTTTGAGGAGGAATGATTAAAGTTCTTTTTCTTGTTGTCTTTCACATAGTTGATAGAACCACCATGTGAAGCCTTTACCCTTTCCTCCTCCTACGCACACATAGCTATGAGTTTCTCTAAGTCCAACAGAAAACGAAAGAGAACTCATAATGCATCGTCGAAATTATGGCACTGTCGTTTAGGCCATATTTCGAGGGGGAGAATAGAAAGACTAGTTAAGAATGAAATTCTTCCTCCATTAGAGTTCTCAGACTTAGAACAATGCATAGAATGTATTAAAGGAAAGTATGTAAAGAAAATTAAGAAAGATGCCAAACGAAGCGCAGGAATTTTAGTGACAATTCACACATATATATGTGGTCCTTTTCCTGTGAAGAGTGTGGATGGTTATGACTCGTTCATAACATTCACGGATGATTACTCCCGTTTTGGCTACATTTATCCAATTAAAGAAAGAACAGAAGCGTTGGATAAATTTAAGATATTTAAGGCTGAAGTTGAAAATCAACACAATCTAAAGATTAAGATAGCCAGATCCGACCGTGGAGGGGAGTACTACGGTCGGCATACCCCGTATGGACAGGTTCCTGGACCTTTTGCAAGGTTCTTACAGGAGAATGGAATAGTAGCCCAGTATTCTACACCGGGCGAGCCTCAACAGAATGGAGTAGCTGAAAGACGTAACCGTACCCTAATGGATATGGTGCGCAGTATGATAAGTTACTCCACCTTACCATTGAGTATGTGGATGGAGGCGTTGAAGACAGCCATTCATATTCTCAATAGAGTACCAAGTAAGTCGGTGCCCAAAACACCGTATGAGTTGTGGACAGGAAGAATACCCTCACTAAATCACTTACGTGTGTGGGGGAGTCCCGCTGAGGCTAAAATATTTAACCCAAACATTGGGAAGCTAGATCCCAAAACAGTAAGTTGCCATTTCATTGGCTACCCTGAAAAATCAAAAGGTTTTCGTTTCTACTGTTCAGACAGATATACAAAGTTTGTAGAAACAAGACACACTGTCTTCTTAGAGGATGAGATGATGAGGGGGAGCATGGCAGCGCGGGAAATTGATCTTGAAGAGAAGCGGGTATATGTGCCCACTCCGATGATTCAGGAGCCATTTTTCTCATTACCTGTTCCTGCTGCGCCAACAGTGTCTGACACTGTAGTGACAACACCTGTTGTTGGCCCTCCCATGGCGACAACGAATGAACATGTGGAACCTGTCCTTCAGGAACCCATGGAAACCGTTGTTGCACATGAGGAAGAACAGCAACAGCCACACACAGAACAAGGGCCGACTAACGAAGGCCCCAGAAGGTCCCAAAGAGCAAGAAGATCAGCTATTTCTGATGACTATGAGATTTATGCTACTGAAGAGTTTCATATGGAGGATGATCCCACCTCATTTGAAGAAGCCATGAGAAGCGATTAGTCATTGAAGTGGCTTGAAGCCATGAAAGATGAGATGATATCAATGAGTGCCAACGAGGTTTGGGACTTAGAGACAATTCCTAAAGGAGCCAAGACAATAGGTTGTAAATGGGTCTACAAAACAAAATATGACTCCCAAGGGAACATAGAAAAATTTAAAGCGCGGCTTGTGGCAAAAGGTTTCACGCAAAGAGAAGGGATTGATTACAATGAGACTTTCTGTCCAGTCTCATGTAAGGATTCCTCTAGAATCATAATGGCGCTAGTAGCACATTATGATTTAGAACTACATCAGATGGATGTAAAGACGGCATTCCTCAACGGGGATTTGGAGGAAAATGTTTACATGGCACAACCAAAAGGTTTTGTCGTGGAAGGAAAAGAACGAATGGGATGCTGCCTAAAGAAATCTATTTATGGGTTAAAACAAGCTTCAAGACAGTGGTATTTGAAGTTTGATAGTACAATAAGAAAGTTTGGGTTTAAAGAGAATGTAGAGAACAATTGTGTTTATGCAAAGTTTAAGAATAGGAAATACATTTTCCTAATCCTGTATGTGGATGACATCTTACTTGCTAGTAGTGATGTCAGTCTACTACTGGAGACAAAGAAATTCTTGTCCTCAAATTTTGATATGAAAGACCTCGGTGAAGCTTCGTTTGTTCTAGGTATAGAGATTCACCGAGATAGAAATAAAGGGGTATTAGGACTATCACAAAAGGCATACATAGAAAAGGTTCTAAAGAAATTCAGTATGCACAAATGTAGTCCCTCACCTGCTCCTATAGTCAAGGGCGATAGATATGGGGATTTTCAATGCCCCAGGAACCAGTATGAGATCGATCAAATGAAAGCGGTTCCATATGCTTCAGCTGTCGGAAGCTTACAGTATGCTCAAGTATGCACACGCCCTGACTTAGCATTTGTTACCGGGTTACTTGGCAGATTTCAGAGCAATCTAGGACTAGAACACTGGAAATTAGTAAAGAAAGTCTTGCGTTATTTGCAAGACTCGAAAGGCCTCATGCTAACGTATAGAAAATCAGATTCTTTGCACATAGTAGGGTACTCGGATTCTGATTATGCGGGAGATGATAGAAAGTCCACGTCAGGGTATATATTTACTCTCGCAGGAGGAGCTATATTGTGGAAAAGCTCTAAGCAAACCGTCACTACATCGTCCACAATGTATGCCGAGTTTGTAGCATGTTATGAGGCCACGGGGCAGGTGAACTGGCTAAAGAAGTTCATACCCGGTTTGAAGGTGGTTGACGACATCTATAGACCACTTAAATTGTACTGCGATAATGAACCAACAGTAACGTATGCTCACAACAATAAGTCAAGTGGTGCTGCCAAACACATTGACATAAAGTACTATGTTGTGAAAGATAAAGTCCGGGATCAAATCATAAGTCTTGATCATATAAGTACCACAAAGATGTTAGCGGATCCGCTTACAAAAGGCTTACCACCCAACGTGTTCAGAGAACATGTAGCCGGCATGGGTTTAAGGGAAAACCTATGATTCCTGGACTATAAAGGGCCCAAAATTAAAGAATCTGTTTCAGAACAGAAATGTGTATTGTAGCTGTTAAATCTATCGGCGATTGATCATGACGATGAAGCATGCTCTATGCACTAATCTGTGATGAAATGGGAAAAAGAAGAAAAGGTATGATATGAGAGGAGATCAAGGGGGAGAATGTTGGATTGATCTCTCTCCCGATTAGCCCAACGGCTAATCGGGACCTTGATCCGCGCCCTGATCGGGGGTGCCCAGCCCATCTATTGGCTGGTGGGCCCCCGTCACGCTGCGCAATAAATAGAGGGTGGGGGTCGGCGGCTCAAGACACGAGGTTCGCCTGAGCCGCAAACCCCACCCGACACAAACCCTAGACCGATCTAGAGGGACGCGCAGTCGGCGGCGGGAAGCTCCATCGCCGTCCCCTTCACCGGATCTACGCCGCCGCCACCGCCCTCCTCTTCCCCGACCGTCGCTGCCCGTGCGCAGACTTCACCGACGAAGCAGCGAAGGCCAACTCCTCCTCCAATGCATCGGACGGTCGGTAACGTTGCCTACTCCCCTCTCCCTCCCCCCTTCTCTCTCGAATCCAATCAAGAACACCCTCTGATCTACACCTAGGTGATCCTAGGGTTCTAACAAACAACTACTTGCTTTCTTGACTTGGTTTGACGCTGAACCCTTGTGAGTTGTGGCCACTTTTTTGTAAATCTTTTCTCAGGTGATCTCATGAACCTTACATACATTCCGGCCTACACTACTCCTGGCCTCGGCGGCGCAGGACTGCTCGGCGGCGTGAACTACGCCTCCGCCGCCGGTGGTATCCTCGACGATACCGGCAGATTCCTGGTATATATACGGGTTTTGTTAAATATCATCCAGATATTTTTTAGCTATCATTCAGATTTATGATCATTGGATTAGAGATCCAATAGCTATAAATTCTCTCCATATTTACATGCATGTTTTACTTGAGAAAATTGAACCAATATATGTACTGATCTTCGAGTCATTATCTGAAATAATTAATGCTCTGTGCGTGCAGGGAGAGAGGTACAGCCTGAAGCAGCAGGTGCTCGACTTCGAGGACAACCTGGAAAAGCTCAGGGAGATGATGCTCAACTCATCTACGCAGAGCAACTTGACGCAGCAACTACCTGAGGCCGCCACTCTACTCCTCCAGCTTCCGGTACAGCCCCGAGCAGTTCGCCGGCCTCCTCCTCAACCAGTACCAGTACACCAGGCAGATACACTACTACAGAAAGCCTCATAGTAGACGCCTCATCACAGACAGTTTTGTGAAACCGTCTCTGATGAACACTATTACAGACGGTTGTAATTTGGAGGCCGTCTGTGGTTTGTGTGGCGGGAAAATGGATTATCACAGGCGGTTATTGCCGAAGTATCACAGACGGTCTGTATTAAAAACCGTCTGTGATAAGCTGGTTATCACAGACGGTTTTTAATTTCACAAACGGTTTTTAGATAAAAACCGTCTGTGATAATGGCTAAGGCATTTATTGCGCTGCTCAGACCGCATATGTCTTCATTTCGATCCAGATCTAGCCACTGCTGCGCACTTTTTCACTCGAGAGGAAGCTAGGCGATTTCAGGCCAGTTAATTTGGTGGGAAGAGGCAGAGATTGAGCTTTGAAGATTCAGACTTTCCTGGTTGCTCTAGATATGGTTAGTAATGAAATTTATTTTTTCTTTAATTGCATTACAATTTAGGTCTAAGTAATCCATAAGTGTTATTGAAGATGGTTGATTTGCAAAATTGTTGGTTATATAATAGCTATTGTGTTTATAATATGAATTGAGCTAGCAAATTAAGTCTCAATATAATAAATGTGGCCGGTATATATGTAGTTATAATTAGTTAATCTAGATTTTAATACTAAGTTGTTATATATGTACGTAACGTAGGACCGAAGCTGGATGTATGCCGCGAGCCGTGTGAGTGAAGAGTACATTAATGATGTTTCTGCTTTTATAAGAGCCGCCGAGGAGGATATGTTGAATAAGGGGGTGGAATATATGTGCTGTCCATGCACTGACTGCGAGAATTTGAAGATGTTTAAGAACCGAGGGCAAATTGTAGCGCACTTGATTCGGAGGGGTTTCAAAAAGGATTATACGTGTTGGACCAGTCATGGCGAAGTGAATAATCATATGCCGCCGGATGACATCGCCGGTGAAGTGAATGATATGCCCCCGGATGACATCGCCGGTGAAGTGAATGACATGCCGCCGGTTGATGTCGATTGTGGCTCGGATTCGGATAGGTTGCATGATGATAATCTGGATCAGATGCTTCGCGATGTAGAAGAGAACTATGATGAGAGAGAGTATGTTAAATTCCGTGGCTTGATGGACTAGATTCTCTGCAGGACGAGGTAGTGATGACTCTATGTCACCTTGAAATGTATTTCCCTCCTTCGTTTTTCAATATCATGGTCCATCTCATTGTTCACGTTGTGTGGGAGATAAAAATGTGCGGGCCCGTATTCCTACGTAGCATGTACCCATTTGAGAGGTTCATGGGAATTCTCAAGTCCTACGTACGGAATCGTTCTCGGCCGGAGGGCAGCATCATCGAAGGTTATGCAAGCGAAGAGGTCATTGAGTTTTGTGTCGATTATATGGCTCAGATTCAACCGATAGGTGTCCCTCAATTTCGTCATGAGGGGAGGCTGAAGGGTCTCGGAACTATCGGAAGGAAAGCAATCACTCAAGATATGGACACGTATACTCAAGCCCATTTCACGGTGTTGCAACACATGACTGAAGTGGTGCCTTATGTGGACCAGCACAAGGATGTGCTTCGGCAACAGAATCCAGAGCGGCCGGATGTTTGGATCATGAGGCAACACAACCGTTGGTTCAACCAATGGTTGAAGGAGCAAATCGCTAGGAGCTCGCCGAGTGAGACGCTGACATGGTTGGCAAAAGGGCCGACATTTACAGTTGTGACATGGCAAGGATATGACATAAATGGGTACACATTCTATACGCAGTCTCAGGATGTCAAGAGCACTAACCAGAACAGCGGTGTCCGCATAGATGCATTCAGTACCGATGGGTCGAGAAACTCGTACTATGGCTTCATAGAAGAGATTTGGGAGCTCGACTATGTGGTTTTCAAAATCCCCTTATTTCGCTGCCGTTGGGTGCATCTCCCACAGGTGAAGGTTGACAAGTACGGTGTCACTACCGTGGACCTCCAACATGTCGGGTACAAAGACGAACCATTCGTACTCGCTAATCAAGTTGTTCAAGTTTTCTATGTAACCAACTCGGCAAATAAGAAACGCCATGTAGTTCTTCATGGAAAAAAGAGAATTGTCGGAGTAGAGAATGTAGTGGACGAGGAAGAATACAATCAATTTGATGAGTTGCCTCCTTTTGGAAATGGCATAAGGGTGGACGACAAACAACGTGATGAAACTAGGTACGTACGCATTGATCATGATGAAGGGCTAATTTTTAAAGGAAATAAGCAAGTACAATGAGAATGTGCGACATATATGTGAGCATTTGCATATATGTATATAACAATGTATTTGTGTGATGTATATGTGAATTGGCATTTATGTATACAACAATGCATGTGTATGATGTATATGTGAATTGGCATTTATGTATAGAACAATGCTGCAGTGTGATGTATTTGTGAATTTCCATTTATGTATATGTGAAAATGTGTGATGTAGTCAATTTTGAGAATGAGAAAATGTGTAAAGAAATACACTGTGTTGGTGGTTGGTGTTGTATATATATGAATGCAGCTGGTTGGTGGTTGATCATGAATGCAGCTGGTTGGTGTTGTATCTGAATGACTACAGTCGGGCAAAGGCTTATCACAGACGGTTCTAAACTTAGAACCGTCTGTGATATCAATATCACAGACGGTTCTAAGTTTCGAACCGTCTGTGATAATAAATATCACAGACGGTTCTACGTGTAGAACCGTCTGTAATAAGCCTCCCTATATATACCCTCTGGCTAGGGTTTTCCCCGTATGTTGTAGTTATATTCTAGATCTAAATCCCAATCTCTCTCCTCGGACCTCCGTCGCCGCCGCCTCCCCGAGCCCTCGCCGGCCGTCTCCCCGAGCCCTTGCCCAGCCGCCTCCCCGAGCCGTCCGCATTCGAAAACCAACGCCTCCGCTCGCCCGCCGCCTCCATCCGTCCCCTCCGGTCGTCGCCTCACTATTAGTCAGGTGAACAAATAGGAAAAGAATAAGTCCTCTTTTTCTAACTGCTGCAAAGCTTTAAAGTTGTTGAATTATTGTTGTATTGTTTTCATGTTTTTCAATAGAATATATGCATTTTTAGTTATATAAATCGCTACCCTACTACCACATTGCCTTGTGGCTTGTGCAGAACCCTTGTCTGGCCTTTATGTGATGCTATGATTTGCTTGTTTAAAAAAAACGATAGTAATTGAGTATAAATATGTTATCATATCCTCATTGACGATAGCTGATGTTGCTTGTTATTCTTGACAATGATGTTCTTATTCCCTTGGTGATTTAGATACTTTTCTTGGGTTATTTGTACTTCTTTAACTCAATAATTTGTATGTATAGTGCATATGGTAATGAATGACAAACAGAGGAAAGTTCTTTGGTCATTGACTTGTAGTGGTACAATCATGGAGTTGCATGGTGTGGACTCTATATTAACTTAATATATGTGATTCATAGTTGTATTTTCCTTAGTCAAATAGCTAGTTACTTAATCGGTGTTGTCTCCATAACAGCATGTCTTAGTTCAATGTATCTATAAAAGAAGAAAGCCAGAGTTGGCTGTGTGTTTTGTAGACGCCTCATATGCTATCGTTCTATCTCTATATATCTCTCCCATCTCTCTCTCACCCATCCACCTCTATTTCCAATCCAACTACAGTTGGCTGTGTGTTTTGTTGAAGGAGCAAATCGCTAGGAGCTCGCCGAGTGAGACGCTGACATGGTTGGCAAAAGGGCCGACATTTACAGTTGTGACATGGCAAGGATATGACATAAATGGGTACACATTTTATACGCAGTCTCAGGATGTCAAGAGCACTAACCAGAACAGCGGTGTCCGCATAGATGCATTCAGTACCGATGGGTCGAGAAACTCGTACTATGGCTTCATAGAAGAGATTTGGGAGCTCGACTATGTGGTTTTCAAAATCCCCTTATTTCGCTGCCGTTGGGTGCATCTTCCACAGGTGAAGGTTGATAAGTACGGTGTCACGACCGTGGACCTCCAACGTGTCGGGTACAAAGACGAACCATTCGTACTCGCCAATCAAGTTGTTCAAGTTTTCTATGTAACCGACCCGGCAAATAAGAAACGCCATGTAGTTCTTCATGGAAAAAGGAGAATTGTTGGAGTGGAGAATGTAGTGGACGAGGAGGAATACAATCAATTTGACGAGTTACCTCCTTTTGGAAATGGCATAAGGGTCGACGATGAACAACGTGACGAAACTAGTTACGTACACATTGATCATGATGAAGGGCTAATTTTTAAAGGAAATAAGCAAGTACAATAAGAATGTATATGTGAAAATGTGTGATGTAGTCAATTTTGAGATGTATATGTGAAAATGTGTGATGTAGTCAATTTTGAGATGTATATGTGAAAATGTGTGATGTAGTCAATTTTGAGATGTATATGTGAAAATGTGTGATGTAGTCAATTTTGAGATGTATATGTGAAAATGTGTGATGTAGTCAATTTTGAGATGTATATGTGAAAATGTGTGATGTAGTCAATTTTGAGATGTATATGTGAAAATGTGTGATATAGTCAATTTTGAGATGTATATGTGAAAATGTGTGACAAAAATGAATGCAGATTGAGAAAATGTGTAAATGAATGCATCTGGTAGGTAGTTGATCATGAATGCAGATGGTTGGCTGTTGATCATGAATGACTACAGTCGGGCATAGGCTTATCACAGACGGTTCTACGTTTAGAAGACCAGTCGGCTCCACCATCGGATACTGCACCGGTGCTATCTCCACGAGTCCTATTATCGTCAGGGCAAATTGCACCGCTGCTACCTTCAAAGTTGACTGCCGAGAAGTCGAGCTATAGCCGAGGCAGCAAGGCCAGCAAGGGTAAAGCAAAGAAGACCAATGATGATATCCCGTACCTGCCATTGGCCCGCCAATTCGTGCTAGGCGAGCCGATGATAGTCCCACAAGAGCAACTCGAAAAGCTAGGACTTGGTTGCCAAAGATTCTACAAGTGGTATATCGAACAGTCCAATAGACCAGAGGCAGAACGGCGCTCAGGTATCACTGTCAAATTCAAGCCGGAACATTTCTTGCACGAACTTCAAGAATGTGTCTTCCCGGTGACCTTTGGCGATATATTTGGTCTTTTCACGCTCAACGCTCTCGACGCCTCACTCATTCGATGCTGGACGCTGTAAGTCTGTACAATCACAGTCTCTGTTCACGTAATACCGATATATGTCACAATTTGTTGCTTTTCTCTCTCTGTGTGTGTGTGTGTGTGTGTCTATATATATATATATACATATATATGCTGACCGAAGCTAGATCATCGAAATCACCAATTGGTTTCCTGGACCCACGCTTGGTCGCCATTGATACCATCGCCGAGGATGCATCCTTCGTCGAGGGCTATATTACAAAAGCACTGCTGGCTCACCAAGATAAGGAATTTGTTCTTATGCCATACAATGAGCAGTTCCATTGGATTTTAATTGTACTTATACCAAAATGGAACAAGGCTATATACCTTGATTCTCTAAGTAAGAACAAATCCAAGTACACAGCTATCGCCGAAATACTCGATAGGTAAGTACATTGTACATTGTACTCTTTCTTTCCTTCCGAATGACTAATCTAACTTTTTCGAATAACGGAGGTCGTTCGTCACATACGTTCAACAAACACGTGGCTCGACGACAGCTGCCAAGCCCTTGAAACATGATCGCAATTTTCGGGTATTGGCTAGCTACACATTAATTAATCATATACAACACTTAGTAGTAATGCCACTTGATTTAACACATTCTATTTTTTGCAGTGCCACCAGCAGCAGCCGGGCAACACGTGTGGATACTACGTGTGCCACCATATGAGACTACTCCTCGATTCCACCAAGATCACTAATTCTAAGGTTTGTCAATCTTCCCACATTTATTTCATACATGTCAGGTTTTATATGTGCGCGCATTGATATTCCTATCTACAGGATGCGCCCATCTCTAAATCTGCATTGGAACAGGCGGACTTAGCACAAATTCGAGGAGAGTTAATTTGGTTTTTGTGGTCTAAAGTTGTAAGATCAGATGGAGAGTTCCACTGCGCAGATTGATTTTTTATTGCTCTTATCACTCTGTAATTGTGAATTTGTAAATGGATATTTTATTTCATTTCAATTAATTCATTTGCGAAATGGATGCCTTATGTCTGTGAATGAAATGTGATGTGAATTGGATGTTTGTCAAATGAATTGAGATGTGAATTGTATGTATACATATACTTGTTTATCTGCTTGTTTCAGAGGGCATGGCTAGCATTTCCTGAGGCTAGCCAATAAACAGAAATAGATTCTGTTATGGGGGAGGAATATCACAGACGGTTTTTAATGAAAAACCGTCTGTGATATCGGATAATCACAGACGGTTTTTAATGAAAAACCGTCTGTGATATCGGATAATCACAGACGGTTCGAAAACCGTCTGTGATAACTTGGATTATCACTGACCCATAATTTCAGACGGTTCAGAAAATCGTCTGTGATGACGTTTCTGAACCGTCTGTAATATGGATTTCTGTAGTAGTGTACTGCTAATCAAGATAAAACAAATTAACAAATTAAGGCATGTTTCAATTGTTCTCGACGACGTTAATAACCGTTGAGCTATCACGTGGTTTTTTATGTTCTTCCTCACAAAATGATCGAGCTACTAATATTTTTCAGTGTTTAATAGTTTACTAGCCGTTTTAACCGCTATGGTATGTTCGCATGGCATGGCAGGCGCTGAGGAGCCTGGGCCTGAGGAAGTTCGTGCTGGCGTCCCCAACCAGCGCGCCGTCGGGTTCGGGTGCGACGACGGCACCAACAGCGACGTCAACTTGTTCAACCGGGGCCTGCGCGCGCTCGTGGAACAGCTCAACGCCGATGAAGGCTACGGCAGCGGCAGCAGCAGTAGCAGCGCCGCCACGTTCGTCTTCGCCAACGTCTACGACGCCGTCCAGGACATGCTCGGCAACCCGACCACCTACGGTACGTTCGCGACGCCATCCACGCGCGCTCGATCGCTTGGTGGTGCACATACGTATGCTGCCTTGAGATTTGCGCCGTGTGATCGTGCTCGTGCGTGCAGGGTTCGAGGTGGTGGACCGGGCGTGCTGCGGGTTGGGGAGGTACGGCGGTGAGGTGTCGTGCCTGCCGTTGTCGGTGCCGTGCTTCCGCCGCGCCGGCCACGTCTTCTGGGACGCGTTCCACCCCACGGAGGCCGTCAACGTCGCGCTCGCCGGAAAGGCCTACACCGGCACGGAGGTCTTCTCCATGTTGCGATTAATATTTTACAGCATTTGGGACTTAGTGGTGAAGGTTTGAGAGTTGTTGAAATTCACGAAGTCGAGTTTTGTGCTTAAGCAAGGTTGTATGGGATGTTATGATGTATGTTTTCACTAATGATAGTCAAGTATGCGGTACTTGTGTCAAGGAAACGATTTATTTGTGTTTTGTTGACTATAATTTGACTTAATGACTCGGATGATCATCGATGCAGGATTGAGAGCAAGTTTGGAGAGCTTGACATTTAGAATGATCATGAAGGTTGAGGAGGTCATCGGGGATCAAGTCGTGTCATGAAGATGGCGTGAGATAGGTCCGTGCGGTGACTCAAGGTGACGTGGTAGCATCCAAGTGTCGGCGAGGCATTTCGATGGTGTTTGGAGCTCAAGATATATGGTGTGTACATGACAAGTCAATGAGAAGCGAAGACCGTCAAGATGGAGCAGTGTAGTAGCTCTAGGTGGCTTATATTAACCAATGTCATTGATGTAATTAGCGTATTACTAGGAATCTTTGAGATGGAGAATACCACAGCACACTCTTGGAGATGGTTTAGGGCTAGAAAACCATGTGTGTTTAGTTGTGTAGAGCCGAGGCTCAAATCCTACTTTGTGATGCGTGCTAAGTAATGAGTTATAATTGTAACTAACCTAGAGGGGTATTCTATATAAGAAAAAAAAGTTGGCTGAACCCTAAGTAGATATGAGTGAGTGGAGAGAGTTAATTTTAGCCCTTGAAATGATTCAAGGGTCGATGTTGCTCCCAAAAGGCTATAAATAGAGGGGTGGGTATGCCTCCACCACCAAGTTTTTGAGAAGGATTTACGGTTTTTCTTATGCTCCTTTGAGCTTTGCCCACAAAGAACTGTAGCTTTAAAATCCTTCTGTCAAAGCAATGAAAGTTCCAAGTTCATACATGTTCTAAAATTTATTTTATTTTTTTTGTAAGTTTTAACTTTTCTTTGGTGCAACTTGAGTTTCTCTTCCCCTCCTTCTATTTACTGTAATTCTATTAGATCGAGAATGTGTAAGAGGTTAAGGAGTTCATCAAGAATATATCTCAACTCAATAAGATCCATTAGAACTCATTCTTATTTAAGTTGTGTTTGCATTAACCGTATTCTTGAGCTGAATTTCTGTTTTGATGCAATGTGAATCTTGAGCAAGATAGGTCTCTTCCTTGGGCTTTATTCTACAATTCATTTTGGAATCATGACTTTTAGGACCTCATCTTGCTATAGTTCACGTTTCATCAATTTTGGTTGAATGGATTTTGAATTCTTGAGATTTCTTGACAGCCAAGTTTCTAAAATTTCAGTTTTAATGCAACATGGACTTTGAGCAAGAAAGGTCTATCTCTTGAAATTTATTTTGCAATTCTTTTGAGAATCATGGCCCTGAGAAGCTCTTCTTGTTATGGTCCAATTTTTATTAATTTGGGTTAAGTTTATCTTGAGTTCTTGAGGTTTTTTGGCAGTCAAGTTGCTAAAATTCTTGTTTAGTTCATTTTGTTCTAGTGTACTCTTGGTGCTCTTGAACCTAATGTCTTTCTAATAGTGCTAGATCTCAAGAGAAGAAATACTTAAATATGAGAGATTTAATTTACGCCTATTCACATCCCCTTTAGTCGCCATAACCGATCTTTCAATTGGTATCAGAGCGCGGTTTTACTCTTTGTAGATCTTAATCGGTCTTTAAGCTATGAACAAGTATTCCACTAAGTCTCATATTTTTGATAAGGTCGACTATCCTTTTTAGAAGAGTAGGGTCGACTATCCCTTTCAACAATCATAATTCAAGTTACACCATTTCGATAATCCATCTATACGGTCATACACCCTAACACTCAAATGCGTAGACATGTAAAAGTTCAAACCAGCCATCAAATAGATAAGGTCTTGTAAAATTTAGCACACTAATCAAGAATCCAATGACCACCAAGAAAAGAAGCATCCATTGACCAGGGTAGAAGGTCAGAGCATTCAGCTAATTTCATCACCATAAGTTTCATAGCACATTACATGATACAACAATCACCTTTTTTTTTTTGCTTTTGCACTGACTAAAAAAAACTAATGACCTCCATCCATTGTTTATAATGTCATAATTAGAAGAAGCAAAGCTGAAAATGCAAATTACCACAAAAAAATAAATTGAATACCAAAAATGTTATCCTAAAACACTACAGCAGTTAATTAAGGCCAAAGAAAATCCAACAAAAACCCCACCAGATTCATAAAGTCATGGATCTTTCTTTTTTGCTTTTGTGTAATCAACAAGGTTCATTGCAGGTTTGAACACCATCAGAAGGACGCCAGACGCGACAACTTGAGGAAGAATTGGCTTAGTACGTTGCTTGTTCATTCACTCTTAAATTTACACTTTTGGTGAGAGGAGAGAGAAGATCAATGAGATGTTTATGAATTGTAAGTGCCTCTACCAATAAAAGTATGATTTCAGTACAATTACAAATTAGATCTAGGAGTGCTTTTCTCTCATAATTTTAGTTATTATCATTTTCTTGTTGCAAAAATATGCAAATATACAAAGTAATTATATGAATAGTTCCAAATAAAAAAATCATGTTACATAGCCACATGTATTCATGTAGAGCTGTTGTTTTTGCCATTAAATCTTCAGCCCAAAGCTATCATTTGAATATAGTTTCCTTCTCTTCTTAGTAAAGGCAGCATCTAGAATTTCACGGTTGTCTGTAGTAAAAATTAAATCTACATAAAAATAAATTTGAAAAATTAGACATCAATTAGAAAAAACAGCAATAAAAGTGATGTGAGACTCCATATCAATTAAATAATTATCATAGACATAAACTATATGGAAGATATTAGCCCCAGATATACAAACATACACAATTTTACCTTTACCTAGCTCGATTTGGAGGTAAATAAATATAAAGCATCAAATGCTCCTGAAAGCATCAACAATAGAACATATGTAGTAAAGGTATTACCAAACTAAACCAAATTAAACATATATTCA